>BTCW01000014.1:58565000-59913333 GCA_033239725.1 Echinochloa phyllopogon
AGATCTTCTGCGGCCTCGCCGCCACCATCTTCTCCATCTGCATGTACGCCTCGCCGCTCTCCATCATGGTACGTAGAGTAATCAGCGGTGATCACCATCAATAACTTATTGTGCGCCGTCGTGAGATGATGAACGGACACATGCTTGTTGGATGCGTGCAGAGGCTGGTGATCAAGACGAAGAGCGTGGAGTTCATGCCGTTCCTGCTCTCCCTGTCCGTGTTCCTCTGCGGCACCTCCTGGTTCATCTACGGGCTCCTCGGCCGCGACCCCTTCATCATCGTACGCTTCTCTCTCTGAATCTTTCAACACACCGGCCGGGCAGATTAGCACTCTGATGACGAGGATCCTATCCACTGCCGGCCGTACGTGCCTGTCCGATGGGTACTTACTTGGACCCCCGCCTATAGCTGTTGGCTGTTGCCATTGAAGCTGAAACGCTGCTGGCTAGTACAGTACAGTACAGTACCCGTCCATGCGTCGGTTGCCCTTTCGGTGTCCACTCCACTCCAAGCAGCCGCACATGCCTGCCGGCCGTTGCCGAGCGCTGCACGGCAGCACGGGCAGCGCATGCCGGCCGGCACGCAAGTCGCAGCAACGCGACGAGCTCCCCGGCTCTCCCCGCCGGGCGCCGGCCGCCGCTGGGGCCGGGCGCCATGCCCCATGGCCCGTGCATGCAGAGCGACAGCGCCGCGCTCTTTCTTGTCGCGACAGCGAACCCCGGCCAGTGTAGCTAATTACTCTGATCCTGGACTGACGTCTTGAACGGACGCGTGCGTGCAGATCCCCAACGGGTGCGGGAGCGTCCTCGGCCTGACGCAGCTGATCCTGTACGCCATCTACCGGAACAACAAGGGCGGCGCCGCCGCGCCGGCGGGCAAGGGGGAGGAGGCGGAGGACGCCAAGAAGGTGGCCGCCGCGGTGGAGCTGGCCGACGCCACGAACGACAAGGTCGCCGGCACCGTCGCCGGCGACAAGGTCGCCAGCCAGGTGTAGGCTGCTCCTGCTCTGTATCAGGGCTTGCTGGTTGGGAGGGAGGCGCGCGGTGGTGTCAAGCAGCCTAAAAGCCAGGCTGCCTAATGATGAATTAGTTGATCAACCGGATTGTTGCTGCTGCTTTGTTTGCCTTGCATTGTCACTCTGGTCTCGATTTGATCTCCCTGGAAATGTACCTCCTGGGAGAGCTATGATGACACGGTTGTGTTTCAAGTTGTGTCTCTGCAAGCGTGATGTTTTTTTTTAACTTTCGTTTCCTGTTTCTCCGAAAAAGATTGTACCGATCCTTTCTGAGAAACCGAGCTGCAAGTTCTTTGCGTGAGCATGCGCCCAGCATGCATGGTGAAACCTAACCAGCGAAAAAAAAGCCTGCCTGGATATATTTTTTTTCCATTCAAAAGAAAAGCATAGACTGGTTTTTGGAGGGTAAATAAATACGGAAAGGTAAAGTAAGAGCACAATGTCTAGTCGCACTGGGTCCTCATATATTCTGCTTGGGGACAAAAACATCACATCTCACAGACTGTGCGAAGGCCCAAAGAGTGGCGGAATCAACTCATAGCTGGAGAAGGCCCACTGGCAGAACCAGCGGAGGCCCATGCTGAAAAGTCGGCATGCTACCGGGTTATGGATGCAGACCAAGCCAATTAACATAAATCCGATATCCGCTAACCCGCAACTCTTCCTTCCGGAGGAAGGAGCCCGGACTGGGCCCCTTTCGGCGCGCATATAAACCCATGCAGCGAGCTCCATCCAATTTCCTTCGAAGAACCCATTCGACCCGGTCGGCCCCACCAGCCAGAGGGCGCGATCCGGAGGACCTATCCGTAATTTTGAGAAAGTTTCGAGGGGAGGATGCCGATAGACATGCCGCGGGGACTCCCCTTCGCCGTCGACACGTGGGGCCCATCCTCCCGCCACCGGCGCCACCGCTTCCTCACCCACGCGCACCGGGACTGTGACGAACCGGATTCTCACCGACGAGAACCCGACTCCCTGTACCCTTGAGATAGTCCCAGGAATAGCAGCTATCTCGTACAGAACTCATCTCAGTCGAATATTGTAACAACCCTAAAATTCCTATAGGTTTTGTTGAGTGCAAAAATTCGAATTTAAAATTTTTTGGTGAAATTGTGTGCATGCAAACAAACACATAAGAGTGTCTTCTATTTGCTCCCTAAATTCTTAGGCAATTTAAATTCAAATTTAAAATCAATTTGAAGTGCTAAGGATGAAATAGTGTGATTTGGATTTATTTGGATTTTTGGTTGGTTTGAATTCAAATTCTAGATTTGAATTCAAACTCTAATTGACTAAACTTAATCCCAAATCCTATTCCTGTTCGTGGGCCAATTTCCCGAAGCTCAAGTCCATTTAACCACCTCCAACTTCTTTCCCGAGCCAACCGACCAGCCGGCCTGCTCGGCCTTTCGGCCCAGCTACGGCCCATCTTCTTTCCCCGCCGCGTCCCCGCCGCGTCGCCCTTCTCTACCACTGATCGCCGGACCCCACCTGTCAGTCGTCTCTCTCCCCGCGTCATCGTCCTCCTCTCGCCGCTCTCTCTCTCTCCCGCGGCCGAGCACTCGTGACCCAACCACCCGAGCCCCTATGCGGCCCGTCGCGATCACGCCGCGTGTCCGCGAGCTCCTGGCCGCCCCAATTTCGCCGTTCGTGCCCGCGGAACCCTAGCCTAGCGCCTATTTAACCCGCCGCCGGCCTTCTTCTTCCCCAAGCCGCGCCGCCCCTTTGGGGTTCCTTCCCGATCCAATTCGTGAGCAGAGAAGAGAGGGAGAGGGGTGGGGAAGGTCGAGGAGCAGTCGGAGCAAGAAGAGTAGGAGCCCATCGTCTTCCCCGCGTCGCCGCCGAGAACCGGAGCGCCGCCGCTCGTGGACCGCCGTCACCAGGCCGAACCAGGGAAGGAGAGGAGGAGCACGAGCTTCGCCGAGCCGCGACGAGTCTACCCCGAGCTGCAGCGATCGACTACTGGCCCTAGGTGAGCGCCGCCGTCGATTTCCCCCTTTCTCCCTTGTCTCCGGCGAGTTTCACCGCCGCCGCCAATCCTAGCCCCTGTGTGCCAGCCTTCGAGCTGTGCAGCTTCTTCTGCAGGTCCCCGTCGCCGCTAAACCCTTTGCAACCCGCCGTCGCCACTAACCCGCAGCCGAGGCCGCCGCGGCCGAGCTCTGCTCGTCGTGCGCGCGAACGCCGAGGCCACGCGCGGCCGTGGGCGACCACGAGCCCGCGCGTGTGCACCTAGCCGTGCCCCAGCAGTCGCTGGAGGCCACGAGCGCGCAAGCCGAGCCCGAATCGTGCACCGTTGCACCCAAACCCCGTGTCGCCGTCGAAGCTCATCGGCGCCATGGCCGTGCCGCCGCTGTCCGCGTCGGGAAGGCCCAACCGAACCCAATCCTAGCCCTTGTTCACCCCGTCCGTGACCGCCGAACCCTAGCGAAGCTTTCCCAGCCGATCTTGATCCGAGCCGAACCTTTCCCGGCGATAACCGCCGTCGACCTTCGCCGCCGGCGCGTTCTGGAGCGCGCCGCGCGCGCGTCGCGTCGCGCCGTGGCGTGGCCACACGCAAGACCACACCAGCATCACACACGCGCACCCACAGAAGATCCCGACCGACCACAGATCGATCCCGTGCACCCGGCTCACGTGAACCCATCTCACGGTTCACGGTGGACTTGGTCCACCAGAGCAGCACCAGCAGCCACCCCTTCGTGGGCCTAATGTTCGCCTTTAAGTCTGTTTAACCCCCTTGAACTCTTCCGGCCCAGTCGCTTTCGGCCCAATTCCAGCCCAGCCATCGTTTATTCTTTTTCTTTTTCTTTTAACTGCGCTGTCGTATGGGACCCACCTGTCATACTCTGCGAGTCACTGACACATGGGGCCCACTGACCAGAGTTGACCCGCTGACCGTTGACCCCCGTTGACCGTTGACCATTTACCAGTCAACGCTGACGTCAGCAGGGCCCACTGCTGACGTCATCCTAGGCGGACCCCACTGCTGACGTCAGCATGACGTCATGCTGACGTCAGCAGGCTAATTATTTGTATGTTTTCTTTTTCGGAAATTATTTAATATTTTCAGAAAATGATTTAAACTTTGAAAATTAATAATAAATCAACCGTAGCTCAGAAAAATATGAAACCAGTTTCTATATTTTTCTAAAAACATGATCTACGCGTTAGTATAGTTGGTGTTATTTGAGTCTTCTTTCGTCGTTGTTTTAGTGTTTCCTTGCTAGTAGTCGCGTCTTATTTTATTTTCCGCAACCTTAGGAGCTCCGGAGTGTCAGGAGGAGCCGGACCACTACAACAACTGCTTTGACGAGGACGAAGACCTTTGCCCAGGTTCACGCCCGACCATATCTGAAATACCTATTAGACATGCAAACTAGTATGCTAGCGCTTTACTTTACTCACATGATAAACCTGCACTGCCTTTGTTATTATCCTGTTACCTTGCTACCTACTACTCACTTTATAAATATGCTATGCTATGCATGTGTTGGGATGGTTGTGATTGATCCTCTTGGCGTGAGTTGTGGGTGGTTTGGGAGGAGTAGCGCAGCTAAGCGGTGTAAGCGAGTAATAACAACTCGATCGTTGATCGAGGTGCTGAGGGGCTGCACTCGGGCAGTCCCTATGGGGTACCTGTTGCGGGTACATGGTTATTGGTTACTTGGGGTCTGGTACTCGTGGAGTACTTGAGGAGTTTGGGCGGCTATACCTGTTATGGGTGCCGATTGCGGACCGTTGCGGCGGATCGCTTGTGATGCAGATACTCGCTTTACCGAACAATTAAGGACCGAGTCGTGCCCCCACTTTGGACTTGGGAAATACCGTGCTCACCATCTACCCAGTATGGGGAGGGTTCCAGCAAGCCTACTCTAGTGCGGCGCCGAGACTGTAGGAGAATCGAGTTTGACATGTGAAGGGGGGATTCGTTGCGGCGTAATCTCCCTGATTTACCACGGCCCCCGACTGGCCCCGGTGGGAAGGTTTCACATCCCTGGGGCAGATGTTAGATCAGATGTTTCCCGAGCCCAGGGAGACAGGATTGGCGCCGTTACTGCTTAGGGTCTTTGTTGTGGGCTGCGTCTCAGGTTGGTTGCGGACTAGCCTTGCAGCCCGGATGGATTCCTGGAGTGCCACCTCTGCAGAGTGTAAACTATACGTATAGCCGTGTCCATGGTTACGGACGACCCATTTCTGAGAAGCCCCGGCTAGCATGGGAATCTGCTTTCTTACCTCATCCTTTGATTCGGGATATGAGAGATAGGTCCAGCTGAGGCTGTTGAGACAAGGTGGGGAGGGAGCTCACCGAGTCGACTAGAGAGAGAAAGGTGTTGGTGAATGATGTTTGCGGGAACCTGCCGTGGCAGGACGAGCCCGATGGGAAAATGTGAGGCTGATGGTTGGTTTTGGGGAGTGGATGTGTGTGTGTGAGCAGGAGTTGGTGATGAGATGAATTTGGGTTATTGCTGCTGCTTGCATTAGAAAAACCCTGGCTTAAACCTTGATTATTTCTATATCCTTAGAATAGGCCACTTTAAAGCTTGCATCAAATTATGGTTGGTGACGTGGACCTGTCCCATTTCCTTGGGGACAGACTTTGGGTTCTCAGGTGAAGACCCCGACCACGAGTTCAACCAGGACGGGTGGTACGACTGAAGGGTGTGCGCTTTGCTCAAGGATGCCTGTGGAGGAGTGGACCCTGTTGTTCTAGCTACCGCTGCGCAGATGTTTCTTATTGTCGATTTAGCCCAGAGGGCTTGTACCAGACGCTTTGTCTTTATATATGTCATGTAATGAATCTTTTATCGTTGTATGGATGTGATATTCGACTGAGATGAGTTCTGTACGAGATAGCTGCTATTCCTGGGACTATCTCAAGGGTACAGGGAGTCGGGTTCTCGTCGGTGAGAATCCGGTTCGTCACAAATATCACATCCATACAACGATAAAAGATTCATTACATGACATATATAAAAACATAGCGTCTCGTACAAGCCCTCTGGGCTAAATCGACAATAAGAAACATCTGCGCATCGGTAGCTAGAACTTCAGGGTCCACTCCTCCACAGGCATCCTTGAGCGTAGCGCGCTCCCTTCAGTCGTACCACCCGTCCTGGTTGAACTCGTGGTCGGGGTCTTCACCTGAGAACCCAAAGTCTGTCCCCAAGGAAATGGGACAGGTCCACGTCACCAACCATAATATGATGCAAGCTTTAAAGTGGCATATTCTAAGGTGTAGAAATAATCAAGGTTTTAGCTAGGGTTTTCTTATGCAAGCAGCAGCAATAACCCAAATTCGTCTCATCACCAACTCCTCCTCGCACACACACATCCACTCCCAAAACCACCCGTCAGCCTCACATTTTTCCCATCAGGCTCGTCCTGTCACGGCAGGTTCCCGCAAATCATCATCCACCAACACCTTTCACTCACTAGTCGACTCGGTGGGCTCCCTGTTGACGTAAAATCCGCACCTCACGCCAAACACACAGCAAGCCGAATTAGCTGGCTTCACACGCAGCACGAGCGTTTGAATCCGAAAGCGTGCCAGTCAATTTTCCTGAAACTGACAAAGGGAGAAAAGATGTTTAGATAACACCTGGAACGTGCCGGGTGAGACCAGACAGTTCCATATTTGCGGCTACGGAGCCAGTTTCGAACGACACATAGCTACAGAGAAGCTATCTGTCGGCAGTTAAAGCTTCATTCGGCAATCGTCAAGGCACGCAGGGAGCGCACTGCCGAATGCGTGACGTAAGCATGACGAAAGATCGGCTTTCAGCCGAATGAACATTGTAACGCATACTCATAGCCGATTAACGAGAAACAAAGCATGATAGATAAATAAAAGGGCGAAAGCATGACCATAATTTCATAACAAACAAGAATGCATAGATTAAAAGCACTAGTCTACCGCATGTCTAGGTACTTTCCAACCCGTCAGGCATGAAAACAAACAAGTTAATCCACCGCATGATACGACTTGCTTGGAATCACACCACCAACCAAGAATAGGACAATCCACCGCATGATACGCCCTAAACATGGAAGGCTAAAAGCATTCTTTATTTAAAAAAAACAAAACCGTGGACGTGTTTCACTCGTGACGATACTGCCGAATTCAGCTATATAGCCGAATCGGGTTCCGTGGAGAAGGAACACGCTTCGTCGATGATGATAGATCTATCAGATCGAATCGAATTCTAATCCACCGGATGATTAGCTCTAAGACGACCCAAAAACCTGCATCTACCGCATGATACCCGGTTCTGTCAAGATCTACACAAGACCAACGAGCCTGAACCCGCAACACGTGGCAATCTAGATTGACTTCGAATTCGGCTATGAAAAGCAGAGCATCGTGAGCTGGAGCCGATTCTAATCAACCTAGACTGGGCAAAGGAGTGTTGTAATGAATCGAACACGAAGGTAAAATCCAGAGCAACACATGGTAACTTAATGAATCTATCAGATCTTGCCAAAATCCAATAGAGCCGATAACTTGGTCCATACTAGATCTTAGCCCACCGCATGGCTCATGACCTAACAGAGGAACCTTCTTGAGACCACAACTTAAATCCACCGGATGATACTAAGCATGGTAACAAGACTACTTGCATCAAAGCTTAAATCCACCGCATGATACTAAGCATGATACAAGGTTGCCGGTACTTACGGAGGTCGACGGATCGATGACTCCTCTCGAAGAACTCGACGACTCGACTAAAGGACTCGATGTTGGCACGGGGCCGGTTTGTTGTATGATTGATTGGATTCGATCTCTATTACAGCTGCCATGGGTTTATATTTATACCCAGGTCTTGATACAACTCCTAGTCGGACACGACTACAATACTTGTTTCTAAAAATAAATGACGAATCTTTGTGCCCATATTGCGTTCCTTGTTCGAACCGGCCTTTTCCTTATGTTTTTCCACGTCATCACGCCTTCCCGAATGCTACCGCTTTTGCCTGCGGAACTATGCCTCTGCCGAATGACGACGCGTTCCCGACCGCAGAGCGTTATTGCCGAATACTTCAGAGAAAGCTCCTTAGCCGAATGGTATCCTTCCACCAAATCCGGCCCACACGTCAGCCTCTTCCTGGTGCTAAATTTTGGTGTTAACACATGCCCCTTCAATTTCGGGATAAAAGATGCTTTTATCTCGGAATTGACCAGGAATCCCCAACATCTCCAGGCTGAATCCGCTTTGATATCCGTTTTCCGCTTCCAAATCCTCAGAGTGCGTTTTCAAACTCAAAACCCTAGTTCGTCGAATCTCTCAAGCTCCAATCTTCAAATGGCGAACCAGGATCAAATTCTTCAAGTAAGTTTTGTTTCCCTCAATCACATTCGGCATTACTCTTTTCGAGCTGCATTTTGAATCTCCGATTTGCTCTTCCTCTGTTCTTGATAGGCTCTGACTACTGAAATCTTGACCCCTACTGAGGAGCAATCCGCATCTTTCTTCCTCGGCCCCTCAGGGAATTCAGATCCCTCCGAAATTATTGCGGCCGAGTCTCAGAGGATCCCCTTCAAAACTTCACTGACGAGACCTCACGAATGGCAAGATTCATTCAAGAACTGGCCTCTGCCCTCAATCGCCGGCTGGAGAAACTGGTACAAAAGGATTCTTGAAGATAAAAGCCCTCAGACGCAGAATTGGGACAGTCTTCGTATTTCTCATTGCTTGGAGCTATCTCTAGCCGAAACACCCAAGAATGAAAATCTCCTGATTGCAGCTTGTCACTTCTGGTCCAATGGCATGAATGCTTTTCTCTTTGGTCACGGACCAATGACTCCAACCCTGGCCGATGTCTACATGATAACCGGCCTGAACATCACAGGGATAACACACCCATACAGGTACAAAGGTTCTTCCAAACAGACAGGGGTGAAGACTGGAGTCGGCTATAAGAGATACATCCAGACTTACATGCATGATGGTCCTCTGACTGACGTTGAATACAGGGCCTTTCTGAATATGTGGCTGTGCAGATTTGTTTTCTGTGGTAAAGCCAATGAGCCAACTCTGAATCACATAGTAATGGCCGAAGACCTGGCTGCAGGCACACTTATCCCTCTCGGGAAATATCTCCTGGGAAGTGTCTATCACATGCTCCATCAGACCATTTATCAGATGCACACCAACAAGAAAATTTCCTGCGTTAATGGTCCCTGGTGGTTCGTCCAGATGTGGCTGCAATTGTACATGCACCAAATTGTCTCCATTGACCTCAACAGCCGACATTTCCCCTCGGTCAATTACCAGGAAGCAGAAGCCCAGAGCACCAAAGGCTGTCAAACCTATGGGGAAGCAGCCTCCACTATTGCTATCAACAAGAGCATTGGAGAACTGTTTGAACTTTTCTTCAAAGGCTTTGCCAATCCCCTCTGGTTCCCATACATGGACAATGACAATCTCACTTTCCCTTGTGAATTCAGCTTTGAGACTGGATGCATAGATGCAGAGTCCACAGCAATTTTTAACGTTTTCATTCGGCCTTGCATCTTACCAACCGAATTTTGCGGAGGAAGGCTGGTTCAAAGTTCATATGAATATTATCAGCCGAACATAGTTGCCAGGCAACTAGGGTGTGGCCAAGTGCCCCCAAGATTATTTCTCCATGAATTCCTCAAGCCGAGGCAGATCATCAAAGACTCCACAGAAACAAGAAGGGTCTTTGATTACAAGTGCTGTGCAGCCATCTATCAACTCGATCCTTTTGTGCCAACAGCACTCATTCATCCTTCCTTCACCCTTTGGTGGCAAGAATTCCATGATCATACCTTCAATACACCAGTTCACCCTCTTTGCCTTGAGTTAATGCCTGGTTATCAGCCGAATTCAGAGGTAAACATGCTTATAATCCATCTGTTTTTCCAATAACACCCTCTTTCATCGACTTTTGATTCTGTTATTCTACAGGACACAGTCCCTGCCCCTCTGGCTAGAGCAATTGTATATAACATCGCTGGCCCAATATCTATTCTGGGGCATCTCTCTCCTTCTTTGGCTCAAATAATGTCCAGGCCTGCCAGTCTGGATCCAACTCTCGCTGCACCACCTTCTACCAAGAGAAAGATTTCTTCTCTAACTGCCCCTTTAGCTATAAAGAAGAAAAGAACAAGCAGCAAAAGAACTGCACAGGTCAAATTTCTCCTTCCTCGAGTAAAAATGCTAATTTCATTCTGCTCATTTCTGTTCCTTTATGATTTCAGGCCAAATCACAGCAATTGGCCATTAGCACAGAACCTGCCGATGCTTCAGTGATTAGTAAAATTTCTCACCATCTTGTCCTTTAAAACTCTTTTCATCGGCACTAACTTTCTTTCAGTCACAGAGCAAGCTTCAATGGATCCAATTTCGGAGAGCTCCTCTTTTCATCAAGAACCAGCTTCAGCTCTACCTGATGTACCTCAGCCAGAAGCCTCATCTCCACCAAAGAACCTTCCAAGCTCTCCTCAGCATGACATACAAGAACCTTTGCCTGAGCTTGAGCTGCCCTCTCTCTCCATCCAAGAGATCAGGAATGAGGTAGAGATGATTATCCAGTTCTCCCAGCTTTTATCCAATAGACCATCATTAATTCGGCAACAATTCTTTTCCAGGATAAAACAATTTCATCACCCAGCTACTCATTTGCCTTGGACGATCTTGTTGCCGAACAAGGAGAAGAAACTTCCTCTGGTCAAGCCTTATCAGAGGAGAACCAAGCAAAACTGAAGGAAATCCTCTCCTTTCTGCATAAGGACACTCGAGATCAAGTCAACAATGCTGATCTCTTAAGAGACTTGCTTGAATCATTTGATCAAGATCTTCCTTCCGATATCAAGATTTCTTTAGATCCAGTTTCTAGATTGGACGATCATTTTATTGCAGTGAAGCAAGCTCTGAAGAATCAATCTGCTCAACCAGCCTTGGAGCAAAGAAGAACATTGGCCAAGCAATCTGTAAAAGATTTGCACTCTAGAACTCAGAGCAATAAGGAACTGTTAGCTGGCCTACAGGCTGCACTTAAATCAAAAGAGACCAGAAAAGCCGAATTAGAGGCTGAATTGAAAAACTTATCGGCTGAAATTGAAGCTGATAAAAAGAAGATAGCCGAAATTCCTGGTCTGACAGAAAAGTTGCGCAAGGAGGCTTCAGCAGCTCTGAATGAAGAGAAGCAACTCAAAGCCAAACTTTCTGCCCTGGCCAAAACTCAAGAAGCTGACAAGCAGCTATTAGAGAATATCAGCAACATGATCTTGAATGCCAAAAACGTAATTTCAAAGTACTTGGGTGTGTAAATTGTGTCAAATAGTTTGATAGCCGAATGTTTTATCAACCCTGTAATCTTGTCATCTCTTAACTCTGCTTTTTCTCCATTGTGGATAACTTATTCGGCAAAGCTGGCTATAATAGCGTCAGACCCGAAAAACGACCTAACACAACACAGCCGAATCCAATTCAGTAGAACCGAACTCGATTCGGCATGAATCCCAAACGACACGGCAACTGCTCGGTTCGTGGGGCTTTCCACCTTCTGAAATTTTGGGATGCGCGCCACGATCCCCGACCACGATCTCCTCTGCGGATTCTATAAATAAACATACCGAGTGCCGCTATCTCTTCATCAAGTCTCTTGCCTTCCTCGAACTCTTCTTTCCCCAAGCACAGTAAACTCAAGAAAACCCCAATGGCGAATGGAAGGCGACCGGCCGCCGACGAGCCCGAAGGAAGCCGCGCCGGCGCTCGCCGCAGGTGATTGGCTGCTTGCTTCTCTCTATTCTTCTCGAGATTTGCCCTCTTCTTGACGAATCTCTTTGTTTTTTCAGGATAATCCAATGGATTGCCGCCGCTGGTGCGCCAGTTGCGGCTCCAGCCGCTGCTCCTGCGGCGTCCAGCTCTTCGAGTTCGTCCAATCGGACTCTCTCATCGGACGACTCCCGCTACTCAGACGGCGATGCTCGCCGATTCAAGGCGGAGCGCGACGACTCTCATCGCGAACTGGAGGTCATTTCCAAGCAAGCCGGGATTGCGGACCTCGAATGGCAGGCCGAGCGCAAGCAACTGCTCGAAGTCATCGATGGTAATTTCCATAACCTGTTCAATCCTAATCCCATCTCTAGTCATTACTGATCTACCTCCATTTTGTAATCTTGCAGAACGCGATGACGAGCTCAATCGGCTGAAGGCGCTGGTGGATGAACTGGCGAACAAAGTGAACGCCCAAGGAGACACACCCGAGGCTCGCCTTGGCGCGGTGACAGGCCGCGTCGACGAGGTGGCTCTCCATGGCGTTCGCCTAGGCGTCGCTGCGGGTCTCGTTGCCATGTCGACACACACCGGCACTGACTATTCCAGGATGCCGGTTGGTTTCGCCAACAGCAACCCAGAAGACATCGATGACATTGACGCCTCCATTGATCGTCTCGACGGCCATGGTGCTGCCATTGCCGATTCCATTCATCCCCAGTCTGTTTTGAACAGGCTCTTCCAGTAGTTTGTATTAGAGATTCGGCAATAAAACTTATCTTTTGTGATCTTGTATGAACTCCTGATGCAATATATTTTGTGCTAAGGGCAATACATTCAGTACTGGCCATTTTCCTTTTCTGTCAACATTTGTTCTGAAGACGGCTCCTTCCCGAATGCCGGCTGTCTCAATTGTTCTGACATTGAATACTTCAATCAACGATCAATCTCAACACTAGGATAATATTTCTTCAAGTATCTCCCATTGATGGCAGCAGTAAACTCCTCTCCTAGCAAAGTTTTCAGGATATATGCATTTCCAGGCACGCATCTGATCACTCTGAAAGGGCCTTCCCAGTTTGGAGACCACTTACCGAATGCACTGTATTTGGTCCCAATCGGCAATATTGCTTTCCAAACCAAATCTCCTTCTGCAAATTGCTTGACTTTCACCTTCTTGTTGTAATATTTAGCAACTCGCATTTTATTTTTTTTTAACATTTTCCAAGGCCTTGAGACGAATCATATGCAAATCTTCTAATTCGTCCATCATTAAATCATTATAATCTTTAGAACTTAAATCCTTTTGCAACTTTATTCTCCTTGAGTCTAATTGTATTTCCCATGGCAAGATAGCATGATGCCCATACACCAACTCATAAGGAGACGTCTGTGTAGCCCCATGTGGAGCCATTCGGTAAGCCCATAAAGCCTCATTGAGTACCGAATGCCACTTCCTCGGCTTCTGATCAATCTTCTTCCGTATGATTTTGATCATAATCTTGTTAGAAGCCTCTGCCTGACCATTAGCTTGGGCATAATAAGGAGAAGAATTCAACAACTTGATGCCCATACTTTCAGCAAAATCTCCGAACTCTGAAGATGTAAATTGAGTCCCTTGATCTGTGATGATTGTTTGAGGAATTCCAAATCTGTAAATGATATGTTCTTTAACAAATTCAACCATATTCTCCGATGTCACCTTCTTTAATGGAATTGCCTCAACCCATTTGGTAAAATAATCGGTTGCCAAAAGCACAAACTTATGCCCCTTGCTAGATGGAGGATTTATTTGGCCAATCAAATCTATTCCCCATCCTCTGAATGGCCATGGCTTGATAATAGGATTCAGAACTGATGCTGGAACTCTCTGAATGTTTCCAAATCTCTGGCAATCTTGGCATCCCTTATAATATTCAAAGCAGTCTTCTAGCATTGTAGGCCAATAGTACCCAGATCTCCTAATAACCCATTTCATTCGGTAGGCTGATTGATGTGCTCCACACAACCCATCATGTACTTCACTCATCAGCCTTTTTGCTTCTTCATGATTTAAGCAATGTAACAGCACCCCATCTAAGGATTTATAATATAAATTATCATCAAGAAGAACAAACTTTAAAGCTTTATACCTGAGCTTTCTAGAAACCTTTCGGGATGGATTCTCCAGATAATCGGCAATCTCTTTTCTCCAATCATCTTCTGCCAGATTACTCCCGAAAGCATATACATTATTAGCAAAAACTTCTTGAAGCTCTTTATAACCCGAAGCACTTTGAGCCAATCTGTTTGCTTCTTCGTTGTCTCTCCTAGGAATATGCTGCAGAATTACTGACTGAAATTCCTTTAAGATTTGCTTGCATTCCTCATAGTAATTCCTCAAGACATCATTTCTGCACTCATACTCGCCATTTAGTTGCCTTATGACTAATTCTGAATCTCCAAAAATTTCAACTGCAATGGCCTTTGCTTCTCTCAAGTATTGAAGTCCTCTGAGCAACGCTTCATACTCAGCTTGATTATTAGTGACAGTAGGTTGAATAGGAATGGCAAATTCAAATACCTCTCCTTTTGGTGAAATTAACAAAATACCTACTCCACCACCTTTGTCACATGAAGAGCCATCGAAGAATAATACCCAAGGAGCAATTTCAAGCGAATTAACTGATAAATCGCGATGCTCAGTAATGAAATCAGCAATAATCTGTCCTTTAACAGCCTTTGCCGATTCAAACCTTAACTCAAATTCAGACAAAGCTAAAATCCATTTGCCAATCCTTCCGTTCAAAATTGGCATAGACAACATGTGTTTTATCACATCAAACTTTGAATACACAATGCATTCGGCATGTAGCAAGTAGTGCCGAAATTTTGTACAGGAGTAGTAAACACATAAACAAAGCTTCTCAGTAGCCGAATACCTCGTTTCGGGATCAAGCAACTTTCGGCTAAGGTATGCAACTACCCTTTCCTTTCCCTCGAATTCTTGTATGAGGGCCGATCCAATAGTTTGGGCATCGGCCGCCACGTACAACTTAAAAGGCTTGTTTAGCTGTGGAGGTACCAATACTGGTGGTTCTTTCATGTATTCCTTGATCTCATCGAAAGCCTTCTGTTGTTCGTCGCCCCATACAAACTTCTGATCCTTCTTGACCTTTAACAGTGAAGAGAAAGGCAACACCTTTTGTGATAAGTTTGATATGAATCTTCTTACGAAATTGATCTTACCAAGCAGTGACTGCAATTTCTTAAGATTAGTTGGAGGAACAACTTCATCAATGGCTTTCATACTTTTCCTGCCAACTCCTATTCCTCCTTCATGCACCAGAAATCCCAGAAATTCCCCTGCCGATACTCCAAAAGCACATTTATTTGGGTTCATTTTGAGCCCATGTTTCCTAGTGCATTCTAGAGTTTTCCTTATGTCGGCCAAATGTGCTTCATGATCCAATGACTTAATCACGATATCATCGATATATATCTCCACAATCTTGCCGATCAACTCATGAAAAATATAACTCATAGCTCTCTGATAAGTTGCACCAGCATTCTTCAAACCAAACGTCATGACAACCCATTCAAACAACCCTATATGTCCTGGACATCTGAAAGCCGTTTTCGCTATATCTTCCAATGCCATAAAAATTTGATTGTACCCTGCATTACCATCCATGAAACTAATCACTTTATATCCAGCAGCAGCATCAACCAACGAATCAGCAATAGGCATCGGATATCCATCCATGGGTGTAGCTCTGTTCAGATCTCTAAAGTCTATGCAAACTCTCATCTTCCCATTTTTCTTGTACACAGGAACAATATTAGAGATCCATTCTGCATATCTGCACGGCCGAATAAAGTTTGCTGCTATTAATCTTTCCACTTCTTTCTTCACATCGGCCAACACTTCATCTTTGTAGATTTTCCGGGGTGGTTGCTTGTAAGGTTTATAACCAGGCTTGATCGGCAATCGATGCTCAACAATGGAACGATCTAAACCAGGCATCTCCGAATAATCCCAAGCAAAGCAATCTTTGTATTCTTTTAACAACTCAATCAACTTCTCCCTGAAAACCGAATTCAAGCTAGCACTGATGAATATCGGCCTTGGTTTGTCACCGTCTCCAATGTCTACTTCTTCTAATTTATCAGCCGACACAAATCCATATCCTAGCTTCCCGTCAGTTCCATCGATTGGATTATCCATTAAAAATTGCTAAAAGAGCCGACTGCTTTGATCGGCTGTTGATCACTGCTGACTGGCTCAACAGGACCTTCTCCCCAGTCCTTACCTGAGAAGCAATCTATGCCTTGATATTCCCAGAAGGCCGGTTCCACATTAGCCACGCTAATTGAATCATCTGCTGGGACAATTTCCACTTCATCATCTATCCACTGAATAAGCTGTTGATGCATAGTAGATGGAATACAGCAATTCGCATGAATCCAATCCCTTCCAAGTAGCAAGTTGTATGCCCCTTTGCCTTCAATAACAAAGAAGGTTGTAAGCAGAACCTTGGACCCAATCATCAGATCTACATGTACACATCCTTTGGTGTCCGAAGGATTTCCAGCAAAATCATTCAACACTATGCTTGTTGGCGTTAAATCTCCAGGGCTCATGCCAAGTTTCCTGAATGTATTGTATGGCATCACATTAACAGCAGCTCCACCATCAACAAACATCTTCGTTAGTGGCTTCCCGTTGACATATCCTCTTAAGTACAGTGGCTTCATGTGCCGATTCTGGACTGGCTTCTCGAAAATAGCTTGTTTATTCAATACCAATTGTGCCATTAACCCATATCGTTCGGCTTCATCCACTTCTGACAATATCTCTTCCTGTACAATTTGATTAGATGGAGCCATGAATTCATTCGGCAAGAAATATACCATGCATGTAGGAGCCGAATGACCCGATTCGTCAGGCCTGTCTTTTGGACGCCATATCGATTTCATCCTGGTTCCTGCTTGCTTCAATTCTTGATTCCTCAGGCGTTGGACTCTTCTCTTCTGGCTCCTTCTTAAACCAGGTGGACACCACTGTCCTTTCTGCCAAACATACTCACGATCTTCTTCCTCATGATCAATCCATCTATAATCAGCACGTCTTTTCATTGGTTGATCATCATTCTTATATATTTTTAGACGCCGATCATCACTAGGATGTACCCTTCCAATTCTTTCGTGGACGGATCGGCGAATGGCAACATTTTGCCTATGTTCGACATATCCACTATTGCATTCAGGACAGTTATTCCACGTAGGCAGCTTTAAACCCTCGTTCCAACAGTGTCTGAAGAAAATACAATCCCAATGTGCACGTTCTTGTTCTCGAACATATTCTTCTTGTTCTTCCTCAAACCTTTCTTCTTCGCGCCTTCTTTTCTCCTCCTCGTATTCACGTCTCTGGTAGTGCTCTTTTTCTTGCTGACGCTGCCACTTATTGAGGAGAATACGCGATGTGATTCTGGGTTTAGAAGAATTCCCAATTTCAAATTGGCTATTCGGGAAGCGAGGTCTCTCTTCGCGAATCTGTTCGATCGTGATTTGCCGATTAGGATCTACTGAGCCACTCTGCTTCGCTTTCATTGACGTCAGGACTCTCATTTTTTCCTTATCGGCAGTACTCACCATATTGATTGAGAACTCAACCATGTTCTGAGGAAACGGGTTACTGTCCAACTTCATCTTATTGTCGAATTTCAAATGCCCTTCTTGGATAGCTTTCTGAATCCTCACTCTAAAAACCCTGCATTCATTGATGGAATGAGAATTTCTATCATGGAATCCACAGTACCTCTTATCTTTCACTCCATCAGGCCGAAGCATAGAATGCCCCTCTGGTAGCTTGATTCGGCCTTCCTTTACAAGATAATCAAATAATTTATCTGCCTTAGTTACATCAAAATCATAGGTGCCCTTATTCTGTTTAATCCACCTCTGATTCACCATGACTGGTTCTTTACTCCACACTATCTCTGCTGCGGCTATCTCCTCGCTATCTTCATACCCATCTTCTTGATCTGCTCTTTCAAGGAATTGGTTATAGATGTCAGCTACATCATTATTTTTAGCAAATCTGGCATCTTTCTTAAAACCATATGCCTGGTTACTCATCAAGGCCAATCTGTGTGACAACTGGCCCAGATCATCAAACTCCATCCCGAATAGCTTCTCCCGAATGGCAGGCAGCATGCCAGCTACAGCCATACCAGCCAGCTGGTCATCGGGTATGTTCAGAGAAAAGCACATGCTCTTTGTTTCCCTAAATCTCCTGAGGAACTCCGTAGGTGTTTCATTATTCCTCTGCCTTAAGCTGGTCAAATCAACCAACTTTTTCTCGGTACTGCCAATGTAGTAATGAGCATGGAATTTCTGCTCCAGGTCTTTCCAAGTACAAATCGACTGAGCAGGCAAAGAAGCAAACCATGTAAAAGCTGGACCCGTCAGTGACAAAGGAAAGTATCTGATTCTGAAAGCCTCATCTGCCGAAGCTTCTCCAAGCTGCATCAGATATCGAGCTATATGCTCCACAGTGCTAGTATCATCTTGTCCTGAGAATTTAGTAAACTCTGTAGGCACCTTGACTCTATTCGGCAATGATACCCTTTGGTACCATTCCGGGAAAGGAGACGAGTACATGTACCCCTGATTTTTAGGCTTCAGACCGAATTGATTTTGCAATACATCGGTCATTTTTTGCACCATGAGGTCAATACTGGTATCTTGATTCCCTGGTCTCCCAGCAAGCATGCCTGCAGTACCAACATACCCAGGATTCGGGAGAGCGTCGATAGCATTGTAATCCATAAACTCTGAATATCCGTTTCCATACATGTCCCTTTGCAGCCTGTTGTTCAGAGGGGATATCTTATAAGCAGAAGCAGGTGGATTTCCCGTGGTGCCGAATGCCATATCACCATATGTACGAGGTTTCGGCAATGCATGCTGAAGCTCTTGCTGAATCGGCTGTCCATTCGCGTCTTTGGTTCCAGAAGCTTCAGTTTCTACAGTATCTTTACCATGACGTTTCGGAACCGATGCTTGAACATTGAAATATGTTGGTCCACCAAGTTGCCCATGCACTTGCTCAAAAGGCTTATCCACGTGCTGACCAAAGATGTTGACCAGTATGAGCCGAAAACTGTTCAAGAATGCAGCATTATGATTGGTCATTGTTTCTCCTAAAGCCTTGTACAACAAGCTAGAAAGCTTCTCCCTTTCTTCATCTTCAGTAAGATCAGATTGTCCCGGCAAAAGAACTCTTGGCAGATCCGACTTGAGAAACGGCGCACCACTCCTGTTCTTAGCAAAAGACAGCAAGCACTTCTTGATGAACTGATCTGCAGCAATCTTCACCATCTGTTGATGTTCATCAGATAATTCTTCGAAAGTGACATCCAGAATGTCTTTTAATTCAGGCATCTTCGAAACTTGTCGTGTCCCACCGGGCGTGCCAAAAAGTGTGTTGACGTAAAATCCGCACCTCACGCCAAACACACAGCAAGCCGAATTAGCTGGCTTCACACGCAGCACGAGCGTTTGAATCCGAAAGCGTGCCAGTCAATTTTCCTGAAACTGACAAAGGGAGAAAAGATGTTTAGATAACACCTGGAACGTGCCGGGTGAGACCAGACAGTTCCATATTTGCGGCTACGGAGCCAGTTTCGAACGACACATAGCTACAGAGAAGCTATCTGTCGGCAGTTAAAGCTTCATTCGGCAATCGTCAAGGCACGCAGGGAGCGCACTGCCGAATGCGTGACGTAAGCATGACGAAAGATCGGCTTTCAGCCGAATGAACATTGTAACGCATACTCATAGCCGATTAACGAGAAACAAAGCATGATAGATAAATAAAAGGGCGAAAGCATGACCATAATTTCATAATAAACAAGAATGCATAGATTAAAAGCACTAGTCTACCGCATGTCTAGGTACTTTCCAACCCGTCAGGCATGAAAACAAACAAGTTAATCCACCGCATGATACGACTTGCTTGGAATCACACCACCAACCAAGAATAGGACAATCCACCGCATGATACGCCCTAAACATGGAAGGCTAAAAGCATTCTTTATTTAAAAAAAACAAAACCGTGGACGTGTTTCACTCGTGACGATACTGCCGAATTCAGCTATATAGCCGAATCGGGTTCCGTGGAGAAGGAACACGCTTCGTCGATGATGATAGATCTATCAGATCGAATCGAATTCTAATCCACCGGATGATTAGCTCTAAGACGACCCAAAAACCTGCATCTACCGCATGATACCCGGTTCTGTCAAGATCTACACAAGACCAACGAGCCTGAACCCGCAACACGTGGCAATCTAGATTGACTTCGAATTCGGCTATGAAAAGCAGAGCATCGTGAGCTGGAGCCGATTCTAATCAACCTAGACTGGGCAAAGGAGTGTTGTAATGAATCGAACACGAAGGTAAAATCCAGAGCAACACATGGTAACTTAATGAATCTATCAGATCTTGCCAAAATCCAATAGAGCCGATAACTTGGTCCATACTAGATCTTAGCCCACCGCATGGCTCATGACCTAACAGAGGAACCTTCTTGAGACCACAACTTAAATCCACCGGATGATACTAAGCATGGTAACAAGACTACTTGCATCAAAGCTTAAATCCACCGCATGATACTAAGCATGATACAAGGTTGCCGGTACTTACGGAGGTCGACGGATCGATGACTCCTCTCGAAGAACTCGACGACTCGACTAAAGGACTCGATGTTGGCACGGGGCCGGTTTGTTGTATGATTGATTGGATTCGATCTCTATTACAGCTGCCATGGGTTTATATTTATACCCAGGTCTTGATACAACTCCTAGTCGGACACGACTACAATACTTGTTTCTAAAAATAAATGACGAATCTTTGTGCCCATATTGCGTTCCTTGTTCGAACCGGCCTTTTCCTTATGTTTTTCCACGTCATCACGCCTTCCCGAATGCTACCGCTTTTGCCTGCGGAACTATGCCTCTGCCGAATGACGACGCGTTCCCGACCGCAGAGCGTTATTGCCGAATACTTCAGAGAAAGCTCCTTAGCCGAATGGTATCCTTCCACCAAATCCGGCCCACACGTCAGCCTCTTCCTGGAGCTAAATTTTGGTGTTAACACTCCCTCCCCACCTTGTCTCAACAGCCTCAGCTGGACCAACCTCTCATAACCCAAATCAAGGATGAGGTAAGAAAGCAGATTCCCATGCTAGTCAGGGCTTCTCAGAAATGGGTCGTCCGTAACCGTGGACACGGCTATACGTATAGTTTACACTCTGCAGAGGTGGCACTCCAGGAATCCATCCGGGCTGCAAGGCTAGTCCGCAACCAACCTGAGACGCAGCCCACAGCAGAGACCCTAAACAGTAATGGCGCCAATCCTGTCTCCCTGGGCTCGGGAAACATTCGATCTAACATCTGCCCCAGGGTCGTGAAACCTTCCCACCGGGGCCAGTCGGGGGCCGTGGTAAATCAGGGAGATTACGCCGCAACGAATCCCCCCTACACATATCAAGCTCGATTCTCCTACAGTCTCGGCGCCGCACTAGAGTAGGCTTGCTGGAACCCTCCCCATACTGGGTAGATGGTGAGCACGGTATTTCCCAAGTCCAAAGTGGGGGCACGACTCGGTCCTTAATTTTCGGTAAAGCGAGTATCTGCGTCATAAGCGATCCGCTGCAACGGTCCGCAATCGGCACCCATAACAGGTATTGCCGCCCAAACTCCTCAAGTACTCACCGAGTACCAGTATCCAAGAACCATGTACCCGCAACAGGTACTCCGTAGGGACTGCCCGAGTGCAGCCCCTCAGCACCTCGATCAAACGATCGAGTTGTTATTACTCGCTTACACCGCCTAGCTGCACTACTCCTCCCATACCACCCACAACTCACGCCAAGAGGATCAATCACAACCATCCCAACACATGCATAGCGTAGCATATTCATAAAGTGAGTAGTAGGTAGCAAGGTAGCAGGATAAAAACAAAGGCAGTGCAGGTTTATCATGCGAGTAAAGTAAAGCGCTAGCATACTAGTTGCATGTCTAATAGGTATTTCAGAGAATGGTCAGGCGTGAACCTGGGAAAAGGTCTTCGTCCTCGTCAAAGCAGTTGTCGAAGTGGTCCGGCTCCTCCAGACTCTCCGGAGCTCCTAAGTTTAAATCATTTTCTGAAAATATTAAATAATTTCCGAAAATCCAATGAAATCCAAATAACTCCAAATCACACTATTTCATCCTTAGCACTTCAAATTGATTTTAAATTTCAATTTTTAAATTGCTTAAGAATTTAGAGAGCAATAGAATTTAATTTTAAATATGGGTTTGCTTGCACAACAATTCACCAAAAATTTTTAAATTCACATTTTTGCACTCAACAAATCCTATAGGGAATTTTTGGGTTGTTACAGTCTCCCCCCTCACAAGAATCTCGTCCTCGAGATTTGCGATTACCTATGGTTTAAACAAGTGGGGGTATTTCTCTTTCAGTACTGACTCCTTCTCCCAAGTAGCTTCTCTTTCAGAGTGATTGCTCCACTGCACCTTACAAAATGGGATTGTTGTGCTTCTGGTCTCTTTGACTACCCTGTCTAGTATCCTCTCTGGGTACTCCAGATACTCAAAGGTGTCTTGTAGGTCTAGCGCTTCTGTTTTGATCTCATGTTTTTGTACTCGTAGACACTTCCTCAACTGTGATACATGGAACACTGGGTGTACTCCCGCTAGTTCCTCTGGTAGGTCTAGCTTGTATGCTAGCTTTCCTACTCTCTCCAGTGTCTGATACGGTCCAACAAAACGGGGCGCTAGCTTTCCTTTCACTTGGAATCTCTTATGCCCTCTGAGGGGTGACACCTTTAGGTAGACGAAGTCTCCTACTTCGAACTCTAGGTCTCGTCTCCTTTTATCCGCATAGCTCTTTTGTCGGCTCTGAGCTGCCTTCAGGTGCTCTCGGATCTTGGCCACATTGTCTTCTGCCTCTACAATCATGTCAGGTCCAAAGAATGTTCGTTCTCCCACCTCTGACCACATTAGAGGTGTTCTGCATTTTTTGCCATATAGTGCTTCAAAGGGTGACATCTGTAGGATGGACTGGTAGCTGTTGTTGTAGGAAAATTCTGCATACGATAGACTCTTCTCCCAGTCTGTGTTGTAGGCTAGGACGCATGCCCTCAACAAGTCTTCAAGAACCTAGTTCACTCTTTCGGTCTGTCCATCTGTCTGAGGGTGGTAAGCTGTGTTATACTCCAAGGTTGTCCCGATGGCTTGATGTAGGCTCTTCCAGAACTGAGCTGTGAATTGGGGTCCTCTGTCTGACACTATACTTTTTGGTGCCCCATGCAGCTTGAGAATGTTGTCTATGTATAGTTCTGCTAGTCTGCTCACTGGATAAGCGCTTTTGACTGGTATGAAGTGAGCTACTTTTGTCAGTCGATCAACTATGACCCAAATGGCATCATTTCCTTTCCGAGTGCGAGGTAGGCCAACCACGAAATCCATGCTGATATCTTCCCACTTCCACATTGGAATTTCCAGTGGTTTCAGCAGTCCTGCTGGTCTTTGATGTTCTGCCTTGATTCTTCGACAAGAGTCGCACTTGGCTACATACTCTGCTATGTCCTCTCTCATTTTCTTCCACCAGAACTTATCCTTCAGATCCTGATACATCTTGGTGCATCCGGGGTGTATCGAGTACTTGGACTCGTGAGCCTCTGAGAGAATTGTTCTCCTGATCTCCTTGTCCCGCGGTACACAAATACGGTCTCTCAGCCATACTGTACCTGCTTCATCTATCCGGAAGTCAGGTGCTACTCCTCGTTGGATATCTTCTTTTACTTCTTGGATTTCTGGACACTTTTCTTGAGCTTCTTTGATGCGGTCTTCTAGGTTGTACTTCACCCGCATTTCCTGGGGTTTTCCTGCTTCTACTAGCTCGAGTTTCAGCATGTACAATTCCTTGGCTAGTTCTGGCTGACTTCCTTCTATCATCAAGTTGTTGCAATAACTCTTTCGGCTCAAGGCATCTGCCACTACGTTGGCTTTGCCAGGATGGTAGTGTATCTCCAAATCATAATCTTTGATCAGTTCTAACCACCTTCTCTGCCTCATGTTCAGTTCGGATTGGGTGAAGAAATACTTCAAACTCTTGTGATCTGTGTAGATATCGCACTTGTTGCCAATCAGGTAGTGCCTCCAGATCTTCAATGCATGCACCACTGCTGCCAGTTCCAAATCATGTGTGGGGTAGTTTTCCTCATGTTTCCTCAGCTGCCTTGATGCATAAGCAACAACCTTGCCCTCTTGCATCAGAACACATCCCAAACCTTGTCTCGAAGCATCGCAATAGACTACGAAATCCTTGCGAATATCTGGCAGGGTCAACACTGGAGTTGTAGTGAGTTTGTGCTTGAGTTCTTGGAAACTTCTTTCACACTTGTCCGTCCACTCGAACGGGACATTGTTCTTGAGTAGTTCGGTCATTGGCTGGGCAATCTTGGAGAAGTTCTCAATGAACCTTCTGTAGTATCCGGCCAAACCCAGAAAGCTTCGAATTTCCGTGACACTCTTCGGCTGTTTCCATTCTGCTACTGCCTCTGTTACCCTGGTAGTTGTTTCTGTTGAACCCTGAGCTTCGTTGGCTGTTGCTCTGCTGAAAGCTTCTCCTGAGCATGTTGCTCTGGCCACTCCTCGGCCCCTGACTTAGTTTGTGGTTGTGCAACTGTTCAGCCTTTCTTTTCTTCTCTCTCCAGGTATCTTCAAGACCCATTCTTTCCTTCTCAACTACGATAGCCCTGTCAATCAGCTCTCTGAGTGTCCTGTGTGTACTCGCTGCGAGTGCTGTCCTCAGACCTCTGTGCAAACCACGCTGGAACCAAAACTGCTTCTTCTTTTCAATGTTGACGTCTTCAGGAGCGTACCGCGACATCTTAGCAAAGTGTCGAGCGTACTCCGCTACAGACAAACTTCCTTGGGTCATTGTCCTGAACTCCATTGCTTTATGCACCATGACTTGTTCTGGGATGTGGTACTCTTTGAAAGCTTCACAAAACTCTAGCCAGGTGATCTGAGCTGGGTTCGCGTGAGAGTCACAGTAGCTCTCCCACCATGCTTTTGCTGCTCCTTCAAGCTGGTGCGCCGCAAGGGCCACACATTCCTCTTCAGTGTAGTCTGTCAGGTCCAGCTTCGTCTCGATGGTACGCAACCAGTCGTGTGCGTCGAGTGGTTCGTCTGAGTAGTCGAAGGTGGGTGCTTTCAGCCTAATGAACCTTTCAATCTTCCTTTGTAGGTCTTCCTCACGGTGTCCCTGACGGTTCTGGTTCTGGTTTCCCTGAATCTATTGCATAGCTTGCATCATCTGAGTATTGGCCTGTGCCATCTGTTGCATCAGCTGTGTTTTAGTAGTCATCACTTCTACCAAGTTAGGCGGTGGCGGTGGTTGCTGTTCGTTCCGCTGGTTCTGCTGAGGTTCCACTGCGGGTTCTTCCATTTCCACTTCCTGTTCTCCACCTGGTGCGTTGTTCTCGGGCTGGAGCACGCCTGCTGCGCGTCCACGACCCCTGCCTCTAACTGCAGCTGGTGCTCTTCCGCGACCACGACCTCTGACACGTCCTCTGCCTCTATCTGCCATTGCTGCCTCTTCTTGCTCGGCTCCTCAAAACGTGCAAGCAGTCGGTTGGATCTTCGGATCGACATCTTGCTGTATTTTTCATAGAGCAGATTTAGTGGCGGTCGGTAAGGGTTAGGTTAGCGTAACTAGAGTAGGAGCTGCACACATGAAATAGACTCAACACTAAAGTACACTCAAGACGAACATCAATAAAACTGCAAGAACAGCCATAAAGATCGATCATTCATTACATCATTACACCCTAGACATGAGTACTATCCCGAGGCCAGCTCCTGGAACCTTGAGGATTAATACATCTAAGCGAATGCTACATCGTGGCTGAGCCAAAAGGTGGTCATGATCTACTAAGTCTAAACATCTGCTCAAAAAGATAGATACAAGTCTCATCACTACTGCTGACATCTGCTGATACTGCCTACTGCATCTGTCTCATACTGCTGAAAGTGTCTGTGAGGCGCGCTGCCAACCTCACAGCCTCAGTCTCTGTCTGCTGCTTGATCACTGCCTGTCGTCATGGAGAGTGTCCGTGAGGCGCGCTGCCAACCTCACTGTGTCCATCTCAGGTCCTGTCATCTGCTTCTCTAGGTGTGCTAGTTCTTGTCTCAGTCTTGTCATCTCGGGAGTAAGGATTCGAGTCTCAGGTGGTGGTATTGGCTCAACTCGGCTTGGTGAAACTCTGTAGTTCTCGGTTCTGGGTTCAACTCTGCGTTCTTCTGGAAGTCCTTGGTTTACTGTGATCACCTCTGCCACTCTCTTTCTATCTGACCTTACCTAGCTACTAAGGGTCCTTCGAGCTTCATCCTTTGCCATAATCTGCTGAAGACTCAAGTACTTCATCAGCTGGTAGTTTCGTCCACTTTTCTCCTTGTAGCTATCCACCTCTTCCTGGAGTTCTGAGTTGTGACTGTCCAACCAGTATACTTCTTCTTTCAGTCCCTCTATCTCATCTTCCTTGGCTGCCAGTTCTTTGTCTTTTTCTGTGAGTTGATCTTCCAAACGGATATCTCGAGCATGGTGAGTTGCTCGGATCAGTCCTGCCAACTGTCTGTTGTTGCGAGCTTCGTATTCCAAGACTCTGACTTCTCTTGCTTTAGCTTTGAGTTGCTCCTCAAGTAAGGCGATCCTGTTGTCCTTCTCCATCAGCTGGATGTCCTGCTTTCATACCCTCTCTTTCAGCTTGACAATTTTCTCTTCTAGGCCAATGTTTAAGTATTCCTGCTCGATCATGCACTGAACTGAGGTCCGCAGTGTTACGTTCCGCTCTCGGTCCGCTGCGTGAGCCTGCAAGCTGACTACGTCTCTGTCTGTTGGATCTTCAAGAGCCCTCGGCAGGTACCGGAAACGAGTGTGGCTGAGCTGGTTCTGGTACACAAGTGTGGCAAGACAGAGTATCCTCATAGCTATAGTCTGCACCGCCCGACTGAAGGTGCTCTCACTGGTAGCTGCTCGTAACATCAGTGACCTTGGTCGTCCAGGTATATTGGGTACTATCATCTGCAACCGGGTGTGTACTCCTTCACCAGGGCCGTAGGTCCAGCCCTCGTAGAAGACGTTGTCCACGTCTATCCCCACTGTACGCAGCACCTCCCTCAGTAGCACTGTCAAACCTCCACAGTCTGCTCCTGTGGTCCTGACCTCCCGTCGTTCATCTGCTGATCCTCTTCCTTCCATCTGCCAGACAGTTAGTGGGTTGTTAGTAAGTTAGCAAGTTAGTAAGGTAAGGTAAGGGTAAAAGTTTTGTAAATAGTTGAGATGTACATATATATAGTTTTCAAATAGTCCAAGGGGTTTCATATACAGTAGAGGACTCAGTTAGAGCTTCTGTCCTAAGTTTCCGTTCTAAGGGTTACGCGCTATGGTCAAGTATGGCTCTGATACCAACTGTGACGAACCGGATTCTCACCGACGAGAACCTGACTCCCTGTACCCTTGAGATAGTCCCAGGAATAGCAGCTATCTCGTACAGAACTCATCTCAGTCGAATATCACATCCATACAACGATAAAAGATTCATTACATGACATATATAAAAACATAGCGTCTGGTACAAGCCCTCTGGGCTAAATCGACAATAAGAAACATCTGCGCAGCGGTAGCTAGAACTTCAGGGTCCACTCCTCCACAGGCATCCTTGAGCGTAGCGCGCTCCCTTCAGTCGTACCACCCGTCCTGGTTGAACTCGTGGTCGGGGTCTTCACCTGAGAACCCAAAGTCTGTCCCCAAGGAAATGGGACAGGTCCACGTCACCAACCATAATATGATGCAAGCTTTAAAGTGGCCTATTCTAAGGTGTAGAAATAATCAAGGTTTTAGCTAGGGTTTTCTTATGCAAGCAGCAGCAATAACCCAAATTTGTCTCATCACCAACTCCTCCTCACACACACACATCCACTCCCAAAACCACCCGTCAGCCTCACATTTTTCCCATCGGGCTCGTCCTGCCATGGCAGGTTCCCGCAAATCATCATCCACCAACACCTTTCACTCACTAGTCGACTCGGTGGGCTCCCTCCCCACCTTGTCTCAACAGCCTCAGCTGGACCAACCTCTCATAACCCAAATCAAGGATGAGGTAAGAAAGCAGATTCCCATGCTAGTCGGGGCTTCTCAGAAATGGGTCGTCCGTAACCGTGGACACGACTATACGTATAGTTTACACTCTGCAGAGGTGGCACTCCAGGAATCCATCCGGGCTGCAAGGCTAGTCCACAACCAACCTGAGACGCAGCCCACAGCAGAGACCCTAAACAGTAACGGCGCCAATCCTGTCTCCCTGGGCTCGGGAAACATCCGATCTAACATCTGCCCCAGGGTCGTGAAACCTTCCCACCGGGGCCAGTCGGGGGCCGTGGTAAATCAGGGAGATTACGCCGCAACGAATCCCCCCTACACATATCAAGCTCGATTCTCCTACAGTCTCGGCGCCGCACTAGAGTAGGCTTGCTGGAACCCTCCCCATACTGGGTAGATGGTGAGCACGGTAATCCCAAGTCCAAAGTGGGGGCACGACTCGGTCCTTAATTTTCGGTAAAGCGAGTATCTGCGTCATAAGCGATCCGCCGCAACGGACCGCAATCGGCACCCATAACAGGTATTGCCGCCCAAACTCCTCAAGTACTCACCGAGTACCAGTATCCAAGAACCATGTATCCACAACAGGTACTCCGTAGGGACTGCCCGAGTGCAGCCCCTCAGCACCTCGATCAAACGATCGAGTTGTTATTACTCGCTTACACCGCCTAGCTGCACTACTCCTCTCATACCACCCACAACTCACGCCAAGAGGATCAATCACAACCATCCCAACACATGCATAGCGTAGCATATTCATAAAGTGAGTAGTAGGTAGCAAGGTAGCAGGATAAAAACAAAGGCAGTGCAGGTTTATCATGCGAGTAAAGTAAAGCGCTAGCATACTAGTTGCATGTCTAATAGGTATTTCAGAGAATGGTCGGGCGTGAACCTGGGCAAAGGTCTTCGTCCTCGTCAAAGCAGTTGTCGAAGTGGTCCGGCTCCTCCAGACTCTCCGGAGCTCCTAAGGTTGCGGAAAAATAAAAAAAGGCGCGACTACTAGCAAAGGAACTCCAATTCAGTGAATAGAGAAGACCCAAATAACTCCAAACTCTACACTAACGCGTAGGTCATGATTTTAGAAAAATATAGAAACTGGTTTCATATTTTTCTGAGCTACGGTTGATTTATTATTAATTTTCGAAGTTTAAATCATTTTCTAAAAATATTAATTAATTTCCGAAAAAGAAAAACAGATAAATAATTAGCCTGCTGACGTCAACATGACGTCATGCTGACGTCAGTAGTGTGGTCCACCTAGGATGACATCAGCAGTGGGCCCTGCTGACGTCAGCGTTGACCGGTCAACGGTCAACGGGGTCAACGGGTCAACGGTCAGCTCTGGTCAGTAGGCCCCATGTGTCAGTGACACACAGTGTATGACAGGTGGGTCCCATACATCAGCGCGGTTAAAAAGAAAAAGAAAAAGATTAAACGATGGTTGGGCTGGAACTGGGCCGGAAGATGGATGGGCCAAGATAGTTTAGGGGTGCAAACCAGACTTAAACGCGAACTTTTAGGCCCACGAAGGGGGCGCTGCTGGTGCTGCTCTGGTGGACCAAGTCCACCGTGAACCGAGAGTGTGGTTCACGTGAGCCGGGTGCACAGGATCGATCTGTAGCCGTTCGGGATTTTCTGCGGGTGCGGTGTGGCATGCGGGTGTGGTCGTGCGTGTGGCTTCGCCACGACGCGACGCAGCGCACGCGCGGTGCGTACCAGAGCGCACCGGCGGCGATGGTCGGCGGCGATTATCGCCGGAAATGGCTCGGCTTGGGTCTAGGGCGGCCGGGAAGGCTTGGCTTGGGCTCAGCGAACACGAACGGGGTGAAAAAGGCGGGTGATTGGGTGGCTAGGAGGGCCTCCGTCGCAAACAGCGGCGGCACGGCCATGGACGCCGGCGAGCAGCAGCGGCGGCTCGGGCTTTCGGTTCAACAGCGCGCGGATTGGGTTAAGCGTGCGTGCGTGCGGCTCCAGCGGCTGCTGGGACGCAACTAGGTGCACACGCGCGGGCTCGTGGTCACCCACGGCCGCGCGTGGCCTCGGCGTTCGCGCGCGGCGAGCGGAGCTCGGCCGCGGCGGCCTCGGCTGCAAGGCTCGAGCGATGGCGGGTTGCGGAGGGGTTAGAGGCAACGGGTTCCTGCACACGAAGACGGACACGACTCGAAGGTCGGGTCCCAGGGGGCTAGCACGGCGGCGGCGGCGCAACTCGCCGGAAACAGAGAAGAAGGGGGAAACTCGGCGGCGCTCACCTAGGGGTTAGTAGTCGATCGCTGCAGCTCGGGGAAGGGCTCGTCGTGGCTTGGCGAAGCTCGTGCTCCTCCTCCCGTCCCTGGTCCGGCTCCTCCTCGGTGGCTCCACGGACGGCGGCGTCGGCTTCGGCGGCGGCGACGCGGGGAAGACGCTCCGGCTCCTCTCCTTGCTCCTGCTCCCGCTCAACCTCTTCCCCACCTCTCCTCGCACCTCTCACCCCTCACGATTGGATCGGATCGAACCCCAAGGGGCGGCGCGGCTTGGGGAGGAACAATGGCCGGCGGCGGTTTTATAGGCGATTGGCGCTAGGGTTTCAGGGGCTCGACGGCTGGATGGGGTGCTCGAGCGCCCGCGGACACGCGGCGCAATCGAGACGGGCCGCGGAGCTCGGGTGGTTGGAGGTCACGGGCACGCGCGGCCGCGAGAGAGAGAGCGGCGCGGGGAAGATGACGCGAGGAAGGAGAAGGCTGCCAGGTGGGGTCCGCTCGTCAGAGAGAGAGAAGGGCGACGTGGCGGCGACGCGGTGGGGGAAAAAGGATGGGCCGCGCTGGGCCGAAAGGCCGAACGGGCTGCTCGGTCGGCTGGCTCGGGGAAAGGAATTAAGGGGTGTTAGATGGACTTTGGCTTCGGGTTTTGGCCCACGAACAGGAATAGGATTTGACAATTAGTTTTAAATAGTTAGAGTTTGAATTCAAATCTAGAATTTGAATTCAAACCAATCAAAAATCCAATTAAATCCAAATAACTCCAAATCACACTATTTCATCCTTAGCACTTCAAATTGATTTTAAATTTCAATTTTTAAATTGCTTAAGAATTTAGAGAGCAATAGAATTTAATTTTAAACATGGGTTTGCTTGCACAACAATTTACCAAAAATTTTTAAATTCACATTTTTGCAGTCAACAGATCCTATAGGGAATTTTTGGGTTGTCACAGGGACCACCTCGTCGGCGCCGGTGGGGGCGGCGGCACCGTCTACGCCACCCGCCTCACCTTGTCCCTCGCGCTTCGCCACTTTCCCCAGGTAGGTAAAACTCCCATCCCTCCCTGTTTGTTCAGTTTTGCCCCCGGCAAATTGTTTCTGTGGCGGCGTGTCTCTGCTAAATGCTAAACGCTCTTGGGCCGTGGTGATTCAGCTGGAGAGCTGGGAGTTTGTGGAGATGGAGGTGGGGAGGACGGTGGCGGTGGATGATCCCGCCGGCGGCTTCTCCGTCACAGCGTACGACGCAAATCACTGCCCTGGTAATTTGTTCGTTTCAAATCATTCCAGTTCTGTCCATGTCATAACAATATGGTTCATTTCAGTCGGTAGTTAGGCGGAAAAGTTAATTATTTACCTAGCAAGGTAACGAGAATGTGTGATTTAATCTACAGTTTCGAGAATGGAGTGTAATTTATATGGGTAGATATTATATGTCAATTGTTGTCTGTTTCGAGCTTGGTGTGCTCTTTATATGCTTTGAGGAGCTAGGGAAGACATAAGGCTTATGCTTGGCTTCATTGGTAATTTCAGGGGCAGTCATGTTCTTATTTGAGGGTCAATTTGGTACTATACTTCACACGGGGGACTGCCGGCTTACACCGGATTGTGTACAAAATTTGCCAATGAAATACATAGTGAAGAAAGGAAAAGAAAACATTTGTCGACTTGTTCCTGGATTGCACCTTTTCCAAATGCTTCCTTAAGCTACCAAGCAAGGAATCAGCAATCCAGCAGGTTGCCCTTTCTTCTGAGATTAGATATGTTAGTGTTGTTTAGACAACAGGGGTAATTACAATTGAGAAATGATTCAGGATTGCAGGTTATAGCTTGCTTATGGAAGCATCCACATGCACCTTTTGTTTACCTTGCTTGTGACCTTCTTGGGCATGAAGATATCCTAGTTGAGGTGTCAAGGACATTCGGATCGAAGATCTATGTTGACCGGAAATTGGATTGTTTTAAAGCACTGTCGCTCACAGCCCCTGAGATCATCACTGATGATGCATCTTCTCGCTTTCAGGTATGTTAATCCATGGAATGTATCTAAGAATTTGCATTCTTAAGCCTGTCCATTGTGGAAATAGTTGCCTCACAGTATTTACCTGTCTTTATAATACACATGGAAGCATAACTGTTTCATTTCCATTTCAAAGAAAAACAGTTACTGGCATGCCAGTCATAACATGATGATTTCTTCGTTTGTGGAAACTGAGTTCTCCGCCTCTTAATTTATCCATTCATCTCGCGGTGTTCATTGCATCGAGTGATTCCTTATGGTCTTTCTTTCTGGCTGCAATTCTTCAGATGGTCGGATTCCACCAACTATATGACAAAGCAAGTAGGAAACTTGAAGAGGCAAGGGCAAATCTCCAGCCAGAACCCTTGTTTATTCGTCCATCAACTCAGTGGTATGCAATCGGTGCTCGAAGCCCGAAACCCAGCCTAACAGAAGCTGAGCAGGATGAGTTTGGAGTCTGGCATATTTGTTTCTCCATTCACTCCTCTCGTGATGAGTTGGAGCAGGCGCTGCAACTTCTGCAGCCTCAGTGGGTCATTTCAACAACTCCCCCATGCTTCGCCATTGAGCTCAGCTATGTAAAGAAACATTGTTTCAAGACCCGATTAACAGCCGACGATCCATTGTGGAGAATATTCAGAGATCCCCTTCAAAAGTCGGTGTCCTCTCCTTGTTCAGTGCTTGCTTCTGAAACACACACAGACAAGGATGACTCAGATTTTGTTGACAGGGATGATCATTCGTTGTCCTCCAGTGAAGAATGTGCATATTTAAACATCAGCACCCTTGAACTGAATTTTGTGCCGTCCCCTCCACCTGAGGAACCAGACATTACGTTATTTGGAAGAGCCAGGTTTGGATCTCAAGCAATTGACATAATGAAAGAAGAGTTACGCAATCAGTACCACCTTTGAAGAAGGATGCCTTGAAGAAGCTAAGGGATGTGCACCTGCAGATTTAGTTCATGGTGACATTGAGACAAATTCTGCAACGGATTGTGTTATGAAGCAAGCACCAGCCTCCCATCAGGATCACATTGAAGCTGGAGATGAGGTAGCCTCCGGTCAGCATGAAGCATCCTCAAGACAATTAGAAGCATTTCAAGCTCAGTCATTGCCCACTGCTCAACGCAATATTTTAGTGCTTGCTGATCAGCATGAAAAGTTTGAAGCTGCAATAGAATCAAAATCATCGAGTTCTTCTGAAGACTTGAGCCTTTCCATGGTCAGAAGCGGAGAAACAACTAATCGTCAAAAGGAACCCTTGTGCATTGTTGGATCATCCGAATGTTTGAATCCAAGTTTGAAGAGGCTTTACAGGTCAAGGAATATCCCTGTTCCACGACCTCTCCCATCGCTTGTCAGACTTTTGGAATCCTCTAAGCGGGTCAAAATGCAACCAAGTACTAATTATAGATCGTTGAATTCATGGCACAGCTTACCCTAACCACATGATTGAGCTCATAGCTGTAATGGCAAAACGATATTCAGATTACCACGAGTATAGACCTGGATTGTCTCTGGAGTGCATACATGTATAGCCTTGACGTAGCTTCCATAAGCTTGTACAGGAGCTTTGTATGATTTTCGAGATGTACAGAGTTGTTGTAATTATGTGACAATTTTATTGGATAAGTTGAGTGATTTGTTCTACCGTCCTTGGCTAGGCATCCAATGGCGCCGATCCGTTGCCGAGTCAAAGTTTGATCTTATGAGTCGTGCACTGAATATCATGATAATCTCACAAAGATTTTGCTAATGGAATTCTTTGTCGCAGCCACGCAGGTCAGTCCAAATATCTTCGTTTTCCCCACTGTATACAGCACCGGATATTCCAGCAATAATTAATTTTATACACCAAGCAGAGTCGACATGTTATGATTTTGTCCTAAAGTACTAAATCAATCAAGCGACAAGGTGGTAATATACAACATGACACCAGGTAATTAGCCAAACTCAATTATTCTGATAAGCAGATATCTACGATTAGGTAAGGTTGCGTTAACAGCCCAGTGGTTCACATCCTTTTACAATCTGCACCAGAAGCTCCTAAAATACAGCAATACTAATGTTAACTTCATCAGTGAGCTCTAAAGCTCTATTGCCATGCGGAGGATACGATGAGAGTCTTCTCCCCCCAGCCGAAGTGAAGTCCCCCGTGGTCCTCCTCGAACTTGTACATATCGCAGTACGATTTCAGTATAGATTTTATTCCAGTGATGACATTACTGTTAAATGGGCACGGTGTAAAGCCGGCCATTGTCATTCTTGCTCTCCATTTCCCAGCAACTTCGTATCTGCAGCACAAATAACTTCACTGTCAGTTTGAGGACACTGCAGGATTTACATGTTTTCAGAAAAAAAAGGGTGAGAATTTGCAGGATGCATGACTAATAGCAGTGCCAGGGATTACCTCTCCACACGATCAGGACCTTCACACGCTAAGATGTTAACAATTTCTCGTGCAAGGCACTGCCTCTCCACATTCATCCTATCTGGACTTTCCCTTGGAAGTGTAGCATCCAGTGAATTGAAAAGTGCAGAATAGTAATCATGGACTTCACGGAACCTGTGAAAGCCATATGTTGATGTTAGTACTATAGGTAAAGACTTAACAATTGAGATAGACAATAAGAGTTGAAGCCAAAAACATAGCCCTGACCTTGTCAGAAAGGGTGCAGTATTAGTATTGGCATCCTGTTCAACAAGGGTCACTAGCTTTGGTCGGAGGCCCTTTACCATGCGAAGGAGCTGGTCTCTCTCATTTATAATCGAAACACTCTCATCAGGAAGGTGGTGCAGCTGGAATGCAAAATTGACAACAAGTGCTTCCCCAGGACGACATTCTAGCATTGCAGGTGTAACATCCACGAGGTTGGCACCCACTGCCCTGAACTCCAAAGATACCCCACAGTCCTCAGCAAGCTGCTCTAGGCGTTGCCCAATGACCTTCAGACCGCCAATTGGCCTCTGCACCGTCTCAGGATCATCAACACCAGTGATCCTCAGATGTCGTGGCTTGTTTGCATTGTTTTTCAGAAATTGTATCAATGTAATGTATTGGCTGCCCTGATTGATGTCAAAGTCAATAATGTGCAATCTTTCTTCACCTTTGCAGGCTTCAAGTATAGCATAATTAGCAGCCATGAAACCCAGACGGAAGCATGGACATATTTCAAAGAGGATCTGCATTGCTGAAAGCTGATAAAGAGTTGGAGGATCCTTGCAAGTCAAGGCTTTGTAGATGCCATTCCCTGAAGCTACTATTCTTGCAGCAAGGCCCTCCACCAGGTAGGCTGCGATCCTCTGAGAAGGGTCCCCTTGAATTGAGACCATCTGACGGAGATCCGATATGGTCGCCTGTGCTTCATCTATGTTGTATTCAGATAATGCTGTGGCACAATCAAATAGCAATTGCTTTGGAGTCCGTGCGGCTCCACTGTTGCTAACAGCACAACTGATGCTTGATTCTGATTCTTTTGGTGAATTTGGAGGCAATACATTATTCATGTGATTAGCCCATTCACCATTTATGCTAACTTCCTGTGAAATCTCAAACAAGATGTCATTACTGTCATCAAGTAAAGCATGCTCCAACTCCTGAAGCTTCAACCTTATCTCATCCTCATCAAACTCTACTTCAATTTCAGAGCTTTGAGTGTCTGATACAGACTGGGAGTTCTGCTGAGAGTCATTGGAGACCACTGGTGATTCTTTTGTTGCATCTGAGCATGAGTTGGACTGAGTATCTGCAACACTTGGGGATCGTCCATCAGCAGTTAAATGGTATGGTGTTAGTGAAGCCTGCTGACTGCAAAATGAGTTTTGAAATGCAGCAGATGATGATCCAGTGAAACCCATGCGCCTATACTCACCATTGTATGGTTCAGGGCCATAACGAAACAACTGTGTATCGGAGGAAAATCTTCGTGCAGCGAAGTTTGAACTTGGTGCAGCAAATTTATGAATGTAAAGATTGTTTGTGTATGCCGTTGATGGGTCTGCTCGCCTAACAAAAGACATAACTTTTCCCAGACCTCTGGACCTTTTAGGCTAAGGTGTTAAGAATCTCAGATAACTGTGGATTGATTTGCAGCTTCCTCTGATTGAATTAATTGAGAAAACCCTCTGATGCCTGGAATGAGAAAACAGTACGTCAACTAACCACATGAAACACAACTAGCAGTGTTGGAAATATATAAAGCTACTTTTGACTGGTCAGCACATTTTCAGTTGTCAAGGTAAACAGAATGCATAATTCTACTTTTGATTATTCCACAGATAAAAGTTAAAGGTCATTCTTTGGCAAAACCACAGCACTGGTAGTACGCATCACTAGATGATTAAATACTTGAACAGTTGGAACACATACTCCCTCCATTCTGAAAAAACTGACGTTTACGACAGCGACATGGTCTCCAAAACACAACTTTGATATCTTGTTATTATAAAAATATTTATCAAAGAGTGATATATGTATAATTTTATGAAAGTATTTTTCAAGACAAATCTATTCATATAGTTTTCACATTTGCAAACTAAAGTTATTGATGATTTATATTCCCAATGTTTGACCCAAACCTTATCCTAAACGTCAGTTTTTCAGAATGGAGGGAGTATGTTTTCCCCCAACTCATATGCTAGGACTAGAATGCCACTTGACGTCTCTGTTGAGCAGATTCAGTTCTTGAATCCCGCTGTTGTCTCAAGCAACCGCATGTAATCCAAGCAAGGTGGAATTTTAATTCTCAGGAGCATGTTGCAGACATAGGATAAAAGTTAAAAGAATGTCTTTTGGTAAAAGGTTGGCGACTAACATGCAGCTTCTAGAACATGGTAAGCATTAAGCAACCAAGCATATCTATAAATTATGCCATATTGACCGAATGGCCTCCGCTCCAGAAGATTGGCAATATTGACTGATTACCATGTTCCACACAAGAAAAGAAAACGACCAGCTAGTGATTACCATCTACCAGATATTGAGGGGGAAATGATAAACGAAACGAGAATAAGCATACCATAAATTAAACACGCTGGATGGGATTAATTATCAGAGTCAAATATCACCATATCAAAGACTACACACTAGAAATGCCAAGAAAAGATGAACACAATATAGCTCATGCGCGCCACAATTAAAATACTCAACAAGACGCCGTCCTCTTGGGGGCAAAAAAAAACGCTCAACTTTGATCAGACCTCCAAGAGAGAAGTACTCGAATTTTTGCTAAAACCGAACTTGTTGCACTATACACCAGTGATCCGATCATTAAAAAACTCCCAATTGGTCTTGTTTAGATCCAAATTTTGGTGCCAAACTTTGGCCCAATGTTTACACTTTGTAATAAATGCACAAATGTAGCATTTCGTTTGTATTTATGAAAAATTGTCCAAATATTGATTAATTAGGCTTAAAATATTCGTCTCACGAAATACAACAGCAATTAGTTTTTAATTTCATCTATATTTAGTTCTCTATGCATGCGCCGACATTTTGATGCGATGAAAATTTTTTCTTTAATAGTGGAATTTGGGAGCCAAATTTGGCATCTAAACAAGGCCGAGCAATTCTAATCACACAAAAAAAACACATCTGTGAAGAGAATTACGCAGCGCAAATGCTGGGCTTCTCTTTCTCTACAGGCGGGCTTCTTATTGCCCAATCAATTTTACGCACCCGAGTTCTCAACAACATTAGACATGAACAAGCATGAATCAAACGTATGTCTTTTCAGAGAGATATCAGAAAGCTTACATGCTTTCCGTTAGCAACTTTGATCACATGAGCAACGCCCTCGAAATCAGCAACCAGGACGAAAGAAAGAAAAGGGAACCGAAATAGAAGCAGCAAACAAAAGAGTCAATCTTGCAAGCGAGGGGGCAGGAGGCACTCACGGCCAGGGAGATAGTACCAGCAAGTACAGGGGCGAATCAACGGGGCGGCATGAGCACTTGATGAGCAGGATCGGAGACCGGCGAGGTGGGAAACGGAGGGAAGCGACGACGCGGAGGCGCGGCACGGAAGTGGGGAGCAGCTGCTGGACAGCAGGAGGGGAAGAATGGAATGGGTGGGCTGGTTGGCTGGTTGGTTGGGGCGAGAGGGAGTGGCGGCGAAGTCCTATATGTCATACGGTGGGGGCGCGGCCAGTACGACCGGCGGCTGTGCACCGCCTTCCAACTCTGTTCCCACTAGGGGCATGCTACTGTCTGAGAGGCTCCCAAATTCTACCTTAAAGTTCAACGTACAAAAAGAAGATTCTCATCACATCAAAATATCATAGCATGCATGGAGTACTAAATGTAGATGAAATCAAAAACTAATTGCACAGTTTTGTTGTACTATACGAGACGAACATTTTAAGCCTAATTAATCAATTTTTGGATAATTTTTCACACATACAAACGAAATACTACAGTGACGCACGCACCCCAAAGACTAAAGTTTGGCTCCAAATTCGGGAACTAAACAAGGCTCCAATCTTCTTTCCTCGGTTACAAAAAATGTTCTTCCTAAAAGTTTATTTTTGGTTTCGGTTGCTGTATCTTGCCGCGGATTCTGTCAACTTTTCTAAAGATTTTACATTAGTATATGTATTATTAGACATAATATAACCATTTTGCATCTGCAAAACATTTTTTTGTAGTTCTGTCTCTTACTATTAGCGCTAGAGGAAGGGAAACTATTTTCATTTCTATGTCTCAAATATGGCTTCCATGACATGCGGCCTGGTATTTTTCATGTTTATTAAGTAAGAGTAGTTATTCGCCCTCTGCGTAGAGGTGACTTTGTGAAGATGTAAATCTTGCGAGCGTTGAGGAAAAAAAGATAACTAATTGATACGGTTGAATGACATATTGAATACTATAGATAGATGTTAAAGAACATTGTTGACAATTATTGAAGAGGGGAGTTTGTGAAACATTCGTACATCCACTAAATTTGACAAAATATTGGCTAGACCTGACACTTTCCAAAGAGACAACCTAATGGTCTAGAAAACCATCTTTTGCGGCAGAGTCAAGGTCATTGTAGAACAGAAGAGTTTTTTTTTTTTTGATAAAGAGAACAGACGAGGCATGCATACCTTTCGTGGTTTATCTAAGTCTAGTCATGGAACCAAGGTTCGCAAGGAGGACTCCATGGCCTTGAGATTTTACATGATTTAAGATTATATATATGCAGTCAGAACGACACGTCGCTGCATGACATTTTGTGGTCAGGTCAACCAAGGCTATATATATATGTATATATTGTTCCTACTGTATCCCTACAATTGGTTTCACACTTTCACATGCTAGTAATATTTCCGTGATCGCCTGACTCGGTCTCGTCCACCCACAGAACGTTGAACAGAGATGTTTGCTTACACATGATCCTATCCATATTCCACCGCCAACAAAACACAAAGTACTCAAGCTGCCAATACCTTTCCTGGCCTCAACGTAGACATAAATGGACACTTCAACGACATCTCATCACACCCCAACATTTCATGCAAATAGTACATCTCCCTCCGGTATCATATTAGAAGTACTTTAGGACAGCGACACGGTCACCAAAACATAACTTTGACTCCACTTTTCTATAAAAATATTTTTTGAAAACTTATATATGTATATTTTTATGAAAGTAATTTTCAAGACCAATCTATTTATATGATTTTTATATTTTCAAATTCAACGACTTAAATGTTATTTATGATTTATATTCCCAATGTTTGACTCAAACTTTATCAAAAATACTTCTAATACGATACGGAGAGAGTATATGCATAAGTAATATGCAAGTTTATTAGCCCGGAATAATTCCTATTGTCTCCTTTCACTCTCCCGAGTGTGAACGGCGGCTTCTGCTGGGGACTCCCGGTAACCACCAACCAGGCCGGTATCAGCCGTTCCTTTCATCCTGTGTGCTTTTGGAGCAAAACTTTGGGCGGTCGAATATATCTATATGCGTGCTGCTGCCGCCACTAGTGGCTCCCTCCCTTCAAGATTAGTCACGCCAAGAATGTCGTTTCGCATGTCGTCTTTTGACAAATTTCCTCCTTTAGCTTGCAGGGCCAGTGTGCATGCGTGATGTTGCCTCGTGACACTGCTAGTGTCAAATGTGCGTGCGTATGCATGCGGCACCAATCATTCCAGCCCTAGCAAAAAATTGCAGGTCATTATCTGTTTTTTTTGCAGGGAGTCCAATACATTGCTGCACCCAATATTTGCATGTATACATTTTGCGGTCAAGTATATGGCTCTGTGATCATGTCAGTTATGTTTCGCATATACATGCCGTGTGAGATTCTGCCGTGGCACCGCGTTCGGCGCAACGGCATGTTGCATCACAGAGAATCTAGCCTTGGTGCAGCCCCGGTCTGCAGGTGCAATATAATGCATGTGTATACGTCGTACATCACGCAGCAACAACAACGCCTCGTGAAGGCATGCATCTCACGGTTTTTTTAGGGTCGACGACGTACAGCATCTCAGGCAGGACGATATTATATATTGGTAGTACAAGTGACCATGCATCTATACTCCTTCCGTCTCGAAATATAATGAGTTCTACATCACGTTTGATTATTCGTCTTATTTAAAAAAATTATAAAAATATAAAATAAATAAGTCACACTTGAAGTATATCTAACGATAAAAAAGTTATAACAAAATAAATAATATATTCATAATTTTTTTAAATAAGACGGATGGTCATACGTGATGTCTGAAAGTCAACAAATCCTTATATTTTGGGACGGAGGGATTGTATCTTTGCTTCGTTATCATTTTTCTTCATTTGTTTGAGGGAGGATCCATCAGTAATCATTTTTTTCCAGCTGAGAACAGAGCACGTACGCCAGCGATGAATAATGGAACCGGCCGATAACGTCGCCTCCTGCGTCACACCGGAAGATAGAGCCTCAACTAGTCACCTGCACTGCATGACAGCTCTCACGGGGACGCTAGGCCACACACTTGTTTCTCGGCAGCAGGCCTGCTCAGTTCATGGACGGACATGCAAATGGACGAACAATTTGGAGGTCCTTTTCCGGGCGTTGTCTGAAGATGGCGACGGGCAATAATTAACTGGATAAGAGCGAGCGAGCCAGCAAGATCAACCGACTGCCGACGACGACGACGGCGTCGGAGGCGTGTAGTTTGAAGCGCATGCGTAAAGACTTGTTCCCTCAGCTTGGTCGATCTTTCTACCGTTCCAACTGACCAAATGAACTCCGGATCACTCGTGAATACAAATGCCGGATTTATATTCTTTATCTAAAAAAATGAACTCCGGACAATTTAGAGTTCATGCATCTATATCTGGGATCATCTGCAGAGAATTGACCGTGCTCGATCGCATGTCAACCGCGCGCGCAAACAAGTCCTCGACAGCGAGGCCGGCCTGTTCACAACTTCAGATAGAAGAGGAAGAAGCCACAACTCACAAGTCAAGGCACTACCAGCCAGCCACACAGGGTCCGAGGTCAGCAGCGTATGTAAGAACGCCGCCAATGCCGCCGCAAATAGTCGCACGTACGGACGGCCATGCATGCCTCCTCTGCCGTCCAAAACTAATTTAGTTTTTGGGGACGACGGTGGTTAGTCGGCAGATGATCATTCACGGAAAAAACGGCGGAGTTCAAGGGCATCAATGGTACTACCTCCCTTCCAAATTACTATTCGTTGTTGACTTTTTCGTTTAACGTTTGACCATTCGTCTTATTCAGAAAATTTCACAATTATCATTTATTTTATATGTGACTTGTTTTATCAGACCGTTGAACACTCTGATGCATGGGTCGTCTGTAAATATGTTTGGGGTGCAAGGACCAGATTTTGATCCTTTGGTACTTTTTTTCCTTTACCTGCAGTCTGCAGAGCACTTCATTTTCAGATCAGGTCACTTCTTCTTCTTCTTTTTTTTTGAGAAATATCAGGTCACCTCTTCTAGAAGATAGAAAAGGATTGGCACTACAGGCTCCTTTTTTGTGTGGACGCTAGTAGGCCACTGTAAAGATTGGCACCTCGGTTGGGCGAACCCGGCCGGTCCATGTTTTTCTTTGCGTGTACTCATGGGCTTGCAACATCCAAATTCACCAAACACGGGCCCATAAACTCGCACAGCTGTCTTTCAAAAAAAAAGAACTCGCACAGCTGGAAGGGGACTCGGAGCGATCCATGGGCTGATCCTCGTCACGGCGGGGGAAGGCCCAAGAACTCAAACAGCTAGAACGGAGCGATCCGCGTCGCGGCGGGCGAAAGGCCCAACAACTCGAACAGCTGGAACGGAGTGATCCATGGGCTGATCCGCGTGGCGGCCTTCAAACGCGTGATCTGGGCCGATGGCGGCCAGTAAGTATTCTCTTTCCCAAGGTCCAACAACTCGGCCGCCCCAGGAGGAAAACCTGTGTAAGACATTCGTGCGGTCAACAGGGACGCACGATCTCCTCCATCTTCCCTACGGGCGGCCGGGTGGGAGGTGGGCGGCGTGGATCAGCGGCGAGGTTGTCGTCGGCGACGGTTAGGGTTTCAAGGTTGCCAGGGTTTCAATGGCCAGCGGTCATAGAGAAGAAGATGACGGAGGCAGAGGGAAGGTCCGACGGTGGTGACGGTGCGGCCGACGGTGAATGTGAGACGGCGCGGGAGCCCGGAAGGGGTCGGGCATCCGGTGGGCGGTGGCCGGCGACGGGGTGAGAAATCTCATCGGGTTAGAAATGACGGGGCGGATGGTGGGCAGGCGGCGGGCAAGCCGCGGCAAGAAAGAAGATGAGGAGGCGGGCCTAATATACCGGAAGCCATGTCGCTTAGCTGGCTTCCCCCGTGCGATACGCCGCCCCCACCCAGAGGGCATCCATCACCTCATCTCGTCCGGCGCTGGGGGAACACGAACGTACGTCATCAAGAAGTCACCACATGAACTGTGCGTCGCATATCAGGCCTGTTCACGAGCGAGGCCGGCCGGCAGCATCGATCTCAAAGGCCAAGACCACATGTACTACAGTCCACAATTTTTCCATACAATAAACTCGACGACCATGTCCCTTCTACAGCCCAAAAAGGTTCTGGGTAGCCCACATCATGAACAGCCACACCACCAACGCGCGCGCACAATTGTACACAACGACATGATCGAGCACCTTCATATGATACAACAGTAGTCACGTACACACGCGGTGGGCATTCCTCTGATCTGATCCCGACTGGGAGGGTGATCGTGATTCAGTAGGCGTGGTTGGAGAGGATGGCTCGGCCTTGGCGGTGCGGGTGGTGCGCGCAGGCGCAGTGCACGGAGGTGAGGCTGAGGCACCCGCTGATGTTGAGCGAGTGCCGCTCCGGGCACGTGTGCAGCGCCGGGAACGAGTCGCACACCGCCTGCACCGCCGGCGGGGTCAGCGCCGTGCACTGGCTGATGTTCAGGCTCGCCAGCCCGTCCCGCTCCTTGCTGCCGCCTCCAACGCCGCCACCGGTGTCCCAGCCACGGCCCTGCCTCCTCACGCGGCTGTTCGCGGCCAGCGAGTACATGGCGCGGTCCGTGATGTTCTGGCAGTAATACAGCCCCAGGGAACGCAGGTGGGGGCACCCGTTCGCTAGCGCAACCACGCTCTCATCTGCATACACATCAAGCAAGGGGTCAAGTTTCAGCTTTCAATGCACCACCAAACCTGATAATACTCACTCGGCCAGGCAATGAAGTTGTGCATAGATTCAAATCGAACAGAATAAAACAATGGACAACCATACCTGTTATGAGAACGCAACCGCACAAGTCTACAGCCCTGAGATCAGGGCACCCTGACGCCAAGCTGGTCACTCCCTTGTCTGTAATGCCATCACACCACCCCAGGTTTAACGATTGCAGCTGGCCGCAGTTACATGCGATGGCCTGCATTATCAAAACAGCAGAGGATCAATGCAAGCTCATGCAGACAATGCTACATCAACCAAAGTACCTGTAGCGCTCTGTCAGAGGCAGCCCTCACACACCCACACAGGTTCAGGCACTTGAGGCTCTTGCACTGGCTGGTGAGGAATGCAAGAGCCGCGTCGCTGAAGTTGGAGCACCCGCTGATGTTGAGCCTTGTGAGGTGAGGGCATCCGTGTGCCAGGGCGTACAGGGACCGGTCGCTGAGCCTGAAGCTTCTGCTGAGATCCAGCTCCCCCAGATCGTGGCAGTGGTTCGCGACAGCCTCCACGCCACTGTCTTCAAGCTGAGGTTTGATTTGGCGAAGAGATAGGACTTGCAGCTTCGTGAACTTGTGAGCCAGAGATATCACCAAGTCGTTCATGTGGTCCCGGCACCTGAAAATGACACTTCCATTCATCAATAAATGCATGCTTTTCCTTCCACGACATCATTAGAAAAGACCAGGTGATTGTCTAGGAACTGTAGTGAACTAGTACTAATGCAGTACTCTACTTGCATAGCAAAACAAGAAACTGTAGCACAGAATATGGCACAAAGCCAAGCACAACATGTCTCATCCAAAATTCGTAATCTAAGTATGCTGTCAAGGTTATATGGAGACATATCACTCTAGGCTGCTTTTGTTATGTCAGAAGAACATTTGCACACCAGTTCTTTTAAATGGCAAAAGCTATGTGAATCAAAAGCCATGAAACAACAAACTTTAATTAGCGCCACAGGGAGTGTTGTACATTTGTAAGGTAATTTGGTTGCCATAGTGCCCATACAATGGGAAACAGGCAATCGAGAATGGTTCATTGAAATTGTAAAATTATGTGTGTATCAGCATTTATGATTCATTTTTTACGTTTGCCATAGTGCCCATACAATTGGAACAGGCAATCAGGAAGCGGTCAAACAAGTTGCATCGACATTTATGGCTTCATTTTTTACATTTGTCTACATAGGTCAACAACATTCCAAACAAAACGGAACATGGAATTCTCATGTTTGGAGTGGAACCTTTTAGAGCATCATACGGTTGACTGTTGACTCCATACATTATTCAGATGTGCCAAACAGCAAAAATAAAAAATAAAATGATTTATAGCAAGGTCTCTTGAAGAATAGTCTATTGGATGGATACAGATTACGGAATTAGCAAGGCACTACTGCAATAAAACATTATGACCATATTCAGATTCAAAATGAAACTGAAGACAGCTGAATGGCTAACCTACTATTGTATTCAACACCCATAGTATGGGAACATCTAAATTCTTAAATCTTGATATTTGATTATGAAGATAAGAAATGTGAAACCGAAACAGACATGTCTGAAAGGAAAATTTCTTACCATGAGAGTGAAAGATTTGCAACTCCCCAACCTAAAGCGTCACGCCATCCTGTGCATACACCGGAGGCCACAATGACCATCCTGTCATCTCCAACAACTGACATAATCCGCAGGAGCAGCTCCATAGGAAGGTCTTTCCAACCTGCCAAGCTGATTTCAGTTCCAGTATTCTGAGCCTGCTTACTCTCCACACCACCAGAAACCATAAGAGTATTGAACGAATTGTTCAGTTCCCCGCTCAGTGGCTTCACTATATCCATTATTTGGCGCCCCAAAGAGAATTTGCAGAGTTGATCCTTCTCTAAGAAATGAAAGGCGGCCTAAGCCTGCAATCATATAACAACACTAATTAAGAGACCTACACTAAACTTCAGACGCTTGTACAAGAACTGCTACAAGTTGCAATATGCACGGGAGATCATAGTGAAATTCCCCAAGTCTGAGCCTCACCATGGACAGTATTTCAATGGGCGACAGTATATCACTTACATACACTAAACTAAACAAATCAAGCTAAACCAAAAGGTGTGGTACCACTAACACGCAGATGCAAACTTGCACGACTAGCACATAATCAAGGATCTAAATACCAATTAGCTCAATAACCCAGATCTTCAGAACTCAGGAAAGCACCACCGGAATTTGTAAAACTAAAGGAGCAAACTTCAGGATGGCAACCTTCTGGCACAAATCTCCTAACACCCCCACACGAAGCGCGCACAAAGAGTGTGTTCACCGCAATCAACGGCCGGTTGGGCTTAATCTGAAACGCATCAAGCTCAAATGTAGAGGAAACGGCAAGTAGAAGGAAGCACGGCATATGCAAGGTGCCGAACTTTCCTTTTTGCAAAAGTACCGAAATTTCCGGCAAAAACATCAGCGGCGTGCTTTACAACGCAAAGTTCTAACAAACAAAAACTGCAAGCCAAAGGCTCGGATGATTCGAGGCCTTGGGGAGCAAATCCGCCGCAGCCATCGAGAAATCCCAAGTCTACGGGTAAATGGTGACAAATCCGGTGCAGATAGCATCCGCTCGGGACCCACTGCAAGTATCCAGATGAAAGGAATATCCAGGAAAACAACTCCAAATCCCGCGGCGTTGCAGACTCGCAGTAGCTTTCGCGCACAGACAGCCACAGAAAAGACCACGATGCCACGGGGGAGTCAAAAGGGCCAAAGATTCAACCAAGGAGCCGCAGAAAACCAGAAAAAACTAGCCTCAGAAGGCGATCTCAGTATCAGGAGCAGGAGCAGGCGATCCCGATTTCTTTCCAGCAGAGAAAAAGGACGCGCGCGACCTATTTAGCTAGCTTTCCGCTCACCTCGTCCCAAGAAGCGAAGAAGCAACGGACTCCAGGAAGATCCCTGTCCTCCCCGAATCGCGACGGAGAAGGGTGGCGAGGATAATAAGTTTCAGTATAAAGTCGCAGTTCGTGAACTGGCGACTGCCTCGGGACGGAGCAGGGCGGGGGTTCTAAATAGCAGGGCCGGCGGAGGACACGCAGGACGGGAGGGTGGAGGAAGCCGACGGGTTACGTGGCGGGCGGGCGGGCGGCGAGGGGCCCGGGGGACGGGCACGTGTGCGGTGGCGCCGAGAAGGCGACGACGGCTAGGGGTAGCAGAGGGGCGGGGAGTTTTACGTTTACCCCCCTGGTTTCGTGTTCTCCGGATGCGGGGACGGGAAAACGGGAGGGAAGTGGTGTCGGGTCACGCCGCCGCAGCCGTTGGATTACAAAAGGGGCCGCGGGCCCGGGCTCCCGGGCCGTGTCTGGGCTGGGCTGGGTGGGCCGGCCAAGGGATGGATTCCTTTGGGTTTCTGTAATTCGGCCGCCGTTGGCTCGTAGTCCAACGGTATTGCGGTACAGTGGGACGTTACTGTTTAAATCCTGGTGCTCGCGTTATTTCCTGGGATTTTCTCAGGATTTATCGGCGTTATGCGTTAAGTGGTAAGCGGCGTTTTCGTCTACAACGAGGCGCCAATGGTGACTTCGAGTATCTCTAGATCTATCGGATGCTCAGTCCTTCGGAGATGCTCATAGGGGTAGGGTTTGCGTACTTATATTCATAGGGGTGATTGTGTGTGCGTGTTGTGAGCGTCTGCGTTGTACTGTGTAAAAGGGCGTACCCAGTGCCGTAGGCTTCCCGCACTGTGCGGGGTCTGGGGAAGGGTTGTAATAGCGCCCAAACCTTACCCGCATAAATATGCAGAGACTGGGGCTTGAACCCGGGACCTTCCAGTTACAGACGGTAGGCTCTATCGCTGCACCAAGCCCGCCCTTCCTGCGTTGTACTGTGTAATTCTAAAAAAAACTACTATTGTTTTTGAAAAAAATGACTATTTTGATGAATCCTAAATTTAGCATTTTTGTGATATCACTAAATAGTTAGCATCTTTATTATCATGTGAGCATACCACGTTTTCTGGAAGACAAGCTACCCCAAGACATTTCGTCTTTATACATTTGTTCTAATTTAAGCATGGAATTACTATTATCATTATAAGGTGGCATTAAAAGCTTTGGTATGCATATATTGTATGCCTCTTTTTTACACCAGGGCACCTAAATTGACACACTGTCATCAGCTCATTACCACAACAATCCGGTCTAGTAGTTTTGTATCTTATCTATGACTCTTTTTTTTTTGCGAGGTATTGATGACTATTTTATAGGCTAGACACAACTAAACTTGTATGTTTCTTTTCAGGCCAATACATGGTATCGCTTTTAAGAGTTCCACACAGTGGCGGACTCAGGAATTTGGTAGAGCCTGGGCAAGATGCCATAGTCTGAAGACGTGTTGTGATGCATGTTCTAGCTGTGTCTTACTCAGTGGTCTATAGCCATGCTAAAGTTTGTATGTCTCGAGACCTCAACTGCGCATCAGTGAGAAAATAGCTCACCAGTGCATGCAATGCACTTCCTGCTCTCGGTGGTGCCTGGGCAATTGCCCAGGGTCGCCGGGCCCTGGGTCCGCCCCTGGTCCCACACATGACATTTCGCCATGTTTTCTATCTCACCAGCGGATTTGATATCATCATTTATAATTCAAACGAGGTTAAGCCTATAAAACACCGACACGTCTGCATCATTTGTCCCGTGTTTACAAGATAATAACGCAGGGTTATTCTCTGAAATGATTTGATTGACCTTTTCACAGAGCATATCCTAATCAGGCCCTGTATAATCTTTTATCTCGATTTCGAAACTTTAATCTTATAAAATCTCGACACGTATACATTGTTACGTGTCCAATTTCTACGTCAACAAGAGTCCTTCAAAACATCCCGTTTGATGTTTCACCCCGCCTCTTATCTTGATCGGGCTCGCCATCATCGCTATCCGTAATTCTTCGAAACACGCACCTGGAATTGTACAACCAAAAGATGTCCACATTACCTAAAGCTGAGGCCATCCGAAGAGCCGTCCTAATTCAATGAACTGAGACCAGACTGCATGAGGTCAATCATACCTGGGTTGATTGATTGATCGCTAGAGCCAAAGGACACCGGCAGTTCTATCCTGCTCCCTAGTGCCCATTGTCACTCACCACTAATGTTCAGATCTGTTCCAAAAAGGCTGTCGATAACTTAAAGCAGGTTGGATTTTGTTTGCAAATGCTCGTCGTTTTGATTTTACAGGATAACATTTTCAACCAAGAGCAAAAGCATATTGCCTGATTAGTCAGTGTTAAAAGCAAGGGGAGGACTGAAAGAGAGAAAAAAAGTAATTTCACTGACAATCCGAGTACTACGTACATTATATTGCACAGATACCTCCGGATCGAAATAATACAGCCAAAATGGACATCAGAAAGTATACATGCTACTGCCAGCGCACTTGTCTCCTGCATTGGCGGCCGTGAACCTAGCCACGAACCTAGCCCAGATTGGTCTCCACCCACAGCTCGATCTCAAAAGGTTGGGCAGGCAACAGGACGTACGAAAGCAACGTGGTGATAAGAATAAGATCACCAGCATCGTAGAAAATTAGTTAAATTTGCATGGCATGCGGTCCTTGACCTTGAGTATGTATTGCTCAAGGCAAAGTATTGGCTGGACGATCGTGAACTGTAAACTAGAAGAGCAGCGCGTAATTTCTTGGGAGAAACTTTTGGTCTCTGCATGGCGTTCTTCTTCAAACTTAGTAGTGTTCTCCTCTTTTACAATCTAATTAGTTTATTCTAAACATCACATACGGAGTATTTAATAACGGATGCATTGTTTCCAATTTTCCGTGTGCTGCTTACCGCGAGCAGCGGCGATGGTTATCTTTCGGCGTCACCCGGTGATTTTGACCTGGACGCCCTAGCCGTCAATCATATTTTTTTAAGCTAAGACGTCAATCATATTCAGTTGATCTTAATAAACGCATCGAGTTGATATTCTCAAGGGCAATACAGCAGCTGGAAGGATTGTGTATTCCTTTTATCAGTACAATTTCGGCTCAAATTTTGGCGCATGCTTTCTTTATAACGCAACATTATCTAGTTTCTCACGACAAATCCTCAGAAAACATATGCGAGCAACTTATCCAGTATGACATATAGGAATACAAATTTGCCAATTCCACGTACGTCAAGCATGCAAGTTGCTGATCGTGAGATGTCCTGCGAATGTGACACGCTAATTTTCAGGGAGATATGATTCAGTTATATCAGTGATAAACTCTGACGTATAGGACTCCTATCTGTAGATGCATAAGTTTTGTCCGAATGGGTTGTTTTTTCTGGCTGTGGATTGAATTCGATAGCTTACAAGATGGGAAATGCATGCGATGGCGTCTATTTGCAGCACAGGCTTGTTGACTTGGGAATTGCTTTACACAAAGGCACGGCAGGGTGATATGATGGGCATGCTCAATCTGTGGCTCGACGATTGTACACCAGGAACTCTCATGATACCGACTGCATTACTCCATAACATATTGGCCAATTGTCCCTTATATGATACGTGCCGTCAGAAGATAGCATTTTACCCCAGGACAACGTGTCAATTGTCAAGAACAGGGTGACCAGGTACTTGCGCTGTCAGCAATTTTTATGAAGACAGTATTGATATAAGCTAGATGACTAATCTGTCGACCCGCTTTTGTCAAAAATACCAGAGACCTGAGTGTCCCACAGTTACCTTCTAATGTTCAACCTTAGCAGGATATATTCTTTGTAATTGTTTTTTCAGGGAAAAAGAGTGATTCCTTGTAAGCATTAAAGCTGTGGCAAAGCATGAGCCTTACTCGTCTTTGTTCTTCAGATTCCCCAGCTGAAAATAGTTTAGCTGAACTCAGCTTCAGCTTCACATAACCAATAAAATTCAGTTTTGCAAAGGTTTCCAGAAGTGAACAGAAGTTCCTTTTCTTGTACATAGACTGGTACGCTTTACAGGTTCTTCCATGGTTGTACATGCAAAACATGCTTTCATTTCCAGTCAGAAGGCATCTGATCCCCTCCAAATCCAAATCGCTGGAACAGTTTGGCCGGCTAATGATGGTCCAATTCTCAGCCTTTCCACTCAACAGAATGATGGTTCCATTGCCAACTTGCAGGGCTGGGAAAAGGACGGCAGATAGCAACCCACAGGTCTATTCGTTGCTTTTAAGCATGAGGGACCCCTAACTTTCATCAGCTCAATTTTCGTAGAAACTCGATCAGTTGAGGCCAGACAAAGGTGACAAGATGATTCAATGACTTATCATATTCAAGAGAATTCTCTGCCCACGAACTCGTAGCTTACATGTAGCAAAAATTAATGCACTTGCTTTCTGAGTCATAAGCATCACTCAATCTGCTGCTATATCTTGGAGAGCTGAGCGGTGTCATGAATAAATGCACTAGTTGACAAGGCATCTCAACGAAAAGGTCACCACACATCACACAACCCAGCTCACTCATCTTTTACATTCTGAAGTCCTCAATTCTTCAATAGCCAGTCAGCTACACAGTGACAAAAAAAAGACACAAAAGAACAACAGTCTGGGAAGATGATATCTCATTTACAGAGATAAGAAAGGAGCAACAAAAAGAGGGCATAGTCATTCCCCAGGTACACACAGTTATATGGGTGGAAAAAGCAAACAAAATAAGGGTGGAGAAAGGGAAGGGGAGCAAAAGAGAACGAAGCCAAGAAGTGTTACGATGTCACCAACGAGAATGCAAATATGGTTGAGTTTCCTTCCCGGTGATGCAGCACAGATGCTTTAGTAGTCAGCTCAGACCACAAAATCCCCTTCTATTACTACATCACTTCATGAAATGCGGGATGAATTGTCGTGACAAATCCCTGATATGCTCATTTTCTGTCTCAATAAGCCGAACAACCTGCTTGCCCAGAGATAAAGAATTTGCTATAACATTTTAAGCTAATATCAATCGAGATTTTACAAAAACAATATCCAAGAAATCGATTTTTTTTTCAAAACTCACCTCTCCCATGGAAGGCCGCTGCTCTGGGTTTGCCCTGACACAAAGATATGCAGTTTTGGCTAGATGGTACAATCCATATGTATCATATGTATCTTTAATGCGCTCATCAATCAGTTCATGAAGTGCAAGGCTCTCAACCAATGGCTCTGCCTGAAAAAAAATTCTGAGGTGTTGGAAATTGAATGGTGCAGATGTACTGGAAGCACACACACTGAAGTATAAGCAGAAATCACTAAGAAAGATACCCATTGCAATATATGTGTGCACTGTCCTTCATATTCATCAAGCACCTTTCGACCAGATATCAGCTGGAAAAGAACAATCCCAAAGGCATAGACATCTGTTCTGACAGAAACCATGCCGTATTGAGCATACTCAGGCGACAAGTATCTGATGGACATGGCAAAAAATTGCTGCATTGTCAGAAAAAAAAAAACAGGGTATCATAGAATGGAAGAACTAGTTGATAGCTGTGACAGACCCTGATTGACCCAGAATCCTTGTCTTTATGGAGTCATTGCCAGCCTTCCATTTTGCAAGACCAAAGTCGCCAAGCTGTGAAAAGCATAACTTGTGTAATAAGAACGCAGAAGACGTTTGCATCTCGACATGTATCAGTATGTAGTCTATTCAATCTTACCATAGGAACAAAGTCATGTGTCAACAGAACATTGCTTGGGCGCAAATCCCGATGAATGATTGGACCGGCACGACACTCCTCATGTAGAAACCGCAACCCTTTTGCTATACCGATAGCAATAGCATGCCTCTTGTGCCACTCTAGTAAGCTTGCCGACTTGTCTGTTTCCACCAAGTAACAAGAGTAAGAGGAGCAAAAGTGAGCCTGCCATCATCATACCCAATATGAATTCCTTTTAAGCATACCAACAGAACACATACCAAATAAATGCCACTCGAGGGAATTGTTGCATATATACTCGTACACCAAGATGTTGTAGCTTTCTTTACAACAGTAACCAAGCAACATGACGATGTTCCGGTGCCGGGCAAAACTTAGAACTTGCACTTCTGAGAAGAATTCAGTATAACCCTGTGAGCTTGCTTCTTTGCGCAACTTGGCTGCAATGGCCTGACCATCCTTGAGCTGGCCCTTGTACACATGCCCAAATCCACCCTCACCCAGCAAATTCTCATTTGAGAAGTCGGATGTCGCAGATTGAATCTCTGAGAATAGGAATTTCATGGATTCCTTTATGTAAAGAACTGATTTTAGACCACAGCCAATGCACAAAACAGGCCTTTCCGAAGAATCATATTGGGATGTAATTTTTTCTTCATATTTTCCTGGAAAGATCACAGGACCACACACAGTATCACTGCATATGGTATAATGCATGGCCTTGCAACAGCAAATAAATGGTAGCTTCCAGCAAACTGCAGTTATTCTTTTTAATTTTGAGAAGAAAATAAATAAATCATGATTTCCATATGAATGAATTACCATGACCACAAGGACTACCAGTAGTGTTCTGTCTTCCATTGTCTCAACTATCTGCTGTAATATTTTTTGGTTATGGTTTGTTTGAAGAAAAGTTATCTTACCATTAGACAGGGATTCGGTATCGTCGAATGTGATAGACATGCCACCGAAGTATGGCATGCTGCATGCAGCCATGCTGGAGGAGTCATGGACATCATGGTTACTTAGAGAGGCAAAGTAGCTTACAGGTGACGACATGTTTAACACTTTGTGAGTATCAGCACTTTGTGTCTCAGAACTCAGATCTATCATGACCGCAAAGCGTTGCAGGTCCTTCACTTCAGCTGTGTTTTTGCTTGATGGGTTCGACCATATTGACTTCAAGGTTTGCACTTGTAAGTGTTCCTGAAATGCTGCAACTTTGCAAGCTATGTGCTTCTCTAAGTGCCTGAAATCTCTCCTGAAATGCCTGTTAAATTTATTCTAAATTCAATACTACATCAAGTACCCAGAAGAATATGGGCATTAAAAATTTAATTCAGAGTAGTCTGTCATAGATGTTTGAATAAGAAATAACTCACAAACCTATCTAGGACAACCCAAGCAGCTTTGCTGGAATTTACTTCATGGATAATGACAATCTTTGCAGGTGCTCCAGGGGTTATCTTGAGGGTCACAGTAATCTGATAGAAATTCGAGTTTCAGAATGTAACAGGTATTTCAAGGTTTCTAATGTAACTAGCTAGTAACTCATTTTTTATTCAGATTTTTTTTCTCGAACGTGTTATTCAGATTTTCAGACAGAAAAGTGACTGCATGGGGAATTGGGGACTAGGGAAGAAAATAGGCATGCTTATATTTCCTAGGAAGAATAATATTTCTGTATTGAATAGATAGATAAAGGCATTTCACCCCAACTTTGCGGAACCCCTCTGCAACTTGGTGAAGCTTGTTTTTGTAGATTTCAGCTATTTTCGCCACCTGATCACCTAGGTATCGGTCACTTGTCCCGGAGAAAGATTCAGTACATGGTTTGGCTTGGTAGCCCACTAAACACACAAAGAAGAAAGAAAAGGATCAGTTTTCTAGTAAATACAATATTTGTTTTAGTATATCTATAGTATTTAAACAGAGCATTGGCCAGGATTATGACCTTACTATTGCAAATTCAAATTCTACAATTTTTTCCTTCTAAACAAATGCAGATATAACGAAGGACACATTAAATACACATTTGGAGATAGTCCATAGTAGATATTCAATCATTAAAATTCCATGTTACATCACAAAGATGATAGATATGCAGAAAGGCTAAGTGTTAACAATGTCCATACGAAACTATATATTCTGAAATTCATCATGGGTTTCGGAATTTTGTTAAACCAGCATGCCTGAAGCATTCCTGCTTTTTTGTGATTCATGTATTGTTGCCCTTCATTGTGTCATGCCACGACACCATTTGTGATTCCGTAAGTCTTATGTCATGTACACTACTCATTTTTCTCCAAGAAAAAAGATCCACTGTGGATGGCAGTGAACAGCATTATCTATCATCTATCAGAGGTGAAAATCGTGAACAAAAGAACCAAATGACTATAGGCAACCCACTGCACAGGCAGCACAGCTATGCCACACTCTCATCTACCAGCGATGCATGATTGCAATCTCATGTCACAATTACGGTTATACGGAGTTTCCTATTTAGCTCTATAACTTCCCGATGGCAAATTTTTCCTCAATGCAGAACGGTGAGATTCTAAAAGCGAAAAGAAACACTTGGATGAGGCAAATTAATTATTACTACGGTATTTTTATTTTGTACATTAAACTAAGATTAGATTGGGCTGTGTCAATTACTCCTAAAAATAGGGACATTAAGGGGGTGTGCATCCAAGGGATGATCCTTACTCGGATGGGTGATGAAGTAGAGCACGCCAAGCACGAGCAGCGAATCCCCGGCGCGGAGTATGTCGCCCCGGTCGACCAACCCCCTGAGCGCCGTCTTGATCTCGTCATCCCTGTGGTCACGCGTGGCGTCCAGCGCCACCACGACCATCTGCGGCGGCGGCAGCGGCGACGACACGGCCTTGGGCGGAGTCATCGCCCCGCCCTGTGGGGTGGCGTAGGCCGTCGCCGAGGACGCCGGCGTGGCCTGGTCGTCCCCCGCACCGATGATGGAGGACATTGACATGGGCGAGCGGATCGGGCTGCTGAAAGGGCTGCTCCACCGCCTCCGCCGCCGCTGCTGCCGATGCGATCCCCTCCTGCTGCCGCCGCAGCCATCCTGGCCGCCCGGGAGCGAGGTTATGAAGGCCTCGAGGCGCCTACGCGCCGCGGAGTATATTCGGGAGATCGCAGCGTACATTCGATCCCTGCCGGCTGCCGCCGGCGCGGGGGCATCTCGAAGGCGCCGGGGCGGAATATATGGCCGGCTCCCGTCGCCATTGGTGGCGGTACCAAGGCGGAGGCGGCGAATCGCGGAAGCTTGCGGTTGTCGCGGGGCGCGGTGGGCGGTTGCGCCGGCGGTGGCAGCGGGAAAGCCGAGGGCATTTTCCACCCAAAAGAAAAGAAAAGCAGAGGGCAAACGGTTTGCGAACTCGTTCTTCTGAGACACTTTGATTCCTTAAAAAAAATGATTCCTCCAATTATATATAAAGATTCCTCCAAAGTAGTGACACTTTATGAGGGGAAGAAGGAGCAATCAGCAGCAGCAGGGCGGCTAATTCTATGCAGAGGTTTCTCTCTGTGTCCATAACCAAAACCTCTTGGCAAGGCCGTCTTAAAAAAAAGACCAAAAGAAGGAGAACAATTTTTCTGAAATTTGACTAAGTTTGGTAAGATTTCAAACTCTCATTTGAATTTTGTCCAAATACACTAGCGGCGCAGGATTGGCAAGCTGACACTTAAACTTATCATTTTATCGGTTCTCTATGAAAACCTGTAGTCACTTTGGGTTGTTTGCAGGGACGGCTAACATTTCAGCGGATGATCCACGAGAAGACATGCAATCATGCGTTTTGAAAACTGAAACTCGTCGGTATCATGCTTGCTGCGGCGGCGGCAGCGGCGATGATAACATTGTCAACGGCGCCACCGCATCCGCCACCACCGCCGCCGTAACGTTATTACTGTACTCGGGGCCAGCGTTAGCGGAGTGATCCATGGCGCCGCGCTGCTACTACCACTGGCGCCCGTGTTTCGACTTTCGACTTGCCTCCGGATCGACCTGGAACGTCTCGAGACCTGCCTCCGGAGGATTTAAGCTCGGGCGGCTAGGACCTTTGGAGCCTACGAGCGATGTCAGAGTAGCGTAGAAGCCGGTGTATGCCGTGGTCTGTGTTAGCACAGACGATGCAATGCCTGCCGGCGGCGGCACCGGCTGCCGCAAAGCAGTAGAAAACTGGTGCTTTCGCGCGTTGTGGCGTGTCAGCGTCGCCGTCCGCCGGCCGAGCGGACGTCGTCTTAGATTTCCGAGCGCCTCAGCCTTTTCGACATGCCCAACGTCCATTGTGCAAGGCTGCAACCTCATTTCTTTTTTTTTCTTTTTTTTTGGCGAAAGGCAACCTCAGTTCCTCATTATGCAGCATTTCGCCTGTCTAGGAACTTTCGATACGGACGAGGACATCACTCCTATGATACTCACAACAATCCTCCATTGATCGTTCAATGTCCAATCACTAGAGCTCGTGCGCGACAATTGAATTTAGAGGTGAACTCGTTCCTAAGTACTTCTCTGTGATTATGAGAATAGATTGCTACCTAATGATTATATTGTAATTAGGAACCATGGAGAGGACCGGAGGATAGTTGGAGAAGGGCTTCAAGGTGGAGAGGACCATCAAGTGCAAGTCAAGATAGAGGTCCAAATCAATTCGACTTCGAGTCCACCTCGGAGTCCAGGAGCAGTCAGCGCTAAATCGGACGCCCAGGTCGCATATGGGCTCGGATTTCGATGTTCTTTATATGCTTGGAAATCTAAGAAGATAATCTTTGCAATGACACTGGTCTCATGTCAAAATTCGTCCGGAGTCATCGGGAATCGACGAAACAAGTTGACGTCCAGAATCTGTTTCGGCGTTGCGTCGTCGTATTTTGGTCTTTGGGCCGTGTATCGTGTTGAGCCCAATAGGGGCACGTCCAAGGGGGTCGACCACGACCCTAGACTCTTTAAAACAGTAGCCGCCACCCAAGTTAGGGTTTTGGGTTTTGCTTAGATCAATTCTGTCAAGAACAGTGTCACCGCTCGTCGGTTTGTGAGACCCCAACTTCGTGAGTTTAATCATACATCGGCAATTGTGTTGCAATCTTTCTCGTTCTTGCTTATGTTCTTCGATTCGCATGCAAGGATTAGCCTTCTGGGCGAGGTCAACCGTGCAACGCCGGTTGATAACCTGAGGAGACGTGGTGCTGCGATTGCGGGGTTCGGAACGTGTGGTTCGGAAGCCGGATCGATTTGAGTCACGACTCCACCAAATCGAGAGTTATCAGAACCTTTCGGAAGATCGGGAAACCCTATTTTCCATCAGATACAAAAGTAGTTCTGATTTTATTTTTGCTGTAACATGTGATCCGGATAATCGCATCAATTAGCGGTTTATGGTGGAGTGTTGTTCATGTTAACTAGTACAAAGGGATAGGTTTATATAGGTTAGCACGGGCCGGTTCATTCAGGTTTCACAGCCTGAAGTCCAAATTCATTAACAGACACACAATACGTTACAAAAACTGGAGTCCAGGAAATATAGATGGACAATTCCCTCTGTCAAGATGGAATTTATTGTATTGAAGGCAAGCCCTTATGTGTCTGTGTACGCCCTTGTGTATCTGTATGTACCCTGGACGAAGCAAACTGAACTTTTGGATGAAAGGAGAGGGAGGGGAAAGAACTTAGTGGTATCCATCCTCGACAATATGGGGAATGTTAATTTGAGCTTCAACAGTGCACGCATAACACAAGATTCGCTTTTGATTACCACTTTGCAAATTTTGGGATGAACTGTCGAGAGAAATCCCTGACGTGATCATCTTCTACATCAATTAGGCGGACAACCTGTTTACCAAGAGAGGAAGAGATCTTGTGGTTACTAAACTTCAACCAAAAAATTATCACACATACTGAGCTTACCAAACCAACCTCTCCCATAGAAGGCCGCTGCTCTGAGTTTCTCCTGACACAAAGATATGCAGCTTTGGCCAAACTATACAATCCATATGTATCATATGTATCCTTAATGCGGTCATCCATCAGTTCATGAAGCGCAAGAATCTCAACCAAAGGCTCTGCCTGAAAATTTTTCAAGGAGTTGGAAATTGAAAATGGTGCCAATGTGTTGTAGCTCTGGAAGCAGATTGACAGGACAGTGACAATTTTCACTAAAGAATACCCATTGCAGTATATGCCCTCCTCTGTCATCAAGCACCTTGCGACCGGATATCAGCTGGAAAAGAAGAATCCCAAAGGTATAAACATCTGATTTGACGGAAATCGTTCCACATTCAGCATACTCAGGCGCCAAGTATCTGATGGACATCAGAAGAAATTCGCTGGTATTGTCAGCAAACACAAGAAAATACATGATATCAGAAATGAAAGAATGAGCTGATAAAATATTAAAACTGCAAGACCCTGATCGCTCCAGAATCCTTGTGTTCGTGGAAGCACTGCCGGCCTTCCATTTTGCACGAGCAAAGTTCCCAAGCTGTGTTAAAAGTAGAACTTACACAATCAGAATGCAGAACACGTTTGCATCTTGGCATGTACTAATAAGTAGGGAGGTCTAGTACTCTTCCAACTCACCATAGGAAAAAAGTCATGTGTCAACAGTACATTGCTTGGTTGCAAATCCCGATGGATGATTGGACCAGGACGACACTCTGCATGTAGAAAGTGCAGCCCTTTTGCCATACCAAGAGCAATAGCGTGCCTCTTGTGCCACACTAGTAAGCTTGCCGACTTGTCTGTTTCACCAAGGAATAAGAGCAAAATTAACTAGTCTGTCATCTTCACAACATGGATTTACTTGAAGCATAATACATACCAAATAAATGCCACTCAAGGGAATTATTGCATATATACTCGTACACCAAGATGTTGTAGCTTTCTTTACAGCAGTATCCAAGCAGCATAACAATATTTCGGTGCCGGGCAAAACTGTGAACTTGCACTTCAGACAAAAACTCAGTGTAGCCCTGTGAGCTAGCATTTCTGCGCAACTTGGCTGCAATGACCTGGCCATCCTTGAGCTGGCCCTTGTACACATGCCCAAATTCACCCTCGCCCAGCAAGTTCTCTTTTGAGAAATTAGATGTTGCAGCTTGAATCTCGGAGAACGAGAATTTCGTGGATTCCTCCACGTAAAGAACTGATTTTTTGCTGCAACCGCTGCACAGAACTGGCCTGTCTGGCACATCATATTGTGAGGTCATGTTTGGTTCAATGCGTTTTCCTGCAAGGATCACAATTTAGGGGGTGTTTAGATAAGGGGCTAAATTTTAGTCTCTTAAATAAATGATAATTACACGTATTAAACATAAACTAATTATAAAACTAATTGTATGGCTCATGTCTACTTCACGAGATGAACCTAACAAGCCTAATTAAGCTATGATTAATACATAGTTATTACATAATTACTGTAACATTATATTGTCTAATTATGGACTAATTAAGCTTAATTGATTAGTCTCGCGAATTAGTCCTAATTTATGTAATGGATTTTTTAATTAATCTATATTTAATAGTTCTAATTAGCATCTTTACATTTGACGTGACGGAACTAAATTTTAGTGGATGAGGTCCAAACACCCCCTTAAGAGCGAGCACGTGTTTGGTACAATATATGTCCTATGTTGTAACGTACGCCTGCTGGGTGTGGTGGGATATGGATCCCCGCGTACCATCGAGAAAAAAGACCAAGTCCTAGTAGAACTAATCGTGTACTCCTACTAAGACTCTCACATTGTAACTGATTCGGAGACCTACCATTTACCTTGCCCCCTGGGATATATAAAGGGGGACAGGGGTCCTAGATCGGCAGAGAGTATAGAAGATAATAGACTAGAGCAGACGAGAGGAGACTATAGATAATACAATATACAATACAATCTCTCATACAAGACGTAGGGGATTACGCTATATTGACGGACTGAATCTATCTAAATCCTTATGTGTTGTGTCCTCGCGTTAACTGTCAAGTTTCAGGTCTGACGATCTCCACAAACTTTCTGCCCTGAGATACCCCTAGGCAGGTATGCCGATGATAAAACATCGACATGATACCAATAAAATTGTAGCTATTTTGAACTTATATAATAAATATCTAAATAAAGCCATAGCTTGGTTTGGTTGGTACGGTCTCCTGTTGAGAGAATGCCCACCCATGTCGTAAGAGTAGCAGCTCCATAGAACTCCCCTTCTAAAGGCAAAACTGCTAGGATGGCATCTTCTCCCCGTGGTAAAGTTTTTACAATTAAATCCCTGAATTTCACCAAGCATGAATTACCAGAAAGGACTCTTGGTGTTCTCTACTAGGAATGATGGAGCAGAAATGATTTATTATCATCTATTCAAATGATGTGCCCTGTATCAACAATTCAGGAAAGCACACGGGCAACTAGCATTTCTAAACATACACAAATCTGCTCCCCTAGCCAGAAAAAGATGCTTACATAATTTCGTATCTAGCTCCAGCAAACTAGTCACTAATTCTTTTTCTAAAAAAACTCAAACGTAAAATTACTCATCAATTAGTCAATTTTAGCATCAATTTCACTAGAACACTTGGATTATTATGTTATACGCATCTAACCAATACTACATCGCACGTACCCGCAAAAAAAAAACATCGCACAACTATGGACTGTTTGTAAAGTTCAAGTTGCACATGTAGCATCCCAAGATAGGAAAAGTGATCGAGTCCAAGGAGAAGAATAAGGGCAAATTAATTTTGGTGGCGAACGGATCTGCACCCGGATCGGCGTTGGAGCGGAGCATCAGTTCGAGCGCGCGGAGGGAGTCGCCGCCGCCGCCGCCGCGAAGGATGTGTACCTCCCGGCCCCCAGCGATCCTCGAGAGCGCCATCCTGATGTCCTCATCCCGGTGGTCCGGCGTCACCTCCATGGTCACCACCACCGTCTCCGACGGCGGCGGCGGCTCCCTTGCTGTTGCTGTTGGCCCGCCTTGTGGGGAGGCCTGGTCGTCCTCCGCGCCAGTGTTGCAGCATGCTGATATCGATATGGGCATGCCGGTGCTGCCGCTCCTGAACCGTTTGCCCCGTCGACACCGCCGAATCGAGTCTATTAAGTCGTCGAGGCATCTGCATCTCGATTACGCCGCCTACGACGACGACCCGATGGGATGGGATGGCCGGGCGCGGTGGCGACCGCGGAAGCTTCCGATACGATCGTCGTGCTGGCGGAGGCAGCGAGGAAGAGGCAGGCGGCAAAGCAGATAGGATGCCGCGTACGCAAGTCGAGACTGTGATGGCGTTTGGATTCAACTCATCAACCTAGTTAGGATAGAGTGAGCCATAAACAAAGCCCATGTGACAAATCATATCTGGGCGGGATCCCGCGTCGGCCCAGCCGCTGCAAAAGCCCGTGTGACATTCCGGTACTACGTCCGATGACGGGATTCCTAGGTTTCCTAGGTAGCTTGGCTTTTATCGTTTGAGATTCGTATGGTCAATATGAACCACACGATCTCCGTTCTTCCTGCCTCCGTTCATGGGAGGGGCGCCGTCGCCGACGGAGGGGCGGGAGCCAGCCGGTGCCCGGTGGACGGAGGGCGGGAGCGGCTCGGCGGCGAGAACGCCGCTGATCGTAGGTGGTGGTTGAGGGTGGCGGTGACCGCGGAGGTTAGGGTTCCGGGCTTCGGCGGAGAGGGAGCTACAGTGGTTGCCAAACATAAAGAAGAAGGTGATGGCAGCGGTGGGTGGGACCGACGGCGGGGGCGAGGAAGTGCACCGAATTAGGTTGAGCGATGAGGCAGGATGATGTCGGTGTTTAACTATCGAGTACCTATCTAGTGTAGCTTAGATAGTAGATTTCGTGGATCTCACCGAGTTCTAGAAACGATGGTGCACACACGACACAAAAATTTAGACAGGTTCGAGCCGCAAATTGCGTAATACCCTACGTCCTGTATGCCTAATTGTTTTGTGTACGACGGTTGAGTTGTTTTAGAGGGATCCCTGCTCCGCCTTATATATCCGGGGAGCATAGTTACAAGTCGGTTACATGATCTAGTCATATACAACAAGAGTACTACAACAAGGTACTTTAGGGAGTATCCTAACAATACACGACTACGTCTTGCACCGTAGCCGACCGGTTTGGAGTAGTTGGGTCAAACTTTCCATAACCAAGTAGTTTATTCACATGATTGAGTGGCCTTAGAGATACTGGTCCCACAAACGGCGGCGGGGTGGGTAATGGGCTATTATTAGGGCCTAAGCCATGAATTCTATCTGGCTTCCACAGGAGCCCCCCGTCCGATGAACACGGGAGTTCTCAACGTGCAAAAGCGCTTCTTAGGCTGTGTTTGGATTTTAGGGACTAAAGTTTAGTCCCTCAAATAAGTGACAATTAGTAGCATTAAACATAAACTAATTATAAAACTAATTGCATAAGTCATATCTACTCCGCGAGACGAACCTAACAAGTCTAATTAACCTATAATAAGTATGTAATTATCAAATTATTGCTGTAGCATTATATTGTCTTATCATGGACTAATTAGGCTTAAAAGATTCATATCGTAAATTAGTCCTTGCTTATGTAATGCATTTTATAATTAATCTATATTTAATACTTCTAATTAGCATTCTTCCATTCGATGTGACGGGACTAAAAATTTAGTCCCGGGAACCAAACACCCCCTTAATTTGATTTGTGTTGTCGAGACAAACGGGTTGTAGCTGGAGCTACATATCAAAGAAATTACTCCGTACTAGGCGCTAGGCAGCAGGTCCTGTTACTCCGGCCTGCCTACAATGCGACTGGTGAGGGTATTTATCGAGTACCAGCGGCGCGATCTATCTGCAGCGTCGTCGTCGTTGTCGTCGTCGTCAGGCAGACTATTCCACGCCGGAGCAGGACGGCGTCCAAGCTGGAAAGGCAGTAGCAAAGACGCGAGGCTGCGGTGGTGGCACAAGCCAGCCGTGGCCCGTGGTCAGCACTCATCAGCAGGTTGTACGACGTCTTCGGCCTCAGCGTCGTCGAGGCAGGCGGCGTTCTCGGTCTGCTCCTTCACCATCCCTCCTCGACTTATATATATATCATCACACCTGGGGATGTTGTAGCAATAGTAGCATGTGCATGTACCTGGCCCTCCTCGGTGCTCTTTTAGGCCAGTCTGAGTGGGAGTTTCATGGACAATAAATTGAATGTCATTTTAGCATTTTTGATGATGTGTCACTGTATTAAGAGAGTTGTGAAATGAGTTTCATGGTGATAAAACTCCATGTACACAGTTACCTATACAGCTTGTGTCTTGTATGTGACCTAGGAAACAATAATTGATGAAACTATGCATTGAGAAGGAGATGTTTCATCCTAATTTCAAACACTTTTAGATGATGTGTCACTCTAGGTAATTGTGTCCACGAAATTCATTGAGACTGACCTAAGGCCAGTCTCAATGAAAGTTGTCTAGGTAACTGTGTACATGGAGTTTCATCACCATGAAACTCATTTTACTTCTCTCTTAATTAATACAGTGACACATAATCAAAAATACTGATATGACAATTAATTTATTGTTCATAAAACTTTCGCTGAGACTGACCTTAGTTTGTGTTCTCAACAGACCTCAGCATAACAATCAAAGAAATGTACTGGATAGCACATGTATCATGTGCCATATTACTATACTATCATCTATATAAATGTACGTACATGCACGGACACGGCGGCACTCGCTTCACTGTGGAATAAAGTCGACCAAGCTCACGCATAAATCTTATCAAAAAAAAATCCTCACGCAGAACCACAACTGGTCTGCAATAAGCCAGGTATGCTTAATTAATGAGACTTAATCAATTTCCGAGTGGTTGTGTGAGCATAGCCTCTCTCTATATATATACTACCAGTGAATTGCGCGCGCCAGGCGCGCGAATATAGAATACATGATGATGAAGTTCCATGGTAATTAAGTTGAACATTAATGGAGACATACTACATATGGACAAAGTAAAGAATTGTTTGGTTTAAGGGTACAACATCTTGCAGGCAAGAGGTGGATGTACGCTGATACCTTCATAGCAGTGAACAGACAAAGTCCCAAAAGCGAGCTGATTCTGAAGGGTAGTTAAAATGAATATCAGTAGACGGTACTGTACTTAGTTTTTTTTAGCTATCGACAACCTTGGTCTCCTCGGAAGGAATCATGTATAGAAGAAATGGAAATATGTAATCAGTAACCTATAATCTTGCTAAGCAATATATATAGCTGATTGTGAACTAAATATAGAATACATGATGATGGAGTTCCATGATAATTAAGTTGAACATTAATAGAAATATATTACATATGGATAAAGTAAAGAATTGTTTGGTTTACGGGTACAACATCTTGCAGGTAGGAGGTGGATGTACGCTGATATCTTCATAGCAGTGAGCAGACAAAGTCCCAAAAGCGAGCTGATTCTGAAGGGTAGTTAAAATGAATATCAGTAGACGGTATTGTACTCAGTTTTTTTTTTTGGCTATCCACGACCTTGGTCTCCGCGGAAGGAATCATGTATAGAAGAAATGGACATATGTAATCAGTAACCTATAATCTTGCTAAGCAATATATATAGCTGATTGTGAACTAAATACATGTAGGACTGAAATACAACCTCTTGTGAGATGTCTGTTGAAATGGTCTGTTTCTCTGAGGCAGGAGTGTCTTTCATCTTGTCTAATTTTGGTTTCTCAGTTCTTTCCTGATCAGATTCCTGACATATGAAACACCTGTCTATGCATCATGCAAACATTAAAGATTTGTATGGCTATCCTACTAATATCATGTATGGCTATACTACTGAAGAGCATGTCTACACATCGTGCAAACATTAAAGATTAGAACAAGCAGGGTAGATACAAATTAAGCTTTTTGCAGGGAATCTGAACTATAGTGTAATAGAAATTTTTTGATGATTATTTACCTATAATTAAGCAATAAAACACAAAAAAGGTATTTTTTTGCTAGCTTCTCATGAAAGCACCACAATGCATATAGGGGAAATGCACCAAAACTAATTTCATATTCAGTAAAGGAGAAGTTGGTGTCACAAACAGTAACACAAATTTGAGAAGATGAAATATGACTCGACCATGAGGAATCACACAATAAGAGAACTGAAATCTCAAAAGGGAAAAATAGACAACATCAATTGGTTAATACCTTTGGAATTGGTGGCACGGCACTTAATTTGGCAGAACATTGTCATTGCTCTTATATCCAAGAAGCAGCAACATATCCATACTGTCAATAACTATCCCAAGCCTGGTGAGAGAGTGAAGAAGTCCAGCGCATATCTCAATACGGTAAACATTTTGTAATTAAAAAAGGATGAAATGAGAACATTTAAGAGACACATATGCATGATTCAATAGTAAATAATCCTAAAATATCGATAAGAGGTATGAGAAACAGAAATGCATGTGTTAACCTTCTAAGTTTGTTGACTTGAAGCATTTCTGACCAGCAAGAATACATTGAAAAAGTAAAAAAATGTGTGTGATTGTGTTGTGTGTGCTGTGTGTATATCCACAATACATATTAAATCTTCGAGAGAGGATCACTTGCTCCTTACATGGCTTCTGCTTGCTTTCAGCAAAAAGCAGCACTGTATTAGGAAGACCAAAATATGAGGTGGAGGTAAATGTCATCATCTCACATGTACTATTAAGCGCGAATCAGGTGGATTCCAGGGCTTGAGATTACAATTATTCTAAGCTATTAATTCAAATACACTAACTGACAAATAGTTGACCCCAGTAGTGCAGCCCATTGTGGCAGGGATTTGACTTCGATCAACTTGCAGCACTTGCTAGAGAAAGTGTTGCTAATTTCAGGGAATAAGAAAGGGATAAATAAAAGTGTTACTCAAACTCTTGCTGCAACAAGCTCAGACTTTCAATTTAATGCAAATTTATGTGGAGAGTAGAAATATTGCAACTGCAGTAGCTCATCTGGCAACCTAGAATTCTCTCAGATCTCAAGCATTGAACAAGAATTTCAGAAGTACAAGAAACGAGCACAAACCGAATACAGAAGAGCACAGTCATCGACATTGTTACCTTGCACAGAAAGCACATCAGCTGGATTAATGCAACTCCACAACCACTCCAAATTTAACTTAATCATAAAAACACTTAGAGGTGAGGCCTGTATAGAATTTTATTAAAATATGCCCAGTAACCAGTTGAGAAGTAAGGTGATGATATCTTTGCTAGAACCTAGCTATGTTCATCGAAATTTATTTTCATAGATAATATATGAAATGAAATGTCATCATGGAACACTTCTGCGGCTTAGAGGAAATACAAGCATGTGTGAGCTACATTGTGTTACTTCAGATACCATTAACTTTGTAGGAAGTGAAAATATACATCTAAAGAGTTGAGTTCAAGATTGGCTTTATTCATATATCAGTTAAGTCACCATATATAAACAACAATTGTTTAAAATACGATGGAATATGTGGTATAAACTCACCACATCATGAGGTATAAACGGAAGTGGAAATAGTAGTTGACACCGCGCTTGCATGTCAAACAGTTGAAACACAAACAGGTGCAACTTCAATTACTGGAACTCTCATTGAGGTCATAACCCAAAATGACTTTGCCTAAAGAAATGGTAACATAAAGGATCATCAAACAAAATGTGAGGTGCCAATGTATAGGTTGCAGCAATAACAAATATAGTTCAGCAAAAATGATCAGAGGTACCAAATGAATGATGCCTAGAGAAATAAATAGGAATGCAATTCAAGGATGTTGTCATGGGACCGTGCAGAAAAATAGATCAATCAAAGTAAATGTGAGGTAGGACAATGAATATAAATAAAGGGAATTAAAAAGAACCAAGCCTTCTAGAACGAATAGAAATTATGAAGTGAAAAAAGAAAGACAGAAAAAATGAGCACGAACCAAATACAGAAGAGACTCCATCATCGACATGATTGCGCCGCCTTGATTACCGCCACCATCCCAAATCAAACTTAATCATAACATCATGGGGATGCGGTACCTGTACACAATTTCATCCAGAAAAATGCTCATAATCAGCTGAGGAGTAATCAATGATATCTTTGCTAAAAGCGATAGTTCAGCTACATCGATCAAAATCTATGAGCAATATATGTGTTCCTGCAAGAGAAGGAATAATCTAACATGAAAAGATCACATTTTTTGGGGCAATATATGTGTTCCTAGTTAGCAGAACATGAAAAGTTACTGATAAGACTATTGAGTATCAATATTGAGTGCTCCAGGGGAATAATCTTTTTTTGGAGCAATATATGTGTTGCTGCAAGAGAAGGAATAATCTAACTTGAAAAGATCACGTTTTTTTGGGCCATATATGTGTTCTAGTTAGCAGAACATGAAAAGTAACTGATAGGAAAACATGGTCTTTTCATGAACCAAGATGGATCTGTAAAAATATCCATATGTAAATAAACATAAACATGGACTAAAGAAAACAAAAGGAGGGTAAACCAAATTACCATGCTGGGCTGCTACCTGCTAACCTGCCTCTTGCGTGCATCTGAATGCTGCTCCTGCTGTGCCAGCCTGACTGCGTGTTGTACTACTTTGTGCCTAGTACCAACTATGCCTACGTCTTTGCAATACAGCCTCGTAGTAGGCTCGCAACGGTTGCGCATCACCAGAAATTCAGAATAAAATAGATTCATTATAGGTTAGAGCTGAGCAAAAATAATTTGGGGGAAGAATACAGTTGGAATATATACTCAGATGCATGCGTAGGAAAAAAATACAGAAAGCTCAATCCAATGGCAAGGGATTCAATCTGGGCTAGGGCGAATTCGATCCAGTGTAATCCGTGTTAGAAATTTAGGCATCATTCGGTATATTTTAATTCCAGAAATTAGCAACAAATTCATGACAGCAGTGAGTGATCCAGTGGTAACATAACATGTGCAAGTGTTCAAGTTAATTCTCCCAAATAACATGAACAATATGAGAAACCGAAACAAGAACAAAAGAATGTTCAGGATGTACCCAGAGGTGGGGCCGGTACCGGAGGCACCGGATGCGCCGTCACCAGCTGGAGGAATAGTGTTAACCATCCTCGACTGGCCTTGCTCGAAGTAGTCGATCTAATTCGGTGCAGTGGCGAGTTGATGCAGTGGAGTCCCTCGAACGGTCACCGGGACGTAGTCGTTCACGTGAGGAAGACGGCCACCAAGAAGTAGTCGTTCGGGTTGACGATGTTGGCCACCAGGAAGTAGTCGTTCACAGCAGCGGGCAGGCGCGTTCTCGTACGCTCCCCAAAAATCTTATCGCCCGCATATCCCGAGCAGGATCACTAGACAGGGAGGTTCGGAGGCAACTGCTCACACAAGTAGAGTGCGCGCAGGGCTTGCGTTGGGAATGCAGGAGAGCAGCAAAAACAGGGAGAAGAGAGAGGTCTCCTGAAAGGAGTACCAAGGGAGGAAGAGTGCTTGTGTGTTCTGGCTATGGGAGAGAGCCCCTCTTATATAGGCGACCAGAGGAGGAGGGGGGATGAACCTGGACACTGCATGGCAGCAATGGCCATAATGACGTCAGTTATTGGTCAGCCCAATAATGCTATTAAACATCATCAGTTACTCTCAGTCATCAAAACGGCAGTTACTGGTAACGTTTAAGACTCAATCAATGTCATTTGTGGCAAAAGGTTCATCACACAGCACACGCAGAGCGGCACGGCCAGGCACATCACGTCACGTCACGTCACGGCACGGCACGGCCCGGCCCGGCCCGGCGAGGCGAGCGAGCGCGCGTGTGGCACACCCATCTCCTTTTACTAACTTCACAAGTGGTCCACAGTTGGTCCACTATTTAAGTTGGTTAGGATACCCGTTGACTCTCCATCCGGGATTTAACTCCCTAGCACTTATTAGTGGACCTTTAATTCTTTGATTAATTGAGACTTAAATGGGCCAAGGCCCAATTAATCTAACAATCCCCACCAAGAATTTTAAGGTACACAAGAAAATACTCTCGTCTCAACTGTTGTTTTGATATACTGGCCTCATGGCGGGGACTGTTAAGTTGAACATCCACCTGGGGCAAGAGCTACACTTGTTCACAACTGACCAATGGACTATGCCTTGAATTGACAGTTTTGTGCAAACAAGCTTGGCTAGAGCCCCTTTGCCAGTACTAGGCTGATATAAGCATCCCCTCGGGTTGGAGCGTATAAGTCATACTCCGTGCCTTTCATGGGTATCTAGAGATCACCATATCTCATAGAGTGTGACTAGCAACCGAACCCGTATAGGTGCAATCCTTTGAGATGTTCTGTAGGTCAACATCTTTGCCCTTATTGAGCCACTCGGATCACATTAAGGTTTTCACCAACCTGCCATACAGACTTAGAAGAGAAATGCACCTCCATTGGAATGAGCCCTTATCAAAGGTTCTCTTCTCTCAGTTAAACAGTAGTTTGTTTCACCATCCTAATTCACGGGATCATCGATCACATAGGACAGGTTACCACTACTGAGTAACACACGTGGGTCTCAAGCCCAATTCCCTGGATGCATTGTCTATCACGTTACGTGAAAGACCCTTTGTGAATTGATCTGCCAGGTTCTTAGCCGTTTGGATGTAGTCCAAGGCTATCACTCCGGAGTTTCTCATTTTCCTGACAGATTTCAGCCGTCTCTTTACATGCCTAGAGGACTTCATGTTATCCTTTGAACTGTTCACATTGACAATCACAGTTTGATTATCACAGTTCATGAGGATAGCCGGTATCGGTTTCTCAACTACCGGCAAATCCATAAGGAGATCACGAAGTCATTCGGCCTCAACAGTGGCGGTGTCCAAAGCAGTGAGTTCTGCCTCCATAGTTGACCTCGTTAAGATGGTTTGCTTGCAAGACTTTCAGGAGACAGCGTCACCTCCAATTGTGAAAACATATCCACTTGTGCTTTAATCTCATCTGCATCGGATATCCAATTTGAATCACTGTAACCCTCCAGTACTCTAGGGTACCCGGTATAGTGAATTCCATAGCCCACAGTACCTTTCAGAAAGCGCATTACCCGTTCAAGAGCTTCCCAATGAGCATCTCCCGGATTTGACACAAATCGGCTCAGTTTGCTCACAGCGAACGCGATATCGGGTCTAGTAGCGCTGGCTACGTACATCAGTGAACCAATGATCTGGGAGTATCTCAGCTGATCTCTCATTATTCTTTTGTTCTTCCGTAATATTTTACTAGCATCATAATGTGTTGGAGCTGGCTTGCAGTCATTATATCCGAAACGACTCAAGACCTTCTCCACATAGTGGGATTGTGTGAGAACAACCCCACCATCACCTTTTCTCACTAGCTTAATATTTAGGATCACATCAGCCTCTCCCAAATCTTTTATCTCAAAACTCTGAGACAAAAACTCTTTGACTTCCTTAATCACATTAAGGCTTATCCCAAATATCAGTATGTCATCTACATACAGACACAAGATCACTCCTTCGCCCCTACCATAGCGATAGTACACACATTTGTCGGCTTCGTTGACAACAAAGCCAACTGACGTTAAAGTTCTGTCGAACTTCTCATGCCACTGCTTAGGAGCTTGCTTAAGGCCATACAAAGACTTTATCAACTTACACACCATTCCTTCTTGACCTTCCACTACAAAACCTTCTGGCTGATCCATGTAGATCTCTTCCTCCAACTCTCCATTTAGGAAAGCTGTCTTAACGTCCATCTGATGAACGAGAAGACCATGGGAAGCTGCCAGAGAGAGTAGTACTCGAATGGTGGTCAATCGGGCAACCGGCGAGTAAGTGTCAAAGAAGTCCTCTCCTTCTTTCTGAGTATATCCCTTAGCCACTAGCATTGCCTTGTATTTCTCAATAGTACCATCAGGCCTAAGCTTTTTCTTGAACACCCACTTGCATCCTACAGGTTTGCACCCATACGGACGTTCCATGACTTCCCAAGTACCATTAGACATAATAGAGTCCATCTCACTCCGAACTGCTTCCTTCCAATAGTCAGCGTCTGGAGAGGTATATGCCTCTTCAATGGTTCTAGGGGTGTCATCCACGAGGTACACAATGAAATCATCACCAAAGGACTTTGCAGTCCTCTGTCTCTTGCTCCTTTTGAGAGCTTCACTGTCATCCTCCTCAGGATTTTCCACATGTGTGTGTTCATTGTGTTCTATCGAAACAACAGGTTCTCTAGGTTCTTTATTAATAGACATTTCATGACTGGACGTGCTAGCTTCCTCTTTCATAGGAAAAATGTCCTCAAAGAATGTAGCGTCTCTGGACTCCATTATTGTACCAACATGCATGTCAGGTACTCCAGATTTTACTATTAAAAATCTATAACCTACACTGTGGAAAGCATAACCAAGAAAGACACAATCAACAGTCTTAGGTCCCAATTTACGTTTCTTGGTTATGGGCACATTCACTTTGGCCAAACATCCCCAAGTCCGTAAGTATGAAAGGGTTAGCTTTTTCTTTTCCCATTCCTCGAATGGTGTTATCTCTTTGTTCTTTATAGGAACACGATTCAGGACATGACATGCAGTCAATATAGCCTCACCCCACCATTCCTTGGAAAGTCCCGCTGTATCCAACATGGCATTAACCAAGTCAGTCAGAGTGCGGTTCTTTCTTTCGGCTACCCCATTTGACTGAGGTGAGTAGGGAGGTGTCCTCTCATGAATTATTCCATGTTCCTCATAGAACACAGTGAATACATTAGAAAGTAGGGAGGTGTCCTCTCATGAATTATTCCATGTTCCTCACAAAACACAGTGAATACATTAGAAAAATACTCTCCACCGCGATCAGACCTAACTCTTTTGATCTTTCTCTCAAGTTGATTTTCTACCTCAACTTTATAGATTTTAAAATACTGTAACGCTTCATCTTTAGACTTCAACAAATAAATGTAGCAAAATCTAGTAGAATCATCTATTAAAGTTATGAAGTGCTTTTTACCACCTTTTGTCAACACACCATTCATATCGCACAGATCGGAATGAATTAAGTCTAGAGGTGCCAAGTTCCTCGCCCCAGCCGCGAAATGAGGCTTGCGAGGTTGTTTTGATTCAACACACACATGACACTTAGAATTTTTGACTAAGGTGAATCTCGGAATTAAGCTCAGGTTTGCAAAACGCGTCATACAACCAAAATTAACATGACAGAGTCGCGAATGCCAAACATTAGATTCAGTATCAACATTTGCAGCATGGTTCACAACTTTATTACAATTGTCTGACAAAGAAAAGCGGAACAAGCCTCCGCTATCATAACATTTTCCAATAAAACTTCCAAATTTAGAGATTACACATTTATTGGATTCAAAGACTAATTTAAAGCCGTCTCTACACAGAAGAGACCCGCTGACTAAGTTCTTTTTTATGGTGGGGACATGCTGCACGTTCTTCAGTCGAACGGTCTTTCCCGAAGTAAGCTTCAGATCGACCGAACCAGCACCAAGAACACGCGCATGTGATCCGTTCCCCATCAACACGGAGGAAGACCCGCCTGCCTGGTAAGAAGCAAACAGGGAAATGTCAGCACAAACATGAATATTAGCACCAGTGTCAATCCACCAATCGGGTGAATGACATACTGAAAGAACTGTAGGTAAAAGATTACCGTACCCCGACGTTCCACCAGTCTCACTAACAACCATGTTGGCACTGCCACCATTGCCGCCATTGTTCTTGTCCTTGCGGTGCGGGCACTTTGCAGCAAAGTGGTCCGGGCTACCACAACAATAACAATGCCTCGTAGGCGGTTTCTTCTTCTTCTTGAACTGAGCCATCTAATTAGTCTTTGTCTGGTTCTGTTGCGGCTTGTTCTTCTTTTTTTGGATGCATTGAAGTTCTTCTTTTGCACCAAGTTGGCACTAGAAGATCCAGCAATCCCTTTACCACGTTGGTCTTTTGCCCTCGTCTTCTCTTCCACATCAAGAGTGCCGATGAGATCGACAATAGTAAACTCTTGTCTCTTGTGTTTCAGAGAGGTCGCAAAATCCTTCCAAGAAGGTGGCAACTTGGAGATAATACCTCCAGCCACAAACTTGTCAGACAACCGACATGGGGCATCCTTGCTATAGTTCTCAAGATCTCTAGCCAGCGCCTGGATCTCATGGGCCTGCTCTACCACAGGACGGTCTTCAACCATCTTGTAGTCAAAGAGCTGTTCCATGACATACAGCTCGCCACCAGCATCAGAGACCCCAAACTTAGCCTCAAGCGCATCCCAAACATCTTTGCCACTCGGCAGCAAGAGGTACGTGTCCACAAGGCTTTCAGCGAGAACACTCATGATGGCACCTCTAAACAGGTTATCGGCCGCCACGAAAGCCCGCTCCTCCTCTGGAGTGAACTGTTCGGGCTTCCCCTGTATGACATGCATGATGTTCATCGCTGTCAACCACAGCGTGACCCTCTCGCGTCAACGTTTGTAATTAGACCCATCGAAAATATTTGGTTTGATTGATGCGGCAAAACTAGCTACCGAAAGCCTATTATTAACATAATGTTTTTGGATTGTTAGAAATTTAGGCATCATTCGGTACATTTTAATTCTAGAAATTAGCAACAAATTCATGACAGCAGTGAGTGATCCAGTGGTAACATAACATGTGCAAGTGTTCAAGTTAATTCTCCCAAATAACATGAACATCATGAGAAACCGAAACAAGAACAAAAGAATGTTCAGGATGTACCCAGAGGCGGGGCCGGTACCGGAGGCACCGGATGCGCCGTCACCAGCTGGAGAAATAGTGTTAACCATCCTCGACTGGCCTTGCTCGAAGTAGTCGATCTAATTCGATGCAGTGGCGAGTCGATGCAGTGGAGTCCCTCGAACGGTCACCGGGACATAGTCGTTCACGTGAGGAAGACGGCCACCAGGAAGTAGTCATTCGGGTTGACGATGTTGGCCACCAGGAAGTAGTCGTTCGCAGCAGCGAGCAGGCGCGTTCTCGTACGCTCCCCAAAAACCTTATCGCCCGCCTATCCCGAGCAGGATCACTAGACAGGGAGGTTCGGAGGCAACTGCTCACGCAACAGAGTGCGCGCAGGGCTTGCGTTGGGAATGCAGGAGAGCAGCAAAAACAGGGAGAAGAGAGAGGTCTCCTGAAAGGAGTACCAAGGGAGGAAGAGTGCTTGTGTATTCTGGCTATGGGAGAGAGTCCCTCTTATATAGGCGACCAGAGGAGGAAGGGGGATGAATCTGGACACTGCATGAGGCAGCAATGGCCATAACGCACGGCACGGCCACGGCCACGGCCCGGCCCGGCCCGGCTCGGCGAGCGCGTGGCACGCCCATCTTCTTTTACCAACTTCACAAGTGGTCTACAGTTGGTCCACTATCTAAGTTGGTTAGGATTCCCGTTGACTCTACATCCAGAATTTAACTCCCTAACACTTATTAGTGGACCTTTAATTCTTTGATTAATTGAGACTTAAATGGGCCAAGGCCCAATTAATGTAACAATCCGATGGCAAGGGATATTGTATGATCACAAAATTGTCTTTTTTTTCATCTAGGGAGTTAAGGTTTTCCAACAGAATTGTAGATCAAGAATGCAGGAAGTGACAACATGTAAATTTAGTATACAAATCAGTGACTACCTTTCAAAACATGGAGAAAAGATGACCCCTGTTGCGCCGACCGCTGGTTTGCCTCTGCCTACTTATGTGCCCTCTGCCTATGGACGCGGCTGCTCGCAATCTCAGCTGGAGCGCCGCCGCCACGCATCTGCTGCGGCAGCTCTGCCCGTTGGCCGTGCCCAGGTGACGCCGCCCCCGTCTGGCTGTTGCGCCTGTCCAGCCGTTGGCCAACCTGCCATGGGAAGGGAGATGTGGGGAGAAGAAAAGGGGAGGAGTCCTCCGAGGGAGACGAGGAGAGAGGAGAGGGAAAATAATGAAAGAAAAAAAAACGGAAAGTCTTTAGATATTTTGCCCCCAACGATTCCACACAGAGAGAATGACTTCCTCGCGCCTTCCTCGCGACAGCCATCGCCCTCCCCCGCTCCAACCTCCGGCCGCCCTGCGTCTCCCCCCGCTTCGTACCGCGGTTCGCCACCGCGCCGCCCCGCTCGCCATGACCACGGCGCAAGGGGCAGGACAGCCTCCCTCGATGCACGTCCAGGGCCCCATCGGTGCGGCACGAGAGGCAGGCCGGGCGCGGCCGGCGGCGCCTGCTTCCCCGACGGGGGGCCGCGCGAGCTCCGCGCGGGCGGCCACGCCTGCTCCCCCGCGGACGGCCTGAGCAGCGGCGGGGACGAGGTGACAACGGCGGTGCTGGATGCAGCGCGGAGAACGAGAACGGGAGGGGATTTTTTTTACCATGAGGAGAGCAGAATCGAGAAGCTTCCCACGTACGAAGCGAAGACACGTATGCAAACAGAAGAGCGAGCGTCGCGGTGAAAACGGAAGACGCCGGATTAAAATCGAAGGGCGGTAACTTTTTTCGTTGACGTAGCGCAGCTGGACGGCCGGCGGACCCGCCTCGTTGAATAAGGAAAAATACTACACGCGCTAGTAGCCGCGCTTTCTATTAGCCAGCATGATCAGCATGAGGAGGACTATTATTCCACGCCCGGGATCGGGCATGGCGGCGAAGCAGCAGGAAGATCACCGGAGCAAAGACGACGGCGAGGTCGAGGTACCGGTGGAGGCGGTGATGAGCAGCTGGCAGCTGGAACCAGGCGTCACCAGCAAGCTATACGACGTCTTCACCGTCTCCGACCTACGCGTCGACGCCATCGAGCCCGGGCGCGCCATGATCTGCTCTTTCACGGTGCCGCCTCGCCTTACGGTAAGTAGAGCCCGCGTAGGGGTATAGCTAGTACTACTATACTATAAAGATTGCTACGGGGTACTTCACGTACATGCTAAATTATATTCTTGGTTGAGGTTTCTTAATTTGGGTTCCAAAATAACTTTATGTTACGTTTGACCCCAAAATTAGCCTGCTGGTACCAATACCACGATATACACAGCAGCAATTTAATCAGTGTTTGTCATCACTGAAATAATCTATATCTTAACTTTATTTGTATATACATCCTACTTTATCACTAGTAATTAGTGATTAACTCTCTATGTTCAACAACAACCATATTAAGAACGTGATTGGATCCACAGGTAATTATTAGCTACCTAATTTTAGTTGTAGTGGATCCAAACATAACCAGTTAATTCACATCTAATATTTTTTATTAGTTGAATAGTAACTATCTAATTAACTGATCTAACCTAGCTGCAGTTAGTGGCTAGTGGAAAGTTTATTTCCCGTCTAGATACAAACGTATTACCTATACTTAGTACTCCTTTTGTTATAAATTATAGATTGTTTGACTTTTTTATCACAAGCTTGACCGCTCGTCTTATTCAAAATTTTGTACAAATTATCATATTTTTTGTGGTGGCTTGCTTTATTAATAAACATTCTTCAAAAATAACTTAAATTTGACTATATATACACAAAATTTTTAGATAAGACGAGTGATCAAATTTACGCTAAAAAGATGAAACGATCTATAATTTAGAACGGATGGAGTAGCTAAGTAGAATATTCGCACGTCTTAATTAACATGACGGCATCCGGTCGTGTGCATGCACTCACGCCAAAACGACCGGAAGGACGCGAGGAAGCGCATGCATGGAGGGGCCTTGGCATCTCTGGTGGACCTGGTTGGGTCAGCCGTGTTCTTCGCCGGCGGCTCGCCGACGACGGGGGTGTCCCTGGAGATCACCATCTCGTACCTAAACGCTGCCCGTGCAAACGTGCGTGAGAGTGCTTTAATTTAATCAACAATCATCAGTCAAACTGTTTAATGTATCGGTACGGTCATCTCCAAAAAAAAAGTACTCCGTGTATTGATCACTAATTAATTACGCGTGGGCTGCGCACGTACATACAGGAGGAGATCGAGATCGAGGCGAGGGTTCTGGGCATCGGCGAGACGACGGGGTGCGTGACCGTGGAGGTCAGGAAGAAGGGCGGCTCCGGCGAGGTGATCGCGCACGGCCGGCACACCAAGTATCTCGCCACCGTCGTCTCCAGCAAACTGTGAGCACGCGCAGGGCGCGCCGGGAGCGAGCACAACACCACTGCACGGTCACGGTCTCGCCATTTATATATCTGTCTCGAGCAGACTTTAATTTTCTGTTTCTGGACGTCGTTGCCGAATTTGTATATATACCATGCTGCCACGCTTGGTCTGTTTGTATATATATGGGCTAAAAAAAATTGAAACCCGGTATTGTCTTTGCATGGGTGTCGTCCCTGCAGACGTGCATGCGCTATTGGTGCACAGAGAATGTCACAAGCGACGTGCACGGGCTGCGTCCTGCGTGCTGCTTAGTTATACACGTGGATCGTTCCCAAACACATAATGTGTACCATGCGTTCGCACGTACATCATGCTGCTAGCTGGTCCTCTGGTCATTCTCACAAGCTGCGTATATATAATATATATATATATATATATTATATATATATATACACTTGTCAGCACTGCGTCGCTCAGATAGTCAGATGCATATGCAAGCGCTTTCGCTTAATTAATTTATTTATAACTCGGGTGACTATGTATATGAGCCACGCTATCAAAGCAGTTGCACCGTGCACATCCAGGAGTATTTCTTGTGTTCTTGACAAAAGTTTATACCCGCGCGCCACGTACACTTAGCACGTCGCGGGCCATGACGTGCAGAGAGCGGCCCAGCCCACGGGCCACCTTGGCCTGGCCCCTTGTCTTCTCAGGGCCGGGGGTCATGCATAATCAGCGAGCGTGGTTTAGCGGAGCCCAACGGGCTGACTAACAGCACGAACTAAATCGTTTCCGTCGAGGCGGACTAATAAACAATGCTTACGGGAAGACACGACACTAGTACGAGTTTAGTCCCACATCGTTATCTTAATCTCGCTGCCGACGTGGGTAGGCTACAAAACTAACGCCAAGGCGTACATTGTTCCATACTTACCTGGACGGGGTCTATGAGTGATCAAGAATACTCATGGCCTAGGTTAGCGGCCTCCATTGCACTTGGGAGGAGCTCTAGCCTACCATCTCCTCAAGTAGGAGAGTGGACGTCATAATTTGTGGTAGAGAGGTATGCGTTCGCGCGGCCCCTAACAATTTAAATAGAAATATTTTCTTATAAAAATATAAAAATAGTATAGAATAATAAAATTTATAATATACCATTGAATTGATTTAAATTGAAGTATTTCTTTATGATGATGGAAAATATAAAAATTAATTTATTGATTAAATGTAAACTGAATTGATGAAAAATATATTGTTTAATTTAAGGTAATTTAAAAGGCATTGTTCTTATGATATTATATGTTGAAATTTATCTACGTGCTGAATGGGTATTTGTACAACGCAGACCCTATGAGCATCTGCGCCTCGTTATCAACGGGAACACCGCTTACCACTTAACGCATAGCGCCGATAAATCCTGAAAAAACTCTAAGAAAAGATGCGAGCACCAGGATTTGAACTCTGATGGGTAGCGTCCTACTAGACCGTCTATCATTTGACTACAGGCCAATTCGCTGCTGAACGGGTAATTATGCTAGCATTTTACAACCCATGACATGTAAGGAGATTTGGCCCAGCCTGGAACTGAGGCCCACCCGGCCGGCCCAAGAGATAGGCAGGCCCAAAGTAAGCTGCATGTTGCACTCGCGCGGCGCACGTGACATTTTTGCTGCCCACCCAGCCGAATTCACCCGAACTTCCGGCCCTAGAGCGAAAAGTCGGACCGGAGATCGAACCGGTCAGGCTACTGGTTCGCTGGTTTACCGGTCTAACCGGTGGTTTATTATTTATTAATATAATACTTATTGCTTATTATTTATGTGAGTAATAAGTAAGTTTTATTGTTAAAACATATCACATATGATATAAAAGATGAGATTACGTAGAAATAACATAATATTATACTGATTCATAATAGTATGTTGTCTAAAGTTTTAAAACCAATGCCCAAATACCAAATCGTTCACTGATTCATAAAAACCGATTCACTGGTTCGATGAAAAACCGGCTGTTCGACCGATTCGTACAGGTTCACACCGGCTAAATTGTATGACCGATCTTTTAATCGAACCGAACCGATCAGATCACTGATTCACAGTTTTTTCGATCCGACCAGTGAACCGGTTCGGTTTTTTTCTAGGCTTCCAGCTGCCGATCAATTGCCGTTTACCCAGCCGAATTCACCGACGCTCGTTGCCTCGATGCCAAGCAAGCCTCGAGTCGGGAGCCAAGCCAACTGCAGCTAGCTAGCCACCCACCCAGAGTCTACACCGAAATATCCGCCTAGCGTGGACTCGGCCACCTCTCCCTTCCATTTCTCTCCTCCGCCTCGCCTCCTCCGCCTCGCCGGCGTCACGGCCGCCGCCGCCGCCGCCGACGGCCCCGTCTCCTACCCCCCTCGATCCCTCCTCCCCTCCTCCGCCCACGCAGTCCCAATCACCCCCGAATGCGGAACCCGCCCCTTTGGTGACCGAACCCTGTCGAGTTTGTTGAGCGAGCGCCGGCCGGTCCCCGGATCTCGCATGCGCCGCCGCCGCCGTCGCGCGATCTAGCGGCTGCGCGCTGCTCCGCGGGAAGGTAGGGCTTCTGGGGCCCCTTGTGGTCTGGCGGCGGATATGGCTACAGAGGCGTCCACCTCTGCGGCGGGCGGGAGCTGGGTGGAGGGGATGTCCGCGGACAACATCAAGGGGCTGGTGCTGGCGCTGTCCTCCAGCTTCTTCATCGGGGCCAGCTTCATCGTCAAGAAGAAGGGGCTCAAGAAGGCCGGCGCCTCCGGCATCCGCGCAGGTGACTTGATTCCGTTCCTGGCTTCGTTCATATTTGTCGAGACAATGCGCTGCGTCGTAGATCCTAGTGGCTGAGCCGTCTTTTCCTTTGGTCTTCGGAATGCTATGCGAGCGCGTCATGGGGCCTCGAGGCTAGGTTTTCGATTGTGCGTGGGATCTCTGTTCCCGTGAAATGTGGTGTGCGTGATCCGGATCTATGTTAGTTACGATTAGGGGGGCTGTGTACCAGAAACTAGTTTGGCTGTTGAAATAAATTGAAATAGCTAGGGAGTTGACCTGAATCAATGTGGATCATGTGCAAGTAGCTGTAGTTCAGGGGTTCTTCTATACTTAACACCTGTACTGGAGTTCATATTCAATTGATGGTGTCATAATGATGCTTTGTATTTTGTTTATTTTTCCTTGTGCCATGCACCTGTTAGTTGAAAAACACTTTGGTTAGTAACTGAGTATTCTAGATGCACTCCAATTTGTGTAAGAGGGGGATGTGGTTTTCTTAACATGGTGGGAAAATGGTCATCAGTTGGCTTGACTTTTCAGAGATTATCGTTGACCGCAAATATGTAGCTGTAGATGTATGACATGCAGCGATTCTGCAGATTTGGGTGTCTCCCTTTCAATGCTGTTCATCTACATGATTTTACTAGCAGGAAGTGTTTACTGGTTGACTTTACTAATGTTGGTGGTTAATTGCAGGTGTCGGTGGTTATTCTTACTTGTATGAACCATTATGGTGGGCAGGAATGATTACAAGTAGGTCTACCTATTGTGCAAGTAGGCCTTTATGTTGTAGTGCTGAATAATGCAATATTGACGTTGTTTAGTCCTATTTTCCAGTGATTGTTGGAGAGGTGGCTAACTTTGCAGCATATGCTTTTGCTCCTGCTATCCTGGTCACACCACTTGGTGCACTTAGCATCATCATTAGGTAAGAAATGTGATTCGTACTGTGCCTTGGTGCTGTTTATCATTCAAAATTTCCTTTTGTGCACTCTTCATTCTAACATGCTTCTCTCACAGTGCTGCTCTTGCAGACATTATGTTGAAGGAGAAGCTACATATATTTGGTATACTTGGGTGCATTCTTTGTGTCGTGGGTTCAACAACTATTGTACTTCACGCCCCTCAGGAGCGAGCAATTGAATCTGTAGCAGAAGTGTGGGATCTTGCTACTGAACCAGGTGCCCTCCTCTATGACCCAATTAGTTGTTATCCAATATTAGTCATGCCACTTGCAGAAAGAACTAATGTCATGACTTTGGGTCTTGCAGCTTTTCTATCTTATGCTGCTATCGTTCTTGCTGCAACTTTTGTGCTCATATACTATTTTATCCCACAATATGGTCAGACGCACATCATGGTCTATATTGGTGTTTGTTCACTTGTAGGATCTCTGTCGGTATGTGTTTCACACTTTCCTTGGCAATAGTTGTATCAATATGTCATTCGCTGAAATAAAAAGTTGTTTCAATATGTGTCTTTTAAATGATTATCCTTTAATTTTCTTTCCCTTTTCATTGTACTGACTTTGGCAGGTCATGAGTGTGAAAGCTCTCGGAATAGCCTTGAAACTGACCTTTTCTGGAACGAACCAGCTAATTTATCCACAAACATGGTTGTTCACTATTGTTGTCGTTGCATGTATAGTAACACAAATGAATTATCTGAACAAGGTAATAACGATTTTCTATTTTTGATCAGTTCAGTAGTGCACAGCGAGCAGTATTAAATATACATTAGTTACTTTTGTGCCACATGTTTTTCCTGTCCCGCATGGAAGTAATACCGTGCTAGTAAGATATGGCTATGCTTCTTGAGTGACTCACTTGGATTTGAGGGCCATTGGACTATTGTCCATCGTTTTCCTTTTAGATGAACCATAATGGATTGCTGATTTTAAAAAAACACATACTTATGATGCAGATTTCGAATTCATCATCATATTTGGCTCATTCAATAGTTTGGCACTTTGGTACCTTGTTCATCTCCTACTGGCTAACTGTTTTTTCTTCCTTGAGTTTTAGATCAAACAATTGTGGTGGTATTGTCCTGATATTTTTATTCTGTACCGTGCTTATTTGGTGTTAAAGTGCGTACATATGATACCTAGTGTTGTGACTACTGAACATGCACAATTATTAGTGTCTATAATATACCATAATGAACAGTTGCATGCTATTATGATTAATATTTCTCAGAACTTGATCCTGATTTTATTATACTCTGGCTTTTTTACTTTTGTCTTTGTTAGTGCAAGGCATCTTAATTGCAATAAACTTTTACTAAGTTTAGTTTTTTACAGGCTCTTGACACTTTCAATACAGCAGTTGTATCACCAATATATTATACGATGTTTACATCACTAACCATTTTGGCTAGCGTGATAATGTTCAAGGTAACAATCTTTTGGCAATACTTGATGCATGATGTCTGTTAGCCTACTTTTTGTATCTGCAAGTTGTTTGACTTGGAATGAATCAAAGAAATACTGTTTGCCTAGAATGTAAGTATAAAAAAGGGAAGTAGTGTCCGATGGTTAGTACCTATTCTTGCTAAAGGGAACCAATGTTATATCTTTTTCAGGCTTTGTCCACTTCTCAAATTTTATGGGAAACATTTCAAGTGCCATCTTTGTGTGACATTAGAAATATTACAAGATACCGGAACCCTCTAGGGGCAGGTGGAACTGAAGGAAGAATTTAACTTTTTAAAACTGTTTCTTATAAATGCCATCTTACCTGATGGACAAGCGGTGGATTGGTGGCAGGTGGAGAAATAGAGATTAGGGTTTGATGGATGAATGCATACATATGCATGTTCATAGTCAGATACAATGTTCTGCTGTAGTATTCAGATTAGCATGGTCCTGAGAGATTGATTGTGATATCTTTTAGTTTGTGACAAAAACCTGTCCTCCCAGAAATGATCTTTTAGTTTTGTTGTCATGTTGGCCAGTTAAGCTGTTGATAATCAATTCTCCATGAATCATTTACTCGTGTATAGTCATCAGTTGAAGGCTTCGGGCCTTGTTGTCTGTATTTCCGTCGTATGGTTGCTGCTGTACTTAGCGAAAGTTCTCAACATTTTTATTGACAACTACTGTACTTGCATACAGGACTGGGATCGTCAGAATCCAACTCAGATTGTAACAGAGATGTGTGGTTTTGTTACCATCCTTTCTGGGACCTTTCTTCTTCACAAGACAAAAGATATGGTTGATGGTACGGTTTCACCCACTCAACTTTTGAACTGTGCAAAATGTTAGACCATGGTTACATTTCACTTTGTGGCATCATATAGGTCTCCCACCAACTCTACCTGTCAGAATTCCTAAACATACGGACGAAGATGACTATGCTGCTGAAGGGATTCCTCTTAGATCAGCTGCCGAAGGCATCCCACTCAGATCACCAAGGGCAGCAGAATCATTTCGATCAACATTATAACGCTTGATAATCTTTGCAGGGGGCATTCTTTCATTTGAGATACACCTTTGTAGATTGTACTTTAGGATTCCAAAAAGTAAAGGAGCTGCTCCCCTTGTAATTTTTTTTTGGGACACCGGGGTAGAGTATTGGGGAGCCTCTGTTATACCATCTTTGATATGCCCAGAATGGGCTTAGGTCCATTTTTTGGATATACGTCACGGTGATCCATACAAGACCGTTCCCAGCGGGACTGTAACTGTTGTATTCTTTGGATAGAAAATTAGAAAATAGGAAAAGAATCTGAAGAAAGCATGTTGCTAATTTTCTTGAAGAAACCTTGCCTCTCATACACTTAATGTGCTCTGGTTGTTTATCTGCATTACGCAGTCCTTTCTTACTGGTTTCATGTATGTTCGTTGCTTCTGTGTGAGGGGAAGGCACAAACCCTCAGATCGCGTCGATACACTTGGTGAAGCAATTCTTTCTTCCATTTCCAACGTGATCAACTCGTCAAGAACACCCGGCGGTTGATTCTTTTCAGCTGTCGCTCGGTTTAGCGCGCTCTTTAATTGGGACTGTCTGATCTCGCGTCTCAACCCAACCTGTCTCGCACACTCTTCTCGCTCCTTCGCGCTCGGCATCAATGGCGGAGAAGGAAGAATGCAAGGTTCTCATTGAGCAAGCCAGCAAGGACGCCGCCGATCCGCCACGCGAAGACGAGGATGACGACGACGAGGACGACAGCTCGAGCTTCATCGTGCTCCTCAACCTCGTCCTCGGCGGCACGGCGCGCCTCAACGTCCTCCTCCCGACCGCCACCATCCTCGCCTTCGCCATCTTCGCGCCTCTCCTCACCGACGACGGCAAGTGCTCCCGCCTGAACCGCGCCCTGACCGCCGCCTTCGTCGTCCTCTGCGCCGCCTCGTGCGTCTTCTTCACGCTCACCGACAGCTTCCGCTCCCCCACGGGCCGCCTCCGGTACGGCGTCGCCACGCCCTCCGGCATCCGCACGTTCTGCGGCGGCGGCGGCGGCGAGCGGCGGAGGAAGGGGCCGAGGGAGCCGGAGCGCTACAAGCTGCGGCGGTCGGACCTGTTCCACACCGCGCTGGCGCTGGTCGCGTTCGTGACGTTCGCCGCCTCGCACCACGACATCGTGCTCTGCTACTACCCCGGCGTGCCCCGGAAGGTCGTCAACACCGTGCCGCTCGTGATCGGCTTCGTGGTGAGCCTCCTCTTCGTGCTGTTCCCGTCCAAGAGGAGGGGCATCGGCTACCCGTTCCTGCTCCGCACCGACCTGGTGTACCTGCGCCGCTGAAAAGCCTGGAAATTTGATCGGATTGGACTGGACTATGTGTGCTGTCTGCACCCGAATTCTAAAAAAGGTCGATGTCTCTGTGGTTTGCTTGGAGTTTGAACGCATTGCAACCATGCTTCGTTGAATTTGTATTTATGGAAAAATTTTACATGGTTCTATTATGAAACTTGTGCCAAAATGGTATGTACATCCTTCATTGCCTTTCCTTCAGTACAAAAACGTGTAAGCCTGGAGAGAGTATGGGGAGGAAATTTGAGGGTAGCTGTAATTGCCTTCAAACTGTTGGCTTCATCATTGTTCCGCATCCGGGTCAGGTTCAAGGCCTGCGATTTGCTTCAGTGGCTTCCAGACGAATTTCCTCCTGCATTCAACAGACCCGAGATTTTCAGAAATGCGTTTCCCCTGTTCACAAATGTTCATGTGGTATTTCTGATGGATTTACCAGTTGCCGCATTCTGCTATCACCCTGACTTTGGGCCGGAGGTCCGGGAGCATGGCCAGGAACTGCAGCTCGGCCTTGGACAGAACCTGGAAACCAAAGGGAGCAGATGCAGATCATGACACACTTGACGACAGAGACGCCAGAAGAAGATCCTGCATAGAACAGAGTAATCACCGCACCTTTGCTTCCATGACCCAGACGACGAGGCCCTTGGCGTCCGGGTGCAGCAGGCTGAGCCTGTAGTCCACCTCCGGCGGGAAGTACCACCTCGCCACCGGCTGCCTCCCGAGGCTCGGCTGCACTCACGGCTCACCCCGATCGAATCAGTAGAGATGGCGGCGGGCGGCGGCAACAAGAATGAGCATGGACACGGGGACAGGACATCGGGCACGTACCGGGCAGACGGGGTGGATCTTGGTGAGCGTGGTCTCCGGGTCGCCGAGCCCCCGCGCGGAGAGGTCGAGGAAGTAGTACCCCTGGTAGCGGAGGTGGTTGAGGTAGCGGCCCTCGTAGCCGCCCTCGTGCGGCGGGTAGACGGCCAGCGCCTTGTTCTTCTCCACGTCGTCCAGCCACTGCCCCAGGTCCGGCCGCACCAGGTCACCGCCCACGAAGTCCCACAGCGTGCTCCGCGCCGACACCGTCGCCGTCCTGCCCGCGCCCCCGCCCCCGCCCACGCGCGCCGCCCCGCCGCCGCGACGCCCGCCGCGGAGCGACGGCGCCGGGAGCGGGGTCACCAGGCGCGCCGCTGCTGCCGACCACATGCTCGAGCTGCTGCGGCGTGCGTGCGCGCGTGTGTGGGTGGGAGTCGCTTGGTTGGGCCTGCGTGGCGGGAAGTGATAGCCGATGGTGGTTAAGGGGGGGTAACGGATAAGTCCAGGGTCGAGGCCATCCGCTGGTGTCCCTGCCTGCACGAGCCCTTTTTGCTAGCTATTGTTTCGTTTCGGCCGGTGCGGTTGCGGTCCCGTGGGCTGGGCTCATCCGCTCGGCAGATTACCACATCTCGCACCGGCCTGCACGAGGATGTGATGCAAATGTTGTGGTGGAGGCACAAAAGGGAAAAAGGATAGTCTGGGACTACTGGGAGTGGGATCTGTCTTGCAGAGTTGCAAGGCTGATTTTGCCGTGGCGCGGCTGCGCCATAGGTGCAATGCAGCCGGGAGACACGGAACGTTTGGTACGCGGACACCAACCGGCAACCCTCGGCAAAAGACGACGGCGACTGCAGAGGTCGGGAGTTGCCGGAGGAGCGGAGCCGATGAGGCAAAGGCCCTGTTTGTTTGGGCTTTCGGATAGCTTCCGACGCACCGAAGCCAAAAGCCCAAACAAAGAGCAAGCTTCCCATCGTAGCTTCGGCAGTGGCAAAAGCCCGTGAAAGCTGCCGTTGAGAGGAAAGCCCGAAAGCAAGCGAAAACGAGCTTTCGGCAAGCTTCCAGCGCCAACTTCATGTTATTTACCCGCCTGCCATCGATAAGTGATCGAATCGTTACGTTTTTCTTTTCTTCCGCCTCCTTCCCACGAACCTGCCAGGCATCGACGCCGCTCTGCCCCATCTCGCCCGACGCCTCCCATCGTCGCCTGCCCTCCGCCGCTCCAATGACGCCTGCCCTCCACCGACGGCATGTCGCCGTGAGGACGCCTGGGACGCCGCCATCCGAGCCCCGAGGGGGGCGCCACCGTCCGAGCCCCGGAGGAGCAGCCACCATCCGAGCCCCTAGGGGGGCCGCCGTCCGAGACCGGAGGGGCCGCCGCCGTCTGAGCCCCGAGGGAGCCGCCGCCGTCCGAGACCGGAGGGTCTGCCGCTGTCCGAGACCGGAGGAGCAGATCTGCGCCGAGCAGGTCCGCCGTCTGCAGGAGCCAGTTGCAAGGTGAGCAGCCATTCCCATTCTCGATCTGAATCCAGGAATAATGGATATGTATCATGGATTACAATACTACTGCTATAGTTGAATCAATTTTCTTAAAACTCTAGCACTCACTGCTTAGATGGAGAAGAATAGAAAAGACAATGAAAAGGGCAATACAATGGAAAAGATTGTATGCAAGGCGGATTGGGATAATCCTGAGATGACCACTATTTTTTGTAATATTGTTGTGCAAGAGATCCATGCTGGGAATAGACCCCTGGGCACTTTGAATCGAAGAGGTTATAAGAACTTGCGCGAGAAGTTTCTTGAGCAAACAGGGAAAAACTATACCCAGAAACAGCTCAAGAACCGTTGGGATAATCTTAAGATATTGTATAATTTTTGGAAATCTCTATGGACCAATTCTGGGCTGGGGAGGAATCGTACCTTGAGGACGGTGACAGCAAGTGACCAATGGTGGGAAGATAACACAAAGGTTAGTGACGAATCTGTTTGTGGTTGTACAAATGTACAGGTTCTTGTGAAGTGACCAATCTGTTTCTGCTTTTATGTTGTGTTGTGCAGGGACCCATGCAAAGGGAGAAGAAGGCACTCCGTTATGGTCCTCCACACTGTGAGAAAGAAATGGAAATTATGTTTGAGAAGAGTCATGTCTCGGGTCTTTCTGCATGCATTCCCGGTGAGGAGGGCGGTAGGGAAAACATTCAGGAAACCATGGAGGAGGAGGAGGAGGAGGAGGAGGAAATTCAGGAAATCAGGGAGGAACAATTCACACCCACATCATCTACGCCCATCCATAGGAAGAGGAAGGGGAAATCTGCTAGCCCTAAGAAAAATAGCCCAAAGAAGAGAGGGAAGAATCCTATGGTGAGGGTGATGTCACGTATGGTGGATGATGGATTAGCTCCAACTCTGTGACATCAAAGGCATTGAATGGTGACTTCACACGTGAGTCAGTTCGAGAGTGTATGGCATTGGTTAAAGAATGCGGAGCACATGAAGGAAGTGATGAGCATTGCATTGCAACACAGCTGTTCAAGCATTCTGCAAACCGTGCCATTTTTATAGAGAGCTTTGACACAAATGAAGGAAGGTTCAACTGGCTCAAGAGGTGCTATGAGGACACGAAGAAGTAGTCAGCCATTATGTATCCTATCTATATAGCTACTGTTATAATTCTGTTGTATCGTATTTATCACTAGTTATGTGTACCAAAACTTGTCAGTTTGTTGTGAGGGTTGTACCAAATTTGTTATCTGTCACTCTAATAATTTGTACCAAACCATGGCATTGTGAGGTTGTGATGTTGTTCTCTTGATGTGTTTATGTAGATGACCTCTGCAAGTGATGAGTCCAGTGGTGATGAATATTCCAAGATTTTGGAAATTGCAGTGCAACAACAGAAAAAGATGCATCGGATTTTACATGCTGCAAACATGTTTGGTATGTATTACGGTGAAAATTACCTAAACAAGTCCCAAAGGAGACAACCTGAGATGAGTGGTTATGAATGGGTTACTAGTACTTTGAACAGACCTAGAGCATGTTACAAAATGTTTAGGATGACTAGGCTGGTTTTTGATGGCTTGCATGAAACATTGGTTACCAACTATGGTCTGACATCAACTCTAGGCATGAATTCTATTGAATCTTTGGCGATGTTTTTGTGGACAGTTGGTGGTCCCCAATCTGTTAGCCAAGTTGAGAATAGATTTGAGAGATCTACAGAGACCATCAATAGGAAGTTCAGTCATGTGTTAAATCGCTTGAACAGATCCATATTTTACAACAGTGCACTCTAGACTACAAAATCCTCGTTTCTCACCTCATTTTGATGGTGCTATTGGTGCAATAGATGGTACCCATATCCCTGTTGTTGTGCCTGCTTCTGAACAAATAGCACATTTTGGTCGGTACCGATATACCACTCAGAATGTAATGGCCGTGTGTGACTTTGATATGAGATTCACATTCGTTGTTGCTGGATGGCCTGGTTCGGTGCATGATACAAGGGTCTTTAATGAAGCCTTGCAAAAATACGCTGACAAGTTTCCATTTCCACCAGAAGGTAGGCTGACAACACTCACACCTACATTTTGTTCATTATATTGATCATATATTATTGCTAAAACATGCAATATGTAGGAAAATACTACCTAGTTGACTCTGGCTATCCTAACAAGAAGGGTTTCCTTTCACCATACAAAGGAGAAAAGTACCATTTACCCGAGTTTCGACAAGGTCCTGGGCCAAGTGGTAAAAAAGAAGTGTTCAATCACTTACACTCATCACTACGTAATGTGATTGAACGGTCATTTGGTGTTTTGAAAATGAAGTGGAGAATACTACAGAAGTTGCCTAGTTATCCAATGAAAAAGAAAACAAGGATTATACATGCATGTATGGCGTTACACAACTATATTAGAGAGAGTGCTTTGAGTGATGACCTCTTTGACATGTGTGATCAAAACGAAGACTATGTTCCATGTGTTGGTGAATCATCATCCTCTCAGCCACAAGCAATTGGACAAGAGGAGGGGGATATGAATGCTTTTCGTGATAGCATTGCCGATGCTTTGATTGCCATGACAGACTAGTGTATGTAAGCAATATGTGTCCTAATTATATTGTATGACATCATATGTACTTCTAAATTAATGGATGATGACCTGGACAATTTATTAGAATGGTGCAAAAAAAATCTCTATTAACAGTTAGAACAAAATTACAATAATACAAAGGGATATAGGTAATACAAGCTGCTGTACACACTCTCAGCCTATACGTTCTCAGAGAACCTTGGTTGCCAAACGACCCCAGCTTTGGGAAAAGCCAGCTTTGGGAAAAGCCAGCTTTCAGAAAGCCACCCTTCCAGCAGCAAAAGCCAGCTTTCAGAAAAGCTGCAGCTCAAACAAACAGGGCCAAAGCCCAGCTGCAGCCGGAAGAGCCCCGGGGGCATCGCAGAGAAAATTGGTGGGCCAGGTGGGCAACCCAGAAATTTACATGCGATCAAAAAGTTATATTTTCCAGCATATAAACATCTAAATCGAAGTTTGATTAGACCATTGTATTTGTTAGGACAAAATCTTCAAAAGATCACACTTAACTATATTTTGAATTTTAGAGAAACTTTTTTATGAAGGTGGAATAAAGTCATTGCGCATCTGGAACAATTGTTCCTGCAAGATTATTCCATCTTTATAAAACAAACGTTTCAAGATAATTTCATCTAAATGCAGTCAGATGTGGTCTTATTTTGAAGATCCCGACATAAGAAACATAACAGTGCAATCGGATTTGAATTTGGTTGCTTATTTTATAAACTTCAATTCTTTTTGTGGCTCTTTGTTGTGCACGTTATCCATTGCATGTGTCAACGGTGTTCCCTCTGACCAAACTTAAACTACAGAATTTTTTGGAGAAAAATAAGTTGCAAGATGTTCTAACTAGCTTAGTAGTTGCAAGATGTTCTAACTAGCTTAGTATGGGGTCTAGTACGATTCTGGATCCGCCCCTGGCTCTCCTATGTGGTTTAATTTTTGCATGCATCACCTGATTAGGGCATGGGTAGGAAGAGGAGAAAAGAAGGGATACGAGAGAAGAGTCAGACCATTTTATATGGACCAAAATTATAAAGAAAATTACAAAAATTTATAGCGCCAAATAGATGTATTATAAAAATATGTTTAATAAAGAATAAATGATAATTATTTGATATCATAAATGCTAGTATTTTATTATATAAATTTGACCAAACTTGAGACGTCTTGACTTTTTAAAAATGTAAAATGACCTACAATTTAAGACAAGGAGTAGATAAGTGAATCCATTGCGCATGGACTTTCTATCCCATGGTTTTCGGAGGATGGACCTGACTAACTTCAAGTGTACCGGTTGATGATATGGCCCAAATCCTTAGGACCACCTATAGCTATCGCAAAAATAGCCCAATGTTGAGGCCTCTTTGAGCAGCTAGCTAACGGGCCAGATCTTTTAAGCTTAACAGTGACACGTTAAATTTCGGCCTGATTTAGGCCCATATAAAAAGACTGTCAGTGGCAGGCCGCGCAAGATGCTGCGGGCTTTTGTCGAGAACACGACCGATCTCATGTTTACATCCTAAATTCTACCTCAAATTTCACTATGTAAAAAGAAGATTCACGTCACACTAAAATATTATAACATGCATGGAGTACTAAATGTGGATAAAATCAAAAACTAATTGCACAATTTTGTTGTACTTTGCGAGATGAACATTTTGAGCCTAATTAATCAATGTCTGGACAATTTTTTACAAATACAAACAAAATGTCACAGTGACGCAATGATTATAAAGTGACATCGTACTCTCAAATTTGGCCTTCCAAATTTGGGATCTAAACAAGGCCTCAGATTCATACATGTTTTGGGGTTCCACTGGAACTGGAACAGTTCCAGTCTTCCAGATGACGTACTAAAGCCAAGCGTGTCTACGTCTGACGAGTGACGACAAAGCCGATGACGAAACGCCACGGCGAGCCGAGAGTGAACAATAACCATCATATACGCAATATTGCTTGGATTTGGATGTTATTCGCAAAATAAGCCACACCTAGAGCACGTACATACGGTGTTGAATGTTTATTGAAATCAGACTACTTGGATGGACGCCATACCAGGTGCAGTACGTGCAGCAATGGACTGAATCACTGTCACTGCTGGTAGGATCTAGGATACCACAGTCATCGTACATACGTGTCCCCTGCTCCATTTGTTCCTGGGATTAACCCATAAGATATGCTCATGGGAGCATGTGATCTAGTATTTTTTTTGAACCAAAAACAGCAGGGGAGACCCCCACTGTTGAAATTTTATTAAAAGAGAAAGAGTTACAAGAGGGGGGAGAAAAAACTATACAATTTTACAACAAATAAGTAAGCTGCACTTTGACTGAGGAAAGCTGAGCTATTAAACTGGAACAGGAAAAAGAGAAGAAGAAAAGAAGAGCTAAACTGAGTTGTGAGACCAAACTAGAAAGAAAGGGAGATTTCAGAGAAGGTTTCATTCTGTGTGCTTAAAGAGTACATTTTTCTTTGAAGTTTCTTTTTCAGTTGGCTGTGCTTGCTTGACAATTTTCAAAAATTAGATTGTTTCTCTGTTTCCAGAAGTGCCAAGCTGCAATGATGAAGACTTCCATGAAGAAGATGTGATTGAAGTCTTGCCTGGCCGATTCCATCATTTGGAAGAAAGGGACATTCAGCTGCCATTGGATTCCAATGTTGTGCTAGCATTCCAAGGCAAAAGGACAACTAAAGAATAAGTAAAAGGCTGTTTCCTCTCTCTGAGCTGGGCATATGACACAATTGTAGTTATTGCCTTCGAGCTTGTAGTTTTTTCTCTTCAGCATATTCCTAGTGTTGAGTCTGTCCATTAGGAGTAACCATGAGAATACTCTTAACTTGTTACAACATCTGGAGCTCCAAATACAAAGGAAATGTTTTGGAGGTTGTATCTCTTTGTGAAGATATTTGTAATAGTGATTGGCTATGTACTTTGTTGACCCCCAAATATATTGCCACTGATCTTTTTGTCCTCTTGTCTGATTTGGGTGCTCTGTACAATTTCCTGCAGCTCCTGTACTCCTCATATGCTTGTTCGGATAGTGGTAGGTGAAAGTGGGAAGTCAAATCTATTGCTGAAAGAAAGTCTACCACTGAGATCTTTTGATTTTTTGCGAAGGAGAAAAGCCTTGGGAGTTTCTCTTGGAGAAGGAAATCATTCCAGACATCCAACCAAAATAGCACAGTGGTTCCATTACCCACTGTACATTTGGCAATTCCTCTGAATTTGTCACAAAGATGGAGAAGGTCCTTCCACCAGAAGGAACCTTTGTCAGCCGATGCATGGGGAATATGACCTTGTGGGTAATTCGAGTGCCAAATCATGTGTACCCAGGGTATATCTTTTTTGTTATAAAATTTGTCTAGATGCTTTAACAACAGAGCTTCATTTTGGGATCTCAGATTGACTACTCCCAAACCACCTTTATCCTTTGGTTTAGTTACTTTTGGCCATACTGCCAACGATTTGCCTCTTGCGTTAGCATCAGATCCCCTCCAAAGGCAGTGCCTTCTAGCTCTATCAATGAAGTCCAGAACAGCAACTGGAATCTTTAGGCTGCACATTGCATAGGTTGGCAGAGAAGAAAGGACAAAGTTTACCAACTGAAGTCTTCCAGCTTGTGTTAAGAAGGCAGAGGTTGATGTTAGTCTTCTTTCTGTTTTGTCCATAAGTGGCATGTAATCCTCTACCCTAGGCTTGGTTGTTCCCAAAGGTAGCCCAATATATGTGAAAGGGAAGGACCCAAGTTGACATCCAAAAGTGTTTGAGAGGATCATAGCTTGCTCTTGAGATAGGTTCAAGGGAATCATCTAGGACTTTGAATAATTGACTTTTAAACCAGTCGACTCAGTGAAGGATTGTAGTAGGCCTTTTAAACAAAAGAGCTCTCTTTGGCTTGCTTTCATGATAAGTATAGTGTCATCAGCATACTGTATTTTTGGGAAATCATTGTTGGGGTCTGCACTGATGGGAAGAGAGAAAAGACCTTCGTTGTAAGCTTTATCGACAATGCATTGTAGGAGGTCAGCTGCCAATACAAATAATAAAGGTGATAGTGGGGCTCCTTGCCTTACTCCTCTCTTGCATTGAAATTATTTCCCAGGCACACCATTTAACAAAACTGAGGTGGAGCCACTAGCCAGGATTCTTTGTACCCAATTGATCCAGGTGGAACTGAAACCCAATCTCTCCATCATCTTCCAAATTGTAGTATGTTCAATAGTGTCAAAGGCCTTTTCGAAGTCCAATTTCAAGATTACCAATTCCTTTCTTGACGGTTGGCATTGGTGTATGTACTCAAAGGTCCAAGCTAGGCAATCTTGAATTGCTCTGGTTTTTATGAAGCTGTATTGGTTTTTGTGGATGAGGGGTATTATTAGAGCTTGCAACCTATCAGCCATTAACTTTGTTATCAACTTGAGCACTGAGTTCAAAAGTGAAATTGGTCTGAAATCATTGGGGGAAACTGGGTTGCTGTTTTTTGGAATGAGTGCGATAAAGGAGTTGTTGATGGCTTGCAGACTTACTGCTCCGGAAAAAAATTCATTGCAAAGTTGATATATATCTTCTCTGATGATATGCCAGCATTTTTTGAAGAACATACCATTGAAGTATTCCATTAATATTCTTTCCCAAACTCACCGCTCTTCGTCGCCACGCCAACCGAATACCCTTTTTCTTTCACCGGACATATAGCCAGCAGCAATGATAACCTGAACTGGCCGGCCTAACACCGACGTCAGAATTACATACATATATATATAAAACCAAAAAAACGAGACACCAACCGGCAGGTCCTTTAATTTGCTCGATCCAATATCATTACGTCAAGTTGTCGCTACGACAAAGGCCGGTAGCCAGCTGCCCCGTGATCGAGTGAGAAAAAAGCCTATACATCTTTTCTGCCCACACGGAACCAACTTTCTCATGATCCTCGCCTCGAGCTCGAGCTTGTGTTGAGAAAGAGAGGCGCCGGTCAGCTCAGTAGATAGGATCATGGGACTTGGAAGGACGAAGGACCCCTTTCCTGGTGCAGCTAGTGACCCGTAGGCCGTAGCTAGACGTAGACGACCAGAAATGCACAGCTCGTGAAGGCGAAGCTCGCCGTTGGTCAATGGATTATTACTGCCTGTCTCGGTGTCTGATTCCGACCAGGGCCTGATTTGTTCTACGATGTTGAAGCAGAGCACCGCACGGCCACAAAATTTCCATGGCGACTCTGGTCATACACCGCACTAACAGGCGGGACCCACGGGCGATCCACTCTCTAGCGTTTAAAACAGCTCGGGATCGGACACGGGCTCCTTCCTTTGCATCGCCGCCTCACTCCACTTCGGCTCGCCTTTCGCTTTGCATCGGGTTCGCTTCCCGCGGAGCACGCGGCGGTGCTGCTCCGATCGGTTCCGGTTCCGTCCGCGCCGGGAATGGCGGCCGCGTGGTGGAACTGGACGCGCGTCGGCGTCATCGCCGCCGTGTTCGTGCTCGTGCTGCGCCCGCCGACTGCCATGGCCGACGACGACGCGAACTCCACGGCGGCGTGCCCGCTCGACCTGGGCTACGTGGCCACGTTCCCGTGGGATCACGCGCCGTGCGAGCCGCCGGTGGCCAACACGACCGCCTGCTGCATGACGCTCCTCTCCGTGCTCGGCGTGGGCCTCGCGGCGCGGCTCCGGAACACGGGCCGCTTCCGCCTCCCCTCCGCGCGGGCCTCGGCGGCCTGCCTCCGCGCCTTCTCCGCCGCGCTCGCGGCGCCGCCGCTCTCGCTGCCGGCCACCCTCGTGCCGGGCTGCTTCCCGGTGCTGTCCCAGTTCGCGATCTCCCCGGACTACTGCGCCGGGGTCACCACCGCCGTCGAGTACGTCGAGGTCGCCGGCGCCGCGTCCGTCGCCGGGCTCAACGCCTCCTGCGGCGCCGACGTCACCTCGACGTCGGTCTGCAACCGCTGCCTCACCGCCGGCATCGGCGCCTCGGCGCGGCTAACCGCCGCCGCCGGCAACAGCTCCAAGTCCCAGAATTGCTTCTTCCTCACCGTGCTCTACGCCGCCGGGATCTCCAGCTCCGCCGGCCCAGCCTCCCCCGCCGCCGCCAGCTGCGCTCTCGGCCTCGCTCTCTCCGCCCCTCCCCCCACGTCGTCGCCTACCTCCAGCTCCACCAACCACACGCACATCGCCGTGGCAGCCACGATCCCGATCGCCACCGTCCTGCTCGTCTCCCTCGTAGCTCTGCTCCTCTGGTGGAAGCGGCATCACCAAGACACCAAGAACAGGAGCATCCAAATCTCCGAGGAGCGGCGGTCGTGCCCGCGCCCGAACACCGGGTCCGTGACGTTCGACATCCGCGAGCTGGCGAAGGCCACCGGCGGCTTCGCCGAGCGCAACCTCATCGGCCGCGGCGGGTTCGGCGTCGTGTACCGAGGCGTGCTCACGGATGGCACCGTGGTGGCCGTGAAGAAGATGCTGGACCCGGACGTGGAGGGCGGGGACGAGGAGTTCACCAACGAGGTGGAGATCATCAGCCTCCTCCGCCACCGGAACCTGGTGCCGCTGCGCGGGTGCTGCATTGCCGACGGCGCCGCCGCCGCCGACGAGGGCAAGCAGATGTTCCTCGTCTACGACTACATGCCCAAAGGCTCGCTGGATCAGTACATCTTCGACGACGGCGAAGGCCGGCGGCGGCCGGCGATGTCGTGGACCCAGCGCAGGACCGTGATCCTGGACGTGGCGAGGGGCCTCGAGTACTTGCACTACGGCGTGAAGCCGGGGATCTACCACCGCGACATCAAGGCGACCAACATCCTCCTGGACGCCGACATGCGGGCCCGCGTGGCGGACTTCGGCCTGGCCCGGCGGAGCCGCGAGGGCCAGTCGCACCTCACGACGCGCGTCGCCGGCACGCACGGGTACCTCTCGCCGGAGTACGCGCTGTACGGGCAGCTCACGGAGAAGAGCGACGTGTACAGCTTCGGGGTGCTGGTGCTGGAGGTGATGAGCGGCCGCCGCGCGCTGGACCTGGCGGACCCGTCGGGGGTGGTGCTGATCACCGACTGGGCGTGGGCGCAGGTGAAGGCCGGCCGGGCGAGGGAGGTGCTCGTGCGGGCGCTGCGGGAGGAGCCGAGCGCCGTGGTGGCGGCCATGGAGAGGTTCGTGCTCGTCGGGATCCTGTGCGCGCACGTCACGGTGACGTGCCGCCCGACCATGCCGGAGGCGGTGAGGATGCTGGAAGGGGACGTGGACGTGCCCGATCTGCCAGACCGCCCGCAGCCGTTCGGCCAGAGGATCGCGTTCGACCAAGGCGAAGGCAATTTCAGCGCCTCGTCGATCCTGAGCGGCCCTTTCGTGGACTTTGGCGATATGCTCAGGTGATCCGCGACGGCGGCGGCGGATGTGTGCGCAGGTTACACATATATAGATGAGATGTATTCACAAAACTTCACATGTTATACTACTTCCTACACGGCTACACTTGCTTGTGCAGGTGGTGGTTAATTGGATTTCAGGGTGATGTATAGGGTTCACCTGATGTAAAAATGATTATGCATCTTATACTGAGATGCCAAATATATGTCATCGACACCAATATTACTATTACATATGGTTCACTGAACACAATCTGTTTACCGTCCGACAAATGCAGCGATTAACTGGGTACACAATACAATACCAAGTTACCGAGAACGTGTGCTACAGATCGATGAAACCAGCATATCATCCAACTGACAGTCTGACACACATCATATGTCCTTCCAAACATGCTGGAAAGAAGAGATACAGTTGGCAATGCATGAGGACATACAAGCCAGTGGTGTTGGTTGAAATCTTGAAATGGGACGGGATTCAGCAGTTTAGTTGTTCTCCTGCAAGTTGGGATGGCTGGGCTGCACGCGGAAGGTGATTGGCATCTGGGCTGCAAAGTCCCGGTCAGGATGGTACCCCAGCTCAAGATCTCTCATGCTGCCACTCAGGGCAATATCTTGCTGGTGCTGGAAATAAGGAAGCAAACAATGGCTAAGGTTAGTTTCTACTTTAGAATGAACTCACTGTCTAACTACTAGTGTATAACTGCATATGTGTTTTGTATCAAACATTCTGTGTAACATTTGAAAACCATAGTTGGTCGATAGGTGGTTTTACATAGTAATCTTCATTATAATTTGTAACTGCATGAATTATTTGTTCCTTCAACCTTAAAACATTATCAATCATAACAGCGTTTTTATGGAACAGTGAACTAATTTGATCTCTGAAAACTGTATCCAGTGCACACAATATGAACATAACAAGTTCAAGATAGTTCTCTAATAAAATGTTTCACAGCTTTCCTATGTATTTGAGAAAAAAAAAATCAAGATATAGTGTTAAAATTAAACATAAATTTTCAAGTAAGAGTGAGAGAACTCAGCCTTCAAGCAAAAATTCAACAAGTGAAATGTAATCCTACAAAGAGTCAAGGAGACATACCAGCTTAAAGGCCAGCAGCTTGTTTTCATCTTCCAGCATCTTATTCTACAATTAACCAATAACATAATGGATGAGGGAAGGAATTAAAAATAACCATATGTTCAAATGAAATTCATAATAAAGAGTCTAGTCAGATTAAGCTCATACGTTTCTCACATGCAATTCCCAGTGCTCCATCTGCATCAACATAATAAATCACTTAGTCTAATGATGATAACATAACATCAACCACATTGATATCAACTGATTTAAATAGATTTATTACAAGTTTCTCGTTCAGGTTTGTCAGCCCATTGTCAAGTGCCTCCTCAATCATGATCAACTCTTTGGGTTGCAGTGAGTTTAGATCTTCACCTTTCAGGTGCCTGTGACATCACAACAGGAGAACACATTCTCCATAAATATCAACACGAAGAGGAGAGGAAAATTCCCAAAAAAGAATATAATTTGTTCTAGCTTAAGCGTTTGCCAGGATATCAGATTCTCCGTAAATATAAATATGAACTTGAAACTAAGATGCAAATCCTCAAAAAAGAATCATACAGATTATTCTAGTTTAAGAATTTACCTGAGCTCAATCTGCATGGTATCATTCTCTTTCTTTATACGATCAATCTCAGCACTAAGGCTCTGAAATGTTTCATGTTCTCACCAGTGGTCAGTCAATATGCTCAACTAATTCTAGAAGACCAGCAAAACTCTATATTTTAGATCCAAAAAGGGTATTCTCATTCATCTGGAAATCAAATATTACCTTATGTTTCTCATCCCACAGTATCTTCCCAGAGTTGGTCTGGTACTTCTCCAAGATTTTTGATAGCCTATGTCAGACCAAAACGATATCACATATAAAGTTGTGAATATTGTTTTTTTTCCTTGAACAAAAAGGGCAGGACCTCTGCCATTCAATTAAGAAGGAAAAGAGGTTTTAAGATACAGGCATGAGTATTGCTACATGTGTCGATTCAAGAGAAACCAAGCTAATCAAATACCACAATTCCTAACGATTTTGTCAAGTGCTGTAGAAAGTATTGGTGGATTACCTACAAACATAGACATACTTTAAACCTACAAGCAAACAATCGAGCAAAAGTCTTTAGACCTACACAAGTTCATTCATGACAAATAGACAGGAAAAACAGCAAAACTGGTAAAAATCCTATCTTTTTTCGCGTAAAAAAATGTTATCTTTTACTTGGTTGCACTATCTCTTCCCCTACCCAAAACAGCTGAAAATTGTATATTCACTGTAGCAGTGGAAAATACATCAACGTGGCAGCATCCAACAATAGAACAAAATCATACTTAAAAATCCTAGAATCTTTCTCCGGTCCAGCATAAATTTAGAACAATATAGTACCAAGGCGGCATGAGAAGATAGTCAGACAGAGGAAGAAAAACAGGGAGTGGGTAACGGCACGCACGATGTCTTGGGGGAGCAGAAGTCGTAGAGCTTGCCGGCGCTGGAGAAGATGACGACGCCGACCTCGGCGTCGCAGAGCACGCTGATCTCCCGCGCCTTCTTGAGGATCCCGTTACGGCGCTTGGAGAAGGTCACCTGGCGGTTGGTGGAGTTCTCGATCCGCTTGATCTCGATCTTGCCGCGCCCCATCCTTTCCTGCTCCGGCAACCTCCCAAGAAAGGCTCACCTCTTCTCCCCTTCCTGAACTGAAGCCTGGAGAAGCCCGGTTGGTAGTGGTGCCGGTGTTGCGTGGTTAGGAGGGGCGGTGGTGGTGGGAGAGGAGTAGTAAAGGGGATCGCCATGGCAGGAAGAGGAAATGGTGATGAGGGGCTTTCGGGTTCGTTCAGAGGCGCGCGCCGGAAATGGCAAGTGCTCGGTATGCTTTGCGTCCGCTGGGCAACTCCACTTGGCTCACCTCTCTGTCCGATTGCAGTTGAAGGCAAAGCCGAAAGCAGGGGAGAAGGGACTTGACGCGGTTATAATGGCGTCGTGTGCTTTTGCGTCGTGTCTTGTCGTCGTTTCTTCTAGGGAAGGACTTCAAGGCCTGGTAGCTGTAGACGTATATCTTCACGTGTAGTACTAGTACTAGTTTACTGTAGACGTGTAGACATTCTATACACTACAAACCCGCTATTCTTAAGTCGTGTTTTTTTAAGTTAAAAAAGTCGTGTTTTTTTTCTCAAAAAAATTGGGATACGTAAACTCTGTTTGGAAATGTACGTCTCCATCAAAACTATGTCTAATATCGTAAAGCTTAAATGATTTTTTGTAAGGGACTATTAGTGCCTAGAGTGGTTACTATGAGATCCACTCGTCCACCTCTGGCTCACGGTCTCACACACACAACTTAGCACCATCAGCATATGCACTGCCGGTAAACTCTGTTTGGAAATGTGCGTCTTCATCAAAACTATGTCTAATCTCGTAAAGCATGCGTTTATTGCATATGTAACCATCAGCATATGTAACTATTTGATCTCTATGATGGTAGGGGAGCATGTTTTATTGCTCCCCTCAGGGCAATACAGTTTAGCGTGATATCTCTCCCTCCGTTGAACCTTAAAAAATATATCGTAAAGCTTAAATGACTTTTTGTAAGGGACTATTAGTGCCTAGAGTGGTTACTATGAGATCCACTCATCCACCTCTCGCTCACAGTCGCGCACACAACTTAGCACCGTCAGCATATGCACCGCCTTATTAGAATTGTATTGCACGGAGTATAGCTTAGTTGTATTCGATTAGTTGGTTCGGTACACGTACTCTTGTTCATTTTCCACCCTTTACCTCACAGCGTCAACTATGTGTCCGATGGTATGTTTTGATCTTTTGTTTTTATAGGACTTGTGATTGGTTTGTTATCCGTTATCACGGTTAAATCTCGTTCGTCTTGGACGTGATTGGTTCCCTCTTTTCTGTGGAGCCAGACTTGCATTAGAGAACCAGGCCCTCCGTGGCCAGGCCCTACCCATGCAAGTTTGGCTTGTTTAGTTGTGTGTTTGTATATGGCCTAGACATATAGGAAAATTGATTGGTTTCCTGGTTCTTGGTATTTTCTTGCACCGCTCGTCTCTTGTCCATACGAGCAGCCTGCTCGCTCCAGCCAGACCCGGTGGAAACGAGAAATTTTCATGCACTGAGCCTGGCTGGGTACCTATCTTGCATCGGTAGGGCCTATCTCAGCTAGTAGTCCAACCAACCAATTGACAACTACTTGTATCACGAGGGATGGGGGAAACAGTCAACCAATCAGCCGTCCTGTGTAGTATGAGCCCAACGATAGTAACACTTACCTTGGACGTGCGGTAAAGTTTTTTTTTAAGAAGAGTGACCACCGAAACCATTGTTAAAAATATTCTAATTTATTAATTGTTAAATATAAAAATAGGTTGCTTATAGCTCGGTGGATCCGGCGTTTGAAATTTTAATACTAAATAAATGTTTATAAAAAACTCGGCCCAAGCAATCATGGCCTCATGGGCTCTTATGGCGTGCGTGTTCTGTATGTATTGGGCCCCAACATCCAGCGGTTCACCACCTTGCTGCGCGTTGTCCATCCGCGCTGCTGCTGGCCCGCTAAACCTGAAAAAAACCCACGCGCCCGTTCAAACCGAGAACGAGCCCGTAATGGGCCTATTCACCACCCACCGGTCCACAGCCCACGCGCGCCCCTTCCGAAGCAAGCCAGGGAGGGACGGTACGCGGCGGCGAGACGAGGAGTCAACGGCGACGAGAAATCCACGGCGGTTAGCTCATCGCATCCGGCGCGCGCCCCGACCCCCTCCGCCTCGACCAAAACCGAGGGCGTTTTCGTCTCCCCCTTCTCCGAACTCCGGAGCCCACCTCCTCGTCCACTCCCCACTCCCCTCCGCAGCCCACCTCCTAAAAACCCTAGCTCCTTCGATCTAATGCCGTGACCTCTCGAATTCCAAATTCTCCCTGCCTCGCCATGGAAGACCCCGTGGCCGCCCCCTCCTCCTCTGCCCCGGCCCCTGCCGCCCCAGCAGCTAGGGTTCCGGCGGCGGTGGCGGCGGCCCCTGCAACTGCCGTGGCGCCGCCCGCTCTCGCTCCGCAGCAGCAGCCTGCCACCGCGGCCGCGGTCCCTGAAGCTGCGGCGGCGTGCCGGAGGCAGCTGTTCACGGTGGAGCTGCGGCCCGGGGAGACCACTATCGTATCGTGGAAGAAGCTCCTTAGGGAGGCTGGGCACGCCGCCGCGCCACCGGCGGTTCCAGCGGAGCCGGCGTTCGCTCCACATGCGGGCCCATCCGATGCGGTAAGCAGTGCTGTTGCGGTTGTTGCGTGTTGGTTGGTTACCTGCCGTGTTGCTCCAATTTGTGCACCGTTTATTAGCCTTTTGAGTATATGTAAATATAGATTCTCTGGTGCCGGGCAACATTTTGTGCCCTGCTTATTAGCTTTTTGAGTAGATGAAAATAGAGATTCTCTGTAAGATCTGGAAGTTGAAACATAAAGGCCCTTTTGTGTTTGGTAGACATCAATAGGTTCCCCAGTAAGATAAATGCTAGCCAAAGATGGTGAAGGGCACAAAAGTTATACCTAGTTAACCTGTTTGTAGTGATGGCAAGGACAACAATGATGATGTTCTTAATTACAGCTAGTTGTTGATTTATGAAGACAGAACAGTTGCATTCTATTCGTCTGGTTGAACTGGTATCTTTTATCTTAGGTGCATGTGCTCTATCTTCCAGAGGTATTCTACAATATTGTTGCTAATTTATGTTTCTGGTATTCTGGAAGTTGACTACTATTTCTCCGCTCTTGTAATCTGCCAAGACCTTGAAAGTCACTGTCCTAGAAGCATTCTGTGCCCAAATTAGTTAAATCTGTTCCTGACACATTGTTGTACATGTTCATTCTATAACTGTACCATTCTTGAAACAATGTTCTCAATGTTCAGTGTGAAAGTATGTTAAACTTTGGCTTCTACATTTAGAATCTACTGAATTGCTTGACATTTAAGAAGTCCTGTGTTTAACATCTACTTTGTTTTTATCATTTGATGAATCAGGTACATCCTGCAGAAAATGATCCAAAGGATCCAACACAGCCAAATCGGTTTAATGCAGTCATTGAAAAAATTGAACGCCTTTACATGGTAGTAAACAGCGGGCTTAAATTTGCTCTCAGGATCATCACACATGATGTTTTGACTCCATATTCAAATTGCTAGGGCAAACATAGCAGCGATGAAGAGGATCTTGACGATGTACCAGATGATGATCAGTATGACACTGAGGATTCTTTTATTGATGATGCCGAATTGGTTAGTTATTCAAATTTTGTTGCTTATTTCTAGACGAAGTTATCTTTGTTGCTTGTGGATCTTTTCTGATATCAGCTTTATGCTTGTTAATCTGACGCCTCAAATGACTTTTTCAAAAATAAAAATAAAAATGACTTGATCTTGTTTTGTGCTACAGTTACTAGTATGTAGGTTACATCAAATAATATTGCTGATGTACCCACTTCTTTAATCAATATTTACTCAAATCCTCTGTTCTATTCTGAACTCTTTGCTTATTGGTAGGGGAAATCTTATTGATTCTAATATGCCATCGCTACTTGAGCTGTAATAGAACAAGTGATTGTGTATCTTAACAACCACAACAAATAATTGATCTATATGTCTGGAAAAAGGTGCTTCTATTTGAACTTACGTGATGCCGAGAACATTTGCCTCTGATGAGATATGCTAAAACATGTTTGTTACATATGCTTTTCATGAGATATGCTAAAACATGTTTCTGTGCATGTTTCTGGGCACCATCATAACAGTTGTGAGAATAAATTTTCTTTTTTATTACTAACTGATGTGCATGCTTGCCTCTTTGCAGGATGAATATTTTGAAGTCGATAATTTGAAAACTAAACACGATGGGTATTTTGTGAACAAAGGAAAACTGGAACAGATGTAAGTTCCTCAGATAATTCAATTTTGGAGTAAATAGAGATGCAATAGAATTTATGCTCCGCTTCCTTCAGCTAATGCATGTGGATTCCTTTCTGAGTAGCACAATTGATATTTGGTTTTACTTTTTGGATATACATGCTGTGCTAGCTGACATAAAAAAAATCTCATGGGCATTTAAACTCATAACAGTCAACAAAAAATGAGAATGACCAATGGTTACTGTGCATGTGACCTTCATAGATGTTAGGATGGGTGATTTGTAGCAGTTTAATTGAAGCAATGGGTCAAAATAACATCATTACATGTTTACTTGTACACCTGCATTGCAATGCCGATGGCAGCACCAGGCCACAAATGAAATATTGATCAATTTGATCCTCTTCTGCAGTGAACCTGGCACATCTGCAAATGTAGCTCCAAAGAAAAGGAGAAGAAAGGACTCATCAAGTACCTACCTTGAGTCTAACCAGCTTGCTCCAGTTGATTATTTCAATATCGGTGACGTGCCTGGAAAATCCTCTGGAAGAGGAAATGTGCAGGCAGGGAAACAATTAGCCAGTAGCACTGTAGGTTCTTATGGTCAATACCATGAGGACAACAGAGCGGTGAAGAACAAAACCAGTGTTCCTGGAGGAGCCCCTAAAAGAAAATCTTCTGATTACTCCATGGGTGCTGATGCTGCAGCGCGTGCTAAGATTAGTAAGGATGCCTCACATGCTCCTTTGGAGCTAAGAGACTTGGAAAAACATAAAGCTGCAGCACTACCTGTTGACTATGCACATAAATCAAAAACCAGCGAGACATATGATTATGCTTATTCAGCTTACAGGGATAAAGGCACTTCAGTGCAACTTGATTTCCAACAAAGAAGGGCAAGCGGGGAAAATCAAGATCCATCAAATAGAATCTATCGCAAAGAGAAATATGGAGCGAGTGAATATCCTGGCATGGCTATGGGTAGCGCTGTCTACTCTACACAAACAACGGTAAGAGTTCTATTCTCATATAGTCATAGTCTCTTTGTGGGCACAAGAGAGCCTTCAACTTGTGTCTCATGTAGTCATATTCTCTTTACCTGTATCACCAAAGATTTTGTATATTCTAACACAACTCTTTCTGTTTCAGCACCCAATTGTTGGTAGGGAGGGTTCAGGCACTAAACCCAAAGGCACCAGGCTTGAGCGAGCTATCCGGGATCTCCAGAAGATTGTTGCTGAATGTGAGTTATAGTGTTCCCCTGATTCTGGAGTCTTTCTGTGGACAAAGTAGTGCTGGAAGTAATTTTAGATGTTTGAAACTCTCCTTGCAGATAGACCACCAACAATTGATATTAATGAGGTAGATCCAAATGGACAGGCAGCAGTTAAAAGACGGCTTCCTCAAGAAGTAAAACAAAAGCTTGCCAAGGTTGCAAGGTTATCGGTATGTGGCACCACAACCAAATTTACTTCAGATTCAAGCATGAATACTCCTCTGTCTGAACTTTGAAAGTTATGGTCGCATACCAGATATGGATTGGCTTATGCAGTTTTGCTCTCTAAAAATCTAGCTTACATGATGCTTGAACAAGCAGTTATTATTTAAAATCTTGTGGCATTTCTGTTAATTGATTTATCCAGTTAATGCAATTTTCTTTTATTTGTACTTGTACTTATTGCTAGTATTTAGATTATCTAATCAAGGTCAAGCAATGCAGAATCTTCTTGGCTACTTGTTTTTACTTAGCTGTCCATAATACTCTTGTGTGGTGTAGGCAAATCAAGGAAAGATCCAAGAACATGAGTTGATGGATCGCCTCATGGGCATAGTTGGACACCTTGTGCAGCGCAGGACACTGAAGGTTAGTGATGGAAGCTAATAAACTTATCTTGGACTTAACTTCTTGGGATCATAGGGCATCGGTTGGTTGCTTCTTCGTGTTTTGATTAATCATTTTATAACTTCAAATTAGAAAAATTCAGTTCAAAACAATGTTTTTGGTACTGAAATTATCTTCAACTTGCAATGTTGCCCTATGCTCATCTCAATATATGTTAGCAAAAATTACAATATCGCATGAAGATAAGATTTTTTGCTAAATTAACCTACCATTTTAGAAATGATCACTTCCAATATCTGTATAACAAATTTGAGAGGATGCATTTTAAATGTCATATTGGGTGGGTGGGTGGTGTGGCAATTAACTTTGGCAAAATTTCTCAGTTTGTTATTTTTCATCAAATGTGAAAACTGTATAATAATTAACTAAAAAAATACTTTTCGAGCATGCCAGCACAGGCCCTTATATGTTTATCTGTATTCTGTAATACTTTTTTTCTTGTGTTGTGAAATTTTATGGTAATCCGAAAAAAGTTACGGTTATTCAAGTACTCACATACCACAGCCAATGCTGATATGTGAGGTTAATATAGGACAATGCGAAACAGGAAGAGCAACAGATACAATGTTTTGATGCCTGATGTGGTTTTAAAAAAAGAAATCTATGAGCTACCAGAATATCTAACTGTCGATTAGACAATTACTTTCTAGTTTCTGAGGATGCTGATGTTTTAGTACATGATCCTGTGCGATTACCATTCACTCAAACTACATGCCCACATCAATTGTTTTAACCTTGTGCATGTCTGCTTCCATCTCGAACTAACGCTGTTTTTAACAGAGAAACATGAAGGAAATGGTAGAATCAGGCCTATCTGCTAAACTGGAGAAAGCCGACAGGTTTCAGCGTGTAAAAATGGAGATTAACGAAATGATTAAAGCACGTGTGGCTGCAAAGTCCAAGGTAAAGATATAATTGGTGTTGGAGTTCTTGTTAATTACTTTTCTCTTATTGCGTTTAATGATATATGTATTGTTATTAACATGCTAACAGGTCAACGAACAGCAGGATGGTTCATCTGATGATTTTCAGGTTGCCAATGATGAAAGAAGAGCTCTGAAAGGAAAATCTTTAATGGATACTGCATTGGAGGATAGGATATGTGATCTTTATGATCTGTATGTTGAGGTATAAACTTATAAACTTATATGTAATATTTTTTCTCTTTCTATCCAGAAAATGCTTTAGCACCAAGGGAACACTCTTTAGACTTTGTTAGCTTTATCATTTGCAAGTTAGTGAAGGTAGAAGTACATATAATATATTTATTAGTGAAACATGTAGATGGGTTTTATAGAACCAAAGTAGCTTGAATTTTGTATCCTTGACAGGGTATGGATGAAGACAAGGGCCCTCAAAGCAGGAAGTTATATGTAGAGGTATTGATGCCCTGAAGCTTAACTTTTGATTCTCATTTTTGTTTCCTTTAAAAGTTTCTTTGCAATCTGAATCTGGTATAGTTCGACTAAATTTTCGCTTATGAAAATCTGTCATTAGCAAGTGTGTTTTCTCCTGTACTCCTTTTTCAAGCAGAAACATTCCTGACTTGCTTTTTCCCTTAATTTACTAAATAATCTGGTCTGGCAAATTAGTTGTGCTATCATAGATAAGGTGACAACTCAATAGAAACGCACTTTGGTTTGCAGTTATGCCCTTAGGCCAAACTAAATGCTATGCTTTTTACTCTCCCAATTTGTACCATGGGCTGTTATTTGTTTATTTTATTAATCCGTTGTTTCTCTAGCTTCCTTGTATGTAAATTGTACTTAGATGTTTTTGGATTGTGGATCATAATTTGTGAATGGGAGGTCAATTGAGCTACTTGTTTTGAGTACAAGGGTAACGGCTGCTTTTAGACATTATTGTAAGGAGTTATGATACTTTTTTTTGTAAAATGTCCTGTCCCCACTGGTGGTTTTTGTAATGGTCCAAAATTTTCTCTATCCAAGTTCTGTTGAAGTTTCTAATGCTTTTAACTCCAAAAAAATGTTTTGTTGATTACTTATTAAATCTTGCAAAAAGTGACTTTTTTCATATGAATTATTATGGCTGGAATTATTATTTTGTAGATATGGCATTGATCTAAGCACATCTTCAATCATCACGTTTGAAATGTCATATCTTTTACACCAGCTTGCAGAATTGTGGCCGCAAGGCTACATGGATAATGTTGGAGTCAAGGATGCCATTTCTAGATCAAAGGAGCGAAAAAGATTATTGTACAACCAGCAAAAGGTCATCATATCTTTTTTAATCTGTACATATTGGGTTAGAAGTTGAAGCAGATGCAACTAGATTGACGTTATCATTCTGTTGCTCACAATTTTCGTTTTTAATTTATCTAGGTTCGCAGCGAAGAGAGAATGAAGAGGAAGAGATTGGCTGCAGCAGCTAAACTGCAAGATGGTTACCCGGTTGTAATGCAAAGTGGAGTTGTTCCGCAAGCCGTGCAACCACCCATAACAAATCCCATCCCATACCCTGCACCTGATTATGGACAGAACCAGGGTTTGAAAATTTATGAAAAGGTCCGTGAGATAAGCTCTAGTGCAATTCCTGATGACAGCAACAGAAATGCAGGTGAGGTGAAGAAGAAAAAAAGAAAATCTGAGTATGATCCTGTAGATACACAAGCTAAGGGTCCCTTGCAACATGGGAACGAGAAGCAAAAAACTTCGAAGCCTTCCGATGAGTCAAATGCTAGTATCCAGCTCACGCAAACCGTCCTTGGCCTCCCAACCGTGATTGGTCATAACCAACAACCTAGCTGATTATTTTGGCTTACTATTGGATATTTAATTCCCTTATAGGCCCTTTTGCAGCTGCTGTGACAAAATATGGTATTTCCATGTTCTCAGCATCGATTGTCGAAACTAACATGTATCCGAGTGGAGAGGATATTTGTAATTCGGATGCAGGTTTTCACCATGAATATTGGCTGTAATTACGAATTGTTTTTATTGCTGATCGTCAATGCATGTATTGTTCATAGTGTGAGATCGAAACGCTCAAACGGCGAGCTACAATATCATTTTCTGTTTGTCCTGGTCGATTTTGATTACCTCTCGAAGAAAATATGAGAACTATCCTAGATTAGCTCATAAGGTTCGTTGCATGTTTTTTTAGGTTTGAGTCCATAACTCAGAATGTGTGTTGTATTTCTTTTAGAAATTAATCGGTATTATCTTTTTAGTGGTAGGTGACATTCGCGGCAACATCGAGGTGCGTGTATTGGTATTTCTTCGTTGTCCAATCGAAATCCAATGTCTTCATGGTTGTACTGAAAGCATGGAAAGGTACACGAAGGATTCTCAATAAGATATTCTCACTAAGGTTGGTCTATGGTTGTACTGAAAGCATGGAAAGGTACATAAAGGATTCTCACAACGTGTAAAAGAAATTTCACAACATATAAAAGAAATTTCATCTTCATGAAATCCATGTGACTCGGTTACCTACTTATTGTGCACCAAGACTGATCCAACAACGTGTATCGTTTCGAAAAAAACTCGGAGATTGAACGAGCCCGAAAATAAAGTAGGCACAGCGATCGCCCCCTAAAACCTTCCGCAAGATGCGTTCAACCGATATCACCGAATCCATGTTCATTGGCTTCTGGTCCTTGAGCGAGCTTATTTCAGTTGGACGATCGACGGCCATTCTTCTTGTTACGAGCGATAGAGCTTATAGTTTTTCCCTTGGCCAAAAGTCCAAAACCTCCAAGACGAATGGGCGGGCCGCGGTCGCGGGCTTGAGGACATGCCCAAACCTTTCGCCATGGAGGACAGGACACTGCAACAAGATGCGGTCACGAGTCCCGGAAAGCTCGGCGACACAATGCACATCTGCGAGCTCTTCCGCAAGAGGAATTCAGGATCATCATCTCTTCCGGGCGAGTTTTGTTGCCTGCCAGATTGCTAGTATCCTGTGACACATGGCCGCGCTCAAATTAAACCGCCACGGCCACCAGTAGATAGATGCCCGTGCTCCCTGCGGAAGCGCAGGCAGATCCTCCATGCCTTGGCTGGGTTGCTGGGTGGTCTGAAGACGAGCTGAATGAAATCTGCAAGCGCTTGAGGTGAAAAAGCAAGCTCGCGGATGCCAATGGGCATGACCACCGCGAGCACCTCCCCCATCCCAAGGCAGCCGCGGCCCCGCGTCCACCCAATCCTCGTCCCCAGAAGACAGCCTGGCCGCCCGTCTCGCCCTCGCGCCCCCGATCCAGCCGGGAAAAGCCAGCGCCGCCAATTAGCGATCTCCGGCCGCCGCCACGCTCGGAGGACATGCGATCATTGGACCTCCCTCCCGCGATGCCGGCCGGCCGTGGGCGTTCCAAAGCCTCTCCGGCCACGACGAGGCAGCAGCTTCACCGGCGGCGAACTCGCTGCCCCGACCTTGCCGCGGGCAAGCTCGCCCGCCGGCGCCAACCGCGCGCGCCGCGACAGTTCGGGGGGCCCCTGCCGCGACCGCCGGACCCTGCCCGCCTCGCCGCCAAAGCTTTGGTTCCTCCCTCCTCGAGGCGTGATTGCGTGAACCCCGCCGCCCCGCGCATCGGCTTCTCCCGCCCCCGTCCTGCCTTGACCACCGCGTGGCGCTCTGCTCCGACCGACCGAATCCATGGCTCCGCACGCGCGCTGGGCGCGCAGACGCAGAACCATCACCACCACCACCCGCCCCGCGCCTTCTCTCGCTGCCGAGATCGCGGGATGGGAGCCCCGGAGCCGATACGATCCAGGTAATTAACTGGCCAGCCTTTTCTTCCGCACTGGATCAACCCAATTGTATCGTGTAAGCTCGAATTGCGGACAAGCTGGACAGGGATTTCCTACGGAGGAATTTGAAGTCACATGCCAGTGCGATTACCATTCACATGCGGACAAGCTTGCTGATCCATTGGGTGTTGTCGATGCCCTGGCACTGCTGATTTAGCAGCATGTATTCATCCATCTTCTTGTCCAATTGTGCTTGCGTAAGCGCCAGCAAGTTCCAACGCATGCGAATTCACTTTCCTGTAAGTTACACTTTCTTCTCGATTCCAGTGCTCTGCCCAGACATTCATTGCCCTCACATCCATATCTACCATTCTGGCAGGCTTGCTGCAAAGAGTCTCACTGGGAATTCTTGCAGCGCCCGTATTCAATTGTCATGTTCATTCTGAGACTGACACCTCACAATAGCATCGAAACAGGATGGAAACAGAACATATTCGTCCGTTCGTGGTGAGACAGCACATACGTGCACTTAATTGTTGGAAGAAGCACCATCAGCAGCTACATTGTATTCGAATAAGAGGCTATTCCTGTTTCGCTTTGTTTTCTTTTTCTGTACAGAAGCAGGTGCGTCTTGTATATTGACCATGAGCCTCACAAATTTAGGATGTTGCTCTTGTTTTCTGCGTGGAGTCAAACATTGTGTCTTGCTTGTTGAACCACAGGGAAGCTGAGAGGACGTCATGGTTACCTGCAGAATGCTAATGTAAAGTGCGACATGATAAGTGATTAAACCTGGCAATATTTTTCCATGCCATATATCAGTGCTGCAACTCTGAAATCTACTTGATGATTTTTCTTAATCTTTTGGAGAAAAACACATTACAGGAGCACTTTCCTAGTCACATTTTGTTTTTCGCCGACAGCATGAACAGGATATTCTTCAGGCTACTACTAATTTTGATGAGATGGAGGTCATCACTGCATTGGTAGGTAGGTATTATCTACTAAGGCTGTGGCATGTATGTACCACGTATAATACCTAAATTGGCTATGTGAAAAGGCTCAGTTTTCTTGACCAAGATAAACAAAACCAAAGAGAAATTTCTTTCCATAAAATTAAATCTGAGCATCTCTTTATGTATGATGCATCTCGAAGATTTTCTTATTAGAGTTCTATTCATTTCACTGCATAAAAACATGCCTACAATCTGTACAGACCTTATGATGCAACTTGATCTTGTGGGGAGATCTCTTCAGATATTTGGACACTAACATAGTTCATACTGCAGACCAAAGTGTACGACCACTCTTTTTCATCTTAAAAAACCTGCAAATGTATCAAAGCAATCCTAATTAACACCCTGTATTCTTTCTTTGGTTCAGGGGAAGAAAGTGAAGTTCATGCACTGGTACATTTGTGGCACTTTGTGCAGATTGCTTAATTCAACAGTTCAACCCTACTAGCTCTAGCAGTGTGAACTGAACATGTATCTACCTCTAAAATGGTAAGTTGGCACTAAAAGAGCAATCATTTTGGCATTACTGGAATTTCCATTAGCAACCAAAATTTTTGACAGAATTGCTAATCAGTCGCTATATTTGGTAAGCTTAAGTTATCATCTAAGTCTACAATTTTATATGGATGGTAAAACTAATGTCACCGGTTCATTTTCTTATAATTTTTCGTTGAGACTACTCTATTTAACATGTCAAATAAAAAAATCCATGGGTCACATGTCTTCTATAAGAATATTGGTTGTGTGATGAGTTCAAACAACGCCACCAAAAATGTGAAAAACATATAGCTGTATTAAGACATCTCTGTGTAGTGGCTGCGAATACTGAGCTATATCCCTGTATATTCTCTCATATCAGATAATTTGGCACAGTTCAATGGCTTCCTAAAAGTCTGGTGAAGTAGCAATACAACTGTAAATTTCCAAAAAAGGCTTAAATGGAATAGTAAAAGGAAACTGAGGAAAAGACCCCCTAGGAAGACTCTCACAGGCTCACAAGTTTTGTGGATGTCTATTCTTCTGGTAACTTTTAAGGAACTTCTTTGTCCAGCTTGGCATTATGACATCCTAGTCTGTTTTCTGCTCATATATGCATGTTACGCGTAAGAAGCATTTTTGGCACTTCCAACCCAACAAATTAATGGTATCCATTTTGGCCCTATTAGTATCTTGGCCCTTTGTTTTTTTCCTTTTTAAAAGAACTTTTCTCTGTTTCCTAATTTTTGTGCTGGCAGCAGAGGTACCCAAAATCTTGACCACCAAGAACCAAACAAAAATATTTATCGTGAAAGAGAAGGGGAAAAAGGATATTTTTATAGTTCTACAGTTAAATATTGACCTGCAGTATTCTAAGATGATAATACAGTGCACCTACTTAGGAACATGTTCAGTGATTTGTTCCTATATCACCTGAACTAATATGCAGTTATGTATTCAACTTCTAATTTTAGATTTTGAAGCCATCTCACAGTTAAATACCTGCAATATTTCATGATGATCAAGACATTGTTATGATGATAAATGGGAAATTGTCCTAGATACTGCTGCAGCCAAATCTGTGAAGAGATTGCCAACAAGATTACAATGTGTCATGAGGTCACTTGATATAGTAAGCATTTGAAAGTAAAATAAATAGAAGACCTAGAAGAAAAATCTCAGAGAAACAAATATTTGATTCAACTACAAAAATGTCCCTGTTTCTATTTTTTTTATGAACGAACCTTTTCACACTGCCGTTTTAGGTTCCACTCCAGTGGCACATACATCGGAGGGACGAAGAATTGAACCAAGATGAGCAGTGGAAGTACTCTGGTATGGAAACTTATACTGGTGCAGCAGTGCTCTACATCCCATAAAAAGTAACACTAACCTTGGAGTGTTCATTTATCCATCTTATGAAAATACTGTACTGGAGATTTACATTTGTCTTTAGTTTATATAAAAGATTAATCGATATTTACTTCATCCTTCAGAGTTGCAACACAAATATATAGCTGGGCAAAATATCACTTCATTCTTTCAGTTATCAATACTCCGGAACCATGAACAACTACAGAGATATCCAAAGTGATGACAAACATCTCAGAAATCGTAGGCGAGGCATGAATCTTTTTTTTAAAAAAAAAACATCTCAGAAATTGTACTTAACACGGGTAATAACTGAAACACGACTCTTTTAGGGGGATTAAAAAGAAGCTATCAGAAAAAGGAAGGCTGCAATAAACTCACCTAGGGCCAGAATTTTGTCAGGATCCTCCCCTGGATTGTTAGAAGACGGCAGGAGCGTTGCCTTGATCAATTAAGGAGGAACGCTCCTCCCCTAGTTGAGCTGTATCCAACAGAGCTATCCCTACCCTTTTGGCTGTGCACATCTTCCCTGGACCCCCTTTCCTCCTGCATTCTCCCGAGACACAGCTCCCTCAGCAATCTTCCCCCAAGGCGCGACCAGGCATAGGTATTCTCCTAAAACCATGTCTTTCTACTTGTTCCCCTTGCTTCCTGCCGTCTTGGCCGCGTTTACCCCCCAAAATTTTCAACTCCTTCTGAATCTATCGAGGGAGAGGATTCTGTTGGGGGGAAGCAAAGGGCCTTTCTGGTTGGGCAGGGTGTTTTAGGTTGGATTTGCAGGATATGTTATTGCTTAGTCTTTCTATCGATGTTTCTCTATTACAAAAAGAGTTGTTTGGGCCTGGGATGCGAAATTCAATTCAGGTTTTAGCTGGATCTGTGATGCTGATTATGACTTATGAGAAACTTAACACTGCTGGGTATGAGATGCCTGATTGCAGATTTTACTTCTGATGTTTTTTTTTAAATGGGGGGAAGTATCTGATGTTATTCAGTCCATAGATCGAATAGGGTAATCAGAGAGCAGAGATCCTCTTGGTGGATTGGAAGTACAAAATCACTCTTCAGTCCATAGATCCAGCATGTTTCCCTAATGAATTTAATCAAACATGCTGGATCTATGGACTGAAGAGTGATTTTGTATTTCTGGGAGAGGGTAATCAGAGAGCAGAGATGCTCTTGGTGGATTGGAAGTTGTTGATGGACAAAGAAACGAAGTGTTTGACATCTCAGATAGCTGCCTTTCGCAAGGAAGGAGGTTTGTTTTGCTAGGATCGGGTGAATACCTATCCACCTTATTTCCATGTAGCGATCTCTGAGGAGATTTTTGTGTCAAGGTAATGATGGATACTGTTTGGTCAGATGGGAAACCGTTTGCAAGTTGAGTAGGCAAGGGGGATTGGGAGTCAGTGTCTATTAGCTAAATGGTTGACTGATTGTTCAGGAAGCAGGATGGAACAGGTCTATGTTAACCAATAGTCAAACCAGATTATCTCAAACAAAGACTGATTTAATCTGGAGGATTGGATTCCAATGGTCATCTTTCTTTCCCCTGTCCAGTGGCTTACTTATTTGAAGTGTGGTCAGCAATTGTTTGGATTTACAAAATTCCTGTTCCTTGATTGATTTTCTCTGATTGTTTCTTTGAAAGAAGCATTTGTCAGTTGATTCAGGCAGCTTCCATGACATGATATGAGATGGTGCCATGTTGGGCTGGATTGACTTTGCAGCTCCAAGTTGGGAGTGATTGTATTACAAAGAATGGGGCACATTTTGATCACCAAACTCTTCTTGTTGGGTCTTGCTTCCATTTTACCTAAATTTCTTCAGGGTGAACGTTTACATGTACTGTTTCCGTCCATATTTTGTCATTTTTTCCCATTAGTTCAATTTAGGTTCCCCTGTGAAATGCCGATCGTTTTTCATATTCAGTTTTGAGAGTTGTATTATGGATCAAGCATCACTGACCAGTGTTATGCTACCGTGTTTCAGGGGTTGTTGTTGCCTGCACTATGGCGTCCTCCAAGCCGTCAGAAACTGCTCTCCGTGGCTGCTGCAAGGTGTGTGCGAAGCCTGAAGAGGTGGACAAGAGGTTCCTGGTCTGTGGCCACTCTCTTTGCATGTACAAGTACTACCACATCAGGTGCATGCGTCCTGGCCAGATCGCAAACATTCAGCAGATCGACGAGCCTTGCTGGTACTGCCCATCGTGCCTCTGCCGGCGTTGTTTCTGTGACGTCGACGATAGTAAAATCGTCATGTGTGACGGCTGTGATGAGGCCTACCACACCTACCGCATGAGGCCTTCCCGCGCTACGGTGCCCAAGGGGGACTGGTACTGCAAGTCCTGCACTAAGGCGAGGGAACTGGAGCAGAAAGTGGCATGTGACGAGGAGATGATACTGAAGCTCCACAGGAAGGGTAATGATCCTCTTGTCAAAAGTTACAAGTATGATGCCCTGAATCTGCTGGCTGCCGCGGCGAAGCAGAGAGAGGAGGAAGACGCTGCCGAGGAGCTGAAACGCGAGGAAGCGGTGGAGCTGAAACGCGAGGAGGAGCTGAAACTGGAGAAGATGGATGTGGAGGTGGCGACCGTCGCAGAGTAGGAGCCATGGAGATTGTGAGCAGGTGGATTTGTGTTCCCTGCCATGAGTTCAACCAGCACAGAGTTCGTGTCCGGGGAGCCTCGGCTCTGTCCCAGCCGAACTGAAAACCTGATTGATGATCAGGAGTTGGGACGAGCGGCCGGGGGTCTCTGCGTGTGCCGTTTGAACTGATGGTAGCGAATACGAGTCTGTCAGAACTGCTCTGATCCTTTTTAATCGTTTCTTTCATCTTGGCGAGGTCATACTTGACAAACTTGCCGGCGTCGAAACTTCATAAAGTTCGTGAGCACCCTTGATATACCTTTGCTGGGTACTTAAACTGGAATGAAATGGTGGATGTTGGTAGACTAAAGTATCTATCTGTTGTTAAATGGTGTGGTTTCTACTTTTCTGGCTTGTGCATTTGCATTACAGGTGCAGTTTGATTTGTGGGTGGCTTCCAGGTATCCTACGGTCATGATCATATATAGTTCCTTTTTCTTAGGCCTTGTTTAGATGGAGAATAGGGGGTGTGGATTTGAGGGTTTGGGTCACTTCGTAATCATTGCGTCACTGTAGCATTTCGTTTGTATGTGTGAAAAATTATCCAAAAATTGATTAATTAGGCACTTCGTCTCGCAGAGTACAACAAAACTGTGTAGTTAGTTTTTGATTTCATCTACATTTAGTACTACATGCATGGACCAACATTTTGATGCGATGGAAATCTTCTTTTGGCATAGTGAACTTTGGGGTTGCTTTTTGGAACTAAACAAGCCTTGTTTAGATCCCAAATTCTCACCCCAAAGTTCACTATGCAAAAAGAAGATTCTCATCACATCAAAATGTCATAGAATGCATAGAGTACTAAATGTAGATAAAATGAAAAACTAATTGCATGGTTTTGTTGTACTCTACGAGACGAACATTTTGAACCTAATTAATCAATTTTTGGATAATTTTTCACACATACTCCAAAAGATCCAAATTTGGCTCCAATTCCAGAAACTAAACAAGGCCTTGTTTTGTTTAGTTCCAAAAAGCAACCCCAAAGTTCACTATGCAAAAAGAAGATTCTCGTCACATCAAAATATCATAGAATGCATAGAGTACTAAATGTAGATAAAATGAAAAACTAATTGCACGGTTTTGTTGTACTCTACGAGATGAACATTTTGAACATAATTAATCAATTTTTAGATAATTTTTCACCCATACTCTAAAAGATTTAAATTTGGCTCCAATTTCAGAAACTAAACAAGGCGTTGTTTGGTGGTGCCTGAAATCCTGAATGACAAGGCGTTGCTATACTGCAATGCATTGTACGGGCATGGACTGGGCTGGGCCATTTCTGCACAGTTTCCCGTGTCGAAACTGTGCACAGGCCAAAAAATGGGGGAAGTTCTGTTTATTTGCCACCGTAAAGTTCCCGACCACGAATCTGCCGTCGCAAGCAAATCGTCTAATCCGTCACATGCCACTCCTCGTGCAAACCGTATAAGGTTCGGGAACTTTGCAGTGGCGAAGAAAAAAAATCCCCTACAAATGTTGACTTGCAGCAGACTCCGGATTCTCACTGCACTAATGGGTTCTTCCATGAGGATGTATTCTCGAAAAAAGGAAAGAACAGAAGGATCATATACCTGCTGCTCAGGAATCACTTGGGCTTCAGCAACCAGCAGCATCCATCCTCCCCTGGGCCCTAGAGGCGTGCCTGCAAGAAACAAACAGAGCTGCGTCAAAAAAGAAAAAGCCTGGGAATCACTCAACGAGCATCAAGGACAATTGTCTGCATCAGAACAAGCGATACAAGTACGGCTGGAACTGACCCTTTTTTTGTTTGTCTGAACTCTGTTTCAGTCTTTTAGAGTTCTTCATCGTGGATTCGCTGACCAAACTGGTGCAGTACAAAGTGACTACAAACTGCACGACGAGGCTGTCAAGGGCAGGCTCGTTGATCTTACCCGTTAGTTAGAGGAGCTTGTCATTGAGCAGCTGACAGACGTAGCAGCACGGAGCCACCATCAGTGCTCTGTTTGTTTGGCTTATCAGCAGCCAGCCAGCAGTATTTTTCTCTCTGCACAAGCCAGCACCAGCCAACAACCACTAACCAGCCAACAATATTTTTCTCTCAGCACACATCAGCATCGCCACCAGCCAGCCGAACAGAACCCTGGTGCATTGGATCCTTGATACAGGTGCTGGAACAGAAGCTAGATTCTTGATGCACCAGAAATTCCGGACGTCAAATATTGTTGGGGGTCTATCGTCCATGGACAGCACAACATAGCTGAACCCGAGATCCACGTCAAATATTGTAAGTATGGTGCATGGCGTAAGTAGCTAGATATGACTGACTGGGTTGTAAATAAGGTAGCCAACAACTACTTATCAGCCTATTTTTTTTCCAAAAAAGAAAAAAAACAAACTTGTCAGCCTATTGCCTGTAGCACTGATTTGTAAACATGCTTAGAACAACTTGTAAACACAGGTGAGTGTTTTGCAGTCTCTGAGAGAATTGGAAACTGCAGACTGCTGCACTGGAACTGTACCCTTTTTTAAGGACACATCATTGTGCTTCTTTTAAGATGAACCAGTACTGTGCCCTTTTTTTTGTTGAGTAAAACAAGCACTGTGCTTGAGTGGATACTAACTCCTTTCCCTCTCGTCGAGCCCACCATCCACTTTTAAGCCCACGTGAAGGCGCGTGCCGTGATGTTGAGACCAAAGGACGACGGGAATAGACTCGGATGGGCCTTAGTCGAGGCCCACCACGACCCAAGTTGCAACTGGGACAGTTGCCTTTCACACGTCCGAGCGGCAGCTCTTGTTCATCTCAGTTTCGAGGGCCCATCCTGCCTACGAAGACAGCGACAACCATCGCTCTTGAGCTTTTCCTCCGTGACACTGATTGGCCCGCTGCAGTGGGATCGTACTCTGATGAGATTTGCAAGCTGCCTTAATCATGTCCTCATCTTGCATCAGAAAAAGCTGTTCGAAAAATTCATACTGCCAACATGTCAGCGAATCCCGATTTAGTAATTGATTGGCTCGATGAGAGTGATATCAATTTTCATGCGCGGATTGGCTGCTCCAAAGTACCCTGGACTACACCTTTCTCAGGGGAACAGAAACATGGGGATCCACTGCCTAATTTGCCACTGGGGACAGCACCACCATGTCTCCCAAGCCAGGTCCTAGGTGATAAGTCAACTGGGGAAGGACGTTATGACGCCTCCACTAGTTTTGGGGAGGGAGAGGGAGGACATGAGACGACTTAGACGATGAAAAATAAGATGAAATCTAGAAATCAGGGGTGGTGTCGTGTCGATTCAAGAGAAATAGGTGGAGGATTTGATTTTTGTGACCATAGTTTTTTTTTGCTAATACCCGATATAATGCCTCAATTTCAGCTCAATAAGCCATGCACACAGCACACATATTCTTCAGTCATGTCAATTTTGTAAGTCATAAATAAAGATGAGGCTAGCACACAATGGGTTTCGCGGACGGGGACTCCATCCTCAGCTCCGGCGGTGCCCCGCAACCACACTAATCCACCGCTGTCGTACCGCCCACCAGAGGATCCCCACAGCCCAACCCTCCACCCACCGCCCGTCGAGACCGTCGGGCTGCCTGCCGCCCCCAATCCCTCCTTCAAGGTCCGTCGGCGACGAATCTCCCCAGCAACCCGACCCCCCTAACCTAGGCCCCTAACTCGGCGGCACCGACGCCAGAGAAGAAGGGGTCGCGTGTTGTTCAATCCGCGCGACATAATTTAACGCATAAATAAAGGGGGGCATGGTAAATCACACCTGACTCTTTGTGTTCGATCAAGTGACTCCATAGCCGTGTTTCGAGCTTTCCATATCTACGCAGCATGGCTGTCAAATCTCCAACATAATCCTCTTTTTGGGTAGACTCAAACCCTAATAGACTGGACCGAGAGGTAGCGAACGGGGACATGAGATGGCTGACAAAGGAGATGGAAGAAATCGAGTTGGATCTTACGATGGTCTACGGCGGTGTGGTGAGAAGGGTGTTGCGGGCAGCCATATTTATAAATAAGGTGTAGAGGGATGTGGGAGGGGCGGCGGCGGCCAAAGGATGCGTTGAGAAGTGAGGCTATTTAGGGTTAAAGCATTATAATCCAACGGTGTGGATTGATTGATAAATAGAGCTTTAAGAGAGGTGGGAAGGGTGGCGGCGGCGGTGGCCAAAGGATGCGTTGAGAAGCGAGGCTATTTAGGGTTAAAGCATTATAATCCAATGGTGTGGATTAATTGATAAATAAAGCTTTAAGAGAGGTGGAAGGGGTGGTGGCGGTTCATGGGTGTCGCAGAAGTGAGGAGAGGTTGTTTAGGGTTAATTTTAATTTGATGTCGTGTGTTAGCGGTCGCGGTGGTTGGTGGGTGTGGTGGCAGAGGTGAGACTAGTTAGGATTAAATCATAGGGGTGGCGACGGTTGGTGAGAGGGTTAGCGACGTTAGAAGGATGCAGTTGGAAGCGATATAAAGCTATTTATGGTTAATACATTAAATTAATCCAGTAGTGTCTGTTGATTATATTAAAAATATCTAAATATTTATAAAAATTATAATATAATATCGGGTTTGTGGTACCATTTAAGTTACCTTAATGGGTTATGGATTGACTAGCTAATGTGACATTAAGATAGCTCAAGAAGGATATGAAAATATGGATAAATATTGATTGTGGCTTTTGTTGTCCGTGTTGAATTTCTTTTATAGAAATCTTGATCATTGTAGTTTCCATTTGGGACCGATCTCGGAATCTTTTACTTTATTATAGTCGCATGTTATTCATGCCCTCCGAGTAAAATATGACTTAACCGTTTTATATTCAACCCTCTCCATATCTTTATATTCAGTATCTTTTCAGTAAGTATAAAAAAATGTCTTTTTACATGCTGAGGACGTCTCCAAAGGTCCAGCGACTTTACCAGTTGACGTGGAGGAGAGAGGAGCCGTGGACGGAAGCAGACATGTATTTGAAAAGTGTGTACGTGAGAGAGATAGATGTTATGTTGGAAACCATGCGAGACTAGCGCGAAGGGAAGAAGAATAAACGGGATTGATTTTTGAGAAATTAAATTCAGGAGAAATTAAGATAGCAATTTTCTGAGTCGTATGAGGTAGGAAACTCTCAAGTACGGTTCTAGGGAAGGAGCTGCCTATTCCGACCGAGGAGAGCAGGCCATTCTACAGGGAGATTCGGAAATTGCGGAAGCTTGGTTTGATCGAGCTGCTGAGTATTGAAAAAAAGCTATAGCGCTTACTCCGGGAAGTGGAGTTCTATGGTGGCGAACTTAATGGAGTAAGTTATTCTGATCCTGCTACTGTAAAAAAATATATGCTCGGCGTACTTAATTAGGGAAATTTTTTGAATTAGATAGAGCTACTTTGAAATCAGATGGTGTTTTTCGCAGCAGTCCAAGGGGTTGGTTCACTTTTGGTCATGCTACCTTTGTTTGCTTTGGTCTTCTTTTTCGGATACATTTGGCACGGAGCTCGAACCTTATTTCAAGATGTTTTTGCTGGTATTGATCCAGGCTCGGATGTTCAAGTGGAGTTTGGAAGGCTCTCTGTGGTCTCTACTGTTTACCGAGTGAAATAGAATATCTGCAGGCGACGTCGCCTCCCTCTGGAGACGCCCTGGTGCACATTTTCGTCACGCAACGCCCAGTAGCCACCACTGCGTTTTCGACAGCTTGGGAAATCCATTCCCCTGTCCAGTTCGCAACCAAAAACCACTAGCCAGCCGAGGTCCTGCAAGAGCCAATGAGGAAGCAACACAAGCCACTGGTACTTTGTTGCCAGTACCATGAGCTCTCAACTCAGCTGTCCCAGCAGCCCTTCCCTAGTTCCCTCTCACACACATTGGAGGGAAAAAAGAGCACTCGATCCTGCACAGCCCACCAGCAACCAGCGCCATCATCATCGTCGTCGTCGTATCCGCTTGGCCCTGCAGGAGTCAATCACGTGCGGCCTCGAATCGAGAGCGAGCGACGGCGAGCCACTGCGGCGCCGGATAAGTCGCCGGGTGCCGCGACGAGCGCAACTTACCGGCGACGGCGACGACTGCACTGATCCGGTTTGCCACTGAATATATGCCGATCGTCACAGATCGATGGGTGCGGGAGGGCGGCTAGCTTTTCGCTGATTTTGACATGGGCCCTTTGTTGCCCCTTGGTATGCGGATCGGAGCAAGCTGGCTGTGTTTAGATGAGGTAAAAAGATGGTGAAAAAGTCACATCGGACACTGTAGCGCATTGTAGAACTTTTCGTTTGTTTATGGTAAACATTGTCCTATCATAATCTAACTAGACTCAAAAGATTCGTCTCGTCGTGTACATCAAAACTATGCAATTATATTTTTTATTTACCCACGTTTAGTGTTCTATGCATGTGTCATTTGCTATATTTAATGTTTCGATGTGATGTTGATGTGATGTCGATGGGATGTAAAGTTTTGAAATTCAAGGAAGTAAACACAGCCCTAGTCCTACGGCAGTGTGCTTATGGTCATGGATTTTCTTTTCTTTTATAATAAAGAAAAATCGGTCTAGTTAGTTCCTCTTAAGTTAAATCTTATTTTTTAATCATTGATTTGTCTAGAACTTAGCTGAGCGGTATTGTCACGGGACTCACGCCTAGCTGATAAGAGTATCTCCAACAGCTCTGTACTGATATTTTTCTATGATTATTATAGGAGTTGCTTCCTCAATCCAACTACTATATATTTGAAGAGTTCCAACTCTCTCTTTATTCGGTGAGTGTTGGGATAAATTTACTGGTCCATTCCAATAATTATATTAGTTGGATTATTTCAGAATTAGGATCGGTTGGAGATGCTCTAGGCTCTGTTAACAGGAACAGGGAAGAACTGGGCAATATGGCGATAGTTTTGTGGTTGTATTGTACCTTAGTTTGTACTAGATAGCATCATAGTTTTCTTCAAAAAAAAAGATAGCACTATAGTTAGAATTTGATGGGTAGAGATGGAGATGCCCTTGAGGGTCAGGGACTGAGGGCAGGCAAGGCTGTGGTGGAGTTTTCCCTGCCACTGTCGCTACAGCCACGAGCAGTCGGCTCGGCCCTAGCTGCTACGCAACTTGCAAGCACAAGAAATTAAAGAGGGCAGCATGTTGCCTGGCTAGATGTTCTCTAGTTTCTTGGGTTCTTGTTGATTGCTTTGTCTTATTCAGTCCTGTTTAGTTCCCAAATTTCACTATAAAAAAGATTCACATCACATCAAAATATCGGCACATACATACAATACTAAATATAGATAAAATTAAAAACTAATTGCATAGTTTTGTTATACTTTACTAGACGAACATTTTAAGCCTATTTAATTAATGTTTAGACAAATATTTACAAATACAAATAAAATGCTACAGTAATGCATTTATAATAAAGTTCTAACTTTGACAAACAAGTTCATATACCTGTTGCCACAAGAGCCCTAGACACTGTGTGTAGGCCAGGTTGATTACCGGCGGGGAAAAAAATGAAAGAGACCATCGAGCATTTGAACTCCTGCAAAGACGCCGACACGCAGCCCAGGGAGCCCTACCTCCCGGTTCCGTGGGACCCATGCGTCAGTGGGCATAAAAGGTAGGTAAGGCTTGAGACAGTGCCGGATACGGCGGATCGATAATCTGACAGTTTGCGAGAGCTCGGACTTTTCGATGCCTCCACAATCCACAGCAAACTAACAATGGCACGTGCCGGATGCCGCGAGATGAACGTACAGTCACAGTGCATCGATCTATCATCGCTTTGTCCTGGAGGGCAGCGTACGTCGATCCAACAAGCATGTCCACGCCACTCCATGCCTGCTTGCTGCCTGAACAAACATTAACAGAATCTGATCGGAGCTTATTAGCGAGATACATACTCTGATCAAGCGTGGCATTATTGCACGCTAAAAAACTATCTCTTCTGCTCTGGATCTGCAGATTACGAAGCGGATGCTGCCAAGCAAAAAATTAATCTATCCTGGAGTACTGTCCTTCTGGACTCTGTGTGTGTGTGTGTGGGGGGGGGGGGGGGGGGGGGGAGGGGGGGCTAATTATGCATGAATGCTCCTGTGCAGGTAGGCAAACAACAATCTTGCATTGTTCCCTAGCGCGTCCAGGATCTCAAGGAAATATATCCTACTCGCCTAGTCCCCAGGCTAGCACTTAGCCTTGTCCCCAGGCTCGATCAAGAAATGGACAAAGAACGAAACATGACAAATAAATGCATGGTTCTATATATGGATTATTATTATTATCTTTTTTCCAACGTAAAACTATATATATATACAGAGAGAGAGGCTCTGCTATGGATCAGTATTCGTGTTTCAGCAATTTGCATTCCCAGAAAAGGGGAATATAGCAGTACAAGCTGATTGTGAGGAAGATAGATGAGATAGAGAGCACAATCAGCACAGTATGGGCACCTAGCTAGTAGCCAGCAAGGAGCCGGCACATCCAGCTCCAGGGATTCCAGATTGCGATCGCAGGTTGTGGCGTAGCAGCCATGACACGCCGGCCGGTGCCCACAGCGATTGGAGGCCCCCACGCGTTTATCCACTCACTCACAAACCTGTTTTGGCTAGATCTAATAACTGTGTACCCCCGCAAGCTAATCGATCTCAGCTAAGCTAGCTTACTCCGGCAGTCAAGCCCGCTCTCCAGACTGTTCTTTGAAAAGCTGCTGATGGGTGCACTGTTTCCTGAAACCAAGACAAGTTAACAGACAATAATGATGGATATGATATGCTATGGACTGATAGGAACCTGAAGCCAACAGTCGCCGAGCTTGGTACAATGAGCTGCCTCGATTTATTGTTTTTTTTTTCATTGCCTAAGCACAATCTGATTAATTGTTTGGCCGTCCCAAAAGATCTCTGTAATGTTAATCTGACTGTACTCATGCGTCACAGGCACCCACACTTTTTGCTAGCACAGTCACAACCCGTCAAGCAATAGTCCTTCCACTACCCAATAGGATCCCGAACTCACAACAGTCGACCATCACGTCACGTCCCGCCAAAGGTACGGTCCCAACTCCTCCCTTGGCCTCGGCCTCCTCTTTCTCCTCCATCTAAAGTTTTTTTTTCAACAAAAAGTTAGATATGTGTTTGTATAAACTAATTCTATCCCGATCCAAAATAAAGAGTGCTCGACTGATAGATTAAATAGTATTGTGTGAGAGAAAATAAGCTGAAACAAGCCGAAATAAGTTAAATCTAGATAAGCCGAATAGGCTCCAAGAGCAACTCCAGCAATAACCCCCAAATCAGACCCTCCAAATACTAAACGAGGGTCGCCTCTATTTTCCAGGGTCTCATAACTTGTTCTAACTCCAACAATAGCTATAAAAATGGATGCCTCCCTATAGACCCCCGGAGGCCTCCCGAGAATAAGGGGCTAAACAGAGGCTCTGCTGAAATACAACTTTTTTTGTTTGGCCCTCCAAATTTAGGTTATGGGCTAAACAAAAGGTCCGCTGGAGTTGCTCTAATCTATACAAGCTAGAGTGAAAAACAAACTAATTTTCACCTCAATACCTCCCAATACATATGTATGGATTAAAGACCATTTGCATTGCATCAGAACTGCAGAGTTATTACGATATTCAAGGTTATCCATCATCCGCGCTCACTTGATCAAAATCCAGAAAGTAGACAGGTTTCATCATTGATCTTTTTCCTCCCTTTTCAGGGCACTTAACATTTTCCCACTCTTAAAATGAGGCGATTCCCACTGTCACCGACACCTAGGGTCAACAGCAGCGGGCCAGTGTGGGTGTTGCAAATCCGCTGCCACTCACCCATAAGAGAGTCACATCAGATATCGACTAATAAATAAACAATTGATCCTTCCTTTTCAAAATAAAATAAAGTACAACAAAGATTTTATTTTGAAAGTCTAGCAATTACGAAATACTCCTAGCATATTTATATATGTGCCGAATAGGCAAATGTGGTGTCAGCTATCATATGCCTTTCTAGTGCCGATAGACTCCGCGCCACATTTGGCCTGTAGTTCTGAACTTGAGCTATCATAGCAAGTGAAATCTGTCGGAAAGGACCATGGTGAGGTGAGGTGAGGCCCCATGGATCGATGGATGCCGCTGCTGCGGCGAAAAGTCTCCCGCCGCAGCAACTTGCTAGGGCTGGGGCTCCATTAGGGATGAAAATGAAAACGATAATCTTCACTTGTCGAGAATCGTTTCCGAGTTTTTATCGAATTTAAGGTCTAAAAGAAAACGATAACGGTTATCGAGAAAACAAAAACGATTCTAGCGCTTCCGATCGTTTTCAAAAAAAATACCGTATTTAACCGGTATTCTATCATCGGTAATTATTGGATTTTCATGTTCCCACGGCCACTAATCAATCCGGTACATTGCTACATAAGTAAGTACGCCACTATACATGCTTTATTGCTGTGTAACATGTATGCGACTGTGTAGGACGGGATTAACATAAATAAATTCATTAGTATTTGTCATGTTTTACAGCTTGACGTGCTTACCGTTTTCCAAATATCGTTTTAATAGATTTCGATCATTTTCGATATTATCGGAATACCGACGTCATTCTTATCTCCAATAATATGGTATCGTTTTCGTTTTCGAGAAAATAATATGAAAATGAAAGTGATGTCTCAGATCGTTTTCATTGGTGGCTCCATGCACGGCGCGACGACGCTAATGGCGTGTCCGATCCTTCACCAATTCCATCGGTGAATCGGTGATCACTTCTCCTCTCCGGGGCGAAGACGACGACGACGACGATCGAAGGGGCCGGGACACGGACATGGACGCCGACAGTGGATCGATTGATGCCCACCAGGCGATGGGCGAGGCCGCAGACGATCTCCGTCCGGGACCATGACTTGACATGATATGCATGCTCGCCAAAGTTGCGGCCTTGCAGATGCTCACTTGCTAGTACGGCATGCCGCTACCAGCAGGAGCTGCGTCGTCTGCCTGGGTGTTCTTTTCCTCTCTCTGATTCCGCCACACGAGTGCAGTGCCGGTGCTTGGCCAAATCGCAACGTTTAGTGGCGGCATCGACCAACCAGGAGATCGGAGGAGACCCGCTAGCCCCCACGTATAATTCGGCCAAACAGCGGCCGGATCTGATGCAATGCAATGCAGATGCAGCACCGATCGATCAGACAGGTGACAGTGTCTGAGTGCGTGGGACTCTTCGCCGCGGCCGTACGTGCACGCCCCCACTTGCATGGCACTGTAGGCTCGGTAAAGTCCAGTTTCGGTGAAGGTTTTATAGAAAATTTTATGATATTAAATACGTTCGTGTTACATAGGATATGATAGAGAAAAAAAGAGAGAAGTTTCATCAGCATGAAACTTCTTTAATATAGTTATCTAGTTTCTGGTTTAAATAACCGTATAATGAAACTATGCACGGAGAGATAAGAGTGCAGGGATTTGATTTTGGAGCCGAGCCGACACCTATGTGCGCATTGGGAAGCTGAATGCTAGCTGCCTGGGCTGTGGCCAGCTGCTCTGCTGTGTGGCCACTTCTCCATCTCCCCTTTTTCATACTCTTTGATCTCAGCCGATAAGACCATCGGTTATATATTTATGTTGTTATAAGACGGCTTGTTATAAATATGATTCGATGATAAATATGTGAAATCCATGTATTGATCGGTGCATGTGACGTAGAAAACTCGTACAGAGAGGTCATATATCAACTTTTGATGACTAGTAGTCTATTTTTAGTGGAATATATGGAAGAAACGTAACTAAATGATCTTTCGATATGATTCAAAAGAAGTGGAAGAGGTAGCTTACCTGCTTCAAGAAGAATTTCAAGCGTTCCAAAAAACCTCACACTTGGAGGGGGCAGCAGTGACATTGACGTCTCCTCCTCCCACGCCTATGTGAAGGCAGAACCCTCGGTAAAGTTGCTTCTTATTTCCTTTGGCTCCCCGGACTGGTTTTGTTTATGGTTTGTGGCTCTTGTAATTGGTTTTTATCCTTCTGCTTCCACGAGTTGTTCCTAGCGGTTGGTTGTGCTGTGGATAAGACCTTAGTTGCTGTACCTTTTTGTTTGTTTGTTTGTTTTTTCTTTTTAATAAAAAACATCTCTCTATTAAAAACAATAAAAATATTTATTTCCGAACATGGATCGTACGAGTGCACGCACAAAAGGACAAGAGAAAAATGTGTTGGAGAGCAATACTTCACTAGCCGAAGTAGCCCCAGGCTCGGGGAAGAATGAAACCATTCAGGACTGTTTGTTCCGACTCGTTTCTTTGATTTCATGATTTTTGCTGCACTTTGCTATCACCACAAGATCGATGAAGATCGTTGGTTGACCCCGGAGAACGTTAAGAGGACGTCGATGAAGGTGCGAAGACCCACAGAAGGTAGACACGCTTGCCAAGTGAAACCTGGGGTCTTCAATGCTCCTTGGAGTCATGAGCGAAGAAGACAGGGGCTTGAGATCTAGGGCCGACATGTAAAGTGTGTTATAAACGTCGGCGAATAACGAAGTAATCAAACACAGCGGGACACAAGATTTAACGTGGAAACCCCTCCAATGCGAAGGGGAAAAACCACGGGCACCAGCCATCACAATCTCACTATATCTCAAGAGTCGGGTTACAACGCCTATGGCGGCTTACAAGAGAATACTATCTCCACGAAACCCTAGCAAGGGTATATATACTGTACCTCCGGCGACGGGCCTCCGCTGCGCTTCGGCAGAAGCCCGGCCTATGTCGTGGATGTGGAATTTGGAACATATCCAACAAACTCCACCTTGAGACAAATTCCCTCTTGTAGCATAAATCATCTTCATCTTGATCAAAATGCTTCTGGTGCCAACGATAGTCACTTGGACTATCCTATCAAGCCGACTAAGCTTGAGCACAGCTCAAACTTAGAAACGGGTACAGGCTTTGTCATCATATCAGCAGGATTATCATGAGTACTGATCTTGCATACCTTCAGCTTACCATCTTCGATCACATCACGCACAAAATGATACTTGATATCAATATGCTTAGTCCTCTCATGGAACATCTGATCTTTAGTAAGATAAATAGCACTCTGACTATCACAATATAATGTAATGCAAGATTCAGCCCCACACAGTTCAGCATATAAACCTTTCAGCCAAACCAATTCCTTGCAAGCTTCACAAATAGCCATATATTCTGCCTCAGTAGTAGACAAAGCAACAACTGTCTGTAACGTAGCCCTCCAACTCACAACACAACTGCCAACAGTAAACACATAACCAGTAAGTGATCTTCTTCTGTCCATATCAGCAGCATAATCTGAATCCACATAACCAATCAGCCCCTTATCTGTTCTTCCAAACTTTAAACAATAATCTGATGTGCCTCTGAGATACCTGAAAATCCATTGAACTGCCCTCCAATGTTCTTTACCAGGATTAGACATATATCTACTAACCAAACTCATAGCATATGATAAATCTGGACGAGAGCAAACCATGGCATACATCAAAGACCCAACAGCACTAGAATAAGGAACCTTTGTCATGTATTCAATCTCCTGATCTGTACTAGGACACTGTGCAGCTGACAACTTAAAGTGAGATGCAATGGGGGTACTAACAGCTTTAGCATCTGTCATGTTGAAACGCTGAAGAACTTTCTTGATATAATGTTGTTGACTAAGAAATAGCAAACCAGATTTTCTATCTCTACTAATTTCCATACCAAGAATTTTCTTAGCAACACCAAGATTTTTCATGTCAAACTCACTATTCAACAATTTCTTCAACTTAGTGATTTCTATCTGACTCTTGGTAGCAATCAGCATATCATCAACATATAACAGCAAGTATATAGGTGATCCATTAACATGTTTGATGTAGACACAGCTATCAAATTTCGACCTTTTAAAACTGTGTGACAGCATAAATGAATCAAACCTCTTGTTCCACTGACGAGGGGACTGTTTTAAACCATACAAGGATCGCTTCAACTTGCACACATTCTTCTCCTTGCCTGGCACTATGAACCCTTCCGGCTGGTCCATGTATATGTCCTCCTCTAGCTCTCCATGTAAAAATGCAGTTTTCACATCTAACTGCTCAAGCTCAAGATCATGTGATGCAACAATACTAAAGAAAGTACGGATCGAACTGTGTTTTACAACTGGAGAGAATACATCATTATAATCAACACCCAGAATTTGACTGTAACCTTTTGCAACTAACCTTGCCTTAAACTTTGGAGGCTCACTTGGAGATAAACCCTCCTTTCTCTTGAAGATCCATTTGCATCGGATGGTCTTCTTCTCCTTAGGCAATGGTACAACTTCCCATGTTCTTTTCAAGTGACTGCATCTCCTCATGCATAGCTGAAACCCAGCTCTCATTGTCACCACAGCTAACAGCTTCTCTATATGTTGCTGGCTCATGAACATTCTCCACCTGTTCAGCACAACTCAAAGCATAGTAAGATAAATTACATTCTTCAATAAGACGTTTTGGAGGACCGCAACCTCTCTTTGTCTTGCGTTGAGCAATAGGTAAATCCTCCTCTTGCTGAAAATAGGGAGGAGTTTGCTGAACACCATCATGAGCAACATCATCAGCAACATCATCAACCGGCTCCACCGGCACAACTGCCTCATCAACATGCTCCACCTGCATGCGCATACGCTGCACCTTTGGAGCAGAAATATCTGGAACACTATCAGAGGTCAAACTAGCATTAAACATCACAGATTCATTGAAAACCACACTTCTACTCATGAAAGTCTTTCCTGTTTCGGGATTCCACAGTTTATATCCTTTAACTCCAGAACCATAACCAAGAAAAAGACACTTAACAGCTCTAGGCTCTAATTTTCCATTATCAACATGAGCATAAGCAGTGCATCCGAAAACTTTCAACTGTGAATAATCAGCAGGTGTACCAGACCATACCTCCATGGGAGTTTTCTTATTAAGTGGAATAGAAGGCGACCTGTTTATCAAATAACATGCGGTATTTGCAGCTTCAGCCCAAAAACGCTTGCTCATCCGTGCATTGGACAGCATGCAACGAGCCTTCGATATGATGGTTCTGTTCATACGCTCGGCCACACCGTTTTGTTGAGGAGTATACAGTATGGTGTGATGGCGCATAATGCCTTCGTTCCTGCAGAAATCATCAAAGGCAGTAGAACAAAACTCTCCACCATTATCAGTACGAAGCAATTTCACTTTTCTGTCAGTTTGCCTTTCTATCATAACTTTCCAGTTTCTAAACGCAGCAAAAGTATCATCTTTATGTTTCAGAAAATAAGGCCAAACCCTTCTAGAGTAGTCATCAATAATAGTAAGCATGTAACGAGCACCACCAAGCGAAGGCTTACGAGAAGGACCCCATAAGTCAGCATGTACATAATCAAGTGTACCTTTAGTGGTATGAGCCGAGGTATTGAACTTTACCCGTTTATGCTTTCCGAAAATACAGTGCTCACAAAACTTCATGCTACTCGAAGTACAGCCATCCAGCAATTTTCTCTTCATCAATTCTGCCATACCAAGGTGACTCATATGCCCAAGACGCATATGCCAGAGGTTAGTGGTACTAGGTTCATCATGAATGACATTAGCAGAAACCGAACCAAGCAAAGTAGTACCTCTAAGAATATATAGATTCGAAGCATTGAGATCACCCAAAAGACAAACAAGAGAACCTTTCGATACCTTTAAAAGTTCCTCATCACCGGTGTATCTGAAACCTTCTCTGGCAAGTGTGCTCAACGAAATCAAATTTCTTGTCATTTCTGGTATGTACCTTACATTGATCAATGTGCGTGTCATGCCATCATGCGTCCTGATCTGAACAGAGCCGATGCCCACAATTTCACGTGGGTTATCATCCCCCATCCGCACTATATCTCCTTGCTGCACGGGCTTATATGAACTAAACCAATCTTTGTTAGTGCAGATATGAAACGAACATGCAGAATCCAGAACCCATTCATCATGACCAGTAACACAACCAGCGAGAACAGCCAGACAATCTCCGGAATCAGAGTCAACAGCTGCAGAGACAACAGAGACCTTACCATCAGAATTCTTCTTCATCTTCTCCTTATACTGGAGCTTCCTGCAATCCTCAATGTTATGATTTGTGAGCTTGCAGTAATTACAGAATTTCTTATTGTTCCGAGCTTTCGACTTGGAACGGCTTCTCCCATTAAAGTTCTTGTTACGATCGTTTCCATTGTTGGAGGATCGATTCTCAGATCGTCCTCTCACATGTAACGCATCGCCCTTGGAGGACGACGACCCGTCTGCCTGAACCATACCCTTCATCTTCTCCCTGGACTTGAGCCCCTCATAAACTTCCTTTAAGGTCAATTCATCACGACTCAAAAGTATGGTGTCACGGAAATTAGCAAACGAATTTGGCAATGAACATAACAGTAAAAGACCTAAGTCCTCATCATCATACGTCACCTCCATCGCCACTAGGTCAGCAACGATCTTTTTGAAATCGGCGATGTGGCTCATCACCGAGTCCTCCTCCTTCATCTTCAGAGTGAACAACTTCATCTTCATATGCATCTTACTGGTAAGATCCTTGGACATACAGATCGATTCCAGTTTGAGCCAAAGGGCCGCAGAAGTTTTCTCTTGCAACACCTCCTGCAAAATATCATTATGAAGATGAAGTTGGATTAGAGAGAGAGCCTTCTGATCCTTGCGCTTCTCCTCGGGAGTCCACTCCTCCTGCCTCTTGCCGAAACTTTCCAGCGCCTCATCATAATCGTGAGTCTGCGCCATAACTCCCCGCATCTTGACTTGCCATAGCGAGAACCGCGTGTTGTAATCCAGTAGCGGAAGATCGAACTTCATCGTCGTCGTCATGAAACCCTAATCAGCGACCACTGTTAGGTTTAGTCCCACATCGGAAATTGATGATGGGAGAGCACAACATATAAGGCGAGGGCAGTCCTCACCTATCAGACTAGTCTTTTGGGTTGAGTTAGGCCTGAGCATTGTTGGTCGTTGCTCCGTTGGACCTGGGCTTAATGTCGCGCTGGCCCGTAGATACCCGGGCTTAGGCCGAATCGGCTGCGCGTTTATAACAAGTGGTATCAGAGCCGAAGGTTAAGGAACCTGTAAAATCTCAGTGGTCACATTTGACGGGGGAGCCCGTTATCGTCACTGGGCTTAGCCCGTGAACGCCTCCAGGTGCTGCAACCGAAGGATTTAAACTCTGGGCCTATAATAACCTCTTCTGATGGAAGAGTTGGGTCCGAATGTGTGACGGGGGAGATTGTTAGGTTTAGTCCCACATCGAAAATTGATGATGGGAGAGCACAACATATAAGGCGAGGGCAGTCCTCACCTATCAGACTAGTCTTTTGGGTTGAGTTAGGCCTGAGCATTGTTGGTCGTTGCTCCGTTGGACCTGGGCTTAATGTCGCGCTGGCCCGTAGATACCCGGGCTTAGGCCGAATCGGCTGCGCGTTTATAACAAAGTGTTAGTGTTGTATGAAGTAGATTTGTTTCTATTTTACTGCCTCCGTATATTTCAAGAATGTAGTCGTCGATGGGGTATGTACACAAAAGATGTAATTATAGGCCCCTGGGCTTCCTATAAATAGCCCAGTGATCCCATTTTGATGGACAGGTTGAGATAGTTTATTTACTTCTTCTCTATTTAATTTGCTTTCATTATTCTTGCATTTATTTTGGAATAGCAGTAGGAAGTTCTAGTTCATTATTCTTGCATTTATTCTTTCATTATTTTGGCCGACATGCATTTGTTTTCATTATTCTTGCATTTATTTTGCAGGGCTTCAGGATGATGTACTTCTCCACTAAGCAGATCAACAGTGCAGAGATGAGCAGAATGCCGGACAAAAGAAGGAAAACAACACAGAGTACAGTACTGTCCTAAAAACAAGTAGAGTACAGGTGCAATTGTGCAAACGCATGGTGGAAGCGCAGGTAAAAATTTCAGCGAAAGTTTGGGACGTAGCGAGAGCACTGTATCGCAAGCGTCCAATTCAGTGCCAGAAGATCATGTAGTGATATCTGGGTGCCCGAGATACTCGTGTCCCTTATGGAGCCACTGACGCGCTCCATGACAATTTGAACCAACTCGATTGGAATCGAACACTAGCTAGGTGTGGTTTTGCACTTTTGCGCTCAGATCAGGATCCATTTGCTAAGAATTGGAGAATTATTTTTTGTGGTGTTTCTAATTGTTAATGTAAACCCATATCCCATTGGTGCCATGTATAAGTTCATACATACTAGTCCAAGTTGCAATATGGAGTATTTTCCAATTAATGCCTATTTGGTGAAACGGGGACGAAAGTCATACAGGTGAATGAGGTATATTGAGCATCCTGATCCATAACAATATCTTTTAAAAGAATACACACGCATGTATGCATACTAACTTCCATCAACACATGAATACACATCAATTTACTCGTAGAAACATGTACTTGCTATCAACGGACATATCGTCCACCACTAAAAAAAGTTAGTGGTGAATGTGAACAATTACGCTGAGTTAGATATTACAATGTAGATAATCAGGATAAAAAAATCTAACTAACTGAGTTACGCTTGTTTCATAACCGTTACCATGTATATGTGGTCGCAGCGGCAAAGCTATCTATATAGTCTCTAACGGGTGCTAATGCACCCATACCAAAACGCAAAATAATTGATTAGGAACAAATTTTTACCATGTACTATAAACCACAAGGCAGGGCACACCCCTATCCAATCTGCTCTAGCTTTGCCACTGTGGTGGTGCATATATAAGCCTCTCGAGCCACTCTTCTTTCCTGCTAAAATCGAGAAAATATTTATTACCTCTTTTTTCTTAAAAAAGGTAAATTTTGCTAAAGGACATGTAAAGTGAAGTGTGTTTGCTGAGACACACCGTTGACTGTGTTATATGTTGTTGGACACTCTAGTTTTGTGCTAATTTACTGAAAGACACCACATCGATTAAAATAGTGTTTTTTCTCTAAAGAGGAGAGAGAAAGATGAGAAAATATTTGTTTTACCTGTGGCCCCACTGGTCAGTTCTTCTTCCTTAAAATCAATGTTTGTATGTGTTGAAGTAGTTTGTTTTCTCATAACTAGTTGATACTATACATGGTATCTATGTCAACTCAAGCAGCATGCGTGTGGAGTATTATTGGAGGCCTAAGGCAAACTCGATCGATGATTGGGAGAAAGAACTCTGGGAAAGAGATCGAAAGGACATGCTAAAGGAGAAATGACGTGTTGGGGGTAGAAATAAAGTGGACCGACGTGGATGAAGGAAAAGAAAGCCATTGCCCTGTAAGGAAACCGAACGAGGACAGCACACAATGCCATTAGCGTGTGGCTTCCCTCAAGGCACCAACCATGCCCTCCATGAGCTTACAGGGTCCAGGAGCGCACACAAAATACGTATATACCAATCAACAAAAGACTCTCAACTCAGCTTCGGTTGGGATCTCAAACAAACAATCTAGTGGGGAAAGATTCCTATCTCTTCTCTTCGACCTCTCCAACGTGAACTCATTGGCTCACTCTCTCACTTCCAACCCAAAGACACAAAATATTAGTGGTATATTTGTTAGTTATGCAATCTTGTATGTTAAGTACGTGTTCTTGTTTCGGAATATATGGAAGCAACAAGAGACAAGTATATATATGGGATGAACCTCCGTCTCATGCTTTAAGTTGTTTTTAGTGGCAGAGCCAAAAATCTATAGAACAAACTTCTAAAGCACAATGAATAAGCACCTAAGAAAATTTGAGGTGCGGTGAAAGAAAAGCCTATGCACATCACGATCAACCAACCATTCATATCTGACCTACCTCCTGTCACTCATGAGGGTGGACAATCGTCACTCTGTTTGCTAGATGCTATAGCAACAGTGTTTGGGCCAGAGGGAGGCTGGCAGGCCATTGCCCCGTCATGGTCTAATGTTTTCTATGAAGCCCTCTAGATTAAGAAGTTAGCTTAGATTAAGAATCAAATCAATGGATCTCATATTTTGTCCTGATGAGGCCGGACAACCATGAGACTGTAAATCTATTTGCTATGTGGAACATAACTTGTTTTTTTATGAAAGACCAGTACTTAGATGTTTACACACTCTCATTCTTGTAAATACATACTACATCAACTTTGAGAAATTGAACCGGCAGATATGAGGAAGTTAATTGAAACGTATGTATTCAATATGATTTAACTTTAAAGTTTGAGAATCTGATGTGGGAGGTGCATACTGTAACATACGTTAAAACAGGCATGTCAGTCCAGGCCGGTCATATATATGTACTCGTAAACAGTAGCTGCACACTGTGCTTCTGTGCGCACCGTTTATTCGCTGACGTGTCCGTGTCGGGGCTCACGAGTCACGACAACGACGTGCTGCGCACTCCACATCTTTGCACGCGCACGCCACAAGCGTGTAATGGTAGTACGTGCTAAACACCACCGCACCCAACCACAACGCCGCGTGCATGCCCCGACAGGTGACTGATGCTGAGAGAAAAATACTGCTGGCTAGCTGGTGGCTGATACTGATTTATTCTGAGAGAAAAGTATCGCTGGCCGGTGGCTGATAAGCCAAACGAATATTGCAGCATCCGAACGAGTATACTCCCACCATTTTTAGAATATAGGCGGTGCAAGGTTAAACTTATTATACCACATGAATTAGTTGAGCGTTTTCCTTTTCTTATTTAACACAAAATATATTGTGGTGTCCGATTTCGTCCTAAATCTCTCTTTCTTATCTGGTATCGTCTTTGACTTTCGTGTTCTATTTGGCAAAGTGTTAAGTGCCGCGTGAAAACACAAATTTGCTAGATCTCCATGTAGAAAGCAATGTATTGCCATATCACCAAAAGTATTTTTTATTCCATATTACTATTCATATCAGTCGTAAAACATAGTGTCAATAGTGTCCTACTCATGAAAGTAAGGACAGAATGGAGAAATGGTTTTTAGGACCAAATTAAATACCGCTTAATATTCCAATGTCAAATAAGGAATTCTCTCGATATCCTGGTATCTTTTTTCAAGAATATTCTAAGATTTATATCAAATCTCCAAGAAACAAATGGATTTCTAGCTCTAACTACATTCGCTAACTAAATGAAAGCTAGGTTGTGAGAGTGATGTGCAATAATGGTGAAAGTAAATAAAATAAAATAAATACACTATAGGTAACGCGTGAACATGCTAGATAAGAACATCTCCCTAGGGGTAAGGTTCACTTACCGTGTGCAACTACTATAAGGATTGATATTGTTGTTGTTCAATCAATGGTCTAGAATAATCAACCACATTTCTAACACACGTAAAATGATGGATCCGTGAGAATATCCCAACCACCATGTTGCATCTAGCCCAAATAAACATGGAACACATTAGGGTAAACAACTGTGAACATAAACACACGAAAATGAGCACATATCGATATAAGCCATAATAATAGCGACTTTAGATATGAGAATTTGAGAAACCAAGATGATGTTATAAGGTACAACATGGAAACTGGCCAATCTCTCAATTGATGATGAAAGCCACTAGGATTTAAATTCTAATGTCCACAATTTGTACGCACATGTATATTGTTTAGTAGGTTTGTTTGTACAATTTTTTCCTAAAAATAATACATAAGTAGACACTTACAGATCACTCTCCTTGTTCCTATCATGGGCACCTTCCAAAGACTAGGCCATCAGATGTTGGGATTGTCAAAGTCCGTGGGGGATACAGGCCCCGGGCTGTCCAGGCAACAGCCCCCCTGGTCCAAAGGCCAAGGCAAAAAATCAGCCCCCTCCTGTCCAATTTCTGGGTTCAGCCCTGATCAAAGTTATCATACATGCATCGCATGGTACTAAAAAATAATGTTATTAATTTCTAAAATAAATTATGAAAATACAAGTATCCTTACTAGGCATATATATGATATGAATTCGGGTGGACATATTCCACCTTAAGGAACCTACCTAACCGACACACGGTCTGCATGCATGAGTAACCTATGAAATTAGGGTAAGACACATCGTGCGTGGTGAGAAATCTTTCATAACGAAATGTTGTTCCACCGAGGATCTAGAGATATGTTGATAGTAATTATGTGTCGAGAGAATGGAGCTCACTTTGTGGAATAACTGGTTCTTGCATGGTTCACCCACTAGCTATAGTTCCATAACACGATATGCTCTCCACATCATGGCATTGTTGTTGGATTGTAGCATGTTAATGTTGGCAACAGCGGCAAAATCCAATATTAGACAGGATATCGTGACGTTATTGCAAAGCTCTGAAAGAAGAACAAGGGCCTTTTTCGGACTTCATTGAAAACTTAATGGTAAAATAAAGATTCTAAACTAAATAGGCCAAATAAAACAAGTTAATCCATTGTTTAGGTGCCTTTTCGGCTCTATATGTGCTGCCCCTGCCTGCCTCCAACGAGACCCAATGGCACGGCCTCCCCTGTGGGCGGTCCCACATTTTCCTGCCCCCCTTGTCTTTGTCGTTTGCTTGCGAACTCCCCTTCCTCCCCCTGCTACAAATACCCCCACCGGCCCGGACAGCACCCCTGCACACTCGCAGCTCGCACATCTCATGGTGGTGTCCCAAGCACAGCAAGAGCCAGCTCTGCCTCACAGCAGCAGCAGCAGCAGCAGCCTCGCCAAGCGCGCAGCCGCCGCGTCCATGGACGCCATCCCGGCCCCGCCTCTCCTGCTCCGCGCCCCGACTCCCAGCATTGACCTACCCAAGGCCGACAAGGCTGCCGCCGCCGCCGCCGTGTTCGACCTGCGCCGGGAGCCCAAGATCCCGGTGCCATTCGTGTGGCCGCACGACGACGCGCGCCCGGCGTTGGCCGCGGCGCTGGACGTGCCGCTGGTGGACGTGGGCGTGCTGCGCAATGGCGACCGCGCCGGGCTGCGTCGCGCCGCGGCGCAGGTGGCCGCGGCGTGCGCGTCGCACGGGTTCTTCCAGGTGTGCGGGCACGGCGTGGACGCGGCCCTGGCGCGCGCCGCCCTGGACGGCGCCAGCGACTTCTTCCGGCTGCCTCTTGCCGAGAAGCAGCGCGCCCGGCGCGTCCCCGGCACCGTTTCCGGGTACACGAGCGCCCACGCCGACCGGTTCGCGTCCAAGCTCCCCTGGAAGGAGACCCTCTCCTTCGGGTTCCACGACGGCGCCGCGTCCCCCGTCGTCGTCGACTACTTCGCCGGCACCCTCGGCCGCGGTTTCGAGGCAATGGGGTAAGACTAAGAATCGAATCGAATCGAACGAGCACGTACGCCAATGGATCTTGGCATTGCAATCCGATGGATGCGTCCGGCGGATTACGTATGAACCAACCAACCCACCAACCGGCGTTGCACGTGTGTGTGTACCCATGGCAGGAGGGTGTACCAGCGGTACTGCGAGGAGATGAAGGCGCTGTCGCTGACGATCATGGAGCTGCTGGAGCTGAGCCTGGGCGTGGAGCGGGGCTACTACCGTGACTTCTTCGAGGACAGCCGCTCCATCATGCGGTGCAACTACTACCCGCCGTGCCCGGAGCCGGAGCGGACGCTGGGCACGGGCCCGCACTGCGACCCCACGGCGCTGACCATCCTGCTGCAGGACGACGTCGGCGGGCTGGAGGTGCTCGTCGACGGCGACTGGCGCCCCGTCCGCCCCGTCCCCGGCGCCATGGTCATCAACATCGGCGACACCTTCATGGTAACCCATCCCCCTTGTCGTCCTGCTCTGTTTCCCAAGTCGTAATCCTAATGGACCTAATTGGAGACCCGATTACTACACAAAACGCACACGTAGGCACGTCGGGTTGCCACCACCGCACTGTGCCGTGATGCAACCCCCGGACGGACATGCGTTCGAGTTGGTTCCATCTCGGCGGGCTACACGCGGCCGCGGCCCGTAGGGGTGCTCTGCTCCCTCCCTCCCTCCCTATCCGCTGCGGCCCGGCGGCAGGAGAGGAGCACGGAGCACCCCCTCCCTCCCTCCCTCCCCTAGTTGGTTTGTGCCGTTGCGGGGGAGAGGGAGCTGGAGGGGGTTTTGATTTGTTTCTAGGCTAGGCTTGCCCACGTCGGCGCGGGGGGATCGGATACGATAGATAGATAGATGGCGCGGGCGGCGCTTTCGGCGGTGGCCCCAGGTGCGCGGGGTCTCGTCGGCTTCCCCTGTTTTGGTGCCACCTCTCCGTGTCCGGGATTGGAATGGGTCGGGGACGCGAGGGCGACCGAGAGACCCAGCAGGCAGCAGCGGTGGTTTTCGAGTCCGAGTCCTCCTCCTCCGCTCGGGCGCACGGTCTGATCTGCGGCGCCGGCGCCAGAGCCGCACGGGGCGAGTACAAGGTTGTGTTGGTTGGTTGGGTTGCCGGTGCGGTGCAGTGGCTGCCTGCCTCTGGTTGTGGTTGCCGCTTTCTTTCTTTCTAGCCGTTTCGCTGGCGATCCGGCACGCGGCGCCCACCCGGGGGCTCCAGCTCGGCCCCGCCTTGGCCCTGTGGGTGGGTGGCAGGCGTCGCTGCATCGTCTCATGCGCCCCCGGCCCCTACCGCTTGGCGCGCACCGCAACAGGGATGTTTTTCCCCTCCTGTGCTCTCTGTCAATCTGTCATACTAGACTTTTCTTTTTCTCTTGTATATACTCCGTATATAGATATACTCTATGCAAAAACATACGAATCTTCTCTTTTCGTCGTACAAGCGATAACAAATCCGAGGGAGAGTCTCCATCGACCGATTTACATGTATCTGGGCAGTTGAATCTGATTGTGTGCCTGTCTGTCTGTCTGTCCACCCACAGGCGCTGTCCAACGGGCGGTACAAGAGCTGCCTGCACCGCGCGGTGGTGAACCGGCGGCAGGAGCGGCGGTCGCTGGCCTTCTTCCTGTGCCCGCGCGAGGACCGGGTGGTGCGCCCGCCGGCCAGCGCCGCCGCCCCAAGGCGGTATCCGGACTTCACCTGGGCCGACTTCATGCGCTTCACGCAGCGCCACTACCGCGCCGACACCCGCACGCTGGACGCATTCACCCGCTGGCTCTCCCACGGCCCGGCCCAGGCCCAGGAGGCGGCTCCCTGCACCACCTAGCTAGCGAGCCAAGGCCGGAAGCCGCCGCCGTCTTGGGGGGCCCGCGCGGGGTTCGCCCCCACGTGCGCGCCCAGGTGGGTCGGGGGGCCGTGGGCAGGTGGCGGCAACGTGGCCCGCGGGCCCCGCGCCGCCTTCCTTCCCATTTTTGGACGCTGCCGAGAGGCGCGTATGCCAGATGCGCGCGTCCACGGCCTACTACTTGCTACGTAGTAGCGTACATATACAAACATACATATATATTTATTTATTTATTATATATATATATAAGCAAGCGGCCCGCTGCCATTTCCTACTTGTTTTGTCGATAATGGATGATTCCATTCGATGGATGGATGGATCAATGTTTGTACGCACATACTCCTCCGTAGATGGGCTCATGAAATAATTTCGGAATCTGGACGGACGCACGCAGCTCACGTGCGACATCCGTGTCTCGTAGCGGCAGCTGCAGGCCCAAATGTTTCGTGGCCCCGGAGGAGCTCCGCCTCGTGCAAAAAAAAAATAAAAAAAAATAAAAGGGCCACCCATACGGCATCCGAAAGTTCTAGACGCTTCAACAGTGAAATTTTCCTTCGCCGGCGAAAAGTTGCAGGTGTCTTGTTTCTATAACCCCATCGTCTTACCCATCGAGCCATGACGGCATGACGCCTATTGTTGCGTCCCCCACGTTCGATCGTCAGGATTACCAAAATTTTGTGGTCCCTGGTTTCTTTGCTCCTTGTCTTTGGACACAGGAGAAGCAGATTCTCAGTTCGGAACTTCAGATGCAGAAATGGAGGTTCGGTTCAAGCAGGACCAAGTAGATTCATAGACTAGCAGTGGTGGCTATACTACAAGGGAGAACCATGTGTACCTGCATCTCGGTGAGAGCCGAGACAAAAAACGGAAACAAAAAATCTAACTCAATTTTATCTCTGCATTCAACCTCTTCCAACCGTACCGCATCCTCGTCATTTTTGTATCTTTCCCGTTGCCCAGTAGCGTTCTCGAGCAAGTGACAACTTGCGATCTTTGCACCACCGGATCCAGTGTACCGGACGCAGTGACTAGTCACACAGATACCAGTGTCACTTTTACTGTTGGGTGTCGAGCAACAACTTGCAGAACAGTTCAAACATCGCCGAAATTCCGGATTGTTCGACTGCTATCCGACAAAGTGAAAAGGTACACATCGGACTAAATGTACCTGAGATTTGCAGCACTATCTTACAGCAATTCTGTGAAACAAACAATTGAGGAAAAAGAACAGACGTATTGTTCTACAGTTACGCCAAAGATTGTCCTTTCAGCATCAACAAGAATCATATGCATATCTAGAGCCAAAATTCGTCTAGTGTACCCTACCCAGTGGCCGTTTACAAAACACATATTCACGTGCTTGATTCGAGCTCCTTGGGCCGCCACATCGACTTCTCGACGCAGAGCAGCCCTTCGTTACCCTTGGTGTAGGTCATGCGCACCTCCCACTTCAGGGACTTGGCCATGCTCTCCAGTTCGTTTATTGTGTCCGCCGTGTCCCTCACAATCAGTTTGCCTTGTGGCCTCAACACACGGTCGACCTCGGCAAAAACCGCCAGCAATTTGCATCTGTAAACAAGCAACACAAATTTAGTTCTGGAACAATATGCAAACAACACATTTTAGTTGTGCGAGAAGCATGCAAACATGCTACTGCTACATATCAAACAAACACATGAAATGCTTTTATTTTTATTTTTTGCTGAACTGATCACATAGTCACTTTCAACTTCAGACTTCCAATAGTATGGTATATATCTATTGGATGGATTCAGTAATGTCAGAAATAATCCTTTGAGGGTTGCTGTTGATAAACCTTAGCTATTGACAAAACCATGACGAAACTGCAATCATTCAGAAGACGAAATACCAACCTCTTTTTCAGCTTAGAGAACAGATGGTCTGCGTGCAGAAGGTCATATGTTCTTGGGTAAGTGCTGAAAGACTCGCACCAGTCATGGTACATACCAAACAAACCACGCTCATAAATGATGGGCAGGGTGTCTGGTGAATCAATTGGCACGATATTCATAACCCAGACCTTTTGGTCCTTCAGAGCTGCAGCAAAACTGCCATGCAACAATGTAAAATGTCAGTTAAGAAACAAGATAATGAGGTGCTACAATGCGTTTGTCAAACAGTATTCGATTAAAAATAATACTGTCTTCAGATCCAAAATAAGAAAAATAAATAGCTTTACATTTCCCTAGCTTAACTAAAAAATTCTTATCAACTTATGGACAGATTATCCCTTACGTTTTATGCTAGTACTGTCCCAGCTTGGATTGTTGGTGGCGTTATTGGAATTGCCAAAAGAGAAGAAAAAAGGTTTGTCAAAGAAACTGAAGGAGAACCACTTACCCTCCATACACCGCTCTCATGTCCATGACATTTCTCACTTTGGACCAGTCAATTCCCATGCCATTCAAGTATGATTTACTTACAACCCGTTTCCAGTGAGCATTGTCTGACTCGAAGTCTTCATTCGCAGGTTTTCCATAGACTCCAACCTGCGAACCATCAATCCAGAAAGGGGTCTTATCAAGCCTTTGTGGCCATGACTCTGGCCATTTTGCTCCTCGAACTGTTAGATCAACAGGTAATTTGTGAATGCATGCTTCCAAAGGCACGTTCCTGAAAATCAAAAGGTTGCGTAAGCAAAGCAGATAAATACTTCACCGCACTGAAAACATATCCTTCTCAAAGAACTGAAATACCATGCAGCATCTGCAGCATCAGATTCCTTGCATAATGGTGGGTTGTTTTCTGATCTTTTCTCGTAGCAATTGTTGTCCATTGGTTTCTGATATATGGCCATACCAACTTGGTTTAATTTATCCTTAGTCTTGTTGACCATCTTCCAGCACATGGACTTTGTCAGAGTGGACATGGCTGTAAAGAGTAAGTGATCGCATGTTAGACATCAAATTTAATTTTCCACACTTGGAACATATCATGTATTTTGAATAAACACATTGACTCATCCATGAAAAGATTCTAGTGTTTTGGTAATTAAAATTATTTGGTATTTTCACTCATCCACAGCTGAATTTGTGCTGCCAGTAGTTGCTACAGGAAAAGAAGAGTAGTTAAACTTCCACAGAATCAATAGTGAAATCTTTTCATAATGCGTTTCAGTGTTTGAACATAAATTTTGTATGGACGCCTCACTACAGATGGGATGGTGAATGCCTGTATGGTGCTTTGTTTTGACATAACAAATCAAGTTACCAGCAACTCTACTTATGGATATACACTACTCTTGCAAAATGATAGTATGCTCTTTTGATATCTAGACATTAATATAAAATTGCATTCAGTTAGGGTGAACTAAGGAAGCAGTTACTGTAGTACCATTCCAAATCTCGACATCCTCTGGGAGTTTTTGGTAAACAGGAGTGGCAGACCATACAAAGTAACCACCAGGGCGCAAAAGGCGGTTCAATTCCAGTAAAAGCATGCCACCTGAAAGTAGCGAGAGTCAGCAACTCGATTGACTTCTATGGCAAATTGATAAAAATAAATAAAAGAAGGCATGTCATCAACAAGACAAACCTTCAATGTGCCAAGGGACCCTGCAGCGAGCGCAATGAATGACATCAAAGACCCTGCTGGGGTATGGAAGTCTCTTGGTGCCCATTACAGCTGATATTGCTGGAATTCCCCTTTCTAGCGCAAATTGTACTTGAGCTTCATGCTCATCTTTTGGAGCAAAAGACATGGTAAGCACATCTCTGTCAAACATGTAGCCTCCAAAGCTGGCAACTCCACAACCAACATCTAGAATGACGCGGCTTCGTTTGCCCCATGCAATATCAGGCAGTGCCTGCAACCAGCACTTTAATCAGCATGGCGAGAAAGCGAATGCGATAAAATCAACTTAAAAAGGCAATATGAAAATCTCATTATCATGGTTCAGTATTCTGCTTTCTTGGTAAATTAATGTAAGGAGGACATTACTAAAATGGGCAAGTTTTCACTGTCAGAAGAGGGGCTGAAAGCACAGGTATGAATGCAAAAGCCTGATGTCATTTAGTCTAACACAAAAAATTTTGAGAACCAAAGCAATTTTCCATAAGGATATCATTTAGACACTTGTCTACGAATTATGTTCGTTGAATAGTATGAAAAGAAATCAATCACTGATGCTCAAAAGTGGCAGATAAGTTCAAGTCTAAGGGATGACATCTAATATGGGATGCCAGGTAACCATAATATACCTGCTGAATAGTATCGATGTAGTGGAGAGCACCATTCTTGAACTGAGTCCCACCCCCAGGAAAAAGGAGGTGGTCACCAGAGACTTTAACCCAGTTTTGATGGCCCTTGTACTCTGCAAGCTTGGTGTGTGGAACATTGCTGTACCATACCTGCAAAATTAGTAGAATTTGTCATAAGGAAACAGATATCATGGTCAGCTACAGATAACTTAGTGGTATAAAATGGAGAATAGACAGAATACCTTGTCCCTGCTCGTAGGCCATTGAATTGGGCGTTTATATCCTTCTGGGAGTGGAACAAGGCAGGTAGGGGGCTCCTCAGGGCAATGCCTCTCACGATGTTCATAATGTTTGGTAGTTCTAAGCTTCTTGATAGCCTTCTCATTGTCAAGGCAAGGAATGTAATCTGTCGAGGCACTGCTATTGCATAGTTTCCAGTTATAGCTGGTCACATCGCCTGAAGATTTAGATGATGCTTGAACTTCCTTCTCATTCTTTGACTCTGCAGCCTGCGTGGGGAATGAACCATTCTGGGTATTTGACTCCTTCAGAAGCTCTGACTGAGCCCCATCAGGAAATACCTCCCTGGAGTTTGAGCTCTGTTCCTTCTCTCCATTTTCTTCCACCTTCTCTTCTATTTGAGGCTGCTCCTCCTGACTGGCATCGCCTTCGGACTTTTCTTCTTGATCATCCTTCCTCTCGCCGCTCTCATTTGTGATCTCATCATCTTTCTTTTCCTCGCGCTTATCCCCATCATCATTCTTCACATCATCTGACCGCCCTTCTGATTTTCCATTCACATCATCAAACATACCCTTGGTCTCCCCTCTCTCTTTTGCTGGTTCTGGCTCCTTTTCTTCAGGCTTCTCCTCCGGCTTGTCCACCGTGTTCTCAGTGAACTTCTCTTCCTCAGGAGCTTCATTGTTATTCGGCTCCTCTGGCACTGTGGTGTCGTTGTTGTCGGTATCCTCAAATTTCTCAGAACCTTCACCGGCATTGCCAGATGCTGCCCCCTCAGATGCACCGAAGTTGACAGGTGCAGGCTGTTGCTTCACCACCGGCTTCTTATTCGACGAAACCTCCAGCGGGAACACAGTGGATGACGTCATCATCCACGCACCGACTAGGCAGAGCGCCACAAAGACGACGACCGTGGTGGTCGTGCAGAAGGACGAGGACGACGATGACGGCCGACGGCCGTCCATCTTTCCACCTCGGCCAAATGCCATCAGTCCCTCACGCACATGTACAGATCACCAAGTTTCACGCGGTTTGTGTGCAACAACTACCGGGTCGACCAAGAACCCCAAAAATCGCAGTTTTGTCTGCTCCCCTAGGCCGCGCGGCACCTGAAGCAAACGACACCTTGTCAAGAACTGAAATCGCTAGGGATTTAAAGAAATCGGTGGATCTAAAGAAGGAAACGCTGGATCTAGTGAAGCAACAGCGCAACAAAGATCCGTTCTTGGTGCTATTGTCTTCCCGTTTCCTACTATACATCAACTCTTTCCGAGAATAAAGGTCATGGAAAAGCAAAGAAGTCATCTTCTGTGGCCAGACATGGGAAGAAATTTACTAAAACGCGTGCATTAAAACCCCTCGCGCATCCGTTCAATTCCTTGCTCGGATAGCTACCGGATCTGCGGCGGATTGAGCTGGTTCCGAGCTGGGCGGAAACGCGCACTAATCAATGGCGGATTCCATAAAAAAAAAGTAGAACAATGAATCCACCAGCTTGGTAGATAGCTCATCGACGGCACCAAGGAACCAGCTCGCTGGATCCACGCCGGCAAGCGGGTGCGAGAGAAAAAAGGAACGGGGCAGCAATGCTGAGGCGGTGGGGTCGGTACCTCGCCGGAATTGGAGCGGTCGAGGGCTGGCCTCCGCGCGGATCTCGAAGAGGAGCCCGAGTAGCGCGTCCTTGGGTTCGCTGCCTCCCCGCTGGCCTCGCCGCGTTATAAAGGCAGCAGGCGAGCGAGCGCACACAGCTAGCGCGAGCGGAGAAGGGCAGAAGTGGGGGGTGGCAGCGGCAGTGGAGTGGATCAGTGGAGCGCCACCGGTAGTACTACTAGTGTGTGAGCGGAGCGGAGGAGACGGGGACGCGTTTAGACGACCGTACGTATACTACGGATTAAATTACTCGGAAAATCTTGACCAAAATGCCCGATCCGTGTTTTGGGGTATTTGCAGATTTGCCCTTCCACGGTCGCATTATTTCATTCTTTTTTTTTCCTTCACCTGTTCGCTCGAGACGTTAGACCAAACAGTTTCTCCTCTATATCACATCAGCATATTTAATACTAGTAGTTGGCGCGCGCAAGACGTTGCAGTTCACAACAAAAAATGCCTTAAACTTTACTGATTTATACATAACTGACCATAACAATTAAGTTGAACCATTGATAGATATATATTACACATGAACAAAGCGTTGCACACAGTAAGGTTACACAGTGACATATATTACATAATGGGCATACATTCATGTATGACATAGTAGCTTAGTTGTGAGTCGATACCGTCGTAGAAGCACTGGTGATTGTTGATAGTTGCTGGTGAAATAGTCTGTATATAAAGGAAGAAAATAAAATAGCAGTACGATATGGGAAGGAAATTGCAATGGATTATACTAATGTTTTTGCCAGTTTAATGAAGATTGTACCTGCAAGGATTTTTTGTTATAGAGGCTAGCACTTTGGTTCACGGTCAGAATCTGATAAATGAAGGATTTATGAAAATGGTGTGTGGAGAAGAATATTTAGAGGGAAAATAATGTGTTTAGGAAGAGCAGTTATTCATACCTAAATGGTAGTAGCTGTCAAAACTATCAGTGCTCTCAGAACTGGTGTTGGTGTTAACACGTTTATTCTGTATCTCTTCTAATTCCTTTTCCTCTGTAGTATCATAGATTAGGAATAGGTAATATATTTATTGCAATGATACAGAAGAGAAGAATAGGATGTTCTAGATGGAAGATTAAAATAGGATTTTGAATAGGTGTTTTTTCCTGTACCTCTAACTTGTTCTTCAAAGTTCTCCCTTACTACATCTGGGTCTTCGAATAGCTCTATTGTTTGTAGAAACAAAATTTTTTTGTAAAATGTGAAATTAGAGATGTGAGGTATAATGTTTATCATTACCTGGGTTAACTTCACCCGAGTCAACGCCGAGATCTGTTCCAATGGATGGATCTGATATCCATTGAGCATTTGTAGTTTTTGCTGGCTCAGTGTAGAAGCATGTGCATAGTTGAGCAGCTGTGGTTTTGGTTGGTTCAATGTATGGGCTTGTATGCAGTTTAAGTGGAAATAAATTTAGATATGCGGCATTATCATAAGATAGACCAAGGGAACGATGGGTAGGGATCGATTTGGTGCTGTGTGTATATCCATTGACAGTGCAGATACCTATGTCCTTGTGAAATGCACAGCTCTGTATGTCACAATATGGCATCAAGAGAGAAGCTAAACATTGTTTGTTAAATGCTTGTGGAGGAAGGCCTTCAACATTTACTGTAACTTTGGTGTCCCATGATATTTTTTGACAACGGTAGTTGTTTGTCCATGGTTGTAAGGTGAGAATAAAATCAGGTCCTTGTATGATTCGGTGGGATAGAAGCTGATCTCTTTGCTGTGGGGTATCAAATTCAAGAATGAAATCTGGTGGGAAACTGAATATGTTGTTTGGATGAATAGCTTCACCAGATATGTTTTGCACAGCTAAGTGGATGTCTTTGGGAAGGGGCCTAATCGCATGTGAGTTTACTGGTGTAGCTATAATGGCATTGGAAAGTTGTTGTTCTCTTTGCTTCATAGTGTCAGTGACCTCAACATAGCAAATTTCGTTGCTTTGTGAAGTGCTCTGATAAAACAATAGAATAATAAATGTAGGTTTATTTTTTAGATAAATACTAAATTTAGCAGAGGAGAAGAAACATAATGGTGATATTTTTACCATTGCTATTGGTTGTATGTTGTAGAAGACTTTGCTGAATATGGTGTTCCTGAAAATGAAGATTGATGTTGTAGATGCAGCTTCTTGGAGGTTGATCTGAATCAATGTTTATCCATGCATGCCCTAGTGTTTTGTTCTCAAGGATCTCAATCAATGTGTCTCATCTCACTGCCGTAAAACACACACAGACACACAAAAACAAATCCATTCAACTTGGTCAGATCGAGAATGACCTAAGATTGATTTCTTCAGCTACAAAAAGTCATAGGTAGGGGAAACGAGCATTAAAATGTGAGCGCAGTAACATCACGAAGTAGATTAGCAGGAACAACAATCGAGATGGGGCGTACTTTGGGTGACGACGACAGGAGGACGCAGCAGCAGTGCGCGGTGGTTGGAGGAGCGCGATGATACAACAGAGGTCGTCTAGGGGTTGCCAAGGTCACCGGTGCAGGAGTGAGCTCGTGTATGGGGGCGGCAGTTGTCTGGGAGAAGCTGTTGGCTAGGGTTTTAGACCATTACTTGTTTCATATATATGTGTATGTATGTATGAGATCTCAGCCGTTAGTAGTTGGTGAAAGGCTAGGATTTGAGTTTTGTTTGTTTTCTATGCTCCTGTCTTGGGCCATGCATAGTTTTTGAGTCCATGGGCTTATTCAGAATTTTTCACAGTCCATTCGTGCTGCAGATTTGTGTTGGGTTTATATTTTCCACAAATTAAAAGGCCAATCTTTGTATCCTGTAATTCTATAAGCTTCCTTACCATTTGTGTTACGAAACTTCTCTAGCATTGCTACAACCAAAATATGAGGCAGCATGCTTTTCACGTCGGGTCATGTAGATTTTGGCAGCACCTGGCTACTCATGCAGAGCAATTATTAGGTCCAGAAGGGTTACTGACCATTTTTTGGGTGGGATGTTGAACATATTTTTTCATTATTGTAAAACGAGCAATTATCCTGGCCAACTCCTAGTTGTTTGTTTGCAATATTTTTAACAGAACCTAAGGTAGATTAGATGTACGCAGCAGCACATCATGAATAATGAATTTTCACTATTGTACAGTTGGGGAGAAAACCAAGCGAGGATTATTTAGTTATTCAAGAATAAACACATCCGATTGGCTTTGTGTCCCGCATGTATCGTTATTTCTGGTAGCCTGAGAGTAAACCATATTAGTTGTTGCCTGTGGTAATAGTTCTTGTTTAGCAGTGGCGCTGTTTCTGTGTAATTTGTACCGGTACTAATGGGAGTTATAAAAATACGATGATTATCTAAAGAAATAGGGAAGTGAATCGATTTTAGTGGAAAAGAAGGACAAACAGGATGATCATTAAAAATAAAACAGGAAAACAAATTGACTTCATAAGAGGTAAGGCAATGTAGAAAATAAGTAGAAAGTTCACGATCTGTTACACATATATAGATTGGAGTTTTGTACTGCTTAGATGGAGACCTATCAGATACGGATCTAAGTACGTAGATACACACACATATATACATACATTGGAAAGCTAGTTAGATCTGATAGAAAGTGCCGTGGGATGTTTCACTGGGTAACCATCTTCATTGCAAAAGTAGCGAGTCTATTCAAAAGGGCATGACAACTGATTTGGACACTGCAATAAGTAATGTTAATGGAAGAAAGGTAAAAGAAAGAATAAAATGATCTTATTTGTGATGATTCATGTAGAGACGAACCTTAGCTTTTAGTTTTGTGATCTTTGTGGTATGACCCAGAGGCATCAATTTTTGCTGCAAGTATTTTTTGGTCATCATGCGGTGATCTACATTGATAAAAAAAGTGTATTGTTATATTATTTACATTTTAGCTGTTATTTTTTTAACAACAAAAGAGTAAATAGTAAATTGACCTATCCGGTGAACTGTTATATGGAGTGTCAGTTTCTTTTTGAGAAGGGTCTTCATGTGCCTTTGATTTTTTTGGAGAATTCTCTTGGGTTGTAGCTGCTTCATCAGTACACAGTCGTTTACGTGTTGAAGATTTTTCTGGAGTCTCAAAGTCTCTGTAAATGATGATTGAATATATAAGTAGTCCAAATGTAAGCAACATATCTCTTATCTATTTTTACCAAAAAACATGAGTAGTATTATTTTTAGTTCACTGTATTAAACAAATAGGTGTAATTTGATTACACATGGAGAAAAACTAATGTTCAATTGAGGCCGATATCTATGATACTACATAAATAACAATGGGAGCCTATCATAGGTAAATACAATTCATCAACCAAACAAACAGAACTTGATTCAAAATAATTTTGTTTAGAGTAAAATCTAGAAGGAACACTATCATGCTGTTTTAACTAACTGATTAATGTAAACTATTTGATTATTACTAAGTAACACATCCATGCAAGAAGGCATTTAAGAATCAGTTTGTAAACGAATTGGTAAGCTCCTATCTATGCAGTTTAACCAGGCACATATATTCAGACGCAAAGAATATAGTAGAGATTTTATCTTAGAGATCAACCAAAGGAGATAGTAAAATTGGCTTACAATGGTTGTGCATCTTTGGTAGGGGTTTCGGCAGCAGATACAGTGATTGAAGGTTGGGTCTGCAGAGTTGGTTGATGCATGTTAGTTGATATGGTATTAATAATGGAAACATGAGGAAAAAATAATGTCATAAACAGTATGACATTAGGTTACTGTGCTTACATAAGGTGGTGAAGACATAATTGGACTTGATAGATATGGAGTTGTGGAAATTGGCTGGGAACAGTAAACACTTGAACTTCCACCAAGCTGAGGAATTATCCGTTGTTTACCATAGTCTGTAATGACAGATTTAATCAGGTACGTCCTTTTCTCAGTGTGGTAGCTGTCATTTGTTAAGGTGACTGTAAAAGTATATTTGTGAGAAACAATAGCTGATATATCTGGTGGTATGGTTGCTCCTCTTCTCATTGATTGCATGATATATTCAACAGATTTACGGACAATGCGGCCAGCAACAGAACCAAAGAATATCATTTCGGCCTCAGCAGTGCCATCAGTAGCTATGAAACAAAGTTTAAGCCTGAAGCAATAATTTATGTTAGATTTATAAATTTCCAACAACATAGCGATCTGATGTTGTTAAACATATTGTATAAGAGAGTAACTTACTTGTATGTATATCCTGTGCAGTTGCACTCACGACACTTGTAGCCAGAGCCTTCTGGAGCACATGATCTGTTGCAAAGGTTGCATGGTGGGAACCACCAGCTTGTATTGGGCATCAACCATGCAATAGTCACCGTGCAATTATATCCATTTTTCTGTGTAGAATAAATAGAGTTAATTTTTAAATGTGGTGGTTAATGCAGTTGTACATTAATGATAAAGCCAATGTTTGATGTACTAACTGGAAATTCATAAGGATGTATAGCATCTAATTCCTGTAGATTTTTTGGTTCGAGGGAAGGTGGCTTCGTAATCTGAGTTGGTTCTTGTAGTGGGACACCAGTGCGTTTGATTTCTATGTGTTGACCCTGGAGACTGCATGGAATGAACAGAATGTTTAGAAGTAAGTCTTTAGAAAAATTTGTATTGGAAAAATTGTTAATGAAATGGTGTAATTGTGGTTTACCTATTATGTAAAGTTACGGCTTCTGGAATGTTGGGGTTAAAATACCATTTGCATGCTGCATTTCCACTTAGATAGTGTTCCTCTGCATAAAATGTATTAGGTTATAGTGTTAGATATATTTAATTCGTAAAAGCTGTGAAATGTATATAGAAAAAGAGGTCATACTCATGAAAGTTTTCATCAAGCAGCCAACAAAAAGAGTGATAATGGGTTTAGGATCATTGGGGTTGTAGACAGTGTCTATGTTGAATTCTGTCGCTCGGCGTCCCCACAGGGTTAAGCGGAGTTGATCACCACTTGAGAAAAGAAAAAGAAGTTATTAGAAATATTTTTTGTATATAAATTGGAATTGAAATAGATTTATAAAATTTGTATACTTTACCTGGTATTTTGTAGCATCACATTTCTAATAAGAGCTGGAGCCTCCTGAGTTGAAATGTGTCTCCATTCAGGTTCTGCTACTTCGGTGATAACAGCAAGTACATCTGAACAGGGGAAAAGATAATTTGATATTATTAATTTTATATTAAGCGTGTTGATAATGTGGTTTTTAAAAGATTACTAACCAAGAAAGAATGTCTTTTCTCCAACCCGTGTGTATAGATCATCGAATTCTGTGAGTTTGTACACATATCTTGGAAATGTTGTTGGAGGATTGGAAACATTCTTGATCTCTGTGTAACAGGTGAACTCAATCATATAAGGCGTATGGACTGGCCTAGATGATGGTCGAGGATTTGTAACTTTGAAACGCTTGATAGCGTAGATGCCATTTTCTTGTATTTTTGAATCATGCCGTGCTATCTGGTTTTGTGGAATTTCACCATAGATAGCATTGCCCTGCACATAGTAATTAATAAATGGGTATGGTAATTTGAAAGAAAGAAGGAGAGGTAAAGTGGTTAAAAAATAGATTGCAATAGATAAAAGGTATTGGAATGACTAAAGTTTAGTTGTGTTTGATGTACCTTTTCATCTGCTAAAACAAGATCAACATGTTGGACAGGTCCATTGTCTGTTTGACCTCGGTACTCCCATTTTCTGATAACACGGACACAGATCTCAAAGTGATGTTGCCTTATTTGAAGTTCTGGAATCAAATTAAACACCATTGTTGTAGTCTCTGCAAACAAAATCCCATGTTAATTAGAAATCAAGAAGTAACATAGTAATAACCTGACAATAAAATTAAAGTAATGACATATATAAAGTTGAAGTTATACTTCAGGTTGTATACCGTGAATTATGATACATGTGCAGGTACATATGAATGGGAAAGCTAATAAATTTATGTGTCCATGACAGTAGGGCGCAAAGCTGCAAGAGCTTCGTGGTACACAATGTTTTTTGTTGTGTCTGTGCAGTCACCATTTTCATCTTCAATCAAAATTTTGAGGCCTTTCTTTGAAGTGACACGAGATATGGCAACATATAACTGACCATGGGTAAAAACTGGTCTTTTTAAATACACTCCGACAGTTGATAGTGTTTGTCCTTGGCTCTTGTTTATTGTCATTGCATAGCATACTCTGAGAGGAAATTGTCGTCTCTCAAGAATAAAAGGCAGGTTTGTATTTTTAAGAGTTAAGCAGATACGGGGTATATACACAGTGTTCCCTGCATAAGTACCAGTCATTATTTTTGCCTCTATGATCATATCCCCAAGAGCTGTAACTATTAGCCTGGTTCCGTTACACAAACCATCAGATTGGTTAAGATTTCGAAGCAACATTACTGGAACTCCTTTTTTAAGAATGAGTTCATGATGTGGGAAGTTATTCCCATTCAATGAATTCAAAAATTCAACAGGGTATAATATATCATATGATTCATGTGTGCCACCAGCTTTGGAAATTCTATCGCAGCTTAGATATTGTTTTTGTTCACCAGGGAGAAGGGAGACTATATGAGAATTTATAAGATCAGCAATCTCATTTGTAGGTGTTAGTATGGCACATGTTTTCACATATGAAATATCAAGGTAGTTCAATGGCAGATCTGGGTATATAGCATTAACCAGGCAAGATATTTTATCGCCATCTGGCATAAGTAATAAATCATGAGGTATTTTGATCCATGTACACTCTGTTTCATCATCACGAGCGATTGCCTCTATCTTTCCTTCACCGACATCTAGTACCCATTTACTAAATTCAGCGAGTTCTTTTTGTGCTTCAGGGCTTAAATTTGGAGCAGAAAGCCTCATGTTTTTTGTTAAATGAAGAACTGTGACGTATTGCCAAAGTGGTGAATTGATGATTGCTGCATTTATTATCTGTGCTCTGCTGCCACCTTCAACAACAGGTAGTATCTGTCTGAGGTCTCCACCTAAAACAACCACTTTACCACCAAATGGTGTTGTTGCTGCAGATTCTGAACGAATATGTAGAATATCACGGAAGGTTCTGTCTAGGGTTTCGAACGCATTTCTATGAGTCATTAAGGCCTCATCCCAAATAACTAAATGGGTTGCTTCTATTAGTTCAGCGAGCATAGAACCTCGTTTGATGTCACATACTCCACCATCTTCTAAATCACATGGTATCTTAAAACGTGAATGTGCTGTTCGGCCACCAGGTAATAACAAAGAAGCAACTCCAGAGGAAGCAACAGTCAGTACTATTTTTTTTTTTGTGATCTGATGAAAGTCACTATAGCATTCCACAGATAAGTCTTCCCAGTTCCACCATAGCCAGAAACAAAGAACATACCAGATTTGTTAGTCAAAACTGCATCTGTTATGTAGTCAAAAGCTTTTCGTTGTTCATCATTGAGGTTTGAGATTAATTTTTCAGATTCGGCTCTGAGAGCAGCAATGTTATATGATAATTCTTCTTCAATAAGACGATTGCCATATGATGAATTGGATGCGCTTGTTGTAGGAGGTAGGTCATAATCTCTAATTTTTTTACCATGCTTTGCAAATATAATAGATAGGTCATCAAGGACATAATCTCTGAGGTCATCATCTGGTATCACATACTGTGGATTATGTATTATTTCTCGTGTTTGATACTGGATATCATCAGCTAGTAATCTCCAGAATTTTTCAAAGAATTCACGCTCATCGTTGACCTCACAGTAAAGAAGCATTGTGACAAAAAGATGTCTAAGCTGTGTGGATGTAGCCCAGGTAGCAGCCTCATTGAATGCATCATACCATTCCTGGTCATTACCAAGGAGGCCACGTGCATTGCAAGCTTCTCAAAATGTGTTATAAGTAACACCATTATATGTTTTTATATCATCGTAGCTTTTAGCACCTTTAACAACCATCAATAGCATCCTAAGAAAATATCGTTCTCCAACAGATGGGTGTACATAGTAAAGTCGGCCAATTTTGAATCCAGCCTGTCTAGGTTCCCAAGTTCTTGCTAATTCATTCCAACGCCATTTTGATGTGAACTCACAATAAGTCAGTGATCTAGCAGCTGGATATATTTTATTAGCTTCAAACCATTGAGTTAGTGTTGTTCTACGAAAGAATTCTTCGGAAGCTATCTGAGCCATATTAGCTGTTTCGTCATATATAATACTGTTTTCGTTTTCAAGATGCACTGATAGTCTCTGGACAGGTGGAAAATGTCTATGGATATCAAAGCCAAAAATTCGCCAGCACGCATCTTGCTCACAAATATATCGGCAATCTAGATACTCTTTTACTTCATTTTTTGTCTGAGTTTCTTCATCATGTGGTGTATCCTGACCATTTCTAATTCTCTGTAAGTAGACCTTGCTGCAATCAGGTCCTTTAGTCACATATTTGAAGAGGTATTTAATAAAAATACTTTTGTTGCACCATTCAACATTTATATGGGCCTGGAATTTTTTTAGCAAGTACATGCTATATGGAACTACCCACTGATTATTCAATCGAATGTTTCCTTTCTCCACAAATCTGTTGTTAACCGGTCTTTTATATATTGCAAAACCATTCTCATCAATAATTGTTTCATTTTGAAAAGGTTTAGGAAAACCTTTAGAGCATCGATCATTTTTCATACAAGGAGAGTTTGGATTATCTCGGCCGCAAGGTCCATGTATCATGTGTTCAGCAACCAATGCATAGCCTAGAGGATCAGTAGCTGGATCAGGAATTTCAGCATTTATAAAAGAATCAATAAGTTGAGGAGTTGGATTTGTAGTATCCATTGATAACCAAAAAATAATATGAGCATGAGGAAGACCACGTTTCTGGAATTCAATGGTGTGTAGAACTGTTTTGTAAAATAGTATAATTTATTAGCATTTGAAAGTTTATTAAACAGCATAAGGTAATAATGCGAATTACTTATAAAAAAGAAGACGGTATTCTACCTGCAACAACTGGACCAAAAGCGGTTCCATTTTTTATATCATGTAACATTTCTTCAAGTTTCATATTATATACTCTCACTACTATATCAGCTCTGTCAGTAGGTTTTTGTCCTGGCTCAAGTATACCTTTTGCTATTTCTATCCATTTAGAGTTGCAAGTAAATGTTATAAAGAAATCAGGGGGGCCATAGACTCTGCATATAGCCATCCCATCATGATAATTCTGTATCATATAGCGTCTCCCTCCAGTGTGTGATGCTGGTAGTACAGTTAGTTTACCCATTTCACGACCATCTATGCAGCCACGTCCTACAGCATCAGCGATACCCTGTAGATTTTCTATTCGAAGCCGAGATTGGTTGTTGAGTATGTACCATAATTGATTTTCGTCTATACAAGCTCGGGCATCAACCTTAGCTTGAGTAGATAGAGCACCGTAACATAAATATGGGTTAGGTTGACTTTTTCTGTAGTACATGTTGTAACGGTAATAATCTTGCATTGTCATCTTCACTCTTGCCTTTTTTCCTTTTTTAGTCACTCCATTATACGGAATGCCAACTTGGAAGCCACGTTCTCCATATGGAAATAATAATGGATATTGTAATGCCATGAAAGCAGGATGTAAAGATGATATTTGTTTAAGCTGCCCAGCATGAGTCTCCACTATGATATCACGTTTGAATGTATCCAAAGAGAAGTCTCCGACAACAAGCATTGCAAGTTGATCTGTAGTAGGGAGATTATACTGAACAGGATCACCTTCTTTTGCACCAACAATTCTTATTGCAAATTCTTCATCACCATGTTTTGCTAATCTGTCCCTTGCAAGCCTGAATTTTTGTGTGAAAGGATTATGTTGGTCTAACATTTTTATTAAACCCTGAATAACATTTGGATCCAAAGGATATGATGTCCTTTCATCTGGATTTAGAGCTTGTATTCTATTTCTCACTTCATTTGCAGTATCATAAATATAAAGTTGGATGAACTTAGGAGGACTGCCATCTGGTGGAAGCAAAGAGCCAATACGATGATGTACTTGACCATTGATTTTGAAGACAGGAGGACCGCTACCATCATTCATTGAACGGTCTATATTTGCTCCCATTGATGTGAAAGCAAACAAGCAATTGTATTGCCGTATGTTTTTCATAAATTTGTTACATTCCACTCCACCATTGAATCTTGCAAGGGAAGCCAACGGTTCAGGCCGTGGTTTGAATGGTGGTATGACCACTTTACCACCTTTACAGCAGTTGTTAAATATTATTTTCCCTTCACGTGATGAAGAATCAGATTTAATTCTCTCTTGATACCAGAACACAGCATGGCAGTGACGGCATTCATATTCTGGGGCACCATAGAAAGATCGATGGGGATAACAGGCTAGAACATTATATAGCCCATATAAAGTATAATAACCCCAATGAATAAGGAAAGCCATATTAAAATGGATTAGTTAATTAAAATATATGTAATTTTGTATATAATACAATTTTTAGTTTAAATACACCATACCTTTTAACGCATCTATATACGTCTGATTGAAGTGGCCACACTGCATAGGTATTATGTTGTTTGGATCTCGCCCTAGATGTGAAACAGATAGGTCTAAAGTAGATAAGAAGGCAGGAAATAATAATCGCTAGTGAAAGCAGTATAGGTAAAGCATAAGTTAATATGCATTACCTATTTGAGCCAATCGTTTTTCATCTAAACGTTTTTTCCGTTTTCGTCTACACTCGCTGGGATCAGAAGTGAGAGGAGCATAGCAACCAGTGTTACCTATGCAATAGGAAGATAGAATTTATGGTTATTTTTCCTTTTTATTAATTGATTTTTTACTTTTGTGAACTGTAAGGATGTGTTCTAAATACGTACATTCTCTCTTACGACGTGTGGACCGTGTGTTACAAATAGTTGAAGCTTCTGTAAAAAATAGAAGTAGCATACGTAGTGAAATAATAGAATTATATGCTAATATAACCCCAATGGTGATAAAGATAGAATTCAGAGAAATGACCATACGTGGCTTATGCTCACTATTATATATTTCTGCTGAATTTATCTCATCTGTCTTTGGGTTGCTATCCATGATTTCCTACACAATAGACAGTGACATGGCACTAAATATATATTTTTTTAAGAAAAGAAGTTGACAGGAAAGAAAAAGAAGGAAAATTGTAATTGTGGCAAAAAGAAGTTATTAGGAAAGGAAGGTCTATAGCGTTAAGGTAAAGTATATGCATGGATATACATATATACTTGCACACATACAACATAGACTTATGGAATTAATAATTCTGTATGGTAGAGAAACTGGTTATCAGTGGAATAAGTGTGATCATACCAGATTGTTGTAGCACCACTAATTATGCGGGGCAAGATTTCCAATGTAATCTGATTAACCTGCATTGCGTGGTGAAAGAGACGGGGAGGAGAAAAGAGTAAAGTAAAAGAAACACAGGAGAGGGAGGACCAGGGGGGGCATCAGCAGCGGGCACTCCACCTTGGACAGCAAAGCGAGGAGGCGCGTGGAGATACCGCGACCAAAGAGACGGGAGGCGCAGGGAGAAAGCGATGGAGACCGAAGCGCAACAGACGGGAGGTGCAGGAGAGAGCGACGGAGGTAAGGAGAGCGAAGTACAGTAAATCAGGTGACCAGTCAATTCTGGAGGGTTCCCACTAGGCCAACGTGTCCCGCGGCAGCTGATGGGGACGGCAAAAATGATCTGAACCGCGGGATGTAAATCCAACGACGAGAAAGTTTTACGCCGGCGTGTCCACCGTAGTTGCGATGGGATGCCGCCCGATTTGTTATATCTAATTATAAATCCCGCCAAGATTAGACTTAGTCGAGATTTAGAAGAAAGGGATCGGGATTGGTGGTAGGTTGCCCAATATTAAGCCAATTCCAAGGAGTGGGGCGCAAATAATGCAAAAATTTTGGCCGGCCAAGGGATGCGAGCGGCGGAGCGAGTGCGTGTGTGTGTGAGTGGGGCCGACCGTGTGCGAGTAGTAGTAAGTGCGAGCGCGCCGCCTCGCCCACCACGCGCGCGTCCACTGCACCGCCCAGGCCCACGGCGCTGCTCCGCGGCGCCGTGAACCGGGCGCGTGCATTCCGGCCGTCCACGGCTTGCCCCCCCCCCCCCCCCCCCCCGTCGGTGGCGGCCGTCGGCATCGCGCGCGCCTGGTCGATCGGGATGCTGATTGGGAGCGAGTGGGGCCCGGTTGGGGATAAACCCATCTGGCTAGTGGCTGGCTAATGCCGCCTGCCCAACCGACCCGACCCAACCCCGCCGAACTGCTCCGATCGTTGAGTAGACTCACGAGTCACGACTGGTTCGCCCGTGTTTCGGAGTTTGGTTGGTATTTGGAGGCAGTTCTCGCTGGAGGCTCAAATGCTGACTGCTGCTAGTATACTCCGTAAACGTCAGAGTTAATTTGACTCTCCGTTTCAAAGCAGCAGCAGTACGTGCAAGGCTGCCTGCCGGCCAGCCGCCGGTCCTTTTTTATATTGAAAAAATCGCTCTACATGATGTTACACACGTACGCCTCTGCCTATGTTAAACACAAAGTCCGTCGCGCGACAGTGTTCATGCATGCGCACCGTGTCATCGGCGAGAACCATTGGTTGTTGCCTATCGTGCCTGCAAGTATCAGAATCAGCGTTGTTAATAACTTCTTTGTGTGATTTAGTACGTACAGTACGTTTTTGTCGGCGCCAGGTCGCTCCAGCTCTGCAGCTGTGTGCCACTTGAAAACACGTACGTATAGAGCTGCTGTTGCAGGCCCCATGATCCGATCCAGATCAACAGCTCAGGTTCAGCCGCCGGAGCGCTTTGCCGACGCTCACACGAGCGAGCTGAGGGGCGTCAATTAAGCTGCCTAATCATGACTGTCGGCTCATCATTTATTCTGGCCGAGGATTTCCTTCCTGAGTTTGCTCATGCTCCATGATTAGGAGTCGTGAGCGAGAGGCGTGTGTTTGTCCTTTCTACCTGACGAATCCGTGCGAGTTCTACGGCATGTCCGGCGAGACTTTACGAGCATTTTTTTTTCACCAGATAGGCTCGTATACAGGGAGTGGAGGAATCAGCTACTACACCGGACAGGCAATTCTAGGTGCACAAGATAAGAGAGAAAGGTGCGAGGTTTCCGTTGCTTGGAACGCACCTCAGCTCACCTCTGACCTGACCGTGAGTGAGGTTGGGCAATCCACAACCGAGTGTAGTAGTCTAGTACGACCAGCACACCACAAATCACATCAGTTAGCGGTTGGCTTGCCTCTTCTTTTATACAGTAGTTATATTTATATACTTGCTTTTGCTTGGCTTTCCTTGTACGTAGGGCCATGCCATGGGAGTGCCGAGTGCGAGTATATCCGATTCCAGCCACTAGAGGAAACCTACCAACCCACCACAGGTTCCATCCAAGCTCAGCGTGCCCTGCATATGATTCCGAAACCCCTTTCGCCGGCAGTTGCCGCTATTGACGGAGAATCTCCTACGTTTGGAAAAAGTCACCTATGCCATGTCCAACCAAGCACCGCTCAATCCACTGCCAGAATCCTTCACATCCGCCCGCCTCCTCCGCCTCGGCCATTTTTAGACCCGGTGCTGATGGGGCTTCAGCACCGGGTCCAACGGCTAGGAGCGGGGGCGGCGCGTGGATGTGTCAGGGCGGACACATTAGCACCGGGTCGTGGCAAGACCCGGTGCTAATGCGCCCCCTTTAGCACCGGGTGCAGCCAGCAACCGGTGCTAATGTGCCGAGGCCATTTCGCACCGGGTGCTGGCTGCACCCGGTGCTAAAGGGTGCACATTAGCACCGGGTCTTGCTACGACCCGGTGCTAATGTGTTTGAATATAGGGGCTTCTTCCTCCCCCGCCCGAGCCAGCTGAACACTTAGGCGCTGTGTTCATGCTGCTCGGCCGTGGGAGGGGAGGTGCTGCCCAAATTTTTTTCAAAATTTGTGAAGATTCTACTCATCTAAGGAGCACTACAAGGTACACTCTTTCATTCTCTAATGTTTTATTTAGCTTGTAATCCTTCTATGATTTAGAAATAGAGGGATTTGTGAATCAAAGTAAAGCTAGCTAGAGAGAGCTTGTGTTCTTGGAGAGAGAGGAGAGAGCTTGAGTTCATGGTGGAGAGAGTGTTCATGTTGTGTTTTAAATGGAGAGAGAAGGCAAGCTAGTTAGTATTTTGTTTTGTATGACTTGTGAATAGTTATAAGGCTTATAGTAATGTAGTTTTAGAAATTACTAGAAAATCAATATAAAATGCTAGAAAATCTTATAAATTAATAGAAAATCTTATAAATTAATAGAAAATCTTTAAAATTACTAGAAAATCTTATAAATTACTAGAAAATCAATATAAAATGCTAGAAAATCTTATAAATTAATAGAAAATCTTATAAATTACTAGAAAATCAATATAAAATGCTAGAAAATCTTATAAATTAATAGAAAATCTTATAAATCTTATAAATCTTATAAGGCTTATAGTAATGTTATATTTAATGAATATAGTAATGTAGTTTTAGAAATTTATTTATATAATGGAATATATATTATAATTTGTATTTATTTATATATTAAATTTTTTTATCTTTAAATTGTATTGTATATTTGTTATTGGTTAATAATGTAGATGAATAGACAATGGATGTACGGGGACCCCCACGCTTAGGCGTTCCGTGATGGCCTTAGGACGTTTCTCGATGCCGCCGAGGCTAACAGGACGCCGTCCGGTTTCATGTTCTGCCCATGCACCCACTGTAAAAATATACAATCGTACAAACAAAGAGGTTGTCTTCAGGTGCATTTGATGAGGCACGGTTTCATGAGGAATTATTCTGTTTGGACGAAGCACGGTGAAAGAGGAATTCTAATGGATGAAGATGAAGAAGACGAGGCCGATGACGACATTCCGTTATTGGCTCAATACTACGGTTCCTTTGCATATGCTGCAATGGGTGATGCCGATGAGGAAGATGTTGCTCGGGAAGGCGATGCTCAGGAAAATGAACCTACTGATGGACTCGGGCAAATGTTGCGTGATGCCGAGAAAGACTGTGGCAATGATAAGGAACTGAAAAAGATACAGCGCATGTTGCAGGACCACAAGACTGACATGTACCCAGATTGCAAAGAGGGGCTAAAGAAGTTGGGTAGCACACTTGAACTTCTGCAGTGGAAGGCAGCAAATGGTGTTACTGATAAGGGTTTCGAGGAGCTACTGAAACTCGTAAAGAAGATTCTTCCAGAGGGTAACAAATTGCCATCGACGACGTATCAAGCAAAACGTGTTGTTTGCCCTCTCGGTTTGGAGGTGCAGAAGATACATGCATGTCCTAATGACTGTATCCTCTATCGCGGACATTACGAACACTTGGATCGTTGTCCGGTTTGCACCTGCGCACGATACAAGATCAGGCGGGACGACCCTGGTGATGTTGGGGGAGATCGTTCTAAGAAAAAAATCCCTGCGAAGGTGATGTGGTATTTCCCTCTGATACCCCGTCTGAAGCGTTTGTTCAGGAACAAAGACCATGCCAAACTGATGCGCTGGCACAAAGAAGAACGTAAGCAGGATGGCATGTTGAGACACCCCGCCGATGGATCCCAGTGGAGGAACATCGACAGAGCATTCCCAGAGTTTGATGCTGATGGGAGGAATGTTAGGCTTGGTTTAAGTACCGATGGCATGAACCCTTTTGGTGAAATGAGCAGTAGTCATAGCACTTGGCTCGTGACTGTTTGTATCTACAACCTACCCCCCCTGGCTCTGCATGAAGCGGAAGTTCATTATGATGCCAGTGCTCATCGAAGGCCCAAAGCAACCTGGCAATGACATTGATGTGTACCTAAGACCATTGGTTGACGAACTTTTACAGCTGTGGAAGAATGAAGGTGTTAGCATGTGGGATGAGGACAAGCAGGAGCAGTTTGACCTTCGAGCACTGCTTTTCATAAGCATCAACGACTGGCCTGCACTAAGTAACCTATCAGGACAATCAAACAAAGGATATAAAGCATGCACTCACTGTTTAGAGGAAACCGAAAGCATGTATTTGAAACATTGTCGTAAAGTTGTGTACATGGGTCACCGTCGATTCCTTCCGGCGAAGCATGAGCTACGAAAGAAATGTGCGCGTTTTGGCGGGAAAGCTGACCGCCGTACAAAGCCGAGACACCGGAGTGGAGAAGAGCTATTTGATATGGTGAAGGACCTACACGTGGTGTTTGGCAAGGGAGACGGAAGCCAGGCTGCTCCGACGGGCGAGGATGGTCGTGCCGCGATGTGGAAGAATAAGTCTATCTTTTGGGAGCTACCTTATTGGCAACGTTTAGAGGTCCGTAACGCGATTGATGTGATGCATCTGACGAAGAATCTTTGCGTGAACTTGATAAGCTTCCTGGGTACTTATGGGAAGCCAAAAGATACACTGGAAGCACGTCAGGATCTGAAACGATTGAAGCAACGGACTGATCTACATCCAGAAAAGAGAGACAAAGGACGCCAGTACTTGCGTCCTGCCAGCTTCACTCTCAGCAAAGAAGAGAAGGCAAGCATGTTTGAATGCTTGAACAGTATCAAGGTTCCGTCTGGCTACTCCTCCAATATTAAGGGAATAATAAATATGAAAGAGAAGAAGTTCACAAACCTGAAGTCTCACGACTGCCATGTGTTGATGACACAGCTGCTTCCCGTCATACTCAGGGGTGTGCTACCAGTTAACGTGCGGAAAGCCATTGTGAAGCTATGTGCATTCCTCAATGCAATTTCTCAGAAGGTGATCAATCCAGACCATTTAGATCAGCTACAGAACGACGTGGTGCAATGTCTTGTCAGCTTTGAGATGATATTTCCACCATCCTTCTTCAATATCATGACACATCTATTGGTTCACCTCGTCAAAGAGATTCGTATATTGGGCCCAGTATTTCTACACAACATGTTCCCATTTGAGAGGTTTTTCGCTGTCCTAAAGAAGTATGTCGTAATCGTTCTCGTCCAGAAGGATGCATTGCTAAGGGATACGAAACAGAGGAGGTCATTGAATTCTGTGTTGACTTTGTCGACGATCTTATGCCGATTGGTGTGCCCGAATCCCATCACGAGGGGAGACTTGGTGGAAAGGGCACACTAGGGAGAAGATCGATGGTGATCAAGGACGTTGAGACATTTCGTAAAGCGCACCTCACAGTTTTGCAACAATCAACCTTAGTTGCTCCGTACATCGAGGAGCACATGCAGATTCTCAGGGACGAAAACTCAACAAAGTCTGCGGCCTTCATTCAGCGTCTGCACAATAGTACTTTCGCCGATTGGTTGCGAAGACGTCTTATGGGTGTCGAGGGCATTGATGCGCAGATAGCTTTTGTAGCTAGAGGTCCATCGAGCACGATCTTGACATTCCAAGGATACGACATCAATGGGTATACATTTTACACAAGAGCCCAGGACAAGAAAAGCACCAACCAAAACAGTGGTGTCCGGATCGACGCGACAGACACCAATGGCAATACAAACTCATACTATGGAATCATAGAGGAGATATGGGAACTAGAGTACGGACCTTTGAAGATCCCACTGTTCAAGTGCCAATGGGTGAAGCTGACTGGAGGAGGTGTTAAAGTTGAAGCGGACTATGGAATGACGTTAGTGGACCTAAACAAGATTGGCTTTCTAGACGAACCGTTCATCCTGGGCAAAGCTGTCACACAAGTTTTTTATGTGAAGGACATGGCTAGCAGACCGAAGAAAGGGGCGGATAAGAAAGGTGGGGGTAAGCAATTGGACCCATCACAAGACGAGCCAAAGCGTCATATAGTTCTTCCTGGAAAGAGAAAAATCGTAGGAGTTGAGGACAAGACGGATGAAGATTATGATATGCTCGATGGCCGGCCTCCATTCTCAGTGGCTGATGACCCAAGCATCCTGTTAGCGGCGGAGGAGACACCGTATCTACGGCGTGATCACAATCAAGGAACATTTGTAAAGAGGAAGTTTATTAGTGTCCGAGTAAACGATGATGCCATGTAATTTAATTGCACTATGTTCCACCTATGTTCTAAGATTTTCTATTGATTTATAAGATTGTTTTTATTAATTCTAGCATTTTATATTGATTTTCTAGTAATTTATAAGATTTTCTAGTAATTTATAAGATTTTCTAGTAATTTATATTGATTTTCTAGTAATTTATAAGATTTTCTAGTAATTTATAATATTTTGTATTAATTTATAAGATTTTCTATTAATTTATAAGATTTTCTAGCATTTTATATTGATTTTCTAGTAATTTATAAGATTTTCTATTAATTTATAAGATTTTCTAGCATTTTATATTGATTTTGGAAACTGGGCGCCAAACGAAAATTTGGGGCCTTTAGCACCGGGTTGATCTAAAATCCGGTGCTAAAGGCCCCCAATTTTCGTTTGGCACCAGTTACGGCCTTTAGCACCGGGTGTAGAAGACCCGGTGCTAAAGGGCCTTTAGCACCGGGTGGTGGGAAGACCCGGTGCTAAAGGGGGGCCTTTGACACCGGGTTGTGGCTGCACCCGGTGCTAAAGGCCACGACCGGTGCGGCGGGGCCAAAGACCGGCCTGGCCACGGAGGCTGTGCGGCAGCTGGCCACGTCACCGGGCACACACGTGCCACGTCACTGGATGAACAAGAACAATTTTTCTTTTTAATCTCTGTATAAAAGTTGTAACTAGTCGTTCTCCCTCGTACAAACTTCAAAAAAGATCAGTTTTCTTCCTAAAAATTACTAAAATCATACTCTATCAAGTTATGAAACTTATTAATATTATTATTTTGAAAAATCTTCTCGTGTGAGACTGTTTGAACAATCCAAATTTTGAATTAAAAATGACAACTACAACCAAGGTTTTTTCACACTAGGTGATGTCAAATGAAAAAGTGATGAATACCAAAGTTTCATATTTCATCATGATCTACAATCTTTATTTAGGTCATTTTGTCATTTTCAAAATGGGTAATAACATGTAGTACAAATTTGACAAGTCTCTAACAAAGTTTTAGAAACTATGCGAGTGAATCTAGGATTAATGAACAATGTATACTACCACTTTCTCAAATGCAAAAATGACTTAAATAAAGATTGTAGATCTTGATGAGATATGAAATTTTGGTATTCATTACTTTTTCATCTGAGACCATTTAATGTTCCAAAATCTTTCTTTTAGTTATCAATTTTTGTAATTTATAAGATTTTCTAGTAATTTATAAGATTTTCTAGTAAGTTATAAGATTTTCTAGTAATTTATAAGATTTTCTATTAATTTATAAGATTTTCTATTAATTTATAAGATTTTCTAGAATTTTATATTGATTTTCTAGTAATTTATAAGATTTTCTTATTTAATATATATTTTTAATAGGTATTAATAACTGAATTAAAACAAGTATTAATAACTATATATTAAAAACTATATTTATAAGATTCCCAAATAGTAGCCCCCGGTGCTAAAGGCCGGTTCGGAAACTGGGCGCCAAACGAAAATTTGGGGCCTTTAGCACCGGGTTGATCTAAAATCCGGTGCTAAAGGCCCCCAATTTTCGTTTGGCGCCAGTTACGGCCTTTAGCACCGGGTGTAGAAGACCCGGTGTTAAAGGTCCTTTAGCACCGGGTGGTGGGAAGACCCGGTGCTAAAGGGGGGGGCCTTTAGCACCGGTCTATACTGCACCCGGTGCTAAAGGCCTTCGTCTGGCGCACAGTTACGGCCTTTAGCACCGGGTGTAGAAGACCCGGTGCTAAAGGGCCTTTAGCACCGGGTGGTGGGAAGACCCGGTGCTAAAGGGGGGCCTTTAGCACCGGGTCGTGGCTGCACCCGGTGCTAAATGCCCCGGACCTATATAGGCCGGGGACTTCTCTCCCCTCCCTCACTTCGCCCTCCTCTCCTCCAGATCGAAACCGCCGGCGCCCCCTCGTCTCCTCAGTCGCTGTCGCCCGTCGCCGTCGCCCGTCGCCGCCGCCACCCGTGGTCCCCGCGCCCACGCCGCCGCCGCCTGTCGTCCCCACGCCCACGCCGCGCCGCCGTCCCCGCGCCCGTCGGTCGTCCCCGCCGCCGTCGTCGTCCCTGCGCCCGTCGTCCCCGCGCCGGCGCCCCTCGTCCCCGTGCCGCCCATCGTCCCCGCACCGGTGCCGCTCCTCTTCCCCTCGCCGCCGCCGCCGCTCGTCCCCGCGCCGCCGTCGCCCGCCGCCCATCACGCGGTGAGCCTCTGTGAAGCCGGCCTTCGTGCCGTGCGTGAATGTTTGTGAGCCGGCCTTCGTGTCGTGTACGTGTTTGTGTGTGCAGGTACCCGTTGCATGGCCGAACACGTTCGGCCATGCACATTTGCTTAGCGAACGTGTTCGGCCATGCGCATTTGGTTAGCGAAGCGCTTAGCCGAACGCGTTCGCTAAGCACATACATTGAAAATATTAGAAATTACATTGAAATGTATATTGGAAATGTTATATGTTTGAAATGTATATTGAAAAATGCTTCATTTAAATGTATTGGAGATATTTACATTGAAATGTATATTGGAAATGTTATATGTTTGAAATGTATATTGGAAAATGCTTCATTTAAATGTATATTGAAAATTCTATGTATATTAGAAATATATGTGCTTCATTTAAATGTATATATTTCTTATCAATTATTTTTAAAATTATGTATATTAGAAATATATGTGCTTCATTTAAATGTATATTGGAAATGTTATATGTTTGAAATGTATATTGGAAAATGCTTCATTTAAATGTATTGGAGATATTTACATTGAAATGTATATTGGAAATGTTATATGTTTGAAATGTATATTGGAAAATGCTTCATTTAAATGTATATTGGAAATTCTATGTATATTAGAAATATATGTGCTTCATTTAAATGTATATATTTCTTATCAATTATTTTTAAAATTATGTATATTAGAAATATATGTGCTTCATTTAAATGTATATTGGAAATGTTATATGTTTGTATAATGTTATATCCAGGGCGACAATGTTGCAAGGGCCGAAAATATTGAAGGGGCCGCCAATGTCCAGGGCGAACGTGTCCAGGGCAGCACTATTGAAGGGGCCGGTAACGAGCCCTCGTCTAGTCAGGTGTGTATATAGATAACATAAATTTGTACTGTACATGTCAATTATGTATACCATCTCTATATCATCTCGTATATATGTAATTTGTGTAGGCCGCCTCTGCTAAGAAATCAAAACGATCAACCACGAAGAAGCTGAAGGATGTCAAGTTACACATCACCCGAGTGGAAGATGACGGGGAGCCAGTTGAGCCCCCAAAAGTGGCCAAGAAATTTGTATATCAGTGCGGGGTAATTGTACGGGACAATGTGCCCATTAGTATCAGAAAATGGAAGTCCACGGACCCCACTGAGGAGTACGTGCTCCCCGATACAGAGAAGGAGATGCTATGGAGGGAATTAAAGGCAATATTCGACTGGCCTAGCACTCATGAAGCAGAACTGAGGGATTGGACAATGAAGAAGATGGCAGTTCTGTTTCAGGATTTCAAGAAGAAGTTGTACTCGCAATTTCTCAAAACCGGAGAGGCCCCGGATCCTGAGAAGTATAAGAAGATCACTGATGACGAGTGGTAAGCATTCCTTGAGTACAAAACCTCCGAAGAGGGTGCAACGGCTAGCGCTAGAAACGCTGGAAACGCCGCAAATAAGAAGTACTCTCATAAGATGGGTTCGGGAGGTTACAAGGCAAGCATCGCTAAATGGGAGAAAATGGAAGAAGATCTATATGCTAGAGGCATCACTCCAGCGACACATGACTGGCCCACAAGGACCAAGCATTGGTACTATGGTCATGGAGGCACCCTAAGCCCAATCGATGGCTCCTTAGTTTTTCCTGAGGACTTGTGAGAACTAGCTCAGCGTCTCCTCGATATCCTCAGGGCATCTGAGAGGGGAGAATTTGTTGCTGATAGAGACAGAGATGAGCTAACCTATGCCTTAGGGAACAAGGAGCATCCTGGACGGACGCGCGGCGTAGGCACAAGCATCTCATGGAAGAAAGGTTTCCAAGAGCACGCCGCCATCTATAGGAGCCGTTCGAGGAAGAAGGCCGAATATGAGCAGAGGGTGAGGGACCTAGAGCAAACGGTTGCCGCCCAGGGCTCAAAGCTCCAAGAAATGGAGTCAGAGATGGAGCGACGGATGAAGGTAGCATGGCTGCAGATACAACAAGCCACAGGCGGGACCGGTTCCACAGAGCCTGCACCTCTCCAACAAGCCGCAGGCGGGACCGGTTCCACAGAGCATGCACCTCTCCAAGATGCGGCCCTTATTAGCCCTCCACAACAATATCAAAGCAGTCACGCTTCCACACAGGCCGCCGAAGCGGTCCGTTACACTGTGGATGAAATAACTCAACGGACCGCGTGCGAGCTTGTCGTCAGGCAGAAGAACTTAGCTGTGGTGGTACGTATGCGACCTTAGTTCGTATTGCATACATTTCACCGTAAATACCATTCATTTACTAACTTTCTTTGTGACTACTAACTTATCAGGTCGCATACGGTATGACCAAACGTGTGGAAGAAGGGCAAAAATGGCACTGCAATGACATTCCACATGGTTACGTACCTGTTGAGGTGGAGCAAGTCGTCACCAACTGGGAAGACTTGGAACTTGACATCCCCGGAGGTGACGGAGAAACAAAACTCGGTCAGTGTTCTCACTGCATCATTCTATGGAGCAAGGCAGACGTCGTCATACCCGGTACACCTGCGGCTACCAACAAGCCTCCGTCACCTCGAAGAGATCCACCGGATCATGATGATTCTCCGGGAGCTCCTGATGCAAGCCCGTCTCCTCCGCCGAAGAGGTTTTCGTCTCCTCCGCCGAAGAGGTCTCTGTCTCCTCCGCCGAAGAGGTCTCCGTCTCCTCCGCCGAAGAGGTCTCCGTGTCCTCCGCCGAAGAGGGGACGCCGCACTAAAGCCTCTGCCCCCACTCCACCAGCGAAGAAGGCGCGGAAAACCAGAGAGAAGCCCGCACCAGAGAAAAGAGCGGGTGAGAAGACTCTAGAGGAGCTCGAAGCCTCGGTCAAAGCAGACACAAAGAGGCAAATGGCCGAGTGGAGGAAAAAACCTGAGCCGGAGCCGAAGCTTGATCCCACCGTCGTCAAGTCATTCCTCAGTAATTTGAGCAAGGGTCAACAGAAGGAAGTAATAGTAACAGACTATGACCGCTCATTACTGAAATCTCGCCGGAAGCGGAAGGCTGCAGATAAGGAGGCGGGCCCATTCAAAAAGGTTCCTCAGCTCGGCCAGCAACCTCAGCGGCCCTTGGGTCCATTTCCATCTCTGGACGAGCTTAACGTGCAACGAGTAATGCCCGAGACTGGACTAACCAGAGCGCAAGTCCTGGGGGAAGAAGAGGTGCCTGTAAACACAACGCTGAAGTGACCGTTTAAGCTTGGCGAGCCTATGGTCCCTCCTGAAATGGAGAGCAAGCTACAGACGAAGATGCGCCGATTCCATGAGTGGTACTTGGAAGAATCAAGAAGGAATAAACGGCGCATGATCAGAGTAGGCGTGAAGGACCATGATTTCTACAATGGTGACGAGGATTGGGTCTGGCTGAGGTTTAAGGATATGTATGAGCTGTACCACCGCGACGCCATGGACGTGGATTTGATCACCTGTTGGACACTGTAAGTACTTTGTTGTTGCTTATAATTCACAGTTTGAAAACAATAATTCCAATCTATGCTGACGCGGGCTTTATTTATTGCTTAACATATGCAGAATGGAGATTCAAAAATGTCGGAGATCCGGGATATATGACGTTGGTTTCGTGGATCCTCGAAGGATAAGTGAAAATATGATATTTATGAATCCTGAGGAAACATATGGAAACCTATACAAGTACATTAAGAAACAAAATTACTGCGACTCCATACTAATCCCGTACAACATCGAGTGAGTACATACACAAGCTTCTTCTTATACTGTCTGTGTACTATTTCATTTCTGATTATAATGTATACATGTATACAGATTCCACTGGTTTCTAATAATATTGTGTCCTGACCGGGGTGTCGTGAACGTCTTTGATTCATTGCACACTCCAAAAGAAAAACTACAGAACATCATGGACATGATGACAAGGTGATGTATATTTTCCCCTACTTAATTCACCCCTTACACTCGCAATGACTTAACTCAATTTTTTTGTTCGCAGGGGCTGGATTCAATTTCGTCAAGAACACCCGGGTATTCAACATGAAACACTAAAATGGAACATTGGCTTTCCGGTAAGCAAGTAATTTGTACATGTAGGCCTCGGCTAATATATTATATGAATTTTACTTAATTTCTTTTGGTCAACAGTGTGCCAAACAGGGGCCGGGAAATAATTTATGTGCATACTATGTTTGCGATTACATGTGGAATTGGGGACATAAAAAGCTTACACAACACGATATTATGATACGTAATAATAAACACATTTCCATTATTATTAAGTGCACAATTATTGTCTCCAACTCGGCGGATTAAATATCTTTCAATTATTTGTAAATTATAGATGTTGAACCTGAAGGAAGAGTCCCTTGAGCTAGAAAGAATTGACGCAATTGCAGAACAGCTCGTCGGATGGATCTGGGACGAGGTCGTCAATCCCCGAGGAGAATTCCACTCGCCAATACTGGAGGACGTGCCGGACAGTCCAACAAGCTAGTCGTCAATCTTAATTAAGTAGAAAATACAGTTTAAATATATATAACTCGAGTTGACATGCAGGAATATCTACTTTTGTAATATATATGTCTTCTATTTTGATGAAATGTCAGCTAATATGAATATAGAGTCGGCCGAATACGCATTAGAATACACGTATTAGAATATATACGTATATAGACGTGCATGCATGGCTACTGAAAAAAGCAAAAAAAAAAAGAAATCCGGGGCCTTTAGCACCGGTTGCAGACAGCAACCGGTGCTAAAGGCAGGCCCTTTAGCACCGGGTCGTGGCTGCACCCGGAGCACCGGTTATTTAACCCGGTGCTAAAGGGGTACCCCTTTAGCCTCGGATTAGTTGCACCGGGTGGGAAACCCGGTGCTAAAAGGCTTTTCCACCCGGTGCAGATGTTGATCATTCTGGTAGTGATCAGACGATGCGATGACAGAGCAACGAGGGGCAAGTCAAGTTACGAGGGAAAGGCGCCGACTCAATTTCGAAATTCCTCCATCCGCGTGCTATAATCTTCAGGTCTTCAGTGTAGTACAGTATGACCAGACCAAACTGGCGAGATTAATTACAGCGGCTTGCGTTGCATACGGATCAGTTCGTTCCCATCACTACATATGCTTTCAAGCATTTTCCGTCACCACCTCCAGATTGTGCAGTGATGGGGGACCATGGGATCGACGTCCTCCGGCACTCGCTCAACAGGTGAGTGCCAGCGGAGCAGGATGGCTGCACTCATCAGCGGAGATGTCGGGTTTTAGGGTTTGTCCTCTCCATCACACATCTCACCGTTCACCGCCACTTCCAGGTTAGGCGGGGTGGTCATCGCCAACGCCATCCATCACCTTCACAGCAGCGTTGCTGCGAGCCTGAAGCCTTATTAGCGATTTGCGCTGATGCCCGGGCATGGGCATCCTTTTCTGTCAGTCTCTGGCTCTGTGCACCCATGAAAAAGTTAGAGTGTGTTTAATAGTTGAGATAAGTACTTGGCTATTAGACAAGCTTAGAGCCAACCCATACAACAATATACTCATACTTGTCTATAACAATTTTCTTCATCTGCATGCAGCGCCAAACTCACTCCTCTCTCCTCCCACTTCCTCTCCAGCTCAGCAGCCAAGATGACGTGTCCGGCGTCACCAACAGTCGTTGGGTGTCGGGTTTGCTCTTAGACGAAGATCGACAAAAAAAAACAGCCTAAATTCTTGGAAACCGCGAGAGGAGGTGTTCGCGGCGCAGATCGTTTACTTTCTATACTTTATTGTCCTCCAGCAAATTACCTGCAGTAGTATACTTTCTATATGCCATGATCATGTACACGGTAATAAGCTATACACACCAGCTGGTGTACACCAAGTATTGATGAGCACACTATGAACAATCACCCGACGATTTAAATTTACAGAAAATATATCAGATGCATCAACTAGACTCGAGTGACTTGCGCGCGCGACTGGAACACTCCGCCGCCGCAGATCCTATCACTCTTTGGCATGAGCCGCTCTGAAATTCAGCAGCGAAGGGATCATGAGATCGACGTCCTCCACGCGCTCAAAATCCTCGAGTAGCGACTCCACCAAGTACTTCCCTCCATGGGCGAAGTAGACGAGAGAAAAACCCCTAAACATCAGGGGCGGATCAACCGTAGGTGCATAGGGTACCGTTGTACCCCAAAAATTTTGCAAATATATTGTATATATATATAATACCTTGTAAATATAAAGTCTAAGGGCCAATTGGAAGTAAAACAGACCCAAACTGTCCACCAAGACATTTTTGTTTGTTTTTAGGAGAAACAAGCATGCATGGATCCATTGATCTGAATATCGATCACCAATCGACTCTCACATCCATTCTGTCTATATCAGCTCCGGCTTCGCCGTATGACGTGTTGTAATATTTATTGAGTTAATGATTTTGATTTTGTTAAATCAGTCAATTTAGGTCCAACTTTATTAAGAATCTAGCTCCCTTTCAATCTAGCAATTGGAGGAATATAGTGTAAAGCTATATAGATCTAATATATATATATATATATATATATATGACGTTCTTTGGCAGTTATGTAGTATCCCATAAACTTTAGTAATCCATGTCATGGCTTAAGTTTGCACCTCCATGATTGAAATCCTGGATCCGCCCCTGCTAAACGTCCCGTTCTTATTGATGCGACGCATCGTCGAGTTCCTAACTAGGGTGGAGGCCGGGGCGACGGTCAGCTCCCTCTCCATCTGGAACGCCTTTGTGGTGAGGAAGCCGTCGATGCACAGGGAGACATGCTGTAGGATCTGCTCAGGCAACGCAGACTCCCGGGGAGATGGTGCCACGAACGCATCCAGTGGCCCGATGTCTTTCAGGACGTGAAGGATTGTGGCAAGAACTCTCAAGTTGTCCGCGTTACTTTCGAGGGAAATCACACTGCTGTGCTTGGTTTTGGTGGCGTTGTCACGGCTCGAAATGGCTGCAATGAATGTCATACTCATCGCTTCATCATCAGATAAAAAGCTAACATATGAGGGGAACTATTGTGAAGGGACGATCGCGTACCATCCAGCGGGATTTCCATCCTGTCTCCTGCTTTCCTGAACGCGCCTGGGATCACCAAACATCAGATAGATACAAATGCACTAACAAGATGTGTCATCAAGTTTTAACAGACTCACCACAATCCAAAAGCGCCAGCCCCCGAAGAGCCTCAGGCCCGAACTTATACCACAGTCTCTGCCTCAAGTTTGCAAAGGCATCGTGTACACTAGAAGAGATCCCTTTGATCAATGCAGCAACATAGCGTGCAAGAACAATGCACTGATCAATATCCTCGATATAGTTCAGAGATTTCTCTGGATGGACCTTCTGTTTATTCATCCACTGATTATAAAATGTCTGTGGCGTCCTCGCCGAATCTCCTGTGAAGTTTCTCAGGATAAACCAGACTTCCCACCTTATCCATAAGTCTAAGCATGGATCTCAAGCAAGATAGCATCACTTCATATATTTCTGGCAAAATATAAAAAAATTAGAAACATGAATGTCAGGATGATTTAAATATTGTCTGCACACAATGAGTGCAGAAAACCGGTTTTTGTAAATTTTAAGTTTCAGTTAAGCGTGGTAAGAAAATAAGCATAATATAATAATACCTCTTTCTGGATTCCCAGTAGTACTGATAGGTTTGCGTACATCTGAGGAGCCAGCCATCTTGTCAACTGCAAGAACGAAATTTTAGAACAGGTGGGAATTTATCAATGACACAGCTGGTGCAAAGTAATCATTTTCAGTTACCTTTTTTTACATGTGCAGAACTAGATACTACGTAATCTAGTAATGCATCAAGAGCTTTCTTCTCCCTGATGTCAGGAGATAGATCTGCAAGGCCTGAACATTTAAGATTATGCAGTACCAAAACCAATTTGTTATAGAAGAACGCATGGACTTTTTCTGTACTCCAGTTTGGTTCAGGTAGGGATTCAAAATTGGACCTCACGTGAATAGCAACTTCAGGTGCTGAACCTGCCAAGAAAACAATTCACACAGTGAGTCACAGTTCAGCCTGACAAAATAATATATGGTATATATGAACTGCTTGAAACAATAGTAAAGAAGGAATTAGTGCCATACATATATTTTCTAATAGAAACATTTTTCATGGAATTCCGTATGCTAGAGACGGACCCAATAGCTTAAAGAACAATGATAAGTAATTTAGTGTGGCAGATTTGTTGGGGCTGTGGAAGCTGAAGAGCTTTCTTCTCACTGCTGTTGGGAGATTGTCATGGCCCCGCGGTAGAGAACGCAGGGCGTAGTCGTGGTAGGTAGCCAGCCGCTGCGCTGCCGGTTTCCTTTCCGTGGTGACAGATAACTATCGCCGGGGCGACGTTGGTGAAAGAAGATGAGAGAGTAGAGAACGGTGATGAGTACAAGAGAATTGGGAGTGAGAATCAGATTGTAATCTTTTCTTGCTTTCCTTGATTGATACAACTCCTCTCATTATATAGAGAGGTTTACTTGACCCTAACACTAGACTCCCAATCCGGTACTATTATCTTTAACTAATCCCGCTACTGTTCACGGTACTGTTCATGCCAGCCCAAAAGGCCCACCTAGCCCAAAGGCCTAGCCCATAACACTTCACCCCTCCTTTCGAGCACCTCGTCCTTGAGCTGCAGACAGACTTGACACGCACACGTAGGTGCAAAACGACCTATATTGACTCTAAAATATGTCTTTTATATCTCGGCAATATTTCATTATTTATAACTAAAAATAAATTTCTACCCGATCTCATGGCCAATCTCCTCCGCTACTGTGTCGTCATATTGCACATAAAACATATGTGTGCACTTATGGCCACGGGTGAAGTACTCGTCGCAATTAAAACACAGACCCTACCGACGGCGCTCTTGCAACTCAACAGGCGTTAGGCGGCGGATTTGGCGCGAGGACGCCCCATCTGACTGGACAGGAGCTGCTGACCTTGGAACTAAGGATCGAGACGGATCACTGAGACGGTGGGTCTTCTTCTCAAACGCACGCGCCAAGGAGATCGCATGGTCCAGCGACCGCGGGGCTTGTAATTCCACATCAATGCGAAGGTCATCAGCCAACCCAGACGTGACATCTGTCGCTCTTGTCGCTCCGTCAGTGGATCCGCATGGTTTAGCAGTGCCAAGAATTTCTGCTGGTAATCATCCACTGTCCCTGACTGACACAGCAGGCGAAGCTCGCCCAGGGGATTGCTGCGTATTGGTGGCCCAAACCAACGGTTACAGAGCTCCCAAAAATCCTCCCAAGGAGGTGGACCACGGCTGCGCTCCAGGTGAGCATACCAGTGATACGCATCGCAGTCAAGGTGGAACGTGGCCAACGAAACTTGCAGCTTGGGATCCGTCTTCTGCATGCGGAAATACTGCTCACAGCGACTCAGCCACGGGAGGGGGTCCTCCTTGCCATCGAAGCGCGGAAAATCGAACTTGAAATAGCGGGGAACCATCCCATCGAGCGCACCCGGCACGGCCGACGAGCCGGCGTCACGAGGATCACGGGTAGCGCGAGGGTGGATGACCTCGTCCATGGGCTTCTTGGGCAACAACCCCGGACCATGCACCAGCTGTCCGTCGAGAGCGAGCAATCCCCGGCCAACCAGAAGCGGCGGTGGATCATCAGGCTTCGGCTCCTTGGTCGAGTCCCCGTCGGGTTTAGCGGCCGATTCCGCCGACGTCTCACCCACGATGCCCTTCTCCTTTTCCAGGCGCAAGATACGATCATTCATGCCGGTCAGAAGCTTTGTCATCTCAGCAAGCGTAGATTGCACCGACGTAAAGCCGTCGGTCGACTCCTTGCGCAGCGCCGTAATGCCGTCGGTCGACTCCTGGCGCAGACGATCTTCCTGCTCCCGTAGGTGCCGCTTGATCTCGTCTCCCACAGACCCAGACATAGTGGAAGCTAATACCAAGTTGTTATGGCCCTGCGGTAGAGCGCTGCCGGTTTCCTTCCCGTGGTGACAGATAACTATTGCCGGGGCGACGTTGGTGAAAGAAGATGAGAGAGTAGAGAACGGGGATGAGTACAAGAGAATTGGGGGTAAGAATCATATTGTAATATTTTCTTGCTTTTCTTGATTGATACAACTCCTCTCATTATATAGAGAGGTTTACTTGACCCTAACACTAGACTCTCAATCCGGTACTATTATCTCTAACTAATCCCGCTACTGTTCACGGTACTGTTTATGCCGGCCCAAAAGGCCCACCTGGCCCAAAGGCCTAGCCCATAACAGAGATAGACCTGCCAGGCCTGAACATTTAAGATCATGCCTGTACCAAAATCAGTTTGTTATAGTAGAATGTGTTGACCTTTTAGGTACTCCAGTTTGGTTCAGGTAGAGATTTAAAATTGGGCTCACATAAATAGCAACATCAGGTACTGAACCTGCGAAGGAAACAGTTTCATGGCAAGCTACGGTTGACCTTGACAAAATAATATATTGTAAAAACAGCATAGCTATGAATAGCTAGAAGATAGTTGTAGATAAGAAAATACTTGCATACACATTTTCTAAGAGACTTCATTTTTTTCTGAGAACCCACAAGATAAGAGAAGTAAATCAAAAATATAAACGTAATGTAAAAGCCAAGAAACGTGATCAGCCCTTTCTGATATACGTAGTACTAGAGAAGAACACTGGATCGTGCTAGTTGTTGGCTTGATCACCAAGACGATACAATTAAACTAAGACCACTCTCGGCCTCTGCATAATTAGGATGCACACAGACACAGCCATAAAAAATATACTGTAAAAGAGAAGAACGACATGGAAACCAATGTCATGCTGCAGCGAGCTACAATACACAATCAATATTCATCCTCTAAATTTTGTAGAGCAGAGCAGCTTTGTTGGGGCTGCCGAAGCTGAGAAATTGTTTTCATTTTAATAATGGTGGTGGATAGGAAGGCTGCAAGCCTGAAGGCTGAAGCTATGGAATTTGGTGTTGCCAATGCTAAAGAACACAGCAGTAGTGCTAAATTCCCATACTTCCAGCAAGTTGAATTAACGTGAAGTTGAATGAAAAATGTTACTTACCATTTTTATGATTCAAATCCCAAATTTGTGGATTGATCTCTGCAAGAGTACCGCTTAGCTCTATAATCTCCTCAACAGCAGATATCGTTTGTGACAACGACATACTATGGTAACTTGCATGGTCCTTCAAATCGGCACACCGGACACCTGTGAAAGAACAATGTGAAAACTAGGGTAAAAAAAAGATAAAAACTCAAGATCTGACACCTGAGAAGACATTACAGTGCATGCCCACATGCCCTAGCTTAATTTGGCCTTTGTAAAGTGTAACTGAATGTTTCTGTCGAATGCCGAATGCAATGAACAAATCCCAGGACAAGCACCACATTACCTTTTGTGTTTCCCGTGGCTTCATTGTATGCAATCATACATCGGATATGTTTCTTAATTTCACGATAGTAAACAACTTCGTTATCAGATGGTGGTTCATAAACACGCAAACGTGCCATGCAAAGGAGGAGAGTCAAGATTTTTTCTAGGTAATGTTCTCAACCCGCAAGAGGCTCCAGAGATTCAGAGCCATCAGACTTCATGTCCACTTCTATAACTTTTTCTTCAGTGCCTATGTTAAAGGTACAAAAAGAAGCGTTAGGCAGGATACGTATTCAGATAAATACTGTACGTTTTCACTGAAGCACAATCTCAGTTCAATATCAGTGAGACAACGGGCAGACTTGCCTGTACCTTCTGTCTGAGAGGCCAGAGCTGCATTAATCAGGCATTCAAATACATCATGAAACAACCTTTCTCCAATTCCTGGTACTGGATCAGCTGGAGATGTCTTCATTCGCTGTGTTATCGACATGATATACTCATAACGACTACCAAAGCCATACATGCTCTGACGGCACTTCCGTAACTTCCTACTAGTATGCACAATTTTGCGCTCTGAAAAATATCATGGGTAAAGTGTAAACCACTAGAGCATCAAAAAGATCAAGAACAGTCTACATTTGGTCAAATATGATAAAACTATTTGACTTGCTACGTCAGAGGTTCACTTTTTATACTTCAGATGTTCCAATTTATACTCAGTTAGTACCATGCACGAATACAAACTTGCCCATGTAATAGCTTATCACATAACACAAATTGACTATGTTACGATCAGGGATCACTACGGAACTATGAAAACAGCAAAACTCAGGGTAGTTCGTTCGAACACACCTTCCGGAGATGTAAAAATGCTATATCAACCATTTGTGAACTGAACGAGCAAATTACTTTCCAGTTTATGTTAGAAATTAGAATTTGTGAAACAGGAGAAGCAGGGGCATACGAACTGTTGCCTGTATGTGATGTAACGAGATGCAGCCACAGCCAGTACCAGATGCCATATAAATAGGGGGAAGTGACATGGAAAGATAATTGCAAAAAGAACATAGGAGTATCGTGTGACAGCACTGCCAAGACAGCAGGATGGTTGCACTAACCAGCAGAGATGTCGGGCTTGCTCTCTCCACCGCCACTCTCAGATTTTACTGCACAATTTGCCTTGGCCACGCAGAACTACACAGAGAAACATCGATCGTTTATGCCGGTATATATACACCTCCTTCCAAAAAAACAAAGCAGGGATCGAGTGACGATTCACCAATCACCATCGTCTTCGTCATCCATCTCCTCCTTCACCTTCACCGAGCCTGCAGCCGTAGCGATTTGCGCTGGCGTCCAGCCATTCTGTTCGTCAGCGTCCGCCTGTGCGCCCACAGAAAAGTTAGAGGAAAATCGAACAAGCGCCGCACGCCGGCCTATAAATCCTAGGAAGCCGCGACAGGGGTTGTTCACCGGCGGAGAACCGCGGCGGGGCAAGGGAAAACATAGGGCACAGGATCGCCAACCTGAATCCACTCGTCGCGGCCGTCAAGTTCGCCGAGGTCGAAGTGGAAGGGGGGATTTGATGACTTCGCGGTTCGGAGTCGTCATCGTCAATCTCGAGTTCTCAACAAGCGTGTGTTCTGCGGGCTGTCTCTCTCGGGCCCCGACAAGACGCAGTCCAGTCCGGTTCAGAGGTGGAGATGGGCCTCAATGTCTGTTTCTGCAGCCCGCAAAGTAGGCCAGAGACATGAGAAAAAAGCCCACGCGATGCTACTTTTCTGCTTGGACGGGCCTGATGCACCTACGAAAGTCCAAATCGTACTTGCGGGAACAGATGGCCCGTAGGCCCGAGACATGAGAACAGATGACAGGTAGGCCTAGTATAATAATATCCCAATTGATGCGCAAGTACATCATCAAAGAGTTTCGCAAAAAAACAAAGTTCATCATCATCAAACGAAGCACTTAACAGTACAAGATATTCAAGCATTCCTGCACATCAAGCATTATTTTATCTCTCTTTGTGTAAACTAATCCTTTTGTGCCAATACTGAGTAACATAAACCAACCCATGGATAATCTTTGTAAAGGAAACGCTAGAAAATAATAGTAGCGTTGTACTTCACTGAATATGCTGTCCATTTTTCGGGGCAGTGCATATTTGTCTTTGATGACCTAATCGAAACTTGTCCTTTTTTCTATTATAACATTGCTACAAAGCTTTTGCTGTTCTTTTGGAAAAAAATAATAATCAGAAGAAGACATAGACATTGTCCAAAGCAAAAAAAAAAAGGCGAAACCAATCGGCGCCGCATCCCTCCTCCTCCCTCTGTTTCGGCGCCGAAACTCTAGGGCACAGTGTGGAACAGGTAGTAGAAAGAAGAGAACCACGGCGCCGACGCGAGCAGTTAAACCAACCACGCCGCGGTTCGGCTCCGCTCCGCTCCGATGAAAGGCGAGCTGCGTAGCCGCCGTACGCGACGGCGACAGGCGCACCGGACAATTCATTCCCCCGCTGTGGACAGGACAAAACCCCATGTCGCTGCCTCGCTGGAAAGCTCGGCGACGGCGACGCCGCCGCCGCTTCGCTGGCATCTGGCTGGTCATTAGATCGACAGCGGTGTTATCTTTATCTTATCATCAGGAGCTACACGATCAGCTGTTTTGTCCCGGGCTTATTAGTGGTGGTAATTTAACAGGACAACTCGCCGAGTCACTGCTTATACTCAAAAGCTGTGGTACGGCGCAGACCAGGATGGCTGCAACCGAGCTACAGTAACCCTGACAGCATCAAGATCTAACGCTCGAGTCACTGCTTATACTCAGATCATCAGTGAACTGAACAAGAACAAGCGTAGGCAGCCCTTAGATCTCAATGTTGGCTCCTAAATTCCACTATGTAAAAAGAAGATTTTCATCATATCAAAATATCGACACATGCATGAAGTACTAAATATAGATAAAATCAAAAACTAAATGCATAGCTTTATTGTATTTTGCAAGACAAACATTTTAAGCCTAATTAATTAATGTTTGAACAATTTTTCACAAATATAAACGAAATGCAACATATTTATTATAAAGTATAAACTTGACATCAAAATTTGGACCAACAAGCGCGTAGTAGAGAACAGACAAGGAAATCCCCAGCTGGAAACAGTAACCACACTAGTTACTGTCGGGCGGCGTTAACAACCGGCAAAAACATGAGATGTGTGACCTAATAAATAAGGCCTTGTTTAGTTCCAAAAAGGAACTCCCAAATACACTATGCAAAAAAAAAGATTTTCCATCACATCGAAATGTCATAACATGTATGGAGTACTAAATATGTAACAACCCAAAAAAAATTCTCTTAGGATTTGTTGAATGCAAAAATGTGAATTTAAAAAATTTTGGTGAATTTTGTGCAAGACAACAAACATATAAGACTGACTTCTAATTGCTCCCTAAATTCCTAGGCAATTTAATTTCAAATTAAAAATAATTTGAAGTGCTAAGGACCAAATAGATGTGATTTGGAGTTAATTTGGTTTTATTGGATTTTTGTTTGTGTTTGAATTCAAATTATAGATTTGAATTCAAACAAATACTAACTAAACTAATTCAAATCTAAACCAAACCCTGTTGGGCCGAAACCCCTAACCCAAGTCCACCTAACCCCCCTCGATCTTTTCCCGAAGCCAACCAGCCACTTCGATCCATCCAGCAACCGGCCCAGCTTCGGCTCAATCTCGCCGCGCGCCCCTCTCCCTCTTCCTCTATCACCGACAGGTGGGCCCCGCCACCACTGTTCTTCTTCCCCCACTCTTTCTTCTCTCTGCCCGGCGAAAAGCAGAGCCGGCGCGGCCAATCCCAGCGCCGAGCTTGTGCGGCCAGTCGCGATTGCGACGCGTGGCCCGAGCGGGCTCGCCAAGCCATCTCGCCGTCCGTGCCCCCTCCAACCCTAGCGTTCCCCTATAAAGCCGCCGCCCAGCCTTCTTCTTCCCCAAGCCGCCGCCGCCCCTTTGGGGTTTCTTCTCAGCCCGGAATCGAGAGTGTGAGGGAGGGAGAAGGAGCAGGAAGGGTCGGGGAAGGAAGGATTGGAGCGGGAGCGAGCCGAGGTGGAGTCGATCCCCTTCCCCGCGTCAACGCCGAAGACCGGAGCGCCGCCGCCCGCGGAGCCGCCGACACCGAGCCGGACCAAGGACGAGAAGAGGAGCACGAGCACCGGAGGAGCACCGCGAGCACTGCCCCGAGCTGCTGTGTTCGACTACTTGCCCTAGGTGAGCCACCCACGAAAGCCCCCCTTTCTCCCCTGTCTCCGGCCGAGCGCCGCCGCACCGCCGTTGCTAGCCCCTCTGGGACCCGGACTTCGAGCCGTGGCCATCCTCTCGTGCAGGACCCCGTCGCGCCGCTGTCGCACCCGCGAAACGCCATCGACCGGACCGCAGCCAAGGCTGCCGTGGCCGAGCTCTGCTCACCGCGCGCGCACGCCGAGGCCGTGTCGCAGCCACGGGCAGCCGTGTGCCCGCGCACGCGCACCCAACCAGGGCCGCGACGTCGCGTTCCAGCACACGCTGGTGTCGCGCGTGCGCGAGCCCTTGCAGCCAAGCCGTCTCCGAGCCACCAACCACCCGAGCGCCGCCGGCCGCCGTGGCGCCATAGCCATGTCGCCGCCGCTCGCGTCGGGAAGCCCAAGCCGCAGCCAAACCCCCACCTTTTTCTTGCCGTTTGTGCTCGCGAGCACCAAGCCGAGCCGTAGCACCATTTCTAGAACCTCGCTGACCTTTCCCCGGCAATCGCCGCCGTCGACAGAAGCCGCTGGTCGCGCGCCAGTGCGCGCCGCGTTCGCGTCGCGCCGAGACACACGCTGGACCACACCAACACCACGCACAGCACGGCACAAAAGACCCTGTGGCGGCCACAAACCGATCCCGTGCACCCGGCTCACGTGAACCGTTCTCACGGTGCACCGTGGACTTGGTCCACAGCGCCGAGCCGGGCAGCCTACCCTTCTTGGGCTTAAAGTTAAACTTTAAGTACAATTTACCCCCCTGAACTTTTCTGGCCCAAGCCTTTCGGCCCAGTTTCAGCCCAGCGTTGTTTAATCTTTTCCTTTTAACTGCGATGACGTATGGGCCCACATGTCATACACTGTGTGTCACTGACCGCTGGGGCCCACTGACCGGAGCTGACCGTTGACCGTTGACCGGTCAACGCTGACGTCAGCAGGGCCCACTGCTGATGTCATCCTAGGCGGACCCCACTGCTGACGTCAGCATGACGTCATGCTGTCGTCAGCAGGCTAATTTCTGTCTTTTTTTTCTTTTCTTTTTCGGAAATTATTTAATATTTTCAGAAAATGATTTAAACTTCGAAAATTAATAATAAATCAACCGTAGCTCAAAAAAAATATGAAAACAGTTTCTATATTTTTCTAAAATCATGATCTACGTGTTAGTGTAGAGTTTGGTGTTCTTTGGGACTTCTTTCATCGCTGTCTTGGTGTTTCTTTGCTAGTAGTCGCGTCTTATTTTATTTTCCGCAACCCTAGGAGTTCCGGAGAGCCAGGAGGTGCCAGACCACTACGACAACTGCTTTGACGAAGACGAAGACTTTTGCCCAGGTTCACGCCCGACCAATCTCTGAAATACCTATTAGACATGCAACTAGTATGCTAGCGCTTTACTTTACTCGCATGATACACCTGCACTGCCTTTGATAATATCCTGTTACCTTGCTACCTACTACTCACTTTATGAAATATGCTATGCTATGCATGTGTTGGATGGTTGTGATTTGATCCTCTTGGCGTGAGTTGTGGGTGGTATGGGAGGTGTAGTGCAGCTAGGCGGTGTAAGCGAGTAATAACAACTCGATCGTTTGATCGGGGTGCTTGGGGACTGCACTCGGGCAGTCCCTACGGAGTACCTGTTGCGGATACATGGTTCTTGGATATTGGTTACTTAAGGAGTTTGGGCGGCTATACCTGTTATGGGTGCCGATTGCGGACCGTTGCGGCGGATCGCTTATGACGCTGATACTCGCTTTACCGACAATTAAGGATCGAGTCGAGTTCCACATTTGGACGTGGGGAATACCGTGCTCACCATCTACCCAGTATGGGGAGGGTTCCAGCAAGCCTACTCTAGTGCGGCGCCGAGACTGTAGGAGATTCGAGCTTGATATGTGTAAGGGGGACTCGTTGCGGCGTACTCTCCCTGATTTACCACGGCCCCCGACCGGCCCCGGTGGGAAGGTTTCACATCCCTGGGGCAGATGTTAGATCAGATGTTTCCCGAGCCCAGGGAGACAGGATTGGCGCCGTTACTGTTTAGGGTCTTTGCTGTGGGCTGTGTCTCAGGTTGGTTGCGGACCAGCCTTGCAGCCCGGATGGATTCCTGGAGTGGCACCTCTGCAGAGTGTAAACTATTGAAAGTGCATCTAGGCATTTAATCTATTTTGGTGATTAATGAAAATAGAAATTTGGATATGATGCTTTGCATGAGTTGTGCAGAATAAAATGAAATAAAAGGAAGACAATACTAAAGGAAGGACCCCAACGCTCATCCATATGGTGGAGGACTCAATTGGTGGATTTAAATTTAATTTTCCGTTTGAAATTGAGTATAGGACCACCGTACTATCAAGGGGGACGTAGTTGATAAATTCTAGTTGCTAAAAGTGCTTTGATTGAGATGACAAACTCTTGATAGTCACAAAAACACTTCACAAACATCTTTTCTGCTCGGCCGGAACTTAGGCCGGAAGATCCGACCGGAAGTTCCGGGCGGCTCGGCCTTGCGTTTTTCCTGGCCGGAAGTTCCGGCCATTGCTTCGGAAGTTACAAGACTTAGCTGTTTTTCGAGCTCACAAGTGTCCTGTTGCAAGTTCCGACCCGAGGCCGGAAGATCCGACCGGAAGTTCCGGCCGGCTCTGTCTTGGCTTTCTCCGGGCCGGAAGTTCCGGGGTCCCCCGGAAGATCCGACCTACTGTCGGAAGATCCGGCCCCTGGAACTTTTCTGGAGTTTTCCTCACACATATCTGTTGCTTATCGGAAGATCCGACCAAGTGTCGGAAGATCCGGTACCCCTTCGCAGTGAACATAACGGTCATATTTTGGGGGTTGGTATATATACCCCTCACCCCCTTTCATTCACGGTAGCGGAATACACTGACCTAACACGAGACAAACTTCCACTTGAGCATTCACTCCACCTCTCTACTCCCTTCCAAGGTTTGATCCTTCCAAGATTCACCTAGGGTTTGAGTGAGAGAGAAGATTTGTGGTGAGAGACCTAGTGCCATCTTGAGCTCCCTCAACTAGTTCATCTCTCAAGCACTTGAAGCACTTGGATTCATCAATTCACGTTTGTTACTCTTGGAGCTTGCTCCTAGACGGTTAGAGGTGCCGGTGAACTCCCATTCTCTTGTGGTTTGAGTCCCGGAAGTTTGTATTACCCTCTCTCTTCGTGGGAGCACATAGTAAGTAACTCAATCCTCCTTTGTGGTTGATTGGGAGAGACTTGGGGTTAGTGTGACAGCCCGGCTCTTTGTGAGCATCTCAACGGAGACGTAGCTCCTTTGTGGAGTGAACTTCGGAAGAAAATTCTTTGTCTTCACTTTCATTCTTGTTCATATTGTTTCTATATCTTGATTTGTCCCGATCTACTTATTTGTGGCTCTACTCTGATTTTGATCATATATAGAAGGTTCCTTACATCATTTGTGAGCTTTGTATTCAAGTGGAATTGGTAAAAGGTCATTAGTTTCCAAATCTCGAAGTTTACTTATATTGCCTGTCGGAAGATCCGACTTTCCATCGGATCTTCCGGTTGTCTGTCCCTGTCGGAAGATCCTGTACAGTGTCGGATCTTCCTGGCCGGAAGATCCGAGACTGTGTCGGATCATCCGACTTTCTGACAGTTTTCGGAGGAATTTTGCAGAAATTTTTAAACAGGCCTATTCACCCCCCCTCTAGGCCTAGTGTTGGTCCTTTCAATTGGTATCAGAGCCTAATCCCTTGTTTAGGCTTAACCGCTAAGGGAAAACACTATGGCCGGTATGGGAGATGTATCCGAGATGGCTTCCGCCCACAAAGATAAACATCCGACGCCCGTTGAGTCAAGCTCGAGTGATGATGAATTCAACATTAGCGATGTTGATGAAAGCTTGGATGAACAAGAAAAGAAAAAGCAAAGAAGGGAGAAGATAAGGAAGAAGATTAAGGAGAAGGCCGAAAGAGAGGCACAAAAGCTTTTCAAGAAGAAGATACGAGAAAGAGACGCTCTCGACGGACTTCACTCGGTGTCTTATCGATATGAGACATCTTCTAACAAATCTTTTGACCCTTCTAGTCTTAATTTCTCATCCATTCCAATGGGCAAAGTCCCCAAATTCAATGGGATTGACTATGCCCGATGGAGTGATGATATGAAAATTTACTTGCATGGTCTTCATCCATCTCTTTGGACTATTGTGAATATAGGTGTTGACAAGAGTGCAACGCCAAGTCGTGAACAAGAATACGACATCTTCCGCAACTCTCAAGCCGTGACCGTGCTTAGGAGTGCTCTAAGCTCTTATGAGTACAACAAGATTAGAGGAATCGATAGTGCCAAAGAGCTATGGGACACTCTTCGAATGGCTCATGAAGGATCGGAAGAAGTCAAGGAAGGCAAGGTGGATCTCCTACAAGGAGAACTAGAAGCTTTCGTCATGAAGAAGGATGAGTCCTTGCAAGAAATGTATGATCGATTGAAGCTCCTAGTCACCGAAATTAGGATGCTTGGAAGCAATGATTGGGGCGAGAACAAGGTCACAAAGAAATTTCTTAGAGCATACGCACCCAAGAACCCAATGCTTGCCACAATGATTAGAGAAAGTGACAAGTTCAAGACAATGGTGCCTATGGAGCTATTCAACAAGTTGCAATATCATGAAATGAATAGCTTGGATGTGACAAGGTCTATCCAACAAACCGAAGTCAAGACCATCGCTCTTAAGGCCGAACCAAGCAAGAAAGTTGAGTCAAATGAGAAGACCTCAACTTCCAAGAAAAACGAAGATTCAAACGACCATGAGAGCACCGATGAAGAAACCGCTATGATGGTTAGAAACTTCAAGAGATTCATGAAGGCAAGAGGTGAAAAGAAGAGCTTCTCTCAACGAAGATGCTATGAGTGTGGGGAGAAAGGTCACTTCATTGCCGATTGTCCCCACAAGAAGAATGACAAGGATAACAAGAAGCTCAAGGACAAGGCCGATGACAAAGACAAGAAATACAAGGAGAAGAGTCGAGATTACAAGAAAAAATTTGGAAGCGCTCACGTCGGCGAAGGTTGGGATTCATCAAGTGACGACTCCGGTGATGAAGAAATGGCCACTTGTGCCATTCATGCTCCTACATCAACCTCAAGACTCTTCAACAACATTGATGAGAGCGATGATGAAGCTTCCATGTGCCTCATGGCTCAAGGGACCAAGGTACTTGACACCACACCACCTTCTCCATCCACTCTATCATCATCTAGTAACATTGAAAATGAACTAGATAATGAAGAAGCCGAATATGAGAAAAACATGATAAAGAAGTTTGGTAAAGACGGTTACAAATTTATTAAAAAACTACTAGAGAAAATTGGGAAAAGAGAAGAGAGTCTCGAAAGGCAAGAAGAATTGCTCATCCTTGAGAAGGAGAGAAACCTTGTCCTAGAAGAGGCTCTAGTTGAGGAGAAACTCAAGGTTGAGAAGTTGGCTAGTGAGTTATCTCAAGTCAATGACTCACGGGAGAGGATGTCAAAGAACTTGTCTTTGACAAATGACTCTCTCACTAACCTAAAGAATGCTAAAAATGAGCTTCAAGAAAGGCATTCAAGCCTAGAGATCAAATACAAAGATCTAGAAGCCAATTTTAGCTCACTTTGGGAAAGTGCCAAGAACGACTCCAAAACAACTCTTGACTCAAGTGGCTCTACTAGTGAAGGTTGCTCAAGATGTTATAAAATTGATTTGGATGCTTGTGCAACTAACATTTCAAAGCTAGAAGAGAAAGTCAAGGCTAAAGATGCTCAAATCCAAAAGTTGACCAATGCCATTGGCCAAGATCAAAGTAAGAACAAGAGTGTATTCGAAACCCACCCGGCATATAAAGCCGGTAGATATGGTACTATCAAGGATGGGCTTGGATACACTCGAGGAGGAAAGGCAAATGGCACAAAAAGGGTAAATGATCGTGATGTGACATTGTTCACCAAGGGGACCTATCTAGGTGAACTAATGGATGCGGCTCATGGGGTGGTAAGACCCATGGAGTCCTTGCCAAAGAAAAAGGTATCCACTCAAAATGTCAAGATCAAGACCAAGAAAGAAAAGAAGGTCATTGAGCACAAGTCATCACCAAACTACTCCATCGACTACATGGTCACTTGGGACCAAAATGGAAAGATGGCGGTAAAGTATATAGGTGCTCACGCTAGGAAAATGATGAGAAGTGTGTGGGTGCCTAAAATGTCTAAAGCTAACTCTCAAGGACCCAATCAATTTTGGGTACCTAAGTCCAAGGCCTAAAACTTGTTTTGTAGGCATATTCCTCCGGAGGACCTTCGTGGTTATTGGATAGTGGATGTTCAAATCATATGACCGGAGAAAGGAATATGTTTGCGAAGCTACAAGAATATGACTCACCCGTTGAGAAGATCACATTTGGTGACAACAATCATGGTGATGTCATAGGTCAAGGTGAAGTAGCTATTTCACAAGACTCATCTCTTTCAAATGTTTATCTTGTTGATTCTTTGGGATACAACTTGTTGTCGGTTTCACAACTTTGTGAGAAAGGCTACAATTGTCTCTTTACTAATGAGGGTGTGAGCATCCTAAGAAGGGAGGATTCCTCTATTGCATTTACGGGTCGACTTAAGGGAAAGCTTTACTTAGTTGATTTCACAACTAGTAAAGTGGAACCGAAGACTTGTCTAGTGGCAAAATCTAGCTTGGGTTGGCTTTGGCATCGCCGGCTAGCTCATGTTGGGATGAGGAACTTGGCCAAACTTCAAAAGGATGAACACATCCAAGGACTAACAAATGTTGTGTTTGAGAAAGATTGGTTGTGTAGTGCTTGTCAAGCCGGGAAGCAAGTCGGTGCACCACATCCACCCAAAAATATTTTGACTAGCTCAAGACCACTCAAGTTGCTTCATATGGATTTATTTGGACCGGTTGCTTATGTTAGCATTGGCGGGAACAAGTATGGACTTGTCATTGTAGATGACTTTTCCCGTTTCACATGGGTCTTCTTTTTGCAAGACAAGAGTGAAGCTCAAACAATCATCAAGAGATTCATTAGAAGAGCTCAAAATGAGTTTGAGTTGAAGATCAAGCATATAAGAAGTGACAATGGGACGGAGTTCAAGAACACAAATGTTGAAGAGTTTCTTGATGAAGAAGGAATCAAGCATGAGCTTTCCGCGCCATACACACCTCAACAAAATGGCATTGTTGAGAGGAAGAATAGGACTTTGATTGAGATGGCACGGACCATGCTTGATGAGTACAAGACTCCGGATAACTTTTGGGCCGAGGCGGTTAGCACGGCTTGCCATGCCACTAACCGTCTCTATCTTCAAAAGTACTTGAACAAGACTCCATACGAGATCCTAACCGGTAACAAACCAAAGGTGCACTACTTTCGAGTCTTTGGTTGCAAATGTTACATTCTTAACAAGAAAACCAAAAGCTCAAAGTTTGCACCTAAGGTTGATGAAGGCTTTCTACTTGGTTATGGTACTAACGAACACGCCTACCGTGTTTTCAACAAAACCACCGGTTGTGTTGAGATCACGGTAGACGTAAAATTTGATGAATCAAACGGCTCTCAAGTAGAGCAAGTTATAAATGACCTTGTAGATGAAGTCCCGCCAAGTCAAGCCATCAAGAACTTGAGTTTAGGGGAAGTGAAGCCTCAAGAGTTTCCAAATGAAGATGAAGAACAAGACCAAGATCCAGAAATCATGTTCAACATCGATTCATCACCGTCAACAAGAGTTGAACCACCAAGCTCATCACAAGATCAAGTCCAAGATCATGGTGACGATCATGACCATGACAATGATCAAGGGGGAGCTCAAGGTGACGATGCTCAAGATGTTGAGTCACATCATGAAGAAGATGATGATGGACCCATCCAACGTCAATCAACATTCTCACATCCAAGAGTTCACCAAAGTGTTCAACGGGATCATCCCGTTGACAACATTCTAGGGAGCATCCAAAGAGGGGTAACCACTCGTTCACGTTTAGCAAATTTTTGTGGATTTTACTCGTTTGTCTCCTCTTTGGAACCTCTCAAGGTAGAAGAAGCTCTTGGAGATGCGGATTGGGTTATTGCAATGCAAGAAGAGTTGAACAACTTTTCAAGAAATGAAGTATGGGAGTTGGTCCCAAGACCCAAGCAAAATGTGATTGGCACCAAGTGGGTTTTCCGGAACAAACAAGATGAAAATGGCATTGTCACAAGAAACAAAGCTAGATTGGTTGCTCAAGGCTTCACTCAAATTGAAGGGCTTGATTTTGGTGAGACATATGCCCCGGTGGCAAGGCTTGAGTCAATTCGTATCCTTTTGGCCTATGCATCACATCACAACTTCAAGTTGTATCAAATGGATGTGAAGAGTGCATTTTTGAATGGGCCTCTCGGGGAGCTAGTATATGTGGAGCAACCACCGGGATTTGAAGACCCCAAGCACCCCGACCATGTCTACAAACTCCATAAGGCGCTCTATGGGCTTAAGCAAGCACCTAGAGCATGGTATGAATGCCTTAAGGATTTTCTTCTCAAGAATGGCTTTGTAATGGGCAAAGCTGATTCTACTCTCTTCATTAGGAAAATAGACAAAGATTTGTTTGTTTGTCAAATTTATGTTGATGATATAATCTTTGGTTCTACTAATGAAACTTTTTGTGAAGAGTATAGTAGGATAATGACCAAGAGATTTGAGATGTCAATGATGGGAGAATTGAAATTCTTTCTCGGATTTCAAATCAAGCAACTAAAGCATGGCACGTTCATATGTCAAACCAAATATACAAGTGATATGCTCAAAAAGTTTGACATGGCCAATGCTAAGCCAATCAAGACCCCTATGCCGGTGAATGGTCATCTTGATCTAAATGAGGAAGGCAAATCGGTCGATCAAAAGGTATATCGCTCCATGATTGGTTCCTTGCTTTACCTTTGTGCATCTAGGCCGGATATTATGCTTAGTGTGTGCATGTGCGCAAGATTTCAAGCCAATCCTAAGGAATCTCATCTTATGGCTGTTAAGAGAATTTTTAGATATTTAGTGCATACTCCAAACCTTGGCTTGTGGTATCCCAAGGGCTCCACTTTTGATCTACTTGGCTACTCCGATTCGGATTATGCCGGTTGCAAAGTAGATCGGAAGAGTACAACGGGGACTTGCCAATTTCTTGGTAGGTCTTTGGTGTCATGGAGCTCTAAGAAACAAAATTCCGTTGCGCTTTCCACCGCCGAGGCCGAGTATGTTGCAGCCGGTGCTTGTTGTGCTCAACTACTTTGGATGAGACAAACCTTGAGTGACTTTGGTTGTGAATTCAAAAATATCCCACTCTTGTGTGACAATGAGAGTGCCATAAAACTTGCAAACAACCCCGTTCAACACTCAAGAACCAAGCACATAGACATTCGACACCACTTTCTTAGAGATCATGAAGCCAAAGGAGATATCGCCATATGCCATGTAGGAACCGAAAAACAATTAGCCGATATCTTCACCAAGCCTCTTGATGAGCAAAGGTTTTGTTCCTTGAGGAGTGAGCTAAATATCTTGGATTCTCGTAACTTGGTTTGACTTGTTGCACACAAAATTGATTGATGCCTAGACTAGAAGAAAAATGATCTTATTCTATTTTTATTGTGTGAGTTTTTCAAAATTTTGATAGTTGGATCTTTTCTTGTTCCGAGTTGATCATGGTTATGTGTTGATTGTTTGTTGCTGATCAATTTTGGGACAAGTTTCTTACATGTTCATCAGCTAGTTCTCTCAAAATCTTCAATCAAATCTCGTCGTGGAAAATCATCTTTGGGACACATCTTCTCTGGACCGGATCTTCCGACAGTCCCCCGGAACTTACCCCTGGAAGTTCCGGGCGGCTCTGTCTCTCATCGTTCTCTCTGAAATTTTTCCGGATCTTCCGACTCGGTCGGATCTTCCGACACTCTGTCGGATCTTCCGGACCTGGGAGCTCTCGGAACTTCCGGTGCTGTTCTCTCTCTGGTTCTGTTGCTACCGGATCTTCCGACGCTATGTCGGAACTTCCGGCCTGTGCGCGAATTTAAATACCTGGACCGAACCGTTATCTTTCTCATTCGTTCTCTCTTGTCCTCCACCGACGCCTCCTCTCTCCCTCCCTCTCTTCACCCCATACGGCGATTTGAAGATTGGACCGTGGATTTCTTCATCGAGTGACATCGTTTGATTCCCCAACTCTCCAAGACTCAATCTCCATCGGATCTTCCGGAGTTTTCGCGGGAAATCTCAACGGTATTGATTCAAAATCCCCATCGCCCGATCTATCAATGTAGGAGGTTCTAGCTGTTTTTCCCTTGGTGAATCATCTCATATACATGCCTAGAACACTTCCCTATGATCTCATGTCGTTCGGTGCGCTAAATCTTCGGTTCCTACGTTTTTAGGGTTTGACCCGACCCTGTCGGATCATCCGATAATGGACCGGAAGATCCGGACCCCCGGATCTTCCGACCCATTGCCGGAAGATCCGACAGAGTCAAGTCCTATCCTATCAACTTAGCTGCAATTCCTTGCCTGTGTCCCTAAATACACCTTTTTCATATCTTGTCAGATGGTTAAGGAGAAGGTTACGCAGAAGAAGACCACATCTTTGACAGTGCGCCCAAGCATCGGTCGCACTAAGAGCTCATTTCATCCTCCCAGCGGTTCATCCTCTGATCCGGATTCTGCTTCAGATAGGGAGACAAGAGATGTTGGAAAGGGCAAGAGATCAATGGAGCAAGCAGCTTCACGCTCTGTTCGTGGAAGAGCCCAATCCAGTGTGCCGGGGCGCAAGATCCCGCCTCGTCCCAGAGTTAAGCGGGCCAATCAAGAAGAAGGACCAGGGACGCAGTACAACGATGACATTGATCTATCTTTTCTTGCTAACAACTTCATCAGTACTGCTATTCCTTTTCGTCACTCACTTGACAGTTCCTTGGTCAATTTCAAGCTGGCCCAGAATAGCATGAAGCCCCTGAGATTCAGTGAGAATGAGGATCCAAGGAACATCCAGTACAAGCTCTTCAAGGGTGATCCTCGTTTTTGGGTTTCACATCAAGCTGATTGGTATGAATCTGTAATTCTCAAAATGACCCGCATTTGCACTCCTATGTATTGGGTCGACTGGAAATACCTGAAGAGTTTCCCACCACCGCTCAAGCCAGTTGTTGATGATGTTTATAAGCGGTGTGTGGAGATGGACTTGGACAAGTTGATGGCCTTTGAATGTCCATACAATGAGGAGGTAATAGCCCAATTCTATGCCACTCTATGGGTCGATGAGGATCGTTATGAAATGCATTGGACCTTATGTGGAAAACGCCTATCTATCTCTCTACATGACTTTGCTAGTTTGTTTGGGCTTGCTGAGGAGACCGCCTATGCCCATACAAGCAATGATAGGAGCAAAGTGGATCTTCACTTAGGCAGAATCTTAGATGACACAAAGTTGGCTTTCATGTATGATCATGCATATGGTGAAGTTGTGTTTGGGAAATACAAGGGTCTTTCTCCTTTCTACAAATTGCTGAATCAACTTCTTAGAGGGACCTTGTATCCAAGAGCAGGAGATGCTGACAATATCTCCAAGAGGGCCAAAAACTTGCTGTTTCAAATGGCCCCCGGGAAGCCCAAGTTCAAGGTTTTCAATTTCATTTGGAATGAAATTATTTACTGCTCATATGATGCTTCCAGTGGCTGCCACTATGCCCCATACATCTTCCACATGATCAAGCATGTGTCTGGGGTAAACATCTTGTCTGATAAGCTCCATCCTGCATACAAATCTCCTCAGGGCAAGATTACACAGCTTCTGAAAATCAAGTCAAAGGCTTATCAAGGTGCTCCAACTCCATCATCTCAAGGTGCTTCTTTTTCCCAAGCTCCTCCATCAGCTGCTCCAGCTCCTTCTAGTGGCCCCTCCTTTACTCCCAAAGGCAAGAAGAGCAAAATAGATTTTCTGCTCCAAGGCATGTTTTCTTGCTTCAACATGTGCAAATATCAAGTCAAGAGGTCTCATGAGCGTGAGCAACGCGCCGAATATGATAGATACATGGCGGATAAGCGTCACAAAGAGCTTCTTGAAAAGTTAAACATGCCACATTCTCCTGTTCATCAACTCAGGGAAGTTACTCCTCCACCCTCTTTTGCAAATCCTTGGGAGGATTACTCACAGGAGTATGTCTTTGGTGCCTCTCAACACCAAGGACAAGGAGAAGAGGAGATAGTAGAAGAGGAAGAAGAAGTTGAAGAAGAAATAGCAGAAGAAGAAACTGAGGAAGAAGAAGAGGAATATGTCAGTGAGCCCGAGACGGATGAGGATCGTCGCAAGGGCAAGACCGTTGTAGCCGATGATGATGAGGACGACGATGATGATGACGATGACGAGGGTGGTGATGATGACGACGACGACGAGGACGAGTAGCTCCCTTTTTGGTCCTTGATGACAAAGGGGGAGTGAATGTGGCCATTGGAAACTCATCACCTATCTATCTTTTATTCATGTTCTAGCTTGTGAACTTGTGAGAACTTGAATTTGTGTTATGTATGGTGTGCCAAGTGAGACTTTTATTTGTAAGACTTAATTTGGTTATTGCTAGTGTGATGTGGATCTCGTTATCTATTTTATTGTGAGTTGCCTATGAATGATGTGATGTTATTTCTCACTTTATTGATGTGTATATCTTGTCATATGCATCACGTTTATTTCATCACACCAAGCACCTTTATGCATCTTATTTTGAGAGACTCTTGCAAAACATGTGCACAAGCATTTGAGGCTATTTAAGTTGAACATGCACATTTTTAGGGGGAGCCTCTCCAAAAAACATTGGATGCAAAACATGAATTTTATTCCCATCTTGTGAACCCAAATTTGTGTTGTCATCAATCACCAAAAAGGGGGAGATTGAAAGTGCATCTAGGCATTTAATCTATTTTGGTGATTAATGAAAATAGAAATTTGGATATGATGCTTTGCATGAGTTGTGCAGAATAAAATGAAATAAAAGGAAGACAATACTAAAGGAAGGACCCCAACGCTCATCCATATGGTGGAGGACTCAATTGGTGGATTTAAATTTAATTTTCCGTTTGAAATTGAGTATAGGACCACCGTACTATCAAGGGGGACGTAGTTGATAAATTCTAGTTGCTAAAAGTGCTTTGATTGAGATGACAAACTCTTGATAGTCACAAAAACACTTCACAAACATCTTTTCTGCTCGGCCGGAACTTAGGCCGGAAGATCCGACCGGAAGTTCCGGGCGGCTCGGCCTTGCGTTTTTCCTGGCCGGAAGTTCCGGCCATTGCTTCGGAAGTTACAAGACTTAGCTGTTTTTCGAGCTCACAAGTGTCCTGTTGCAAGTTCCGACCCGAGGCCGGAAGATCCGACCGGAAGTTCCGGCCGGCTCTGTCTTGGCTTTCTCCGGGCCGGAAGTTCCGGGGTCCCCCGGAAGATCCGACCTACTGTCGGAAGATCCGGCCCCTGGAACTTTTCTGGAGTTTTCCTCACACATATCTGTTGCTTATCGGAAGATCCGACCAAGTGTCGGAAGATCCGGTACCCCTTCGCAGTGAACATAACGGTCATATTTTGGGGGTTGGTATATATACCCCTCACCCCCTTTCATTCACGGTAGCGGAATACACTGACCTAACACGAGACAAACTTCCACTTGAGCATTCACTCCACCTCTCTACTCCCTTCCAAGGTTTGATCCTTCCAAGATTCACCTAGGGTTTGAGTGAGAGAGAAGATTTGTGGTGAGAGACCTAGTGCCATCTTGAGCTCCCTCAACTAGTTCATCTCTCAAGCACTTGAAGCACTTGGATTCATCAATTCACGTTTGTTACTCTTGGAGCTTGCTCCTAGACGGTTAGAGGTGCCGGTGAACTCCCATTCTCTTGTGGTTTGAGTCCCGGAAGTTTGTATTACCCTCTCTCTTCGTGGGAGCACATAGTAAGTAACTCAATCCTCCTTTGTGGTTGATTGGGAGAGACTTGGGGTTAGTGTGACAGCCCGGCTCTTTGTGAGCATCTCAACGGAGACGTAGCTCCTTTGTGGAGTGAACTTCGGAAGAAAATTCTTTGTCTTCACTTTCATTCTTGTTCATATTGTTTCTATATCTTGATTTGTCCCGATCTACTTATTTGTGGCTCTACTCTGATTTTGATCATATATAGAAGGTTCCTTACATCATTTGTGAGCTTTGTATTCAAGTGGAATTGGTAAAAGGTCATTAGTTTCCAAATCTCGAAGTTTACTTATATTGCCTGTCGGAAGATCCGACTTTCCATCGGATCTTCCGGTTGTCTGTCCCTGTCGGAAGATCCTGTACAGTGTCGGATCTTCCTGGCCGGAAGATCCGAGACTGTGTCGGATCATCCGACTTTCTGACAGTTTTCGGAGGAATTTTGCAGAAATTTTTAAACATGCCTATTCACCCCCCCTCTAGGCCTAGTGTTGGTCCTTTCAACTATACGTATAGCCGTGTCCACGGTTACGGACGACCCGCTTCTGATAAGTTCCGACTAGCATGAGAATCTGCTTTCTTACCTCATCCTTTGATTTGGGTTATGAGAGATTGGTCCAGCGTTGCTGATGAGACAAGGTGGGGAGGGAGCTCACCAAGTCGACTAGTGAGCGAAAGGTGTTGGTGGAAGATGTTTGCGGGAACCTGCTGTGGCAGGACGAGCCCGATGTGAATGTGAGGCTGATGGGTGGATCTGGGGAGTGGATGTGCTTGTGAGGGAAGGAGTTGGTGATGAGATGAATTTGGGATATTGCTGCTGCTCGCATAAGAAAACTCTGGCTCAAACCTTGATTATTTCTATACCTTAGAATAGGCCACTTTAAAGCTTGCTTCATATTATGGTTGGTGACGTGAACATGTCCCATTTCCTTGGGGACAGACTTTGGGTTCTCAGGTGAAGACCTCGACCACGAGTTCAACCAGGATGGGTGGTACGATTGAAGGGTGTGCGCTATGCTTAAGGATGCCTGCGGGAAGTGGACCTAGAAGATTTAGTTACCGCTTCATAGCTGTTTCTTATTGTCGATTTAGCCCAGAGGGCTTGTACCAGACCGCTATGTTTTATATATGTCATGTATTGGATCTTCTATCGTTGTATGGATGTGATATTCGACTGAGATGAGTTCTGTACGAGATAGCTGCTATTCCTGGGACTATCTCGAGGGTACAGGGAGTCGGATTCTCGTCGTTGAGAATTCGGTTCATTTCAAAATATAGATAAAATCAAAAACTAATTGCACAGTTTTGTTGTACTCTGCGAGACGAACAATTTGAGCCTAATTAATCAATTTTTGGATAATTTTTCACGAATACAAACGAAATGCTACAGTAGCACAATGATTACGAAGTGACATCTTACTCCCAAATTCAACCTTTCAATTCTAACATCTAAACAAGGTCTAAATGGTGTTTGGGAGCAGAAGAGATTTGACAGTTCGCCGGAGTTGCAGAGGCGATAGCCACGAAGACGATACCCGTGTGGACGTGGAAGCCCAGGCCTGGCGGCCGGCCGCCCTTGAATTCTAGGACCACGACGACTGCGGCCGCCTACATACACGTGCAACATTGACCACCAGCCGCCGCTGGCGCGTCGAGCTGATCTGCCTCGCGGTTTTCAATGTGCTAGATGTCAGGAGAAGCTGCTCCTGTTTTTTTTCTACGAGCACGTTTCGTGTTCACTAGAAAACGTGGTTCAAAACGTTCCTTCGTGCATAAGCTAGCGCCGCCTGGCTAGCTGGAATAGAGCTTTTCAATGTATTTTTCCCTGGAAATTCTAGCACGACTGGTCTGCTGTTGACATCAAAATGCAGGCAACAACACTGCTGCTTGCCTGCTTGGTCAGAAGAGATTAAAGAAATAGTAGTATTGTTGTGTATAACACGACGGCCGATTCTGAAAAGAGCCGATGCAACCACATCTATACAATAATATAGTATATAGAGTTTTTTTCTTTATACGATGATTATCCTTGCAATGGACGAATGGCTTACACTAACACGTACTACGACCACCGGATCGACCAATCCCATACACTACAAGCCCCTTATAATAACTAATTAACCAATGAAGGAACAGAAACCCTGCACCGAATCAACCATGTCTGTAGATGTACCAGTACACTGTACACACACATGCCACTGCCACGATCGACCACCAATGCAACGCGCCATCATCCAGCATCTCCCGGCCGGGCTACACGGGTCTCATTGCCGCCTCAAATCGCAGTCCCATCTTTGTTTTAGTTTATGAAATCTCCGTCTAATCCATCCATCTTTAGTAGTCAACTATGGCGGCTCGCCTGAGTCAAGCCCACACCGCGCGGTTGCGCCGCCGAGATGGCAACTGACAGCCAACCGCCGCCGAGGATGGGGCTGCATGCTTTGCCGTTTCCTCGGTTCGCGTACGCACGTCTTCTAGAACGGCTTGCCCCAGTACATGAGGATGTCCTGCAGGAGCGGGTCGCCGCCGAGGCCGGCGCCGCCGTGGTCGAGCATGGAGCCGGCGGGGTTGACGGGGTCGGACGCGAAGGTGCGCTCCCACTCGCTGATCTTGGGCTGGCTCTGCACCTCCCGGTCGCACGGGAACGGCTGCTCCGGCGACAGAACCTGCTCCGAGCCGCTCGAGTCGGCGTGCAGCCGCGGCATCGAGTCCGACGGCCGGTCGTAGTACGCCGCCAGGTCCGCGAACGCCGGTGGGAGACCGCCCGGCGCCGCCACGAACGGCTTCTGCTCCGGCGGCGAGCCCACGGCCGCGCCGGCGTTGTTGCCCCCTGCGGCGAGCGCCGGCTTCAGGGCGCCGCCGGCCGGCGGCGGCTGCTCCAGCCCGCCCTTCTTGTTGTAGATGCGGCACAGGACCCAGTCATCCAACTGCACGTAGGGATCAAATCAAAGAAAACAATTTGTCAGATATATACATGATGATCACGTAAGCACACTGCAACCAACTAAGTTTTAATCTGACAGCGCCATTTCGTTTCGACATCTACTAATCCCAGACCCCACGAGCACAGTAGCATTATCCTATTCATTCATATCGCCGGGTTGTTCTCCGGCGTGACGCTTTCATGGCCGTCGCCGTCGCCGTCGCAGGGCTTGCCAATCGAAAATGATTGGCTGGCCATTGGGCATCGAATGCCTTCACACCGACGACAGCGACGCGCCGTTCGGAATCATTGGGCAAGTTGCGCCCAGTGCAGCCCCCCTAGCACCATGGCCCATCTCTCTCCTCTCCAAGCGAAAAAAAAAGAAAGAAAATTCAGCGGCCCAAATCCGTGGGCCACGCTTATCCCCGCATTCATCTCGAAAGCAACACGTTATTTATCATCGAGTTCTTTTTCCTCTTTTTGTTTGCTTTGGGAAGATGACGCGAATTTAGCAGAGCACCGCCGTCGTTACGTTCGCCGGCGACGGCGAGATTACTTACCCTGAGGCTGTTCTTCTTGCGGGCGGAGCGGTCGACGTCGGCGAGGCGGTACTCGTGCATGATCCAGTTGGTCTTCTCGCCCTTGGGAGCCTTGCCGGCGTAGAAGACGAGCGCCTTCTTGATGGCGAGCGGCTTGGGCGTGCCCACCGGCTTGTCGGCGCCGGTGGCCTTCCAGTACCCGGAGCCGGCGGCGCGGTTGGGCCTCGACCCGTTCGGGTACTTGCGGTCCCGTGGAGAGAAGAAGTACCACTCCTTCTCGCCGTACTGCGCCATCTCTGCACACACAAATCCATCACCATCGATCGTCAGTTCATCTCATCCGACAAGAGAAGCAGATGCTAAGCAAGATATGGAGAACACGTACTGGGGAGCTGCCATGGATCGAACTTGTAGAGGTCGATCTCGGCGATGATGGGGACGGCGATGGGCAGGCCGGCGCAGCGGCGGCAGAGGTAGTGCATCACCAGCTCCTCGTCCGTCGGGTGGAACCGGAACCCCGGCGGCAGCTGCAGGTCCTGACGGCAGCCGCTCATCGTGTCTCTCTCTCTCTCGATCGATCAAATATTTCTCTTAGCTCGCTGCTACTGTCGCTGCTGCTGCTCTCGATCGGCAGCCTGTGTGTTCTTCTCTTCTCCTAATGGTAGGAAGAGGAGAGGAGGGCTTGAAACTTGTTCCGGGTGCGGAGCCGGGCATTTATAGCGTGGGGCGACCGCGACACGTGTGGGCGGGGCGGGCGGCCCGCGCGGTGGCGCACACGTGGAGGCCCGCCCCGACCGGTTGACCCCGACACGTGGGCGACGGGAGGCGGCGCCAATTCTGTCACTGCTTACGTCAGGCTTCTTGGACGGACGCGCGCGCGCGTCAGCAGGGCGGGGCCCGCCCGGCGGGGCGTTCCGTTTCGGGAATGGACCGGGCCGCGCCGTGGGCCAGGCGGCGGGCGGGCCTTCCGGTGGCGGCGCGACACGTCGGGCCGCGCCCAGCGGTGGGGCGGCCGGCAAAGTACGGAGGGATCGATCGGTGAGGACGGATGGGTTGGATAAGGATGAGTCGACGACGACGACGACCACGACGAGATGATGCGGCGGCCGTGAGTTATTTGCGCGGTAGGTGTGGAGTTGGGAGTTAGCACCGGGTTGATTTTAGGGGGAAATGTATGTAGGGTGATAAAGGAGGGCCAGCTAGCAGATTTTTGTAGCATTTAGGATTATGATTTGGTGCATTTCTACTAAATTATTGCTGCTATCATTGAGATTTACAGCAATTATAAAAGGCAGTACATATCCCTAGCTTGCTTATCATTGAGAGACAGATATATTGTGTACACTAATGCACCATGGCATGAGCATAGGTAGAAGTCTATGACGAAATGAGATGTTATAAAAAGTTCTTCAAAAAAATGTCACCAAGTATAGTACCGGGATATGAATTCTGCATAACACGACTTTGATCGATAGTTTTACACTACCGAACTAATTTTAGAGAGAAATATTTAGAGCATCTCCAAGAGACTAGCCAAATCGTTTTCTAAAGTTAAATTTAGCTATTGTTCAAGAAAAAACGTTTTCAACAGACTCTGTAAACGACTCTCCAAATTTAGTGGCTCTCTATCCCACATCATTCGCTAGCTATTTTTAGCTAGCCTACCTCACTAGCCATCTTTATAGAATCTGTTGGATTATTCTGCTATTTGTTAGTCAAATCTATTTTAGAGAGTATCTCAATCAATAAATTTGACTAGTCTTTTTAGCTAATCTTTTGGAGATGATCTTATAATACCTTTGAATGACCCCCTATATTTGCACACTGATTTTCGGTCGCTCCATCCAACTTGTTTCCCCCTAAAGCACAAATATTTACACTATATAAACAAAACAATGCATGTCCATACTTATGCACGACCTAAACAATGCATAAATCTTGACATCTATGTTAGCTATAGCTATAGTTTTGATGGCTAATGAAGTCATTGTACCTCTTACTTTGATCCATGTACCAACTCTAAATAAACTCATACTAGAAATGGATGGGTTATTACTTAAAGAAATGCGTAATATGATGTTTTCTTATATAGTGGCGGATCCAAAACCTCAAGTTAGGGTAGCTCATCTTTCCTTTCTTCCTTCTTCTCTCTCTCTCATTTTTTTCTTCCTCCTCTTCTTTTTCTTCTCCCTCCTCTTTACCCATTGCTGAAAAATGTTGGGGAAGGGGGATTTGGGTGGGTGGGGCCACGTTGGATCCGCCCCCTGTTCTCATACATGCGAGGCGTGGACTTGAGTCATATGGCTAGCGCAGGACCAAATTAACGCGCCACCGCATATGCATGTTCAGTTTTGTATTCGTCAACCATGTGGATGCGAGCGCGCACACGTCTCTAAAAATCTTTGAGAATCAAAGCTAACAGATTTTAAAAAGACACTATGATTATCTCACCATTATCTACCACCGAAAAAATAGTTTACCGAAAATACGAGAACATGTACGTCCTATAAATCTATACTAGAAGGATTGAGTTCTTTTGAAAACTTCTACCAACGAAAACCCCCGTAACCCCCACAATGGACCCACATAGACCCACGGTGTAGGAGAAAAGAGGAAATATTACGGAAGTTTTTTGGTAGAGCGAAAAACCTCATGTGAGTTCACCCTAGTCCCTTTTTTTCACCAGTGTTTTTTTACCCTCCTTTTTTTTGGAAATGAAATAACCTCCAAACTGAAAAACAATTCTTCTATCGTGAAACCTCCTCTGAGCCTTTTTTTTTGAAAGGAATCAACCGATACGCATGGCTCCTATAGCCGAAACAAATTTAATTGCTACTGTTGGATAGTAAAACAATGAAAGCACACGGTTATGGCACCAACAAAAATAAAGTCCACAGCCAAGCAGGAGAAGAAACAAGCACCAAATTTTCTCTTCGAATTTGCTAATCTGAGCAGACCAACACAAGTCGCACGAAGCACCAGGAGAAAACTGGAACAATTCTACGCGGAAGTGTCAAGGACATCAAAACTTCGAAGAGAAAAATGGTCCACCTAAATGTACCCACATTTGTAACCACGTCTATACATTAATAATCCCGTATTGCTAATAGACAATAGATTGGGGAGTTTTTCTCCATATAAATAAAGACCAATTATCTCAAAAATAATGTGCAACAAGATTTGAGAATACCTAAAACTCTCTATACATGAGAGAGCGAATATAAATTATTTTTAAAAGCGCTTCGCACAACTAGTCTGTTTACCATGGCTCACTCAAGTGACACGATTTTAGTACCTACGTGTCATCAATAAACGTGCGTGCCGCACGTGAGTTCTTGCTAGTATCCACTAAAAAAACTAAAAAATAGGCTATGTTTTAGTTCAAAACTATTATTAATCTTTATAAATCCATTTATAAAAAATAATGCAATTCTCGCTCATCAATTAACGTTTGATCAAATTTATATAAAATATTATTAATATTTATAATATAAAATATATTTTATAAATATTATAAAATCAAATACAGTATATTTTTATAGCAAATTTATCTGAAGATTAAATTATTTGACTTCTTAGGCCAGTCTCAATGGAAGTTTCGTGGACACAATTATCTAGAGTGACAAATCATCTAAAAGTGTTTGAAATTAGGATGAAACACATCTCTCTCAATGCATAGTTTCATCAATTGTTGTTTCCTAGGTCAACACAAGCTGTCTAGGTAACTGTGTATATAAAGTTTCATCACCATAAAATTCATTTCACCTCTCTCTTAATTAATACAGTGACCCATTTAAAAAATGCTGACATAATAGTCAATTTATTGTCCATGAATTTTCCACGACTGGCCTTAAAATAACCAAAAGTTTTGTATATTCGGAAGACGGAAGGAATACCCGGAGTAGCCCCTTGATGCTCGACCACCCTAGGAGCTCGATCCCCCACGTGTACGTATGATCGCAGAAGTCCCGATGCCGCACACAAGAGAAGACATTAAAAAGCCGGTGGACCGCGCGCATTAACAATGCAATCCCGCACACATCACACGTGACGAAGAAAAAATTGTGCATGCGCACGCATGGATCGGGAGAAAAAATTGTGCATGCTTCACGAGACCCGTTCAAAGCCGCACGCACGGCCACGGCACGGTCTTCTATATATCTCAGGCGCTAGCTAGCGCTGGTGACCGGCCCCGTGGCCGGCCGTGGTCCGCGGATTAGGTTGCCAGCAATAGATTGCGTCGACGAGCCCGATTAGGTACGTGTCAGTCAACGGTCAGCACCGCCCCCCAGCCCGTTTTCCCCCTCGTGATGTTCCCCTTTCAGCTCGATCCAGCTAGCAGCTAGAAAGCAGTGTTCTGGCGGCGCCGGCCCCAACTCAGCGACTTCAATTCCTGTGCTGCTATAGCTTGCGACTTCTGCTGTCAAGGCCAAGGATTATTCGATCGACCGAGAGGAAGATTAAAACAATCGGCGCGCGCTGACACTGACTGGATCGTGTGCCGTCTCGCGTCTCGATCGGTCGCGCGCGCGTCATTTCTATACGTGGCTATCGATCGTCGTCTATCGGATCCGGCCGTGGAATATGCTACGCTTGGACAATAATGTTAACTGTGGTCAAGGTTACGTTACATGTGTGTGTTTAATTTCATCCTTGGAACACACGCCAGCGACCGAGAGAGCGCGGGTGTTGCCGTGCGGTTCGCCCGGGGTAGATGGGATGGGTGTGGATGTTGATGGGACTGTGAGCAAATGACAGAGCTTGCCGGCTGGCTCAAGATACGCTACACGTACGCGTGTGCATCAGATCGTCTAATCACGAAGCTAATCACTGTGCACCAGGCCCCTTGATGCTGTTAGCTACTGTACGTAGTATCTGGCTTTCGCCGGGTTAAAGCAGGCGATGAGAGGCCCGCCAAGATGCCCGGGCCGGATAACAAAGATGCATGCATGCATTGTTAGTCAAAAAGGTGCTTAATCATATTCCATCGCCAACGTAGACATCATGCTTATCACCTCACCATTATCCTCGCCGTTGTCGTCTTCTTCTTCGTCCCCTAGCTACACACGGTTGAAAGTCTGGAGGCTTTACCGCGAGAGATGCCGATGATGCGTACCGGTTCAGGACACCGATCTGCTAGCTTCATGGATAGATGCTGATGTACACTACTCGTATAGCCACCAGCAGCAGCTAACAAAAAGCAGATGGCTTAATTAATTAAGCGGAAAGGCGATGCGCGCGTCATCTATCGACTTTGCATATCCTCTCGTCGCATCGCGGCAGTTAATTGCAAAATATTTGCGTGTAATCACGCGCGGTGTGATGAACCGTGTGGCAACAAAAAAGAAGGATATATATGCTCCTTTTGTTAAAGCGTACGTGTGATCGAGTTCAGAAAAAAAATAAAGTTCAGATGAACCAAACTACTGGAAAGGAAATAAAATAAAAAAAACAGTGACATGCATGATGAGTCATGCCTGCGTAATACGTTCTTATCTCTAGAAACATGTTATCTGTACATGTTTACGTATGCACGAAGCACCATATATCATCATTACCTGTAACTAAATAATCCAAATGGCAGCTATAGTAATTTAACTGTGGCTTTCAAACATATACGATCTCCTGTTTTAAAAGGGTCACCTAGCTGCATCCATCTAGTTATATTATATATACACACACACAACTAGTACTAGTTTAATCCACACGTCCTGGCTGGCTGTCTCTCAATCACTCGGCACAAAGAAACCTTTCTCTAATGGCGTCTGATTAGGAAGCCCAGCTGGGACGAAAGCACCCGCTAACCTAACTCCACGTACGATCTCAATCTGAGATAACGCCAGCAGCATTTTTTTTAAGGGATCTGGATATATTCCACGGTTTGTTTATGCTTGCCCTGATGACCTCGACGATCAGGGTCGATTAGTATATGGCTTAGTGGCGCATTAGCAAGTAATCAGTGTGCAGCTACTGTGCATGGGACAGAGCAGGGCCGTGACTCCTAGTACGCAGACAGGTTTCGACATCCTCTGTGGGCACGTCTGCTTTTCAGCACACTGACGAATATGTTAAGGGCGTTGGGCGATTAGAATTGTTGTGTGCCATTAGCTCGAGAACGTTAATGCGATCAAAGGACTCGACGGCCACGATCAAACTGACACAGAGCATGCTAATGGAGTACTACTTTTATAGAGTAGTGAATGCAGGCTGACCAGAAGCATGCTCCAAAGAAACTCACAAGTTTTGTCTTTACACAAACCAATGTGCATGAAAAATGTAGGGGGTAATTCTCTGATGATAAAATAAGAGGGTGATAAAAGAAACAATTTGGGATAACACAATTTGAGCTCCAGCACAAGCATTGAATCATCCTATTACTTAATCTTATTTGAATTGAAAGTCTATTTAAGGTTGTTTATACTCTGGGCACTGAATCCAGATTGAGGCGCCCAATGTTTCAGCGGCATACTGGCATGTGGACCGAGTATTCTATCCCCATGGGCCATCACGCGTCACCTGGCCCTATGAACCTCGGTCCGTACACGCGGCGCGGACGATGAAAAAGGCCGCGTTGCGGGCCCCACACCATGCGAAAAAACCAGTGGGCAGTGGATCCTCTGAAAAAAAAAAGACGAACACGGGGCCCATCCTCCCAGTCCGTGCAGAGGCCGGTACAAACCCGGGAATCTGCGATGGGCAGCGGGACCCGCGTGTCAGGGTAGCAGTTACTGCCGTCCCGCGGACGGACCCTGTCACGCCCCTGCACCGGGTCCAGCAGAGACCAACGGCTGCCCTTCCTATTGGTCCCACGAGTCAGTTGGAGAAAGTGCCCGGAGCACCGTGCACCTATACCACGATTCCACCCCAACGCCCCCGGCCGGCCTCCCCGGGCTTCTCTCTGCTCTGGTCGCTGCCGCCTCTCCCCCTCGTGTTCACACTCCTCTAGGCGGCCTCCCTCCCAGTCTTCGTCCTCGCCTCCGCGCCTCGCGAGCCGCGTGGAGCTCACGGCGGCGAGCGCCATTGGAGCTTCCTCCGGAGGTACGGAATCGCCTCTCTCTCTCTCTCTCTCTCTCTCTCTTCGCCTGGAATGCCTAGCGTCCTTCGTTCGTAGGCTTTCCCGGTCGCCGTGCATCGTAATCGTGTCGGCTTGATGACTCTGTACGTATCGGACCGTGCAGTTCGTTCGTGCCGCATTTGTGCTTAGGTGGTGTTGAAGTGCTGTGATTGGAGGGGATTAGAGCTTGATTTGGCGCGCAGGTGCGTAAACCTGCGCCCGCGAGCGCGCTCTGAGGCTGCGGTCGGGATTAGCAGGAGGTTTTCAGGCGATCCTGTGCGTTTTGACTTGGATTGTCTCTGTGATTACGGAATAGTTAGGGGAATATGGTTGAATCTAGTGTATTCTGCGATTGTCTCCGTGAACGAGCTGATGAATAGTGTACTCTTTGGACTGAATCTAGTTCCTGATCGCCAGTTTTTGCGCACACTGAATACGATGATTCGTTGTTCTCATGCTAAATTTCCCCATCCCAAGAGGTTGGAACAAAATTCCGTGCAATTTATGATAAACTAGAATACAATTGATAGGCTACACCGGAGATCACTTTATGTGATGTGCTTGCACGCATGATCGTCTATATTTTCTTAAATAAGACCCATAAATGGTGTTTGAAATTTTGATAAGCTGTACGAGAACTATCCAATCCATCCTTTTGTTTCGGTGGCATGTGCAGCTAAAATAGACCTCGTTTTATGCTCTTCATACAGGTCAATGGGGGAGTCAGTGCCAATGTCAATTATCAACAGTATTTCAAACTTCCGTGTCCTGTTTTCCAGCAACGTTGTTGAAACTGAGCTAGTTAAGAGGTATGGAAGGAAGATCGATGAAATCCTGGATCTTCTGAAGATAGTCATAGATGGAGTTTTAACCCAGATCACTCCAGATGATAAACTACTAGAGGTGCTTCAGCAACTAGATGTTACCATCAACGAGGCACTAAAGCTAGTTGGAAGCTGGGATTGGACGATGAGCAAAATTTATTTTGTAACTCCCTTATCCCTTCCATTCACTACTATCCTTTACCTTTTTGTTTATATTATTTATAATCAGAAGGGGTTTTGCCCCTCCTGTTCCATAAATAAAAAACTCATAGCATACAAGTACAGTGCTTTGAATATTTAATTCACTGTATGCTACCTGCAAATTATTGCATGAAGGTCACACAGGCGGAGTCCCTTATTACCAAGATGCAAAAATATGTGCTTGAAGTGTGCCAAGTTGTCAATTCTCTCATGTTACCATCAGAAACCAATTGTATTTCAGTGTACTTTGAGGTAATAAAAAGCTTTATAATCATACCAATGCCACCCCTTTTGATGTTATCTCATCTTCCAATGACTGGGCATCTTGCAATTTCAGAAAGCAAAGCAATTTCACTGTGAGGAAATGACAGCTGTCATTTGGGAGGCTTCCAGGGATCTTATAGGGAAAGTTATGCCAAAGTCAGAGACATTGTCAAACATCCAAATCTCGTTGAGCTTATCCACAAATCAAGAATTGCTGATGGAGGCTGTTGCTCTGTCCAAGATTAAAATGAGAGTCAGCGCTGAGGATGGTGCAGAAGTGGATGGTATCAACGATATCTCTAAATTAGTCAACTATATGCTTGATAAACATGTGGAAGAAAAGCAGATGCACACCATTAATGGAGTACCCATTCCTGCTGATTTTTGTTGCCCCCTTTCCCTTGAACTAATGTCAGATCCAGTGATTGTGTCATCTGGCCAAACATATGAACGGGTTTTCATCAGGAAATGGCTTGACTTGGGCTACAATGTCTGCCCAAAGACACGTCAAACATTGGGGCACACCAATTTGATTCCTAATTACACTGTCAAACAGTTGATAGAAAATTGGTCTGAGATACATGGCATAATGCTACCAGATCCTGTGGAACTCTTGAGGTTGAGCTTTCCTGTTTCCCTGAACCTGGCAAGTGATGGTACAAGTGATAAATCTCGTCTCTCTGATAACTCTCCAAGGTCGAACAAGTCTGCCTCACCAGACCATAAGGTTTCGTCAGATGATTGTCATCATCATATTTTGACACACGATGATTCTGACTCAGATGACCAAATCTCCAAGGTGTCATCTTTTGAATACACAGATGATTCTGAATCTGATGCTTTGAGGTTACCATTGGCAGCAACTGAAGCAAACAAATTGATATGCAATGAGACAGGCCATGAAGCCCTTAAGCAGTTGAGAAAGGATGCTCTCCATGCTTCTGATGTTGATCAGTTTCTATCAAGCAGTGGTAGCATTAGTGATATTGACACATGTACTTCCTCGAGCAGCAACCATCTTGAAGCTGTTGCGAAGCATAAGGAGGAACAGGTCTCAAGTAACAGTAGTGCATCAGAAACTACAAGAAATCATCAAATGGTCACCAGCTCAAAGGTAGAACCGAATTGCTTGCCAAGGTTTGGTGGTGTTCGTTCTCGAAGTCAATTAGTCTGGCGTCAACTGTCAGATAAAGTTGTTTCAGCGGATTCAAGATCTGATTCTCCTGGTGTCGATGTTAAAGTTCGTAAACTTACTGAGGACCTGAGAAATGAGTCTACTGAGCTCCAGAGAGCAGCTACAGAAGAGCTGCTGGTTCTTTCCAGGCACAGCGTGGAGAATAGAATTGCCATTGCAAACCACGGCGCAATACCCTTTTTGGTGAGTCTTCTTTATTCTGCAGATCCCAGCATGCAAGAAAGTGCTGTAACAGTACTCCTGAACTTGTCGATTAATGACAATAACAAGATCGCCATTGTAAGTGCCAATGCCATCGAGCCTCTCATCCACGTTCTTGAGACGGGTAACCCAGAAGCAAAAGCAAACTCAGCTGCAACTCTCTTCAGCCTTTCAGTAAATGAAGAAAACAAAGCTAAAATTGGACGCTCTGGTGCGATCAAACCACTAGTAGACTTGCTTGAAAATGGAAATGCACAGGGGAAGAAGGATGCAGCGACAGCTCTCTTCAACCTATCAATATTTCACGAGAACAAGGCCCGGATTATTGAGGCGGGGGCTGTAAAGCCCCTGGTGGAGCTTATGGACCCAGCAGCCGGAATGGTTGACAAGGCTGTCTCCGTCCTTGCAATCCTTGCAACGGTGCAGGAGGGGAGGAATGACATAGCTCAGGCTGGTGGTATCCCCGTGCTGGTTGAGGTCGTCGAGCTTGGCTCAGCACGTGCGAAGGAGAATGCCGCTGCCGCCCTGCTGCAGCTCTGCACGAACAACAGCAGGTTCTGCAGCCTGGTGCTCCAGGAAGGCGCCATGCCGCCTTTGGTGGCGTTGTCGCAATCAGGAACGGCCCGCTCAAGAGAGAAGGTACTGCTGCATTTCCAGCCATACCATACCATGTTCGCATAAGTTGACACTTTCAGTTCTGTGCTTTCACCAGCTTACCTTTCTTTTTTGGCTATGTATATGGCAGGCACAGGTTCTGCTGAGTTTTTTCCGCAACCAACGGCAAGTTGGTAAGGTCATTAGGCGCTAAAATTCAGACAATGTTGTACTCGGATCTTCTGATGTAATTACGATTGCTTGTCATACTGGTTGAGCAAGAGGTGTACATCCCATAGTGGCCGTAGTATAGTAGTGATATTCTTGGGTAGCGAGTGGTTGAAGAGTGATTGGTGTAATTATGTAAGACCGTCTCCATCGTACATCACATGCTAATCATTTACTGTCTCCATTGTACATCACTTGCTAATCATTCACTGTCGCCATTGTACATCACTTGCTAATCATTTACTGTCTCCATTGTACTTGTACATCGCTTGCTCCATATCATTTTGAGTTGATGTATCCAAACAGGGCTAAGCGGTGTTTTAAAAACTACACGAATCAATTGCCGTCCTGGGCTCATGCATGAGCAATGTGGCTGGGGAGGTGGCACTTCTGGCTTCGCCGGATAGCCCACCGCCGCCCGTTGCATCTTGCGAGAACAGACATCAAATCACGAGTCTGACTGATCTACCATAAATATATGCTGACCCAACTCAAGTTGCCTATGCGAAAAAAAGGAAACAAAATATAGCTATGAGCTGCACGTCCGACACAGACAAAATATTTTACACCCACATATTCCCGTCTGAATTCCAGCTGGGCAAAAGGCGCTCAAGAATGAACAAAGGTATTTAGTGTCCAGAGTTCAGACCCAAAAGGAAGCGAGGGGAGAGTGAGCAGGCTACAGATGCATCCTGAAGACATCTGTAAGCAAGATAGCCTGCTCCGCTGTCTGCTCCGTCCTCCACACTCTGAAGTCCTCGCCGAAGAAGCCTTTCTGTTTCCAGAGCCACAGGTGCATCAGCGTGAATGGCCCTCGCGTGTCTCCCTGAGGATCCACGTAATGCCACAGGGGCGCCTGATGTGACACCCGGTTATTGGCTGCGCTTGCTGGCTTGCACTGCGCCAGGTGAAGAACCCCATTCGTGGCTGCAGGTGCTGGCTTGTGCTGCTCAGGGGGTAGAACCCCGTTCATCGTTGCAGGTGCTGGCCGGCGCAGCTCCGGCTGAAGAACACCATTCATGGTTGCAGGTGCTGGCTTGTGCTGCTCCAGGTGAATATCCCTATTCATGGCTGCAGGTGAAGGCAAGGCTGGCTCAGATTGCTCAGCATCAAGAATGCCACCATTCATGGCCTTTGGAGCATGCATCGATTTGCCTGCTGGCTTATGTTGCACCGTGGGAGGATCCTCATCTTCATCACTGTCTAGATTGATAACTTCTACTTCATTAAATTTTGTCATGTCGTCTTGCTGGGTATGGTCACTTCCATTTCGGTCAATGTCCATGGCTTGAGTTGGGCTATCATCTGCATTAACTTGGAAAGGTTAACTTGGAAAGGAAACTGGTAGAAAGTTAATGACAGGATTGAGAATAGCATGCCATAGTGTAATCTTTTCACAGCAAACAGTTAATGCACAGCTATTTCTGCAGCAGCATATGATCAACACCACCCGGGCTTTGTTCTAAGAAAGTGCCGTGCTTCGAACCCGGGTCGGGACGGAAGTTTCAATGACTTCCGGAGTTCAACGCTCTAACCGGTCCACCACGAAAAGCTAGACGAATACAATCAGAATAACAATCCATATGTTTGAATGCCGAAAATGCAAGATAAACACAACAAAAACAGTTTGCTTTCACAATGCTCAGTCGTCTAAATTCTACTTGAAGCTAATCCAATATGACCAAACTCAAAATATTAAGAAACGGAGCTGAACATGCAACATGAGAAACCTGCAGAAGCTCTTTTAAATTGACTTAGCGAAGGGGTTGAGTAGCAAACCTTGAGTACTGTGCATTTGAGAATGCAGTCCAGGATCAGGAGCACCACCACTGAAGCAGGCTTCATGAGCTGCATGGAAAATGAATACATAAGATCCAAAACTAGTAGTACTAATTGCATAGAATCAATATACCAGAACAAATGGTTTGATGGTTAAACATGTCGAAGGGACAATCTGTGCATAACATACATGATCATTAATCATAATCCTTGGAATGCAGATCTGAGCTGCACCTTTCTCTCTTCCTAAAAATTAAACTGAACATCAAAACAATGGTACACCCTCTATTCTACATTATAGTTCATTTTAGTTTTGTGCTAAGGCAAACTTCTCTAACTTTGACCAAATTCATAGGAAAAAACATCAACATCTATGACATCAAATTAGTTTCATTGAATCCACTATGAAATGTCTTGATAGTGCATTGAATTGGTATTGTAGATGTTACTTTGGAAAAAGCTAAAATAAACTATAATTTGGAATGAAGGGAGTAGCACTCAGTGGGGTGGGTAACACTAGATGCCAGCACTATTTGCATAGGCACTCCCACCTTGTGGCCACTCATGTAGGCGGAGAAGAGGGAGGGGGCCCACCGACACCGGGGACGGACGCCTCGCTTGGAGGTGTAAGGGGATTGGCTGATGGTGCAAGTCACAGGAGTTGGGAGTCTTTTTTTCAACGGGGAGTGCGGGCTGTGAATGTGCCCATCTAGGCATCTAGGTTGGAGTTGATGTGGGCAATGGGCCAAGTCTTGGGGTCATTGGCGCACGACTCTTGCTTGCTTATTTGTTGGGCAGGCCTGTTAAGGTGCTTAGCTTGTTAGCTCCTCATTGGCTTGTTAAAAAACAAACGAAACAATCCAAGTCAGGTTGAGCCAATCAAGCTAACAAGCCACGGTTTTTTCGTCTAACCCTAGTCATTAATAAATATCACATAATAGTAATGATCACCCTTCGAGCGGCAAGGTGCATGACTCCATACATCAAAGTGAACTAGATCAGAAGGACGAAGAGAAACAGACTCATTAGAACGATACGAAAGCTGTAGCTGACAGACTATAGAGGTGTCAACAAGAACACGACCAAGGCTGTAATGGTCTCTACAGCGCCAGTCCCAACTATTGCACTGGTCCGGACATCCTGAACAAAACAGGAAGAATAAAAATCAACACGACAGCCCCAATCAATGAGCTGGCCAACAGAAAGAAGATGAACATGAGACGCAGCTAATGCCACAGGAATGCCGTCAGCTGTCTAAACGGAAATAGGAACTGTAGGGGCCTGTAGGAGAGAGGTGTTGTCTGTTGTCAGGTGGAAAGAGGCACCAGAGTCTAGTATGCAAGCCAGGTCTCGAGCGAGACATTGGGTAACGGCGACGAGCTGAGCACTGCTTTGGTGATAGTGTGTTGCCCTCTTGTAGAAGGAACCACCTAAGTAGCTGTCATTGCAGTGGAAGCTGAGGTCGATATAGTGGACGTCGAGGTCAAGGTAGTGGAAACCGAGGCCAAGGTAAGGTAGCCGCAGGTGCAGCCAGAACAGCTACAGAGGCTGCGAAGCTAAGTCTCCTTAGTTTGAAGAGCAGCAAGAGCCACCATGGTTGTTGGCAAGCGACTCAAGTTGAGCACGAACGGGCTCAAATTCAGGGCGAAGATGCATGAGGAAGTCATATAGACAATGCCTCACGACGAGCTTGCTGGGTAGCCTGACAGGTGGAGCAAAGTGGTGGATCCATATCATCCCCGCGAACTCAATAGAGCATGATGATCTCCATAGTAGCAGTATTGCCATTCTGAAGAAGCATGGTAAAACCTGTGGCCTCATCAGCTCACAATCGCTCAAGAGCATCAAGAGCAAACTCATATGCCTTCATGGCGTCTTTGGCAACAGGAGCATCATTGGTTGCCTTTGTCGCGGTCTCATCTTCAGCCACCACAAGAGAAGATAGCGTTGTGCACATCATTCAAGGAATGGGCGTTGAAGGGTACGGTCTCGTAACAGTAAAAGTCAGTAGTCACGTGTCCCAGCAGACGGTGGCTGTTGAGAATGAACCTCATGTGCACCGCCCACTCCTGATAGTTAGTCTCATCAACTTTAATAACGATGGAGGCGGACAATGGCAGCCCGTACTGGAGGCCCGAGCAAAAGTTGGTGGCGGCCTGAGCAGAGAGAACGAGAGGAGGAAACAGAGGAGGAAGAGGAGAGGCTGGAGCTTCTGTCACCGGATACTAATGGGGATTCGCCAGTGAACTCTGGAGGCAGAATCTGGTGCTCAAAGAGAGAAATGTGGAAGTCAGAGCTATAGTCCAAGGACCCGATGGATAAAAGTACATGTGTGTACATGTGCAAAGATCAACTATACTAGCGGAGAATTACATCTAACTATATATACACATCTAATAACAATTAACGACCCAAAAGCAGTTTTAAAGTCATCAAATCCAATTAGTGCTGCAAATAGAAGCACTTTTCCTTTTATGCATGGGTAGCTTGACATTCCATCATCCATTTATCTCTAGTGCCAATCGAGTGCTGATTAAAAATTTCCACTGTTTTTTAGAGCACTTTTGAGTTGATCGAATGGATATATAAATCAAAATGTTTGTCTGATGTGTTAGCACTAGATATACCCCCTATGTTACAGTGACTATTTTTGACAGGCAACCCCATAAGAGGATCCCCTGGAAGATGAGCAATAGGGAGCTGCAATAATCACAATACAGTACCTTCAGGAGGAGCTTCACAGGTAGCATCACCTTGCTTAGATGCAACTAATGGCAGACAAAATCACCGAAACAGCCATAGACAGTGGTTAGTTAGGTAAGGGAAGTTATAAGTATCAATTGAAAACAGGAAGAGCAATTTTCCCGAACATTAACTACCCAAAACATCACAACGGAAACAAACCTTCTGATGATTCTTTGTTAAGAAGGTTCGAAGAATCAGGTATTTGCTCTGTAGCACCTAGAGACAAGCACGTAAGCAGGAATAGTATTATATATGGAGAAAAAGTAAATCCACCAATAGTTCCACCTAATACTGAAATGTAGTTCAAAATAAAAAGTAGCCCCAGCACTTAACAGAGCCTCTTAAACAGCTAATTGCCCTATGCACCTGCAGGCAAGCAATGTAAGCAGGCCTTCAGCTCTGATTGGCATTATGATGGATTTCTAAAAGCACCTATTTCTTTTCTAACTTTGGACGCAATATTTAGTTGATACCATCTTTTCTGGTGGTTTGACAGCATAATCATACTATAATTAGTCACGATTTCACTAAGAAGATTCAACAGCGCAGCATAGCTACCACAACCTAGCCCTTATCTTAAAGTACAAAGAGATGAAGAAAAACAAAGAGTTGTAAACAATGATACAGACAGAGTGTGTGGGTGGGGGGGCTTCTCAAAACTCAAAATGTAAAATAAACAAGAGGAAAAAAGAAACAAGGCAAACAATGGGAAAAAAAAGAGAAGAACAATTTTACTAAATACTAGCTGACAAAGATATCGACCAAACCTTTTGATGGTTCCCCACTAAGACCATTCAAAGGAACAACTGCCTGATCTGTGGCACCTGGAAACAAGCCAGGCAAGCATGTCTTAGTAAGGGAGTGATCAGGGGAGTCGGCATTAGTTTCACTTTCATCTAATACTCAGTTCAAAATGGCACATAACAACTATCTAAGGGGGGAAGGCAGAATGGAAATACAAAATTGTCTCTTTTACCTTTCAAACATGCATGACCACTGTCTTAAAGAGAATGGAAATTCCTTAAATACAATCAAACCTTACAAAGCATGACCAAAGAAAATACTTTAACCACACTGATATCAGAGCACACCATGAAGAGCAACTTAGAAGGAAAGTCGAAGGAATTTGGGGACAGCACCACACCATGGCACATTAGAGGACAACAAATGACTCATGGATCATAACACATTAATTAATGTAATTTAATTTTGTATGGATCCATCTACAAACTCAAATTATGTTTAGTGAATTTAAAATTACAGAAATGCTCAATTCATAATTTGCTGTGCCTGCTCCTAAAATATTAGGCTATTCTAACAAATCCTAGAGAACTTATTTTTGAATAAAATAAGTGTTTGTGGTGTTAACACTGATCTTTGGTACAAAGGAAGGTGTTTCCTTATACCTGATACACTGATTTATGATACTTATACTGAGAAACATCAATTCATGCCAACAATATCCGAGGAATTAAACAGAACAAGCAACCACAAAAAGGATAATTTATCAATTTACAACCAAACCAAAGTATCACTAAGGTTTCTTGAAAATAATTCCCCTGTTCAAATTTACTTTGACAAGGAAATATCAATTTAGATAGTTCAAAATGGATAATTCAAGAGTTGTAGCATTCAACATGAAAGGGTCCGAACTCCGAATATTGTTATTTCAATCCACCCACTTAAAATTCCTTCCTGTTTTTTTTTTTGGTTGTGAGAACATGTCAGCTTTCAGTGTGGAAGTGTAAGGTAGACAAATGAAAACATAGAATCATTTTCCTAAACATCATAACAGATAGCTGAAACCAACCTTCTGATGATTCTTCATTCAGAATGTTCAATGAATCGGTTAGTTGATCTCTTTCACCTGGAGAGAAGCAAATATTAGACACAGAGCAGGCAAATTCCACCATTCAATGTGGTTCAGATAATGAAAATTGGTTATATACTATAGAAAGTTCACCAGTTCAGATTTCAACCACCCAAAGATGCCAATTCATTTATATATGTCAAAAGTCGCCTCTGTTTGGTAATTTACGTATTTAACACTCACAATTTATACTTCCTGCCACCAGTATGGGTTGAAATGCCCCTGGCATAGGGCCTGGAGCGGAGCTATGTTATAGCTCTTGGGTGCAGGCGCACCCACAACAAATTCAAACAGTTATTGTACCCAAATTTTTTACCATGTTTGCTTGAATATCATGCATATATTCAGTAGTGTCGCACTCCCTCTATTTTTCTCAAGCTCCGCCCCTGATAGGGTTGTTCAATCGTTTTTTTTTCTCGAACATGCAGGAGAACTATCTTCATATTGGAGAGCCCGTGCCCCCTTCTCTCACCTAGAAGAGAAGAGAAGGTTGTTGTGCAAAAATGGTTTGAACGTCCCTATCCTGGCCCAACCCTTACATCTCATATTCAATAACCTTCCTGACTAAACGCTATCACCACTTGCCTACTTGCAGACAACTTGTTTGAAGCCAACATCAACATCCTGGTGGCCATGTTCAATGTAATTGAGCATCCACGACTTGAAAAAGTTGGCTGGCGACTAATAGTGACAAGGGTGTCACCAAAGTGTTCACTCAACACTTCAACAAACAGCCTTCTAGCAGATGATAGCCAATGTGGGATTATCATCAGCCCGCATTGGGGACGGACAGGGTGAGCCCTCACAGAGGGTGAGCAGGTGGCACATGGAAGAGCTCGATGAAGGTAAAGGTGCTAGCTACTGCTGTAGGACAGCGAACTAGGGTAGGGCTTGGGGCTTGATACCATGTTAGAATGAGAGGAGAGGATGAATATCTGTATTGAGCAGCCAGAGAGGGGTATATGTATACAAGAGACACCAAAACCTTAGAATAGAGTATCCAACTATTACTATGAATAGTAATATGCATATCTCAGCCATCCGTAGGCTAATCTGAATCCATTTGATTGCTGATCCAGGCACAATAAGTCCTTACAACTATCACTCTGATACTTAAACCCATCCTTTCTGTCCATAATAACTAAAGGCAAACCTTCTGGTGGTTTCTCCGTGAGGACTTTTAAACAATCAACTGCATCCGCTGCTGCACCTGGAGACAAGCAAGGCAACAAGATCTAAGTAATTAAGTAGAGAAAGAAGTAAACCCACCATTAGACATCAGAACTGAAACAAACCTTTTGGTGGCTCCTCTGCAAGATCCTTTAAAGAAATAGCTACTTGCTGTGCTGCTCCTGAAGACAAACTCACTGTCAGTTTCATCAAACTAAATAAAGTTCAGAATAGGAAGTCGCGGCCACAAAGACAACTAGCGGATTCAATGGAGAGTTATTAAATGCCGCAGGAACTTTTGAGGGGAGGGGACCAAAGAAAGGCCAAAGTAAAAGTTTTAACCCTATGTACAAAAAGATTGTGCAACATATTGTGCTTTTATCAAGAGGAGTCGTTTGCCATTTCTAATGATGTTATGACTTGCGCAAAATGAACAATATACCCACAAACCCTATATTTGTATTACCTTTTCAGATTCTAGTGTGCACGTTCATATCCAATATATATCCAACCCGTAAGTACGTTAACTGCATTCAGAACCAAATAAAACAAATGACAAGGTGCATGCTATATCCTCTCCAAATCAACTCATTTGAACACTTACATTCCAAGTATGGGTGCAGATGTTGTGGACGCTTTTACCGGTAAAGCGGTCTACTCACGAAGGAAGAAACCTCTTAGATAATTGTTAGTTGGTTTGTTAGGGCCGGCTCTACTTAAGGAGATCAGCAGAACATTTGTGAACCTCCTTGCTATCCTTATTATCGTCAGTAATATAGCCATATCAGCCAATCTAGTGGAAATGCAAGAGATTTCGAAAATGGTGAAAAGTCATCCAAAAGCTTACTTTGAACTTTGACTTCCAATTTTTTTGAAACTTGGCACATCCGTAGTTCATGTTATGATATACTTTGTCGCAAAAGTTGAAGCTCAAACGCATTCTAGTTTAATTCATATGGAAATGGGCAGCCACTACCTTTACAGGAATGGAATTCCATTTAGTAATACATAGACAGCTTTTGCAGGGGAAAATATATGTGCATACTGTATTTGTAATGGAAAATTATGGCGTTTTCACAGCAATATGATGCACTGACAAAGCAATGTGCTTAGTTTTCCACGGCAAGATGTTGGATCGAGCATGTAACAATTTAGGTATTTGGGACCATTATGAGTGTAAAACATATGATTTCGGAAATGATGAATAGTTGCTCTGTCGATATCTGCAGGTGCCTTGTTACAATTTGATACTCTGTCAACACTTGAGTTTATTGGCATGAAAGAGACTCGAACCTGAATTTTTTTGTGGGAGCACATGCTTTGGTCCAAGTCTAGGTTGTTGTGAGGCATGATATAGCACGTTTTTTGGTAAATTTCCCTCTTACTCTAGTAAGGGAAGGAAAATGTGCTTTAAGAAAACAAATTTGAAGTATTTGCACCTTTATTCTCTTGAGAAGAGTTGCTAGCTGCAACTTCGAGTTCAGTTTCCTTTTCTTCGTATTCTGTATCTGGAACAATTTCTGGAAGCTCTTCAAGTCGACGCTGTCTTTCAGCTGGTGTACTTAGCAGTTTTTTTTGGCGCAGTAGTTCTTCCAGTGTAAGAAAAGAATGAGTCAAGGAAGAAACCTTGTGGGAAATTTCTTCGGTGTCCTAACAACAATATTCTACTAAAGTACTGATGATGAAATAAGAAACCAAGATGACATTAAAAAAATGAAACACTGTAAGATTATTAATTAATACGTGATCATCAGTCTGAAAGGATATTCTACGCGCCACCCTTTGATCTGTGCCCTGTCAATATTTTTTTCCAGTCTCACAAGTTCACTTTCAAACCACTGAAAAATAGCAATTTGGTCAATAAGAGTGGATAAGCATAAGACAAATACTGCAACAGTAGGTTAAATGAAGTGCTGAATCTTGCATGAGAACAAATAATAAGGGCTAGTGGACAAATAATTCAAGTTTCAAAGCAAACTAGGGCTGATATTGGTATTCAACCATGTCTACAAATAGCACAAAATGTTTTGCTATTTGGTGCACTATGTCCTCCAGCACGAGTTAGAAAGTATTTTTTAGCTGATTCAGATAACCAGTTACTTGTTAAGATTTTCTAGTTTCTTCAATCTTCATAGACTTTACTTCCAACACATACAAGCATGAAATATAAAACCAGCAGCATTCACTGAACTCCCAGGTGCACTTACATGATTTACTATGTCTGCATGTACAGTTGCTACCTTTTCCTCGAACTCAGCCTGCCAAAAAGAGCGAACTCAGAAATCTAACAAGGAAGCTTAGCGTATGCACATTAGAAGCTCAAGTAAAACAGGAACAGGAGACCCGACGATCTTTAAGTATTTCCAGCTGACAGAAATTAATAGGTGCAGACTTAGGTAAACAAGCTGGCTTATATGGCAGCATGACAATTTTTCCTTGTTCGTAGTGTCCCCAAGAGTACAGGCAAGATGTTTGAAGTTTATATTGTCATATCTTTGACTGTATGAAAAATGATACTTGTAGATCCGTCTTGGAAACTTTCTTAACAAGGCTATGCAATAGCGGTCCAAGCTGAACTTACAAGACTTTCATTGTCCACAGAACAATCTTTTTATGGCCAAAGGGAGTAGCATGGTGAACTATCAATAAGTACAGGATATGGACCACCCATGACATGACCTGGCACAAACAGAGGAACACTAATGAAACACTCGACGTTTTCCATCTTTCTATTTAACCTGATGTGCGGATTCCAGCTAGCATGGCCTACAGAAGATACTGATGTGATCCTTAATCTCAACGGACTAATAAATTCCCTTTCTACTAACTAAACAATCAGTCTATTTGTCCTGCTAACTCCTCAGTATTTGCCATTGTTCTAAACATCCAGCGGGAAGAGCAACTAAAAAAATGATTAGATAAATTTAACTACACGTATAGAGCATAAGGAGCATAGATCCTCCTGAGGCACTTGTATATCAATTATCATCTTACTTTAGGATTGGGATATGCTAGACGAATTGGTGATTTGTTTGACACGAGATACAGTCAGATTTGTTAGGAATTAGCCTATGATAGCATGAGTGAGAGCTATAACATTGATTCGCAGTAAATGGACATACATACAACACATTTAGATACAAAATGTTCTAATCGCTGTAGAATGAATGTGAAAGTTAAAGAAAGAAACCATTTAGTCGATAGCATGGCCATCTACTCCATCCAGTATCACATGGTTAGGTATTGCATTAAAAAATGAAGCTTTCAGAATGAGATCTTACAATGGTAGCCCTTTTCAGGAGTCCTTTCTTAACTAAAGAAATAAGGCCATTGCATTCGTCCTGTTACCAAAGGAAAAGGTATAATTATTCTATTATTCTACCACATCTTTTTTTCAGGGAAAAATTTAAAGATGTTTAATGAACTGGTGAACAAATGTAGTACGAACTACTCTAGTTAGTAATGGCAACCTAATTTAAAGTAGATACAGCACTAATTTTGTTTTTTCATCAACTAGCATTAATGTTACTTGTTACTTGATTATTGAAAATCATACCTCTTGAAAGTCCTCATCTGAGAGCATTGAAATCTGGATATCATCCCACAAACCGGAAACACATAAGAGAACATTTGTATATGTGTCATTGATCTTGTATTCTTCTGAAGACTTCTTGATGCCTGTTACTAATTTATATAAGAGCAGGTGAGAAAGTTTGCTTCCTAAAGTATAGAATATACGGTGTTAGACCGTTAGGCCTCATGTACAAAATATGGACCAATTTGGACCCTCTACCCACCTAAAACAAAAGAGCAACTCCTATGACGTTTACCAAAGGAGGGAAATGGTGTTATAAGAGTGATCTGATTTTGCACCGTACTACTAACGACATTCTTTACATTCTTGACAAATAAACTAGACCATCAAGGCTAAGAAAGAATGCTTGCAATTGATGTTTACCTGTTACAAGTCCAACCTGGAATTCCTCTGTACAAATTTGATAGGTGTGCACCGTCAAGGGATTCTTAAGTCTAACAAAACAGCCAACAACTTTCTGTTCAAATGTATCTGGATGACTTAAAAGACTAACAACTAAAGTTCTTCTCAGATAGATTAGATTGATGTTTTTCTGAATAAGGGATGCAAAACATCTCTTGCTTCGTTCTGAAACCCTCTTAGCAATCTTCAGCTGCAGATTATTCCGAGATTTCTTTACGATAACAGGAATGTCATCATCTTCAGAACCATAAGGTATTTCATCCTCTGAAACAGCATTTGAAGCTAGATGGACTGACAAGAACCTACGGATCATTTTGCACCTCACTTTTCTTCTCGTGAACAGAGGCTGCAACTTATCATCACACAAGAAACTAAGTTTCTTATTGTCCCGGTACAGATTCTTTTGTTTGATGTACCCCTTGACAAGTCCAACAATTTCGAGTTCATCAACAGGTTTTGTTGTGTCCTTGCCAAAACTTGACAAGAATGCAATAAGCTCTTCTGAAGCCCAGCCAGCATATGTCTTCTTATTTGACTTGTTGTTCTTAAGTGATGTGTTCACTTTATCCTGTTTGCGCTTAGAATCAAAAGTAATTGTTTGATCATTGGCATCATTGTCAGCCAATATATTTTCATCTGAATTGTGATCGGCACCTGAAAATTTCGCTGAATTCACTCCTTTACAGTTAAGCTTTCTATTAAGAAAAACACTAGCTTCTTCCAGGTCAACCAATGCCAAATGTTCTCTGTCTTTAATTACTTCCCAGTAGTCTTTAAACAAAATGTCACCGATCTCTGCATCTCCATGATCTGTCTTTGCCTGGAGATGCGCATGAACTGTTATTACAAAGACAAGGAAATAACAAGTACATAATGGAGAGATCAAATCAGGTTCCTAAATAGTGTAACCTACCTTGGCATATTTTCTAAAAAGAGATCCAAGAAAAATATGCAGGGGAAGAAGTAACAAACAGATATAATATGGTGAAGAGAAACGAAGTTTTTTCGAGAATTAACTGATAGAGATAATGTTGTGACTCAAAAAATAGATGGGTATATGCATGCCATTACCAAATCAGCATCAGCATTCTTCTCTATCAAGATAGCTCGGTTCAAGCACATACTGCAGAATCCTTTCTTTTGCTTCCTCAGTTGCACAAATTCCAGTTTTTCAAGGCAGGCGCAGCAAACCGAGTAAAGCGGACAACAGAGGCACTGATAATCAGAACTGCCTCTGCAGTTGATACACATGTGCCAGTCTATAAAAAGTAAAAATTAGGCCCATGAATCAATACCATTAGATTACCAAAGTACAGATGTAAAAACAGGCATTTCATAAACATAAGTCCATAGTTAGAGCAATGTAGAGCAACTTTGAGGTAAACTTTCATGATCATATGCCATATGCACTTGTGGACAACTGCTGATTATTTGTGACTATTTTGGTGAATGTGTACGCCAGACAAAAGTAGTAGTGCCATTAATGTTCTGAATTTTTTTATTGGTCGCATTGAAATGCTGGTTATATTTCTGTTTCATCAGCATGATGCTGAAATAGATAGCTAGGTAAAATGGCGAAGAATTGAAAGATTAAGTGTCCAGCAGATCAGTCGTGTACAGAGAATAAAAGTATATCCAAAAAGGAACAATGATAATTTCATAAGGTGGCTTATACTTTAGGATAGGTGGCCACAACCAAGGAAACAAGTGACCAGCATGATATGTGTATTCCAATGTGGTGCCCCCTTTAGTCAAAATACAAAAGGTGGACAGGCTTCCAGTCAAAATTTTAAGCTTTGACAATCAATAAATTCCAAATATATATGTTAAAAATATGAAAAACATATGAGTGATTTGCCTCGCAAAACACTTTCATAACACAAAAATATATGGATTTTATAAATACATTCCAATGGAAAATAGGGGTTGAACCTATGTTTCTTTAAAACACCGCTCAAGAAAAGATATCAGTCAAAACTACTGAACAACAATTTCATAGAAGTCATGCATTATGGTGCATTATCAAAACACAAGAAAGATTAGTATATAACTGCTCTGAACAATTAGCTAAAGAAAAACACCTTTCCCCTGAAAGGGATCATTGCAGGTTCACAAAGCCATGACAAAATTTAGGATGCAAAGGTCATATTCACCATGAGTATGATATGTCATGCAAAATGCTGATGAGAAAACAACAATCGAAACTATTGTTCGAAATTAACATAGCACTAAAAAAGGACTCACCGCAAATGAATGGCTCATCAGAACTAAGAAAAGCATCTCCCTTTCCCACACAGGCAGGATGGTAAGCCTTGAGGCAATTCCTGTAAAGTACCAGAGGAATATTAGCTGGCATCGATTGTATTGGAAAACAAAGCCAACGATGTTTCTCCCCAAAGCCAGCAGAGACTTGGGTGGATGAGCTATGCAAAATTGCTGCATCAACATCTACCTTGCTGCATTGCCCACAACCATCCACACACACGCTGTACAACACGAAAATCCGCATCCCATTACTGCCCAATCGTGACAAATCATAGCCGTTTTTTTTTTCTCAACAAACGACAAAACCAATCGACGCGAAACCCACGAAAACCACCCCGCATGTTCACCACCTATCCAAATACAATCATCGGGGCGGACGGCGGCGGAATCGCGCGTATACAAGACGAGGGAGCCTTACTTGAAGTCGCAGACGCGGAGGTCGTTGCTGCCGTCCTTGCACGAGAAGCAGCATTCCTCGGCCATCCCCTCCTTGTCCTGCCTCTTCCTCCTGCCCATCCTCCTCCTCCCCTCGACGCGCGGCCGCGGGGCCGCCAAGGGAGCCGGCCCCGGACTTAAACCCACCAAACCCTCCGCAAAACCCCCCGGATACCCCTCGCCTCCGCGATCCCCGCCCGGAGCCACGCCACGCCGCAGAGAACGACGGCCGGCGCGAAGGATTCGGGGGGAGGGTCGGAAATGGCGGCGTGTGGGTCAGGGTCTGGAAGAAGACGTGGGTTTGCGGGGCATAGAAAGCGTGAGGGCAAAGGGCGGAGAGGGCTTCCTGTGGGAGGGCAAGTGAAACGGCCGGAGCCTCGCGCCGCGCAGGCGGAGCGCCGCCGAGAAACGCCGTCGGGTCGGTGCCTCCGGCTCTACTGACGCGTGGCTACAGCTCTTTTGTTTGGATGCTAGCGGCTCCTTCCGAGTCCTGTCACGCTCATGTGACGGTCCTTGGAATAGAAGCAGTGACTGGCGCGTGGGGCCAGGTGATCTTTCGTATAACTGTAATTTTACGTTAAATGCTTTTGAAGTTACTGTTCCTTTACCGTTTCACGACAAATCAATGTGCTGCACTTTTAATTCAGCATTTTTGTGCTGAATTATTTATCATGGCCGCTGTCAATCAATGTGCTAGCCTTTATAGTAAACATTTTCATTGTAAGGGTGGTCCCAGATCACTCGCTGCACAGTTTTATTGTATAATTTTATTATACAATTAGTAAAACTAAAAATCAGTTAACTGAACCAGATAAGTTTTATGGTGATAAAACTGCTCTCTGGTCATGTAAAACTCTCTCTTCTCTCTTTACGAAAACCCCGCCACATCAATAAAAAAATTTAATGTTATGAAACTTTTTATAAAACTAGTTTCATTGCAGTTATCAAAAATAAAACTATGTAACCTAGCCAGATGAGTTTTATAGGAATAAAATAAAACTTTTTTGAAAATGAAACTGTGGGGGAGAGCCCCACAGTAAAACCAACTCGATCAATAAAACTATGCCTCTCTTTTGTCATGCTAACAAATTTAATGTCATAAAACTTTATTAAGAACCTAAGAGGAAAAAATAGAAGTTATTGACGGTGGATAGTACTGAGGAGACGGACTTGTAGAAATTGAGGACAAACAAAGGTCCACCAATGAAGTGAAAAGGAGGTAGACGAAGATAAGCACTTTTATGACCATCCGACACAACAAATGGATCGCGCATTTGATGTCTGTCGTACTTGTGTCTACAGAGACATAGAATGCCATTTAATGATGAAGATATGGGCCATGCATTTGGTGTTCTCCACGTTGTATATAGATGAGCACTTGAACACTTTACACTTCCACGACCATCTAACGTGCACAGCAAAGGGTCGTGCATTTTATGCTGTTGTACTCTTATCAACGCAGACATAAAATGCTATGATGAAGATATTGCCCCCGCGCCATTTGGTGCCTCTGTTAAAGTGTACTAGGTGGGCTCTCAATTTTGTACTAGAAATTTTAAGGATCGGGCTCAATTAGGACCGGGTCAAATAATACTAGTTTTTGAACTAAATTTTGCTAGGGCCAAGTTAAATTGGGAAGGAGCAGAAGGGCCATGATCCATTACCACCCCTAAGTGTACAGTGTATATAAAGGCAAGCAAATGTGAGTGCGTGAGCTAGTTGATTATAGATCAGTTGACAAGTTTCTTTGTTGGTGGAACATATTCATCTGGGCTTGAGTTCTCGACTCGGTGACGTTTCCATCGACAGTGAGGCGACCGAGATGACTTCGTAAATTTCAAGACTGGATCTACCGGTCTAATCTCTCGGAAGTGCTCATAGAAGGTAGGATTGGCGTACTATGTTATAGGGGTGAGTACGCGTGCGTATGGACATTACGTACGTCTGTAGTAGTCTTTCTCAAAAAAGAAAGTACGTGATGAAAAAGGTCTATATGGATGGATTGTGCATTTGCGCCTTTATTACACCGGATACAAAAAATGAATGAGAAATGAGAATCATGAATACTGGCTCCAAAGCACCCACATATATAGTACTGAGCAGTGAGCAGGGATTGGACAAATTAATTTTGTTGGACACTTGGACAACATAGGCATAAACAAGGTTTGCATTGACGAATGATAAGAAAAAAAAAGGAAAATGAAAAGGGTAAATAATGATAGTAGGATTCGAACACGAGCAGGAGCTGAAAAACGAAAATGATACAGCGGATAAAAAAAGTGGTCGGCAGGATTCGAACCTGCGCGGGCAAAGCCCACATGATTTCTAGTCATGCCCGATAACCACTCCGATAAAGCCCACATGATTTCTAGTCATGCCCGATAACCACTCCGATAACCACTCCGGCACGACCACGTTGATGATGATTATAACTAATGTGTGGAATTGATCATCTATGGTGTAAAAGTAAGTTCCCAGTGGTTTGGTGACTGGGTTTTACCGCGCGAGTGGACGTTTATGTTGCATGGCGTTCTCCTTGTATCTCGTCACGTAGATAGCGCTATGGCATGACAAACTTTGAGTTTATCTGCATGCCATCGCTTCGACACCAGAAGATGACAGACAAACCACTGTCTCGAATCCAAAAACTCAACTTTGTGTATCTTTTTTTTTTCTGTCAAACTTGCTGATTTGAAGAATGTTTTAGGCCGATATATCATGCATATTCATACTAGTTACATGGAAAACCAGGAGTCCTGTTTTGTGCTTCAGTGTTTAAGAGAGAGAACTCTGGTAGAACGTTCTGTTGAGAAACCAGATGCAGAATGAGGCGATGATCAACCTCCTGTGGTTGTAGCAAAGCATATCCCAGCAGACTGATGGAGTCACTGATTGCCTGTACGAAGTGCAGTTTCGTAGGAACATACCCGGTGGTATTTCAAAATGGAACTGTCTATGTCCTTGACACATTACGGTCTTTCTTCCATATACTCTCCAAACATATACAAAGTACCAAAGTCTCAGAAGTTTGGTCCACAGATACAGCCTAACCCTTATAATGATGTGCTGAAATCCCTAGCCAGGCACTACAGCAAAATTTAGATAAGCGATGGAACAATGCTCAGCACAGAATCCAATTACCATTCTGTATTCATTTACGGTATGTCATATACATCCACACTAACACGGGTACTTCAGTAGTTCAGTGTCATATATATATACATCTCAAGCACATAAGAAAATAAAAATGTAACACGGGTACAAAAGAAACATGAACTAGGGTAGGCCTAAATATCATTCCGCATGAACGGAAACTTGCAATGTCTTCCACAACTGTGTATTTCCAAATTACAAGCAGTCCACACATCTGCTGACTGCAGGATCTTGCATAGTATGCTCGCCATTAGCAAGGCAATTGACACTGGTTGGCTGGGGACTATGGTATTACTAGCTCTCTGTCACCGATCACACATCTCAGAGGTGCCCCAGCACAGGCCATGGAGTCACTCCATTGGCAGGAAGCATAGGCTTTATGATTGGAGCTCGCCGCAGCCTCGATGTAGACTCATTCAGACGTGATGCTTGGCCCTTGAACTGGTATGCCTTCTGCAGAGACGTACAAGCCCAGGATAAAACTTTCAGTCAGTAAGAAGCATTGCAAAGTGCATGCAGAGCTAAGGGGTCACGGGGTTTACATAGCAAAAACTGGTAGCACAGAATGAATAAAGATCGATCAGAGCATCATATCCCAACATTTCGACCAGAGATTCGTTGAAACGTTGATTCACAATACACATTTCACAGGGCTGTGGACAGAGCTATAGGGAAATACTCTGGTGTTTCAATTTTACATTTGCTCTGTTCTATCACCGGGTCCTAATCAGTTGAAGCAGCCACAAATGTTACTGGGAGTAGCAAAACAAACTTATCGAATTCCTTTTGCTGTGTTCTCTGCTTCGCATTTGGCATAAACAGCACAAGACAAGCAGGGAACAGTATGTGATGAAGGGGAAGTCCATCATATATTCAGAGAAAGAGAAGCATATACAGTGTCTGATGAAGGCGCAGGACTGGTTATTGCTAAAGCTCAGTATCAGTTTCTACAAGCGATCCAGGAAGCAGCATGTGAAGAGGCAAAATTCACAAATGACAATTCACAAGCAAGACGCTTGCGGGGAAGAGGATCGAAAGGCGTCACCTTTTCGTCGAGGACGAGGCGGACACGCCCCATGGCCTTGCTCTGGCGGCGCATCCGGTAGAGCCGGCGCCCGAGCACGGCGAAGCCGAGCAGCGCAACGGCGAACGGCACCGACCAGGCGCTCCTCGCCGCGCGCAGGGCCCACACACGCAGCGCGTCCAGCGGCAGCTTCCACCACCGCCCAGGCCCTCCTCCCTTCGCCACCGCTCCCTCGCCCCCCTCCGCCGCCGCAGCCGCCGCCGCCGCGCCAGCCTCCGCGCTGGTCCGCTCCACCGGTTCGGTCACATCGACCTCAAGCCTCTCCCCGTCGGAGGAGTCCGACCACAGCGCCGCTCGGTCACGGCCGGGAAAGAGAAGATCGTCCGGGTCCGGCTCCACCCAGCTCGCGTTGTCCGACGCCGCAAGAAGCCCCTCCACCTCCTCCTCGTCGTCCTCCTTCGACAGCGACGCCCTCCTGGGGTACTTGGCGTCGGAGCCGAGGTCGAAGTAGTCGTGCTTGATGGCGCCGGCGTCCTCCTCCCCGCCACCGCCGGCGTACAGTTCGGCCGCCGCCGCCGCCTTGGGGGACGCGAGCAGGAGCTCCCAGTCCTCTTCCATCTTGCGGATGTGGCCGGCTAGGGTTCGGGAGCGGAGCTTGGATTCGGAGGCAAAAAGGAGAAGGGGGAGAGCTGTGTGGCGTGTCGGGTGGGGAAGGGGTTCGAAGATTCGCGGGATTGGAAGGAAACTGTGGTTATTTGCGGGCGGTTGCTTGGAGTTTTGCGTTTGGGGGAGAAAGGGAAGGAATGGGATGGAATTAGATTCTTTCTGTTGGCCGCATGAGTCATCTTCTGATGATGCGCCGTGAAGTGATTCAGTGGTCGTTAGTAAACCGGTGAATTTTACAGAACTGGGGGCATTTGATTGAGGTGAACCGGAGTTTACGAGAAGCTATGGGATCAATTGCTACCTCCAGACTTAATAGCTGTAGAATGCAATGTATGCTTCATCAAAAAATTTGATCGAATGATCTACTGCCATTCTGATAAGCGAGCACGCCCAAAAGAAAATGAGGACGAAATGTGAGCCTAGATTTTTAGAGGACTGCGCAGCACGTGTGCTTGGTAATAGCGGCGGCTGCGAACCTGGAGATTTTCCATGGGTTTGGAGGCGTCCCCCGACAAAGATTCGATTTCGTTTCTCGTCCATTCGTGGGGCGGTCAAAAATTAACTTCAGATATTTTGTTTCGCAATAGCACAACCCCACAATCCCGTCAGGTTTTCTCTGGTACTGAAGGCATAGAGAGTGGAGTGAGAGCAAGGTTTTGGAGCCTACTTGTCGTAGTCGAAATTGTTGGCAAAACGAAATTAAAATTCGATGTGTTTCAGCCAAATTTATGTGCTGTTGTTCGCCGGGCCCTTTGAGTGCAGTAGCGACGCTGAAAGGCTGAAACGGCGGAAGGGGCGGCTAATTTGAAAGGCACGAGTCTGTCCACGTCGACGACGGCCCAGTTCTTTCTTGTCAGCAGCACGGATACGAGAGGAACGAACGATTCTTTCGCTGTCCGAACAGCACCTCAAATTTTTCCTAGGGAAATGATCGCAGTGCATGCGGTTAAGGCAGCACTTTCTTTTTTTCTGATGATATTCTCTGTTTAGGCAGGAAAATCAACTCACACAAACGATCGCAGTACGTGCTAGCCCGATGATGGGCCTGCTCTCCTACTTATTTTTGGCTTTGTTTTAAACCGAAAAAAGTAGAAGCAACGAGACCATCGGAAACACACGGCTGTTCGTTCGTTCAGAATCAGAAAGGTGTATAGGTCTGTTTGGCACAGAATTTCCGGGACAGAGGCGGACTGGGACTCTGCAGTACTGCAGCCGAAAAGAACACTCCGAGTTCTGTCCAGATGGATCTACCCCTCCAAAAAGTCATTACCAGTTGTTCTATGGGCTATTGCTCCGTGCAATGGGGACGTTGGTTTCATGAAATGCTGAAAGCTACACGTTTTAGTTGCTCAAGTTAGCGGAGAAAAAAAAATCGGCCTGCACATCGTTTGTTCGTTGAAACCTGAAAGTCATCAGCAGTTGGTCTGTTTAGTCAGCAAAAGTCTAGAGTTTGGCCGCCGGCGGCAAAACTCGGTGCGTGCAGCTGTAAAAGGATCATCGGCCGTACGTCGTCGCTGTTTTGCAACGGGCCTCGTTTAGATCTAAATTCTTCCCCCAAAGTTCACTATAGAAAAAGAAGATTCTCATCACATCAAAATGACATAGCATATATGGAGTACTAAATGTAGATAAAATTAAAAACTAATTGTACAGTTTGGTTGTACTCTACGACACGAATATTTTGAGTCTAATTAATCAATTTTTAGACAATTTTTCACAAATACAAGCTACGGTGTCGCGCACACTCAAGACACCAAAATTTGAGTCACAATTTTGGGAACTCAACAAGGCCAGGCATATGCAGTTGAAATTCACACGCCTGACGTTGACTGTTTGAGCTCTTCCTACAACGGCGCAGACAGCACTTTGCACCACGGAAAGACACCTGCGGGTGTTTTCTTCGAGAGTGGCCGAAAAGTCGGTAGAAAAATTACAGTGTACCGTAGCATTTTTTATTTGTTTGTGGTAAACATTGTCCTACCATGCCCTAACTAGGTTCAAAAGATTCGTCTCGTCGTTCACGTCAAAACTATGCAATTAGTTTTTTTATTTACCTATATTTAATGCTCCATACATGAGGAGAGATATTTGATATGATTTGATGTGATAGGTAAATAGTGAAGTTTAGAGGGAGAATTTTTGGGACGGCTCGGTACTTTGAGTGCGCTTTGAGATAAACATGCTGTGTCGGCATACAAAATTAACCATGCTCAGCCCCTGGTCTTTCGAACAAAAAAACATGGTGAGCCCCCACCCCTGGCTTAATACTCCATCCGTCCATTTTTTTCTGTTCTTTACGGTTTCCGAGAAACAACTTTGACTGAATATAAAAAATATATATTAATATTTACAGTACAAAATAAATATCATTAGATAGATATTTGAATCTAGTTTTTTAACAAATTTTTTTGGAGATTAAAATATTACATGTATTTTCTACCAATCGAATCTAAATCGTGACACGGAAACCAACGACGACCTATAAAAAGAGACAGAGGGAGTAGGTTCATTCCATGGGATGCCCTGGGTTAGTAAGGTTCCCAACTTTAACGTATTAAAGTTAGCATTTTACCATTAATACGTCACCGTAGCATTTCGTTTGTATTTGTGAATAATTATTCAAACATTGATTAATTAGGTTTAAAATATTCGTCTCGTAAAGTACAACAAAACTGTGTAATTAATTTTTGATTTCATCTATATTTAGTACTTCATGCATGTGTCGGTATTTTGATGTGATGAGAATCTTCTTTTTATACGATGAAATATGGAGGTAAAGTTAGGAAACTAAAAAAACAAGACCCTGGTTCACATTGGCGCCGTATGGCTGCGGAGCTCACGGGATTAGACACCTACCAGCTACCGTGGTAGTACTGCAGTTTCAGTGAGGAATAACCAAAGCCTCACTTAAACCAGAGTCGTGTTCTTCGGGACAACTTATACATAACGAGGCCACCTGAATTTTCAAACCTTTTCTCTACTTTCCCTTTTTATACTCCCCGATTTTGTGCACTGGCTTAGATCTTGTTTGGCAAAATTTCACTAAAGTAATTAAAGTATTTTAAATATTAATATTAGTATAAACTATAAATAAAATGATTTATTTAAATACTCTCTGCATACTCTAGTTTCAACTTTAAAATTTTTTAGAGCTTCTAATACCTAGCTTCAACAACAATTGCGTCATGCAGGAGACGCCAATGGGTTGCAATAATTCTACCGTATCTCGTGGTAGTTTTTTTTCGCCGATCAAGACCATGATCATGCACTCGTACGCCAGTTAATCATAAGCATCTTCGTCAACATCTCGTGCGTGACATGGTGACGGCCGGCGCCGGCGCCGCCGTGGAGCTGCACACGAAAATGTATTGCCGGTAGGACGTATGCGAAGCATTGAGGCACGAGGCGCCATCGCTGCACCTGACGCGAACGTTTCACCCTCGGGAATCGCCGGCACTATCCAATTCCACGGGCACCGGAGACCACGACGGCCCAACGGCGGCGATGGCGTTGCCGGCGGGCACTGGGCTGGTGTCCTACAACGCGGCCATCTCCCGCTGCGCCCTCGCGGGCCTCTACCCGCGCGCGCTGGCCCTGTTCCGCGAGATGCGCGGCCGTGGCCTGCGCGCCGACGAGTACACCCTCCCGCCGCTCCTCAACTCCGCCGCGCTGCTGCGCGCCCCGCCCGCGGCGCGCGCGCTGCACGCGCTGCTCTTCCGCGCGGGCCTCGCGTCCCACCTCCACGTCGCCAACGCGCTCGTCGACGCCTACGCCAAGCTGCTCCGCCCGGGCGCCGCGCGCGCCGTGTTCGACGAAATGCCGCGCCGGGACGTGGTCAGCTGGACCTCCCTCCTCACGGGGCTCGCCCGCGCCGGCGCCCACGACGCGGCCGTCTGCGTGTACCACGGCATGGTCGCCGCGGGGGTCGCGCCCGACGAAATCGTCGCCGCCGCCGTGCTCAGCTCCTGCGCGGGCTCCACCAGGCTCGAGCTGGGGCGGTCGGTGCACGCCGCCGCGGTGCGCCGCGGGCTCGAGCCGTTCCTCTCGGTCGGGAACTCGCTCGTCTCCATGTACGCCAAGACCGGCGCGCTGCGCGACGCGCGGGAGGTGTTCAACGCCATGCCGGCGCGGTGCACCATCACGTGGACGGCCCTGATCGTCGGGTACGCGCAGAACGGCCGGGGAAGGCAGTCGCTGGAGATCTACGCCGACATGGTCCGGTCCGGGTGCAGACCAGACTACGTGACCTTCATCGGCCTCCTCTTCGCGTGCAGCCACGCCGGCCTCGTCGACGCCGGCCGGGCTCACTTCCGGTCCATGGTGACCGACCACGGCGTCGCTCCGGGGCCGGATCACTACGCGTGCATGGTGGACTTGTTAGGCCGGGCGGGGCGGCTGGAGGAGGCCATGGACCTGCTGGACCGGAGCTCGACGGTGCTGGACGCCACGGTGTGGAAGGCGCTGCTGGGCGCGTGCCGGGTGCACCGGAACGCCGAGCTCGCCGAGCGCGCCGCCGAGATGGTGTGGAGGCTGGACCCGGCGGACGCCGTGCCGTACGTGATGCTCTCCAACCTGTACTCCAGGGCGAGGAGATGGGGCGACGTGGCCAGGGTCCGCGCGCTGATGAAGTCGAGAGGGATCAGCAAGGTGCCCGGGTGCAGCTGGGTCGGGGTGAACGGCGCGACGCACGTGTTCCACGTCGAGGACCGCGGGCACCAGCGCGCGGCGGAGATCTACGGGAAGGTGGAGGAGATGACGGAGAGGATCAGGGCGGAAGGGTACGTGCCGGACACGGACTGGGCGCTGCAGGACGAGGCGCCGGAGGGGAGGGAGAGGGGCCTGGCGTACCACAGCGAGAGGCTCGCCGTGGCATTCGGGCTGCTCGCCGTGCCGGCGGCCGCGCCCATCCGCGTGTTCAAGAACCTCAGGGTGTGCGGCGACTGCCATGCCGCGATCAAGATGGTCGCTAAGGTTTATGGCAGGGAGATCATACTGAGAGATTCGAACTGCTTCCACCACATGAAGGATGGGAGTTGTTCTTGTGGTGATTACTGGTAGGGAGATGCGGCAGAGCTGTCACTGTATGATTTTGGCAGATTCACAGTAGGCTTGTGAATGTTCATGATAGAAAGAATCGGCGGTATGAGAAAATAGGAATTTGAACTCATTGAGAATGGATACCACAATGATAAGACATCAAATTCCCTCAGAAAATTGCTCTGAATTTCCATTAGATGATTGCACCAAAGGTGCCAGTGATGTACAATACAATGTGCTAGTACTACTATCCAGAGCGCCATTTCTACTAGTGTGTCCTACCATTCTAATCGTCGATCTCCTTTACAGCGTCCTGAAAAAACAGAAGAAAGAGGCAATCAGTATTATTAACTAATCCTGATGTAATTGAGCAACAAACTAAGCACGCGTGAAAATAATCCCCAAGCATTCACCTGAGCTTCGCTATCTGGGGATATATAATAAATAAGTTGTTATGTCATGCATTTTGCAGGAATCTCATTTGTGAATTGCCACATTATATAGTTATGTATATAGTCCATACCAAAAACAAAAAGCCGTTACCTTTGCAAGCCTTGTTACATAAACGGCAGCAACGGCTGTAAACAATAACCCTACACCCAGTGTCCATAATTGGCCATTTCCTCCCAAACCAATATCTGATTCATCTTGCTGTGAAAATGAGAGAGCAATGTCATTATTCCATTCAAGCCACTGGCATTTTTTTCAAAGGTCATACAACACCTTCAATTCAAATAGGAAAACTAATAGAGATTATTTTGCTCGCTATAGTTGCATCTTTCTCATCAGTCCTCACCCAGAAAGGGTATCACTATATTAGGAATCGACAGAACTATGTGATACTCTTATCGCCAACACCAGATTCTAGTACTCATTAAATATTTGAACTGCTACGGCGCTACGCCAAAGATAAGAACAACAACTGCTAAAGATATTGAAAGGTTAAGTGATATCTTGAGGTGTTCTAAGATGTCTCCATCAGAATATGTCGACGTCTCAATTCTCAAATATTCTTGCCTAGAATGAATTCTTAATAATTGTCATGCTGGATGCTGTACACTAACTAGGTCAATAACTCTCGAGGTGCAACATATGAGCAGGAGCCCATATGGACCCCATATGGCACGTATGACACAGGTGTTCTTACTAGCAAACTTGGAATAGAGCAGCCTACCAGATATTAGAAGCTGGAAAATAACTTGATGCTACAAAACATGTGGATATTAAAGAACAGATCCACTTTTCTGGCAGTGGAAGTTCTTTTTATCGAAGGTGAACCCAAAAACTACTGATGATCTCAGAACTTACAATTATAGCTCGCCCGAATGCACCAGCACTGACATAAGCCCATGATCCTGGAAGCATTCCCAACCAACTGCAGGTGAATGACACAAAATGGTTATATCAGAGCTAACAGGATTTTTGAAGAAAATAACCATAGCATTAGTCTCACAAGATAAAGTTTCAACTGTGGTTAACAAGAAAGTGATAGTCTCAACAACATAACCTGGTATCATATGAAATTTGCTAGAATTATTTTGGTCTCATAAAATACACATTTCCATATTGGTAATAATGCATCTCATGGCATGCAGAAGTAACTAGGTTCTCACTAAATGCAGCTTATGAAACAGAAGTTATGACGTACACAGTAATTCTCTTATATACACAGATGATGCCACACTGGACAGCAAGCACCAAGTAAGAAAGAGAGAAAACTAACCTGCCCAAGACATAAGGCAAGAACTTCACTGAAGTCAAGCCATATAGGTAGTTCCCAAGGGAGAAAGGCAGTAGGGGACTCAAACGAAGCAGAGTAACAACCTTAAATCCATTTTCACCAATTGCTTTATCGATTGCCAGAAACTTCTTATTTCCTTCAACCAATTTGAGAATTCGCTCTCTGGCAAAGTATCTAGCAATAAGGAAGGCTATCGCTGCAGCTAGCTACAGATCAATAGAGTTCAGTAAGGAAATGTAACTGTTTGCAGAATTAACAACACAATTGATATTGACGCAGGGACGCAGGGTTACTTACTGTTCCACTGATTGAAACAATGATTGTACCAGTGACACTGCCAAATAATAGTCCAGCTGACATGGTTAAAGGTATTGCTGGAATTGCGAGAACCTGAAATGAAGAAAAATAATATTATAAATATTCATAAGCTATATGATGCATGTGGCAAAACTTATTCAACTTTATGTTATAATCTGAAGGTGACTGCTACTGCCATGGATATGACAATAATATGCTACAACAACATCATGAGAATGAACCAAGGTTGCTAACTTAAACATACCTCCAATCCTGCATATACAAGTACGAACAGAGCATATCCAGCAGGACCATAACCTGTTCATATAAGGCAACTCAACAGTTAAGCCCCCAAAAAAATCCAACTAAGGAACATGTACAACAATTCCATGCAACTGATCAGTTCTGTGGTTCTTATTTTCACATATACTCCGTATCACACGGCTAGACCATATTGCGCAATGCACAGAGTGACCAAAATGGGCAGACAATGACTTAATATTAGGATTCCCAGACAGGGGTAAATGTTGATGCTAACGCTATCATTGCCACATGATTCATGACCCAATAAAGACTTGTACTTCTTTGGCACCCACACATTGCAAACTGTACACATTTGACATGTCGTTGAAAACATCAGTTCAAGTCCACTGACTTTGATCGAAGCCCAAAATAGTCGTATCCAATCACCAGTTAAGCACAAGCAAGCAAAAGGAAATAAGAACTGAAGCGCAAAGGTTGATTAGCCCATTACCATCAATGAACCCTGAGAACTGCGTGAGGAAGGAGTTGATCTGGTCCTTGTACACGTACCCGGCCGCCCCAAACCCCCCTACGACCCCAATCAAAAGCGCTCCAGCAAGCAGCGTCCCTGTGACAGCCCCGGCGCCGCCATCGCCCTCCGCCTCCTCCTCCTCCTTCTCATCGGCGGCTGGGCGGCGGTCCTTGCGGTTGCCGCTCCCGCCGCCGCCGCCGCCGCCGAGGCGGAAGGGGACGTTGGGCGAGGCCTTGCGGAGCGTGGCCTTGTTGGGCTCCCGCAGCGAGGAGAGCGGCGGCTGGAACGCCCGCCCCCGGTGCAGCAGCCGCCGCCGCCACGGCAAGGCCCCGAGCGCCGCCGGCGGCGAGAAGTGGGAGGAGAGGACGGGGGAGGGGGAGAGCTGCGGCGAGAGGTGCGGCTGCCTCATGGAAGGGGCGTGGGAGGGGTGTCAGGGAGTGGGCCCGGCGGCTTCGTTTACTGCGTGGTGGGGTGTGAGGCCATTAGAGCGCGGAAGCGATAAGAGGACTAGAGGGAGCAGGGGAGGAGTGGGAAGGGGGAAGGCGCCGGAGGGGAGAGGAGAGGAGCACGTGGCACCATGTGGGGCAGTGGAGGCGCGGAACGGAACAAAGGGAGGCTGTGGAGTGGGCCCGTTTTGTCAGTGGGATGCCGGCCTTGTTCTTTCAGGGGTATCGGAGAAGCTCCTGGTGCGATTCCATCTGCGTGGTCTGCAAAATTCTTTGGTTTCAGAAAATCAGAACAGCACGGCACTTGGGTTGATCTTTTCAGCAAAACAGTATGAAAGAAGTATCCAACCGAACAAATGTTAGGATGACGACGATGACATCTATTCGACTGGTTGGTGGCACGTGACTGATGCTGGTCGGTGCTGAGAGAAAAATACTGCTGACCGAAGAAAGAAAAATACCCGCTGATAAGTCAAGCGAACTGGGCACGAGGTCTCATTATCTCACCATTTAGGCAACATTGCGTTCTGGGGCGAGTCGGCAGCGTTTTCTGGTTTTTGGATCGCTGATACTACCAATGTTCAAGCTGCACACGCAATGAGAAGGGATGTTTGCACCCGACAACGTAGTTACCAGTTTGCACGCGTTTGATAGATTCATGCATGTGTGTCTTTGTGCTGGATGCCTTTATTTGATCGCTCAGGACCCTGTCGATGTTGAGAGGACACTGCTTCCCTTTGAATATCATTTGACCGATGGGCAGTAAGCCAGTAATATGGAAAATTTGCTGGAAAAAACCTGTACATTTTGTCAAAAACTGCATGGCAATTCACAGAAGATTAAATCAGTATATATTTTCGAACACAACATATTTGAACTGGGCAATAATCCAAGATGAATTGCCCAGCTGATTTCCAGTTTCAAAACCATGCCGCAATTCTCCCACTAAATACTTTGGAGCTCAGCTTAACACTAAAGGAAATATCAAACTTATAGGCACACCGATAAAGCATGCGTTAAGAGCATGACTGGAAATCAGATGTCTTTTCAGAGACAGCAAATGAGAAATGGACATGAATACATAGTTTAGGTGTCTTGAACCTTTCCCAAATGACGTGTTTGAATGCTTATTAAGTCAAAAGAATTATGGTGGCATGAAATTTCAACTACTGAATGGAAGCTCTTGCGATCTTTTCCCAACAAATAAAAACATTAGAACTACGCGTAGTTCTTAACTCTCTTGTTTATGCAATCTGTGGAACTAAATTAAATCTATATCATTATTTTAACTGCAAAAAGAATTGCTGCTTTTCATCTTAGGGGCGACAGCAGCACCCTCATCAAGCGGTGGCATTCTTCAGGTATGCAATGAGATCAGCACGTTCCTGTGGCTTTTTCAGTCCAGGGAACACCATCTTGGTTCCAGGAATGTACTGCATAGGAAAAACAGAATAGTTTTAGTGTTGCTGCGATATTATATTAAATCAAACAATGCCACTTCACATGTCAAGAGAGAACAAATATGACAAATAGTATGCAGAATCAGATGGATAATGTATGGTAGTTCATCATTTCACAGATAGAATTAGTAGCAACTATACAGGCTGTTCTACATTAATGAATATCTACAGAGAGCAGGATCTCAAAGCATATTACTTATGCAGGCAGTGAAAACAGAAAGAACCAGTCATCAATATAAAAAATGAGATACAAATACTAGTGAGTTTGTTCTCTAGAGTACTAGAGTAGCAAATATCACTGATTCAGGTGTAGGAAATTGTAGCTTGAAAACAGACATAAGTATAAGCAATCCCAGGAGTAAGCTTGCATGGTGCTATCAATTCAACTGAGAACAAAGCTGGCAATGCATTCCATGCTTAGCAATGCGATCTACAACACGTACATGGTGATAAACGCACTGGCCAAGGCAGCGAGTGACATATCTCATTGAAATTTACAAATATACATGGCAGAGCTGCACATATAACATACACTGCGGATGTGGATGCAACGTATGCTGGTGATAGACAATGAACGGAACTACTAAAGTTCAGGGAGAATGAATGCTAGTCGTACCTTCTTGGGGTTAAGCAGGTAGTCATACAAAGTCTTCTCCTCCCAAATCACAGCCATGTTCTTGTTAGCTGACGAGTAAGAGTAACCAGGAGTTGTACCAGACTGCCTCCCAAACAGACCATTCAAGTTAGGCCCTGCGAAGAATCAAGACACGATTAACATTGCTAGCTTCAAATGGTTTGAATCCCAAGCCAAGTTTATATACTACTATATTACATAATATAAGAACATTGAAACTAGCACATTTTCACTTTTTTTTTATACTTAAATCACTTGTGCACTTGAGCTGCAGTATCATGAACCAACAGCGAAATACAGTATACTAATTAGATTACTGGGACAGAAAATACCATTGTTCAAAATGCTCAGGCGTATACAATACTCAATACAAGAGATACTACTTATTTGCCAATACATGCAGACAACACCGATAACACCTAGGAGGACAAAAACCAAACAATCCGTACAATTGTTGAACCAGTTTATACTATATAACCAGGATGCGCAAGCAAACGCGCCGCTCGGTGATACAGAACAATCTCTAACACAATCGATATCCAAAGGAATCAGGTACGGAGATACTCTTATAGCGTCGAGGAATTAGCTCTGGCGCTCACCTTGCTTGTGTCCGGCGCCCTTGTCGACGGTGTGGCACTGCGCGCACTTGGTCTTGAAGATCTTCTCGCCGGCCGTGGGGTTCCCCGGGGGCGCCTCCGAGAACGACGCCATCGTCGACTAGCACGAGCGGGGGGACCTGAACCAGGTTTAGGGTTCTGATCGCAGTCGTAGGCGGCGGCGGCGAGCGGCGCGACCGTGCGCGTGCTCGTTTAAAGAGTGGAGATGGAGACGAAGCAGCAAACACAGCCAGCGCCCAGCCACAGGACGCGTACGAGCGCCCTTCCGTTCGAGGGTTTGAGGAGTCGGGCCTCGGGCGTGTCCAGCTGGGCCGACCTGGGTCGTGGGCCTAAACAAAGCCCAACTGATGCACGAGACGAACCGGGGGCTCTCGGTTCACGTGATCCGGAGCTCGGAGCGCGTGCGAGCCCCGCCCACAGCTAAGCGTGGCACTGCCAGTTTTGTCATGCCACCGCGTCGCGGTGCAAGGGGGTCGCGGTCGCCGCCCCGCCCGGGCCGGGCGCAACGGCGACGCCGCCGCCGCCGCGGCACGGGCCGGCAGGCCACTCGAGAATGTCGTCGACAAATTGGCACTTGGCACGTGAGCTCGCCACTTGCGCCAAGCTCTGGCTCCCTCGAGAAAGATGCGCGTCCAACTAGGACGATTCTGCCACGACTCGGCGATCCACCTGGGGGTGATGCGAGCGGGGACCACGCGATAGATCAATAGATCTCTAAGAGAACACGCTGTTTTATTTTTTTTACGATGCGGTGGAGTGAGGACGGTTGGGAGCGAGTGCTCGATGATTAAATAAACGGCGTTGGGTGATTTGTCACCAAATATATGAAGCAGGAGCACTAGTTGGCTTGGCTAGTGAATGTGATGCTCCCGATGCACATGCATGCAGCACGAGTCTGTACTGAACGTACGTGCGTGCGTGCCCTCTATGCGTTTGGGCGTCGCAACTTGCAAAAGGCGGTCCACAGGAACCTCTTTGGGATGCGGCTGAGTTTTATGCAAGGATGGTAGAGTCAGTAGCTTTTCTGGCGCTGCCGTTGTACAGGTGAAATACTCGTACAGTAAGATGAACTTTTTATTAAAAATACAGCAAGATGCCAAAATCACTGGAGATTCACGGTGATAAACACAGCTTCCAGAATCCAGATGGGGGTCTTCCATTCCACCGTGAACACAAGAAAAGAGGAAGACGGAAGAAAGCGAGGTGGCGACAGGTTGTTGCATCAGTTCCCTTTTGGGATGTTCAGGTCAGTCAGTGAAAGGGCTTTCCCACTTTGCCCAGTACAATTAGCAACGGTCACCGCGCTTTGCTCCTGTTCGAGAGATGAGTGGTTCCAAAGGGTACATGGTACAATCATAATCATAAAAACACGAAACAGATCCCACACAGACTATTGATACCTTACCTTAAAAAAACTAATGATGCCCACCCATAAAAAAACACATACCACAGGCATTTTAGTACCATGTAACAACGGAGGATGCACGGCCGAAATAAAATTACCAAATAAAACAGGAGCGGTTAGTAGCAGAACTGCCCGTATTGCTCCGGACCCAGGAATCCGATGATGTACTGACAGAGAACACCAGTGCAGTAGAAAACTCGTAGCAGGACAAAGCCAACGGCAAAAAATAACAGAGCCCGCACTGTGCAGTTGACTAATTCCCTGGCGAGGAGGGGCTTTGGATTCCAGTCCAGGCAACGGGCATCTAGATCATGCACAGCTCTATGCATAAACATTTCGATAGAAACATCCGCAGACCTAGGCATGGTCAACAGCAAGCACAAAGAAGGTGTGAACCACGGAAGACTCCAAGCCAGCTGGTGACAAAATCCTTGCAAAGACAAGCTGTCAACCAGGGGCCATAGCAGGTCTTGGGCCCTTCGGCCATCCACCACATCTGGTCTAGTGATATCAAATTCATACACCATCCAACCATCCAGATGAAAGTGAAACACAAAACTGAAGGTGAGAAGGATCTGAGTGGAGTCTCAACAAGTATTTCTCCTCTCCTAAAACAAAGTATTTCTCCTAATTTGGTCAGACATTTGCTACTACCTTGATATCGTCGCTGTTAAAACTGCTTGTTTGAACAGATAAGAAAAGTGTGTACAGATATGGAAGGCCTTGGTGGTGGTCCTTGGTCCTTAGTTACCCAGCCTATACTACTAAATTTCTCCCAGCCATTTATACCCGGCAGCCCCTTCAATTCATGGCCTAGAAGCAAATATAATATACTCATCGCACAGCTGTCACAGAGAGGAACAGCTAAGGAATAGACGACACAGCAGAGGCCCATTCCAGCCTAGTCCATGGTGTAACTTATTGGCTAAGATATTATGAGTTGTGCAGCAGCAAAACCAACCAAAAGTGAATTCCAACTCAGCCTTCTCCAGCCAATGCCAGTGCAAGATCTAGCTACTTGCTACTTTGATAAATGGAATTAGAGTACTGGGCTAATGATGAGTCAAGCTACTTGGAAAACTTTACAAAAACCTTTTGATTGCCACAAAACTGTTATCATTAAGGTAGTAAGAGAAGGAGGGAGGAAAAAAGGGAGAACATAGTAGAGGGGCAAAAGGCACAGGTGAATACTTCTTAGTATCTAGGTACTTCCTTGAGAGGGAGCATGGGCATTGCAGCGCTTGGCGAAGATCCTGAGGGTGATCCAATTTGGACACCACTGCGAGAAGAGAAGCCAATCTCATCTGCACCATCCTGCTGGAGCTGGTCTTCCCTGATCATTGTGCGGAAGGATATGGAGCCCCGCTTTGTTGAAGTGTCAGAATTCCGCTCAATTTCTCTAAAACTCTGGTTGGCCACAAGTGATGCACCTTCATAGTAGTAATCATCATAGGGCACCATCTCTGCTATTTCCCTGTGGCCTATATCTCGGAGGGCCAACGAATCAGCTACAGGGTAGTAAACCAGCAAGAGTATCCCAACAGTTGTGCAGGACAGCATCATCAAGAATGAAAGGAAGATAATGCCCTCAAAGGCAACATTTCCCGGCTTGGGTAGGACTGAAAACCCAAGGAGAAGCACCCTGATAGGAAGGAAGCAGAGCACTGACAGCATCAGCAGGGAAACCCTCCTTCGCAGTGCCTTGTTGATGACCAATGATAGCACCCGAGATCCAACATACGATACATAGCTCATCAGGATAGCATCTACAAGTCCCAGAAAAATGGTGCCAAACAATGGGTAAGTGCAAACGCTCGTATCACCAAACGCCATGGATGTCCGTATGAAGTATTTAGCAATCTTTCTCCTCCCAGGTCCATCATTCTCATCTCTAACAAACTTTGGCCCAACAAACACTAGGACTGCCTGCACAGAGAATACTGGAATGCAGAAAAACAACATGTAGGCCATGGTCTTCCAATTCCATCTTTGGTTCAAAGTGCCCAGCTCCCTCTTCTGTAATGAGCCATGGAGCAGTAGCGCAAATGCAAATAAGATCCCTGGCTCTGCGAACCCTAGATTGGAAAGTATGTACACGTCACATATATTCCTCTGCCACACTAAGCTTGAGAACAACTTTCTCTTCGAGAAGCTCAACCTCACTATCTCCCCTACTCCCCACCAAATGGTGATCAGAATAAGAACAATGCGAGTCACCCATGGACCGTTAAAGTAACCAAGCGGAAGGAAGGAGGATCCTCTCCGAATCCGACACCTGAAGTAGACTGACTGGAAAATGCAGAAGAGGCCCAGAGCAGCGAACAGCGCAAACAGTGCAATTGTCAACACACCGAATGCATCGGCAGCTACTCTGGTCAGGGGCATCACCCGAAGAACAGTTGCCACGCATGCTCTCCGCTCGCATGGATAGCACAATGGCCCACAAATACCATATACTCAGCTGCCTTCTAAGTCTCGATGATGGCCAGCTTCTACAGCACTGCAATCGACAAAAAACTGTATAAGATTGATTACAACAAGAAAGCCAAGTTTGCAAAGACTACATAGTAGTACCAAAAAAGAGTTATTTTCCTCCACCACCAGACACATTAATCCAACTTTATTTGATTTGGGTTCATTGTATCCTAGACCTCCAGGGCTCATACAAGGACAAATCCATTAGTGATTGCGTGTGCAGTTGATACAGTACTTCAAATGCTGTAATTTGATCAGCTAAACTAGTTGGCACATAACCTAGGGCATTTAAGTTGGTGGCAAATTACTTTGAAACAGCTAGCTAAAATCTTACCATTCCTGCACTAAAACAACCATTTTTAACTCCTAACCACTTCAGAAATAGCAAGAATAGCACTTGTTAGGTCTCATAAATACTCCAATAAGCAACACATTTCCTGGCTCCCCACAGCTAAACGGCTCAAACCCAGACCATTAACCACCACAGTAAGCACAGGATCACCATAAAAAATTGCCTAAAAAGCCTCGGAGAAACTGCTCGAGCTCTCAGGAAATCACCTCAGCGAAGGCTGGAGGGCGGCGGGGAGCGCCGCCAGGGGCCTCCCGGCGGCGGGAGCTGAGGCGGCCGAGAAACACCACCGAATCCGGCGATTCCTAGGTCGAACCGGCGGCGGCGGCGAAGCGAAGTGGGATCCGGCGGCGGCGGAGGTGGAGGGGAATGGAGGCCTAGCGAACGGAGGCGGTGAAGCGAGGCAGTGGGGAATGGGGGGAGGGGAAGGGGAAGGGGGGCGAGGGAGGAGGAGAGAGAAAGGGAGAACGGGGAGGAAAGAGAGCGGAGACAGAGCGAAGAAGAGAGTATGGGGGTGGGAGACAGGCTGTCTCCAGTTGTCTTGCGGCTCGGTAGGCGCCGGACCTCCAGCCTCGGTCGACCCCACCCGAGCCTGCGTGGAGCAGGGCAAATTGATACGTGTACCCGCCCATTCCACCACCAGGTTTGATTATTCTTCCCTTTGCCGACGGTTGCGTTCCCTTTGCCACCCAACACAATCACAGCAAACGATATAGTTAGATCGATGAAAATTATAATGTTCTCGACGAGTCTTGTTACAAAACAACCTGTGTATAAGCCAAGAAAAATAGTATAGCCTTATATGATATTATACATCTTTATATAGATTATTGTGATACTAACTAATATTTCATTCAGGATGCAAACTAATAAATTTTTTTAATTTAATTAATTTGTTTGTTTAGTTTTGGCCTCCTCTGTGATTGGACTCGAGCCCTGTTAGTTAAATATAAAAGATATTAATAATTTATTATATATATAATTATTTTAGTAGTATATATATTTATAAATATTTAATTAACTCTTCTTTCACTTGAACCGATCATGGTGCTTGAACGGTGTAGTATCTTCGTCATCATGCTAAGTTGCTAATCCATTGAGTTGTTCTATTCTTGACTGTTCTCACTGGATATACCTTGTTGCAGTGTGCTGCACTTGTTAACCCCTCTATAAATAGCCAAACTATCTCTATGTTCACTCACTCGAAATTTGTAACCTAAGTCCAAAATGTTTGAATCCCTAACACAATCTCCTTGAGAAGCCTAGTCTCACCTAAGAAGGAGGAGAGGGTGGTAAATATTGCGGCATCTGAAACTGAGAAAAGTTGAGATTGTTGGTTTGTAGCTAGATATTGCTATACAAAAGTTGTGCATTTCTTAAGCAAGTGTTTTATTTTCCGCACAACTATAACTAGCCACACTTTTCAGCTCAACATTCTACATTCGACTTAGTCCTTTGCTATCTTTGATAAAGTGTTGCTAATCACACTTATGCAAGGTTTAGCAAAACAAATGATAATGTACAAAAGAATACCAAATAGGGTGCCATACAAATGACGATTTCTTAAAGTCATGTTAGATTGAGTGGCAATAGAAAATGTCATGCTAGATGTAACATTATAACATACACAAATTGAAACATGTGTTTTATTAGGGGTATAGAGTACAATGTTACGGCCTACGATGCACACCATATTTAGACGATTGGTTCAAAAAGAAATGCTTGATCTTCATGGAAACAAATGCATGGCAAGCTTTGTAAGGACATAAAGAGTGGTGCACATCTATTTATTAATCTTTTGTCCTTATAGAAGCTAAGCATAGGTCTTAGAGGTAAAGACATATGGCTAAACAACACCACTGAAATGAAAAAAAAAAATATCTCTCAACATTTTAGGCTCAAGGGTAGATCCACAATGATGACGCCAAGTGAATATAGAGATGAATAAATACCACCGCATTTTATCCTTCTATCTGGTTGGATGACTCATTGCCAAGTCACTTTGGTACGACTTTAAAAAATAATGTAATCATTATCATCATAGTAGAAATGGCCAAATTATGTTACATGTTCTTGTAAACCACTTCTCACTGATATTCCATAACCATGGTTTTCACCCACAGAGCCCGCGTAAGTCCAACAAAAAGGTATACTTAAAAGACCAACAAAACATTATCTCTAATAATAAATAAAAATAAGTAACAACAAGACAATAGGCCCGATAGCCCGAGACAATACGTGCAAACATCACCCTTCGGAACCTAGATTACATTTCTTTTGTTGACTACTACGTGATACATCGCACTTAGCGGGTGTATTTGCCGGTTGACAGTCCGCCGTGCGCCCATGATCACGGGCGCGACTGGGCGCGCAAGTCGCAAGATATATCCTACCGCAACCCCATCTTCAAAGCTCAAACTCGCCATGTTCGGCCCTGCTACACTAGCACCGGGGCCAGGGTTCGAAGTAACCACGCATTATTCAGTGGTACTGGTTCCTGTAGACAACGACACGTCGCGCCACGGTTTCTCCGCGCCCTGCCCCTGTTCGCTTCGCACGTTGCTTTGCTCGGGCAGCCATGCCAGGCCAGGCGCGAGGTCAGTCAAACGCGAGGCATGCACACCCACCCCGCTGCGGCCTGCGGGTGACCCGCACGGCCCCTCCTGGATCTCCGCCGACGGAGTGAACGCTAGGTCGCCGGCGGCCGGTACACGACCCTTTTTTTTTATTATTTCGTTCTCATCTTTCACAGCCTTGCGAGCCACGATTAATGATGCATGGGTGCAGGCGGCTTTCGCTTTGCGGCGAGCGGGGAGGTCAGGGGATCGCGCTGTCGACGCGGGCATCATAGGATGCCGGAGGTGGCGGTCCTGGCGAGGCGTTGGGCGGCGACCCCAACCTCGTACCTCCTGCACGCGGCGTGCCTGCGCTCAGATCTGCTCGCATCTTTCCTGATCGGAAAGCGCGCCTCGTCGATCCTCTTCGCCCTCTGCCCTGTCTGTCTGGCTGAGGCCCCCTGACCCGCGCCTTATCCCACTGGCCGGAGTCAGTCTGCGGCCTGCCGCGGTCGATCGATCGTGCTCGTGCCGTGTCGGCTTCGGCTGCACACGCGGGAGAAATCCCCCGTCCCTGCCAAATGTGGAGGAATTTCGTGTTACAGATTACAACCTAACGCACTTGTGCTACAGATCACAAGGAATTTCGTGGCCTTAGACATGGAACAGAACAGATGAATCTCCCTATCCCACTTATTTTCAACTCTGTGTGTGGGCGAAATCAAACAAGCAACCACGCAAAAGTACACAGGGAAGTTCATCAAGGAATGCATTTTGCCAAATAAGCTGAAAAAGGAGGGCTTTCATTGCTAATGGCATACATGAATGTTCACGAATTTGGGGCTGAACTTACTTTAGCTAAAACCGCAGACTTATTTCCAGGTATTTACACTGTTCTAAGTTACTCGGACGCTTAAGCTACGCACTGGTGGATATGGTACGCGCGACTACATACACTAGGCTACACTTTGGAGCTGCTCTGCAAAGGACAAGGGAAGGGCCAACGGAGAGGTACTGAGATTTACAGATACACCATACAAAGGGAGGCTGATAATGACGTTTCTCAGATCCATCATGTCCCGCAGACCACTAGATCGGATACTTTCTGCTGGTCTCCACTTCATCAGTGCCATTGTGGTGCTGAAGCCCTGCATTTGCATTGGATGGGTGAGAGATGGCCTTGGTAAGAGTGCGAGACTGTAAAAGCACTTATTTGAGAAGATTGCAGCGAGGCATAATAAGATGGCTTTCTGATGTTCATGATGGGTAGCATACTTTGGCTTTCTTCCGCCAGTCCATGAGGTACTGGTGGTTGGTTTGCTCATCATTCGCGATGGCCGACGTGGTGGAGGTGGTGGTGCTGGAGGCTGCAAAAATGGGTATGTCAAAAGGTCAAATCTAATGAGAAAACATCCTCACCAACAAATGAATATCTTAGAATTCTCAGAGAAAGCCATAATAAGGTTACTGTGCTGTGTGCAAAATCGTACATTTTGAGCCCTCGTCTTTAGGTTCCCAGTCTGCAAAGTAGCTGTTCTCTTTGAAGTGGATACTCGAGATTGCACTGTCGCCTGAATGCCCTACAGAAAGGTTGGCAACAGTTGTTAGCATCTGATTTAACTGTCGGTTGCATCACATTAACAACCTCATTTCAGGTAGAACTATTTCCAGAGGGATGATATGTAAAGATTTGGTGGTGTGTTAGTTTACAAAATTGCAACATGGTAAAGAATTATTGTAATATTTGCTGTGTCTAGCGGAAGCAAGTTCACAGTTGAATTGATGAGGTTTATCAGGAGATGACATAACTTGGCATCTAGACTGAAATGAAGATTTTTTTTTTTTGACAGAAAGCATTGAAACGTACTCAAAATCCATTGTGTTATCAGACATTAATTACCCAAAGTTGCAACTAGTATAACTCAGGGTAATCATTTGGTTGAAACTACCAATTTTCTCACAACTCACATGCATAAAGAGGCAAAAATCATAGATAAAATCATGAGCAAATTACCTCTTTCTTTTTTGCCTTAGAAATGGTTTCTGCTGCTGGTTCTCCAACCCTAGAACTGAAAATTTTCCTTGGAGGAAGATTAACAGAGCTACGAAAGCAGAAATTATTGTTACGAAATATGGCAAAAATAATTTTTACTTCATATTTTAGAAGCATCATAAGGATTTTTTCCAGCACTAATTTAGAATTAGAACCTTGATTTTTGTTTGTCGGACACTTGCAAGTCCATTCTTTTAGACCTAGTAGAATGGCTATCCAATGCTGAAGGTCCCTTCAGTCTGTTGTTATTGCTGTTCATTGAAGCAGAGAAAGAAACGATGCAATCAAAACCCAATACACAGAACCCATATTTTCAAAAATCTGCCAATATGTTTGGAGGGTAACCTTTTGGTTTCCAGCTTGCTACTTCTAGCAGCATTTGGAGTGACAGCCCTTTTTAGATTGGCCTGCATGAACCAGTAAAATGTTAAGATTCAATGCAGTTGAACCTTTCCACGTTCACCGAACATGTAAGTAAGCATTAATCCAAATGAAGATGCTATCAACTAGTGATTAACTCATAGAAAAGATGCTACAAACTGCAATTGCTACACAAGGTGCTTCAGTCAAATTTATGATAATCTAGCTGAAAAAAATGTAAGTGGTTAGGAAGGGATTTCGAGCATACCACTGTAGTTGTTTCACCCTTTGGCTGAGCCACAGTTGGTCTTGCCTTGCTAGGCGTCTTCACATCCGTTTTTGGAACAATATCTCTAGTAACAGAACGGCGCTCTACCACTGTAGTTGTTTCACCCTTTGGCTGAGCCACAGTTGGTCTTGCCTTGCTAGGCGTCTTCACATCCGTTTTTGGAACAATATCTCTAGTAACAGAACGGCGCTCTCCTGTAGAGGGCCGACGTACAGAGGAAATATCAGCATGCTTTGCTACGCTCTCTCTTTGGACGGGGCGTCTTTCAGAAGTAGATGGTCGGCGTGGTGTGGTGACACTGGCTTGCTTCTGTGCATGATCTCGGGTGACTGGGCGTCTCTCGGCAGTGGAAGGTCGTCGTGGGGTGGAAACATTAGCAGGTGTCTTTAGGTTTGCCTTGGCAACTGGGCGTCGCTCTCCGGTAGAGGGCCGTTGTGCACCTGCTGAGGAAGGTCTTCTGAGACCTGTAAGCCTGCTCCTTTCTGGAGTGCCAGCCATCTTCTGGGGTGCTGCATTTGGCCTCTGCACCGGCTTAGTCTTCTGGTTCATACCTGTACCATGCTTCACTGAACCAGGCCTCTGAAATGATTCAATTCATGTAAAATGTGTTATGAATTTACCAAACAATTCATGTTGGTGGGGTTATAAAAACAAAGCATGCACTCATCTAATTAGCTGGATACAATTCAGTGAGTAGAGAAACAGAAAGGTTGAGAGAAAGTATGCCAAATCAAAATTAGATGCACTTATATTGCTTGTATGTAATGTCAGACCTCAGAAGTTTATATTGTGGTAGCAGATAGCAACAAAGTTTTCTATATGGTAAACAAGTGCATAACCAAAATTTGTGCTATTACCTCACTAGCAAATGTGTGATCCACAGCGCTTTTTGAAAGGTTTTTGATAGATTTTGGTATTATCTTCGGAGTGTGTCTGAGCCTGGAATCTTTCTCAATAATTCTTCTAGGAGTCCTGGCAACTTCATATGCTGTTCTAGTGTCATCATGATCAAAACTAGCGTTCTGTTGCCCCACATCCATTTTGCTGGCAGAATTATCACCGCGGACAGTTCCTCTAACATCATGGTCAGTTTGCTGCAGAACCCCAGCTGATGAAGAAAGATCATATGAGGAAAATTCTGTATTGAAGTTTTCATTCCCTTGGTCATCATAGCGCTGCAATCCGTGCTCTGACGTAGTTTCATGAGGAGCTTCTTCCGCATAATCATCCACAGGTGCTCCAGATGCAGAGGGAGTTTCAACATCAGCACCCTGCTCATCTTCTGCTGTTTGGCTAGAGTCACTGCCATCACCACTGTATTCCAGTGTAAGTTCAGTTTGCTGGTTTTGCTGCTGTGAAGCCTTGAGTTCCCTGATCTTCTTATAATACTCTTCAAAATAAGCCTTCTTCTGAGCGACTAAACCGTTGAATTTTCCAAATTCTTCACTGCGTCTATCATTAGTAAATACGGACCACTTCTCCCACGACAGTGACTCCAACTCAAATCTTCCAAAGGAAATGGAACCATGATCAAGTGTCTGCGATACAGATACTCCCTGAAGAAAGAAAAGAATTGCAACAGAAAAGGGAGGTGAGACTACTAGCCACCAATGATAGTCGCCAAGAAGGAAATTGTCCAGATTTTCTTTTTTCGTCGAATGAGCTAATGGCACATAGTATAAAGAATTTGAGAAAAGCTCATGCATCAGGAAACTTACTTGAGGACCATCCCGTTCAGTTGACTCTCCTTGTGACCATGCAAAATAAGTTTGATTGACTTCCGCCGCCATCATGTATGGTGCCGCCTAATTCATCATAGTTGAGCAAACAACAGTGCCAAACCCTGAAAAACGTTTGCAAGAACATTTAAAATCGAGGCATAGCAGCATAGATGAAAGTTGATCTAAAATGCTAACTGAAAAAAGAAGTTAGATAAACACTGTTTGGTGTGTCCTTTGCCGCAACTAAAATTTGTAGCTTAAGATTTAGGAGCACATCAGTATGTCTACAAACTATAGCCAGGGCAAAGGAACATGCATCAAGTCAATTCTACTTGAAGCATCCAACCCTCTACTTCAGCACCTATCCTTTCCTTTCATGTCAAGTTTTCAGACACAAAATTCCAACCTTCCAAGGTGCAGTTGAATGCCCCAAGCACGAAACCAGATACAACCAGGAACACGGTGTTCTTCTCAACAACCCATGTCATGGCATTGTTAGTTCACATGCCAATGACTCAAACCAGTTTCAATCCAAAGGATAAAAACATGTATGGCTATGAAAAATAGAGTACTAATTATGAAATTAACAAGAAAGAAAGAAAAAACCCATGGAATACCTAGAACCAGCTAGAGCACCAAAGGTATGTCTAATGTCTATCCTTGAAACTGCACCTGGTATACGCAAAATACAGAATTTGGCACAGAACTGCACCTGAAGAATTCAGCAATTCTCGGTGCTACCAGAACAAATCATGAATGCAGATAGAGGGTGACTTGGAGCAAGGAAAAAAAAAGAAACTTGGTAGCTCCTGTTCTACGCAACTGTGAACAGATGCTGAATTCAGGACGTGTTCTACCGAGCCCCCCAGCATCAGTGACACTGAACGGAACGGAGCAGAAAAGTGAAGGGAAGAAAATAATAGGAAAGAGAAAACGGGAAAAGGAAAGGAGAAACTGTCGGTAATCAATTAATCATGAGGAGCCATCAGACCCTCTAAAAAATATCATCAAAGTGAGAATTTTAAACTCACCACAGAAAAGAAAGGGAAAGGCAAGGAAAGAGTGGCCACTGAGCAGTTATACAGAACGAAAAAGGTTGAACTGAGGAAAGAGAGCACTTTTGAAGAGCTGCAGCACTCGAAAACAAATTTTCTGTCAGACAAAAGCTGAATAGAAGTTCCGACATCGTCAGTGCATAATTCAACTTCTTCTCCCGGGACTCAACAGTCTTTTTGAAAAGAAAGAAAAAAGACTCCGGCAGGATTACTGCCGGTTTATGTGTTGATAGAGAAGAAAGAATACATGGAAAAAAAATACAACACACAACAATCACAGCATACAACCACAAGGTGAAAACCGACCCCACGACAAACACCAGAATACCACCATAACAGAAACCACACCACAAGCCTCAACGCCAGTAACAACAAACACCGGGGGTAGCAGATGCCGACCGGAGAACCGGTACATGGTTCTTCAACCATAACCCCCAAGCAGAGAGAGAGATGTCACACAACAATGCCTCCAACAAGGGGTGTGGCCAAAGGTGTCACCATTGTCAACCTCGGCAAGAAGCCGAGTGGGGCCTTAGCCCGAAACACCCCCTGCAACCAGATGATGAGGCAATGACAGCAGCGAGCTGCCACAAGCAGGCTATCGCAGCCGTAGCGACCAAGTCACAAGCATGTGTGCCTTGCCGCCACGGTGCCAGCCGTCGCTAGCCCACCGAACACCAGCAGCCATGAGTTGCCACACCAAGTTACTGCACCGGACAATGCCTCCTCCGGCCGTTGTTGCACAAAGGCACCCAGCGAGCTTCAGGTGTCGCTACCGAAACCCCAGCACGAACTAGAACACAAGGAGCCGCCTACCGCAAGATGCTGCAGCCACAACAACCGACCACTGGCATGCGTGGCCAACCGCCATGGCGCCGGTCCATGAAGAACCATAGCCAACCAGAAGTTGCCGACTCCTACGCGTCGCCACCTATAAGGTCTCCGCAACCACATTAATCGGCCACCGAGGAAGCCGCCACCAGTCTTCTGCCAGGACAGCAAGATTGGGTCCACCGTGTCGCCGAAGGTCACCCAAGCACATGGGCTACCGCAGCCACACCAAACTGGGTGCCGCCAAGCAGCACCAGCTGCCATGGCCACGATCACAGCAAAATCACCTCCAGCTGACCATCGCTGCCGCATCGAACCAAGCCGCTGCGAGTCAGGGCTTGTCGTCGCCGCGCCGGCTCCAGAGCCGCCTCCGGCCTCGCTGTCGCTGGCCACCACGGGTCGCCCCAACCAAACCTTCCACCTCCAATTCCTGCCTGCATCAACTGCGGGCACCAGCACCACCATGAAAACGGTGTCTCCCAACTCCATCTATCCCGCACCACAGCGACCACAGGAACCACAGCGAAATGCCGCTGCCCAGCTCCACCCGACCCTGCTATGCTCCTCTTCACTGGTCGCCAGGGCCGCTGTCGTCGCCCCCTGCACGCTCAACCCTCTCCCTCCTGCCGCACCGGCACCGCCTCCACAGCTCCACACTCGAAGCCACCGCCGCCACAGCCCCGAGCCACCGCCGGCCACCTCGTCGTGCGCCGTCCCCCAGCCGCCGCCGGACACCTCGTCCCGCACCGCTGCCCAGCGTCGAGGGAGCACCTCGGCGCCCGTCGGGGCACCGCCGCCTCGACCCGCATCCGGCCGCCGCCACCACCGTCCAGATCCGGGCGAATCCGCCCCGAATACGGCGATTTGGCCCCGCCGCCGCCCTCGTAGCTGCCACACGGACATCCGGTGGCCACCTATCGCGGCGGCGAGGCGGGGGGGGGGGGGGGGGGGGGGGGGGGGTGTTCATTTTCGTCTACTCCGTGCCCCAACTCGACAGTCAGGCGAACTAGCAAAACAAGAGGCAAGCACCTCGGCGAAGAACTTCATCTAAAAAAACCTCGGTGAAGAAAAGGTGGAGAAAATTACGCGTCAGTGACCCAAAACTTCAGGAAGTGTTTGGAGATGCTTGGGGCTTGGTTCAAATTTGAACTGGATCTCAAACTTCCAAATGGAGCACCTCCAATCAAACCAAGCTACCGGAAGGAGACCGAGAATTGCTCGCTGATGACCAAAATCCGGCAAAACTGCTCCGCATTGCAGAATTCCACACCAGCAACCCAACACACCCATTCCGCATCACAAAACCATCCCCCAAAATCCCACAAGCACCACGCCGCGCCACCCACACGCGACCTAGAGCTCCAAATTGGAGAGACCGGCAAGCCAAATTCTCCGTTACCTGACACCGAGGCCGCCGCATGGGCTCCGCTAGCCGCCGCCGCCCCAGGCTCCGAACCCAGACAAAAGTCCACGGGAAGCCCACCCGCTTCCCTCGGTCGCTGTTCAGCTCTGCCGCCGCCGCCGCCGCCGCTGCTGTGCGGTGCAGCGCAGTGCGGCCACACAGCTGGGTGATGGGGGCGAGACCGGGAGAAAAGAACACAACAACGCAGGCACTAGTGGGTTGGAGCGTGCGCCGCGAGGCCGAGGCGGGGGCTCTTAAATTCCGGGCGTGATTAGCGCCCTCTAATGGCCGCCGCGGCCGAGTAATTACCCCGGCGATTCGTTGCGTGCTCACGGGAGGGAAGGAAGAAAGAGGCTACTGCCTTCACTGGGCGAGAGTGGGGAGAGCGTGCTAGTAATAATAACGCTCGGCGCGCGCCCGCGCGTGTCTCTGCAGGTGGGGCCCGCGTCCGCGTGGGAGTGGCTTCTGGGGGGCGTTAGCTATAGAGGGGAAATTTTTTTCAAAAAAGAAAATTCGAGTGAGGCAGTTAATCATAGAGATTAGATTTCCAAACCACTCTAATTTGACTCCTGCATGAATGATGGCTAGTGTAGTGAAATTGACCGAGATGCTAAAGGCTACCACTATCATTTTGTTAATGTGATGGCACTCCACCAGCTACCTTTGAGGGGTTTTTTTTTAAGCAAAAGCTAACTTTGAGTTTGAACAGTTCTGATTTCCGCAAGGACACGAGAGGCCAAGGTCGGTTGGTCGAGGATAAGACTAAGGAGCACATACACACAATGACACAACCAGCAAGCACACCCCAATTATTGGATCTTATAGAGGAGGAGACGGTGACAAATAGAAAACTTTTTGAGAGGCTTCCAAACCATTTCCCTGCCCTACCTACGCCCTAATCCTCATCATCTTGTCTATTCTCTCGTGTGGGGGCAATGCACTTGTTGGTCCAGCCAGCAGTTCTCTTGTCCTTTTCCTTGGTCGAGTCAGGGTCGAATTAAGGGTAGAACGGTCCATCATATTCTAATTGGCCTCGCAGGCAAAGGTGAAGCTAATGCAAGTATGCAACGGGCCCCACCTCTCATGTATCCATTTTTACCAAACTTCACCGGATGGATGGAGCTCATGCATGTCCGTTTGGCCTCATATTTAACGTCCAAGATAAGATTGTATGATGACTCGTGAGGGTATAATATATCGCTCTGATCGTCTGATTATGACCTGCCTACACGAAGAGTTCAAGCAACAAGGCAAGACAAGGTTAACCTTGAAGGCTCTCCCATGCGAGATGATGGATAATTTAGCTCAGATAGCGAATGCACTCTCCAGGGTAACACAAGGCAGAAGAGACTTTTCGTGCACATCACAGCAGAGTGAATCATCGCCACCTTTTTCCCGATCGATCGGCCGCCGCCTGCTCGTGCTCGGGCACCGCAAAGCACCGTTACGCACGTCATCGACGGCATCACGCCAAGTACTAAACCGGGAGCTGTATTTTTCTTGTTCCCAGGAAAAAGTTCTGGCCGGGTTCACATGGCAGGACGGGGAGTACATACATCCATGTCACGCATGAGCAGCGTGAGCTTTTCACGCACGCTGATCGATCGGGGGGCGGAGATAAGATAATAAAGCAAGGTAGTAAGCATTTGCATATGGGTCTGGATCTCGGGAGCACGCAAGAAAGCAACGGGAAAAGACGGCAGGCAGAGGCAGGTAGGCATGCAGCAGCTGCGAGCTCGTTGCTATTGGCGAGCATGCCACATGCTGCTCCGCGGATGGACGGATCTCTGGCACGAGACGCTGTCGCGTCGCCCATGTTACCCTCTCCCTCTCCGTTCTACCACCACCAGCAGCAGCAGCATGCTACAGCTACAGCCCTACACGCGCGCGGCTGCGGGAGCTCTCGGCTCTCTCGTGATCTTGTCCCGCGCGCTTGTCCATTTGGGCACCGCGCCGATGGCCGATGGATCCACGGAGCAGACAGCCAGCCGCTGCCGCTCGTCCTCGTCCCGTCCCGTCGCGGCGTCGTGCTCGTGCAGGTGCCCATGCGGCGCGCAGTGGTCTCGTGCCATGGATCGCACAGTACCAGTATTCTCTCTCTCTCCTTGGGAGGAGCAGAGGACGACGAGTCCAATCATGGAGGCCGAGAGATGCAGTAGCACAGTGCGCGTGCTGGTGGCATCGCGAGTACTACCAAACGGGAGGGCGACGTCACATGGCCCAGCCGTGGAATGCTCCACGGCCATAACGTGGCATGCCGCCCATTGGCTCGCATCTTGGGGTTCAGTAGCCTGCCCTGCTCTTCTGCTTCTGCGCCGCCTGTGCGTACGTCTCCCATGGACGGATATTCTAAAGCTCGTCAAAGGCGGTACACATGCATGCTGCTGGTGGTGGCGGTGTTAAAGACAGCCGAGGGGATGTTCTGCCGACATGCAGCCTGGCCTCCTTCGGTAAACTGCCTGCCGACGAATTATTTCGCCTGGGCTCTGGTGGCCCGAGGAGCGTGCCACCGCGGCCTCGTTTAATTTCCAACTTTGATAAGTTAGAATTTTATCTGACTAATATTTTATTTATATTTATAAATAATTATTTAAATATTGATTAATTAGATTCAAAATGTTCGTCTCGCATGTACTTTATAATTAGTTTTTAATTTCATCTACGTTTAATACTTTATACGTGTGCTGATATTTTAATGTGACGTGAATCTTTTTTAGTAGAATTAGAGGTGAAATTTGGAAACTAAACGAGGTCCAATGGTCAGATCTGACGTGTGAGCAGCATCACTGACGGAGCCTCGGCTTGACCGGCTGGGTCAACATGTCGGCCAGGGTCCCACCTGCCAGTGACAACAAGGGTCGGATGCCGAATGCAGAGGGAGGACGAGAGCTTCTCCGACTCTCCGAGAAGCGTCCAAGGATCACCCACATGAAGGCCACATGGTACTGCATAATGCATGTGCATGCAAGAGATGCGTGCGCGTCTGATCGATGATCAGGAATCTTCCCTACAAGGGCGTGTGTACGCTCAACCCATTATCCTACGGGCATGTCCGGCCACCCCGATCGATCCCCTGGGATAGCAAGGAATCAGAACAAACGCATGCCTGCCTGACAACCTCAGAGAAGAAAAGAGTATTTTTGCCTTCTCGGATCAACAAACAACCACTGGCTTCCACACTCACCGTAACCGGTAAAGGTCAGCAGAATCAGACCATTAGGACGGTCAAACCTTGTCGGCAGGATTCACCGCGTGCTCAAATTCAGATCACCGGAGTACAGTACGGTGACTGATGCAGTGGTGCCTAGTGTCACTTCTGACCCAGGACAGCAGAGACCACTGTTTGTTCCTCTTCCAAAAAGCACCGGTGAAAGCACAGGCCACTGCTGCCCAGGCCCAACCGCTAGTGCTAGAATCTAGGGGTGTGTTTGGTTCCTGGGACGGGACGGATCGGGACCAGTCCGTCCATACGAGTGTTTGGTTGGAGGGACGGTAGAAACGGGACAGCATCAATGAAGAATATTTTTCAGAAACGAGGGATGGCTTGGTTCCTCAAAAACTGACGGACGAGTCCATCCCTCGCGAACGGCGTTCTCTTCCGTGTCCTACTCGCGCCCTCCTCTTCTCTCGTCTGTCTGTCTTTCTCTTCTTCTCTGGCGCATGCGGCGGGGCGGCAGGCGAGCACAGGCGGAGGGCGCTCAGCGAGCAACGACGCAGGGCGCAGCAGCGGGCACCCGGTGAGCTCGGGCGGAGGGCGCGACGGTGGAAGGCGAGCGCGGGCGGCGGGCGCGGCGGACGGCCGGCGAGCGTTGGCGGCAGGCGCGGCGGACGCCCGTGGCGGCGAGTGCGGCGAGCGCGGACGGCGGGCGCGGCGGACGTCGGGCGAGAGCGGGCGGCAGGTGAGCTCGAGCGTGGGCGGAGGGCACCGCGAGAGCGAGCTCGAGCGGAGGGCGAGCGCAGGCGGTCGGTCAGCGGCATGAGCGAGCTTGGCTCTGCTTGTCAAAGAAGATGACAAATGGGCCCTACCACCCTGTGCGACTGACGCGTGGGCCCATGACTAACAGAATGCAAACGACATCCAATCTCAGTCGTCCCTCGTTCCTCCAACCAAACAACTAACAACGACCATTCCGTCCCTCCAACCAAACACTATATGTGATCGTCTCGTCCCAAAAAAGAGGGATGACTCCGTCCCGTTTCACCTTGACTCTCAACCAAACACACCCTAGATGCAGATGCCAACCACTTCAAATCATGCAAAGCTACGGTACGGCTGCCAACAAACCCAAGCACTGAAGCACCCAACCCCTGTTCGGTGAAGAGATCAGAGAAACGGACGGATGAGCAAGGACGAGGGTTTGAGCCTACCAATCTGCCATCGTCCTCTTCTTTTGCACGAGCGCCTGCCGGATCATTGATGAATGCCACCCATTTCAACTTTTGGACTTTCTTTCTCTGTCGATCCTCTCGCCCCTTTTCGAGCTTTCCAATCGGTTGGTCCATGCACAGGAAGCCAACTGCAATCCTGCACGATGCAAGCGGAGCCCGTGATGACGGGGCCAAGGTACCCTCCGTTCGTGGGAATCTGATCTATTGGCTTTAGGCTTTTTTTTAAGATCCCAAATTCCGCATTTTCGCCCTCAAAGTTACTATGTAAAAACAAAAAGAAGATTCTCATCATATCAAAATATCGACACATGTATGGAGTACTTAATCGTAGATAAAATAAAAATTAATTACACGGTTTTGTTGTACTCTGCGAGACGAATATTTTGAACATAATTAATCAAATTTTGGATAATTTTTTATAAATACAAATGAAATGCTACAGTGGCGCAGGTACTACGATAGGTTAAATTTGGAGTGTAAATTTTGCATCTAAGGGCTTGGATGGTCACTGGACTCGCTAGATTCTCCTTTTTTTTTCTCTCGCTAGCCCAAGCTACGAATCTGCTAGCAATCCGTGCTCTCAACTCGATCTAGTTGTGAAGAAACATCAGCCTCTGGTAAAAAGCATAGCGTACTAGCGTGTGATCATTCAGCTTGTCTGACCAAAATTTCAAGGGGGGCAAATCCAAATAGTCAAGAAACTCTTTTATGAGAACCTAGGAATAATCGGCCGGGGACTAATTTGCCGGGAAAAAGGAAAAACAGCATGGGCGTGTGAAGGAAGAAGAGCATGGATGGGGATAGGTAGTTGGGCCTTGCCTTTCCACTCGTCAAGATGGGGGTCCATATGTTTGCGTACTTGAAATTGAGTTCTTCTCGCCCTCCCGTCATCAACTATATCTATATCCACAGTACGGCTCCATATATATCTTAAGATAAAACAGGGGAAAAAAACCTTTTGCCAAATAGATTAGGTGAGTGTCATCATTCCAGACACATGCGAGGATCGCGGCAAATCTCTGCATTCAAAATAAGAAATTTGAAATCTCAGGTCAAGATGTCTATTCAGAACTTTTTTTATATACTTCACCTGTTCAGATTTGATTGCTGCGAGGCCATGAAGAGTTTGAATCACAGAATGCCAAGCAACGTAATAGAACATCGATGCCTATCAAGAATTTCAGTGTCCAAGTGGGATTAAGCAACGTAAACTATGTGTCAGTGGATAGGTTCCCGTGAATATAAACATGCGGCCGCATTTGGTTTGTGAAATGGACAGTTAGCTATACATCTTCTTCCTTTTCAGTTAGTGGTAGTTGATAGGCACTTCAGTGTGCGATGTATAGCTGGCAGTTTGTAGAAGATAATTAACAGTAGCAGCAGTCTTGTACAGCCACTATAGATATTGCTTCGACAGAGTGGTTGATAGTACCAGCAGCAGAAGATAGCAAGTACGCTGTAGATACGGTATCAAGGATCATGAGAGATTTGCAGATAGCGACCACAGCAACGCATCAAATGGATATATGGATTATTCGATGATAACAGCAAGACCACTTGGAGAATGATTGTAATACCTCTTCCTGGGATTATCTTTGTTCACACGGAGACAGCATTCATGCAGCCATGCGAGAGGACGATGTCAATTCCTTATCCAATGAATATCCACAACTGAAAAGGGGACAAATGCATCAGATAATGAGATCGATCAGGAACCCCTGAAAACGTGTGCCACAGAAGCCATTGTCGCTGAACCCGGACGGCTGGACCGACGATAAGTTCAAGGAGACAACGCGATCAATGTCTTTTGCAGCCTTGCAGGTGGAGGAAAGTCACCTTGAACCAGCATGGATTTCGTTTCCCTTTGGTTCAGCTATGAGAATGTGACGTAGAAAGTAAAACGAAATGTTTTCTTTGGGCAAGGCTTGTTTTGGATCAAAGGAAAAACCGAGCAGAGCAAACCTGAATACCTGATGGCACTACTGACCGACAAAAATAAGAAATGCAGTTCTGTCAGAAAACATTAGCGGCAGTTTATTTACTCTGTACATGAATCACTAGATGCTGCATCAGTGGCTGTATATATTTTTTTGTTAGAATTATCAGTGGCTGTATATATTTTTTTGTTAGAATTATCAGTGGCTGTATATGACATTGTAATCATCCGCTGTTGGGCCGGGCTGTGGCAAAGGGCTCTGCAGCTGATCATCATTTCTACGGAGTACTAACCAACCGCTCATCAGGTTCAGAAGGAACTCTCTGAGCTGACAGTTCAGATCAACGAACCTCATCATTTCTCGCGTCAGCTGAAGAAAATTTGATCCCGAAGACCAACACTGGCAGGACGCTGCTCAGCTGTTACGGTAGCATGCAAAGCTTTGTTCCGGCTTAGTAGTACGTCCCGTGCATTAACACTTCTAGGTGGATCTGTTTGTAGGAAGACAGAGAGCTGAGTGTGACGTCCGAGCTACCAGCGACGCCGACTGAACGTGCAACGACACAGCCGTGAAACGGAGGACCAAAAAGATCTCTTTTTGTTGCTTGGTTCCATTAGAGATCAGATTAGATTATTTTGCCAACAATCGCTAGTCAGGAAGATTTTGTATATTCCCTTTCGACGAACGTTTTGAACGAAGGCGTGGCACTGGAAAGATCGATGTCCTGCGTGCACTTGGTTTGAGCCGTTCAGCTATGTCGTCTGCGCTGCACCGTGCAATCCGCCACTAGAACAACACAAGAGCGGCCATTGGCAAGAATACTACGGGCGGGCCAGCTTGGTCAATCCCAGAATGCTAATCATCTAATCAGGCAGGCCCATCAATAACCAGCTGCACCGTGCTAACCATCAACACCGGCGGCGCCCAGTGTTACGTGTCGTGTCCGCGCAACATGTTACGCAGCGGCTTTTTTTTTTGATCGAGCCGTGCCACCGAAGGGCACTAGGCGCAGGCGGCGCGTGGAAAGCCCACGCGTGACGGCGGGTGAGTTGGGCCAGGCGCGCCGCTCCTGAACTGTTTCCGTGCAGGCCCGCGGTCCGGCCTGCGGCACGGCACGGCCGCACGCGAGCGGCCAACATGAGCCACCCGATTCGCGCGGGCCCAGCCCGCCCACCCCACCCTCTCACCGACCACACACGCCGACACGAAGGCCTTTTTCGCGCAATGAACCCCACCTGTCAGTCACTCTGGTTACATACCACGTGTCACGGGGTCCCACGCGCCAGCCTCCGGGGCTTTGGGTTCTCCGCCTCTACCTTTTTCCGCCCGCCACCTCGACCGCAAAAACGAAACGAATAAAACGACCATTTTTTATGGCGACGAAAACACACGCCGATTTGGCTCGTCTCGGTGCACACCCGCACCGCCCCGCCCCCCTTTGCTGACCCCACTCGCTCGCCGGTGATCTGATGGCGGCGGCGGCCCGCGCGCCGCCGACGCGCGCGCTCGGAGCTGGGGCTGCCCTCTCCGCCCCGCGACTCGGGGCTAGGGTTCGCGCGGCCCGGCCTCGCGAGGTACGGCTCTTCCTCGCTTGCTCTGGGTGCCCAAAATCGTCCTGTGTTCGCTCGCCGTGGTCGTAGCTGTAGGAGCTAATGCTGGTTCTGGTTACGGGCGCTACCGCCTCGTGTTGTCCGGTTGAAGCTAAACGCGAGGTTTTGGTGCAATTTTGAGGGTGCGAGGTGTGGGGAGGTGAATTGGTGATCGGCCTAACGGAAATGCATTTGGGTCACCTTCACCATAGAATCTCATTCTATCTGAGCGTGTAGACTGTTATGCTGATGCGTTTCTTACATTTTCACCGACCTGCTTCGATTGTTTTGATTTCATAGCGGGAGCAGTGGACTGTGTTGGCCTCCTTTTGTTGTGGTATGATTGCCCTAAAATATGATATGTAAGGAGGAAAAAATGTTTAGGGTGCTGTACATGGAGTTCTCAGTCAATGTTACTACTTCTTACAGCTTTAGACACAAGCCATTGATTTTCTCTTTGGCGATTTTAAGTGTTTGCGTAGTGATCAGTGTAGTTTGCTGTGGTAAATTTAGGTCTTCTGTGGGCAATATGAGAGAAGGTTCTATACTGCAGAGACTCAGAGACATTTTTTACTATGACAATAGCTAAAGAGTATAGATTGCACATCTGTTCACATTTACTAGTTCCACTATTTATGTCTTGGGTGTTTTTAGTCCAAAATTGACGCCATAGGAGGTAGATATGGAGCTTAAATCAGGGTAATGATAGAGAGTTTATAACATAAAAAATCTCATTACATGAACTCTGGCTTGCCTGAATGAATCATTGGTTTTGCCCAAATTGTCTGATTTATCTACCGCCAACAGATATCTGAACTTTTCCCTGTGATTGTACATTTGCCTCTTGGTTTCAGGAGAATTTTCATACCCATCGCTTGTTTATATCGTCTGATCTGAATTCAAGGTTGTTGGTCTGCCCTCCATGCAATTGTGCTCAAATGGCTTTGGCTGAAACAAGAATGGCTTATCAGCCTGATGTTGACAAGCACGCTGGAGTTCTGGTATGGAAGTTGGGTCAGAGTATGTATGGAATGAGTCTCCTCCCTTGTTCTAACAAGTGTTTCTGTTCACCTGTAGGCCTATGAGCTGGTCCAAGGGAACCTTGTATGTTTTGCTTTAACTTCAATGATCTGTCATTAATTGTAACACCAGCTGAATGTTGAAAGGTTCTTTTGCTATCAAGATAAATCATACTCAATACTTCAGGTGCAGTGGAATTCATTTATGGACAAGTCAATACCTGACCCACCAACTGCTGTTCTCCTTCATGGCATCCTTGGCAGCAGGAAAAACTGGGGTAAATGAACACTCAATATGTGCCTGTAATATGTCTTCATCGCGTATTGGTGCATTTCACATTTTGTTATGAGTTTGCAGTTGAACAACATAACTTGATAATTTTATGTTTTGGTTGTGAACCATGTTACTCCGTACTAACAAACTATTTTATCCATGAAGGATCTTTTGCGAAGAGGTTAGCTCAGGAATTCCCAATGTGGCAGGTCATTATATCTATCATTCTGATGACGCTTTAAATTGCTCAACAATGCAGAAACTAAATAGCATTGATATTTGTTCTCTTCGTGCAGTTTCTCTTGGTTGATTTGCGCTGTCATGGCGACTCAGCATCAATTAAGAAGCGTGGACCACACACTGTTGCCTCAACTGCTCTTGATGTTCTAAAGCTGGTTTGTAGCTGCTTGCAATTTATGCTTTGGCCCCTCGGCTTCTAATGACTTCAGTCTTCATTTTTGGTCAACAGAACAACATCTGTACCTTATTTGAGAATAAATTGCACATATGTCTTGCACAATATCTGCATATTCATTTTTATTGCAAATCTAGCCTTATGCATCGTGGGACAGGCTGGATCCCAAGTGTTTTCTTACTTGGCCTAACTCTTCGTGTCATCTTACCCACATCAGAATGAAGTGCAGATTTGAGTTTCCTGTAATTTAATAGACATCACTATGAAGTAAATTACGAAGTGATTTATGGCCTGGCACTACACCTGTTTTAAAACTTCTAAGTTATATTTACTGCTATCTGTTATTTCTTTGTTGTTCAGACCTTTTCAGCTTACTTATCTTTTACTTTATCTAAATCCAACAGATAGTGCAGCTCAGGCTAACCCCTCGGGTTTTGGTTGGTCACAGCTTTGGTGGAAAAGGTTTTTTGTTTTTTATGCCTTTACCTTTTAGAAATGGCATGCTTTACATTGGAAGTAAAGTAAACGTGTCTTGGTACTCATAAAATGTCCTTTGCAGTGGCCTTGAGTATGGTAGAACAAGCTGCAAAACCACTTGCTCGTCCTGTTAGAGTGAGCTCTACTTCTAGTTCTGCATATTATTAGTGTAGTGGAAATGAGATTGCAGATATTATTTCTTCTCTTTTGTGGTTATTTTCTTAATATTCTGTTCCTTAAAAAGGTGTGGGTCCTTGATGCTTCTCCTGGCAAAGTTCGTGCTGGAGGAGATGGCGAAGACCACCCGGCTGAACTTATTGAGTTCCTCAGAGGAATGCCTACGCAGGTTGGTCCTCAAAAGTTGTTAAAAACTTACATAATACATTTTGGTGCTGAGTGACTGCTGTTTTTTTTTGCATTTTATTGTTGAAATCCAGGTTTCTTCAAAGCAGGAGGTTGTCGATGCTCTTGTTAAAGAACAATTTTCTCTGGATGTTGCACGGGTATGATTGAATACTATCTGCTTATTAAAAACTAGCACTACTCTATTGGATGTTTTCTCCAATGAAACAACAGATATTTCCTTTTTTTGGTTGGTTCCTTGTTTCAGTGGGTGGCCACAAACCTGCGCCGAAGCAGTCTAGTAGGTCAGCCATCATCTTCAAGCTTCTCATGGACTTTTGACCTAAATGGCATCTCCAAAATGTACAAGTCTTATGAGGATACTAACTTATGGTAAATCTTCATCGATGCCAGTTGAGATCATCTAAAGAAATTATGTTGTGACTAATTGACTGCTGCACTGTTTAGGAGGATAGTAGAGAATGTACCTAGGGGAGTTCATATTAATTTTCTGAAAGCTGAACGAAGTCTGCATAGATGGGCTCTTGAAGACCTCCAAAGAATTCATGCTGCTGAAGAATTAGCTGCAGATGAGGGTGGAGGAGTTGAAATGCACGTGCTTGAAGATGCTGGACACTGGGTATTTTGACATCTGCGTTTTCTTTTTACTAAAGTTGCAAACAAAACATTTGATTATTTGCATGTTTTCTTTCAGGTTCATGCAGACAACCCAGATGGTCTATTTAGGATTCTTTCATCAACCTTCCGAATCGAGACTACTATAAGAGGAATGCAAGACTAAATAACAAAGCTTAATTGGAACAGAAGATGTGTATAATACAAGAAGGGAGGGAAAACCATCAGCAATGATGCTAACTGCTATCCTTGACGTGTTTGTTCATTCATTCATTCTTTTCCTATATCGCGTTTGAGGAGCAACCTGTAATTTTATCTGTTGTACACTGAATGCATGAGAAACATTTTTGAACTTGTCTCAGCATTGACCCCGACCACTTCAGTTGCGAGATTCTGGATTAAGCTGCTTGTTTTGCGGGCTTGGTTCACAAGCCTGTGGCTGAAGTCATGTTGTGGTTAGCGGACCTTCCTGCAAAACTTGACCGTCCTCTAATCTTTACTCTGTGTGTTCAATGTGGCCCAATGTGACTGTTCAATGTGGCCCAATGTGACTTATGCAGCTGTACTTACACTGTACAGTTATGTATGCAAGAGAAATTTGGGACTACAAGAAAGTATGGACTGACAATGCAGTCAGATTGCCAACGCAGTCTGTCACAATTTCTCAGATTGTACCACAATGCTCTCAGGCCTGTCACAATTTCATCATGTAAGAAATCTCCACTGGTATCATCATGGCTTGTGGAAGCCCGGAAACACTTTAACATTGGCAAACCGAGCTGATATTAGCAGTTTTTATGTAATATCGATTCTGTAAAACTTGCTTGCTTTATAGTTTCTACTTAAATGAAATTGCAGAGCTTTTGCTTTCCTCAATCAAACAAACAAAAAAAGATCGTTTCGTTCCAGCATGCATCATGTCTGGTTACCGTTAGGCGGAACCAGTCCACCGGACTTAGCAGAACTAAAATGATTATTTTGTTTGTTCAATTATCGAGCCCGCAACAAGAAAACACAAACTCTCCTTGCATACATTCGTCTCACTCAAAAGATGGCAGCGACATCACAAACTAAATTTACAAACTAAATTGTTTCTTCTTTATTAGCAAAGAAAGATGATGGAGGCAACGACTACCAGTTACTCCTCCCTCATTCGCGGGTGCAGGCTTGAACTTCATCCGTAGGCAGCATCCAGAAAGCACTCCGGAGAAGCTCCTCCATCTGTGGGCAAGGCCGCACAGCCTCCAGGCTCTTGTCCTCCATGTCGTAGATGTACAAGGATCCCCCATCCGACTCTCCGGTCGGATTGTGCATGAAGTAGAGCCGGTTCCCCTTCAGCCCGTACTTGCTCGCCGAGCACAGCAGCTGCGCGTTTGGGTAGCTCAGCATAAACACTCTGTCACCCAGCTCGTCCAACTCGCACAGTGTTGGCGCCGCCCCCGACAGATCCATCCGGTAGACGCGCACCGTCATGATCTCGGGGGTGAATCCCTTGAGGAAGATGTATACGAAGAACAGCTCACCGCGCGACCCGACCATGTACTCCCTTCGGACGTTGGATCCGTCGAGGTACTCGGCGCGCTGGTACTCCAGGTACCTCAACTCCGGCGACGCCGCCGGTGACGGCGAGAAATCGATGACCCCCAGCTTCCCGGCCCCCTCAAAATAGAACCTCCCGTCCACCGCGGCCGGCCGCCTCGTCGATGACCCTCTTCCGGACGGGCAAATGCGGCAGCCTCACCTCGCCGATGTCGTACTCGTGCGCCGACCAGCGGCCGTCTCCGGCGCGGCAGTAGATGAAGCTGGGCTCGTCCGTGTCCAGCACGAGCACGACGCACGACGGCGCGGTGGGCGCGTCGGAGAGGTAGCACTTCCAGTTCTCCGGCAGCTCGCGGTCCATGGCGGGGAGGGCGATGCTCTCGCCGGTGCGGGGGTCCCAGAGACGGGTGCGCGGCGACGGGCCCGGCGCCACCAGGAGGACCCAGCCGTGCAGCGTCACGTGGTAGTAGTTGTCCGCAAGCTCTGGCACGGCGCTGGTGTGGAGGCTCCGGTCGCCGATGGTGAACGCCGTCTGCAGGTTGTTGGGGTCCAGCCCGTGGTCGTACACGACCACCGGCAGGGTGCCCAGCGGCGAGCAGCTTCCACCAGCGCCGGTGGGGGCGTTGGTGCTCTCGTCCATGGCTGATTTCGCCGCCGCCTCTACGATTCTTCTTCGAACTAAAAGGGGATCGCGATCGGATCGATGGAACAGGCAGGTTCTGCAAAGCCCGCCGATAGTTATAGATGCCAAGCCCGCGGCGCGACGGAGACCCCGACCGTCCGGGACTCGAATCCGCGACTAAGACTAAAACGTATGGCTCGGGTATCCTTTTTCTTAACCTGCTCCACGCCCAAGGATGAGCCCCTGTCGTCAATGCCGCCCTCTGATTCTCTGAATGCCAACCCCTAATCGGACTCTAGGTACAACTCTTAACTTACGGCGAAGGCCGCACCACCAAATGCATGTGTGGTTATCATCTGCTCGACCCGGCTGCAGTTTGTTTTGATGCTTTCTAGCTCTGCTAGTACTAACAAAGTGATAGTAGCGGAGATGCAGAAGAGGAATCTGAAGCTAGATGATCAGAGAGCTAACCTACCAGCGCAGGTACAAGGAAATGAGTAGTAGCTCCATAGCTGAGATGCAACGACAAGGCAATTTGTTGATAAGATGCTTGGAAGTGGCGTGCAGGAAACTTGCCGGAAGCTCCGCCATAAAGGGGTTAAGGCTTAAGGTGTGAGAATAAGAGAAGGGTGCAAGCAAGCTAGGCGAACTTTGATATTTTCTTGTTTTGAGGGCTTTAAGCCATGCAATAGATTCGAATGAGATTGCCATTTGAGCAGCTTTTGCTTGTTATATAGGTTAACTACTCAATCAAAAACTGAATAAACGTGCACGATTGGTTCTTTTTTTTTGAAAGCAACCTGCTCGTTCTTCATTCATCAACTGGATGGTCAGTGTGATCACGACCCACCAATGAAATTGCAAAACTTAGGAGGGGATCGTTCCAAATGATGGAATCATCCGGGTCCCGAGCTAAGCCTGAACGAGCTAACTCATGTGCACACTTATTACAAGAACGAGAAATATGAGACACACCATGCAAAGTAAAATGCAAATCTAACACATCACGGATTTCCTGGAATATAACTCCTCCAGGAGCATGATCATATGCTGACGACCGAATTGCGCTGATCAACATCAAGGAATCAGACTCAACCATCACCCGTGAAATACCAATGTTCATGGCCGCATTGAGAGCAGCTAGGCAGGCCTCCCCTTCCGCGGCCAAAGCATCATGCACCGCCCTTAGTCGCCCACAGCCAGCAAGTACACCATTACCTTCACTGTCTCTAATCACAAACCCCCATGCACCATCCTTTTCATTCTCCCTGAACGCACCATCAAAATTGATTTTTAGGATATCAGCCGGTGGTGGCTGCCACCTCTCCTGTTTGTTGTCCCGGATATTTCTAGCAGATGGAGTGTGAGCGTCGTGAGCAGCACACAAGGCAGCATCCATTGTTCTATGCGCTACTTCCTCCAGAGACATCATTCTATCCTTTGCATTTGCTTTATTCCTATTCTCCCACCAAACCCACAAGAAACAAGATACAATTGATCTCTCCTTTGCTTCCATCTTCAGGATATGGTGAACCATTTCTCGCGCTGAGTGCAAAAGGAGCAGAACCCTACGTACATGCGCCAGATTAAGGGGCTGTTTGGATGCTGCCTGCCAGGCAGCTGCGCGCCCAGGCAGCGATCCGGACCCCAGGCCGACGAAATCGAACGCCTGGGGTTGCTGCCTGCGCCAGGCAGCTTTGCCAGGACCGCAAGCAAACAAGCCCTAAGTGCCTGCCAGCACCTCTTCACCATCTTGCACTTGAGGAAGCAATGTCCCCCATCCTCATCCAGCCTCTCACACACAGGACATTTAGTGTCTACATCCTTGACACCTCTCCGCTTAATATTCAATCGCCAAGGCAAGCTGTTATGTGCCAATCGCCATAGAAACTGTTTAATCTTTGGAGAACACTTGAAATTCCATAGGTGTAGCCACTTGAAAGGATCAGCAGAGCTTCTTGTGGAGCTCGATGTTCCTTGCTGCCTATGGTGCTGTTGTTCCCGGTCATCTTCCAACACATGGTAAGCTGGCTTAACTGAGAAAAGTCCCTTTGAATCATAATGCCAGGCAATAGCATCCTCTCTTCCATGCTTGATTGGTATCGCTAATATCACTTTCACATCATCTTCCCAGAAAATGTCCTCCACCAACTCCTTATCCCAGTCACATGTTATCGGGTCAATTAGTTCATACACTCTAGATAAGATCGATTGTCCCCTCGGGGTGATTGGTCGTCTTGTAGCACCTCTCGGCAGCCATGGATCATGCCATATGTTAATGTTCGAACCATCACCCACCCTCCAAATCATGCCAGCTTTTATAGCCTGAAATCCCCGCACAATGCTTCTCCAAGAATATGAAATACCCGGCTTCTCAACAGTACTCAGAAAATTTCCATCCGGGAAGTATTTGGCTCTTAAAACTTGTGCACAAAGTGAATCAGGCTCCATGAGTAAGCGCCATCCCTGTCTTGCCAGCATAGCAAGATTAAACAAGTGTAGATCTCTAAACCCCAAACCTCCCTTTTCCTTGCCGCTACATAGTAGCTCCCAGGACAGCCAATGCAATTTATTTTCTTTCTCTTGTTGAGCCCACCAAAAATGGTTTATCATCGTGCCAATATCATCACACAATGTCTTGGTAAGATCAAAACATGACATTGCATACGTTGGTATAGCCTGTGCAATAGCTTTGATGAGAACATCCTTGCCAGCTTTTGATAGTAGCTTCTCTTTCCAGCCTTGAATTCGTTTCCACACTCTATCCTTCAGGTAATTGAAAGTCTGCACCTTAGATTTCCCCATATAGATTGGCAGCCCCAAATATTTCTCATTGTGGGCTTCAGATGTAATGCGTCTCTTTAGTTCCGGAGTCATGAGTCTCTAATAACTGAATATTTAAGCTTTAACTTCCATGGAAGGCAAACCCTCCCAGGAAGTAGTTTTATCAGTCAATGTCTTGTGATCCATAAGATGGCTGCAATCCTACCTATCTATAGCGCGCGCCAAACCTTTTTTATTATAGAAAAAGTCCTATAGTACCAAACTGACACGTCGTACAGACGAATAGACAGCCAATGCAAATACAAAACACATTAAGGCCTTGTTTAGTTTCAAAAAACAACTCCCAAATTTATTTATTATGCAAAAAGAAGATTTTTCGTCACATCAAAATGTCATAACATGCATGAAGTACTAAATGTAGATGAAATCAAAAATTAATTGTACAGTTTTGTTGTACTCTGCGAGACGAACATTTTGAGCCTAATTAATCAATTTTTGGACAATTTTTCGTACATACAAACGAAATGCTACGGTGGCGCAATGATTACGAAGAGACCCCAAACTTCCAAATTTAGTACACCAAATTTGAGAACTAAACCAGGACCTAAACATGAAATAGGATTTCGCTGAATGAAAGCAATAACGAATAGACGGCGGGCGGATGGCAAAAGATGATTCTGCCAAAGCTACAAAAGCACGGCAACCAGGGGCGTAGTGTGGGAACTCTCAAGACAACATGATGGCACCATGGCATTGGTTTCATATAGTTTTTTGTTCAGCACCTAGGTTTCCTTGGCGACTTCAAAGAGAGAGTGGCGGCATCCCTAGATTTAAGCTAAATCTCGTCCTGTCCCACTTGACCCCAACCAGAGTCGAGGAAGAGAGTTCAGGTCGTTCATCCTCTCATTGTTGTCTCAAAACTTTGTTCCTTGGAGGATGTGACAGAGCATGGAGTGACATGTGGAAGTGTTAATGAGTAACGACGTTTTCGTAGGCCGACTAGTGAATTTTGTGTCGTGCGCTCTCTCGGATGGCTTAGCAATCAGGGACACGGGATTATGTTGGAAGGGTTAATGAGTGTTGAGAGTTCAGAGAGATGGAGAGGAGGTTACACTCCTTTTATATATCTCAAAAAAGCGGACCACGGTAAAACAGGCAGGGACGCTGACGTGGGGGCGGTGCTCCATGCTAACGTGTGGTAACACGTACTATTAACTAGTTATTATCAGGGGTATTATGATAACATAAAAAATTTATTTTTTAGACCGTTGGACCCTGTGCTGTCATACAAATGAAAATAAGGTAAAGTAGGAGAGATAGAAATAATAAAATTAAAAATTAAAGATACGTCATAATTACATACTCCCTCCGTCCCACTATATAAGCATTTTTTAAATTTCGTGTATCACGTTTGACCATCCGTCTTATTCAAAAATTTTGTGAATATATTATTTATTTTACTATGACTTGTTTTATCACTAGGTATACTTCAAGTGTGACTTATTTGTTTTATATTTGTATTAAATTTTTTGAATAAGACAGATGGTCAAATGTGATGTCTGAAAGTCAACAAATGCTTATATTGTGGGACGGAGGGAGTATCTGTCATTCCAAAATTAAACATATGTCAAAATTACATATCTACCATTCTGTTTTTTCTTATAATAGAAAAATTCCAGAGATAGAGTTGGACATGAGGAACCCAAATAATATATTTGAACCTCACGAAATGGATTTTAGCCTACTCCAAAAATTGGAATTTGCTCTAAGGAATGTATGAATAAATGCCAGAAAACTCTGGAAAATTCTCATTAGGCTTCTAAACGCGTTTTTGAAAACTTTACACACATAAAATCACTAAATGCAATCGGCATGAATGCAAAGCACTCAATATTAAACCTATGTTGTTTTAATTTAACTCAGAAAACAAAATTTTCCTATACTAAATTCCCTGTTATTTATTTAAAGGTTGGGAAATTTTAGAAAATTGAGAAAATTATTATATTAATTATGCTATCAATTCACATCCCAAAATCCAAAAATTTTGGGGTGTGACACCCTCTCATTCACTTATGTCGATCTAACTCGAACCAGAACAGCTCTCTTGCATTCAAAGCTCCTCTTTACTCCCCTCTTGACTACCTTGGTGAGATTTGGTGAGGGGATTGAAGTGAGATTCAAGAGAGAGCAATGTTGAGTTCTAGCAAATTGATTCCCCGAACTTTGAGCACTTTGTTTCTTCAAGCCGTGGATTTCGGGTTCTTTACTCTTGGAGCATGCTCCTATACGGTTAGACGTCGCCCGGGAGCTCCAACTCAGTTGTGGCAGCCTCGAGAAGTTTATATTACCCCACTAAGTAAGTATAGTTTCTAGGGTCTTTGTATCCTAGGGAGAGGAAGTGATTTAGTTGACAAACCCGCCCTTTATGGGCTCCTCAACGGAGACGTAGGCATCCTTTGTGGAAGTTGAACTTCGGGAACTAAATCCTTGTGTACTTGTCTTTGATTTACTTGTTGTTGCACTTGTATTCTGTTTGTTCCTAATTTTCTTAGGGTTTGAGGTCGATCTACTTCCCACAAGAGTTTGAGTAAAGTTTGACAGGTTAAATCAGTAGATCAGCTCCTAGTGACTCTTGTATTTCAAAGGAATCGAGTTTGGGTCAAGTTTGATTTGTCGTAGTTCATATTCAGCAAAAAGTCCGGAATTTCCGAAGATTTTTGCGGAATCTCCGCACAAGTGCGGAGTTTTCGGACGAATCTTCGGAGTTTCCAGACCTTAGTACTGACGATTTGTTTTTAAGTTTTATAAAGCTGTAGTTGGACTATTCACCCCCTTTTAGTCCATCTTAGGTCGTTTCAGGAGGTCACGAATCCGTCCAAGGGGATTGCGGATCCGCCGCCGGCACGTCTGCTCCGCACTGGCCGCCAGTACCTTGACGCCGCGGCCAAGAGGTGCCTCTGCCACACGATGAGACAGGGAGCCCGCCGATGGCGAGGCCCAAGGCCTAGACGACGACGGCGGCGGCCTCGACGAAGGGGGTTGTTCACCGCCGGCAGATCCACCGGATCCTACTTTGGGGCAGCCGTCGGCGGCGGGACCGCTGAATCGTGTGCAAAACGGCTAGCACTGGGGTTGTTCACCGCCGGCAGATCCACCGGATCCTACTACGCTTTTAAAAATAGTTTATATTCGCTCTCTCATGTATAGAGAGTTTTAGGTATTCTCAAATCTAGAAGCACATCATTTCCGAGATAGTTGGTCTTTATTTATATGGAGAAAAACTCCCCAATCTATTGTCTATTAGCAATACTGGATTATTATGTATAGACGTGGTAATAATGTGGGTATATTTAGGTGGACCCCTTTTTTTCTCTTCAAAGTTTTGATGTCATCGACACTTTCGCATAGAATTGTTTCATTTTTTTTCTGGTGCTTCGTGCGACTTGTGTTGGTCTCCTCAGATTAGCAATTTCAAAGAGAAAATTTGGTGCTTGTTTCTTGCTCCTGCTTGGCTGTAGACTTTATTTTTGTTGGCGCCATAAACGTGTGCTTTCCTTGTTTTAATATCCAGCAATGGCAATTAAATTTGTTTCGGCTGTAGGAGCCATGCATATCGGTTGATTCCTAAAAAAAGCCTAGAGGAGGTTTCACGATAGAAGAATTATTTTTCAGTTTGGAGGGAGTTAATTAAAAAAAATTACATGTATCTGAAATCGATCTTTTCCTTGAGTTTTTCCTAGATGATTTGATTTTGTTTGCCACGTTTTGGTATCCATTAGATAGAGAAGAATTATTCCGAATACTTCACCGGCAAAGGCCGCGGAGGCCGGCGGCAGCGGCACTTCTGTATTTCTGTAAGTAAATAATGTTAGTTTCCTTCGTGTACCAATTCGACAGCGGCACTGGATGATGATTCGTGAGAGTGGAATTCGCCTACCTGAAAGTGCTGATACGCGTGCTGATGTTCTCTACTTGAAGCTAATACGAGGCTCCTACCTGAAAGTTGTGATACGCGTGCTGATGTACTTGAAGCTAATACGAGGCTCACGCCGCCTCCATCCGCGTATACCGCTCCAAGATCGAGGCCGAGCTCGCCCGCATCTGCGACGGCATCCTTGCTTGCTTGTTGTGGAGAAGCGGTGATCGTGGTCGCTATATATAGGCAGCAAGCAAGCAATTTTGGGGTTACAATTAAATTTTGATCGTGGATGGTATCAAGAGCAGTAAACAAGTCACTTCTGATCCTTCTAATTAAATTAAATCAGATGTGCAAAATATGCAGCTAGCGTTGTTGACCTCGAGATCGAGGAGGGATCAAGCAAGATGATCTGCTCGCACTGGAAGCATGCAGTCATTGAAAAGTTAATTGGGGAACCGGTTGACCGAGGGTGTAGATACATCCTGACCACCCGAGTTTCGGTAGTTGCCGATCGGATCAGATTTGGATCGTGGATCTACTCTGATTTTGGGTCAGAATGCACAAGGTACGTTCTCTGATAATCACTCCGTAGTAGTGATCTCTAGGTTTTTTTTGCCGGACGCACGCCGTATGGTTTTGCATTTTTTTCTTTCCAAAAAAATATAGGTGGTACAAAAACACCGGTAAAAAAACGGGCTAGGGTGAACTCACATGGAGTTTTTCGCTCTACTAAAAAAAGCTTCCGTAATATTTCTTTTTTCCCCTACATCGTGGGTCCAAGTGGATCCATTGTGAGGGGTATGAGAGTTTTCTGTTGGTAACAAATGTTTTTAAAAGAACTCGGTCCTTTTAGTATACTAGCAAGAACTCACGTGCGGCATGCACGTTTATTGATGACACGTAGGTACTAAAACCGTGTAACTTGAATGGGCCATGGTAAGCAGACCAGTCGTGCGAAACGCTTTTAAAAATAGTTTATGTTCGCTCTCTCATGTATAGAGAGCTTTAGGTATTCTCAAATCTAGAAGCACATCATTTTCAAGATAGTTGATCTTTATTTATATGGAGAAAAACTCTCCAATCTATTGTCTATTAGCAATACGAGATTATTATATATAGACATGGTTACAAATGTGGGTATATTTAGGTGGATCTTTTTTTCTCTTCGAAGTTTTGATGTCCTTGACACTTCCACATAGAATTGTTCTATTTTTTTCCTGGTGCTTCGTGCGACTTGTGTTGGTCTCCTCAGATTAGCAATTTAGAAGAGAAAAATTTGGTGCTTGTTTTTTTTGCTCCCGCTTGGCTGTGGACTTTATTTTTATTGGTGCCATAACCGTGTGCTTTCATTCTTTTAATATCCAGCAATGACAATTAAATTTGTTTCGGCTGTAGAAGCCATATGTATCGGTTGATTCCTAAAAAAAGGCTCAGAGGAGGTTTCATGGTAGAAAAATCGTTTTTCAGTTTGGAGGTTGTTTCCTTTCTAAAAAAAGGTGGGTACAAAAAAACACCGATGAAAAAAAGGGGCTAGGGGTGAACTCACACTGGGTTTTTCGCTCTACCAAAAATACTTCCGTAATATTTCCTTTTTTTCCTACATCGTGGGTCCAGGTGGGTCTATTGTGAAGGGTACGTGGATTTTCGTTGGTAGCAAAAGTTTTCAAAAGAACTATTTCCTTTTAGTATAGATTTAAACCTGGTTGTGCAGATCCAAATTGATGCATGAGTTGATCCATCTCCATACCACATTCATGCGTGAGTTGATCCATCTCTATAAATAAAATAAAAATATTATCATTTAATTTTTTAAATCAAGTGTTTGTATTAAATGGAACGCATAAATGAGTGCTTACCCTTATTGCGCAAAGCAATATTCTATAGCACCCTTGATTGTTTATCCTCAGAAGACATATTGGTAAATCTTTTTCTATCTCTTTCTTTCCTGCGTTCAACTGTTGTATTCAACGATTCAATTCCATATTTTTTAAATAATATTTGTCTCTTCTATTTGACTTTTCTGCATCTTTTCAGACGGAGTCATTGATTCTTGTTTACGACGATAAGCATCTTTTCCATATTGACACTTTCTTTCAACCGGATCAATAATTCGATTTGTCTGACCATTCAATTCTGAGTAAAAGCAAATTTAATTTCAAAAACTTTGTAAAAGAAATAAATGGTCGCGGCAAGAGTGTAGGTGTATAGACAACAACGCAATAGCAGATCAAAGCACAGACAACGCAAACAAGCCACAGAAGGCCAACGATGGTTAAACTGTGAACATGCGCAGCTAGCACAGCAAACTTACATGTGCCACGTTAAAGTAGAAAAACAACAAACAAACTATAATTTACAACTCGCAGCTTTTAACAGTATTCACAGCGACATCTTGTACAACCAATCAACCAAGCATAGTGCCACGGCCAGCTTTCGCCAAACGCCAACAACGGCCAAATCAAACCACGGAAAAATTTGAATCTAGGGTTAATTAAAAAAATTACCTGTCTCTGAAATCAATCTTTTCCTTGAGTTTTTCCTAGATGATTTGATTTTATCTGTCACATCTGTGGTATCCATTAGATAGAGAAGGACAATTCGTTCGGAGGAGACATCGAACAATAATTGGGAGGAGGCACAGTTTGGAGGAGGGGAAGAGATTAGGTTAATCGCCGGCCGTAGAAGAACAATTCGGAGAAAGTTGGGTTTTACGGTATTTGTTTAACAAGCGAGACACAGCTCGGAAGTTCATTACTTTCAAAAAAAACCTGGGAGGAGGTTTCATGGTGAAGGACGTCCTTTTTAAAAAAATGTTTTCTTCTTTCAAAAAAAGTGGGTACAAAAACACCGGTGAAAAAAAACGGGGGACTAGAGGTGAACTCACATGGAATTTTTCGCTGCGTCAAAAAAAAGTTTTCTAATATTTTCTTTTTCTTTCTTCAACGTGGGTCCAGGTGGGTCTATTGTGAGGGGGTACGGAGAGTTTTCGTTGGTAATAAAAGTTTTCAAAAAAGAAAACTATCCTTTTAGTATAGAATAAGAAATAGCTTAAAGAAAGCGAAGGTAGAGTTCTAATCGGTCACCCCGAGACCCGATAAAAAAAGAGATCTAATTTATCTCCACGCTATTATAAATACTCCGGCACATTTTATTGAATATACAGGCCTGAGGGCTGAGGTGATTCCAGTCCAAATAGAAAATTCGATATAGTTTGGTCTGAATCGGGAGGAAAATATTGTAAGCAAGCGCAAGACCCGCGGGCCACAGGCGTCGACAGGTTTCGACTAGCCCAGTAGCCCGAACCCAGCACAGCAGTCCCTTCCCCATTGCCTTCGACGGTTCGACCTCGCCTGCCTCCTCGAGTGATTGATTCCTCCTGGACCCAGGGACCCTGGATAAACTCAGGGGTGTCTCGGTGAGTGTGCCTCAGTACCCCGCCGATCCGCGTCGACGGACATCTCTCCTCGTTGTTTGCTAGGATTTTGGGTTGGGAGTGAGGCCCCTCTCTTCGTAAAAGAGGCTTCTTGAGCGGATTTCGGAAATTAGGTTGGGAGTGAGGCATTTGGTCGATTTCTCCGCTGCAAATGGAAATCCTACTCCTTTCGCTCGAGTATTACGCTCGCTTGTGTCCTGAATCCTGATTACTAATCACTAACGCCTAGCCCTTTTATTATCTGTTCCCCTCGGGCGCACAGGCACGATGCCTGGAAGGCAGCGCAAATCGTTGCGGCTACAGGCTGCTTCGCTGGCTGGTCGCAGCACTACAACTGTGAAGGACGAGATCGACGACGTGAAACCTTGTACCCCAAATGGTGAGTTGATCTTTGGTAATCGGTATCCCACGCACTCGTTTTTGGCATTGCATTCCACTCTCCCACTGTCTTACATAGTGTCGTCTGCTTTGGCTCGCATATGATTTGCTTCCACCCTTGCAGTAAATACAGTTACAAACAATAACGACCGTCACTTCTTTGTGCAGTTCTGCCAAGCCATCGTGCAGTTAAAGTTGAGACTGATGATGATGGGGAAGTCAAGCCCAGCATCTCTGCTGGTGAGTGCAAGCAATTGTGCCATTTCCACAGATTTCAGATGTGCATTTTGCAGTTATTTATCTTCTGCCACTTGCCTCTTTCTTATGATGCTTGCTAGCTAGTTCATGTTCTACCACCCACCCGTCCTCACCCACCCGTTCTCTGCTTTCATATTTTCAGAAGTGTGGTCCTTGGATATGGGGCATAACTACTTCAAAAATGGTTGTTAATGTGTGTTTGAGATGAACTACCATTAATTTTGCTATTACTTGCTTATGTGGTAATCGTGCTTTTAAGTTATAAAAAGTTATTCTTTTTTATTCAATTGGCTGTCGCATATGGGCATCTTTGTACCTGCGCATAGTACTAGCGTGTGAAAGTGCCACCTTGTAAGTTGCGACCTTTGGTAAACAGCGGGCGTCTGAAGTAGAAAGTGATGCTAGATAATATTCAACTGAATTTACCAAATACAGCTCTTGAACTTCTTTGATATTCTAATGGTTTATCGAAGTACTTGACTACATTTTTTTTTCAGAGCACAAAATGGTGCATACTCAGAGTAGGCAATTCAGGAGGCGCCATGGGAGCGAGTATGGCAAAGATAGTTGTTATGCGTACATCATGTCAATAGCACAACAAATGAAATCATCTCCGGCTGAGGCAGTGCCTGGAGTTGGAGAAAGGTTATTTCATAATGTATTTGAGTGCTTGATTGATGCCATCGTGGCATCTCAAACAGAAGGTGAAAGAAACTCTTCATACTATCACACTAAAACTGAGCTATGATTGTGCTCGAGTCTTGACCATTCTGAAAATGCATTAATTACAACGTATTCTCAGAACTCGTATCATGCCTAACGTGTATTTTTGTACTTCCACCATAGGCACCGGCGAAAGGATCATAGAAGTGAACATCAACTGCGATGCCTTCGATTCTCTAGTGCCTCTTGAGGATCGAGGACATTATCTAGAGAAGATCTTGACTCTCCTTCTTTGCATGGCACGCATGCGGGTTTACAATCCACCATCTGATAATAAAGTTGTTTACTATAGAGAAATTAAAAAACACATCAGGTGTATGATTGCATACCGTGAAGCTAAGGGAAACACAAAAGGTGAACCTCAGAGTAGGCAAGAAGAGACCTGTGGAAGAAAATTGATAATGACAGTTAAGTATACACATTTAGCCTTCAGCAAATGAAAATAGTTGCAACTTTGCAAGCCAAGCCATATTACTAATCATTTATACAACTTGGGTAGAAAAATTCCTTGCTGCATCACAAACGAGCTGCCGTGATATCATGGGACCTAAAATGCAGGGGAGTGAAATTAGAAATTTATCATTGCATCATTCAGTTCATATCGTCACCAAGATGGTTTTCCATCGATGGAAAACTGGATTCAAGGGCGAGTTTTCTTTCTCCGAAATAGGATCATCACCATTCCTAGGATCAAAGAAAATTTTCTCCTCATTTTCATTATCACTATGAGATCATGTCGTCCATGGGCAGCAGCTGTCAGTCTGTCACCGCTGTGGATTGCTGCCGCTGTCCGTTCTCGTCGCCGCTGTGGAGCGCCGCCGGCGTCGTTTCACTCGTAGAAAATGAAACAACAGCAAGCGAATAGAGAGTATGAGATACATCGCCCCTCCATGGTGGCTCGTCGCCATTTTCAAGCACCGCCGAGGCGCCGTCGTCGATCGTCGTAATAGCCGTGGACCGCCGCCGCCCGCCGTGCTGCTCGCGTAAAGGAATGATAGCAAGCATATGAGACGACGGAGTTGACTTAGGCATGGGTTCGAGTTGGACACGGACTGCTTACAGGTAGGGCCGGGCCTATGCAAGACCGGGAAAATGCTAATAATGCTGTTGGTTAATTACTGGGATACTTTTAGATTCGTGCTAGAAAATTAAAAAATGATCGAGTACTCGAGCGGTTCCCATAAAAAAAATACTAAGCTTCTTCGATTCTCCTGGACAGATCGTCCCCTTGCAAGTCTGCCCAGAAAATAGGGAAATCAATCCACCCAAAGCAAATGAGAAAGTATTTTAGTGAAAGTATTCCGTCAAAATTTACGTGGCATGGCACACCGGTATATCCACACTATAAACTGCTGACCTGAGGCCGCCTGTTGGCCGACGTTGTGAACCATGAAATGCAAGTAGAAAGTAGCAACGATGCCCTACTCACCACGCAGCCAAAAAATCCGGGTGGAAGTCAACGAGAAACGTGTTCTCCGTTCGGCTGGCTGGTGTCAGGTGGCTGGTGCCGTTTTGTGTTGAAAGAAAAATATTGCTGGCTGGCTGGTGGCTAGTGCTGATTTGTTCTGAGAGAAAAGTACTGATGACTGGTGGCAGCGTGCTTTGCTTGATTCGGCAGGCTTCCAAGCTCGGGGGTTGGCGCCTGGCGACTACTCCGTGTACTTCGTCCGAATCGGCTGGCTCCTAGGCTCGGGGGTTGGCGCCCGACGACCACTCTGCGTGCCTTGCCTGACTCGGCCGGGTCTCTTCGTTCTGATGCAGCCTGCTGTTAGGGGAAACATTTGTTGACCCTCTGTCTGGTTATTCTAATCAATCCAAGGCTCGGGGGCTTCTGCATATGAAGTGCGTCTTGCGCCACCCTCCATATGATTGTGATGCATGGTTATGTATATCACTTTGGTACTCGGCACGATGTCATGGTATTTATTTTTTGAGCACCGCCCACCCTTATGACGAATAAAGTGTTGAAGTTTTTCCAGTCGACTACATCGGCATCGTTTCTTCATCAATAGTTCGTCACGCGACTGCATGTTCCTAGGGGGCTTGTGGGATATGGGTACCCCTAGGCCCATCACCGACAGGGGGCGGCAGCCGGCCCGATTACCTAGGCAAGGAAGAAGATTGTGTCGTAGTAGAAGTCCATACATAGACTCTATATTGTAACCGACTAAGCGACTTGCCGTGTAACCCTGTCTTCTGAAATATATAAAGTAGGGCAGATGTCACTAGATAGACGGACCAACACACGTAGCCAAACCATTGTAACCACAAAGCTTGTCTCGGCTTTCTGAAGCTTTGTCGAGTGCAAGCAATACAAACACCATCCGACACAGGACGTAGGGTATTATATCTTCAGATAGTTCGAACTTGTCTAAACCCTACGCCTTGTGTCACCATCAAGTTACTCGACTCGATGATGCTCCTCTACAAATCTATCACTCGAATACTTCGCATTAGATTGCCGGGTGTTAGATCCGAATGCCATATTTTTAAACTTTACCGTAGGCCCCCGAAGTCTCAGACCCGGTCCCTGACGACGCGGCTGCAGCTGTGACCTGCCTGACGCACCAACCGCAGCAGCTCACAAGGCACAGCGGCCGCGGCTGACCCCGCCGACCCGCACAACGACGTGGCCGCGGATGGCCCCAGCCCGCGTGAACGCAGCGAGGCAGGCCTGCTCGGCTGGCGGGCGGTGCTGGTCGTGCTGAGGCCAGCCGGTGCTGGTCGTGCCGAGAGAAAAATGCTGCTGGTTGACTAGTGGCCGGTGGTTGATGCTAATTTATGCAGAGAGAAAAATACTAGCCTATGTGCAGCTACCGGATGTCAACCCTGAGTTCTACTCCGTGGCCCTCGGCATGCCACAGCACCTCATCAAGCTCGATCATATGCTGCGATGGTGTATGTTTTTTTGGTTGCTTCCTACTCTTATGTACGGAATTCTTGCATTGCTCTTGAATTACTGCGGTACTGCTTGAATTCTTGCAGCTCAATGATTTGATTAGATCTTTATTTCGTTATATGATGAACTTCGGAAGTTCTAGACCTTCCATAAATAATTAGAGATACTCGAATAAATGTCTGTAGACAGTGTATTTGATGTGATTTGGTATTTCTATTTACTTCTAATATATATGAAAATACTCCTTCGTGGGTGGTTATTAGTTTTGAAAAATACTTCTTCATGGGCAACTGTTGTCAAAGGAAACCGGACTAATTTTTCTTTTGATATTAAACCTGACTAAAATTGAATGCTATGCTTTTACTACATGCAACGACTCTTGTGCGGATCTTCTCCACGGTCTGTCGGTCACGGGTGATGTGGCTTTGGGCCTCCAACGCCGTTTCCCTTACCGTACTCATTGCGGAAGTGAGCAACAGGTATCCACTAATGCACATATACCTAGCGGGTGGTGTGTTGCAGCTATCTCGCATGTGCTCCTCCAGGAATCCAAGCATCCAGAACCTGGAAGGAGCCACACGCGCGCTAATCCTGCACAAGAAGCCTCAAAATAAGCATATATATTCAGGTATCTTTATCTCTAAGCTTTGTACTTTGTTTGTAATGTTTTATTTATCTTTCAACTCTGTACCAACAACATAACTGTTTTGTTTTTTAATGGTTCAGAAAAAAATGAAGTACTGAGCATTGATCGTTAGCTCGCTGCAGAAGGATGAAGCACTGAACAATTGGGATCACTGTATTCAAGCGTGCCACTTTCTATTGAAAAAAGTCTAAATTACTACGCTCAAGTATAGAAAAAGTCCGAATAACTCCCTAAAGAATGCTTTGGTTAATTTTACACTCACAACTATCTTAATCAGTCCAATCTACCCCTTCGTAAAATTTTTCTTTTTTAATTCTCTATGCATAAGTGGTGTTTTAATTTCAAATTTTGTGGAACGATAAGGACACATAAAGTATTTTTAAAAAAAATATAATATGAAATTTTCATCATTATTTCTTATAAAATTTTATATCAATATGATTAATTTATTATTACATATCATAGCCTTCCAAAATAATGATGAAAATTCATTTTATATTTTTAAAAAATACTTTATATGGTCATCTACCATCATACAAAATTTTAATATAAAATACCACACCACTTGTGCATGGAGAAACAAAAAACAAAAATCTTATGAATGGATAGATTGGACCAATTGAAATAGTTGTGAGTGTAAAATGAACCAAAACATACTTTAGAGAATTATCCGGACTTTGTCTGTACTTGATGGTAGTAATTTAGACTTTTTTCCTTTTCTATTATACATTAGCACTCCTCGTCCATTGAACATACTCCTATCATTTGACAAAATACACCCGGCATGCTCATCTTGTCAATTGAAAAATACTCATATCAATGGAAACATACTCCTCAAGTCAATTAAAAATACTCACAAAACTTAGAAAAGTAAATACTCCTCTACTTAATTAAAAATTCTACTTAAATTTGAAAAATACTCGTCAGTTGGGAAATAGTCTTAACATTTGAAAAATACTCCTAATAGTTGAAAAAAATACTCCTCTTGCCAATTGAAAAATATTCGTAGTATTTGAAAAAAACTCCTGATATTTGCAAAAAAATACTCATGGTATTTTGGAAAATACTCCTAATATTTGGAAAAATGTACTAGTATTGACGATTGAAAAGTACTCTAGCCAATTTTAAAATAATCTTGTCTTCTGAAGAATAAAGTAGTAATTTTACATACATGGAAAAGCTAGTAGACACTAGAGAAGTGATATTGTGGAACAAAGAATTATTGTTCTCTGGTACTACGAAAAACCCGCCTCCGATATTAACAAAATGAGTAGTTTACTTCTCCATACGGAAATAGACATTGCTCGTTGGTTCCTTTCAACTACTGCTGTCTACTGGTTGGAGAAAAATTCAAAGGCACAAGCATGCTTTAATCACGCTGCAAATCAAACCTGCTCATGCATGTCTGTGATTACTGTTTTGTTAATTAGCATTTAGTTGGTTGATCGCGTCTCTTTACAAATGGGTAGAGTGGTGTTGGCGTTTTTATAACTGTTGTTTTTTCATGTATTCACATTTTCTATCAATACATGACCGGGAGTAAACCTGGCGGCTTGGTTAAAAAAACGCTAAACTTCTTCGATCTGTGAAATCTTTCAGACAGGAGACAGCTCGCCCCCTTGCAAGTCTGCCTACGAAGTAGGGAAGTCAATCCACCCAAGCAAATAGTGAAATTATTTCGTCAAAATTTCAATTGCATGGAACACCGGTATATCCAGCCTATAAACTGCCGTCCTGACTCCTGAGGCCGACGTTGTGAACCAGGAAATCCAGGTGGAAGTCAACAAGAAACTTTCTTCCAAGACGTGTGGTCATCTCAACACGTGACAGTTGTATTTTCGATATCTTCCATGCTCTTCCAGTATCTGGTGGGGCCTGGAGATGGCAAGAAAAAAAAACATAGCAACAAAACGTCAATTTTTTTTTCTTTTTGCGAGGAACAAAACCGTCAATCTACCGGAGTATACCAATATCTACGAGTTGGTTCCAGAAATGGACTTAGGGCTTAATTTGGAGTGACGAATTTGCTCTTCAAATATTTGGTGTGCATTAGTCGAACTCAACCGAGCATGTTAAATTAATTATATGAAAAGTGTTAAAAAACATACTCTTAGAAGAAAAAGACTACTCCCTCCGTTACAAATATAGTGTTTTAGTAAATCAAACTTTATTTAACTCTAACCAAATTTATAGGAACATGTGTTGACATCTAAATATCAAATCAGTTTAGTTAATATATACCAAAGAATATACTTTATTATCGCATTTATTTGCTATTTTATTTAACTGATATTAAAAACAATGAAATGAAGCTAATCAACAAAACTAGATCGATCATATTTAACAAAAAAATTAAAGAGTCAAACAAAAAAAAGATAAATAACCAAAGGGACGATTCGAGCCGAAATGGACGGTACCTCTCGTCGTGTCCATATACCTTGCAGACGATATGCGGACGGAATTGACTGCCTTTGGTCTGGTCCATTCACTTTTTTTGTGAGGACTTAGCTCGGAATTGACCCAGCTTTAATTCGGCACAGGTTTCATGTTTGTCGCTCAAAAATAAAGTTGAGGGCACATGCTTCAGATATGATGCCTGCCTAAATGAAATGAACGTGTCCTTGGGGTGGGTTTCATGTGGTGCGTTTGCTGCATCCCTTTTGTCGCGTTCAGGCTGAAAAGTGAAAGAGACACGATCCAATATGCACTCTTGGCGGTCTGGAAGGAAAAGAGACCAGGGTGGTCAAATGGTTCTTAACTTTTGAGAGGATGCAAAGGCCTTGAAGCGTGAGAAATGTTTGGGAAAAAATCAGCGTATGAAGTGTAAGAAGTTCCGCTTATGAAGTATAAGGTGTAACCAGATCAATGTATGAAGTGTACGAAATACTATAGGGAGTTAGTACGAATTTTGAGAAAGTGCTCTGTTCTTGAAAGCAACAATCATAAGGCAATTAACCTTATTTCTGAATTCAGGAATCTGAACTTGGACTAATGAATTTCAGGCCTTGTTTAGATGCCAATTTGGCACCCCCAATTTGGGAGTTGGGAAACCGATGCGCACTGTAGCATTTCGTTTGTATGTGTGAAAAATTGTCCAAAAATTGATCAATTATGCTCAAAATGTTCGTCTCATAGAGTACAATAAAACCGTACAATTAGTTTTTTATTTCATCTACATTTAGTATTCCATGCAGACATTTTGATGTGATGGGAATCTTCATAGTGAACTTTGGGGGTAGAATTTGAGATCTAAACAAGGCCTTAACCCCTGCAAAAAATATCACAGAATATTAAGCTCTGTCAAGGCCGGACGGTTGTCATTGTCAAGGCCAGAGCGCTCCCGTATCAAGGAAGGCTTTGTTTAGATGTTGAAATTGGGTGGTTGAATTTGGAAGTTTGACGTCACTTCGTAATCATTGCGTCACTGTATCATTTCATTTGTATTTGTGAAAAGTTGTCCAAAAATTGATCAATTAGGCTCAAAATGTTCGTCTCGCGGAGCACAATAAAACTGTGCAATTAGTTTTTGATTTTACCTACATTTAGTACTTCATGCATGTTATGACATTATGATGTGACGGAAAATCTTCTTTTTGCATAGTAAATTCAGGAGTTGCTTTTGAGATCTAAGCCCTTGTTTAGTTCCCAAAAAGCAACCCCAAAGTTCACTATGCAAAAAGAAGATTCTCATCATATCAAAATGTCATAGCATGCATGGAGTACTAAATACAGATGAAATCAAAAACTAACTGCACAGTTTTGTTGTACTCTGCGAGACGAACATTTTAAGCCTAATTAATCAATTTTTGGATAATTTTTTACGCATACAAACGAAATGCTACAGTAATGTAATGATTACGAAGTGACCCTAACCCCAAATCGCCGCCCCTGTTCTCCGTCTAAACGAGGCCTAAACAAGGCCGGCCGAAAATGACGGCGAGCCTACCTGGAGCAGCACCAAGGTGACGTACGTTCAGATGACCGTGAAAGCACACAGTTTGACTGGCCCCATTTGAAAATGTTGACCCAGCTTCGAGCGTTGCTCCCCGACCGACCTGCCCGCCACCACCAGAAATGTCACCGCGCCGGCCTTGCAGTCCGCGTCCACTCTCCAGCTGCTCCATGTCAAAATCCAGACCAAATCAGGGCAAGGTCAACCCCCACTCGGGGTCTTACTCCCATACCTATAAGTACGCGCAATCCGTGCACCTCCAAGGTCAGCTCGTGCCGGCGCCACCTCGAGAAGACGAGAACGCAGGTCGCGAGCTTTGAAGCCTTCAAGGGAGACGAGGCTCGCTGTGACAGCACGGGCGCGCGCGCCATGAGCCGTGCGGAGCGGGGTGGCGGGGCGGAGGCGGACCGGCGGCTCGGGTACAGGGGCGTGCGGCGGCGGCGGTGGGGCAAGTGGGTGTCGGAGATCCGGGTGCCCGGCAGCCGGGAGCGCCTGTGGCTCGGGTCCTACGCCACGCCCGAGGCCGCCGCCGTCGCGCACGACACCGCCGTCTACTTCCTCCGCGGCGGGGCCGGCGCGGGCGCGGGCGCCGGCGGCGACGTCGCGGCGCTCAACTTCCCAGAGCGCGCCGCGGCCGCGTACGGCGCGGGCGCCGGGGCGCCGCGCCTGTCGCCGCGGTCCGTGCAGCGCGTGGCGTCGGACGCCGGCATGGCCGCCGACGCGCAGCTCGTGGCGGCGCGGGACGGCGCGCCCGTGCACGCGCAGAGCCGCGCGGACCGCACCGGCATTGACATTGGCATTGGCATCGGCAGCGCGCAACCCGGCGGTGCGAGCGCTCGGCCGCGTGATCAGGACGCTGACGGTGACGGGTACATGAGCCGCGCGCATGCCGGCAGTAACGCGAGCAGGGACCAACTTGTCTCCGGGGAGATTAGCGTGGATGACATGGAAATTCTGATGTAACTAGCAAAAAAGATAGTGCTCGAAATCAACTGATGCAATAAAATTCTTTTTGGCACTTACAGTGCCATTGCCAAATGCATAAACCAGATGATGAAAGGAGCACGACGCATTTCAATCTCGAGCAAGCTGAGGCTTTGTCAGTGTTAACGCAAAAGTTTCTTGGTCTTTCCTGAGCTTGCCTGAACAGCCACCACTGTTGCCTGCCGGAGACTCAAAACGAACCCATATATCCAGTCTAATCCAACCGTCGGTTTTGGCAGGTAAAACTGATTTAGTAGCGAGCGTCATATCTTTGCTCGGTAAAAGCGATTTAGCCGCAACCGAGGACGGTTAATTTTGACTTGGCTGCTGCAGCTTTGACGTGCTGCTAATCTTATGGTCCTCGGCTGTGGTCGTCAGTGTACTAGAGGATAGAGGTAAGAGCTTGCTGCAGGTTCTGGAGAAGGTAGTGACTAGTCAGAGTTGACGGTTGGAACTGTAATCCTGCATCAGCATCAACCTGAGCTCGTCTTTGGAGCAGGGAGGCAGAGGATGTAGTAACTGACATCAAGAATATACTAGTACTAGTAGTACAAGTGTACCCGTCTAGGCGTGCGTTGAACTGTTGAACTGAACAGTTGAACACCTCGAGCTCCAACTTGCCACTGCATCAATCAAGGAAATAACCCGGCACTGCTTGCCGTGAATAACCCGCAGTAATTAGCCGGGCAGCGTGTATTTACTCCCATGGTTGACGAGGTTTGGTCAAACAGATTAGGCCTTGTTTAGTTCCCAAATTTAGCACTCCAAATTTGGGAGTTGGGTTTTCGAGGCACACAGTAGCATTTCGTTTGTATTTGTGAAAAATTGTCCAAACTCAAAATGCTCGTCTCGTAAAGTACAACAAAACCGTGCGATTAATTTTTAATTTTATCTATATTTAGTACTCCATGCATGTATTGTCACACCCGGATTTACACAAAACCCGAATGTGGCCATATGTGTGCCCAGGAAGTCCACAGACACATATAGCGAACAAATAAGGTAAAAATCAGAGTACAATGCTTTATTCTCATCATATCGTAGCGTTTACATCAGAGTGCTTCAGAAATAAAAACATGGACAGCGGAAGACTAATACATCTCTCTAGCGTAGCCGCAATCCCACAGGGACTCTGACTGGGAGAACGCGAACTCAGAAGTACGGCAAATCCTCTGGAAACTCCACAGCATAATCAGCCTGACTCCAATCTGTTACCCGTCCGGGATTTTGCCCAAAAATAGTAATAACAGCAAGTGTAAGTAATGGAAATTACTTAGCAAGTATAGCACGGGTTATGAAGGCTCAAAAAGGCTAGACTCGGCTTAACTGCATTAGCACTTTTAGTTGGTTCGTTTTATCATTGTCCAAGTTACTACATGTGAATGAATACCCGGTTGCAACCCAATTAATAAAGTGTAAGTGACATTAAGCATGAATAAATATCAAGTTCTAATCAAAAAGGATCCAGGCCGCTCGTGACCCTGAGCAAGGCTATCATGATAGATCGTACACTCTGCAGAGGTTTCGCCCTTTACCCACCAGTCGCGTAAAAGTTCAAAGGAACTTTGCACCCAACCACGCACATCGACACTTCCGAGGTGTGACTGCATAGGGACGCTACGAGGCTTTCACAAGACACCCTAACAAGTCAGTAGCCGTTGGAGTACTATACGGCGGTGAAAACTTAGGCACCGAGATCGACGTACGCCCACGGAGTCACACCATGAGGGGGTCGATGGCGTCCGGAGCTCGGGTATCGCACCCATACTGCGCAACGTGCAGAATTCTCAATCGCTGAGACTCCTACACGGGACTGGGTCTAACGTGACCTAGCCGACGGATCTCCCGCCCTCGGTGGAATCGGAGAACACCCAGCACCGTACCTCCCACAACGCCGTTGGCCCCTCGGTAACCACTGCCAAGCTAAAGACGTACAAGCTACTTGTCCAAGACCAGAGCCATTATAGTTCCGGCGGTGGCGACAGGCTCCTGGGTTGCCGCTTTAAGAACCGGTCCTTAGAGGGAGACATTAGAGCAAAGCACACAGCACATGCTCTAACTCCCTAATCCATGTTGCTAAAAAGCAAGTTTTAACATTAAAGTTGAAGTGGACCATTAATACCAGTTTAACAGTTAAATAAAGGTGACAGTAGTATCGCCTAGCAAAATTCTACCCACATGCATTAACCCATAGGAATACAAGGACAGGGAAATAAATGCTAGGTACAACCTTAATGGTAAACAGTATTAGACACATGCGTATGTAATGAACAGTGTATTAAAAGAGTGAGTAGGTAGCAAGGATTGTCCGTGCTATAACTTGCCTTCCTCGGAGTATGGCTGCTGCTGCGAGTCCTGCTCCGGCACGTCCTCAACGTACTCGAAGTCCAAAGCTACGGGCTCGCCGACTGGACACGATCATCACGCACGCATCCAAAGCAATCATTACATGCAAACACAATTAATTCTATTAGAACAGTACACCAAACAGTGAAAACAGTACAAAAACAGGAGATAGAAATAATCTACGCTTCGCTACGAACACATGAGCGCAAGAATCACACTAATCGGAGCTAAAACGTGAAAGTTATAGCGTTTCTAAGGTTCAGGGACTTGCTGACAAGTTTCTGAAACTTCCAGGGGCTCATTTGTGAAAAACCGAGGACCTATACGTAATTTCGTATTAAAACAGGAGGGCTAACGTGCAAAAACACAAGGGCTGGACCGCGGGTTCAATTTTTAAAAAGACCAGGGGCCTAAACGAATAAAATAGGACCTATCTGTAATTATTTTTGAACTGGCCTGGACCGCGGGTTGATTACCAGAAAGCCGAGGGGCTCTTTAGCAAAACGGGCGCGCTGACCGGTATTGACTTGGTCAGGACGCGTGGCAGCCGTCGGATCTAATCTGGGCGGCTGAGATTTAAAACGCGAAGGGGTAAGGCTGGATCTAATCTGGGCGGTTGATCTCGGATCGGACGGCTCTGATCGCCCGGCTCGCCGGGGACGAAGAAGATGCGGCGGCGCTGCTCGCGCAACGGCGAGGCTCGCCGGAGTTGGGCGTAACTCCGCCTAGGGTGCTCGGTTTTCGACGGGGTCTGGTCCTACGGCTTCAGGAGAAGATGGCGAGTCGACCTAGGGGGTTCTAGTCGAGCATCGGCCGGCGAATCAGGCCGACGACGACGGGCGGCGGAGCGGAGCTCCGGTGTACCGCGGGGGTGGTGTTTCGGGTGGTTGCTGGGTCGGATTTTTGGCGCTGGAGCTTCCTGGTGTGGCGGTGAGTGCGACTGGGTAGTTCTAGGGGTGCTTCGCGCAGTGGACGACGGTGAACGACGGCGACCGGCGGACGACCATCGTCGGCGATCGATGGAGGCCTAGCTACGGTGCTTAGGAGCTGAAATTGACAGGGGGAAGGGCTTCGTTACCTCCTGGTGGTGCTCCTGGGGGGCTGAATTGGAGCGAGAGGGTTCCGGCGATGGTGGTTCGTCGGAGCCCGATGCTCGGCGGCGGCGCGGCTCGGGGAAGAAGGGGTTGCAGCTGCTGCTGCTGGGCTCGGAGTAGCTCGGCGCGCTCCAAGGGGCTCGGTGAAGCTCCTCCGAGGCTCGGGCGGGGCGGAGCTGCACCAGGGCGAGGTGACGACGGCGGCCGGCGAACTCCGGGGTGCGGCGCTCGGGAGCAGCGCGACTGGAGGCGGCGGCGGCGCTAGGGTTGTGCGATGGGGGTGGGGGAGCAGGGTGCGGCGCGGGCCGAGTTAAGAAGGCACGGTGGGGGCGGCCTCGGCGTGCGGGCCCTGCCGCGGCAGATGCGCGGTCGGCCGCGCCATTAGCAGCGCCGGTGAAAGGAAAGGGGAAGGGAGGCGCTGACGCGTGGGGCCGGGCGAGCAGAGAGAGAGAGGAGAGGAGGCGCGGCTGGGCCGGGACGCGGAGCTGGGCCGCTGCGGCGCTACGTGAGCTGCTGGGCTGGGTTGGGCCGCGGGGAGAAACTGGGCCGGGGGAAAGAAGGGATGAGAGAAGGGGCTGGGCCGGACCAGAGAGAAAGTAGAGGGGGCAGAAGTGAACCAGGGAAAAGTCCAGGGAGCAGAATCGAACTATGGGCCTAGCAACTTTTCTAGAGCTCCAAACAAAGTGATTCAAATTTGAATTTAAATATATTTAAATTCTTGTTTGAATCACAAGCAATACAAAAATAAATGCAGCAGCATGAATGCAACAATAAATGTTTCTAACACTTATATTTGATTTTAAACTTTAGAAAATTATTATTTAACCTATAATAAATATGAGCAAGCTCTAAATAATTATTTAAATGCCAAAAATTTTAAATTGAGCATTTTTGGGTGTTACATGTATCGACATTTTGATGTGATGGACATCTTCTTTTTGCATAGTAAACTTTAGGGTTACTTTTTGAACTAAGGTCTTGTTTAGATCCCAAATTTTACCCCCAAGTTCACTGTGAAAAAGAAGATTCACATCACATCAAAATGTCATAGCATGCATGGAGTACTAAATGTAGATGAAATCAAAAACTAATTATACAGTTTTGTTGTACTCTACGAGACGAACATTTTGAGCCTAATTAATCAATTTTTAGATAATTTTTCACAGTGGTGCACGCACCCCCAAGATAAACCGAAAGAGAAGCATGCCCGCAGAAGGACAGGGCAGGCAGACGAAGACCTGCACGCGGATACCGGCACGCAGACCAGAGCTCGAAACAGAACAGGCACTTTGCCATTCCTGTCGATATCGCTGATATCCCAAACTTTGGCCTTACGCGTTTACCATATCTTGTGCTTGCACCTCGCACTCTCGAAGAACCTTCATTTTATCCCAAATCCCTTTTGGAGAGCACACGGAGATTCAGACCATATCGTACCTGTATCTCAGAGTTGTATCAGTAGGCAGTTTGCCACTAATAATGCTTGAGATGTCTGTTTCTGGACCACACGAAAGATCCAACCAGATATGGCGCATCTCATAGCAAATTTCTTATTTTTGAAAGATATAGCAAAATTTCTTCAGTGGTGTTCAGGCTTCTGCAGTTCCGCAGAAGTTATGCACAAGAGGGAAGAATTTCAGCTTTCGGGCAGTAGGCAGGAGTCCTTGGAGCAAAGCAAGTAACAAAGCAAAACGGTCCAAAGCTTTGGGCACATCAAGCAGCAGAAGTTATGCACAACAGAGAAGAATGTCACCACTGCTATTAGTTCTTTTACCAAGTAACAAAGCAAAACAGTCCACACCTGCAATTACATAGAGCAGAGCAATCACGCAGCCTACAAGTAGCTGAGATTACTCGAAATTATGTACAAATTGGCCACAAAGATCGTGGCAAACTACACTGCAAACAAGCAAGTTTACACCCCATCTTGCTTCGGCTTTTGGCTCAGCTCCGAGTATTGGCCTCCCATCAGCTGCAAAATCTCAGTCCACAAGCAGGAGGGGTCTGTTATCAATGCGTCGGTTATCAGGCCTGAGCTGCAGGAAGTGACAACCCAGTATCCTGCATCAATCTCACTTAGCAGCTGGTCATGATCCCACGCAGAGTATCCCACGTAGAACTTCAGGTCTTCAGGCTTCACTGTATCATTATTCATCAGAGCACCAGCCTTCTCCAGGTCAGTCCGGAAACCAAAGCAGACGCCTGGTACTACCTCTTCAAACCCCTTGATTGGTTTTCCCTCGGTCATCCTCATCAGGAATAGGCTCATATCAACAGGGCCTCCAAACTGCAGGGAGCAATCACCAAAAGGGGTTGCTTTCTCGCCAAAGGATGGGTTCACATGTTTCATCTTCGTGTACAGTGGACGATTCAGGATGATACCAAACGGGCCGTCATAGGCATCTCTTGACCCTACTCTTAGGAGAAGGATGACAGTCCTTTCAAAGGTGCCGTTGCCATCAAGCTCTTCAGTGGCGACCAACACGCATCCAGACTCCGGCATAGAAATGGAATGAGCCCATTTCCGGGGAAGATGATACACTTGTCCATCCTTAGCTGCCTGTGGTGAATTGGCATCTACTGTTTGCTCCTGATTTGAATACAGGAAATAACAAATTAGAACAACAAAGTAGGACCAAATCAATAAGAGATTTCTTAACCAAAAGAACAATAAGGTTCTGGTAGTGACAAGCTATTGCTTTGCTAAATAAAGGGAAAAAATTAAAAGAGTCTGATCCGTACATCTGTCATCAAGTGAATATACAGGACAGAATGAAAAATATTTGGGACAACCAAAAAGGTAAATAAGACACTGGATGCATTAACAATACGCCACTGAAGATCTTGTCACACTACATAATGGAAACTGTCTAGCAGTAGGATGCTGTTTCAGGTGAAAAAAACTATCTAAATTGCTAGCTAGGAAGTTCATATATACTAGTATAACAAATAGTCACAGTGAGAACCATAAGAAATTCTTAATCAAAGTAGGGCATCTGCACATAAGTCATAGTGAGAAAATTGTTCTAGTCAACTGAGGTCGAAAGGGGAAAAAAGCAGAGAAAAATAATATCTACTAAGATGAAAAATTGAATATGGGATAAAATACATTTTGTACCATGGAGAGTCTAAGTTTTCATAGTCTCATGGGTCCATTTTAGAAGCTGTAACATTTAGGTACAGTGTTAGGTGATTATACAGTGCAAGTAAACACTCAAAAATTGATCCTTGATCTTCTTTCTTTATGATGCTAACAAATGAATGTAGGTGAGGTAAAATGGTAGTCAGAGTTAATATAGAATTTCATTCAGATTCTAAGGCCATTTTTATATAATCACAATGAGCTAAACAAGGTTCCTGTCAGAATCTTTTGGCGTACTTTCTAGCACAAATGAAATAGCAAAGACCAAATCATCAAAATCTATATACTTTGGCCTCACCAGTAAGATAATGGAGCTACAGTTGGAACCACTTAGTACAGAAAGTTTGGTCTTACCAACTTTGGGATCACAAAGCTGGCTCTCACATCTCGCCAATATGACAGGTTGCTAGGTATATACATTGTGTCATTTGATTTTGGATCGCCCCGATTTTGGCTTGTTCTGTTGGAAGCATCTCCAGTGGGAGATGCATCACCTTTTCCTGCATGCAGAAAAGAGATATCAGAATTCACCAGCTCAGCACAAGCAATAAACAGCATTTCTACCAAATATTTAACATAATCACATCAGCAAAGAACTAAATGCTGTAGTTACATGTTTATCTGATGTAGAGTGACGGAAACATGAAACATTCCAACACTAAATGACCGAAGAATTCCCAATTTTGCAGTCTTTCCACTGAAATGTTGTATATAACAAGTCAAGAGACATCAAGCATGATTTGTTATGCTGATTAAACAATGCACACCTGAACAAAAACACTGTGGATGGAAAATTGAAATGTAGCAATCAACTCCACAATTTATACATCCGAAATTTGAGATCAGTGCAGTTATTGCAGTAAAGTAACTGTCAATCACAAATTGCACTGGAAGTGCGTCAGACTCCAAATGAACCTCGAAGACAACGTCCACGGTTATGCCAAATTACCATATTTATACCTCATGAAACATAACAACCGGAATTCAACTAGTGCGGGTAAACCTTTGCATCACAAATCACGCAGTAACCAACACAACCTCGATGCAAAGAACACACAATTCAACCGACGGATTTCATTACCCAGCGCCAATCATTTCAATCCGCACCCAATCTACAGACGTTTGACCACTTCCCACATGCAAATCGCCTAGATCCCCACACCAATCGCGCCGATCGATAGAGCGTCAGAGCACGGGCAAATAGGACCTACCAGAAGAGGAGGCCTTGTCCTTGGACTCGTCGCCGTCCTCTCGGCTGCCCTTGCTCTTCCTCCCCGATGCGCTCACCACCAAACTCGGCCACCGCGCCGGCTGCCGCCCCCACCTCGTCAGCCCCACAGCCAGCGAGCCGATCTCGCCGGCGGCGGCAAGGGGAGACCACGTCGCCGGCTGGGGGTGCTTCGGCGTGGGGCACGGCCCGCCGGCCTTCAGGTTAAGGGCCCACATGTCCATTACTGCGCGAGGGGGCTGGACGCTGGAGTGGAAACAGGAGAGATCCGGAGAAGAGAGTACACAGGTCGCTGGCCGCCTGGGGCCGTATGGGCCCTGGTTCCCCTCTCTTTTATCTCATTTCGGTTGGTCAAAATTCTTGGTGAAGTCAGTCAAAAATAATTATGTTACATGATTTTATATCGGAGAAAGAGGTGCTGAGATGTTGGTTAGAATGGAATGCAATACGCTACAATCTTTTCGGGAGATAGTCAAACTACCTCGCGCCGAGTACTTAAACAACACAGTGTTACGATTTACAAATCCCCGTTCTAGGCATTGATGATTTTATTTGTTTTAATGATACTATGCAGTTCGGGTTTCTCAAAACATAGTTTGGTAACAAAATTATGTAAAAGGAAAAATACAAAGGAAAATAAAATGGAGTGAAATACAATTTAGGTCCACATTCTGAACCAGGAACTATCAAGATGATCATCCGGGTCTTCACTTTCCAAAAGATCTCCGAAGTGTGAAACCAGATTGAAAAAAAGACAAAAAGAACACAAACTTTGAAAATATATGTGATCTTTGCAAAAATACTGAGGTGGTGAGTCCACTTTCTTCACTATTCAAAAGACTCATTCCAAATATGAAAACCAAGTTCATGATGAGGCAAAAAAAAGTAAAATTTTTAAGAAGTTCATGATCAGACAAAAAAAGGCAAAATATATAAAAAATGAAAAGTTCATGATCAGACAAAAAAAATCTTTAAATTTTGCAAAAAATGCTCCCGGTAAAATTTTTAAGAAGTTCATGATCAGACAAAAAAAGGCAAAATATATAAAAAATGAAAAGTTCATGATCAGACAAAAAAGAAAAAAATCTTTAAATTTTGCAAAATGCTCCAGGACGAGCCACGCTCTATCCAACTGAGCTACGGGAGCGAGCTGCATATTGGTCATTTATTATATTAAAAAACAAGTGTTCCAACATGACCGACTCTTGCATACAGGTTTTGGATAGTCCGACGTGGTCAGCGCCTTATTCTTCCATTTAACCCTTTCCTAATTATGATGTGAATCTGTGCTGTGTAAAAAAAATTCCAAATTTGTACCAGGGAGTGGGCTCTTCTCCAACACTTCATTGGCACAAATTTTGGATTCTAACCTGCATTAATTCACAGGATCTTTTTTGGTTGATGTCTTTTTGCAGGTATTTTGCATCAACAAACATAAAAGCTATATATCGATATACTTAAAATCTCGTGCAACTCAGCCTTTTATGTTTTTCTTCAGAGAATTAGCAACTCAGTCTCGTGCGTCATTTATTTGAGCAGAAAACCTTAAGTTCATACATCTATTCACTTGTTGAAATGAAGCATTCATGGAGTTGTGCCCAACTACCCATATCCCTTGACAATGACAATCTGAAAGCCGCGCTCTGTTCGTTTGGCTGGTGACTGGTGCTGATTTGTTCTGAGAGAAAAGTACTGCTGGCTGGTAGGTGGTAGCTGATTTGTTCTGAAAGAAAAATACTGCAGATAGACTATATATATGTGACTAATTTCTTTTCTGTATAGTATGTGTGGGTGTTGCACTTCCAGCCTACAAAGTTGTTCTGGTTCATTCTGTGGTTTCTATAAACAAAATTTGACTTGTTTTTGCTTGGCTTGTAACTGGTGTCTTGACGAAAACTGTGCATGGAAACCTGGAGTCATGTAGGTATATATGCGGTCATAATCTTGCCCATATATTAATATTTAGCATTTGTTAGTTCACCCTAACACATATATACTTGCGTGGACAGATAACAAAGGTCTACCCAGCTTCTAAACCTGCTTGTCTGATGGACTTGCTAATTCAGACAGAGCATATTGCATAAGATGGCCCACATGCGCCCATAAATTGGGTAGAGTTGGAGGTGGAGGGGTCCATTTCTCCATCTCCAATCACAAAGGTCCATTTCTTCGCACATCAGGTTCCCATTCATAGCAATGGGCTCTTTGCTGAGCAACAGAGGAAACTTGTTCAAGAATCAGGCAAGGTTGGGTGGATGCAATTGATCTCCATTACATTCATGTGGTCCATCCCTTGGCTAAAGGGTGTCAAGTGCAGTGCAACTGTCAGGAGGGTGAAATCATGGAGTGTGTAGTGTATGACCCTGTTTGTTTCCACGCGCTAAACTTTAGCGCCGTCACATCGGATATAAATATGTTAATTAAGAATATTAAATATAGATTAATTTAAAAATCCATTACATAAACGAGGAGTAATTTACGAGACGAATCTATTAAGCCTAATTACATCATGATTAGACAATGTAATGCTACAGTAAACGTATGGTAATTATGTATTAATTATAGTAAAATTAGGCTTGTTAGGTTCGTCTCGCGAAATAGACATGACTTATGTAATTAGTTTTATAATTAGTTTATGTTTAATACATCTAATTATCAGTTATTTAAAACGCTAAACTTTAACACATGGATCCAAACACCACCTATGTTCCTGTAGAAACCCATCTTAATGGAAGGGCATCATATAGATCTGGTCCGTCCAATATGCTCCTACGGTTCAGATTTCTTACCATTTGAATGGAGGGCAGCAGTGAAGGTCAGAATTTGTGAATTATTTTCACCTGTTATATAGAAATAGTTTGCTTCTTGTGAGAAAGAAAAATAACACTGGCACAGTGTTCTGGAAGCTGGATATTAGTTGCTTCTGTAACTGCATATATATATATGATGAAACTGGGGCATGCATCTTCTGTCGAGATCAAGTTTTGGAACGACTCATGTTAAAATGTCATGTGGCGCGCACTGGTGGGCTGAACATGAATGCATGCATGTGCCACCCCTGCATATCTTTGGAGGTTGCAACTATATATCTTTGGTCCTGGCCTGATATGCCGTCTCAAAATAGCTAAAGGCTCTAAAGTTGCAGCGAGCCTTGCAACAGGAGCAAGCTTCTTGAAACAGTCCGGGATGATGTGCCTGTAGCTTTGTGTCGAAATGGCAAGTGTGAATCTAGCTATAAGGAGCCCTCTAGGAAATGAGAGGGATCAGATCGTACTTGCTGTGCTGCACGTACGCACGCGTGTGCCTTATACATTCGGTGCACGAAGTTTATATGTTGATGCTATTGTGTGTATGGCCATCAGTGCAGGACAGAAGTACTAGTAGTGTTGCTGTTGGTACAGCTTGTGCTTGTGGCTGTAAGGATGATGAGCCCGTTCCTGTTAACGAAACGAACATTTCACAGGACTGTACATAGCAGAGTAGTATTGATCACACGTACGTGCCTAGCTATATATATGCATGGTTAAGTTGCTCGTTAATTAGCATCCGAAAAGCTTCAGTCCCGGGGCTGTTTTCTGTGCAATTCTTGCGTGCATGCAAGCCTGTGCACTTTTTTTTGGCTATGAACGTGCCAGAGAGTTCAGAAAACTGGAAAAGTGGCCTGGTGATGTTTAGTACTGACATATTAGTACCTGCAGACCATATATCTGGCGCCTGTGCCGTAGTAAGGTAGCTATTTCAGATATAGATCACTAGCAGAGAACCGGGCTTTAGTCCCAGGCGTGGCGTCCGGGACGGGTCCGGATCACGACCGGGACTAAAAGTCCCTAAAACTAAAAAATTGTTGCGTCCGAGGGGATTCAGACCCATAATCGTTTGCATGGTCTCACGCATACCCATCTAACCACTCCACCTATGCAGTACATGTGATTAAAAGTGGGATGTTTTCTGTTTATTGTAACCCGTGAAACACCTCCGCCCGGGACTAAAGGTCATCTTTAAACTAAAAAATACGAACCGGGACTAAAGACCTATTATCTCCGTTTAAAATGTAACCGGGATTAAAGATAAGAGATGAAATATCTTTTTCTACCCGTGGATGCTCGGAGAAATGAACACACCACATTAGCTGAACGAAAACTCCTGGGAATAATTAAGGTGCAGGTACATCTAAATTGCTCGAACTGAACACTACTTATTGTAAAACCACATATTAGTCTTAAGCTAGGTATGCATGCATGGCCTACAAAATCCCATGAGTTGTATTCTAATTGGCATTTTGCCGTGCTGCTTTTTTCCTGCAAAGAGAGGAAACTGAAGGGGCCAAAATGCATATGCATACGCACCCCGAAAGTCAGAGCAGCGGCACACAACCACTCCCCTTCTTTAAAAGGAAACCACGCTGCGCCCGAGGCTTCTCCATGCAGTTGCCCTATCTTTTCCCTCACCCCGTCCCATCGGCCATCGCCTCGCGCAGTAAGCCCAACAGATCCCATCATCCCCATCTCGATCTCTCCATCAGATAGATCGATCGGTAAGAACACCTACCTATATACGCAGTACTCAGCTCGATCGATCGATGCGTTCTTAGCTCATTGTGATATAATCGATGCATGGATCTTCTCTCGTTTCTTTTTCTGGCCATTTTCCATGTCTTCTTCTGCTATTTCTTGGGGCTAGTTTCAGTTTTGCCGCAAATGGGATCTGTAGAGAGAGCTGCAAGCCTGCGACGAGCTGCAACAGCAGCTGCGCCGCCTGATGATGAGTAGATAGATCTTTTGCGTGTAAATTCGTTGAATTTGGCTTGCTATTTTTGCATCGCAGATCTGGTTGCTCTTGTAGCTAGTGAGGTTTCTTGCAACGTGTGCTTTCATTTCTTTGCGGTTCTAAGCTCAGTTTGATCAAGTGTAACTTTTCTTGGTTTCTTCTCGAATTAGCCCTTCTTGAGATAGCTAGTGAGGCCTTTGTTTTGCCGGATGCTATATATTACCCTTCTTGAGATAGCTCTCGTGTTCCTTTTCTGTTAGCTAGCTATATCCAAATTCAGATCTATTTATGCTTCCTTAACAAATTTCTTCTTGGAAACCTATACAGTATGCTGTAAGATCTCTTTGACCTGAAGATCGAAGCAGCTAGCTAGGAACCTGCTTGAGCCTAGAATTACTGAACTTTTTTTGTGTGTCTTTTACTCTGCCAAGATTTCCCCTTCAAGTAAACAGAAAAGTAGTACGTCTTGGCATGTGTGTACCAGGGAAATGTGTTTGTGCTTTTTAGTCTCAAACTCTCGTACCTGCAAATATATATCTAACAAAACAGTTCGCAGCTGCATCAAACTAAACCTAGAGCTATATATAAACCAAGCTGCTAACTGTCTCTGTCTTTCTTCCGTATCCGGCCAGTTGTGTTGGAAGTTGTTTCTCATATTCATCACATCTAACGACGATGAGATCAATACCTAGCATATCCGGCCTATTTCTACTAACACTTTATGAATAATTCAGTATGGTCAAATATTGAAATGTTCGCATGAACTACTGACCATCAATCATGCACATTTTTCATGTATACACTACTGATGACCTACCAATTGTTCTTATAGTTTAACCAGGCTTTGCCAGCTTTAGACGGCGTGAGGATGGGGAGGGGAAAGATTGAGATCAAGAGAATCGAGAACACCACGAGCCGCCAAGTGACCTTCTGCAAGCGCAGGAACGGGTTGCTGAAGAAGGCGTACGAACTCTCCATCCTCTGTGATGCTGAGATCGCTTTGGTCATCTTCTCTAGCCGAGGCCGCCTCTATGAGTATTCCAGTAACAGGTGCGTAATAAGGGCTTGTTGGCTACTTCTCGTTTCATTTTATGATATACGATATATATGCTATAGTTTTGACAGTGTAGATTAGGACCTAGCTTGAAGATAAAAAATCATGCATGCCTTGGTGCAATATTTACGTGGATCTAATTGCGTCAACTTATACATGTACCGATGTACGGGAGACATGCATATAGCTAGTGAGCGTTACGCTGCGCCATCGGTTATGAGAACCTCTAAACAAAATTATTATTTCTATGAACTCCACTGATTAGGTATATATAATTAACTTAATTAGTTCCTTCTGGATTTTCGGCATCATTAAAAACCACTTTGATAATTTTTGAGCATTCACTACTTTAGTGATGATATAAATAATATATAGTCCATCAGAAATAATTAGCTATGTTAAATTTTAACTAATCACTTCACATTTATGACCTGAATCCTCGATCAGAAATAAATCACATGTGAAAATTTTCATCACTATAGTGGCCATACAAACCATAAATATACTCCCTCGCATTTGGTAGACTTTTGCGTTTTTGTAGTTAAGGTACATTAAAGAAGCATACTATAAGTACTGTGTGATTGTTTGGGACTCTGGTCGATCTCTTTTTCATTCATGCACGAAACAAGTGAAATTGTAGCTACTATAACCCAGCTCCACAGTTGCAAGTTCTAGTCCTTGGGAACTTCATCATGCCGTTCCATGCATGCATTCACTCATGAATCATCACATGCATGCATGGGCCTCCATGAAAAGGTTCTTTCATTCATTTCATGTGCACACTGCACAGACGTCGCACTCTACTGTGTGGGTGTATATATTGCACGGAGATGGAAACTGTAGTTCTCCCTGCCCCCCTTCCTTGGTGGTGCTAAGGAATTAAAGAGCCTTTGGTTATTGCTAGTGTTTTTGCAGAGACCGATCGATCGAAAACCTCTACCTGGGACTCGACCATTCAAATGATGTGCAAGTCTTTAGGCTTTTATTTGCATCTTTTGTGTGTCCAACGTGTCCAGGGTATACTTGTTAAATTCTAACCAGCTGGCCACAACACCATTGTGACATCTACGTGCGCAAAGATGAAACTGGGAGGTTACTTTTTATTTTCCTGAGCAAGATCAGCTTGACTTCATTTGAGTAACATTTGTACAGCGTAAGGTCAACAATTGAGAGATACAAGAAAGCCTCTGCCAGCACTTCGGGAACAGCTCCGGTGATAGATGTCAATTCTCATGTAAGAATTTAAATTGATTTTCTTGAGTTTGTTTGAAAATTAACGGTTATTTATAATCACACACCTTATCCATATCAACTTCAAAACCTTAACGAGTTATATAGCTTTGTTCTCATAACTATAAGATACGCACAGCTGATACTGTGAAAACACTGTGACTGTTCCATTTTAATTTCTCGGCTGGAATTTTCACAGCAATACTTTCAGCAAGAAACGGCAAAACTGCACCAGCAGATACAAACCTTGCAGAATTCAAACAGGTGAGCCACTGAACTCGTTTCAGTCAACTGTTCACATTTGATTCGTGTCCACAGATACCATAGCGCATAGGCTTCTTGTTCAATCCCTTTTTGTTAAGTACTACTGAATTGCCAGGCACCTGATGGGTGAATCAATTGGCAATATGACTGCAAAGGAGCTAAAGAGTCTTGAAAGCAGGCTTGAAAGAGGCATCGGTCGAATCCGGTCCAAGAAGGTAAACATGCATGGATCAACAAGTCATCAGTACTGAAAAATCCAACGGCGTCGAGGAATTAATTAACAGCACTGGATAATTTTAAATGTTAGCTAGTGTTTTCAGCTAATGATTATGCATTTACCCCCTATTCTTCAAGTCCAAACTCGTCGTGTTTTTTACCAATAATAACATGAGTCCAGTGTCAAGTCTCTTTTGCCGCTTAAAAAATAGTGTCTGAGTCTTCCAATACTTAACAAGAAAGAGAAAGGTAGACCATAGTTGTATTATGTAGCCCCTTTTTAGTTAACAATGAACAACGGGACAAACAACTACCTCTCGCTTGTAGTAAATACACCACAAGCTATAGCTGATCATATGTGTATATATGTCGATTTACATGTGTTTGGTAGCAAAGAAATCGAATGTTAATTTGAGCTTAGGACTGAACAACAAAGAAAACTTTTTAGTTAATAAACTAAAGGGGTGTTTGAATCCCACTTGCTAAAGTTTAGTTCCGTCACATCGGATGTAAGGATGCTAATTAGAGGTATTAAATAAAGATTAATTAAAAACTAGTTACATAAACGGGGCTAATTTATGAGTTGAATCTATTAAGCCTAATTAGTCCATAATTAGACAATGTAACGCTACAGTAAATATGTAATAATTATATACTAATTATAGCTTAATTAGGCTTGTTAGGCTCATCTCGTAAAATAGACATGACTTATGCAATTAGTTTTATAATTAATTTATGTTTATTATGTATAATTATTATTTATTTAAGGGACTAAATTTTAGCCCCTGGATCCAAACACGCCCTTGAAATTTGACATTGCAAAGGTCACCACTCCTCTAACAGTACCTTTTTCCACCCTTGTGTCTTCTTTTCAGCATGAGCTGCTGCTGGCAGAGATCGAATATATGCAGAAAAGAGTAAGTTCATTTAGACATTCGGAGGCGTCATAAAAACATTCAGAACTTTATGTCATTGCCACTGATATTCCTCCAGTGTATATGAAACATGAACGTGAAAATTCCACGTACATTTTGGTGTTGACACATGACAGCGGCACAGCGCTCATCTTTAAACTGCTCTTAATTATCTATATGTACAGGAAGCAGACCTGCAGAGCGAGAACATGTTCCTGAGGGCTAAGGTACGTACACTGATCACTGCTACATTCAGCACGAAGGGAACTGAATGGTAGCAGTATCCTGATGATGATCTTGATCATACGGGCCTTGCATTGATCAGCAATAACAACAATGTAATCTGCAACAGGTTGCAGAGGCTGAGCGAGCTCATCAGGAGGCGGCGGCGGCAGCAGAAGACCAGATGGCGCCGGCGCCGCCGCCGGGTGGAGCGGCGTCCACGACGGAGCTGCAAGCGCTGCCGGCGTCGTTCGACCCGCGTGGCTACTACCTGCAGGTGCAGGCGAGCATGCTGGCCGCCGGCGGCTCTGCTGCCTCGTCTTCGCAGTACTCATCGGAGCATCATCCCCATCAGGGCCAGGCGGAGCACCACCCGACTGCCCTCCACCTCGGCTACCACATCAAGGTTGACTCCTCCTCTAGCAAAGGCTTCCTCTAGATATATAGCTGCAGGCACGCAGGCTTCGATAGCTAGCTGCATGCCTCTGCGTACGTCTCAGTGTTCATCAACTAACGTTAACGGCCGGTGATCAACTGAATACTGATCATCTTGTGCCATCATCATCAGCAATGCAAGCTGCTGCTATATATATAAACTACGTATATAGACTACAAGAGAGAATAACGCGTCGATCTCAAGTACGTACGCTGATTGGTGTGGAGAAGCACTAGTAGCTGCAGATATGGATCAGTTATGTTTGACAATGTATATATATATATATGGTGTGATGAATAATAATATGCTGCATGTATGCAAAACTCTGAAGCATTTAGTATTTTCCTTCGTATTATACGTTTCCCTGGTCGTTTTTCCAGTGCAGACACTTTTCTCATCGTGGATCAAAAAAAGCGTATGCATCGAGAAGTATACTGTGCACGTACATGGGCCGTGCGTGCGTGCATCTGGCTCTGGCGTGGCCTTCCGGCCCATGTAGAGAAGCTGCTGGGTTTGTGAGCCGACCGGGCCTGACGGATCGGCAACTCAGCATCCTTCTGACTTGTGCGATCCAATCGACACCAGCACATTACAAAGAGAGGCTAACGATCCCTCAAAAAAAAAAGAGGCTAACGTTAATCCACTACTAATTTCCACACTTTTTAATTTCGTGCATCTGATCTGATCATGAATAGCGGCGAGCTATTCCTACTTATCAGGTGAGCCGGCTGAGTATATATGCAGACCCTTTTCTATTGCTTTGGTTAGGTTGCTTTCGTCAAATCATTGCTACACGTATTCTGAAAAAAGAAATTATGTCCAATATCTTCTTCTGTTTTTTTTCTTTTGTGAAGGACGTAGTTGGTTATGAGTTTATGACACTGATCGAAACCAGATGAGCTCAGATTTTAGAAAACAGACAGCTCGGGTTCAAACAGACTGATTAGCCATCGATTGAATCTTGGTTCACATATTCCAGTAATTCTCTCTTTGAAAGAAATAGGAAATAAAAGGGCAAAGCGAGATGTTTCTTTCCATGAAAATTGCCAAATTAATCTCTCTTTTTTCGCAAAAGAAAAGTACAGTATAGGAGACGTTTTTCTCATTCGACGAACACTGCCAGATCAATTCAATATAATGTACTGGAAGCGTGGTAAACGCCGTACTGGAACTAAATAGGACCCGGCCGCGCCGTATCTGCGATTCCGTATCCGTAGCTGTCAGTAAACGAAGCAAGAGGTTAATGCATTGAAAAGGACTGTGTGTACATGCATGCATGCTACAGTACAGGCACGCCAAAAATCCTGAGCAAGAATAAATCGGATTCACACTGGAATTATACTGGCGACAGTTTAATTTCTAAGGAAAAAAAGATAAACACAAATCAAAAGTGCCTGCTGGCCTGCTTTGTCCATGGAACACAGCTGGACAGACAACTCAGAAAGTAACGGATGTGGTGTTAGAAGAAGGAATGGCAAATCTACAGGTCATTTCTTAACGCGACAATATGAAAACATATATAAAGCTGGTACTTTTGGTGTTTCCAGAAACAGTATTTTCTTAAAAAATATTTCCATCATGATACACGCCATTAGTCTCCTCCTCTTGTTGTTTCCCCAACAGTTTTTGCAGCAGCAGGCATGTCTCCATCATCCAGCGAAAGCTTACTATCCTCACTACAGGACGCTTCTTCTGATTTACATCGATGGAGATGCATGTTTGGTCAGGCTTGAGATGCGCTAAATTATCTTAAATATAATATACATGATTAGCCTATGTAATCAAGCTAGCTTGCTCCATAGCCACGAGTAGTCATGATCCATGCAACCCATAGCTAGCTGTTGAATGAAAATGACCCTGATCTCCGGCCAGGTGCCTAACTGGAACTCGTGTTCCGTTGTGGCCGCTGCTCTAACACGTTATGAGTGTGCCCAGTATTCTAATGCAGGCGCTTCATTGTCTACCTGTCTGTCTGATTGTCTCCAGTGCATACGTGTCAATGAAACCTCCATTATTTATTTATTTGTCCAGTCAAATGATGACCAAGCCAACTCTTGATCGGTTCAGTATACTATTAGACTACAAACTCTGGCAGCAAAAAACCATAACAAAAATGTCTCAAATAATGCGTGCAAAACTCCAGTGATTTTTTAGGCCTAATTCCGAGGAAGCGGCGGCCGCACAAGGCTAAAAAAGAACTCACAAGACAGCGTGTTCCAATGATTGAGAACACGGCCAAAATTGCCCGCTGAAATGTCGACGGCTGTTGCATGCTCTGTGCCGAGGTGATTACTGGTTAGCTTAGGGGCGCAATGAACGATCCAGACGGAGAGGAGCTGTGAGTGGGGACGGTTGCGCATAGCTAGCTGGAGGAGTCAACGCCCCTCAAACGGACACCTAGATTCCGTTAACTGGAGTCCAAAAAAATTTTAAACTACTGCGACACGGCTAGGGGTACACGGGAAAAGACCCCCAACATGTTTTTAGTTTACATTGCAATGGTTCACTTTACAATGCCAAGTAAATAAAGATTGATCCTATAGTTTGCAAGCTCTCGATATAAATTCTTAACATATATATAGTTATATACATGATTAATATCATTTAAAATTATATTAACTTCAGAAAAATATTAAACAAACAATAAGCTAGTGTGAAACGATAACATGTTAGCATGATTATACTTATGCGATATGAATTATATCTACGTAGTAGTTAGTACTAGTACTATAGAACAATATGGCAACAATAAAAACATGAGCAATTTGTTTCATGGACAATACAAGCACCAATTAATGTTCACATCGAATACATATCCTATGATTCATATCATATCTAGTAGGAGTATTTAAATTGTGCGGTATCATTTATTTATATTTTTTATGTTGATGGCCTTTAACCAATATATGAGTTTGACCGTCAGTTATAAAAAAAATGTTTGATCACAAGTGTCGCTGGAACAATTGGGGTGGGCGTAGCAGAACGAGTAAAGAAAAATACAAAACAAACGTAATAATGCTTGAAAGGAGAGGAAAATTACAGAGGAAACTCCAGAAGCAGGGAGACCTCAATCATCTTGAATTCTGCGACATATACTGGAGGGAGAGAGAATCCAAAGCCCTCCTTTGGGTTTGTCTCTTCCTCTCTCTCCTCCCTTCTCCCACCCACCCCTTCTCTCTCGCTGTGGGTGTGCTGTGGAGAGGAGAAAGGAAGGAGAGCAAGAACCAAACCAAGAGCTGCTGCCAACCCTGCACAGCCTGGGCTTTAATCACTGATTGCCCACCTATTACCTTCCTCTTTTGTGATTTAGAATCACCTGTGTATCCCTATATATCTATTCCCTTGGTTCTTTGTGAACTCTCCTCTTCTAGATTTCCCAGGCCTCAAGATAGGCCTCGGCACCTAAGCTTGCCGAGTAGTAGCTGTTCTTGGTTTTCTTGATTTACTAGTTCTTGGATTTTTGGGTTCTTAGGTCTCTTGTATCTTTCCCCAATCTTGCAAAATCTTGTGGAGAAGTTTGTTGTTTCGGCTGTTTGGGGACCATGGACGAGAGGATTCCACCGCCGTCCCTCTTGCAATACTCGCCGTCTCCTGTTCATTCTTCTCCCCATCCCCTCAATTCTCTGAGGTATTCTTCCTCTGAAAAAGAAAGGTGCGTGTCTGTTTCGCTATTTTGTTCTTATATTTTATTTTGTTTTCCGCGGGATTGTTTTCCCTATTGTTTCAAGTTCTGTTTTAGTTTTTGATCCTACCCTTTCGGAATCTTTCTGAGGAGCACGAGATTTGATGCCGCTGGTGGAGATTTCCGCTTAATTCTAAACTTCCGGATGTGATGTTTGGCCTTGATCAATGCTGCTGATTGCGATGGAGTGATCTGTAAAAATAGGGATGTTTGTGATCGCTCGCTGGTAGATTTGTTACTGCTGTTCCTCATATGGGAGCTGTATGTTTGGCTGGCTGCTAATGGGTGTAAAATTTGCGTGTAATAAATCGCTCATTGGCGATGGTCAAATGTAAATTTTGTTTGACGATTCGTGCTGTATATATCATATCAAAGTTCTTGCCATTACATTTTCATTCTGTGGTCTTATAGTTATGCTTCGAATTATGCTTATTTTTTTATGTATCAGGTGATAATAATTTCAGTAGTGGCTACTGTAATACTAACAACATTGCTTGTACTAACAACATTGCTTGTTTGGCAGGTATCTGGCTGAGCTGCTTGCAGAGAGGCAGAAACTGGCCCCATTTGTGCAAGTTCTTCCTTTCTGTACCAGGCTCTTGAACCAAGGTTTGTTTCCTTTGCCTCCAGGCATTAATAGTGTTGGCTAGTTTATATAAATTTATGTTGCTTCAACTATTCTGTTTGTTAATGGCGTGAGGCATTCACTATCACTAGTTGTTATGTGTGGTTTTCTTCAACTTTTAGGTTAGGGTGTCTGTTAATCATGTATTCCTGTGAAGTTTTGATGATGATTGACTCTGCACTTTTGTCTTCTTGGATTTACTCCAAAACATCATGGCTGGTATACTAGGTATCATACTATTTGTTGATGCAGCTAGTTATAGGTTTGTTGTGACTGACTGGATTTTGTTGTTGATTCATTTCTCGAATATCCCAATATCCTATTGTAGAAATGTAATATTCCTAAGCTGAGTAAGTTCTGGCCCTAAACAATATATTCTGCTCATGTAGTTGACTTCACTCACACTCTAGAAAATGGCTGTTGTTATGTCAACCACAATTTTTTATCTTAAGAATGGTAATTTTGCAGCTCATGCTATTTTTAGCAAAGTGAAATTTTTTATTATCTCATTGGCACAATTGCAGTAGTTAATGCCATTGTATAAAATTTGGAAATCCCGCAAAGATTGCTTTTGTCCCAGTTTAGATTAGAGTGACATACAAAGTATTAATGTCATTATTATTTCCAACTTATATGTATCATTGTTTAACTGAGTTCATGTTGTATTTAATGCAGAAATTTTGCGGGCATCTACTATGGCGCCTAACCATAATTTTGTTGATCCTGAGAGAATTGAGCATGCTAGCCCATTAAGGTTACCTGGCCACCCGGTGAATGGTCAGCCTATGGATGTGGAGGTCTGGCCAGGGATGCAAACAGAGGTGCGTGCATATTCAGGCAACTGTTTTTTTTGGGGGGGGGGGGGGGGGGGGGGGTATTACATGCTTTTTTTGGTATTTGGATTTATTAAAGTAGAAAATGCAAATAGGTGGTAGTCTTTGCATACTCTTAACACTTTACTTTGGAGCCGCCACTGATTGTGACCAATTTAATCTGCCAATAGAATAGTTTCTTTGGACACTTGGACATATGAAGATTGTTACTTCATGTCAGATAGTTTAGGGACTTAGACATGCGATTAAATAACATGACTTGTAAAATGTAATAAGGAGAGCACTGAAAAATGAAGGTTATTTTTCCATGTCAGATTTTATTGCTAGCAAACATGAAATATTCTGTTCCTGTTTTTTGAGAGTAGTCATTGATTGAAATGTTTTCATTGAGAATCTAAATTATTATATTAATTCTTCCTTAGCTACATTATCAGCTTCTCTTAATATTGGGAACTGTTCTGTTCTTCTCAGCATATGGGAGTGTTACAAGCATCATCAATGGGCTGGAATGGTGCTCCTGCACTTGTGGGCACTCCTGTTGTCAAGAAAGTTGTGAGGCTGGATGTTCCGGTTGACAAGTATCCTAATGTATGTGTGGCTTTTGTAAGTTGTTTCCTTTTATTTAATTTCCTTGAATGTGCTATGCCATATCTTGAATGCTTTACTCTTTGGATGTGATTAGTACAACTTTGTTGGTCGTTTGTTGGGGCCCCGAGGTAACTCACTGAAAAGAGTTGAAGCTTCAACACAATGTAGAGTTTATATTCGAGGACGTGGTTCAGTGAAGGATTCTGTTAAGGTAACTAAATGCTCATTTTAACTTTTATTTTTAAATTTCTCCATCTTAATAATATCATTGCTATAAATTAGAATTGTTTGGCATTTTTTGAATGCACCATGTGTAGTCGCGGTACTCTTTATGTGGATTTTAAAAACTAAGTATATTTGCACATGGTTAATTAGAAAACATAATAACATATCGTGTCACTGATATCATGGACAAACTTTTTGGCTTGCCCTTACTGATATGCCATTATTACTGAGTTAATTTCAATCAGTTGCTTTACATAAAGCTTATATTGTGGTTCTTCATGCTATGATAATTATATTGGAGGTACTGTGGAAAATTCTAAAATTGTCCATTTTATTTCATGTCAACTGCTTGAGTTATTATTTCTGGTATCAACCTGCAATGCGGGGCTTAGTAAGGATGCAATTTCTATTTAGGACTAGTCTCAGAGTTTACTGGGTTTTGTTTCCAGTTTACAACTTTAGATGTAGCATCGGTGTTTAAAGTTCACTAGCAAGTCAAGTAGAAACTATTTAGTTTAGACATAGTGAGTCAGCATTTATGTGATGCCGTTTAGATGCGTTGAATGACTGTATTCTCTATCAACACATAGCCGTTTCCTGCAATGTCATAATAATTTACCTCAGAAATCCGTAGTTGCATTAATGAGCTTCAAGGTACATGCTACCCTTGGGCTCTTTTTTTTTGAAAAAAAAAATCTCTATGGCAGCTAAGATAGTAAATACTATGGTCATCACTGTCTTGTTACATCCATTTTGTAGCTCAGTGTAACAAGTACCAGATCTAAAGTAATTATTGGGTTCATTACATTTTTTTATACCAGATCATGCCCAGTCCTGCTGCAAATAATGTCGTGAAAAAATTATGATTTCATTCACAGGAAGACAAGCTGAGGGATAAACCTGGGTATGAACACCTCAACGAACCACTGCATGTGCTTGTGGAAGCAGAGTTTCCAGGAGATATTGTTGATGGGCGTCTGAATCAAGCTGTGTCCATCCTAGAGGATCTTCTGAAACCAATTGTATGTACCCTCATTTGTCTTTTCTGCCATTCTATATAGTATTTCGATATGTGCTGTTAGCTAACTGGAGCTGTTGTTAGGACGAGTCCATGGACTACTACAAGAAGCAACAGCTGAGGGAATTGGCGATTCTAAATGGCACTCTGAGGGAGGAAAGCCCAAGCCCTCACCTCAGCCCTAGTGTGTCCCCCTTCAACTCCACCGGGATGAAGCGTGCGAAAACAGGGCGGTAATCCTGCTGCTTCCTTAAGCTTCACCCTCCGGAATCAATCGTGGTTCAATTTCCAATTGCAAGCTGCTGCTTCTGTACTGCTGGAGATGATTGGTGATGCATATGCTGGGATCATAGTGCTGCTGGCTTATGCCTGTCATGATCTATGCGCTTATCGACATACAACATGTTTGTCCTTGGACAAATGGTCTCTGTGGGCTTGTGTTTGACTCTACTATTATTTATTCTTTGTGCACCTGACTGCATGCCTAAGTATTAACATTATTGGTTTAAGTTAACAAGGCCTCGTTGGCCAATCACTCTAGAAGCTGGGGTTCAATGTGTCGGACAATAATAAGGTCCCGTTGGTGTACCTGAAATAGTTGTAATATGTCAAGTGCTGATGCTTTTGTGTGGTGCGTACTAGACAGCCAGACAGCTATAGTTGAGACAATGATTATTTGCATTCATACATGGTGTCTGTCATGCTTTCTACATGGTTCATCTCATCTACCTGAAATGAGATCCGTGTAAATCCCCTCTGTAGGCAGTGTCCATGCCTTTTGGGTCTCATGATGGAGACGAGCAATTGCTTAGCTGCAAGCTTTTGTTTCCATGTTCCTTGGGCAGGTTGTGGCCAAGATCTCATGTGCATTGTGGCAGTTCAGGTCATTAAAGTGCCGGCAAGCCTGCGAGTGGGGCGCAGAGCCGACCTGGCATGAAAGGCCAGTGCGGCAGCAGCGGCAGTAGAATGCAGAAAAGCTCTCCCAATCATTCGCACGGGCGTTCTCACGATCTTGCCAGGGCAGCAGCTCAGCTGCCTCTAAAACGTCATGGATCTTTCGCTGGATTACTTGCCCTGACACCTTTTCCATTCCATGTGGTCCCATGAATCAGCAATCCTTTTTGGCTTTGCAAATTCTCCTCCGCTCACGCCTTATATATATATATATATATATAGGAAAATTCCTTTCTACATGTGCATGTAGCTACCTTCACCTGTGTATCTCATATTAGAAGATATGTATGACCCAATGAAGAGTATGTACATGTAGTATACGATGATACTAAACTATCTCGGTGGTATGTATGTTGAGTATATAAGCGTACTTTAAGTATGTGGACATACTAATTTCTACATACTAGTATAATGATATAATCATAATAAATTTTAAAAATAGCGTTGTTTCTGAATTTTTTCGTGCAATTCACTTTGAAGTATCTTAAAATTAGTATGCGAACATACTCAAACTGATAAATGAGTATGTGAACATACACACAATAGTATATTGATGGTAGCTACAAGCGATTGTAGATAAAACTCGTCCTATATATATATATATATAGAAGTAAGCATTGTCAATTTTGGCGCGAATTCCGTGCGCGCAGAGTTGCTCCAGTTACTCTGACGTTTTGAAATCGACATGCCTTTTGAGATTTATGGAATCTTGGTTTAGCACTAGGGCTGCAGGGTCCAAACAGGGTCCATTTTAGCACTCTGACGAATGGACTACGACTCCAAGGATAATTCAGTCTATTATCCTCGAGTAGCATGGAAGAAGATTTCCCCGTCATCTTATGCGACAAGCTGAAATGGACGTGAGCGTTAAGATGACACTATTCAATTGCAGCCTCTCCCACGGAGTAGGAAACGCTGATTAGAAATTCGAGACGCTAGCAGCATTTCGCTTTCACCTGACGTCGGTATCGCTCCGACTTTGCACCATACAGGAACGGTGATCGTGCCGAACAATGACGCCGGAAAATCAGGATTTCCTTCAGCAAGGCAGCAAAATTATATTAAAGAAAAACAGCATGATCGTGTTGACAGGATGCAAAATGGGTGGTTTTGTTTCAGTCAACATATGGGCGCAATTAAAAAAAATATGCATCCTGCCAGATATTTCGATGCGAAAAATAGCGCACTCCACGAGCGCAGCACAAGGGTATCGTCGACGGCGACGTCGTGGGTGATATTTCAATTCCAGGCGGCGTCGCAATTACATGGTGTCGCATCCCAGCACATGGCTGGAAAAAAAAACTAATCCTTTTGATCATCAACAGGCCAAGAGTATCGGGCAGCATATCTCATGCATCGCTGAAAATATTCGCTGCTTGTTAGCGAGCGAGCAAAAGTTCAGTTCAGTTCCCACAGAGGCACGTGCAGTGCCTCCGAGATCTTCTGGTTCTGAATGTATGCAGTTCCTATACAGTATGCTGCTTGCTCTACATCCGCCTCCACTTATCGATCTCCTTCGATGTTGCTTTGATCAGTTTCCTGGTGCTCTCCATCAGTTCATCAAACATGATGTCAAACTGTTCGCTGCAAAATATTTGACATGACCATGTTAAAGTAAGGATATTGACTGTTGTAAACCCCTGGTGGATACATAAAATAAGAATACACAAAGCACAACCTAATGCATTTGCCATATATAGTATGCTACAAATTCACCAAACCCAAACTAAAAGTAGGCAACACATTTTGATCTCTAACTGGCTAAAACCACTCATAAGTAAAACTCAAATGCTGAAAAGCACACATCAAAATAATAGCACATGAAGTCACTTTGCATTAGCATGAAGCAGATCTGTCACTTACTCATAAGCAAGGCTTCTGGAGTTCTGAAATGGTCTCCTGATGTTTGAAAATCTCCCGCTTTCACCATATGCAACACCTTTTCCAAAACCGTAACCAAAACCTATTCCTATTCCACAGCCGGCACCAACTCCAAATCCCAGTTGTAAACCTGGGAATCCAGCTCCAATTCCTGCCCCTGTTTGATATGTAAAGTGAGAAGGAATAGAACAAGCGATTCAGCTATGTCAATCACCAGATCATCTAAACAAGATGGATTCTGCTGTTCTAAAACTGAGATGGAACAAGATAATTGGAGATCTGATAACATAAGTCATCACATCATCCAAGCTAAGATGCATTCTGCTGTTCCCAATCACAGCATGCACAAGTGGGGTACCAGTGGTGTTTTTTGAGTCAGCTAATTAATTACATGTCATACCATTTTAGTTCATTTATCTCTCCTAAATTAATTACGTGGCACCCCATTTTAGTTCAGTTCCGCAAATTTTGGGTCAATCAAATGACCCAAAACACTAGTGGGACGAAGTTCAACCTCTGAAGGAGACCCACATCACGTCCACAAAACAAAGGACAAAGACCCAACAATGTTCATAGAAATTGAGTAATAAGTTTTTTTAAGACTAATTGAGTAATAAGTTAAGTTACTCACAATCACAATAAGTATCATACATGGTGAAGAAAACCACAATATAAAACAAGAGTACAGAGTACAGACATCAATTAGATAATCAGATAGCTCCAATAACCTCGGCAATGGAGTTCAGAACTTAAAATGGTATAATATATATAGCTGCAATTGCTACACAGACTTCCCCATTAGGATCAATCTGATAATAGCCATGGAATACATTGCTAAACACATTATGAAACCCAAACCAATCATGAAATTTCTCGATTCTCTTAATTCATTGAGAGCTGGGCTTTGTTGGCTTGCGTCTTAACTCTGTATTGGGGGAAATGAGGCAGCTGTTCCTTCAAATAACAACTGTTTTTCTCTCTGAGATTCTGGGTCTCAGTCCAGCATCTATCTGCACCAGCAGGCAGAGCAACTTCTGTTTTTTTTTCCTCCTCAATCTACTCCTAAGGCAGGGGTGGACCCAGCATGTAACCAGTGGCGGCACAGGCCGCCGCTCAAAATCAACAACGGCAGTGTAATTAGCACTGTACACACTGTAGCATGCTACTGTAGTGTCACTCTAGGCCGCCACTCATTTTTTTTCTAGGATCCGCCCCTGTCCTAAGGTTCACCCAGGGATGCCTACTACATGAAGACTCAGCAACTATATATTCCGTTCTTCATGACATTTAGATATGCAATTGGCTCTTGGTTGTTTCCACAAGCCTCCGCACCTGTGGCAGCAGGCTCCACGCAAGGAGCCAGATGATTCTTGTTTGGTGACCGAGGATTACCACCAGAACCAGTGTAGATGAGGCGACATGAGGCGGCTAGGCGGCCAGCAGGGAAGCCTTCCACTGCTAATCTGCTATGAAAGAGGAGAGCCGAACAGATGGCCTAGGCTGCAGGGTGCAGCATGAGGCAGAAGCTGCAGATCCACTCATGGAAACACAGGGATTATACCACCTGAATCTTGCTAGCAGATTGAAGAAACACTGCTGGCCTTGAAGACATGATCAAGTGCAAAATCTGTCCTACCCTCCGTGATGTCACCCTTCAACGATGTACAGAAAAACATGGGCAGAGCCAGGGTCATGTTACGTTAGGTAAATACATGTAGGTTTCAGGTCTGAAACACTAAAATTTGGCCTAAATTCAGCTAGTTCATGACCTCTCCACTGGTACCGCCCCTGGGTGGAAGCTATTTCTGGCTCCGCCAAGAAAAGGATGCAGCGAAATAACATGATGTCCAACACGGCCACCATGTCACCTAATCCTATGATACGATCCTATTTCCAAGGGGTGCCTTTGCACACAGTAAGCATAGATTTCATTCTTAGAAAAACAAGCAAGAATTCGACACTATGTGAACGGTACGCGTTCGCCGTTTGTCAGAGGACTCCCTCCCAAATCCTCATTCCATATCCACCGACGGTGCTGGGGAAAATGATACTCCTATATGGCTATATCAATACAACTCCAAATTTCCAGTGATTAAATCCCTGACAGCGAATAAATAGAAACTGCACGGCTCTCGGATTAAACAATCAAACCGCGGGAGATAAGCCGTAAGCGTGCCTAGCTCGACCGTTAAAACCCTCACTCAAGAGCACTCCAGTTCGCTGGCGAACGCGTCTATGGCGGCGAGGACGGGGAATATACGTCTGAGAAAGGGCACGCACCTCCGATGAGACCGAAGCAAACGCCGACGCCGCACCCGGCGCCGATGCCGAAGGCGGGGCCCAGCTTGCCGAGCGCATCGGACCTCGCCACCGGGAGTCTCCACAGGGGGGCCCTCCTCCTGCCACCCGGCATCTCTCACCAATCCCCACCTCGCCGCTTCGCCCGCCCGCCCGCCCGCTCGGTGCGCCCGCCCTGCCCCTGCGCCGTGCGCCTCCCACCCCGCCCTTCGAAACGAGGGGAGGATAAAGTCCCAGCCCACTGAGTCCCGGGCCCCCGACGCGCGGAACGGGGGAAGGAGACGAGGGAGGGGAAGGGGACGGGACAACTACAAAGGCCGACGCATCGTGGGCCAAGGCCCACTCGTCACTTTTCTTTATCCCAAACTCATACCCATACAGACATACAGTGATACCGGTCACGAGTTAGGCAGATATGGATATTCTGAAAAACTACCGATGGTCCGAATACAGAGTTTCAAAAACATCCATATCATGTTACATGTGAGTACACCTGATCCTGTGTGCCTTGTGAAAAAGCGCCTTCTTATCATATCAGTAAAATGATGATCTTTACAGCTTTGCCAACAGCAATCGAGCCGCCCAGTTGGGGCAGCAGGAAAAAAATGGGGAACAATTTACTTGGCAGGACGGTTGCTCAATCAAAAGGCAACTCCTGCTTACATGAATTACAACAAATGGCGCTTCTGCATCTATCTGCTCCTCAGAGCTCAACAGGAATGGGGACAAATTACAGGCAAATTTGGTGAGCAAGAAAGAGCTTGTGTGAGTGTTGGGTAGACATGTTACATGATGTACGAAGTTGGTCAGAACTCAGCATGTACGCTTCCTCCCGCCTTTTTTTGGTTACAAGCTAACAATTCTCGACAGCATGTACGCTTCCTCCTGCCCTTTTAGTTACAAGCTAACAATTCTCGACAGCATGTACGCCTCCTCGAGCTCCCCGGCCAAACCATCGTTAGTTTCCTGTGCGTGAAAACAGACGTTAGCAGAGAAGTGGAAGGTCTATTTTCCATTTCAGTGCTAATTTTCACATATAATGATATAACACAATACCACATAAAGCAAATATGCACATGATGAGCGGAAATTATATGCTTTTGATCTGCCGTGTAAAAAAGAAATTTCTTGGTATTGCTGTTTCTTGCTTGATAGCAACCTACCCGTAAACTCGTCACGTTAGTTCTTGTTATGTACTGATCCAATGCACCATCTCCTCGGAGAATTTTAGCCCCACAGCCTGGCCGATCAACAGATCCAATTGCCTCCTCATCAACCACAACCGCGTCTACTCGCTCACTTCCTGTTTTCTCGTCTGGGATCTGCTTAAAAGGAGACTCAGAATGTATGGGTCAAACTTGCATCTTGTTACAGAAAGGATCAAGAGGCCTACCTCATACATGGCTTCCAATAGAATGGTTTCTAAGATGGCTCTTAAACCACGAGCGCCAGTATTTTTAGCTATTGCCTTCTTAGCTATCAATCTCAGTGCGCCATCAGTGAAGTGCAGTTTAACCTGATGAACCAAAAGATGCAATACAAGATTAGTAATTGATCGATACAAAAAGATATGTTATGATGATAAGTTTGGTGGGCTCACTTTGTTCAGGTTAAACATTTTCCTGTATTGTCTGGAAAGTGAATTCTTCGGTTCTGTCAGAACCTGAAAGCAGATCAAACCATTTTAATGAGCTTCAGTGTGCAAGAGATTTTGTTAAGGATAAGAGCTTCTACTGGAGTAATAAGATATCGTCATTATCATTACAGCTCAGCATCAGTGCATATGTCTGCAGCATGCTACTTGTAGTCTCATCTCTGAGTACAAATGCCTACAGCATGAGCAGCATCGAATAAAGTTGCAAAAATGTTACATTTTCCAGAGCTACCTGAACGAGCTGATCTTCATTCAGAGCTGCCAAACTTACTAGAATGGGCAAACGTCCAATGAACTCTGGAATTAGACCATATCTTACAAGATCACCACTCTCAGCCTGCAAATGAAAATGGATTATCCAGTTAATGAGTATGTGAGGAACAATTTTGAGACATAAGACTGTTTTGTATCATGATGCAAAAAAAGGGTGGAGATGATTAAAAAAAAAGGTGGAGAATATGCTTACAGATTCTAACAAAGATGAAGTAACCGTTGGACTGCTAGCTCCAGAACTTCTCATGTTTGTACGAATGGGTGCCCCAAATCCTATAGATGAATCTTGGCGCCTGATTCAAGTTTCATGTCAGAAGTCAGAGTTCAATTTCTGTGAGTGATTTCTTTGGATAACCAATGCAAATATGAAGTATGTGATACCTTTCAGAAATAGTCTTTTCCAAGTCTACAAAAGCACCACCACATATAAAAAGAATATCTGTTGTGTCTATCTGCATTATCATGAGATTCTGTTACAGGCATGTCATGCTAAAAACAGAGAGTGAAGATGGATTCACGATGTCAATAATACCTATGCAAATAGAGTGACAAATGCATAACTTTTATGCCTTGCACATTTTTACCACAGCCAATGTGTTGCTGTTATTTGGTTGTCAGGAAATGCTTTTGAAGTAGCAATACTTCCTTAGTTCACTATGTACTCTAGTACAGTGTCCTTTTGACCAAAAAATATCTATCTATCCAAATTTGACCCATATGATATACAAAGAATGTATTCATCAAGGACCATGTAGAGTACTAGATTATGTGACCTGTATACTTTCGTTGCGAGAATTCTTGCGCGATCCTTTCTCAGGAATACTGACAACCTGCATTAGAAACATGCGTAAGTACTAAACATACACAGGATCATTACTGTAGTCTCTTGACACGCAGTTCAAGTCATTACTGTAGTTTCTTGGAAACTCCTAATTCTGCAGCCATATAAAAAGGTCAGTAACGTGATGTCACTTACAGTTCCTTCTAGGATCTTCAACAATGCTTGTTGAACACCTTCTCCAGATACATCTCTACTGACATTTGCACTCTCAGCCTGAAGCATGTTACTGTTTAGAAACCTCAAATATAAGTTACCCCCAAAAAAATAAAGATTCAGTACCTTCTTTGTTATTTTATCTATTTCGTCTATGTACACTATCCCTTGTTGTGCAGCTTGAACGTTATACTCAGCAGCCTGAACAAAATTTAGAATGGCATAAGAATCCTGGAATAGTCCGATTTTTTCTTCTCCTTATTTTCCCTATTTGTGAATCTACATGAACAGATAAAATACAAATCAACAACTAAAGGAAATGCATGTAATGGTCAGACACACATACCACTAGTAACTTCTGCAGTATCGACTCTACATCCTCCCCTACATATCCAGCCTGTATAATGCAGCAGAATTTAGTTCTGGTACCAACTTCAAACTCCCTTCTAGCATAACTACATATATCCAGCTTCATATACACAATGCAATTAAGATAGCCACATGTCAATAACAGATGAACATGATAAAAAGGAGGAACATATGGAACCATAAATGCCAGCTCACTGTATACAAATGCTAAGCACAAATTACTTTCCACATAAGCTCAAAAGTGAGTGATACGTTAGATATTGAAGAATTGGGTGAAATGTGAGATCCAGAATAGTGAAAGAGCACAAATAAAGTTAGCAGCAATGCCAAGTATTGAGCATTCATAATCAGTTCAATGCATTTCAGCAGGGACATTTCCTAGCCATTATAAGGACAATAGTGTTTATAAGTCAGTAATGAACTTGCCTGTGTTAATGATGTCGCGTCAGCTATAACAAATGGTACATTTACAATACGTGCTAATGTTTTTGCAAGCAATGTTTTTCCTGTCAGCAGATAAAATAGAGAAAGATTTAACTGTCAGCTCAAACTTATATTAACTCTAGTTATACATGTTTAAGGCATCCTTGGGGGTATGGAGGATAATTTCTTTAAGAAAAAAAAAGAATACTGACCTGAGCCAGTTGGGCCCATTAGGAGTACATTGCTTTTATCTATTTCTACAATATTTTGATCATCGTTTGCAGTGTCAGGAAACCCACAATTGGCAGCAGATCTGGATACAACAGCAACACATACATGTCAGGAAAAAGGCATGACATAGCAATTGGCAACTTGCATTTACATGCAACCTTATGAGTCCCACATTACAAATGTGTAGAAAACTGAATAACTTGTGGCTGATATTGCAGAGGTATGTTAAAAAAAGCAAAACTAAGGCAGGTAAGTTAAAGGGCAGAGACTAACTCTTTCTGTACATTTGCATTATATATTCTCTTGTAATGGTTGTATACAGCTACAGATAGCACCTGCATAGAAAAAGTAATTGTGATAAGTATGTCGAAATTATACTTTGCTCTTAGAAAAGTATCACGCTGGCTGAACACTTGTCCATTTAACTCCTCTCCATGAGCGAAAAGGACGCATAGTCAGTAACCCTGCTTTTAACAAGATGTGTCACCAATTACTTTCTTTCAACTAAAAACTAGCACACCAGACATATTTGGTCGTTTTACAAATAGAAGTAAAACACTGGTAACTCCTGCTAATTTAGTTCACGACTTATACATGTATACACAGAAACATCCTCTACACAAGCCATGCAATTGACTGCATAATTTGGTAATCTCAACAGGCCATTACTCTCTACAATTGATGTATCAATAAATCCATCTAGTCTTCATGTTAAATTTCCACAACCAAGTTTAGGAACTCCTGCAGTCTGTACCAAACCACCACCCAAAATTTATCAATCTAGATGCGAAGCGGCTATTGTAACCCTGACACCAGAAAATTGAAAAAAGGGCACAGTGGCAGTACTAGCATAGGATGAAAAAACTGGGGTGGTTGCCTTCACTGACAGTGACATGTTAGCAAAATCCAATCATCTAGCTCATCAATTTTGCCAAGTTCCATCAGCAATGAAGATCCCACAATACAAGTCCCATCAGTTCAAAAGGGGCACATTCCCTCGCCTATCTGTATTCAATGAAACATTCCCAGTTTAAAGTCAACGAAGCAGGAAATTCAAGAACTTGCATGGTGAGTTATCATTCGACAACAACAGCCATCCGTACCATCTTGAAGATGTATTGAGGTGGCAAACATAGAAACAAACGAGACCACAATGCAATGCAATTCTGCATGGCTTCAGTTATTCATAGTTTGAGGAGTCTCTACTGATTCACACGTAACATCTCGAATTCGCCAACTCAGAAGTCGGAACTAAGGGGGTGTTTGGATCCATGGGCAAATGGCAAATGACATCTATTTTGCCATTTTTTTTGCCATTTGCCTCCAAACACCCCCATGGCAAAAGGGCAAATCAAAAATAAGATGGTAAAAATCTTTTGGCTCAACATTGTGGCAAAATTGGGCAAAATGGCAAAACTTTTGCCATTTGCCTCCAAACACCCCATGGCAAAAGGAAAGATAATGGGGTTTAAATGGGTTTTTGCCAAAAGTTTTGCCATTGGATCCAAACACTCTTAATGTCAAAACTTTTTCCATCTTTTTTTGAGGGCAAATGTTTTGCTCTTTTTTGCTCTTGCCATGTGGATCCAAACAGCCTACAGCCTACAGCCTAAGCTACCGCACTATACAGCCTACAGCATTATTTCACTCACGACCGCACTAGGGGGTGTTTGGATCCACATGGCAAGAGCAAAAAAGAGCAAAACATTTGCCCTCAAAAAAAGATGGAAAAAGTTTTGCCATTAAGGGTGTTTGGATCAAATGGCAAAACTTTTGGCAAAAACCCATTTAAACCCCATTCTCTTTCCTTTTGCCATGGAGTGTTTGGAGGCAAATGGCAAAAGTTTTGCCATTTTGCCTAATTTTGCCACAATGTTGAGCCAAAAGATTTTTGTCATCTTATTTTTAATTTGTTCTTTTGCCATGGGGGTGTTTGGAGTCAAATGGCAAAAAAAATGGCAAAATAGATGCCATTTGCCATTTGCCCATGGATCCAAACACCCCTTAAGTCACAATAACCTGAAATTCTCACCAATTGTGAAAAAGGAAGGCAGAATTGGGACATACTGGGGCACCTTTTTTGCCTTGACCTGCCCGATGACGAACTCGTCAAGCCTCCGACTCATCTCCCGAGGCGTCGGCAGCTCATCGCCCAGGCTGGCTCCACCCCACCACTCCCTCTTTGGCGAAGCGCTCGTACCCTCCCCTCCCGACGATGAGTCCCCGCCGTTACCGCCACCGCCGCCGCCTCCACCTCCTTCCTCCCTCTGTCTCCTCCTGGTCTGTTTCCGTCGCGATGGATAGGCCGGCGGCATCGGCATCGGGGGCGATTGCGGCAACGGGGGAAACTCATCCGGCGGGCGCTCCGACAACATCCTCTTGATCCGATCGGCGAATCCTCTCCTGTCCTCGTCCTCTTCCTCGCCCCCGATGCCGCCGGGGATCTCGAGGAACGCGCCCCGCAGCGGGTCGATCCGGTGGGCGCGGAACAGGAACGCCGCTCGGCACGCCGGGCACACGCCCGCCCCGTCATGGTTGTGATTTTGCACGGCATCTATGGCTCCGGCAGCGGCCGGCGGGGGCGCTGGGAGCTGTTGGAGGGAGAATTGGACCGACATGTGGGCGTCGCAGCGCGGGCAATTGGCGTCTGCCCGGATCCGGCTGCCGCCGGAGCATCGCCGCACCGCGGATGCCGCGATCGGCGCCGCTGCATCCCGAAGCTTCGTGAAGGTCCGGAACATGGCGATGTGGGGTTGGGGGAGGCGGAGCCGGGGAGGACGACGATGCGGAGGTGGAGAATGGTGAATGGAGATAGGGAGGAAGTGGGAAGTGGGTGAAGAGGTTCCTGTTTTTATACGAGCGGAGGTAGTGGGAGACTGAGATTTGATTGGGGAATCTCCAGCCGTCGGATGGGGATGACGTGGAGGAATCCGGAGGCGTCGGCTCCGGAGCAAACAAACTGTCCTGCGGCCCGGAGCGGTTAACGGCCGGGGTGGGTGGGAGAGTGTCGCGGGGGAGAGAGGGAGGCCGACGTATGGGGCCACCGGCTCACGGGAGAGATCCACTGCCATGTGGGGCACGTGGGACCAGCTGCGGAGGAGCCTTATCTGCCAGGGCCCAGGGATGGGTGGGGCTTGCGTACCCGCGACGCTCGCGCCGCGTTATCTTCGGGATCGTCAAGCTCCGGGGCGTGCGGGTGCCGTGACGGTAGGAAGAAGAGGCAGCCATGCCATGCCCTCTCGCCCTCCCGGCAGCTGCTATGGCCTATTGGCTAATGGCTTCACGCTTCAGCTTTCGCGTCTCTTTCGGAAAGCCGCTACGCCATTGTTTGTGCAATTTGCTATCAGCATGTTAGCTCATGTGGCAACTGGCAGGTTACCGGCGGCACAAGGAAGCGTTTACATGGAAAGAGAATAACTGATCGAGTCTTCTTCTTTTTTGTTCAGAGAAGATTGTAAAAGGAAATTCGCAACTACCAGAGAAAGCCACGGGTTAAATAACCTTCCGGTGCTAAAGGTGCACCTTCGTAAAAAAAATATGTGCGTTGCTGCGGTGATTCAAACTCAGGACCTCTTAGCTCACGCGTACCCACCTAACCATCTCACCTACGCAGCACATGTGATAGAATAGAAGATGCACTCCTTTCGAAGTAGCATGCGACACCCTCTTTAGCACCGGGTCGTATTTACCAACCGGTGCTAAAAGGTCTTTAGCACCGGGGCGTAATACCACGCGGTGCTAAAGGAGGGTGGTGCTAAAGAGTCCTCGGGGGCACCTCAATTTTACACCCGGCGCTAATATTGTATTAGCATCAGATCTTGAGTGCACCGAGGCATAGAGGAGTGGATGCGAAGATCTCTGGTGGTGGAGTGTCAAGGAGTCTTATCTGCCTAACTATCTGGAACCGGAAGTGAAGTGAGTGAGTGTGTTTAATGCCTAACTCTGAGGCTGACCTTCGTTCATGCGCAAGTGTCAACGTCGGAAGCAGTACGAGTAAAGCGAGGTTTTAGCTTTCCGATGTGGAATGAGTAGGAACCAATAAGCATATCCGAGCTGAGCCATCATTAAATAGAGATTATGTCTGACCAGTATATTCGCTTTTCCTTTTGTTTTTTTGTTGAACGCCTTCGCCTTGTATTTTTTTTACACCACGTGCACGCACATGACGTGAGGACTAGATCTCGATCCTCTCCTCTGGGTCCAATCGCATGCTGTCAACCTTTTACTATGCGCGGTGAATTTGGTTAGAGAATAGAATAGGGAGTGTCTGAGAGACGTAGGACCAGGACGCACTTAGAAATTTTATTTATTATATACTCAGGAACATTAGTGGTTGGTTGGACCACATGGTATGCGTGAAGGTTTTTACAGAGAGAGAGGATGGCGTGCCGCCGTGCCTAGTTGCTGCCAAATGTAATATTGGGCTTTCCAGGGAGGGCCGAATGTGACGTGCCTTGTGGATTGTGCGGCCCAGATGTAGCATATAATTAAGAGGAGGAAAAAAAGTATGTTTTACCTCTCTGGACACTAAGCCGAGTCCAGTATTCCTCCCTACACTCGAAAACCGGGTGAACTACCTCCCTCAACTTTCAAAATCATCCACTTTGCCTTCTAGCCGTGGTTTTAAGTGGTTTTCAAGGTGGTTTTATATTTTTCAATTGAAAATAAATCTTATAAATACTTAATGAGGTTATTAAACCATGAAAAATATTTCTAAGCTTCTAAAAATTCTGAGAAAAATTCTAGAGATGGAATGGGACGCAAGAAATCTAAATAAAATATTTAAACTAGTGAAAATATCTATAAAAGTTTCTAAAATTTAGATTTAGCTCTAGCAATATATATATTAAAATATTTAAATCTATATATAATTGCATCATGAATACTTTCCACAGTATAAAAATATAAGATGAAGCCGACATGAATTCACTTATCGTAAATGCATAAATGCATTCAATGTTGAATGCATTTACGATGAATGTATTCATACTGGCTTCATTTCATGTTTTTATTGAGAAAAGTATTCAAGATACATTTAGAAAATTTTATGTGTGTTTAAGTTTTTGGATATATTTTTATTTTGCTAGATTAAATTTAAATTTTAGAAATTTTTATAGTCATTTTCACTAATTTTAAATATTTTATTTAGATTTTTTGCATCTTGGATTCTCTAGGATTTTTCTCATAATTTTTAGAAGCTTAGGAATATTTTTTGTGGTTTAATAAGTATTTACAAGATTTATTTTCAATTGAAAAAGGTAAAACCATCTTGAAAACCGCTTAAAACCACGGAAATGAGGCAAAGTGAACGGTTTTGAAAGTTGAGGGAAGTAGTTCACCCGGTTTTTAGTTTAGGGAGCAATGCTGGACTTAGCTTAGTGTCCAGGGAGGTAAAACAGACTTTTTCTTAAGAGGAAGGAAATTCTCCCAAGGCCTATTCGTGGTTGTGGATACTGGTGCGCTCGGTGGTTTGGCCTGTCAGCAGAGATTTTGTGGGCTGGCAGGAGATTTTGTGACAGGCACAGCTCGTGGCCTCATTCTTTGCACTTCTGCACCTTTGCTATACTTTCTCCCATGGGCTGAAAAGTGAAAACGAATGAGATTCTTCGCCTTGAGCAGATGCCGTCAAGAGGACTCGAGGCTCGTCTACGCCTCTTTCGGTCCCAAAGGCAGGTCCAAATTGAACCCCCAATGAACAGAGCAGGGTCTTCTTTTCTTTTTACTTACTTATCAGAGCAGTATTTGTATTTTCAGTGCGTGAGTCTTTTTCTTTACTTTGCATTTTGACGTGAAACATCCATGTCTTATTGCTTTGCAGACGAGAGAGAGAGAGAGAGAGAGAGAGAGAGAGAGAGAGTGCCGGTGTGTATGCGAAATTCTCTCGCCCACGGTCCCTTCGTGCTTCGCCACAAACATTCAGAACTCGACGGCAGCGGGGTACACAACCACCGGCTTGCATGCGACTGGATATCTAACCAGGCCCACCTCATCTCCTCCCGCTCCACGTCAGCGCCCCTCTGTGATCCGTTCACGTTCAACATGATGACTGTACACTACGTACACCACCACCTAAGGAAAACTAGTCTCAACTAGTGGAAAAGCGACGGGGTGTGCTGTGTGCAGTATGGCGCGTATGCGGCATGCGCACGTTTCGCATCGTATCGTACGGGTATTAGGCCGGTTTCATCTGACCCCTTCATTCTCCGGCACTGTGTATATCACTGTAGCCGAGTTAGGAGAAACCTCCCAAACCCAGCTCCTTCATTGCTACAGGGCAGTACAGCGACGACGCACAGTATGAGCCAGCAGAGCCGCTGCGATTAGAGCCAGCAGAGTCGTGCATATGCACGGGTGCACAAAGCGATCATTAATCAACCTATCTCTCGCGCAAGCTAGCATCGGGACGCCACGCGTGCAGTTCGCTGGTGCAAGCTCATCTGCCTTCCTCTGTTGACACGTTCACGGATGCAAATATATAAGCATATAACGCAGCTGCTGGGCCTCGTTTGGTCAGCTACTCCAAGAATCTGATGGCCATGCCGTGCTCTTTACTGCTACCCACCAAAGTCCTTAATTTTATGTTCCCGCAAAAGTCTCCCTCCCGTCGGCAGCAGCAAGACACGCGTGAGGAAGGGATCATACTCCAAGCAAGTATATATATTTAACCGGAAGAGGAAGGCGGGAAGCACCGATGGCTCAGCATGGGCTCTGGAAAATTGTGGGAGGTGTCAAACGGTGCGTGCGCTTACGCGGACGCGTTCTTCAGAGTTCAGGCCGGCGCGGCAAAGATTATGTGACGGTTTCAGAGTTTCAGTTCAGATACGGGAGGCCGCGCCCGCCGGTCATGCCGTTCGGGCCGGGTCCATTCGTTGGACTTCTTTCTTCGGTTTTAAATTGATCCTCTTGCTTTTGCGCATTTGCTGTGCCCGCGGAATCCAAATTGACCGTGGAAGTAGAAGGATTTGGGCTAGGTGTGATTCGTTGGTCAAAGATTAAGCAGTGGCTTTCCTGGGAATCAAGAGTCCGCGCGACATGTTGGACTCCCTCCTGTTGCTATCCAGTCGACGCAGCTGATGAAATTTACCATTTCTTCATATATTTTTTTTGAATGAACACAGACTGGTTATTATTACCACTTGTACTGGTTATTATTACCACTTTTTATTGACTCCGTGGCCGTCATGTCATGCATGTCAAAATTGTGTTCGGGGTCAATCTCCGAGCATTACTAAATGACAGAAGCAGAACTAGGTTATGATAATCTAGGATAATAGTGAAGCGCGAGGCTCTTCTTAATTTGTCTATGGCATAGCGTTCATCGCTTAGCTCAAGAAACATTGGACGAGGCGGTGGAAAAAACGGAGACTTTTTGTCAGAGATGCCTAATCGAAGTTCTCTTCAACGCGAATAAGCATGTCTAGCTCTACTACAAAAGAACAAGCATTTCTAGTGTAGGTTCAGTCCAAAACAAAAGGAGTATTCTTTCCGGGTTTTTTGGGTATGCAATGAGGTAGCACCTTCCTCGTGAACCAAGACGGGTAGACACAAAAGAGAACGAGGAATTGTTTCCGAAAACGAAAGTGGCTTTGTTCTTATTGCTCAGGGGCAAAGCGTGACGTGTCCTCAGTCATCACCCAGAAAACAAAAATTAGTTAGCGTTCGTCCTCATCCCGAACAGGTGAACCGCAACCAGTCGGTAGCAGAGCAAAGTGTGCAGACCGCGAGAACCAGAGGAGTGTCACGCCAAACGTGCTGAACGCGAGAACGCGCGCGCGCGGTGAACCTGGAAAGAAGCTTTGACCCCATATATATATATATATATATATATATATATATATATATATATATATATATATATATATATATATATACCGCCACGACTCTGCGCCGAAACCGTGCGGTACACGAACAAGTAGCCCTCAATACAGGAGCCTGTGTATTAGAGCTCCAAAACAGCCGAAATTTCGTCCAAAGTTCGTTCAAACGTCGGCAGCTAACCCACCACCAAACTTTCACCTGACTACTGTTAGAGTCAATGCAGTGCGAGGCTCGAACAAGCCAAGGGAAACTTGAGCAACCTGTACACCGAGCACGAGCACGGCACACGAGGGGCAGGGGAGGGAAGGGGCCGAGCCGATGAGCGGCAGCCAACTGCCAACCACGGCCGAAGCCGCCCAGCCGAGGCCGAGAACGACCGGTGGGCGTCGGCCACCGGACCAGACCGCGCCACGGCGGCGCGCTGACGGGACGAGGCAGCGGCGGGCGGCGCGCCACTTGGGGCGCGTCGCGACGGGGGGCCGGCAGTGCCGCCCCGCCACGAGGCCACCTGCCCGCCCGGGGAAAACAGCGGCGCGGCCCAGCTCCGCCACCTAGACCGCGGCGCGACCGTCCGTTTGCTGCCCTGCACACGGCTGCACCTGCGCTCGTGAGGGTGCCTGCTGAGCATAGTTGTTAGGACCGGACCGGTAATTGAACCGGTGAACACGTCGGTTCAATGGTTCACTGGTTCAACCGTTAAGGACCGATTGAACCGTCGGTTAAATAATTTTGAACCGGTGAAGCGAACCGGTCACAAATACTTTGAACCGGCTTAATATACTAGTGATAACTAGCAGTATATATTATATTACATAGTTGATCATAAAAAAATATGCTCATAGATAACACAATTATGTAATCATATTTCAAGTTCAACATGTGAACCACAAATTCAAGTTCACGACAAGACTGTAGAGAATGACAGGCAGTAGCACACCACAAATTAAAAATGACAACCGAACAGGCAAAGTTCACAGCCAAAGCTATTCTCAACTGTATTTGGAGTATTTTGAAGAATCCACTGTAAGAAAACAAAACAACAGTGACAAAAATTAGATAGTAGAGTAACTAGTGCAATTTATTAAATTATAACTAACCCATCTACTAGAAATTTTAAGTATCCATGGTTATTATTACTATTGACTTGTGCTACTGACTACTGACTTACTAAGTCATCACGTAGTGCCACTCCAAGTGTGATTTATCCATTCAGATTTCTAATCAACAGTCTATTGAGCTTCGGACAATTTTAACTCTCTAGATCCACGAAGTTTGAACTCTACCTCTAACCTCTATACAGATCAAATCTAGGTATTGTCGTACTGACCATTAACCATATAGTTGACGTGGAGATGCAGCAGTAGACTGCCACCGACCGTCGTGCATCGGCCGCGGTGGCGCAGGGAATGAGGAGCCGCCGTCGAGGGGCAGCCGCCGGCGAAGGCAGAGGCCCCAAAGCAGGACGAACCGACGAGGTGGAGACTGGCTGGCAAGCTGGATGGGCCGGCGTGGTGGAGCGGCCACCTCCGAAGAAGATGCTGCCGGCCACCGCCTTTTTTTTGCCTCGCGCTACTGAGCTGCGCTGCCGCTACCCAAAAGCCCGTGAAAAAATCTCTCCCTGCTCTCTCGTAACCCTATAGAGAAAACATCAGAATTTCAATTAATACCCCCAGTTGGATAAGGTTCTATTGATTCGACACAGGGGTATTTTTGGTAGAAATCAAAACCAGTCCGGTTCACGTGGAACCGGCCGGTTCATCCGGTTTTTACCGGTTCGATTGCTTGAACGGTCTTTGAAGTGAACCGAGCCGTTGAAGGCTCTGGTTCGATCTTTTACCGGTCGGACCGCCGGTCCGGTCCGGTTCTAATAACTATGTTGCTGACTGCCCGGACAACGGCATTGTTTGTTTGTTTCAGCAAATTTTTTTCAAAAAAATCTTATATACATTAAATATTAAACAAAATTTATTTGTAAAATCTGTTTACTTTACGCGACGAATCTAATGAGCTTAATTAACTATAATTTACTACAATAATACTCGGTAACTATCCTTCAAACATACTACCAATGATCTCATTAGATAAGTCTTGCAAATTAATTTAAAATTTTGTACATAGTTTTATAAACTAATTTTATTTAATATACTTAATTAGTGATCAGATATAAAAAATTTTATTATAAAGAACCATGGCCTGTCGTGTGTGTGGGCCTGTGCCCCGCTTGGGTGTGTCAGCGCGTGTGGGCTGGGGCGCAACAAGGGTCGGTCACATGACGAGTCACGAGTGACGAGCCGTGAGGTTTGCAGCTCGCAAAGCCAAACGTGGGAATCTCGCGTGAACTTTGCGATAACATGGGCTGATGTGACCGTGTGAGCATGTTTCACAGTTTTCTGGCTAGAAGAACCCGAGGAATCGACCACGTAAGGTTTTGTTCACGTTGATACCAGCACAAAGTGTAGGTTTCATGACCATATACATGCACCGATTACTGGCATAAGCACAGCCTTGCAAATTACGAACGCCGCACGCCCTGGCCAGTGGCCACAATAGTGTAGTCTGCTGAGTCTGCACGCCAAGACCCTTTTCACGGCGCTGCTCACCTCGTACTTAACGCCCCCGGGCAGCCAGAGGCGCTGAATTTTCTGGCCTGGCAGAGCGAAGCCACACGCCCCAAAAATATCACGGGCCTGGTTTAGATCCAAATTTTAGTGTCAAATTTTTGTCTAAAGTTTACACTTTATAATAAATACGTCACTTTAGTATTTCGTTTATATTTATGAAAAATTGTTCAAACATTGATTAGGTTTAAAATATTCGTCTCTTAAAGTACAATAAAACGGTGCATTTAGTTTTTGATTTTATCTATATTTAGTACTCCATAGATATGCCGATATTTTGATGCGACGAAAATCTTGTTTTTACGTCACGGACGCCCATGGACTGTCACACCCGGTTTTAAAGGCAAAACCAAGTGCATCTCATATGTGCGCCAGGATCAGTTTACACACATATGGTAGACGTCACAAGTGAATATCCATAACCATGCATAACGAAAGAGTATTATAGTGCAATTATTACAATCTCAGAGTTGACTCAAATGTCATAGCGGAAGACTTAAATAAACATTTATCTAACGAAGCAAAAGTGATTCCAACTCCACAGGCATTGACTGGGGGAGACTCGCCTAGAACTCCTCAAAATCAGCAGTGAAATCCTCAAAATTCTCCCAATCCGAGCAGCATTCCGGGTGTAGTTGATGCAATAAAAGAAAGAAAAAGCAACAAGTATGAGCACATAACGTACTCAGCAAATGTAATATGACATACAAGGCTGAGGCAAAAAGGTTGGCTGACCATACTGCAGTAAGCACTTTTAGTTGGTCAAGTTTTATTAAGCAACTATTTACTAGCAAACGAAAGTATATACCACCCACAAATTAATGAATGTCATATTCCCAACATATTCATATAACCACGATTTAGATCATGTTCAAGTATGATTATCATGTAAGGGTCCAGGCCGCTCTTGACCGTGAGCACGGCTGTTATAACAGTTTTACACTCTGCAGAGGTTGTACACTTTCACCATAAGCCGTGATTCCCATTGCCGAAGCATTGTACCCTTCCCACACCACGTGGACCGAATACTGGGTTTCACTATGAGACCTTTACAAAAGCACTCTAATAAATGATAGCCCGCTAAGGTTTCCGGTTCAGAAGCAAAGCATAACCCTCCCTAATGAGGTCTGTCTCTTACCAAAGCCCACAGCTCAAAAGGACCGAGCTATACCCCGTCAACCGCCGCCCCCCATGCCCCTTTCGAGTAAAGCTACCATAAACCAGAGCACCTAATTAGTCAGTCAAAGCCAGAGCCATATGGCACTCATGGTTGTACTGTTTTCCTGGGTGGTTCTCCATGTTCCAATTAAAAACATATGATCTTGTCCATTAATTGATTAAAAGGTAGTAATGGAACATAGAGTAGGGGTTCGTTAACCAATCCCAGTTGAGCAAGCTAAACAGCATCTACCATCAAAGTTAATTAAATAACCCAGTTTCAGGGACAGGAAAAATATAGTGGCTAGGTAAATCCTTAAATAGGAACCCATCAAATTAAGACACATGCATGGGTGGTGAAATTAATAATTATTAGGACATTTGCATGACATAATACACTTGCCTTCTTCCCAACTCGGTTGCTGCTCAAATCCTTCTCCAACAGTTGGTTCTTCAGATAAATCCTCGAACTGGTCGTTTCCTAATCGCATCACACATTCACATGCAAGGAAACAATACAACAAATAAGAAACAATACACCAAACAATTCCAACAGAAGAAAACAACAACACAAAACTAATCTACACGTTACAACGAATGCGTGAGCGCGAGAATCACTAAAATCGGAGTTAAAACACAAAAGATATGGCTTTTCTAAGGTTCAGGGACTTACTAGCAAAGTTTTAAAAGTTTCAGGGGCTTAACTGCGAAAAACCAAGGGCTAAAACATGATTTTGTATAAAAACTCGAGGGTTTTCATGTAAAAAGACAAACCTTGGACCTCGGGCATAATTTTAAATCTTGCAGGGGCTTAAACAGAAAAAAAGGACCTAATCGTAATTATTTTTAAACTAACTTGAACTGCGGGTTGATTTTGAAAAACTTCAGGGGCTCTTTAGCAAAATCTGCCGCGCTGACCGGTACGAAAACGGTTTGACTCGAGGCTAGATCTAATCCAGGCCGTTGGATTTAGATCGGGCGGTCATGAACGACTTGGGCTCTCGGCCGACGACGACGACGGCCGGGACGGCGGCGCCGCCCGATTCCGCGGCGGACCTTCGCCGGAGTGCGGTCGATCTTGAGCTACGAGGCTCGGATTGCTACAGGATCAAGTCCTAGAGCATCAGGAAGCAAAGGCGAGTTCACCAAGGGTGTTCTTGACGACAGCCGAGCAACGACGATGGCGGACGACGAGCCATGGCGGCGGCGGCGCTCGGACGACGCAATCCGGCACGAATACTAAGCTACCACGCGGAAACTCGAACAAGTATAGGCTCGGGAGTGGCGGTACCTCCTGGCGAAACTTTCCCGAGGACCAAGCAAGGCGGAGAAGCGGCGGAACTCGAGATCGACAGCGGCGACTCAAGCTCGGCGAGGCCGGAGATGGCGGCTCGGGTTTTTGCGGCTCAAACTCGATGGGAGGGACAGCAGCAAGGGCGGCGGTGCTTAAATAAGCCCGGGAAGGGGCTCGGGCAGGCGTGCGTGTTCGAGTTGGACACGGCGGTGGCGGCGAATCGGACTCGGCGACGAGTCCCGCTCGGCTACGGCGAGAGGAAGACGGAGATGCTGACAGCTGGGGTCCACCTGTCGGCGAGAGGAAGAGAGAGAAGCGGCGGGGAAGAAAGAATGGGCCGGCGCTGGGCCTAAAGTGGAGAAGGTCGAGGGAAATCGGCCCAGTGAAAAGGAAAACAGGCCGGGGAGGAAAAGCGGGCGAAATAGAAATTCAGGGGGCAAACTTGGACTGGGCCAAGAGTTCGAGGGGCCAAAAACGAACTCGGCTGTTTTAAACTTTTCTAAAACTCAAACAAAAGCAAATCAAATTCGAATTTAAACAGAATTTAAATTCCAACTTGATTTACTAGCAACAAAAAATATATGCAACAGCATGAATGCAACAAAAACTTATTTTGACTAAAAATAATTATTTAATGTGATATTTAAATTGATAAAAGGCTAAAAATTCCAATTAAATCATAGAAAATTTATTTAAGCCTTACTAAATCCTAGAAAAATTAAAATGGTTGCTACAATTTAAATGTGATGAATTTTAGGGTGTTACATGGACCGCAACAAGTCGACCTTCTCCCCTCTCAGCCTCCAGTCCCGCGCGGTCCACCTGCAGCTTGCCCACCACCCCTGTCCCTCTCTCTCTGCCGCCCTCACAATGTTCAATGGCAGGTGGGCCGTAGCAGCAATCCTACCCCACCAGCCATCGGGACGGGTAGAGAAGTAAGTAGGTTGAAGCTGTTGTGCCCGCAGCATTTCGTCTTTCTGGTGCCCGACGCCAAGCTGGACCACCACATCCTACCGCTGGAGTACGATGACGGGTGGGCCCTAACTGACCTGTCATCAAAAGGCCGAATAAACTGTGTACATTATTTGGTGCACGTAGATATCAAGGGAAATTAAAGCCCTCGTATACCGCTATAAAAGCCTTTTTCTCTCTCTACTCCTCGGCTCCTCTCGCCTCTGCATCTTGGCGTTGCTCGCGTCGTCCGCCTTTTATAACCCTCTCCCCCCCTCTCTCTCTAACCACTGCCAGCCACCTCTGCGCCTGCGCCCGTCCCGTCGCGACCACTCGCGAAGTAATTTTCGTTCCGCCCACCTGACTAAGCCGAGGCCCCGGCGTCGCCTCCGGCCGCCGGACGCGGAAGCCATGGCGCCGGCGGTGGGGATCAAGCGCTCGGCGGCCACGCAGACCATCACGCTGCCGCCGCCGGTGGTGCGCGATGTCCTGCGGTCCACGATCCCATCGCAGCCCGCCGAGGAGCCGGCGGCGACCGCGGAGAAGCCGGCGCCCGCGGCGGCGGTGGAGGGGTTCCTGTGCCTGGAGGAGGTGGACGGGAGGCGGTGGAGCTACGTGGTGGACGGCGGGGGAGCCCTGAAGGGGAGGGGCCGGGGCCGGGCAGCAGGCCCCGCGGGAGCCTCCGTCAGGGCCGTGCCGCTGCAGTCGCCGCTTCCGCCGGCCGAGGTGAGCAGTTGGTTAGGATTGTGACTCGCTGTTAGGTTTGGTGTTTTGCAAACTTACGGCTCATCTGAGGGGCCCATTGGGGAGAATTGGTTGTGGCTTTGGGGTAATTTGATTGATTGATTACTAGGTCGTTTTTCGATTGGATTGATTTATACGAGGCATAGCCACAATTAGATTTGATTTTTGGGTATTGATCTAATCGGGAATATATATGTTTTCCCGCTCATAGGAATAGGCTGTCCACTTTCTGATTGGAGTAAGTAACCCGGTGTTTTCGAGGTTTGAGACAAAATTGGGGAAAGTTTGGTTTGGTCGAGAATTCCGAGGCTGTGAATTCGTTTGTTTTAGTCCCCTATCCTACTTTTACCTTTCGATAATTTCTAGCTGGTTCACGTCAATTCGTGGAGAACTGGACACTTGGGCGAATTAGATGCGATATTTATTGGTCTCACTGTGTGGAGAAGTCGCAGATTAGTGGGTGGATGTTGTTCTCAATCACTTGGGAGGTTGGATGCTTATTTATTGTTGTGCCGCCTAGTGGCAATAAATTCTAGCTCACCAGTTTTGTAGATTTTGGTGTTAAGTTATGTACCAAGTTTTAAACAGTTTAATGTAATTTATCCTGCCTCTTTAACTTTTGGTTTTCCATCAGTATAAGGATTGGCATGTGAAATGTTAAAAATAAGTGTACCGTGGAATATGGCTGCAGGAAATAATGGCATTCATAAGATCATATGTTGTACCTGAAGGGTTTCCAGACAGTGTTACTCCATCATACGTCCCATACATGACCTGGAGGGCTCTAAAGGTATATTGTAGGACTTATGTTCACTAAGTAGTTGTCACTGCTAAATTCAAATAAATCAGGCTAAATCCAATTGTTTCTTCATCATTTAGCATTTCTTTGGTGGAGCAATGGGGGTATTTACGACAAGAACCTTGCTGAGCTCTGTTGGAGTCTCTCAAAGCAAGGTAACACCAGGTGCCATTGCTATCAACTGGATCCTCAAGGTAACTCACCAAACTAGTCAGTACAATGTATTGAAACCATAACTGTCAATCCATTAGCATGGCCACAATCAAAACCAGTAAAAGAAAACCAATAGTAGGCTAACTGTCTACTTCAGTCATTGTTGTTAGCCATTTTATTTGCACAATATAGTAGCCATATACTCTGTTCCACTATGTGTCTGGTAATGTAATTTATATTAAATGTGATTGCACTTGTACCCCAGGACGGTGCTGGGCGTGTCGGAAAAATGCTTTTTGCACGTCAAGGAAAGAAGTTTGACTATGACCTAAAGCAGGTAAACATGTATTGATTTTTTTACAATCCACTCTAATTCCAATTTCTTGGTGTCCTATGTGAATTCTAACTGAAAGAAAATCATCTGCAGCTGCGGTTTTCTAGTGACCTCTTGCTGGAGATAGGAGCTGGTATTGAATTAACTACTGCAGCATTCCCTCAGTTTTTCTTGCCTATGGCTTGCGTAGCAAATGTTGTAAAGGTCTGCCCTCACCAAGCACTAGCCATTGCATTTTGGGCTTACTCTTTTTCAAAAATGTTGATGAACAGTTTTTTCCCCACGCAATCTTTAGAACGTTGCTGCTGTTACATCAACCTCAACGCGCACTCCAATCTACAAGGCCTATGCAAGAGGAGAAAACATTGGTGATGTCACTGCTAAAGGAGAATCTGTTGGGAACATTGCAGATCTGGTAATTATGTTGTGTTACTTTTACATCTTTGTTGTCACTTAGTGACAATTGGACATGCAGCTTTAACGTCTTTATAGTACAAGTTGACCATGTTTGACTAAATTTCATTTGGCTTGTCATCACACTATAATAAATACAGCAAGTGCAGGGTCTTTTCTTGATTATGCTTATATGTTAAGCTTGATTTAGCAGCTACACTAACTTCTCTTTGTCTGTTTCACCTGAAGCTGGGAACTGGTCTGAGCATCTTTATCTCAAAAAGGAACCCATCATTGGTGACTTCATTTGCCTTCCTGTCCTGTGGGTACCTCCTGAGTTCATATCAAGAGGTTTGCTTTCACACTTGTATTACTGAGCAAATCTAGAGTTTTCTGAAACACTAAATTCGGCAATTATAAAATTGATTGTCTGTTAACAGGTGAGATCTGTTGTGCTGAATACCCTAAACAGGGCAAGGTTTACAGTTGCAGTGGATTCTTTCATTAAAACTGGTATGTCAAAACTCACAAACTTATGTTCTAATTGTTTTGGGAAGTGCTAGTATATTTGACGATTGAAGCAGTACTTCTGTATAAAATAAACCTGTAATCCATTAATCATATGAAAACACAGAGGGATTCAGAGCTATTTGATTTTAGCAGCACCTAGATTGTTTTGGGCAATGCTAAAACATGCTGGAAACTTTTTTAGCGTGATGCTGCAATGTTTTGGATCCATAAAAGCTGCATACTGAAAATGAAATCCAACGATTTTTAAACACACTTATGTTTCATTCACATAGATAAATCCTATTCTAAGCTTGGAAGCCTGTTTATGATCTTTGTACACTCTCGAGTATTAAATAGAAAATCTGAAATCATATTCATCTGGCTCTACTTTATCTAGTATTTCTAATCTTTAATTTTCTATGTTACAGGTCACATTCCCTCCTTGAAGGAAGGAAACTCGCAGGAGACGATATTTAATCCACCTTGGCGACACGAGCCAGTTGCAATAGGTCTGTGCAAGTGCTACTCATATTGTGCTCCTTTCTTGAGATGCTGGGGACAACCTTTTATAGTCTATTTTTAACTATATTTCAGGTTCACGATTTGGAGAAGCATTTGAAGAGCCTGCTTCATTTGTTGCCATAAGGCCTCTATTTGAGGTATGCCCTCCCCAGCCATCAGCAATGGGAAACATACCCATAAACTAAATATTCCCTGCATTTTGAATTTGTTCTTTTAAATATTCCCATAAACTATTTGAGGTATGACCGACTTTTGGTATCTTATTATAGGATGAGAGATACATAGTAACATATAACCCAACAAAGGATAAAGTATATGCTTTGCTCAAGGACCAAGCAAAATCAGATGACATTATCAAAGCTGCTTTCCATGTAAGCATTTTTCTCCCTGCCATGCAGTAGCTATGGGTGTTCTGGTTTCTTTATCATGTACTCAGACATGATATTATGTTTTACAGGCTCATGTACTGCTGCATTTTATAAATGCATCACATGCACGGAGGCTAAAGCAGAAGCAGAAGCAGGCAAATCCCGACCGATCAGACTATGGAAACCTGTACTCCAGAAACATGGATTTCCTGGCACACATTGCTGAATCTTGCAAAATCGTTTCTTCATCATATGGAACCTTCAAGAAGAAATCGAGGGAACAGGTAAAGGCTCCCTGTCTTTATGATAAATGCACCTATTTCCATTATATGTGTGAGTTAGTTCTGACAGACACAACCAACCACATTTTCGTATTGTGTTTCAGGGTTGGATAATGTCGGAGTCACTACTCAACCCTGGCAAGGCTCGATTATGTGGGATAAAACCACAATGAGTCTACTGTCCTGTTTAATATCGAGGGGATGATACCATCCCATGTTTGTCAGTTTGTGAGACTAACTTTCCTGGCAAGACGGGGTGCTCAGCTGTTAGGAGCTGAACTAACATATGTTGGCACCCAGCGCCAGGCGTGAAATCGGTCAATTGCAACTCCCAAGGTACCAAATTCCAGGGAGAGCAAGAGTTATGCCATACGTAAGTTCCCCCAATTTTGCATCTAGGGCTCTTATGCCGAACTGTCGGTTACTGATCGTTTTCTATTTGGATTCTCAACAGAGAATGCAACATGAAGGGAGAGGTGGGGCGCTGGTTCGCGCACGAGCAAGGGGTCAACGAGGGGGACTTGAAACTGCTAACTGCACAGACTAGAGCTTGTATTTATGTTTGCTGCTGTATCAAATATGGTGTGGCCATCCTGCTGTAACCTGTTTTGCGTGTTGGTCGGCTGCGGAGCTTCTTGTTTGAGTATTCGTGGAGTTATTTTTCTTTTTCCTTTGCTGACTTGCGGTACTGTAGAGTTGCTGCTTCTCTTCCTTCTAATTTAGCGCCTTTAGTAACTTTCAGTTTCTCAATGAGGAGTCATCGGTCATGCCGTCGACGATGGTTTCCATCTTGTACATACATGCTCGGTAATAACTTCCAAGCCTTCTTTCGGTTGATCTGGTGTGGTTTGGACTTCTGTTATTGTTACTGTCTGTCTATCTTACTGCAACTCGTGCTGACTATTGCTTAGTCTGAGTGTGGGCGAGGCACTGAGCCCCCGAGCTATTCCTGCACTCGTGCCTCTGCTTGTTCGGAAGTCGGAACTGACGCCGTGACGCGAGAGGGTTAGGGGCTAGCAAAGCAGGACGAATTCCTCTCGAAAACAAAGCACGACGAGATCTGCAGACAAAACGGTTCTTTTGAGTCGGTTTCCTGATGGCGGCGTTTGGCACGGCCTTTCTTTGCACCTTGCTTTTGACGCCCACATTGTACACCAACGTGGACTTTACTGAATTCCGTCACACGTGGAAAGAAATTCGATAAGTTTTACATGGCCTAACTTATGTTGACTGCTCCCTTATCGAGGATCTGACATTCTTCTTCTTTAGCTAACCATTATATGGTTCCTTTTGCTGAAAATGGGCTGATACTTCGAGTAACACCCAGGCAAACCCAAATATACATCTACTTTAAAAAAATTAAAATTACTGCCGCAAAAGCTCTAATGATGTAAACTTACCTAGTCTAAGGGGCTGTTTGGATCCACATGTCAAGAGCAAAAAATAGCAAAACTTTTGACCTCAAGAAAAGATGGCAAAAGTTTTGCCATTAGGGGTGTTTGGATCCAATGACAAAACTTTTGGCAAAAACTCATTTAAACCCATTCTCCCTCCTTTTGCCATGGGGTGTTTGGAGGCAAATGGTAAAAGTTTTACCTTTTTGCCCAATTTTGCCACAATGTTGAGCCAAAAGATTTTTGTCATCTCATTTTTTGATTTGACATTTTACCATGGGTGTGTTTGGAGGCAAATGGCAAAAAAAAATGGTAAAATGGATGTCATTTGCCATTTACCCATGTATCCAAACACCCCCTGAATAAACTACAACTCAACTAGCTATAAAGAAGTTGCGATTGGCAGTAAGCATTTGAGTAGAACACGTGATGGGGAAATGGAAAAATGTGGACGGCGTGGATTGACCGGAGCGCAGAGATGCTGCCGCACCCTCCGCCTCCACTCCGGGCAGGCCGGGCGCCCACCATTTGTCGCTTCTCTGCAGTCCATCGTGAGCACCAGCCACCATCCACCTTGGGCTTCCCTCTCGCGTTCGCAGCGGCCAGCGCCCGAGATGGAGCTCCGCCTCAGCCTCCGTCTCCACGCGCGCCTCGCTCCTACCGCGACGACGACGCGGCCGCGGCGGCCGCCGCCGCCTTTCCCGGCGCCCGTGGGGCTCCAAGCCCCCCGCTGCCTTCGGACGGGTAAGGATCGCTTCAGCTCAATCAGTCGCCCTTCTCCGATTGTTTGGGCGCTTGGCTCCGTCCAAATGCCGGGCCGTGCGCAAACCTCAGCGTGCAAATTTCGGCGAGTTCCAATTGGATTGTTCAGTGGTGCTACCTACGCTGAGGGACCTTGATTTTGCTGCCGCTTGTGATCACAGGTGGGAGTTACGGGGTTGCTCTTAGGCGGAACACGAGGCGTTCGAATCCGGCAATTCGCGCTGCCGTAGCCGACGGCGCGCAGGTGCGGTGGTTATCATAAGGCCCGGGGCGCGTGTGCGGTTGACTGAGAGGAGAAACACTGACGTGAGCGCTGTTTTGCCAGGGTGTGGCGGTGAAGGAGAGGAGCGTCTCGGTGATCCTCTTGTCCGGAGGGCAGGGGAAGAGAATGGGGGTATGTTGTTTCTTCTCCTCAAACTTGTCTTCAGACTTCAGTTTTTGGTTGCAACAGTGCAATGCACTAGCTCTGTAGTTTTATACATTGTTTCAGGTTGTGTCCATCAGTTTGGTGATTCTAATCTGGGGACAATAAGATCACTATAGCAGTTCTTCAGTCACTGATACTGGGGCCTTTGAGCAAGAATTGATTTACTACTGTACAAGAAACATAATGCATCAAAGCTGTGTGCCCTATTGAACAATTGCAGGGAAATGAACGATTTAGCAAATACGAGCAGATTACATAGTCATTCTTGTTGCTATCAATGTAGATGAATTGCAGTAAAATGTTCTATTTACACTGAGAGCCTGTGAATTTAGTGTGTCCTTCCAATGCTGGATCATTTTGTCTAAATTCTTCCCACCGTTTTTAACAGGCAAGCATGCCGAAGCAATATCTGCCACTATTGGGACTACCAATTGCATTGCACAGGTTCATTTCTCCAGCATATATGTTTTCAAATTTCTCAAGTCGGCAAGGTGATGTGGACGCATGAACATTTAAATTTTGTCCATAGTTTGAAGACATTCTGTCGAATGAATGAAGTCAAAGAAGTCGTGGTGGTTTGTGACCCAGACTACAGTGATGTATTTGAAGGTTGCAAAATCATCCACATTTTCTTATAAAAAAATTCCACACTCATTCTATTTTCATTGACTTACATTCAAACCATATTCAAAAGTGTATTAAGTCATAAAAAATCGTTATCCACTTCCACAGGTGCTATTGAAAACTTGCAAATACCTCTTAAATTTGCACGCCCAGGAAAAGAGAGACAGGATTCTGTTTTCAATGGACTTCAGGTCAGTGATAATCCACTTTTATATTTCTTCATCTGCTCCTGTGCATAAATACCAGAGATCTTATGCATTGATCGTTCACAGGAAATTGATGGGAATTCGGAACTTGTTTGTGTCCATGATTCTGCAAGGCCCTTAGTTTCTTCTGAAGATGTAAAAAAGGTTAATTCTATTGTCCATGATCCACTATTGGTTATATCATAGTATGTGTGCTCAGATGTTTGCTTTAGCTTGGTCTTTCTTTGTAAGCACTGAAATATATCTTTCCCCAGACATGAACCTGCATATAGCTCTTCCCTGCAAGTTGCAACTTATATTAGTGCAGATAAACAAAATGTGTGACTGCTTGGAATTTATTGCCAAATAACTGTCCAGATTTAAATTTTTTGAATTTTTCTTATTTAATTCTGTTGCTTTGTTATATTTAGAGGAAGTGTATTTCCTGAAAACAGACAGCTACAATTGCTTCACAGTTTGTTCAAGCAATAAAATTATTCTGATTAGGTTTTAGAAGATGCTGCTGTGCATGGAGCAGCTGTTCTTGGCGTGCCTGTGAAAGCTACAATAAAGGAGGTGAGTGTTTATACTGTCCAGATGATTGCCAATCTGATCTTATAAATATCAATGAGGAACTTCAAATGTGCAACAGCCACGCAGTGTTGCCTAATAAACCTTATGCTTACTCTTTCGCTGTGCAACTATCCATCTACATAATAGCATTCTCGATTGGGGTATAACATTCCTTTCCACCCATATTGCCTTCAGGCCAATAGCGATTCTTTTGTTGTAAAAACCCTTGACCGGAAAACTCTCTGGGAGATGCAAACTCCTCAGGTAATCATCTACTTAACTCTGCTATACATTTTATCTTTCTTGTTTTTTTTTCCTCCTGTTCCCACGCACAGTTATTTTCCTTCACTTTTTTTTCTATTTCTTTTTGAGAAACTGCAACACTACTAGAGCATGTTTTCTAATTGTAGGTTATGAAGCCCAATTTGCTCAAAGATGGTTTTGAGCTAGTCAAACGGTTAGCCATAATTCTTAGCTCCTGGCAAATCAAAATAACAGATATACTGCTCCTAAGTTTTCTGCTGACTTAATGTTGCCATCACAGGGATGGCCTAGAAGTCACTGATGATGTATCCATTGTAGAATACCTCAAACACCCTGTCTATATCACCGAAGGCTCTTACACAAACATTAAGGTATTCCAAAATAACGTTTGATCCATAACGTTGTGAACCCGCTTGATCTGAAGACATAACTGTCAAAATGTGAATTTATTACAGGTGACCACTCCTGATGATCTGCTTCTGGCTGAGCGCCTGATGAATGAGAAATGATAGGCAAAACTATCTGTTTGCCTGATTTTACAAACAGATACGATTTTGTAGTATGGCATTCATTAGCACTTCCACAGTTTCGGAAACCAGAAAATAATTATGGAGCTCGTACACGCTGACCTCTTTGTAAACATTCTTTATGCATCAATGAAAAAAATGCTCGAGGCTTTCTGCTGAATTCATACTTTGGCAGAACAAACGGAACTCTGATTACCACATTTTAGTTTTCACGCAATGGCAATATTTTTTTTAAAAAAAATCCATTATGAATTTAAATGTAAGAGCTTCATTTTGTTAGAAGTACCAAATGATGATATAAAACAAGTTAGTTACAGCTTATCTAATCAGCAATTCAGCACATTCAGTTCAACCGCCTCTTGCTTGGCGAGTGGTAAGAGTTAGTGTTAACAGGGAGATTCATCAGAAAAAGATAGTACACTGGCGTTGGAGAACATTGAGATATATGCAATACACAACAAGGACACTCTGAAGAATACAAGCTGCCTATTGACCATGTTTGGGCCAATCTTAACTAACATTTGAACATTCGTTAAACCAACAGAATGGGTATAACCCCAAGGTTTCCCTTGAAACCATGGCTCCTGACTTCCGAGCAACTTGGCACTTGGGCTATGGTACATTTGAAGGTGACAGTTTTACAGATTTCATCTTAGAGGCTTCAGTCCCTGCACAGAAAGATGAACAGTTATACTGTTTTTTTTTTAAAAAAAAAAGGTTATCATATGCAGTAAATTAGTGAAATAAATAATCTTTGAAGATTGGTCCTGGCTATCAACAGTTGTCTGTTTAGACATAATTAGATTGGTAGCCTAGGTGTCACTATGTGACATGATCATTGGACTCCAGATTCTAGAGCCTAATGTTTGGAACATGTTATGTGATATTCTCTTATTAATAAATAGACATTTATGACCATATATTTGCAGAGTTACCTTCGAAGCTCGCAGTTCATTTGCGGCTGTTCGGAGAGAATCATCTGACAGAATCAATCTTGACAAAGCACCAGTGCTTAGGCTGCATTGCAGTCAATAGTTCAGTAAAATATCTATGAGATGGCTTCAATGTAAAACTAATATACATTCTGCCCTTGAGCATCTGTTTGCAACCATAGAATATGGAGGTGATGCATTACCCTAAAATCTTTGCTGCATCCGATACAGAACCTTCAACAGCAAACATCAGGTCTAATAGAGCTTGCATTCCCTGCCCAGTGGAAAACGAAGGGCAAAGGGGGTGTTTAAATATGCAATCTCGAGGACAACAAAACATATGCATTAAACACACATAAGAAGAGGTGCATACTGGAGAAAATTTTGAGTTATTTGGACCAATTTGGGGCCCAACATCTTTTCCTCGAACGGTGGACTTCAGAGGCAATATCTGAATAAGCTCAACTGGTGGAGTGTACTCCTCAAGGTTTATCGGCCTCCTAACTGGTAGAATCAAGTTGTTAATGATCATGGAGTCTTATGGTCATCAGGCTGTGTGAGAATTGAAAATGGAAGTGAAGTGTCTTAAGCACCACCAAGTTAGTAAGTACTGTGCAAGTTTGTGGCTCTTATGCAGCTGGGCAATGCTGTGCAGGTTTGTGGCTCATTTATGTATTTGCCAAAGCATTTTAAGTAGCAAGTGTAATGTAGGATGTTTCTTGAATTACTCGAACTAATAGGCACATGGTTATCCAAAACAAAAGGACAACTTGGAGCATAGCAGATTTACCTTTAAGAGCAATCAGGGTTCGAAGCCGAGACAAAGCAGATGCTCGATTCATATGTTGTGACCGATCCTCCACAGCCTGTGGGAAATCACACTAAAAATAAATTCCCAAGCAAAAGGAGAAGCTAGTTCTAATGTTCTGTCGCGTAACAAAAGCACGAGATGCCTGAACAAACGAAAAACAAGAAACCAGGCCAAAATCTACCATTTAGTTTATCTGATGAAGTTCAACTGATCTGTGATTGCATTTATCGAACCCTCCAATCATTCAAACTCTAGGAGGAGCACAGGCAGGAGGCATTGTATGAAATGCCCATTTATTTATGTTGTCCCAAATGAAGCTATCAGGTTAATTGAGAAGGAATCGCAGCTAGAATTCAGCAACTTTTACGACCTGGGCGATGATGCCGGTGGGGCGGTGTTTCAGCCGGACGGCGGACTCGCGCTTGTTGCGGTGCTGGCCGCCGGGCCCGGACGCCTTGAACGTGCCCATCTCGCACTGGTCCATCAGGTCCTCGTCGCTCATCCCCAAGTAGTCGACGTAGCCGCCGGTCTCCGCGCCCTCCCCTTCCCCCTTGCGGCCGCCCTCGGTGGGAGCATCTGAGCTGGTGGACACGGACGAGGCGGGGTGAGAGAAGGGGACGAAGCGGAGCGGGGAGGGCGCGTGGCGACGGGACAGAGGCAGCGGCAGGAGCCGCGGCGGCTGGGAGAGCGCGGATGAGGTCGGGAGAGGCGGGCAGCGGGCTATTCGCAGGAGCAGCGCTCGAGCCATCGGTCGGGGGCGGGCGGCGGCGGAGCGTCACCGGAGGTCGCAGGAACCTGATCGCTTGCTTGGACTCGACTTTGATGGGCTCGGCCCGGACGAACAACGGGAGGATGACCTGTTTTCTTTGTGGGCCGATATGTACTGTGAGCCGTCCGTTTAAGTCGGCGGTGCACGGAGCGAGGTCACGGCCCGCACGGGACAGATCTCAGCAAATTTTGTGTTGCGGGTTTTTTTCTGGTCGGGAGGCCTGGGCTGGGCAGCGCGTGCTATGCCGGAGCCGGAGCCCGTGCCCGCCGGCAACGCGCGCTGGGACGGTGGCGAGGCGAGTTCCCAGGAACAAGAACGCCGGACAGCCGTGCGCACCTGCGCCGGGATAATGTTGCTAGGGTTCGGTAGTAGAGCGCGTCGCAGTGCGTGGCTGCTGGTTCATGTGATGCGAGCACGAGTGTTCCGCGGCGAGGGCGAGCGGGGTGACCGCGAAGCCTGTGCTGTGCTGCTCCGACGGCTCGCGCGCGCCCTACGCCATGGCGCCCGAATTCGCGACGCCGCCGCGCTCCCGGTCCAAGGGCGGGCGCGTCGGCGGCGGCGCGCCACCCAAAAGTTCAACTCACCCCCCACGCACACGCCGTCGCGTCGCCCCGTGTGTTCGGGCCCCGTACACCTGTACGCCCGGAGACCATAGGCAGCGACGCAAGCGCACGCGTCCGCGTGCGTGGGCTGCGGTGACCCTGGAAATGGCCTGGGGATTTTGATTGTCACTCCTGGCCTGGGGGGGTCGGTATCTCAACTTTGAAAAATCCCGATGCCGATGTTATAGGTGCTCAAAAATCCCAGATAAATTCATGTGGATGGGGACTATACTTACGCATCGTCCTGTAAAATATCATACTCTAATTCGACCTGTAGACGGAGGGGAAAAAAAGACAACTGCATGACTGGGCGGTAGGTAAATGAAACACCGACTAGGCCCGCCCTCATGAAAAATCCCAATTTGCCAAATCCGGGGAGAATTCATGGAGCAAGCAAATAGATCGGCGCATCATCCTGGAAAATTCCAAGCTCTTGCGCGATCTCTAGATTTTACAAATTAAAAGGCTAAGTTTATGTTTCTGTAGCCGCCCGTAAGCCAAACATCAATCAGGAATGCAGATGATGCATGCCCTGTGTTTGGCACTTGCTCCTCTACGATTTGACTGATCATCGCGTCGCGGCGGCGGGAATGGGTACGATCGGTCTGCCGCAGAATGCAGATGATCATGCCTGCATCTGCATGCGACCCGAAGCTACAAAATGTCTTCGATGGCGACACGGTGGCGATGGCGGGCGAGCTCAACGCGTCGCACGTTCACACGCATGATTTGGGGCTTGTTTAGATACCAAATTCTACCCACAAAGTTTACCATGTAAAAAAAAAATTTCTATCACATTAAAATATCGGCACATTAAAACATCGGTACATATATAGAGTACTAAATGTAGATAAAATCAAAAACTAATTGCACAATTTTGTTGTACTCTGCGAGACGACCTAATTAATTAATTTTTGAATAATTTTTCACAAATACAAATAAAATGCTACAGTGACGCACACACTACGAGAGGACAAAATTGAGGTGTAAATTTTGCATGCAAACAATGGCTTGATCTCGAGGTGTCATGTAAGTAGTGTCAGTACGCCTCGTCTTTTACTAAACGGGTCAGCTTGATCACAAATTCAGAGCAAGGGTGTTTAGCAGCTAGAACGGGGTGACCTGGAGAGCTTGTAATGGCTGCTACCTTGGCTTAGGCGGGCGGATGGAATGCCGAAACAAACAGTGGCGACCGGAGAGGGAAGAGGGGATGGTGGCGCCGTCGCTGCAGGGCGCGCCACGAAATTCGCCATTTCGCTGCAGACACAATCAAAGTATTAAGAAAAACCTGATTCGCCATTTCGCTGCAGACGCAATCAAAGTATTAAGAAAAACCTGATTTGAGAAAATCATATTCGACCCACCCTTCCCATGGGGAAGGAATGCTGTTCACCATTCATGTACCAGCACACTAGCACAGTAAGATACAAGCTTCAGCAATTCACAACCAGTACAAATCCCCCGGCTACGCACAAGCAGATGATGGGCACTAGGAACAGACAAGACAACAGAGGCTACAGTCACTAGTCACTACTGCACGGCACGAATAATGAAGAAATGGTCAGTTGAGAGTTACCTTCAGCGACAAGGTTTACAGACTAGAGGCTCACGTCAACACTCGACACAAGAAAACCATAAATAGAAACACAGGTTTACAGGCTAGGAAGCTATGCCATATCTAGGGATCTCGACACCAGGAGACGATTTCCTCCTGACAAGTTCGCCGATGATGCTCGGTTACTCACGCCCTGGCCCTCTTGTTAGTGCAATCCGGGCACTTGTACTGCTTGATGTGCTCAGCTCGGGCGGGCGTGATCTTGACGCACTTCCCATGGTACCACTTCTCGCAGTTATCGCAGCAGATCCAGAATTGGTCCTTTCCGTCGTTGGTCCCGCAAGTTCCACACAGGGTGTTGTCGTGCTCTTCCGCCTCCTCATCCCCGTCATCATCACCGCTCTCTTCTTCATCTTTGGGGACCTTGGCCTTTGAACGAGACTCTGCTCTTGACTGCTGCAGATACAATACAAGCCATGCTATCAGCAAGAATTAAGGCTGGATGCCAACATGAAAGGGCGTGATATTTACCACTTTCGAAGTAGGCTTGTTGCTCTTGCTGCTGCTGTTAGGTGTCTTCTCCTTGGTCTGTTTCTTGACCGATCCTGTCACTACCTCAAATATGGTAGGCACGTTGTTTATCATGCTAAAGAGTCGCCTCCTGCATAAGAACAATCAAGTATCATAAGAAATGCAACTCTGGAAGGTAAACAAGCACAACCACCTACTAATAAACTAGCGAATAAAAGTTGTTTCTTACAAATACGTAGAAAAGAAACTTTAAATTAAACATGCCAAAGTCCACCAGAGTCCTAGTTCGCCTAGGTTAAGGTATTGGAGCCATTGCAAAGTAAGTTTCTGTCATGATCCAGATATTCCCCAACAGAAGCAAAGAAACAAGATTTTTTTCATGATACTCGGTTAGGAGTGGAGATAATCAAGTAGGACGGTATTCCCATCATACTCTAGCAAATTTCACATATGACCCATTTTCATATCACACCATGAAATTACAGCCAATTTCTGACAATTTATATAGATCTCTGAGATAATTAGGATGTTCTCTCGTTTGTGTCCAATTGTTGTGCCATTATCCCATGTGACCATATTTAAAACTAACATTACAATGCTCACATGGTAGACACTCACTATATAAGATATGTGACTCAATAAGAGACCGGTTAGTACTTAATTGGAGCGAACCCTTCACGAATAAAGATGGGAAAACAAATGAAATGAGATGAATGGTAATATTTATTAATCTGAGAGACAAAAAAAGTTAGATTATCCAGTCACCTCAACACTTAATGCTTAACATGCTTGGATATTGATAATTCTAGCTGGGAACTGCTATGCACTAACATTTCAGTGATTCTAAACAGGAAATTAGTTCAGTCAACTGCATTAATTCTGATTCTGTAACTACATGTTACACAGCTTCCTACAATACAGTGTATACTTTCTATGCCTGGCACACAGTTCCACAGTTTAGTTTTGGGTATCTTTAAAGGTACACTGTGCCATGCCAGATGACATCATTTTTGTTACAAAATGAGCAAAAATACAGTAGTATTTACTCTTGAGCTAAATCCTTTAAACAAATGAAATCCATCTTTCAAACAGCAATGGTGGAGGTGCATGCCTATAGTTAGTTTAAAGTAATTACTACTAAATATCAATACCGCAAGTACAAAAGAGTAAAAGGTTCAATATATACAGCAAGGATGAGATCTAAAAGGTAATAATGCAACTTCATGTAATGTTAATTCAGTGTGGTTAACTAAACTATGCCTAGAATTAATAGCATGTGAATCAACATTAGCATCATTCATTCCTGCAGGCATGCAGCAATCAGCATATACACTCACTTGTATCTTTCTTTCTCCTTTTGACACTTGATAAACAGTGAAATTAAGGTTGACGTATGTCTATGGTAATAATGCAATGTCGTAAATATATGATGTCTATGAAATTAGGAAGAGCCGTCAATGCTATATGGGAGCTCTCAGTAATGCATATAGTTACCCTTCTAAACATCAATGGTCTGTCATTATACATGAAAGACAGAACTGGATATAAGTTTAAGGATACAGAAGGTATAAGCTACGCAATCGTACTGCAGCATTTGTGCAGTTATCGACAGTGAAGGTAGTGGCAGAATTATGCTAAAATATTTTCACTTCCTATTTGCTATCCATGAAAATTAGGTGAAATGGTTGGCTGTATGGTACAAGACATAATAAATTGTATCTTTTAAAGTGAAACTGGATTTCAAAAGTCTCATGCCCTCCCATCCACATTACAGCAGAGGAATTCAAATTCCCAAATCCTAACTGAAAAGGGGAAATTGTACAATGTGTGTTTTTCAGAATTCATTTTTTGTGAAATGAGCATAACAACAGCACCAACAGAATAACGATAAGAAGATAACAACATAATTCATTTAGGAATTACATATTCTTAACTTGCCCTAGTACTTGCCACACAAATGCAATCCCATTTCCTCATGTCCAGAACTAAGCAAATATTTACAGGACACAATTCATTTTACAATCCCATCGTTCAACAAAAAAATGTTCACACTGTTCAGAATTCAGAATGTTGAAACTACCGCGTAGGAGCAACAAGGAACTGACCAAATCACGAGTAAAATATTCACCCCCAAACTTGGGTGGATGTCATTTCCATATTAAATGAACTAAAATGTGCATCTAGAAAATGGCAAATGATCAAATCTGTAAATTAAGGCGCATCTGTACCTACTGGTATGCCATATTGAAAAAGGCAGACAACATAACTGGTTATGAAAAATGCATAGTTCATTCAGAGCAGAACAATTACCTAGCTTCTTTGTCAAACCCAAACCGGGCACCAAAGTAGAATGCAACTGACAGTAACCAGGAATCACTGTGAACTGCAACTAGTGCCAGCCAGTCCTTCTCATTCATGCCATCCCTAGCAAAGTTGATTCCTAATGCTGGTTCTGGGATCTCTGGGGGTACTTCCTCAGCTGGCAAGGTCACCTCCCACGTTTCATTGGGATATCCATAAAGGCACAAATTCTCCTTTTCTGTTCAAAGCCAATGGAATTAGTAGACATAACAAGATACTGCATACCATTATCCAGCAGCATTCAAATTTTAGTAGTTGTACACTAACTGTGCACTGCTGCTCACCAGGGTGCAAGTGTGCAACCATGCAAGGCTCAAGCAGAAAAAAAATGCAGACCATGCCATAATATTTAATAATGAGAAGCAACCAAACCCCGCAATAATTACATGAATAGGGCAAGCAGCGAAAGCAACCACGTATTTCAGTCAGTCGTACAGTGCTATCAATGCACTGAAAGAAAAAGATTTTCTGATTCAGCATAGCTATCCAATTATGTCACTGACTCCACTCAATTGACTGGGCCAACAACTACGGAATAGTATAAGAAACAACAGGCAGCACACCTTAGCAAGCAGTTATTTACAAATCCAAGCCCACGTAGACGATTAGTATGTAATCCCACGGAAGCAATGATCTTAAAATCAAGCAATTTTCTGCAGCATAGAGCTTATAATGCTAACAGCCTAACAGCAAACTAGTTCCACAGTTACAACCAACCAAAAAGCATTTTTATCTTCACAAAACTGTCATATCGCCCCTAATATCTCACCAAAATCCAACAGATACAGCATTAATGAAAGCTACAAGACCACCAATAATTCAAATCCCAGGCATATAGTGCGAGAGAGGATAGAGGAGACAGAGAGAGGAAATTTCTCTAAATTTAGCTAACAATCTCCCACCAAAGCAACCAAACACAAGCAGAAAACCCACGGAAAGCTTCTGGTCTAAAAATCCCCATCTCGGACGAGGAATCCTAATAGATCGAGCGCACTCACCGGGGTCGCAGAGCTTGAAGAACTTGTCCACATCTGCACAGCATAAGAAAAAAATACCGCATCAATCACACCGAATCCACGCAGCCGCGTGAAAATCTGGAGCCCAATCGAGGGCCAGCGGAGGCGTACCGGTGGTGAGGGCCTTGATCATGCCTGCGCGGCGGGCGCGGTAGTCGCGGAAGACCTCCTCCGCGGAGCGCGCGGCGTACGGCGCCGCCCCGGAGCCCCCGCCGTCCATCGTGCGCGCGGCGCGGGGGCAATGGCGGCCTCTAGGGTTCCGGCGCTGGGGAGGGCTGCCGCGGGCGGCGGCGAGACGAGTAGGCGGTGGTGGTGGTGGTAGAGGGAACGGGGCCACGGGGGAGATGGAGGAGGAAGAGAGGAGTTGGAGGAAGGGGGAGGAGTGGGTTTATATTTGTTTGCGGGGATTTTGTGTGTGTGTGTGTGGGCGTTTCGGCGAGGATTTGGGCCCGGTTTATTTGATCCGGGTGTTGTGCTCGGCAAGTGGGCCAAACCGCTGCCGTCGTCCTCGTCGTGGTCTCAAAGTACGAAAAACCGAACCGGGAGTCGAACCGGTCGGGCTGTCGGTTCACTGGTTCAACGGTTCGACCAGTAGTCCACCGGTCCGACCGCGGTTCAGTAATGGTCATATATCATAACTATTCCTATTGTTTACAAGCAAATTAGGAGAGGGATGGTCAGTAGAGTCGAGTTTCAACCCGCTGGCCACGGTTCGAATCCCACTCCCCTCACTTTTGACCGTCCGTCTTATTCAAAAAAATTTATAAAAATATAAAACAAATAAGTTACACTTGAAGTATACTTAGTGATAAAACAAGTCATAGCAAAATAAATAATATATTCACAAAACTTTTGAATAAGACGGATGATCAAACGTGATACACGAAAATCGAAAAATGATTATATTGTGGGACGGAGGGAGCAGTGTCATGAGCCAGACAGGTGGCACAGGGTCTGGACACAGAAATTCAGTTTTGGATTGTTCCAACCGCAAAGGACATTCTTGAGGCTCGAGCGGCGATCGACCCAGGAGAGAGAATTCTCAATTCTGAATCCACACGTCCCAATCTGGACGAGATCTGATTTCAACGGTCATAAGGAGAGGCGCAAGCGAGCCTCGGTAATGGCAGATTAGCAGCTCAGGCTGAGGTCGCATCAGCTGCTTCCCCTTGCAACTCCCGACTGAAAAATTCCAGAGTTTACTCACCATTGCACTTCCATTCCAACCTCTCATTTTCCGCACTTTCTGCATTTTAGTCTTTTTTTCAAAAAAAATCTCATGTTCAGACCCGAAGAAATGAATTACGTTTTAGATCCAGGGATCGACGTCATGATGCCAGCATAGAAAGATGAGGTGGCTTATGTGATTATGCTGGCATCTCGGCGCCATGATTCGTGGCGCCGAGACATGTTACCTCGACGCCGATCCTTAGGATCAAAAACGCAATTAGTGTTCTCTAGGGGTCTAAATATAAAATTATTTCAAAAAAAGGGCCAAAATACGCATTGTCCACTTCCACTCTTCAGGTGAGGCATGGCCAGGTATGCTGTCTAGGTCAGAGATGCCGAGCATGTGTTGCATTTGGTCATACAAAACGCCTGTTTAGCTTCGCGTTTTCCTCGGATCATGTTCACTGACACTGTGTCACGCCCGGTTTTCGAGGGAAAACCAAGTGCGTCTCATATGTGCGCCAGGATCATGTTTACACACATATGATAGACAAAAGAGTGTAATATCGAAACACAGTGTTCTAAAATACAAGAGATTTATTATAATATTCATATTACACTCTTGGGAGACACGAAGGTCTTTATCGCAGGACAAGCGATAGCTAAACGAAGTGTCTTCAACTTCCATCTTCCACAGGCATCTTGACTGGGGGAAACGCAAGCCTCAGAACTCATCGTAGTCGCTGTAGTATTCTTCTCCATTTCCTTCTTCTGAATCAGCAATGACAAGCGTGAGTACACCTAACTAGGTACTCAGCAAGCGGGGTGAAAATGCAAGGCCACAAGGATAGGCTATGGTTCACAGCAGTGAGCTTTTTAGAGTTGATCAAGTTTTTATTAGCAATTTCCTATTTACTAGATGTAAGTTTATACCATCCCACTTAAGCATTTAAAAGAACATCTTTTTCCAAAACCCACGGGTAAAACCACGATTTAGATTCCATCTTTAAGTTCAATTATCATGTGAGGGTCCAAGCCGCTCTTGACCGTGAGCACGGCTGATATATCAGTTTTACACTCTACAGAGGTTGTACACTTTCACCATAGCTCGTGTTCCCCATGTTGCCCGGGTTGGCCAAACCCTTAAACACTTCCAAGGTGAGTGGCTAGGGGTCCACTTCGAAGCCTTTACAAAGATATGCAAAAGTCCAACAACCCGCAAGAGTAACAGCTAGGGCGGACCACAACCCTCCCTAATGGTCAACACTTTAGCAAAGGCTGCTACCCCAAAAGGACCGGGCTGTACCCCTGCAACCCCAGACCCCCTCTGCTCCTTTCGGATAAGGCCATCAGTACAATTACACACCTAATTAATCGGCTAAGGTCAGAGCCCATTTTGACACCATGGTTGCATTGTTTTCTTGGGTGGTTCTCCATGTTCCGATTAAATAATCGTTCTCTTGTATTAACCAACATTTATTATCAAAGTTGTCATGATCAATAATTTTATAAAGATCCAATTTAACCATTCCCAAGGTATTGCAACACTAAGCATGAACTAACCCAAAATATTATTTAAAACAGGGGTTGGTACAAGTGCGCATGGTAAAAGACTAGGTAAATCCTTAAAAAGGTGATCCCGTCAAATTAATGCAATAAAAGTAAATTTTAGTATGACATGCAGTTATATAGGACAAAAAGAATATGCGGGGAGGGCCACTTGCCTTGTTCTACAAAGAAATCTTCCTCTTCTTCGAAAAGTCATTCTTGATCCGCGTCGACGGGCGACTCGGTTGCAACTGGCACGAGATCTACGATTAAAACAATAAAACAATAAGAAAACAGTACATCAAACATTTCTAGCAGACTAAAACAAGCATCTAAAACTAACAAGCTCGAAAAGACGAACGATTGGACACCAAGAACGCTAAAAACGGAGCTAAGACGGAAAAGATATGGCCAAAACAAGTTTTAGGGACTTGCTGGCAAGAAAACTAAGCTTACAGGGGCTTAACTGCGAAAACCAGGGGCTAAAATATAAATACGCATTAAACCCGAGGGCTAACGCGTAAAAGACAGGGGCTGGGCTTCGGGATACAAAAATAGAGAAGCTTAGGGTGCTTTCTGTAAAAAAATCAGGACCTAAATCTAATTATTTTTGAACTAGACAGGACGGCGGGTTGATTACAGAGAAAGGCAGGGGCTCTTTAGCAAAAGTGCCGGCGCTGACCGTTACTCGGCCGGATTAACTTGGGTCGCGATGAATGTGGGCCGTTGGATGAGCATCGGACGGCTGACAGGAAAGGGGCGGGTCGGGCGGCGGCGGGAACGCCGGCGTGCGGCGGCGCCGGACCGGGATTGCGCCGGCGAAGCTCGAACTCGAGCTGCCGGGCTCGGTTTTGAGCATGGTTTGGTGCTAGAGGACCGTGGTGAGATGGCGAACACGATGAGGGTGATCTCGTCGAGGATTGCGCGGCGAAGCCGGCGATCAACGGTGAACAGAGGCGGCGGAACTCCGGCGAGGTGAGTGGAGGGGCTAGCGTGCGAAAGAGAGGGCGAGAAGAGGCTCGGGGTGTTGCTGGGGAGTTGGCGAGCGCGTTCAGGGGGTTCTAGTCGTCCAATTCGCTACGGCGGCGGTGCTCGACGACGAACGGCAGCGGCGGAACGCCGGTGAGGGCCGTCGGGGTGCTAGAGTGCGAAACAGAGAGCGAGAAGGGGCTCGATGCGTTGCTTACCGCGGCGCGAAGCTTCCTGAGTGGCTGGACGGGGTGGAGCAGTGCCGGAGCGACGGATCGACGACGCGGCGGCGCTCGGGCGGCGGCGGCGGCGTGAATTGGAGCTGCTCCGAGGGGAGTGTGGTGTGCGAGTGGCCGAAGGGGTTCCTGGGGGCTCGATCGTCCTCTTTATAGGGCGGAGGGAGGGAAAGGAGGGGTCGGTGCCGAGGGGAAGGGAGAGGCCGGCCATCAATGGCGATCGGCAGTGGAGGAGGGCGTTGAGAGAGAGAGAGAGAGAGAGAGAGCGAGTGGGGGCGGGAACGAGCGGTCGGAGGCGGGTGCTCCACTGAGTATTAACCCCAGCTCGGTGGAGGGGAGAGTGAAGGGGAAGGGGAGCTGGAACGACGCTGTTAACACCAAAATTTAGCACCGGGAAGAGGCTGACGTGTGGGCCGGATTTGATGGAAGGATACCATTCGGCTAAGGGGCTTTCTCTGAAGTATTCGGCAATAACGCTCTGCGGTCGGGAACGCGTCGTCATTCGGCAGAGGCATAGTTCCGCAGGTAAAAGCGGTAGCATTCGGGAAGGCGTGATGACGTGGAAAAACATAAGGAAAAGGCCGGTTCGAACAAGGAACGCAATATGGGCACGAAGATTCGTCATTTATTTTTAGAAACAAGTATTGTGGTCGTGTCCGACTAGGAGTTGTATCAAGACCTGGGTATAAATATAAACCCATGGCAGCTGTAAAAAGGGATCGAATCCAATCAATCATACAACAAACCGGCCCCGTGCCAACATCGAGTCCTTTAGTCGAGTCGTCGAGTTCTTCGAGAGGAGTCATCGATCCGTCGACCTCCGTAAGTACCGGCAACCTTGTATCATGCCTAGTATCATGCGGTGGATTTAGGCTTTGATGCAGGTAGTCTTGTTACCATGCTTAGTATCATCCGGTGGATTTAAGTTGTGGTCTCAAGAAGGTTCCTCTGTTAGGTCATGAGCCATGCGGTGGGCTAAGATCTAGTATGGACCAAGTTATCGGCTCTGTTAGATTTCGGCAAGATCTAACAGATTCATTAAGTTACCCCGTGTTGCTTTGTTTTTACTCCGTGCTTAATTCATGCAACACTCCTTTGCCCAGTCTAGGTTGATTAGAATCGGCTCTAGCTCACGATGCTCTGCTTTTCATAGCCGAATTCGAAGTCAATCTAGATTGCCACGTGTTGCGGGTTCAGGCTCGTTGGTCTTGCGTAGATCTTGACAGAACCGGGTATCATGCGGTAGATGCAGGTTTTTGGGTCGTCTTAGAGCTAATCATCCGGTGGATTAGAATTCGATTCGATCTGATAGATCTATCATTATCGACGAAGCATGTTCCTTCTCCACGGAACCCGATTCGGCTATATAGCTGAATTCGGCAGTATCGTCACGAGTGAAACACGTCCATGGTTTTGTTTTTAAATAAAGAATGCTTTTAGCCTTCCATGTTTAGGGCGTATCATGCGGTGGATTGTCCTATTCTTGGTTGGTGGTGTGATTCCAAGCAAGTCGTATCATGCGGTGGATTAACTTGTTTGTTTTCATGCCTGACGGATTGGAAAGTACCTAGACATGCGGTAGACTAGTGCTTTTAATCTATGCATTCTTGTTTATTATGAAATTATGGTCATGCTTTCGCCCTTTTATTTATCTATCATGCTTTGTTTCTCGTTAATCGGCTATGAGTATGCGTTACAATGTTCATTCGGCTGAAAGCCGATCTTTCGTCATGCTTACGTCACGCATTCGGCAGTGCGCTCCCTGCGTGCCTTGCCGATTGCCGAATGAGGCTTTAACTGCCGACAGATAGCTTCTCTGTAGCTATGTGTCGTTCGAACCTGGCTCCGTAGCCGCAAATATGGAACTGACTGGTATTGCCCGGTACGTTCCAGGTGTTATCTAAACATCTTTTCTCCCTTTGTCAGTTTCAGGAAAATTGACTGGCACGCTTTCGGATTCAAACGCTCGTGCTGCGTGTGAAGCCAGCTAATTCGGCTTGCTGTGTGCTTGGCATGGGGTGCGGATTTTACGTCAACACACTTTTTGGCACGCCTGGTGGGACACGACAAGTTTCGAAGATGCCTGAATTAAAAGACATTCTGGATGTCACTTTCGAAGAATTATCTGATGAACATCAACAAATGGTGAAGATTGCTGCAGATCAGTTCATCAAGAAGTGCTTGCTGTCTTTTGCTAAGAACAGGAGTGGTGCGCCGTTTCTCAAGTCAGATCTGCCAAGAGTTCTTTTGCCGGGACAATCTGATCTTACTGAAGATGAAGAAAGGGAGAAGCTTTCTAGCTTGTTGTACAAGGCTTTGGGAGAAACAATGACCAATCATAATGCTGCATTCCTGAACAGTTTTCGGCTCATACTGGTCAACATCTTTGGTCAGCACGTGGATAAGCCTTTTGAGCAAGTGCATGGGCAACTTGGTGGACCAACATATTTCAATGTTCAAGCATCGGTTCCGAAACGTCGTGGTAAAGGTACTGAAGAAACTGAAGCTTCTGGAACCAAAGACGCGAATGGACAGCCGATTCAGCAAGAGCTTCAGCATGCATTGCCGAAACCTCGTACATATGGTGATATGGCATTCGGCACCACGGGAAATCCACCTGCTTCTGCTTACAAGATATCCCCTCTGAACAACAGGCTGCAAAGGGACATGTATGGAAACGGATATTCAGAGTTTATGGATTACAATGCTATCGACGCTCTCCCGAATCCTGGGTATGTTGGTACTGCAGGCATGCTTGCTGGAAGACCAGGGAATCAAGATACCAGTATTGACCTCATGGTGCAAAAAATGACCGATGTATTGCAAAATCAATTCGGTCTGAAGCCTAAAAATCAGGGGTACATGTACTCGTCTCCTTTCCCAGAATGGTACCAAATGGTATCATTGCCGAATAGAGTCAAGGTGCCTACAGAGTTTACTAAATTCTCAGGACAAGATGATACTAGCACTGTGGAGCATATAGCTCGATATCTGATGCAGCTTGGAGAAGCTTCGGCAGATGAGGCTTTCAGAATCAGATACTTTCCTTTGTCACTGACGGGTCCAGCTTTTACATGGTTTGCTTCTTTGCCTGCTCAGTCGATTTGTACTTGGAAAGACCTGGAGCAGAAATTCCATGCTCATTACTACATTGGCAGTACCGAGAAAAAGTTGGTTGATTTGACCAGCTTAAGGCAGAGGAATAATGAAACACCTACGGAGTTCCTCAGGAGATTTAGGGAAACAAAGAGCATGTGCTTTTCTCTGAACATACCTGATGACCAGCTAGCTGGTATGGCTGTAGCTGGCATGCTGCCTGCCATTCGGGAAAAGCTATTCGGGATGAAGTTTGATGATCTGGGCCAGTTGTCACACAGATTGGCCTTGATGAGTAACCAGGCATATGGTTTCAAGAAAGATGCCAGATTTGCTAAAAATAATGATGTAGCTGACATCTATAACCAATTCCTTGAAAGAGCAGATCAAGAAGATGAGTATGAAGATAGCGAGGAGATAGCCGCAGCAGAGATAGTGTGGAGTAAAGAACCAGTCATGGTGAATCAGAGGTGGATTAAACAGAATAAGGGCACCTATGATTTTGATGTAACTAAGGCAGATAAATTATTTGATTATCTTGTAAAGGAAGGCCGAATCAAGCTACCAGAGGGGCATTCTATGCTTCGGCCTGATGGAGTGAAAGATAAGAGGTACTGTGGATTCCATGATAGAAATTCTCATTCCATCAATGAATGCAGGGTTTTTAGAGTGAGGATTCAGAAAGCTATCCAAGAAGGGCACCTGAAATTCGACAATAAGATGAAGTTGGACAGTAACCCGTTTCCTCAGAACATGGTTGGGTTCTCAATCAATATGGTAAGTACTGCCGAGTCTGGAGAAAAGGAAAAAATGAGAGTCCTGACGTCAAAGAAAGCGAAGCAGAGTGGCTCGGTAGATCTTAATCGGCAAATCACGATCGAACAGATTCGCGAGGAAAGACCTCGCTTCCCGAATAGCCAATTTGAAATTGGGAATTCTTCTAAACCCAGAGTCACATCGCGTATTCTCCTCAATAAGTGGCAGCGTCAGCAAGAAAAAGAGCACTACCAGAGACGTGAATACGAGGAGAAGAAAAGAAGGCGCGAAGAAGAAAGGTTTGAGGAAGAACAAGAAGAATATGTCTGAGAACAAGAACGTGCACATTGGGATTGTGTTTTCTTCAGACACTGTTGGAACGAGGGTTTAAAGCTGCCTACGTGGAATAACTGTCCTGAATGCAATAATGGATATGTCGAACATAGGCAAAATGTTGTCATTCGCCGATCCGTCCACGAAAGAATTGGAAGGGTACATCCTAGTGATGATCGGCGTCTTAAAATATATAAGAATGATGATCAACCAATGAAAAGACGTGCTGATTTTAGATGGATTGATCATGAGGAAGAAGATCGGGAGTATGTTTGGCAGAAAGGACAGTGGTGTCCACCTGGTTTAAGAAGGAGCCAGAAGAGAAGAGTCCAACGCCTGAGGAATCAAGAATTGAAGCAAGCAGGAACCAGGATGAAATCGATATGGCGTCCAAAAGACAGGCCTGACGAATCGGGTCATTTGGCTCCTACATGCATGGTATGTTTCTTGCCGAATGAATTCATGGCTCCAGCTAATCAAATTGTACAGGAAGAGATATTGTCAGAAGTGGATGAAGCCGAACGATATGGGTTAATGGCACAATTGGTATTGAATAAACAAGCTATTTTCGAGAAGCCAGTCCAGAATCGGCACATGAAGCCACTGTACTTAAGAGGATATGTCAACGGGAAGCCACTAACGAAGATGTTTGTTGATGGTGGAGCTGCTGTTAATGTGATGCCATACAATACATTCAGGAAACTTGGCATGAGCCCTGGAGATTTAACGCCAACAAGCATAGTGTTGAATGATTTTGCTGGAAATCCTTCGGACACCAAAGGATGTGTACATGTAGATCTGATGATTGGGTCCAAGATTCTGCTTACAACCTTCTTTGTTATTGAAGGCAAAGGGGCATACAGCTTGCTACTTGGAAGGGATTGGATTCATGCGAATTGCTGTATTCCATCTACTATGCATCAACAGCATATTCAGTGGATAGATGATGAAGTGGAAATTGTCCCAGCAGATGATTCAATTAGCGTGGCTAATGTGGAACCGGCCTTCTGGGAATATCAAGGCATAGATTGCTTCTCAGGTAAGGACTGGGGAGAAGGTCCTGTTGAGCCAGTCAGCAGTGATCAACAGCCGATCAAAGCAGTCGGCTCTTTTAGCAATTTTTAATGGATAACCCAATCGATGGGATTGACGGGAAGCTAGGACATGGATTTGTGTCAGCTGATAAATTAGAAGAAGTAGACATTGGAGACGGTGACAAACCAAGGCCGATATTCATCAGTGCTAGCTTAGATTCAGTTTTCAGAGAAAAGTTGATTGAGTTGTTAAAAGAATACAAAGATTGCTTTGCTTGGGGTTATTCGGAGATGCCTGGTTTAGATCGTTCCATTGTTGAGCATCGATTGCCGATTAAGCCTGGTTATAAACCTTACAAGCAACCACCCCGGAAAATCTACAAAGATGAAGTGTTGGCCGATGTGAAGAAGGAAGTGGAAAGATTAATAGCAGCAAATTTTATTCGGCCATGCAGATATGCAGAATGGATCTCTAATATTGTTCCTGTGTACAAGAAAAATGGGAAGATGAGAGTTTGCATAGATTTTAGAGATCTGAACAGAGCTACACCCATGGATGGATATCCAATGCCTGTTGCTGACTCGTTGGTTGATGCTACTGCTGGATATAAAGTGATTAGTTTCATGGATGGTAATGCAGGGTACAATCAAATTTTTATGGCATTGGAAGATATAGCGAAAACGGCTTTCAGATGTCCAGGACATATAGGGTTGTTTGAATGGGTTGTCATGACGTTTGGTTTGAAGAATGCTGGTGCAACTTATCAGAGAGCTATGAATTATATTTTTCATGAGTTGATCGGCAAGATTGTGGAGATATATATCGATGATATCGTGATTAAGTCATTGGATCATGAAGCACATTTGGCCGACATAAGGAAAACTCTAGAATGCACTAGGAAACATGGGCTCAAAATGAACCCAAATAAATGTGCTTTTGGAGTTTCGGCAGAAGAATTTCTGGGATTTCTGGTGCATGAAGGAGGAATAGGAGTTGGCAGGAAAAGTATGAAAGCCATTGATGAAGTTGTTCCTCCAACTAATCTTAAGGAATTACAGTCACTGCTTGGTAAGATCAATTTCGTAAAAAGATTCATATCAAACTTATCACAAAAGATGTTGCCTTTCTCTTCACTGTTAAAGGTCAAGAAGGATCAGAAGTTTGTATGGGGCGACGAACAACAGAAGGCTTTCGATGAGATCAAGGAATACATGAAAGAACCACCAGTATTGGTACCTCCACAGCTAAACAAGCCTTTTAAGTTGTACGTGGCGGCCGATGCCCAAACTATTGGATCGGCCCTCATACAAGAATTCGAGGGAAAGGAAAGGGTAGTTGCATACCTTAGCCGAAAGTTGCTTGATCCCGAAACGAGGTATTCGGCTACTGAGAAGCTTTGTTTATGTGTTTACTACTCCTGTACAAAATTTCGGCACTACTTACTACATGCCGAATGCATTGTGTATTCAAAGTTTGATGTGATAAAACACATGTTGTCTATGCCGATTTTGAACGGAAGGATTGGCAAATGGATTTTAGCTTTGTCTGAATTTGAGTTAAGGTTTGAATCGGCAAAGGCTGTTAAAGGACAGATTATTGCTGATTTCATTACTGAGCATCACGATTTATCAGTTAATTCGCTTGAAATTGCTCCTTGGGTATTATTCTTCGATGGCTCTTCATGTGACAAAGGTGGTGGGGTAGGTATTTTGTTAATTTCACCAAGAGGAGAGGTATTTGAATTTGCTATTCCTATTCAACCTACTGTCACTAATAATCAAGCTGAGTATGAAGCGTTGCTCAGAGGACTTCAATACTTGAGAGAAGCAAAGGCCATTGCAGTTGAAATTTTTGGAGATTCAGAATTAGTCATAAGGCAACTGAATGGCGAATATGAGTGCAGAAACGATGTCTTAAGGAATTACTATGAAGAATGCAAGCAAATCTTAAAGGAATTTCAGTCAGTAATTCTGCGGCATATTCCTAGGAGAGACAATGAAGAGGCAAACAGATTAGCTCAAGGTGCTTCGGGTTATAAAGAGCTTCAAGAAGTTTTTGCTAATGATGTATATGCTTTCGGGAGTAATCTGGCAGAAGATGATTGGAGAAAAGAGATTGCCGATTATCTGGAGAATCCATCCCGAAAGGTTTCTAGAAAGCTCAGGTATAAAGCTTTAAAGTTTGTTCTTCTTGATAATAATTTATATTATAAATCCTTGGATGGGGTGCTGTTACATTGCTTAAGTCATGAAGAAGCAAAAAGGCTGATGAGTGAAGTACATGATGGGTTGTGTGGAGCACATCAATCGGCCTACCGAATGAAGTGGGTTATTAGAAGAACTGGATATTACTGGCCGACAATGTTGGAAGATTGCTTTGAATATTATAAGGGATGTCAAGACTGTCAGAGATTTGGAAACATTCAGAGAGTTCCAGCATCGGCTTTGAATCCCATTATCAAGCCATGGCCATTCAGAGGATGGGGAATAGATTTGATTGGCCAAATAAATCCTCCATCTAGCAAGGGGCATAAGTTTGTACTTTTAGCAACAGATTATTTTACCAAGTGGGTTGAGGCGATTCCATCGAAAAAGGTAGCATCAGAAGATATGATTGAATTTGTCAAAGAACATATCATTTACAGATTTGGAATTCCTCAAACAATCATCACAGATCAAGGGACTCAATTTACATCTTCAGAGTTCAGAGATTTTGCTGAAAGTATGGGCATCAAATTGTTGAATTCTTCTCCTTATTATGCCCAAGCTAATGGTCAGGCAGAGGCTTCTAACAAGATTATGATTAAAATTATACAGAAGAAGATTGATCAGAAGCCGAGAAAGTGGCATTCGGTACTCAATGAGGCTTTATGGGCTTACCGAATGGCTCCACATGGGGCTACACAGACGTCTCCTTATGAGTTGGTGTATGGGCATCATGCTATCTTGCCATGGGAGATACAATTAGACTCAAGGAGAATAAAGTTGCAAAAGGATTTAAGTTCTAAAGATTATAATGATTTAATGATGGACGTATTAGAAGATTTGCATATGATTCGTCTCAGGGCCTTGGAAAATGTTGAAAAAAATAAAATGCGAGTTGCTAAATATTACAACAAGAAGGTGAAAGTTAAGCAATTTGCAGAAGGAGATTTGGTTTGGAAAGCAATATTGCCGATTGGGACTAAATACAGTGCATTCGGTAAGTGGTCTCCAAACTGGGAAGGCCCTTTTAGAGTGATCAGATGCGTGCCTGGAAATGCATATATCCTGAAAACTTTGCTAGGAGAGGAGTTTACTGCTGCCATCAATGGGAGATACTTGAAGAAATATTATCCTAGTGTTGAGATTGATCGTTGATTGAAGTATTCAATGTCAGAACAATTGAGACAGCCGGCATTCGGGAAAGAGCCGTCTTCAGAACAAATGCTGACAGAAGAAGAAAAATGGCCAGTACTGAATATATTGCCCTTAGCACAAAATATATTGCATCAGGAGTTCATACAAGATCACAAAAGATAAGTTTTATTGCCGAATCCCTAGTACAAACTACTGGAAGAGCCTGTTCAAAACAGACTGGGGATGAATGGAATCGGCAATGGCAGCACCATGGCCGTCGAGACGATCAATGGAGGCGTCAATGTCATCGATGTCTTCTGGGTTGCTGTTGGCGAAACCAACCGGCATCCTGGAATAGTCAGTGCCGGTGTGTGTCGACATGGCAACGAGACCCACAGCGACGCCTAGGCGAACGCCATGGAGAGCCACCTCGTCGACACGGCCTGCCACCGCGCCAAGGCGAGCCTCGGGTATGTCTCCTTGGGCGTTCACTTTGTTCGCCAGCTCATCCACCAGCGCCTTCAGCCGATTGAGCTCGTCATCGCGTTCTGCAAGATTACAAAATGGAGGTAGATCAATAATGACTAGAGATGGGATTAGGATTGAACAAGTTATGGAAATTACCATCGATGACTTCGAGCAGTTGCTTGCGCTCGGCCTGCCATTCGAGGTCCGCAATCCCGGCTTGCTTGGAAATGACCTCCAGTTCGCGACGAGAGTCGTCGCGCTCCGCCTTGAATCGGCGAGCATCGCCGTCTGAGTAGCGGGAGTCGTCCGATGAGAGAGTCCGATTGGACGAACTCGAAGAGCTGGACGCCGCAGGAGCAGCGGCTGGAGCCGCAACTGGCGCACCAGCGGCGACAATCCATTGGATTACCCTGAAAAAACAAAGAGATTCGTCAAGGAGAGGGCAAATCTCGAGAAGAACAGAGAGAAGCAAGCAGCCAATCACCTGCGGCGAGCGCCGGCGCGACTTCCTTCGGGCTCGTCGGCAGCCGGTCGCCTTCCATTCGTCATTGGGGTTTTCTTGAGTTTACTGTGCTTGGGAAAAAGAAGAGTTCGGGGAAGGCAAAAGACTTGGTGAGGAGATAGCGGCACTCGGTATGTTTATTTATAGAACCCGCAGAGGAAATCGTGGCCAAAGATCGTGGCGCGTATCCCGAAAATTCGGAAGGTGGAAAGGATTCTCAAAACCGAACGGTTTCGGTGTCGTTTGGAATTCATGCTGATGTCACATTCGGCTATACTAAGCTTTTCGAGATTGATACTGCAGAAGCCAACGTTGCCGAATAAGTTATGCACCACGAAACAAAGCCGGAATAAAGATGATGGAAAATGTAGAATTGATCAGGCATTCGGCTATCAGACTATTTGACACAATTTACACACCCAAGTACTTTGAAATTACATTTTTGGCATTCAAGATCATGTTGCTGATATTCTCTAATAGCTGCTTGTCAGCTTCTTGAGTTTTGGCCAGGGCAGAAAGTTTGGCTTTGAGTTGCTTCTCTTCATTCAGAGCTGCTGAAGCCTCCTTGCGCAACTTTTCTGTCAGACCAGGAATTTCGGCTATCTTCTTTTTATCAGCTTCAATTTCAGCCGATAAGTTTTTCAATTCAGCCTCTAATTCGGCTTTTCTGGTCTCTTTTGATTTAAGTGCAGCCTGTAGGCCAGCTAACAGTTCCTTATTGCTCTGAGTTCTAGAGTGCAAATCTTTTACAGATTGCTTGGCCAATGTTCTTCTTTGCTCCAAGGCTGGTTGAGCAGATTGATTCTTCAGAGCTTGCTTCACTGCAATAAAATGATCGTCCAATCTAGAAACTGGATCTAAAGAAATCTTGATATCGGCAGGAAGATCTTGATCAAATGATTCAAGCAAATCTCTTAAGAGATCAGCATTGTTGACTTGATCTCGAGTGTCCTTATGCAGAAAGGAGAGGATTTCCTTCAGTTTTGCTTGGTTCTCCTCTGATAAGGCTTGACCAGAGGAAGTTTCTTCTCCTTGTTCGGCAACAAGATCGTCCAAAGCAAATGAGTAGCTGTGTGATGAAATTGTTTTATCCTGGAAAAGAATTGTTGCCGAATTAATGATGGTCTATTGGATAAAAGCTGGGAGAACTGGGTAATCATCTCTACCTCATTCCTGACCTCTTGGATGGAGAGAAAGGGCAGCTCAAGCTCAGGCAAAGATTCTTGTATGTCATGCTGAGGAGAGCTTGGAAGGTTCTTTGGTGGAGATGAGGCTTCTGGCTGAGGTACATCAGGTAGAGCTGAAGCTGGTTCTTGATGAAAAGAGGAGCTCTCCGAAATTGGATCCATTGAAGCTTGCTCTGTGACTGAAAGAAAGTTAGTGCCGATGAAAAAGAGTTTTAAAGGACAAGATGGTGAGAAATTTTACTAATCACTGAAGCATCGGCAGGTTCTGTGCTAATGGCCAATTGCTGTGATTTGGCCTGAAATCATAAAGGAACAGAAATGAGCAGAATGAAATTAGCATTTTTACTCGAGGAAGGAGAAATTTGACCTGTGCAATTCTTTTGCTGCTTATTCTTTTCTTCTTTATAGCTGAAGGGGCAGTTAGAGAAGAAATCTTTCTCTTAGTAGAAGGTGGTGCAGCAAGAGTTGGATCCAGACTGGCAGGCCTGGACATTATTTGAGCCAAAGAAGGAGAGAGATGCCCCAGAATAGATATTGGGCCAGCGATGTTATATACCATTGCTCTAGCCAGAGGGGCAGGGACTGTGTCCTGCAGAATAACAGAATCAAAAGTCGATGAAAGAGGGTGTTATTGGAAAAACAGATGGATTATAAGCATGTTTACCTCTGAATTCGGCTGATAACCAGGCATTAACTCAAGGCAAAGAGGGTGAACTGGTGTATTGAAGATATGATCATGGAATTCTTGCCACCAAAGGGTGAAGGAAGGATGAATGAGTGCTGTTGGCACAAAGGGATCGAGTTGATAGATGGCTGCACAGCACTTGTAATCAAAGACCCTTTTTGTTTCTGTGGAGTCTTTGATGATTTGCCTCGGCTTGAGGAATTCATGGAGAAATAATCTTGGGTGCACTTGGCCACACCCTAGTTGCCTGGCAACTATGTTCGGCTGATAATATTCATATGAACTTTGAACCAGCCTTCCTCCGCAAAATTCGGTTGGTAAGATGCAAGGCCGAATGAAAACGTTAAAAATTGCTGTGGACTCTGCATCTATACATCCAGTCTCGAAGCTGAATTCACAAGGGAAAGTGAGATTGTCATTGTCCATGTATGGGAACCAGAGGGGATTGGCAAAGCCTTTGAAGAAAAGTTCAAACAGTTCTCCAATGCTCTTGTTGATAGCAATAGTGGAGGCTGCTTCCCCATAGGTTTGACAGCCTTTGGTGCTCTGGGCTTCTGCTTCCTGGTAATTGACCGAGGGGAAATGTCGGCTGTTGAGGTCAATGGAGACAATTTGGTGCATGTACAATTGCAGCCACATCTGGACGAACCACCAGGGACCATTAACGCAGGAAATTTTCTTGTTGGTGTGCATCTGATAAATGGTCTGATGGAGCATGTGATAGACACTTCCCAGGAGATATTTCCCGAGAGGGATAAGTGTGCCTGCAGCCAGGTCTTCGGCCATTACTATGTGATTCAGAGTTGGCTCATTGGCTTTACCACAGAAAACAAATCTGCACAGCCACATATTCAGAAAGGCCCTGTATTCAACGTCAGTCAGAGGACCATCATGCATATAAGTCTGGATGTATCTCTTATAGCCGACTCCAGTCTTCACCCCTGTCTGTTTGGAAGAACCTTTGTACTTGTATGGGTGTGTAATCCCTGTGATGTTCAGGCCGGTTATCATGTAGACATCGGCCAGGGTTGGAGTCATTGGTCCGTGACCAAAGAGAAAAGCATTCATGCCATTGGACCAGAAGTGACAAGCTGCAATCAGGAGATTTTCATTCTTGGGTGTTTCGGCTAGAGATAGCTCCAAGCAGTGAGAAATACGAAGACTGTCCCAATTCTGTGTCTGAGGACTTTTATCTTCGAGAATCCTTTTGTACCAGTTTCTCCAGCCAGCGATTGGGGGCAGAGGCCAGTTCTTGAATGCATCTTGCCATTCGTGAGGTCTCATCAGAGAAGTTTTGAAAGGAATCCTCTGAGACTCGGCCGCAATAATTTCGGAGGGATCTGGATTCCCTGAGGGGCCGAGGAAGAAAGATGCGGATTGTTCTTCAGTGGGGGTCAAGATTTCGATGGCCAGAGCCTATCAAGGGCAGAGGAAGAGCAAATCGGAGATTCAAAATGCAGCTCGAAAAGAGTAATGCCGAATGTGATTGAGGGAAACAAAACTTACTTGAAGAATTTGATCCTGGTTCGCCATTTGAAGATTGGAGCTTGAGAGATTCGACGAACTAGGGTTTTGAGTTTGGAAACGCACTCTGAGGATTTGGAAACGGAAAACGGATATCAAAGCGGATTCAGCCTGGAGATGTTGGGGATTCCTGGTCAATTCCGAGATAAAAGCATCTTTTATCCTGAAATTGAAGGGGCATGTGTTAACACCAAAATTTAGCACCAGGAAGAGGCTGACGTGTGGGCCGGATTTGATGGAAGGATACCATTCGGCTAAGGGGCTTTCTCTGAAGTATTCGGCAATAACGCTCTGCGGTCGGGAACGCGTCGTCATTCGGCAGAGGCATAGTTCCGCAGGTAAAAGCGGTAGCATTCGGGAAGGCGTGATGACGTGGAAAAACATAAGGAAAAGGCCGGTTCGAACAAGGAACGCAATATGGGCACGAAGATTCGTCATTTATTTTTAGAAACAAGTATTGTGGTCGTGTCCGACTAGGAGTTGTATCAAGACCTGGGTATAAATATAAACCCATGGCAGCTGTAAAAAGGGATCGAATCCAATCAATCATACAACAAACCGGCCCCGTGCCAACATCGAGTCCTTTAGTCGAGTCGTCGAGTTCTTCGAGAGGAGTCATCGATCCGTCGACCTCCGTAAGTACCGGCAACCTTGTATCATGCCTAGTATCATGCGGTGGATTTAGGCTTTGATGCAGGTAGTCTTGTTACCATGCTTAGTATCATCCGGTGGATTTAAGTTGTGGTCTCAAGAAGGTTCCTCTGTTAGGTCATGAGCCATGCGGTGGGCTAAGATCTAGTATGGACCAAGTTATCGGCTCTGTTAGATTTCGGCAAGATCTAACAGATTCATTAAGTTACCCCGTGTTGCTTTGTTTTTACTCCGTGCTTAATTCATGCAACACTCCTTTGCCCAGTCTAGGTTGATTAGAATCGGCTCTAGCTCACGATGCTCTGCTTTTCATAGCCGAATTCGAAGTCAATCTAGATTGCCACGTGTTGCGGGTTCAGGCTCGTTGGTCTTGCGTAGATCTTGACAGAACCGGGTATCATGCGGTAGATGCAGGTTTTTGGGTCGTCTTAGAGCTAATCATCCGGTGGATTAGAATTCGATTCGATCTGATAGATCTATCATTATCGACGAAGCATGTTCCTTCTCCACGGAACCCGATTCGGCTATATAGCTGAATTCGGCAGTATCGTCACGAGTGAAACACGTCCATGGTTTTGTTTTTAAATAAAGAATGCTTTTAGCCTTCCATGTTTAGGGCGTATCATGCGGTGGATTGTCCTATTCTTGGTTGGTGGTGTGATTCCAAGCAAGTCGTATCATGCGGTGGATTAACTTGTTTGTTTTCATGCCTGACGGATTGGAAAGTACCTAGACATGCGGTAGACTAGTGCTTTTAATCTATGCATTCTTGTTTATTATGAAATTATGGTCATGCTTTCGCCCTTTTATTTATCTATCATGCTTTGTTTCTCGTTAATCGGCTATGAGTATGCGTTACAATGTTCATTCGGCTGAAAGCCGATCTTTCGTCATGCTTACGTCACGCATTCGGCAGTGCGCTCCCTGCGTGCCTTGCCGATTGCCGAATGAGGCTTTAACTGCCGACAGATAGCTTCTCTGTAGCTATGTGTCGTTCGAACCTGGCTCCGTAGCCGCAAATATGGAACTGACTGGTATTGCCCGGTACGTTCCAGGTGTTATCTAAACATCTTTTCTCCCTTTGTCAGTTTCAGGAAAATTGACTGGCACGCTTTCGGATTCAAACGCTCGTGCTGCGTGTGAAGCCAGCTAATTCGGCTTGCTGTGTGCTTGGCGTGGGGTGCGGATTTTACGTCAACAGGCGCCAGGGAGGCCGAGCGGCTCGGTCGGCGGCGAGGCAGGGGAGGGGCGCTGGAGGTTGGGGGTGACCCTGACGGGTGGGCCCCACCTGTCTGCGGCGGTGAGAGAGAGGAGAGGGGGAAGCGGCTTGGGCCGTAGCCGGGCCGAAAGCGGGGACGGCCGCGCGGTGGGAGAAGAAAAGAGAGGGGCAAAGCTGGGCCCCGCGCGCTGATGGGCCGAAAAGAAAGGGAAGGGGAGATGGGCCGCGGAAGAAAAGAGAGAGAGAGAGACGGGCTGGGCCGGGAGAGAAAGAGAGATTGAGAAAGAGTTTAGGGAGCGTTTCTGGACTTTTTCGTGATTTTGAAATTCTCACACAAATCAAACAAAAGACATGCAAACCAAAAATGATGCACATGCACTTATTGCTCCAAAATTATTTAAATGATGTTTAAATATTTTTAGGCTCAAATTAATTTAAAATTTTAATTAAGTCTTTAGAAAATTAAATTAAACCAAGTTGTTATGATTTATTTGTGATGGAATTTTAGGGTGTTACAAATCCTACCCCCTTAAAGAGAATCTCGTCCTGAGATTCAGGAAGACTCAGTGAATAGCTGAGGGAACTCTTCCATAAGTTCTTCTTCCCTTTCCCAAGTAGCCTCATTTTCTGAGTGATTACTCTACTGAACTTTGCACATTTTTCACCTTGCTCCGTGTGACCCTCTGTGACTTGTCTAAGATTTTGATAGGATACTCCTTATAAGTCAATTCATCCTTTACTTCTAAATCCTCCAGTGGTAAGTGCTCCACTCTAATCTCATTTGAGCACTTCTTCAGTTGTGATACATGGAACACATCATGAACTCCCGATAATCGAGCCGGTAATTCCAATCTGTATACCACTTCTCCTTTTCTTTCCAATATTTTAAAAGGTCCGATAAAACGAGGTGATAGCTTCCCTCTGACATTAAATCTTTGCAATCCTCTGATAGGTGATACTCTGAGATAAGCATAATCTCCTTCCTCGAATACCACTTCTCTTCTCTTAGGATCAGCGTAACTCTTTTGGCGTGACTGTGCGGTTTTAAGGTTCTCCCGAATTATCTCGACTTGTCTTTCCGCTTCCTTTATAATTTCTGGTCCGAAGAGTTGACTTTCACCTGTTTGATTCCAGTACAAGGGTGTTCTGCATTTTCTTCCGTACAAGGCTTCAAATGGTGCCATCTTGAGACTAGATTGATAGCTGTTGTGGTAAGCAAACTCTGCATATGGTAAACTTTTATCCCAGCTACCTCCATGCTTTAAAGCACAAGCCCTTAACATATCCTCCAAAATTTGATTCGTCCTTTCAGTTTGACCATCAGTCTGTGGATGGTATGCCGAACTGAAATTCAATTTTGTATCCATTGACTCATGCAGCTTCTTCCAAAAACGTGATGTAAACTGAGTGCCTCGATCTGACACTATCTTTTTAGGAACTCCATGCAGACATATTATCCGTGACATGTACAACTCTACTAGTCTGGCTCCTGAGTAAGTGGTTTTAACTGGTATAAAATGAGCAACTTTGGTTAACCTGTCCACGATAACCCATATGGAATCATAACCATCGCGTGTACGAGGTAAACCTACAATGAAATCCATACCAATTTCTTCCCATTTCCACTCAGGTACTTTCAGTGGTTGCAGCAAACCGGCTGGTCTTTGATGTTCTGCTTTTACCCTTTGGCATATGTCACACAAGGCGACATGAGCTGCGACATCTCTTTTCATTCCGTACCACCAGTATTTCTGTTTTAAATCTTGGTACATCTTGGTACTACCAGGGTGAATAGAGTATGCCGAATCATGAGCTTCTTTCAGTATAGCCTCACGAAGGCGATCGTCTTCCGGCACACATATCCTGTTCCTAAACCAAATTGTTCCTTGATCATCTCTCTTAAAATCTGGAACTTTTCCTGAATCAATCAACTTTTCGTATTCTTTGATCTTTTCATCTGTCAACTGCCCTTTTCTGATCTCCTGTTCAAGTGTTGATTCGACCTCCAAGGTCATAGATTCACTCTGGGCTACGATTCCTAAGTTGAGTCGTGCCATTTCCCAACATAACTCTGGCGGTTTCAACTGAGCTATAAGCATGTTTGCCTGACTCTTCCGACTCAAAGCATCTGCCACAACATTAGCCTTACCGGGGTGATACTGAATATCCAAATCATAATCCTTGATTAACTCTAGCCATCTACGTTGTCTAAGATTGATATCCTTTTGAGTGAAGATATACTTCAAACTCTTATGGTCGGTAAAGATCTGACACTTGTTACCAATCATGTAATGTCTCCAAATTTTCAATGCGTGTACAATGGTAACCAACTCTAGATCATGTGTGGGATAATTTTGTTCATGTTTCCTCAGTTGTCTGGAAGCATAAGCCACTACTTTTCCTTCTTGCATTAAAACACAACCAAGGCCTTGACGCGAAGCATCACAATATACGTCAAACCCTTTGTAAATGTCGGGCATTATCAATACAGGGGCCGTAGTCAACCTTTTCTTCAATTCTTCAAAACTAGCTTGGCATTTATCATCCCATTTGAATTCTTTTCCTTTTTCTAGTAAGGTTGTAAGCGGTTTCACGATCTTTGAGAAGCCTTCAATAAACCTGCGGTAATAACCTGCCAATCCGAGAAAACTCCTGATCTCAGACACATTCTTTGAAGGGTTCCAGTTCAACACATCCTGAACTTTACTTGGATCCACTGTTATTCCTCCATCGGTGATAACATGACCAAGGAATGAAACTTCCTTTAACCAAAAGTCACACTTGCTGAACTTGGCATATAACTGATGTTTTCGAAGTCTTTGCAATACAAGCCTCAAATGCTCTTCGTGTTCTTCCTCATCCTGAGAGAATATCAGAATGTCGTCGATGAACACTACTACAAACTTGTACAAATAATCCATAAACACCTTGTTCATCAAATACATGAAGTACGCTGGGGCATTTGTCAATCCAAATGACATGACAGTAAACTCATACAATCCGTATCTGGACGTGAAAGCTGTCTTAGGAATATCCTCTGGACGAATTCTCAATTGATGATATCCAGATCGCAGATCTATCTTAGAGAACACTTTTGCACCTCTCATATGATCAAACAGATCCTCGATCCTAGGCAGGGGATATTTGTTTTTGATAGTGACCTCATTAAGAGATCGATAGTCTACACACATCCTTCTAGAGCCATCTTTCTTGTCTACGAAGAGAGTGGGGGCTCCCCATGGTGATGAACTAGGACGGATAAACCCTTTACTTAACAATTCTTCTATTTGTTTCTTAAGTTCTGCCAAGTCTTTAACATCCATTCTATATGGCCTCTTAGATATAGGAGCAGTACCAGGTAAAAGTTCAATGCTGAATTCAATATCTCGGTCAGGTGGCATACCTGGTAAATCATCTGGAAATACATCCGGATATTCGTTCACTACTTTGATATCTTCCAGAGTCTTGCCTTCCATGGAATTTATTGTTCCGCCTTCTGTCAATGAGGGAGTTGCCACATACTCAATTCTGTCTCCTTGAGGGCTGGTTAAGAGTACTGACTTCTTTCGGCACTGAATAGATCCATCCCACTGGTGTAACCAATCCATTCCCAGAATTATATCTATTCCCCAAGATTTTAGGACTACCAGATCAGCTGGGAAATCTACTCCCATGATGTTAAGAGTCACTTGTGGGCATATTAAATTGGCTTGCATTTCTCCGCCGGGAGTACTAACTAATAGTTGCTTTTTCATAGCTCTCATGGTCATGCCATGTTTTGCCACAAATTGTTCAGTAATAAATGAATGTGTTGCTCCAGAATCGAATAAAATTGTTGCAGGTATGGAATTGGCAAGGAACGTACCAAGTACAACTCCTGGGGCTTCCTGGGCTTGTTCTGCGGTCACATGGTTCACTCTTCCATGAACAAAATTCCGCTGAGCCCTGTTGCCTTGTGCACTTGAGTTTCCTGGACGAACTTGTGACGATGGTTTCTTAGTTCTCTGTTCGTTGCCTCTCTGTGGAGTATGCATCCCACGCTGAGGACAGTTGTTAGCATAGTGTCCCAATTCTCTACATTTGAAACACCCATTTGGCTGTATTGGAGCATTGTTTCTCACAGGAGCGCCTGTGGCATTGTTTGGGCGGGGAGTGGCTGAGTTGTTGTTTGACCGATTCTGCTGAGGATTCGAAGTGCGGGGTGATTGCTGGTTGAAGCGCTGGGGCTGCTGAAATGAACGTTGCAACTGCATGTTTTGTGGATAACCTCCATTCTGTCCACCAGAGCGGAAGTAAGAACTCTGAGGGGAATTGTAGCGGGGGCGAGTGTTACTGCTAGACTGTCCCTGGAACTTCCGTTTGTGTTCGCCAATCTCCTTGCGCTTGCTTTCCAGGCCAATAGCTTTATTTAGAAGAGTCTGGAAATCTGGAAAGATGTGACTCTGTAACTGATAATTGAGTGGCCCTATAAGACCATCCAGAAATCGTTCCTGTCTCTTGGCATCAGTGTTAACCTCCTCAGGTGCATAGCGAGACAACTGGATGAATTTGTCCAGATACTCGATGACTGACATGTTGCATTGCTTCAGCGCGAGGAACTCCTTCTGCTTAAGCTTCATAACTCCAGAGGGAATGTGGTAAGCTCTGAAGCTATCCCTGAACTCCTGCCAGGTGATGTTCTGTGGTGCGGCATGTGCAGCGGTGTATGCATCCCACCAGTCAGCCGCTGGTCCTTCAAGTCTGCCTGCAGCGTATAGCACCATCTCACGATCGGTGCATTGTGTCATCTCCAGCTTCCTGGTGACAACTTTTAGCCAGTCATCAGCATCCAAAGGATCTGATGAGTGAGAGTAAGTGGGCGGACGGTGGCTCATGAACTCCTTGTGCTTGTCTCTGGGCGGTAGTGGTGCTGGTGCTGGTTGCGGTGGCTGGTTTTGTTGTGCTTGCAAGTTTTGCACTGTCGCGGCGAGAGTCTGCAGCAACTGAGTTTGGGCAGCCAGAAACTGTTGCATAGCTGGATCCATTGGTGGGTTTGGTGGGGGAGGTGGTGCTTGATTTCTCTGACTTGCAATATGAGCTCGTATCACTGGTGGAATATCTTGTCCTCCTCCTGACCTGGTGTTTACCATCTGAGTGTTAGAGAAAGGTATCTCAGATAAGAACTGAACAGATAAGGATGAGTAAGGTAAAAGCATAAGGGGGCTAAGATTAATTAATTAAACTAATTATTTTATTAACGCAGTTGTGGCCATCACTCCACAAAAGCATTCATTCATCACAAAGATCCAACTCAAGCATGTTTTCAACCATCAACCATTATTTACATCGCATCGTCCTCGCAGGAACGGAATTATTAACAAAAAGAAAAAGGGTAGTCATCTAAAAACTCCTAGCCAAGACTGGTGGTAGCTCCTGGGGTGCCGTAGCGAAGCTTCTTGCGCGGTGGAGAAGACGTGGTGCAGTGCTGTACCATCTCCTCTGGGGGTGCCTGTCCTGCAAGCTGAGCCTCAAGCTGTGCGATCTTGGCCTGAGCGTCCTGGAGCTTCCCGTGCAGTCCCTCGATCTCGGAGTTGGCTCCCTCCAAGTCGGTGTTGAGAGCAGCCGTGACTCGAGCAAGGACGTCCACTCGGTCGTCTCCGGTCTGAGAAGCTGGTACCACCGTGTCCTCAGTGCCAACAGGTCGGCTGGGTACGTGGCGGAAGTCGGAGTAGTACAGCTGGTCGCGGAAACGGTGGTTGTAGGAGTAGAGTGCCCTCCTGGCAGCGTCGTTGATGGCGGCGTCCTCGGTGGAGAAGGGAACACAGCTGTAGTGCGTCGAACGGATCCTCCATCCGGAAGCCTCTGGCTGAGGTACCCGGATGTGTACCTGAGCTGTGTAGTAGTCCTCCAGGCCGGGCTCCTCAAAGTGCTCGACGACATACTGAGGCTTTAGAGTGAACTCTAAAAACCCCAGTAACTCCTCCAGCAGTCTGCAGAACTGCCCGGTCCCACCCAACGAGGCGTGAAGGTGGTACTCCGGACCACGCTGGCGAGGCTCCTCTGGATCTTCCTCGTCGTTGTTGTCGTCGTTCTCCTGGTCGTCAACCTCCATGTCGGGGTCATCCCCGTCACTGGGCTCCTCCTCATCGCTGTCATCCTCAGAGTCGTCTGGGTCACCACCAGCAGCGTCTGGTGCAGCGTCGTCGGCAGCAGGAGCAGCTGGTGGAATCACCATGTCTCCGTCGGCGTCCACCTCAAGCACAGTGCCGTCGAAGAGCTGAGGTGGCTCCTCCTCCTGTGCCTCTGCCTGTGCCTCAAGCAGTACCTGTACCGGGACCTCCTCAGCTGGTGCCTCCTCGGGGTGCTGGGGAACTGACGGTCCAGCAGGGCGTGAACCTCCGGTGACAGCACGAGCGGTCTGAAACTCACGAACCATCTGACAAAGGAAAAGAAAATCTGACTCAGTATAGAATAAATCAAAATGATGAAATCTTTTAACAAAAAAAATAATATAAATTAGATTTTTATGCGAAAATAGGGTAATTTTGAAAGATGATATGACTTTCTAGATGTTGAGTCCTTAATTTCCGACCAGTTCTAACTTAAGGCTGCGTCCTACAGTCAACACCGCTCTGATACCACTCCTGTCACACCCGGTTTTCGAGGGAAAACCAAGTGCGTCTCATATGTGCGCCAGGATCATGTTTACACACATATGATAGACAAAAGAGTGTAATATCGAAACACAGTGTTCTAAAATACAAGAGATTTATTATAATATTCATATTACACTCTCGGGAGACACGAAGGTCTTTATCGCAGGACAAGCGATAGCTAAACGAAGTGTCTTCAACTTCCATCTTCCACAGGCATCTTGACTGGGGGAAACGCAAGCCTCAGAACTCATCGTAGTCGCTGTAGTATTCTTCTCCATTTCCTTCTTCTGAATCAGCAATGACAAGCGTGAGTACACCTAACTAGGTACTCAGCAAGTGGGGTGAAAATGCAAGGCCACAAGGATAGGCTATGGTTCACAGCAGTGAGCTTTTTAGAGTTGATCAAGTTTTTATTAGCAATTTCCTATTTACTAGATGTAAGTTTATACCATCCCACTTAAGCATTTAAAAGAACATCTTTTTCTAAAACCCACGGGTAAAACCACGATTTAGATTCCATCTTTAAGTTCAATTATCATGTGAGGGTCCAAGCCGCTCTTGACCGTGAGCACGGCTGATATTTCAGTTTTACACTCTACAGAGGTTGTACACTTTCACCATAGCTCGTGTTCCCCATGTTGCTCGGGTTGGCCAAACCCTTAAACACTTCCAAGGTGAGTGGCTAGGGGTCCACTTCGAAGCCTTTACAAAGATATGCAAAAGTCCAACAACCCGCAAGAGTTACAGCTAGGGCAGACCACAACCCTCCCTAATGGTCAACACTTTAGCAAAGGCTGCTACCCCAAAAGGACCGGGTTGTACCCCTGCAACCCCAGACCCCCTCTGCTCCTTTCGGATAAGGCCATCAGTACAATTATACACCTAATTAATCGGCTAAGGTCAGATCCCATTTTGACACCATGGTTGCACTGTTTTCTTGGGTCGTTCTCCATGTTCCGATTAAATAATCGTTCTCTTGTATTAACCAACATTTATTATCAAAGTTGTCATGATCAATAATTTTATAAAGATCCAATTTAACCATTCCCAAGGTATTGCAACACTAAGCATGAACTAACCCAAAATATTATTTAAAACAGGGGTTGGTACAAGGGCGCATGGTAAAAGACTAGGTAAATCCTTAAAAAGGTGATCCCGTCAAATTAATGCAATAAAAGTAAATTTTAGTTTGACATGCAGTTATATAGGACAAAAAGAATATGCGGGGAGGGCCACTTGCCTTGTTCTACAAAGAAATCTTCCTCTTCTTCGAAAAGTTATTCTTGATCCGCGTCGACGGGCGACTCGGTTGCAACTGGCACGAGATCTACGATTAAAACAATAAAACAATAAGAAAACAGTACATCAAACATTTCTAACAGACTAAAACAAGCGTCTAAAACTAACAAGCTCGAAAAGACGAACGATTGGACACCAAGAACGCTAAAAACGGAGCTAAGACGGAAAAGATATGGGCAAAACAAGTTTTAGGGACTTGCTGGCAAGAAAACTAAGCTTACAGGGGCTTAACTGCGAAAACCAGGGGCTAAAATATAAATACGCATTAAACCCGAGGGCTAACGCGTAAAAGACAGGGGCTGGGCTTCGGGATACAAAAATAGAGAAGCTTAGGGTGCTTTCTGTAAAAAAAATCAGGACCTAAATCTAATTATTTTTGAACTAGACAGGACGGCAGGTTGATTACAGAGAAAGGCAGGGGCTCTTTAGCAAAAGTGCCGGCACTGACCGTTACTCGGCCGGATTGACTTGGGTCGCGATGAATGTGGGCCGTTGGATGAGCATCGGACGGCTGACAGGAAAGGGGCGGGTCGGGCGGCGGCGGGAACGCCGGCGTGCGGCGGCGCCGGACCGGGATTTCGCCGGCGAAGCTCGAACTTGAGCTGCCGGGCTCGGTTTTGAGCGTGGTTTGGTGCTAGAGGACCGTGGTGAGATGGCGAACACGATGAGGGTGATCTCGTCGAGGATTGCGCGGCGAAGCCGGCGATCGACGATGAACAGAGGCGGCGGAACTCCGGCGAGGTGAGTGGAGGGGCTAGCGTGCGAAAGAGAGGGCGAGAAGAGGCTCGGGGTGTTGCTGGGGAGTTGGCGAGCGCGTTTAGGGGGTTCTAGTCGTCCAATTCGCTACGGCGGCGGTGCTCGACGACGAACGGCAGCGGCGGAACGCCGGTGAGGGCCGTCGGGGTGCTAGAGTGCGAAACAGAGAGCGAGAAGGGGCTCGATGCGTTGCTTACCGCAGCGCGAAGCTTCCTGAGTGGCTGGACGGGGTGGAGCAGTGCCGGAGCGACGGATCGACGACGCGGCGGCGCTCGGGCGACGGCGTGAATTGGAGCTGCTCCGAGGGGAGTGTGGTGTGCGAGTGGCCGAAGGGGTTCCTGGGGGCTCGATCGTCCTCTTTATAGGGCGGAGGGAGGGAAAGGAGGGGTCGGTGCCGAGGGGAAGGGAGAGGCCGGCCATCAATGGCGATCGGCAGTGGAGGAGGGCGTTTCGAGAGAGAGAGAGAGAGCGAGTGGGGGCGGGAACGAGCGGTCGGAGGCGGGTGCTCCACTGAGTATTAACCCCAGCTCGGTGGAGGGGAGAGTGAAGGGGAAGGGGAGCTGGAACGGCGCCAGGGAGGCCGAGCGGCTCGGTCGGCGGCGAGGCAGGGGAGGGGCGCTGGAGGTTGGGGGTGACCCTGACGGGTGGGCCCCACCTGTCGGCGGCGGTGAGAGAGAGGAGAGGGGGAAGCGGCTTGGGCCGTAGCCGGGCCGAAAGCGGGGACGACCGCACGGTGGGAGAAGAAAAGAGAGGGGGGGGGGAAAGCTGGGCCGCGCGCGCTGATGGGCCGAAAAGAAAGGGAAGGGGAGATGGGCCGCGGAAGAAAAGAGAGAGAGACGGGCTGGGCCGGGAGAGAAAGAGAGATTGAGAAAGAGTTTAGGGAGCGTTTCTGGACTTTTTCGTGATTTTGAAATTCTCACACAAATCAAACAAAAGACATGCAAACAAAAAATGATGCACATGCACTTATTGCTCCAAAATTATTTAAATGATGTTTAAATATTTTTAGGCTCAAATTAATTTAAAAATTTAATTAAGTCTTTAGAAAATTAAATTAAACCAAGTTGCTATGATTTATTTGTGATGGAATTTTAGGGTGTTACACACTGTCATGCTTCCACTGTTTGCCGGACCCATTCATTGCCGAGCTGGAGCCTGGGACAGCGAGAACATGGAAGGCTTCGTACTTTAGTTTCAGTTATGGAAACAAACGAGCATGCTGTACCTTATAAAAAAAGAGCATCTTGTGGGTGATTGATTCATTTGTTGAATTGATAGGATCTCGCTCTGAAGACGGTGAAAGGATGCGTGAAAGGACTCAAAGGAGAGACACCACAGCTCACGCAACCAAGTTCAGAAAAGAGAAACACTTCATTCTGAAGAAGCGTGCCAGTGCAGAGTCAGAGACCGCAAACACGCAGTTCTGAATCTTCCACATTCCAAACTTGCATTAATAAAAGAGGATTCCTGACACAAGGAATTAAGAAATTAAACACCATGGGGTTCTTCAAAATCACAGTTGCAAGATCGGTCACATCGCATTATTTCTTCCGTTAATTCTATATCATCGCACTGCTCCGGCTATGGCTGTCTGAAGCTTCACATCATGGGCCTCTCCAGCAGAGCCGAGATGTACCACTCGTCGGCGTTGGGCCCCTTGTCCAGCTTCCTGCCGGTGTTCCACCGGAGCTTCCTGAATCCGACCTTCTCGATGATGGGCACGTACACCTCCGTCATCTCCTTCCCGGTGCAGAAGAAGTGGTCCAGCCAGAATATGCCCCCCGGCCGGAGGACGCGGTAGATGTCGTAGAGCTCGGCGTCCAGCACCTCGCCGGGGATCCACCGGCCCAGCGCGTGCATCGAGTGCACGATGTCCAGCGTGCCGTCGAAGAACGGGAGCCGGCCGCCGGCGGCGCCGAGGTGCAGCGGGATGAGCCCGCGCGACGCCACGAAGGCACCGAACGGCGCGCCGAGGTCCAGCGTCGTGGTCACCACGGTCACGCCACGCTCCGCCATGCGCGCCGCGAACGTGCCCGTGCCGCCGCCGATGTCGAGCCCGACCCGGATCGTGCCCCGGGGCTTGGACGCCAGCACGGCGTCGATGTCGTAGTCGAGGTCGCCGCCCTGCTGCCCGACCCACCGGCGCTGCTCCTCGCCGGCGAGGTCGAAGCAGGCCTTGCAGTCGTCGCCGCCGTGGCTCCCGTTTCCCGGCTGGCGGCGGCGGGCGCGGCCAACGAGGCACGAGTAGTTCTTGCACGAGTAGGGGCCCCACTCGACGGACTTGTCCGGCGGGGTGACCCATAGACTCTCCGGGAACGGCGTCGGGTCCGGGAACCCGGCGGGGCCGCGCGCGTGGCAGCGCCGCCTCGGGAGCGGCTCGCAGCCCCGGAGCATGAGGCTCTCGGCGAGCGCCGCGTCGGAGGGGCAGTCGCCGGTTACGTTGTACGTCATGTACTTCCTGAGCTCGTCGCGGTGGCGGTGGCACGCGGCGCCGACGGCGGGGTAGAGCTTGTCGGAGTCGAGGTTCGGGGTGTAGCCGAAGGGGAGCGGGTGCGGGCCGAGCGCGAGGGTGAGCTCCTCGTCCGGCGTCAGCTTGGGCGGCGGCTCGTCCCGCTTCATCTTGGCGAAGTTGGAGATGAGCCTCTTGATGATGGCGTCGGTGGCCTCGACGCGGCGGTGCAGGTCGACGGCGAGGCTCTGGCTGGAGGAGAGGATGCTGAGCGCGAAGTCGAGCGGGGAATCGCCGCCGCCGCCGCCGTCGCTCCCGACGCCGGTGACTTGGGAGAAGGAGACGGACAGGAGGATGGAGACGGAGTTGGTGACGAGGAAGAGGAGGAGGATCTTGGTACGGTCGGAGTAGTGCCTCTTCTTGGCCGTGGCGTGGTGAAGCGCCGGCGGTGAATGTGCATGGGTGTTGCTGTTGCTTGCACCGGCGGGAGCGTCCATTATTTGAGACTGGTGCTGGCTGGTTGGTTTTCTTGGATAGCCTTCCATGATGCCCATCTGCAGTTCATGCAACACGGCGTGTTGGTTGCCATCTTCAGCTATATATTCTTTCTGTTTCACGGCCATTTGAGGACTACAAAAAACACAGTATTCACCATGTCATGTTAGCGTTGCTTAAGCAGGACGGGTCATCGTTGAAAGATTGTTGCTACATTTGGTTATAAAAATTTCTATAGTTGAGAGTCGAGAGGGTTGGAGAAAGGGCAAGGGGTATCCTTTGCGTATTTCATCAGTCATATACGTGGACTTCATGGTTAGCATAACAATCTCCCAATCGCATTGTATTTGGTCCCTCTTGCGCCACTGTCCGTTAATACAGGTGGTCGTCCTTCAACCAGCTCCGTTTCTCTGAGCTACTGCTGCTTTTTGTGGAAGTTAACGTAACCTCGAGGCCTTTGTCTTGGCAGCTGGTGATGGCTAGGGATGAAATCGGTCGGAAACGATCGAAAATTTTTATTATCATTTTCTAACCATATTTTTTACTTGGAAACGTTAATTTCGAAAACGATAGCGATAACGGAAAAGTCGGTATATCGGAAACGAAAACGTCGAAAACTTCAAATCGAAAACTTTATAGGTCAATTTCAACGACCAACATTATTACATATTTATATATCATTTATGCATGTTCCTACCTTCTCGCATCCAGATTCGACACAGCTTCAACTTGTATTATTCAGATTAGCTCCCAGGTCGACTCCGTTGCCCCATTTCGACGCAGAAGTCTGCTCAACCTGTAATTCCCAGCCCCATATCAGTGTGAACTGCTCACCAAGATTGCTCCCCAGTTTTGCTGCCATCACCCTCACGACTGATAAGTAGTCTCTGTATCGCTGAAGATGTTCAGTGGAGCACAACTGCTCCTAGTTTATTATCGATTTGAAGTATCTGCCATTTTGAGAACACAGCTTATTTTGACCTTTCCATAAACTCCACTTGCCTTTATAATTTTGTAATATGGCGGTTTTTATTTTTCTTTAGAGCAGTTGTCAGGTACTCTGTTTTTACATATTAGCTAAACAGGAAATTTGAATACGGACCTTGCTCTATCAGAATCGTTGTTTGTTACTTTTTTAGTTGTTTACTTTCCCAAAGCTAGTTGCAACAATCTGGTGTCTTGCTGTATGAGGTGGAAGATGTCGTCCGATTCATTTTTCTGGAATCAATTTGCTATGGTTCTTCCATATGTTTCATGCAGTGTAGATGGACGTTCTTGTTAGCTCTCCTCTTCGTGACAGTTGTATGTTTTGTAAACTTTACAAAAGCTTAGCTATGAATTCGATACCTTTGAAAGTATAGATGTTCTGAAAATCAAGAACAAGGTAGATGAATATTTGTTGTGCTGTGGAATATTGCATACTAATTGTGAAATTTTGGGAAGCACTTCATTTGCCTTCGTTTTCAAATGAGCTACTTGTTTGTTTGCCCAGGTGGACTTAAAGAGTTTGGCCAATGAAGAAGTTGACTATGCTGACTTGGGTTTTGTGTCATGTCTCTAGGCTATTGATATTGTCGCATTCAGTGCAAATACGAAAAACCACTCACTTGTATAGTCATGTTATCTTTTCCAATTTTCTGTTGAGAATCATGAGTTCTGAGTTCTGAAAGTGCCCAAGCCCTGTTTTGATTCATGGTAGCTCTATTGAAACTCAAGCAGATCCCTTTTCCTCCTTATTTTTTATCAACCTAGGAGAATTGGCTGCTGAGCGACACAGGAAGGTAGAATATAGCATTGGGAAAGAAAAGGAGAGAAGTGGGAAAGAAGGCAACCTATCAGGTGAAAACCAACTCCTCCGTGCAAACTTTAGAAACCACAATCTAGACCACACGATGTTGATCCAATGGGCCTCTCACCTCCCATGCATGTCCCCATGCATGTTTGTTTTGCCAATCCCCCCTCCCACGTTTCCTATGATTTTGCAAATTCTTCATCCCACCTCCCATGCATGTCCTCATGCATTTTAGTTTTCAAAGTTTGCGTGGAGGGGTTGTTTTGCAGATATGTCCCTGGAAAAGAAAGGGGAGAAGGTTGAATCCCCTTTCTAAAGGGTGGAGGGAACACATTTTTTTCTCCCCGAATTCCTTTTATGATAAATTATGAGAAAAGAATATCTCTTTTCTCAATTTGCTGAAGATGCTCTTAGTTTAGGCACATCTTAAGCTAAAAAATGTATGGGCTCGGTACAAAGAGTAGTGCTTGATCATCAAAACATGATAACGATGATAAACTATGGACATTCTGTACTGATATATTCAATCACAAATTAGCAGGTATCAAACATCAAGTTGGAAGATGACATTAGTGAATAGTCCGGTAATAATAACGACGTGGCCGCGTAAATAAAAAACCGAAAGAAATAATGAACATTCTGTGCAAATAAAAGATTTCATGTCACAAATTTCCACGTGTGCAAATCACCTGCGAATTTCAGGCTGCTAGTGAAGAATCATGTTTTCCATATCCTCTCGGAGAGTCGAGGGAGTGAGAGAGAGAATGACTCCAAAGGCGGGACTTCGTGTGTACTCCAGGCTTCAAAAAAAAATTTCCATAAGAAAAGAATCATAATTCCTAAACCGAGTGTCTAGATTAAATTACGATTGCATCTTGTTTAAGATATATTTTTTAGAAAAAAAGATCACAGTCAAATATATTCTGATGAAAATATATTCAAGGTTTAAGAGAGATTTGTTCTAGAAACAATACTACACTTTCAGTCAGAACAAAAAAAGGTATTAGAATGTTTGGTTACTTTTGTAACCTGTCATCCCCCCCCCCCCCCCCCACTATATATATACCCGTGAAAAAAAGACAACGCTTTCCAAGATTTTACGGTTTGGCGTGCAGAAGAACATCGGATTCGGACGCGCTTGCGCTTCCTATCGGAATCGGCAACAGGGAGGGAAAGGGGGCCTCCGCTGCTTACTTGCTTATAAAAATACAGGCGTCCGCTACCAATCCACACGACGAAACACACGATAAGACCACGGGTCGCGTCAGGCATCACGCACGCACCGCAAGCGCCGCCCGCAGCACGGCAGCAGCCATGGCGCAGCCGGGGCCGGACGCCGCCGCCGCCAGGCGGAAGCTGGAAGCGATTGTCCGGAGGATGGAGCCGGTGATGGAGCGGCTGGACCGCGTGATGCTGCGCCATAGCAACCTCACGCCGGCCGGAGCCAAGCGGAAGCAGCCGGAGGCGCAATCTACAACTAGCCGCCCGCTCAGTTTTCTGCTAGAAATTGATCATAGACGCGCCGAGTACAGCGTAAAATTCAACCGGATTTACGAAGAAGCGATGAGGGAGCTTGAGGAGGTTGAGGCGTCGGCTCAGTTCCAGGACATGCAAGGTCCCGATGGCATGGAGGTGGACACCTACGCCTCCAGCAACTGATCGTCCGCTACATCTGCATCTAACATCTTAATCTTGAGAAGTTCTAACAAATACAGATTGACAATCCGCACACAAAAAAATATGCAAGGAGAGAAGAAAGGGGAAGAAAACGTTATTAATGTCCGTTAAAAAACTTTATCAGAAAACGTTATCAATGTCCGTTAAAAAAACGTTATCAATGTGAACTGGAACGGTGATACTGTTAATATGTGAGCGGTCAACCGGCGACAGAAAATTTTTTAAGTCAAAGAAGAAAACTCCTTTCCATCTTTGAAGAAAATGATGGATAGCTGCATGAGCTGAACGTGTCCCAATATCCAAGCTCGTGTAGGTCCAAACGGTCAAGACCTACAATCACCGATACACCAAGTCCAACTCGAAACCTAGAACGATAACAATACGGGGAGCTAGATCACGAGCCTGTTCGACCGATCTAGACTTGACTTATTTTGGCTTGTTTCGACTTATTTACTTTCATATAATACTATTTATTCTACCAGTCGAGCATTATTTATTCTATTAGCTAAACAGACTCATGATATAGGTTTAGAGTTTAGTTTTTAGGGTTCAGAATCTGGACACGTCGTATAGCAGCGATACGCCCAGCCGTAAGTCACGCACTCACAAGGCACGCGCGCAACAAACTTCTGCTTCGTATTCCTAACCCTACGTTTCGGAGTCCGGAACATGCTGGTCGGACTCCATGGGACACGGTGGATGTGCACGAGTATTGACGATGATACTTTCGAGAGACTTTGGATTTGATTCTGAAATTACTTCTACACCAAAACAGCAGAGGACTAATGCACAATACACTCAACAGTGAAATCGATTTTACGACACGAGCTAGCTATATCACAGTTAATGGACTTGCAAAGAGGACATAGCTGCTAGAGTGCTATCACTGCAACCTTTTACTCCCACTTATCGTTGCCTTTTTTTACATATATCGATTTTTTTTCGGTAAGATATCAACTTATTCAGTTACATTTGAATCATTGAATTTCATCAAGTTATACTTGAATTAGTGACCCCAAGGCCAACAGGGATCAAAGGAGCCGGATATAATGCAACAAAGGAGATTCGGAGAGCTAGTTACACATGATCAGTTGTACATTGCTTATGGGCTAGTAGTAGATTTTGTGACACTAGGGCCAAATCGCTGCTGCTCACTACGAGAGGAAGAGACGAGGCAAGCAAGGAAGAGCTGTGAGTGGCAAATTGCCAACCGCCTAGAAGTACAAATGATTCGAGCAGGAGTGACGCCGGCGAGGAGGCCGAAGTTCAGCAGGACGGCAGGAGCGTGTCGGAGACTCAGAGGCGGTGGCGGCGCCGACCAGAGTGGAGAGGAGACGAAGGAGTTTCTAGAAGGATCTAGTAGATCAACGGCCCTAATTGATTAAGAAGACCAATGAACGGTCACAGGACATTTGATGGACTCGAGATCGGACGGCCTTCAGGACATCCACCCGGGTTATCTGCGAGCCCATTTCTTTTTCTTCCGGTCCAAGCAAAACCCTTGCCTGCCAGTGCTGCTGCGGCTGGAGAAGCCAACCCGCTCGACCCCATGGCGAGGATCAAGGTACGATCGCCTCGCCACTCAGATCTGAAGTTGTTGGGATTCTTGGGAAACCAATCTGATCAGTTCCTTTCTCATCTAGCGCCATGCGGCGACTAGGAGGCTTTCGCGCCGATCGAAAGAGGACAAGCGTAGGCTGAGCGAGGGTGGAGGAAGCACCGCTAGAGCCGAGGTCTGCGTCTTACTGAAAATTCCGCTTGTTTGATTTGATGTGATGTTAGCTACCTGCTGGATTCGTCTGGTTCTCTTGTTCTCGTGTGGTGTGACTACAGGAAACTCCAGAGGAGGATTATGCCAAGCGGGACCTGACAGTACCGTCTCTGTTTATGCGTTCTTTCCCTTGATGTGAAGTGCGAAGCAAATAATGTTTGTGATGAGTGCTGTATTTCCAATAATAACGAGATGTGATGCTCATAGCCTTATACATTTTGAGTGCTGACATCGGGGAAACAGCTGATTGGATTGTTATTTGGCGCCCTTTGGCACTTGACATTGTTTAGTGTTTATTTGTTGCCTTCGGTATAAATTGCTCAGGTGATTTTGGGGGAAAAACTTTGTATGCAAGTGCAGTCAATATTACTGTTGAACCTTGTGAAAGAGAGGGAGAGGGTTTTGGGGAGCACTTGCAAGTTACAGTCACAATGTTGATTGTGCACCTAGTGGAAGAAATCTGTACTAGCTTTTGTTAGTGTTGCCATCTGTACATATAGCTTAGGTGATTTGGATCTGTACTAGCTTTTGTTAGTGTTGCCATCTGTACATATAGCTTAGGTGATTTGGAGAAGGCTCTAGTTTTTATTTGGGAAACACTTTGTACTGCTAATGCAATCAATGTGGGATTTTGAGACTTGTGGAAGAAATTTGTACTAGCTTTAAATTAGGACATGTTCCCCTTTTTTTCTCTTTTGACAAATAAGTGCCCTGATCTCTTTCCATACCTTCTGATTTGGAAAACCTTGTGGATTATTGCAAGTACCTAAGTTCTTGCCTTTTTTCTAATCTAGAGTTGATATCATGGGGATGGAAACAAAAGAAATTGACCAGGCTTACAGACGCATTTTTCAATATGATGAGGTGCTTGTCTATATCCTGCCCTCTTGTGCCGCTATTGTATCATTTTCTCTCAGATATGTGCTCTGGCTATGTTGCAGGTCGAAGCATCTCTGCTCACGAGGATGCAAGAGATTGTTGAGGCTATTGAAGAGCTGAATGAGAGCAAGGCTTTATTGGGTGACAAGATATCAGCTCTGAAGACGGCAACCCGATCTTCAGATTCTGATAATGTGAAGAGGATCAAGCACGCCACGAGGAGAATATCGGAAATGATGGACAGGATCGGTGATCTGCAAAAAAACTTGTGGAAGTAAATGTTAGCAGCAGCGTAGTGGGGGAAGAAAGAGACGAACGGGATTTAGGAATCGAAGAAGAACAGATGAGCAGTGGGAAGAACAGAGGGCAGCTTTGTGCCTCAGGAAGAAGAACAATGTTTGTGTTTACAAATTAATCGATGATCCCCGCTCCTCTCACTCCTGTTGGTTTATATTGGGTTACATGGCTCCCAGCCCACACAGTGCACGTAGGCACACACTTCATCTATTCACTTCCAGTAAACCCGCGAGCTGGCCTCCTGGGCCTCATGCCCACTCGTGACCCATTACTTGCTGAGTTCAATGCCAAGACTCTTGTTCTCCAATAGCCTGTACACCTGAGCTACTGACATTCCCCCTTCCTTAAGAGCAGCTTGCCCCCAAGCTGCCGAATCATGTTGAGCACCATAGAATTGAAGATGAGACAAAAATGCTATCACCAGTATGAGACAGCAGACTCAAGAAGCTTCCAACTTGCAACAAGCATCTCATGGATCATCCACAACTTGATGGTAAAATTGAATCATGCAGCATGATAACCTCCAGTAGTTGATGAGCTCTTGCGTGATCAGAACACAACACTGATGAGCAGCACTGATGAACACCCTGACAATATGAACCAAAGCAATCGTGTGATCACAAGAGCTAGGGAAGGGCAGGCCGGCCACAAGAGCAAAAACTGGGTGAAACTCCTGTACAAGAGCTGAAATCTCAGGAAGAAATAACATGTTGCAGACTTGCACAACCAGCTCATAATGCTGCAGAGAAACGATTTGGAAGTCTGAAGCAAAACAATAGCTATCAAGGGACCAAACTGCCTGAGGAACAAAAGATAAGCAATGCATCTGACCCTCATTTCCAGTCACAACATCATTGGAGACAGCTAAAAATAATTGCTCAGACTCAGGAGATAACACTTGTTGGTTAGAGGCAGCACCAAGAGCAGCACCATCTTGCAAAGAGAAAACCTCCAATAATTCTTGCACTGAATAAGCATCACTGATCTGTGACAAACATTGTAGCACTTCTTTCTGATCTGAAACTGCAGTAGCAAAGAATAGGACCTTCAGACCTTTCATGTGCAGAACGTATATGCAATAATGTTCCATAATTAATCTGACTGCCACAATGGGGTAAGCACCACTCAGACTCTTTACTAGTACCAATGTAGCAGGTATACATCTGAATATGTGAGAAGCTTTGAGCAGCCACAGAAGATTATTGGAGCAACTAAAACACCAGAAGGTACTTGCTCCATATACACAACCTGATAGCCAATAATAACCACCACATATACACAAGCTGTCCTGATGTAGCAGCATCCAGAGATAACTTGAAAACTGATCAAATAATGTCACTGCAATTTCCATCAGAGCTGATGATGTCCGCAGAGTCTTATCTAACCAACTGGAGTACACTGTCAGAAAATGCATCAGCGACATATCAAGCACTTGGACAGCAATAAGCAGCAAATCCAACCCACTGTAGATGATCAGAGACGTTTGCAAAGCTGTGGAACCATAAAAGGATGGCAAAAGGTGAACTCTAGCACTTGGCACTACAATTTCATACAATTTCCACCAATACTGCAACCACACTCCACTGATATCACAGAAGAAGAAGATCATCATAGGCTTACTTAGTGAACTGCACATTCCACTTGGCCTAGACAGGAACTTCTCCCGCTGCACAATCACCAGTACCATGTGACAACTGAAGAATGGCCAAGGAAGTGGCCTTAACTGAACACATTATTCACGGACACCACAAACTGCCACGCAACTTTGCTTTTCCCACGATCAAACACACCACGAGCAATAGAATACACCAGCATCCTAACTTGTATAGAAGGTGGCCATGGTAGCCTCAGGTTGACATCTTCCTGACCACTACCAAATAACATGCCTAAACTGAAATATGGTCCCTTGGTAACTAAATTAGCAGGAGCTGGCTCTAGTATTAATGGCATCTGACCCATCAGGTCCTCTAACAACTTATGGTCAACATGATACTCAATGGCACTATCCATCAGAACAAAGCCCATGGAACAAGCAGGGATAAAGCTGGTGATGTACCTTTGATGCATTTCACCGAACACCACTTGAGCAGTCATGGAAGTGGATGGATGCTTGCGTGCAACGGCCATCACAATGACGGGTAGGCGCTTGACCTCCTTGGGAACATCCTGGAACTTGAGCACAATAGGCACAGGAGTGGACCTGGTGGGCATGGAGCTAGTGATGTCGACCGAGATGCTGAATCTCGTGGCGGTGGTAGCCGGAGTAGTGGTGGATGTGGTCGGCGAAGTGGACGGAGACGCCGCGGTTGCTGCCGCAGCAGGGAACAGCTCAGTGTCGATATGCTGCGCGATGGCGCAATGAGGGCGACGCTGCACAAACCGAATCGGGCGAAGCTGGGCTTGCCACGGACGTCGAGGACGAGGCACACGCTGAGGAGCGCGCCGCGGACGTCGAGGACGAGGCGGGCGCGGTGGAGCCCGCTGCCGTCGCCGAAACCGAAGCATCCGCAGTCGACCTCGCCGCGGGCATCGAGGGTGAGGCAGGCGCGGAGGAGCGCGCCGCGGTCGTCGAGGTCGAGGCTGGCGCGGAGGAGCTCGACGTGGATGCGCCACACCAAGGCCGCCGTCGATGAACTCGTCCCACTCCATCTCCCCACGATCGCCGTGACGCTCCCTGGTCTGGATCTGGGGCATGTCGATGAGCTCGTCGATGAGGTTGCCGCGCTTGATGATGGTGTGGCTGGCGAGCTCAGTGATGGGCGCGGACGCTGTGACGACCGAGGAAACTACGGTGGAGGACACTGGCATCGACGCGCCGGTGAGTGGAGCGGACGTGGCCGGCGCCGCTGCGGAAGGTGTAGTTGCAGGTGCGAGGCCGGATGCGGGCGAGGCCGAGGCGGCGGTGGAGCGCGAAGAGGAGAAATGCCGATCCATCCTCTCTTCGTGCTCGGCGAAGATCCTGCGAATCTCATCGAGTAGGAACGCCATGGAGGGAGAAATTGCTGCAGGGACTCCATGAATTCGCGTCTCTGATACCAATTGTTAGCAACAGGGTAGTGAGGGAAGAAAGAGACGAACGGGATTTAGGAATCGAAGAAGAACAGATGAGCAGTGGGAAGAACAGAGGGCAGCTTCGTGCCTCAGGAAGAAGAACAATGTTTGTGTTTACAGATGAATCGATGATCCCCGCTCCTCTCACTCCTGTTGGTTTATATTGGGTTACATGGGCTCCCAGCCCACACAGTGCACGCAGGCACACACTTCATCTATTCACTTCCAGTAAACCCGTGAGCTGGCCTCCTGGGCCTCATGCCCACTCGTGGCCCATTACTTGCTGAGTTCAACGCCAATGCTCTTGTTCTCCAACAGCCTGTACACCTGAGCTACTGACAGTAAAGTTCTCGCAGACATCCGAGCAAGTCAGGTACAGATCAAGCATTGCCTTAGTCGATCAGAACCTGGCAGGCCAAGAGGCGAGTGAAGGGTTACTGCTTGGTTTCCTGGGCCATGCGTGGAGGCTTGCATAAGACTGACCAAGGCTTAGGTGAAAACAAAGTGATGTTGATGGAATGGAATACTGAGTGGGGTACGGGAAAGGTCCATGTACTTGCTATCCGATGCTGAGGGATGCCGAGTTGAATGTGTCCGCAGAAAGCAGGGAATTACGTGATACAGACGCGTATGTCGGTGTGCACTCCTATGATGACAGATTCAGCTACTCGTTGTATCAAGTCTGGATTATTTCTCCCTGAATTCATAACTGCGGTGTGTTGATGCGACAATATTATTAGGCCACTACGAGGCAGGGACGGCAAAGCTACAACGCATACGCACGCAAGGAAGGAAGAGTCCACGCCGCATGCACCCGATCGATCCCTTCTTCTTAGACTACTAGTGCTCTGAGAGACAAGCCCCCCCCCCCCCCCCCCCGTGCCGTGCGCGAGCGAGGCGATGGCGCAGCCGGTGGAAGCTGGAAGCGCTGGTCCAGTCGATGGAGGAGATGGACCGCGTGATCATGCGCCACCAGAAGCTACCGCCGGCGGGCACCAAGCGCAAGCAGCCGGAGGCGCGTCCCTGTCCTCCGCCCAGCTATTTGCTGACCGTCGATCAGAGAGTCGCCGAGATAAAAGCCCAAGGCATGCGGCTCTTCCATGAGGCGATGGAGGAGCTCGACGAGGTCGCCAAGTCTCTGGCTTTGAGCAACGGTGAGGAGGAGCAACAGCCGCAGGAGCAGTGCAGGACACCATGATGCAACAGGATTGAAAATTTGAAACACGACTCGCCGTCGCAGCGGGTTTTTGATGCTGTGGATGACTGGAGCCTGATATATGACTGATGTTATGCTACTGGATGCAGCAACGACTGAATTGGATCATAGTGCAGTCTGTGTCCAGTTCTTTCTTCTTTGAAAGTCTCTTTTAGCCGAGACATTATGCTATTGCAGTTGCAGTGCACGTAAAAGTAAAACAGACATAGCTAGATAAATAATGGTGTTAATTTAGTACCAAGCTATCAATGATCAACGCAATGCGTGGCTCAGTTAATTCATTCTCTCACGTACGATTTGATTGTAGTGCCCATTCAGTTAGATTGCAGAGAGTCAAGTCGTTTTCTGAATATTGACGGCATGCAGTGCAGCGAGATTCCGTTTTCTCCATGTTTTGCCCAAATGTGCTAAACGCCTTTCAATGTAGATGGGGGTCCACATGAAAAAATTGTTCCAATAAGTTTTGTACTATATTCCCATAAGTTTTCAATAAATCTATATATAAAACTATAAGTTGACATGTTGTTCTACAAAAGTAATTTTGATTTTTTTAGAACTAGTTAAGCACACATTTGAACATATGCGAGTCATGAATGAATATCCCAGAGCAGCCAGCTGCCCAGCCACCGTTTACAAATTAAGCGTCTCGCTCCCCTCGGATTCATATGTGTTTATGTTTATATTGCACGCTCGGAATCTGAGTCATACGTATTTCTTAAACTTGTCTTGCATTCTTTTTTTTCTTTTGAGCATAATAACTTGTCTCGCATCCGCCTCTTTTTTCAGCGCGGCCCAACAATCGAGACGGTCCCTTCGGCCCATCCTCGAAACAACTCTCTCTTCAAGCGCACGACCCAGGAGCCCATCGGCAAAAGTCAGCACGAAGTCGTCCTCTCTTTTAGAAAAGGGCCGCACGAAGCCCTTCCAGCGGGAAAAAAATCCAGTGCGCGGATCCGCCGGTCACTTCCCATCCAACGACGCCGCGCGAAGACGCACGCGAGGGAAACGGCGACCCGGCTTCTTTCCACACGACTCGGCTTTTTTCTGCTCGGCTCCGCACGTGAAGCGGCTCATCCGCTCGACGGACTCGGCTCCTGGCGCATCGCATCTGCTCGGCAACGGCGACGGGTCCGCGTCAAGGTCGTGGTGTGCGGGGCCGAGCTGGAGCGCATCGCCGCGGCCGTCGCGCGGAGGCAGCGGAGCGGAGGCGCCGCGGCCTGCCGCCGTCGCATCACCCGCCGCGCTCAGAGCCGGAGGGGGAGGGCGCCGGCGCAGCGCGGCGAGTGGCGCCCCACGCTGTACGGCATCCCGGAGGAGGCGTAGAGCTCCGGCGCCGCACCAGATGGTTAACTGAGCTCGGGGATTGCTGTTTTGGGAATGGTTATGTTGTGTGCTTGTGTTCGTGCAGTGCAGGGTGCGCGCGTGCTATTTACCAGGAAGTGCTGCTGCTCTGCACTCCTGATGATTGTTTGATTCACATGTGTTTTTACCATGGTTTTTTCAGATAATGAATGGAAGTAATCTCTGGCAATATTTTTACCACCGTAACTGATCGCGTGCGGAGCCTAGCAAAAAGAAGCCGAGTCGCGTGAGCCGAGCGGAAAGAAGTCAGGTCGCCGTTTTCCTCGCGTGCTTCTTCGCGCGGTGTCGTTGGATGGGAAGTGACCGGCGGATCCGCGCGGCGGCGCATACTGGCGCGCGTGCGCCCCCGGCGCACTGGATTTTTTTCCTTCCAGCGCCCTTGGCATCCACATGCATATCGCCTAGTCTTCCGTTGACGTATGTGCCATCGCCTCTGCCTCTGCCAAACTCAACACAGACAGAGACAGGAGAGAAGCAACTCGGGCCGACGGCGATCGCCACTCTGATGGCTGATGCTGATTTATTTTGAGAGAAACGTATGATAAATTGATGACTGATGACTGATTTATTTCGAGAAAAAAATACTAATGTTGGCTGACAACGAACACAAAGACGCTCGTGGGCGTGGACACCAACCATACCACATGCGTGGCTGCTGCAACCGCAAAGACTCTGACGCGACAAACAAATACTCACATCACTAGTACGTTCACAGCTAGTCTCACAGTTCATATCTTACCGGTTACCACCCGGTACCCTGGAACAGCGGCATTCCCAAGTCAAACCGGACAGTGAAAGTCATCCCGTTGCTGTTGTGCCGTCCCTAGAGGGAACGAAACAAACACTCTCTGCACTGCAGCACCGGCACACGCTTACATCAGAGACCCACCCACCCGGGGTCAACCGGTCAAAATGGGAGTCAGGAAATCCAGTCAGCCGCCAGCGCCGCCGTGGAAATGTCGACTGCTGACTGGCCTCACCTCTGAATATTACTGCTCGCTGCTGCCTCAAGGCGGGTACAATGCAATGAAACCGGCCATAGCGATGGCTGAAGAAGAGTCGGGCTCTCGGGACTGACGGTACTCTATTTGTTTTCTCTTAAAGAAATATTTTATTCTAGTCATTGAGATTCTTTTCTCTATCTCAATTTCTGTCGCATTCATCTCTTCTCTATACTTTTCTCTATCCCAACTACTACATATTTTATTCCACCATCTCTAACTATCATCTCATTTTCACAAGCACATTCCTTCGTAACACAATCATTTGAAATGATGAATCTTAAATCATGAAATCTGAAATAATTAGTAATACAATTTTTAATTAAATAATAATACTTAGTAATATTATTTAATTAACGAAAAATTAACAATATTCTTCACATACTTATACTAAAATTTATTATCTTTTTTTTAGTTTTTGTTCCTTTTTATTTTTCTTTTCTTTTTCTCTCTTCTCCTCTCCCTTCTCCTCTTTTTTCCCTGCTCTTGTTCACTCCGCCGACCCCCCTCCTCCTCTCTCTCTCGCTCCCTCCCTCCTCCCCACACGCCGCCCCACCACCGCCCCGCCGCACCCCCGCCTCCACCCTGGCCTCCCCACGCGTCGTCCCACCCTCTCCTCCCCCACACACCGCCACCCCGCCGCACCTCGACCTCCCCTCTCCTCTCCCCCACGCCGCCGCACCCCTGTTCCCTCTCCTCTCCTCCACGTCGCGGCGGCCCGGAGCAGGTCGGTGTTGGCCGACACGAGGTGCCGCGGCGGCGAGGGGACGGGAGTGCGGCCCGCGGTTGGCGGTAGGCGGCATGCGCATGACCAGCGCGGTGGTGGGCAGCAAACGCGAGTGGAGCCCCGAGCATCGGTAGCGGCCAGCGGGCGACGATGGCTAGAATGCAGAAGGGGGCGGCGGGGGCGGGCGACGCACAACGGTGGAGGTGGCCGTCGCGTCTGGCTGCCAGCGCAAAGGCGGGCGGGTTGGCGGGGCGAACGGCTGCGGCGGGCGGCCAATGGGCAACGGTGACGGCCAGCGCGTGGACGACGCCTTTTTCTCCGTGCGAGGCGGGCTCCACGCCTTGTTCTCCGTGCGTAGCGTGGCTTCGGTGTCCCGCCACAAATGGTGGAAAGTAAAGCCTCCGGCATTTTACGGTGGGCTTTACCAGGAGCCGGTGCAGACGTTCGTTAGGAAAAAATCTCCTGGAGGGAGCTTTACCGGCCCGCTGCGGGCAGCCTTAAGCTGTGTTTGGATGACAGTGACTAAAGTTTTGTTCCTCAAATAAGTAACAATTAGTGACGAACCTAACAAGCATAATTAACATATAATTAGTATATAATTATTAAATTATTACTGTAACATTATATTGTCTAATCATGGACTAATTAGGCTTAATAGATTCGTATCGTAAATTAGTCCTCGCTTATGTAATGTATTTTGTAATTAATCTACATTTTATACTTCTAATTATTTGATGTGACGGACTAAAACTTCCTGAAACCAAAAACTTCCTGAAACCAAACACCCCCTAGATCCGGCAATTTAAGACGGCAGTGGTCTTTCAATAAAAAAACGACCGCAGTGAGCTACCTCACCGCTGGAATTTAATGGTGCATTTGTCCGCCGGAAAGCGCGCATTTACACTCAGGCCTTGTTTAGATGGAGAATAGTGGGTGGAGATTTGGGGGTTTAGGGTCACTTCGTAATCATTGCGCCACTGTAGCATTTCGTTTATATGTGTGAAAAATTATCCAAAATTTTGATTAATTAGGCTCAAAATGTTCGTCTCTCAGAGTACAACAAAATTGTGCAATTAGTTTTTGATTTCATCTACATTTTGTACTCCATACATGTTACGACATTTTGATGTGATGAGAATCTTCTTTTTGCATAGTGAACTTTGGGGTTGCTTTTTGGAAACTAGGGCCTTGTTTAGATGTTAGAATTAGGAGGTTGAATTTGGGAGTAAGATGTCACTTCGTAACCATTGCGCTACTGTAGCATTTCGTTTGTATTTGTGAAAAATTATCCAAAAATTGATTAATTAGGCTCAAAATGTTCGTCTCGCAGAGTACAACAAAACTGTGCAATTAGCTTTTGATTTTATCTACATTTAGTACTCCATGCATGTTATGATATTTTGATGTGACGGAGAATCTTCTTTTTGCATAGTGTATTTAGGAGTTGCTTTTTGGAACTAAGGGCTAGACAAGGGCTCAGTATCCGTATTTCAGCCCGATGCATTGCATTCAGCTGCTGAATGCGTGGATTTACATTCAGTCAGTGTTTCAGCCTGATGCACACTGCAGATCATAGGCATATGTACCAGCCTTACCAGTAGCTGCTGCATTGGAACCATTCTGAAATTAAGTAGGAGTATTTGCAGCAAATAACTCTGTCACCTTAATTTACCATCAGCAGGAAATAATATTCAGCAAATCAACTAACGATGGTACTCCCTTCGTCCCAAAATATAAGGTCCTGAAGGATTTAAACTCAAAAAACAACAGTAAGAGGAAATGACCTATATACCCCTCATTTTACTCTACCCACCAACTCTCCATCCACCCACCAACCTCATTTAGTTTTGTCCTATCCTTTCAGGACCTTATATTTTGGTACAAAATTTGAACCCTTCAGGATGGAGTATTGCAGAAAGAACAAGTAGCCAGTGGTTTCAACGTGCCACTAATCTCATTTTCTATTATTTTCTCTTAAACATGATCCGTTGTCCATTGCATCTGAATTCATTCTCCATCACATCAGGATCAGGCTTCGCCGCTCCTGGGGCCGTCTGAAGAATTGTTCGTCACTGATTACGATTTCTTTTTTTTCTTTTTTTTGTGGACCAGACACATCGACCGCCGCGGTTTTAATGCGCGCGCGTTAAAAATTTCCGAGATCAGAACCTTCTGGCGTTGAGACAAGACTACTGGATTTAATGATGACAACGACATGTACGATAACTTCTGGCCGGGCGATTCACAGTTCACTTGTCAATGAAACAGTACAGCTCTATGCATCTGCAGGATGCCTCAGTAGAAGATTGATTGACTAAGGCCTTGTTTAGAGGTTGAATTTGGGAGGTCGAATTTAGGGTTTGATGTCACTTCGTAATTATTGCGTCACTGTATCATTTCATTTGTATTTGTGAAAAATTGTCCAAAAATTGATTAATTAGGCTCAAAATGTTCGTCTCACAGAGCACAACAAAACTATGTAATTAGTTTTTGATTTCATCTATATTTAGTACTCAATGTATGTTATGACATTTTGATGTGATGGTGAATCTTCTTTTTACCTAGTAAATTTGGGAGTTGCTTTTGGTTCTAAACATGGCGAAAGGTAATAAGGGACGATCTCGTGTGTGTGTTTTAAAAAAGAAAAAAAACGTAAATAAATTAGAAGAATATATATATTTTTAGAAGATCGAATTTACACAGGAATTGTTTCTACACGCGCGGATGCATGTCATTTCGATTAAAAAAACAAGTAAGAGACACATTATCTTATGAACAGTGAATGAGATGTGTCAGGGCACGAGCTGCATAAGCTCCTGTTTTTGGAGGCAAGCGCTGCCGGTGCATTGTGCCATTATGGATTGACCTGTCAGTCACCTCCATCTATATCCACCCATGAAAATAATGGACTCGATCTGCTGTATACGCTCGCGGTTCGTGAGTACGTACAAAGATACAGTTGCACATACGAGAGACGCCAATGCACCCGTACGTATAGGTACGTGGTCCCGGAATCCATGTACACATGTACTGTACATACGCAGCATACTCCCTTCATATTGATATTAGATAACGTTTAGGACAACGACACGGTCTCCAAAGTAACTTTGACTTTTTTAAAAAATATATTTATAAAAAATAATATATGTATAATTTTATAAAAATATTTTGAAGACAAATCTATTCATATGGTTTTCACATTTCCAAACTCAACGGCTTCAAAGTTATTCATGATTTATATTTTTAATGTTTGACTAAAATCTTGTCAAAATGTTATCTATTACCGATGTGGAGGGAGTACAAGGACGTACAGGAGTACAACTACGTAGGTAGAGAAGATCTAGCACTCTAGCCGCATGTATATGCGTACATGTGCATCTGTGACAGCCGTGTCCGATGTCACAGTACGAAACAAGCTCGATCACATGACTGTACAAGGACAGGGAACACTGTTGGATCGCTCCGTTAACTTGTGTCAGGCTTGGTCACTTGGATCAGATCAACCTGACTCGAAAAGTAGTAATGTGAAGAACAAATTAAATCGGCATGCATGCTTGCGTGCAGCATTCTTGGATGGTCTTTCGCCGTTTTGCCACAATGCTACTGCATGCATGCAGCAGCACAGAGAGAAAGTCAGAGAATTACTGACGAGAGCATCAGATGCTTTCTTTAAGCGTCAGATTTGTCCGTCTAGATTTGTTTCTTTCTTTCACGAGGAGCTAGAGGTACGTGGCAATAATAGAATTGAGGTCCCATGCCGTGCATATGCTGCATATACACCCTAAGTGTATGTGCACAGTCGTACAGTCGTCGACACTCTGCCGAGCTAATAGAGCAATGGAATCTCTCTGGGTCACAAGTAGGGCTCACGGCCGGTTTCTGATATGATGCTGCGCCCTAGTTAATTATTAGTTCGGGGCTTCTTTAATTGCTTGAGACCTGCAGTACGACGACGTGGATTATTTGTCATTATGCGAATGTCGTGTAGCCACCATGCTTTGTAGGAGTACGTTTCTCCTTAGATTCTTCTTGGATTGATCCATGACAAATAAAGCTAAGTTTTCAGTGTTAATTAGTTGTGGAGGTTAAATGGAATATATATGATTGCTTATTTGCTTTTGCCCCTATTGTACGTAGATCGATATATATTGGTCTTAAAAGTGGCCAGGTGTTGAGAAGCTCGTGTATGCAAAAAAAAGTTGAGTAAAATCGTCATTATAAATAGGGAGAAAACATAACCTAAGAGGAAAAAAATACCTAGCCACTTGATTTTTTCCCTACTTTTACAGTTACAAGGTGACGCACACACCTACACACCAAACTATCAGCCAATCACATTGGTAGGAGGGCGGAGTCATCTTTTTTTTTAAGAAGAAAAGGAGTATTAATCTCAGCCCTACCAGAAGGCCTTTGTCTAATCTCATGGCTTTCTAGGCTTCTAGCTATAGCATGATGCACCATCTTTTCATGTGGACTATGTTTCTTAGTTTGTTTCGTCCAAACAAATTCCATGTCATTTTCATTTGGAGAAAACGTCTCTGAAGAATGCCAAAGTGCAGTAATTTTTTCTACCAGTAAATTTCCAGAGAACAGGACAAATACTCAAAGGTCGTGGACTTGTCTCATGGTAATATGCTGGCATGACATACATATTTCTTTTGATTTCTGAAAAAAAAGAAGACCAAAGTTAAAAGTGTCTAAAGTATTATAATTAAAACTGGTAATTAATTATGTCTACTGGTTACTTTAGTACAGGCAGCCACGCAACCACCATTTATATATCGATATACAATTGCAAAGTGATCGACGGTGTGACACGTACGTGTTGTGTGCTTGTGGTGGAGAGATAGATCGAGACGATGGAGACCGTATGGGGCAAAGCTAAAAGAGAGATAAATCTGAGGTTGGCGTGGTGTGACATGTATACATCGTCTCTGCCTCAGCCTGCACCGTACCGTACATATACCCCAACTTGTTTGCACCAGGCCGGCCATCATCAGTAGCTAGTGTACAACAACCCATCGCTCGTCTGGAATCAATGTGAAAAGTTCCTGTTGAAACACATTGTGTGTGTGTGTGGTCTCAACCAACCCGGCCAAGATCCATGAAAACGATATATATATATATATATATATATATATATATATATATATATATATATATATATATATATATATATATATATATATGGCGAAACTATTCGACAATAAAAGGCTTCGCAGCAAATGGGGACTCCTCGTTCTGATGAGGTAGCTGGTTGGCATGTATCGTGGTCACGGGCTTCACTTGAGTCCTCCCATCCTGCTTGCATGCACCGCATCGCACCAGCCAACTGATTTATGCATTTATCCGGCCTGTTGAGATGTGTAGCTAGATCGATCGATAGACTCTGGTCTAGTAGTAAATATATAGGTGCCAAGGTCTAGCAGCTTTAATTTGATCTTCTTGCTTCAGTAGTTTAGTACAGGTAACTCGGTAGCTGTAGCATATATATAGATGGTTCACAGTCACTGGTTGGGGACTTTATTTTTCCAAAAAAAAAACAAAAGATGAAGCTCAGAAAATGACAGTAGCTAGGAAGAGTATGCAGCCATGCATTGAACCCTACATGTCCCCCTTTCTGATATCAAATCAAACGGCGGGTCGTCTTATGTCTGTCACGAGGCCTGAACTTCTTGCGAAGCGTTTTCGGTAGGCACACGGCTAGATGGGACGTGTCAGAATGTCAGTAGGATAAAAACTGCCTAACCATGCATCTCATCCTTACCTAAAGCTCTGCCTCTGGTAGGGGCCGGCTTGTGTGTGGCAGCAGCGCTACACTAGCTGGTAGCAACGTACTACGTAGTTGTTTTTTTTCTTTTGGGGTCCAAGGGCTTATAGCAATGGCATATATATTATATAACCGTGGTCCATGGCCATCCACCAATACATGCACATGCTGCCTTGTCCAGTTCCTGCAACTTTGCTAATCTGACATTTCTACTTTCAACCATAGACGACGTACACAGTCCCTGATCGATCGACCCTGAATTTCTGACTGACTGACTGATCCTTCACTTCAAAAGTTCAAAGTGAATCTGTCCATCTTTGCCATTTGCCGTGAAAAAATAGTCCATCTTATATATATATATATATATATGCAATTTGCTTAGATCGATCGTACACTGTACCGGGTACCGTGATACGTAGAGCCTTCTACTGACCATTAGTCCATGCTGTATCATTTCCTCGGCTCAACGCATCATCACCCATAAATCATCAGTGGAAACATCTGGTATTGTCTCACCACTTCACTTCCCCTCCGATCAACATCATATCGATGCTATAATCTGCCCATGATTCGTTCAGGGTCCATGCACAAAAATAAATGCTCACGAGCTATCAGCTGAAGAAACACTATGCAGAGAGAGAGGTTCACTCCTGTCCATGCTTTCCGATCTGCTTTACCTATAGCTCCTTTCTCACGAAAGTGGCGGTCGAAAGGAATGTCTCGGAAGCATCGCACTGCACGCCTTTGGAATTGCACAGACACGCAGCAGCAGCAGCACTGTCGTCTGTTGTGTGGCTTCATGCAAGCACATCCTGCGCATGCACCCAATGCAAGCAATCGCGTGCGGATCGATCGATCGATCGTCGAAGGCGAATCGGAATCTAACGCGTCGAGCTCAATAGATGATCTGTTCTCCGTTCACACATGAAAAGCTAGCAACAAACCACACTGCGTACTGCAGCACTGCGTACTGCAGCTAGCGAAAATTCGTGTGTCCCATGCATCCCATGAAAGAAGCAGACAGCTAGTAGGAGATGTATGGGCGTATGGCCGCGCGCGCGCATATATATATATAATTCATTCTACACGCGCGTGTAGCTACGCCTACCTATGTATCTTATGATACATGATGAATTTGATCCGACGAAGAATATGTACATGTAGTATGTGATGATACTAGACTATCTGTGATGATATATACATTGGGTATGTAAGCATACATTGAGTATATGGACATACAATTTTATATAGTATTATAAAGGTATAATCAAAATATATTTAAAAATAGGGTTGATTTTAACAAAAATTCATGTAACTCGCTTTGAAGTATCTTAGAATTAGTATATGAACATACTAAAAATGATAAACTAGTATGCGGACATACGTACAATAATATACTGATGGTGGGTGTAGCTACACGCAGGTGTAGATAAAACTCGTCATATATATATATATATATGGCCTTTTTCTCCTCCCTTTTCTGCTAGTTTGCATTAATTGGACTTTGGACATATGTAAACGCGGAAAAAGGCTAGGTAAATACTAGTAGCGTTTTTATGCAGGTCGTCAAGACAAGACGAGATGCATGCCAACAAGGATCATCACTGTCGCCAATGAAAACAATGGGAATCGATCTAGCGCCATCGCCGTACGTGCACATCATCACCGGCCGGCCTCGGCAAGAACACCGCACAAACACAAACACAATGAACTAACACAACAGCAGCAAGCAAGCAAGGTATAAGGCGATAGATCGATGGAGGCCGGAGGCATCGATTGATGCCGGCCGGCGGCAACCGCCCATAGCTGTCCTCTTCCTGTGCCGTCCCTTTCCCCCTATTTAACTCGCTCCGCCGTCGCTGTCCCCTCCGGCCTCCACCGCTCGCTCCGGCCCCGCCATTCATAATTCCCACCTCCTCCGCTGGCTCAGCTCATGTCATGTGTGGTGGCGTGGCGTCAGGCCTCGCTCATCGCCTTGCTTGCGTCGCTGTGCCCTTGCCGCGCCCGCGCGCGCCTGCTAGAGACTAGCTGCTAGCTATAGCTAGACGAGTTGTTAGAGAGACCGGCCGGCCGGAGACTAGCAGCAGGCAATAATCACCCGTCGGGCGATCGATCAGCCGGTTAATTCATATGATATACTATATAATATCGCTTGGCTTTTGGTGTCGATATATATATATATATACATATATTTGTCCCGGGCCGGACCCTAGCTAGTAACTTCTTATCCTTTCCTCTCGTCTCCCCCACTTGCGCCCGCGCGAGCAGCGACGCCGACGCCTCCTTTTTTTTTCCAGAGGAGGAAGCAGCCACTGAACTCGCTCGTGCTAGCTGCCTACGCACATATCTAGCTGCTACCTAGCCAGCTACAGCCGCCTCTGCCCTAGCTAGCGAGAGGCGAGGCGCAGCGGCATAGATATGCGGGGGAGGCAGGCGAGGGCGAGCAACAAGGGCAGAAGCTGAAGCAGTAGACGGCCGGGCGGACATGAGCGGCAGGCACGAGAACGGCCATGGCGCCGCCGCCGCAGCGGCGGCGGCGGCGGCTGCTGGGGTAGGAGGTGGAGGAGGAGCCAGGGCGGGGGACAGCGGCGGCGGCGGCGATGGGCATGAGGACGATTTGGTCATGCCGGGGTTCCGGTTCCACCCGACGGAGGAGGAGCTCATCGAGTTCTACCTCCAGCGGAAGGTGGAGGGCAAGCGCTTCAACTTCGAGGTCATCACCTTCCTCGACCTCTACCGCTACGACCCCTGGGAGCTCCCTGGTCTGTCCATCTCTCTGATGCTAGCTACTATATATCAGCTAACAACCCTTGCAACAACACCAATTACAATTCCTCGCTCTCGATCTTCTGGAATTGAGGGGAAATTGAGGGAAAGAAACGCAATTGCAAAATATAATCGAGGCTGCCTCTGATCGATGCGTGCAGCAATGGCCGCGATTGGGGAGAAGGAGTGGTTCTTCTACGTGCCGAGGGACCGCAAGTACAGGAACGGGGACCGGCCGAACCGGGTGACGGCGTCGGGGTACTGGAAGGCCACCGGCGCCGACCGGATGATCAGGGCGGAGAACCACCGCCCCATAGGCCTCAAGAAGACGCTCGTCTTCTACTCCGGCAAGGCGCCCAAGGGCGTCCGCAGCAGCTGGATCATGAACGAGTACCGCCTCCCGCCCGACGACTACACCGACCGCTACCACAAGGTACTACGCTACACGCATGCATCTATTCGATCGATCCGGGCACACCATGGCATCCAATTGGCCCATGATATATACGAGAGAGGTAATTAATTTTGCAAGCAATTCCACAACGCGGGGACGACTAGGGTTTGGGTTGGGGAGGTTTTCTGGGAGTTATCTTTTGAGAGGCTCTAATTTTGGTCTGCACAATTTTGCTTTGAGCTCGAATGGGGTGCAAGTGCTTTCTCTGATGTATGCTAGTTACATATTAGGGTTTGTTCATCCTTCTCTCGTTTGCATCTTTGGTACGGTGTTCTTGCCATGAATTTTTATGCTCATATATTTGGGCTCACATACATACCTAGAAACGCAGTCTATTCAAATTACACTAGCTCCTCTATCTAGATGCTATATCATGCATATATATGAGTTTGTGAACCTAGCTAGCTAGACTCCTAGATTCCACAATTCTAGATGTAATCACTGAAATCTGGACTAAATTTTGGGGGAGTCATCATCTCGTAGCATCTCCTTTCTGGATTTCTGATTCTAGCCCAACTAGCTAGCTTGTTCCTGCCAAGCTACTTCCTCCAACAAGTTCTTCATGCCCGCACTTGTGTCAATAAATGGATTTCATTTCCTCCAACACGGCAACGGCATTAGCGTCTCAATCCTCATGACGGGTAAATTTGGCAATTTGCAGACCGAAATCTCCCTCTGCCGCGTGTACAAGCGCACCGGCATCGACGACGGCCATGGCCATCCCTCGGCGCGCTCGGCGCCGTCCCGGCGCGCCACGGCCCAGCCAGACATCACGCAAGCGTCGTCATCGTCCACGCCCACGCCGCCCACAACTCCATCCAAGATGATGCAACTTCTCCACGGCGAGTGCACGTCGCCGGCGGCCATCAACCAGGAACATCCCGCGGCACACAACAAGGCGGCGGCGGCGGCGCAGCGGCAGCTCCCCGCAAAGCCGTGCAACCACGGCGGCTATCTGATGTCCACGGCGAGCTCCGCCGCCGCGGGGCCCGGTGATCACCCGCTGCAAGTGGGAACCGCGGCAATGGCGGCGGCGACGTCGTACGACCAGTCCGCCCGGAGCGCGAACGCGTTCGCCTCCACGTACTCGCTGCTCAGCCTGGTGAACGCGGCCTCCATGGGCGGCGGGGGCTCCGCCGCGGCCATCGACGAGCTCAGCTCGCTGGTCGGACACGGCGCGCCGGCGGCATACTTCAACCACCAGGCAGGCGGCGGCGGTCTCAGCCACAGCTTCCTCCCGCTACCGACGCCGTCGTCGTCGCAGCCAATGGCTCTCGGGACGCTGCCGATGTCTCTGGCCGCCATCTCCGACAAGATCTGGGACTGGAATGCGATGCCCGACGCGGCGGCACCTAGAGATTACAGCAGTGCTGAATTCAAGTGACGGCTAGTGAGCGGCGGCGTGAACTCCGCTAGCACCGCGCGCACGGGTGCATGGCGGCGCATATTCCGACCGCCGGCCCTAATGGTACAGCCATGCATGTAGTAGATCTTGTTTCTCTCTCTGTGTCAGTCTCTCTCCCCCGGTTAATTTGTTGGCGGTAAATTCTGAGGAAACCATCACTGTAGACAACTATATATACCATTTTAATCAGGCTATAGATCATACCAACTTGTACTAGTAGTATGATCAAGAATTCAGGATATAGTTAAGCTGTAATTCCTACTGAATTGCATATAATAACCTCCTTTAATCGACGTGACTGCAGTCTCAATTTCTACTTCTCACTCCCATTCAGTTGTTTACTCTTGTAGTACGTCAAGTACTCCACCAACCGCCACAGGATTCAGGGCATGGTAATTCGCATGCCGGCCGGGGTGTGGTACACGTACGTACTTGGGAATGTTTGTCTAGTCAAAAGCGCCTCTCTTTTTTAACTGTCTGACTTTTGGACACTGCACTGCACATGAAATAATGCCAGACGGTTGCATGATTGGGAGAGAAGACCGTGGCAGAGATTGCCTCCTCTCCTCGGAATGATTGGGAGAGAAGACCTGCAGGGGGTGGATGTCGGCTGTGCGTGCAGCGTGCATGCATCGCCTCTCTTCTCTCGATCGATCGTCTCTGTGGATGATGCAGGACTGTGTCAGATCGAGAGATGCGAGGATCTTTGGGGACAATCATGTGATGGCAGCGTTTGTCTTTTCGTTCTGCGTGCTGTCAGAGGGCCGGTAGTCTCAGGATCAGGGACTAGCTAGCTAGCTACCGAATTACAACTGTAGAAAATGATTATTCCCCTTTGGCTGCTCGTGCTGGCTGTAACTTGTCGTGTGTGTCATGGGCGGATGAAGGATGCATGATCAATGGGGTTGGATCGAGTTTGGCTGTTTGGACTCTCTGATCTTTGAGGGGAGAAAGGACGTGCTTGATAGATTGGACACACGTCCACGCATGATACAGTGTATTGGTAGGCCTAAGATAGTTTATCTGTTTTTGCTACCTTTTGATTTTGTTCTTGTCGTGCCAGCTGTGATGGACATGCCTGATACCTAGTCTCATAGAGAATTCACAACCATAAGCGCTTCAGATCTAACCCAACCAAAGAGAATACAAGTGAAAGTAAGCTTGGAAAGGAAATATATATTCTTCGGCATTTCCCCTAAGGGCCTGCAAAAGTTTCATGAATAACTTTCATAAAACTACACGAATATTGTTTATCGAAGTTATCGCAAAAACTACATATTTAAGAAGATCTGTATCACAAATTGCAGATTTAGGCATGTCAAAGTTTCACTGAACTACATAAGCTAAAAAATTACATCAGAAAACTACATAGTTGATGCATCAATGTATCATCATAAAACTAAAGATGAATGAAATATGTAGTTTTGCGATACATATGGTATGCTAAAAAATCTGTATTATCCTGTGGTGTGCGACTTCTAAAATATTTAGTCTTTTGTTATACTCTAGGGCATGTTAAATCTCAGGTTTTTTTTAGATTGAGCTAAAACGAGTAATTCCAGCGTGCCTCAACTATCACAGTTTGACAGCCTACAGCCCATCCAACAAACGCCAAATAATGCAGTACTCTGACTGCCCACGCCAACAGGCCTTACATAGGTTTAAGAAATATATACAAGAAACAGAGACCAGATAAACGGACTCCTAATAATCCATCCATGATTCTATTCCTAAAATTCCAGCCAGACTTGTTGAAGATCTCCATGATTGTTACCTCTAACCTACAACTACAACAGCTCTCTTTTAGGATGCTTCTATCTTTTTCTTTAGATAGCAGTGACGACCAAAACCTGATCCAGTGAGTCCCCCTTGAAGATGACCTTCCATGCACTCCAAATTAAATCTCAAGCTTTATGACGCAACTTCTTAAATATGTTATTTTGTAATAACTTAGACATACGCAATCTATAGTTTGCAAAAAAATTCCCAATTTTGTGTATCGATTCCTAAGAGTGAAAAAAACATAGAATTTTTTTTGCGCATGACATGCATGGCTTAAATGTACTAGACAAAATGGACATAATTAATGGCATTCTGAAAATCTTTTTCGACGAACCAGAAGCAAAGTCCTATAGATAGCGAATGCGAGCGCAATATATCCACATCATATCATCTCTGGCTATACATGGTACCAGCTAGCATGTGGATTGGTTCTGAAAAGCGAGGTCGACAGATTAAGGAAGCACTCGATGCCTTACGACGTTGGTGGATGACATCATTCGGTGATTAGCATAGATGCGCACGAGAGCATGCAGCCAGGTACGTTGTTCTTTCACAGAAGACATCAAATCGCCAGGGCCCCTTGAGAGCATGCGGACACGGGAAAGGCGCAACGGATCGCTCGCTTTTGGCCCACGCTGGCAATGATCTCGATCCCACTCTCCTCCACGCGCGCTAGCTACTAGTCCGTCCGTCCGATCCGATCCGCGGCCGGCCTACATACACACGCACACGCGTGTGTCGAGGCCGGAGCCAACGACAGGGGGTCCGGCCGGATCTCGGATTCAGCTAGCGGGCTGTGATGATGAGTGATGATTATAGCTATAGGCGAGGGTTTATTAGGATGCAAATGAAAAGCGAGCTTTAATTTATTTTGCCTTTGCGCACGCGCGCGCGCGTGTGTGCGTGCTAGTAGCTCATCTGTCGACCGGTGCCATCGTAGGCCTTTTCAACTCTTTCTGGTAGCTGATTGTTATGCTAGCTGCCTAGCTGAGTAGTAGTATATATGTAGGAGTAGCACTTTTTTGTTTGGCTAGTCAGGGACCATGCATGCATCATCTGGTACTGATAGATGGGTCATTCATTCTGGGTATCCACACCACCACCACCAGGGAGCTACTAGGGACGCTGCGAAAAGCTACCGTCGGGGCCCGGGCGCATAGTCCGCGTGCCAGGTTTTGTTAGGAGGAGCTACCAGCAGCTAGCATGCCGGCCCTGGTCGAGTTCGAGTGATCGATAGCAGCAGCAGCACGCTCAGTTCCGGGCTTGGCCCGTCAGCCAAACATACGGACTTGGCTACACATATATGGCTATATTTGGAAATGTATAACTCTAAGCCAGGCTATGCTGGCGGCCTGTCGTCTTGCTGCCATGGCAAATTAGCAGTCCTAGCTTGTGCAAAAATTCGGTGGCCGGACTTGCCGTTGGAGAAGAAGAGACAAGTTTGCAGATGGCAGCGACAGCAAACGTTATGTTTCTTTCTTTTCTTTTCTTTTTTTCGCCTCAACACCAAATGTTAGTTTTTCTTTTAGGGAAAACACCAAATGTTAGTGTTATCACTAGGCCCGAGCACCGCATCATTTGTGATTCGGCCTTTTTTTTAAAAAAAAACTTCACTTCTTCTTCTTTTCGAAAAGAGAAGGTAGCACTTCATCGTTGCTTGTCTGGGTAACGAAACGACATCGCTGCTAGGCTGTTTTGTGTTGAGATCGTGCGGCTTTTAATTTAGCCCATGTACGGAGCAAAGTTGGGTTGGGCTCATTCAGCCAGCACGAATCCTCATATCCAGGGCCCGTCATGCTTCTAGAGTCAATTGTTGCTGCAGCAGGTCAGCAAGGCTGCAAGACACAGCAACCCCCGGCGCACACCTCGCCGCGACATGGAATCGGGTAATGCTCCTGAAACGGAGGTGTGGCGTGTATGAGTCCCGCCATCCCAAATCCGAAGCGCCCCCCTTGACGAGAGCGCGGCAGGCGCCTGGAGCCGCGCCGCATCGGTTGCTTGTGTTTCTTGTGGTTCGCTCGAGGCCTGCTGTTATGCTGCACGATCACGATACGGTGCCTAGTGGCTCAGGGAAATGCTGCCTCGGTTTCATTTTAAAACGCTCCTAATCCGGGCTACAAGATTCAGCATCCCTGGAGACCTGAGCTTTGTATGGCAACCGGGCATTTGGCAGCTTTGCACGAGCAAGACAAGAGATGGTGAGAAACGAAGAACACGAAGACACGATCGGGCGTCGGCGTGGCCCGACAAGTCTGGGATCAAAAGGTGTGGGGATCGCTTTTGCGAGTTCCATCTTCTGAAACAACCACTTGTTGGGTGCAGACTTTTAAACAGTTGCCAGACGACCACAGCTGAGTGATTGAGCGCGCGAGTTGACACGCCCGTCCGTGCCGTGCTATCAATCTATCCGGGAGAGGAGATGCTATCATGGCCTCCTGGATTCGATCCATTCGTGTCGTGGCCCATCAGATCATTAGACTCGACCGCACGAGCAGTATTAGAAACACCGGTCATCAAAACAGTCAACTGTATTTTTTTCGTCCACTCTTCCGGCCAGTAGCCATCGGCCAGCCAAACGTGTCCTAGATGGGCATCTGTTTTTTTTTTTGAAAAGAAAGATGGGCATCTGTCCGATGTTACCTTTTGCATTGTCAGCACTATTTGCAGTTACAGTCAACTGCTACACATCCGTCGATTAATCACGCCAATTTCTCTCTTCCCCCGTTCCCGTTCTGCAGTGCTCGTACTGTTCGTGGAGTTGATGGGGTTTCCCTTTTCTCTCACGGTTCACGGCACCAAACAAATGAACTCTGCCAGAGTGCCAATGCCGTTCATCCAGGGCCAGCTTTCTCACGGGCGAGGCTCGCCAGCCAAGCCCTTCACTTTCACCGACGCCACCACGTCCTGTGTCCCCTGTCAGTCACAGCCAGCGAGCAGCCATGGAAAACAGCAACGGGACACGCCATGGCAACAGGAGCCGTGGCCACCATCTTTCGCCGTGAACGGGGCCCGTGCTACCGCCATCGATTCGAGCAGCTGGGCCTCCATGGCTCCATCCCCGTTCTGTTCCATACGCCGCCGCCGTGAGCGATTCCGCGCGCCGGCCGGCCTATTTAATGCAGCAATAACGCCATCCGAGTTATTACGAAACGTCGTACGTTGGGCTAGCTAAAATGCCCCGCACAAGACGACGCGCCGCGCTTTGAGTTTTGAGCAGAGCAAACTGCAAAGGCAACCTCACTCACTGCCGGGTTCCAGGAGAACCACTCCACTACCGCCCGGCGCCGCGCCGCGCTACTCTGCGCTGCGCAACCTGCAGGCAGGAGACACGCAGGGGCGGGAGAGAGAGAGAGAGAGAGAGAGAGGCCGGGCGGGAATGGCGGATGGCGGCGGGGAATCGGAGTCGACGGCGCTGGAGTACACGCCGACGTGGATCGTGGCGGCAGTCTGCTCCCTCATCGTCGTCATCTCCTTCGCCGCCGAGAGGTGCCTGCATTACCTCGGCAAGGTAACCGCCCGGGCTGATGTCTCCTCATTACGCGTCGTTTCTGCACACTGATTGGTGGTGTCCACTGCGAGGGCAGACGTTCAAGGGGAAGAACCAGAAGGCGCTCTTCGAGGCTCTCCTCAAGGTCAAAGAAGGTATCGAATATCGATCTGTTCTTCTCTATCATCCAGCCCATTTTCAGGTGACGTTCAGGCGAAGCTGGGGCTTACGTGCTTCTGCAGAAAAAAAAAACGGGGGAGTTTTGTTCATCTTCAGTGCAGAGTTTTTCTCCTTGATTTTCTCTGTTCATTTCTAAACTCAGAACAAGCTGCGACTGTGATACTAAAGTAGACTTCACCACCTTCCCGTCAATGTATGTATCCGATGCGATTTTGCAGAGCTGATGCTTCTGGGGTTCATCTCCCTGCTGCTGACGGTGTCCCAAGGGATGATCCAGAGGATCTGCATTCCTCCAGAGTGGACCATCTACATGCTCCCATGCCATAGCGCCAAGGAACAGTCTGAGCTGAGCCCCTCGGAGGCGCATGGCCTTGCTGCCGGAATTTTGGGCCTCTCCCGTCGGCGTCTGCTTGCCGAGGGTGGGTCAAGGGCCCAGCACTGCCAAAAGAAGGTGCATGGATGAGTTAGAACAACACTTGTTGCTTCATGCTATTTCAATCCAGTGCTTGTTATAGCAGCCTATGCTTCCAATCATTGACAGACCTTCCTGTAATTTGCTAGCTTGCATCATTCATTTGCTAGTATCTGTATTCATATGACTCGTGCTTGATGTAGTATGCTACTGGTCAGAAACTTGAGATTGCACATGGGTGGTCTTTCTTTATTCACAATTGCCATTTTAGTGTGTAGACAAGAAGGATACATAGTGGGTTCCCTTGTATCCGCTATTATCCAATGAAAATTATAGGGAGCCTGAAATAGCCTCAACTGACAGAAAATTAGTTGAAGTTTTATATTCTTACAGATTCCCCATTAGAAAGATAACAAATTTTATCATGTAGTATCTTGTATCCCATTCTGAGAGTAATTGTGTCGCCTTGCTCACTGAATATTAACGGTACAGGGGACACAGATAGTCGGTGATCATTGTATTCCCTTATGATATAGTTGCTAGGTGTCAGAAACTTTTCTTTCAGAACATGAAAATATGTGACATTATGGAGCATTAAAGCTAAGGTTCCAAAGGATCCATTATTTTAGCTCTAACTCCAGCATCGTTGTCACACAGGGAGAAGTTCCTTTGCTGTCAGTTGAAGCGCTACATCAGTTGCATATCTTCATTTTCATTCTGGCCATTGCACATGTGATTTTCTGTGTTTTGACTATGCTTTTAGGAAGCGCGAGGGTAAGGTATCAATGATCTTTTATTTCATTCATGTTTACAGTAACCTATGTTTCAAGTTATTTGGTTCAATCTTGTTACTCAGATTCGTCAATGGAAACACTGGGAAGATGAATTTCAGAAGGATGCTACAGAAAATGGTAGTAGCATCTATCTTGTTTGCTGCTCATGTTCCGGTCAAATGGTATTCTTTGTGGTCTAGTAGCAAGTAGCAACTTTCCTTTTGTATACAAGTTAATGCTAAAGTTCATGAGAAGAAAAAAAATAATGCTGCCTTTTTTGTACAATAATCCTATGGAACTGCAGGGCCTAGGAAGGTGACCTATGTGCATCAATGTGGATTTATTAGGGAACATTTCAAGGGTATTGGCAGAGATTCAGCAATATTGAGCTGGCTGGTAAGAAATGATTTCATGTTGGTTGCAGTCGAATAGTGCATCATCTGTACGAACTACAGCTGAATTAATTCTTAAGCTTACACTATCCCTTTCATCATACAGTCCAGTTAACTTTGGGCTAGACAGACACTGCCTGTGTTTTCTGACAGACTTGTGCAACCTACGATGTTGTTTCTTCTGTTCCCTCTTACACAGTTCCAGACCACTTATCCATGGACTATATTGGATAATTTCCTAATAGTATTTTTAAGCAATCCCAAACCAAAATACACTTGAATGCTTAATACTACATAATGTCATTTTCACTATCATGCATTGTTACACAGTAACTTATTATCAAATATCAGTTTAACCAACTCATTAAGCTTTTACTTTCAGCATTCTTTTGTTAAGCAGTTTTATGGGTCAGTTACTAAATCAGACTACACTACAATGCGACTTGGCTTCATCATGGTAAGGATAACACAACAATAATCAAATTTTTTGTTCCCTTCTAGACTATAACAAGTAACATTTTTTCTTCGCAGACACATTGTCGGGCAAACCTAAAATTTGATTTCCACAGATACATGTTACGAGCTTTGGAGGCTGATTTTAAGAAGGTGGTTGGAATTAGGTACTCTATTCAGCGAATTCATACATTTTCCCGTTCATGTACTAACAGTTGTTGAGCATAGTTGATGAACCTAACTATCTTGCCTTTTCATTTTTCACTTAGCTAGTACTTGTGGATATTCGTTGTGGTATTCATGTTGCTGAATGTCAATGGTGAGTTCAATCTCACCGGAAGAATCTAAGTCTTCCCTTTACAGAACTGCCTTTCCACTGCTTGTTTACCGTAGTCTTTCTAGTATTCACTGTAAGTGTAAACCAGTACAATTATTTAGTATCTCGATGTTAATGATCACATCTCTTGCAAATCTACAGGTTGGCATACATACTTTTGGATCTCTTTCATTCCTCTTCTTGTAAGTGTTTCTTGAAAACAATAAATGAGTTTCTTGGAAAGCTGCAAACATAATTTGGTGAAATTTCAGAGCTTGAATTTTGCCTGTGATCCGAGATTGTGAAATTAGTGGGCAATTGTTTATTTGCTTCTTGCAGCTTCTGTTGGCTGTTGGCACCAAGCTAGAGCATGTCATCACTGAATTGGCAATTGAGGTTGCCGAGAAGCACTCCGCAGTCGAGGGCGACTTGGTCGTCAATCCGTCAGATGAACACTTCTGGTTTGGACGGCCCAAAATCGTCCTGTACCTGATCCACTTCATCCTCTTCCAGAACGCTTTTGAGATTGCATTCTTCTTCTGGATTCTCGTAAGTGCAACCAAACTCCGCAACGCACAAAAGAACTAAGATCAAAAAGCTTAACGCTTGTATTTTTGCTCTCTTTGCAAGACGACCTACGGTTTCAACTCCTGCATCATGGATCACGTCCCCTTCATCGTGCCGAGGCTCGTGGTCGGGTAATTCGCATGCATTCCAGCCACTCATCCCGTTCGAACAACCCAAGCATGTTACAGGCTCATGCTGTTAACTTTGCAGGGCCATCATCCAACTCGTCTGCAGCTACAGCACCTTGCCTCTGTATGCAATTGTCACCCAGGTGTGTAGCTGTGTACCAATATTTCACAGACCATCGTTTTGGCGATTCAGAGAGAACCAAACTGAAATATGGTTTTAACTGTTTTCTGGTTTTCAAAGATGGGGACCTTCTTCAAGGAGATCTTCGACGAGCACGTGCAGCAGAGCCTAGTGGGCTGGGCGCAGAAGGCCAAGAAGAGGAAGGCCCTCAAGAACAATGGCAGCAGCGGCACCCAACTGGTGAGGCGGGCTGCCGCTCTTGAAGAAGGCAGCACTGGTGGCAATCGCAGTGAAGTCTAGTGCCATCCGGCGTCCAGAAACTTGCAAAGCTAGAATAGCAAAGGCGTGGGAGACCGTAAGAAGATGCAGGTGCGGCTTAGGCGAGCCATTAGTGGTTGTTAGATAAGAAGTGTCTGACAGCCAGAACGTGTGTCGTGATATAATGATTGTATGCTTTTGTATTGTGAATTGAGTGAGGCGTGTTATGAAGTGGGGAGCTTTCTGTAGTGTTGTTCTGAACTGCTGATAGAGGAGACGCAGAGCCCCCAACACTTTTATTTGCATTGCCAGCAGAGCACAAGGCCAAACACAGCCGCGAGAGCATCCGCCCATCAGGGGAGCAAACATGTATTCTCTGATATTCAGTTGGTAAACAGAAGCATCACTTGGCTGACACAACCGTGTACAAAAGGCACAACAGAAAAAATAATGCCAGAGTTGATCCTGTAACAGGCGGGGGCCCTCAGTTCTAGTTCTACTGCCGTACAAACAAGTATGCTCGATCTAATCTTTTAGCAGTGCAGTATGAAGCGCCGCAGGTAGCCAACCATCACCACTTGCAAGCCTGCCTCTGGATTTTGGAATTCATGGTGCCCTTCCCCTTGTCCTTGTAGGCATTCCTGGACGTGGGTCTCCTCCGCCCATGGGCAGCTGCGATTGCCTTTTTCCTTTGCTTGTTTAATTGTTTTGTAAGTTCAGCGTCTTCCTCATCATCATCATCGTCCGACGAGTCATCATCATTATTGCCGTCTTCCAGGGAAAGCATATTGCCGCCTGATTCAAGAGGTTCCATTGCATCCCCATTGCTACCTGAGGGAGGCGTTTCCAATCGGTTCTCACCGCTACAACTTGTTCCATGCTGCACAGTAAAGAAATGTAAGAGTCCATCAAAAGTTTGTTTATTCATTCCAGTGGATAGATGACTAACCTCTACAGGAAAACTTCCAGGTCCATTTGAATCCCTTGAGGAAAAATTACAATCAGGATCATCCAAACCGTCCTGAGAAACACCACCAAAGTACACTTCAATAACAGTGACTTCTAACTAGACACTAGACTGACTTGAATAAGTACAGACTCTTAACATATTCAAATTATCTTGTTAGGCAGATATACCTGGTCTATCTTCAGTGAATCGATAGGCACAGCATCACAAATCTCATCGTCATCACCATCATCATCTGAGCCGGAATCATCTCCTTCAACATCTTCTTCCTCAATGTACTATAAGAGAGTTCACAAAGAAAACTAAGCCAGAATTCAATCTAATGTATGCATGAATAGCAAATTTGCAGAAACATCTGGCCTACTTTCTCCATCTCCACTTGCTCCTTCCTGGTAAATCCACTGGCAGCTAGTTCCTTGTCCAAGGAACCAGCGGCCTTTTTCACAGACAAAAAGGATGGTCTACTATTCCCTTCACCATCACTTTCAGATCCATCTTGTTCTTCATTTTTCTCTGACGTGAGATTAAACCTAATGGGAAGAAAAGAAATATCAATAGAAAAATGGATTCAATACCAAATTAGGATGACTTGAAGCTATCTTGCGTATACTACAAACCTCTTGTTGAAGAACTTGTAGATACACTCGATGTCTCGGTCAAAGAACCTGCAGATGCAAACCCCATTCTTTTCAAAAAAAAAGAAAAATACAAGGCAATATAACATTAGTTCTCTGAGTAGCTACATACATTTGGGCATTACGATGAGAAACAGATACCATCTGTGGAAAGTCAATAACCGTAATTTTTTCATCGTCATCAATCTGCATGACATCAGCATTGATCAAAGTAATTATACACTGACATATAAAAGTATACCTAATGTAGTATTATTGTATACTATATTACAAAACTATAAGTGCTGGCAAGCAAAACCTACAAATTATTCAAAAGGACGCGTCCAGGTCATGTGTTTGCCACACACAAAAAAAAAACTATTGTTCGATAGACCATAGTCTTATCCACCAAAAGTTTAGTTATATGAATGGTCAAGGATTGAAAATTTAGAAATCAACACAAACTGGGGAAGGAAAAAAAAAAGAAATACCATGATATTGAACTCGTTAAAGTCACAATGTATCAGTCCATGCTCTGCCAAACGAACGATAAGACCGAGAATGGTGTCAAAAACATCGTCTGGATTTTGTAACTCCTTCACTTGAACACTACATAACATAAAGCAGCTTGTATCAGGCTCTGTGTGACGGAACATACTTTTAGACTAATATAAGAATCCACATATGACAAATATATGCTTACAGAGGATATCCTTGGACAAGTGACATGATCACACAATGTCGATTGCAATCCACAGCAGTTGGAACAGGGAAACCATGGTCTCCTAAAGCCTGGAAAAATAAGTAATCAAGGATAACCAAACAAAAAGGTAAATCAATAGAGTACATAGTTCAGATATAGTTCACAGAAGAATGATAAGGAAAAAAGACCTTCATAAATGCAAATTCCTTCAATGCTGCAAGTCGTGAGAGATACAGCCAATTAAAGCTCCTTCGATGCCTTAGATAGTCACGCTTAGATTTCACGGCCCTAAAAGATGTCCTGCCCAACCTATGAAGCTTCATGGCAAGCACCGTACCATCCTCTGTCGCAACCTCAAATATATCTGGATATCACAGAGATATTAGAAATAACTTCTTAAGCCCCTGTAAACAGAGAATAAACACTAAGAACACAACATACCTGACTCCTTTCCAACACCTATCTGACGGCCAACTGAAGCAAAAACCCCTCGATTAACCAAAGTCTTGATGGCAAGGAAGTCATATCCAAGATAGGTGAGCCGATATCCATCATCTGCATGAAACTGAGCCGATAAAGCAACAAAATCTTCGTGCTAAAGTGCTAGCAACCAAAAGTTCCATGATCTGGATGAACTACCAATGACTCACATTTAGCAGCATCATGATGCACCAACTTGTTCTTCAAAAGATTCCTCAGCACTTTGTATGTGCCTCCATGTCTAAATTTACAAAGCAAAACAAATTCCACTGAGATAAAGTACAAATATATCCACCCAGCAACAAATAGTATCGTTTTGTTAACTGGCAGATCAACAATAAACATTAAGAGTAAGCAATTGCAAAAGAATTACAACATATAACTTCATTTTTGCTAACTGAAAACATAAGCACATAAGATGGGGGATTTAATGCCATTATTATAAGAAATTAAGAATATAATCCGCCTGACTGTGCACCACAATTTGGAAGTTGCAAGCCATTCCTGATATAAAATTTTTTGGTATATAGTGCAAAGGTCCAAATCCCAGCTGTACCACCTCCAATCGACATGCTAGATTGCAATTGCATCTCAAAACGAATAATTGGAATATCCCATGAAACATACAAGCTAACCTCTAAAACTATCAGCCACAAGCATACTACTCAAGTATAGTCACAAATTACAGGATTCCGAACAAAAAAGTCTTACTTCAGTCCAGCGATCCTGTCGACGAGCTCTGCGGGCACAATCTCGTGCTGTGATCAGTTCCAAACAGGAAGGATAACGTCAGGTGCAGAAACGAGTAATCTCTCGCACGCATAGTATGTAACGAGATGAGAGGTTGGGATGCAGGGTTTTTAGGGATCTCACGTTGCGCATGCCCATCTCAACGGCCGTGAGGACGCGGAAGTCGTCCTTGGTGAGGTAGCGCAGGGCGTTCACGTCGAGCTTCATTGTGTTCCCGTCCTTCTGCTGAAGCTACAGGGCAGTGAGGCGGCGGCGAGATGGGGGGAGCTCTTGCTCGCCTAGTACCCCAGTAGGCAGTGGCGTCGATCGACGGGGCTGTCCAATCAGAGCTCAGAATCGCCGCGGGGCAGGCGGCCTCCTCCGTACTACTCAACTCGGCCGGCGACGGTCGCCGCGGACGCCTACGTGAACTGGTATGGCCGCAAGAGAGTGGAGGTGCAGCCGCGCAAAGCTGAGCGGCGGCTGGGGCGCGCGGAGAAGCTGCAGTGACGGCGAGGGACAGGAGGACGGCGTGGAGGTGCCTGAGTGCGGAGGCGGCCGGGAGCGAGCGGCGTGCGGGAGTTGCGTAGCCGAGCCAAACAAGGGCTAGGTTTTCCCTTCACTTCTCCCGTGTTTGGGCTAATGGGCTAGACACTAACTACTCTTTTAGTGGGCTGGCTAGAGGCCCAGAGTCTTAAAAATGCATCAATCGGCGAGAAAACAAACTGGGTGGAGCAATGCCGGCAATAGGCCTATATGAATGTTGGTGGCCTAATAGCAGCCGCTTCCTTCCCTTAAAAAAAAAACAGCCGCTTGAGTTCAGTTCAGTAACAGATGAAGCATATAAGACTAGCTTGGTGCTTGGTGACAAGATGCTAGCTTCCCATAATCACGAGCGATAATAACTATCAATCGGTTGCTTCTTCGCAAGAAAAAAAATCTAAAAAACTATCAATTAGTAAGGTTTCTGGAATCTAACTCGACGAAAACCAGTAAAAGCATCTTCCCTGCATGCACTGTTCAGCTGGAAGCAAAGGGTCAAAGAGGTTGGTGATTTATCGGATGAGAAAAGGATCCAGGTGCTGAGAGTATATGTTTAAGAGCAGTATTAGAAGAGATACTGGGGTTTTCACTCTTTTTTTTATTCAGCAAAAAATATGTTTAACTACATAGCAAGTAGCAATCCACTCTATCCATTTAACTTTCTGAACAAAACTTGGACTTGACTTACCCCGCCAAACTACTTCAAGTTCAATTTGTTTACTAACAAGATTTCTCTTTTTTCACACTATGAATTGAGTCTTAAGTTTGAAGTTTACGAGCAGATAGATAACGTGATCATGTAATTAGAAAATAAATTAATAAATTAATGGTTACTTCATAGGTTGAAGCATTTGATATAAAATTGACTAGTGATACAAAATTGCATATGAAAAGTAACCACAAAAAAATCCTAGTGTATTTTTCTAGTTTATTTAAGACATCATGTTATAAATCACACCGCAAAAATTTGAATATAAAAATAATGTGTACGCAATGAATCAAAAAAGACAAGTAAAATGGACCAACATAAATTATGGGATACCAGTACTACTGGGCCCACTATCAAAGGAGACTGGCGTTGACCTGGGCCATGCCTGATAAGGTTGTGGGCCGACCCCTATGTGGTCCACGATGAATTCCTGACTTGATGGACAAGTTTAGTGAAGGCGTGGCACGCTGCACTCTGGATATCTCGGGGTATCAGCGAAAACCTAGTCGGATAAGATTTCGTGTCGTAATCTAGAAGGTTTAGATTCAAACCGACTTGTAAACCCTAGCCCATCACCCTATATAAAAGCGGTCTAGGGCAAACCCATTAGGGAGATCCCCATTCATTATAACCGTACACTCGTCCTTACTTCCTGAAGCTTGGTCGAATTCCAGCAATACTATCCACCATCGACACAGGACGTAGGGTATTATACCTCTGGGTAGCCCGAACCTGTCTAAATCGTGTTTCCTATGTCACCATCAAGCTACTCAACTCGGTAAATCCCCTCTTACAAATCTATCACTCGGGTACTCCCTAGTGGATTGCCGGGTCTAGAATCCAACATAAATAGTTTGTAGGGAATAAACAAGTCAAAAATTTATTTTGGCGGATATGTGGGTTGCACCTAGTAGTAAACTAGTTCTTTTTTCATTTCATTATTGCTATTTTTGCCTTTTCCATGACCTAGAGCACTTTGATTTTGTTGGGGATAAGTTTTTTCAATGGCTCATTGTACACCTTTTATCATGTATCACCCATGTTCAAACAATTATAAATGTGTTAAGCATTGTACAAGTTGTTAGCCGTTTGTGTGATCTATAAATGAGTTTTATAGGTCCAATGGCTCTGCATAAGAAATATAACATTCGCCATAAAGGAGCGGGGTGATAAGGGGATAAGTGCCCCCTTGCCATTGATGCACTCACCGATGCGCCCGAAAAAGCGTGACACTAATAACGTCAAGCATACTCTTCAGAAAAAAATGGCATCAAAGGTGGGAGGATAGGGTGGAGCAAAAGCAACGATCCTGTCGATGGTAAGTAAAGTGATAAGAAACTTGTTGTTTTTCTTAAACTGTGCCATAAATAATTCTGCTTCTGTTTGAAATGGATATTCAAATCAGTTAAATATAGCACATTCGAAGCACGAGATTCACCGAGACAGAAGTAAAATACAACGTACAATGAAATGTGGGCGATAACTGAGACGCATAGGATAAGAAGCAAGTGGTTAGTTTGACGCATTATATAATTTTTTTCCCCAACTTTAGTTTGATGCGATATTTTTGAATCTGGCCACGGGAATCCCTCCTCTCTTTTGCAGCTTTGCTATGTTTATTATAAAAGCAATGTGGGTGAATTGAGAACCGTGCTTTGGATGTTTATGCAATCCGTTCAGCACCTCAGGCCTTGTTTAGATGCAAAATAGAAGGTTAGGATTTGAGGGTTTGGGGTCACTTCGTAATCATTACGTCACAGTAGCGTTTCGTTTGTATGTGTGAAAAATTATCCAAAAATTGATTAATTAGACTCAAAATGTTCGTCTCGCAGAGTACAATAAAACTATACAGTTAGTTTTTTTATTTCACAACAACAGTGAACTTTGGGGTTGATTTTTGAGAACCAAGTCCTGCATTGACGTCGACAGAGCCAGTCGCGGGCGCATGATTACCAGCCATCCGCAAGTAGAAAAGGGACATGATTTGTACGTACAATCATACTGCCGCGCTGCCGTCTCCGTGTCCGTGCCCTCCGCCAGGGGGGACGAACACGATCTCCCCCGAGCAGCCGAACACTGAACCTGTCGGCCGGCTCGCGGCACGCGATCGAGCCCGAGCCAGTCAGCAACCAAACCAAACCAAAAGGCGACCAACAACCGCGCACCGCACCAGCCGGCATCCCACGCCGCCGCGACGCACCCCTGCTGCCTCCGCGCCGGTCACATTCACCGCACCTGCACCGGCACCGGCCGAAAAGGCCCGGCGGGGGTGCAGGATCTCTCGGGGCTCGGGCAACCCCCCGCGATCCCGACGCTGATCTCCCTGTCCTCTCCTCTCTCTCTCTCTCTCTCTCTCTCTCTCTCTCTCTCTCGTACGGGCGACGAGCCCGACTGGCGTCTGACGGTTCATGGAATACGAGGTTCCCCGGGCACAACAGATCCGGTCAAAATGTGCAGCTAGCCGCGGCATGCGGCGCGCGGGCAAAAGCACATGCGCTGCTCCTAGGCCTCGACTCTCCCGCGTCGTTCAACGCACCTGCCCGCGCTCCTGCTTTCTTGGTGCTTAGCCAGCAAGCAGCCGCCCGCCCCAACTTGTATATTAGCTCAGCTCCCGTTCATTCGCAGCCTTCCCTTCTTAGGCTACCCAACCTACTACTACTGACTCCCTTCGGCTGCTGATCGATCAGAGATTCAGAGAGGGTGCGGCTGTCGCTGCTGGATTTCAGAGGAACGGGTCATCTGGATGAGCTTTGCGATCGGCGGCTCTGAGCCTGAGCTTTGGTTCTTGATCCCATCGTCGTCAGACGGAGAGTCTCGTCAGTTCATGATGGAGAGGAGGAGAAGCGACCCTACTCACCGGAAGCAGGGAGCAATGCACGGCGTCGAGCAAAAGCAGCATCGCCGGCCGCAGGGGACGGGGACGACCCGCGGTCAGCAGCAGGCGCCGCCGCCGGCGGGCTACTTCACGGCGGAGCTGGTGATGGCGTTCCTGTTCGTGGCGGTGTCGCTGGCGCTCCTGCCGCTGGTCCTGCCGCCGCTGTCGCCGCCGCCGTTCCTGCTTCTGCTGGTGCCCGTGGGCCTGCTGGCCGTGCTCGTCGCGCTCGCCTTCGTCCCTCTCGACGCGCAGAGCCACCTCGTCCCGCTGATCCGCAGAGAGCAGGTGTTGCCGTACATAAATTGCTGCTCGAATCAGACAGATTAGCTAGGATTATTTTTTGGTTGGAGTATTTTCGTTGTAAATTAACCTGATGTCTAATCGATGAGCTAGATAAGCTCGACTCGAGGAGCCATGCAGCTTCGGTTCATCGCTGAATTCGATCCATCGAAATGCAGGAATCAGGTGCCAATCAATGAACACCATGTTCTTTCCTAAACGAACATATTCTAACGAGGAAAAACGCTTCTTTCTAGGCGGTTGGTAAAAGAGCTATAAAAAAACTCTGAGACAGTGAGATAAAGCTGCTTTTATTTTATTCTTCTTCTTTAGAAAGAATCTGATATCTCTCCCCCGCCGTAGAATTTCTTCATCAGAACTAGTAAAGGAAAAAAAAACACGCACGCATCTCACGTTTTGGCCATGGCCGGCGCTGCTTTTTTTTCCGATCCGATCCGGGACGGCGGCGGTGGAATAGTCGCACCTGCGTCACATGCGCTCTGACGAAGAATGGCGACGTGCTCGCCGGCCGAAACGATCAAAGCCGCCGAGTTAGAAATAGATACATCGATCAAATTAAGCCGCCTATATATAATTATTACAAGTAGAAATCGATCAAAGCCGCCTCGCCTCTAACACGGAGTAATTAGAACCTATCGGTCCCCAGAAAACAGGATGGCGTCTGTTGCCGCTGACGGATGACGTGCACCGCACCAACCGAACACACCGAAGCTTCCTGCCTGGTGAGCCGCATCGCATGCCGCCGTGTATGGAGGCGGGTTCGCGCACGCCCCTTGCGCGTTGCATATTTTCCACTGTGGATGGGGTCCAACCGACATCTGTAGTTCTTCTCCACACGCCCGGTCCACGGCTGATCGACGATACGGGTTGACCCTATCTATGTAAGCTAGACGACGGACCAAAAAGGTTCTCATGATGGGGAAAGATGCTTGCTTGGTACAAAATGTACGTACCTTGCCATTCCCAAATTGAATGCCTCGTTCTTCTTTTTTCTCTGTACCGTGTAACCGAGCCGAGCAACACGGGCCTGCAAGTATGCTGACACCTGCTCGTATCCGTCCGGAGCTGGATGGAGAGGACATCGAGGTGGAGTTCATCTTTTTCCGATGCACCAACAGGATTTGCCGCGATGGCAGATCAGCATCAGATTACACATCTCTGTGAAAAAAAAACGCTGAAAGACAATACTCCCGTTGGGCCCGGCTGCTGCCTGAATTCCTGCCCGGCTGGTCCTCCTGATCCGGAATCGCGTCACGGGCCGACTGGCCCCGATCCACCAATTCAGCAGCAGTGACTCGCCGGGCCCTCCATGGGCCTGCCTGCTTATCTCTTTCTCTCTGCTTCTGCTGCCCTTAAACTTCAGGCTGGTGGGCCCAGTACATCTCAATTACTACTACTTTTTCTCTCTAACACGGCTCAAGTACTTTTTCCTTAACTCAGGGCCGGCCCCACTATGAAGCAGCGATCGCATTCATATCGAACTGATCACTGATCAGGACTGTTAAGATATCAAAGCACATAGCACTACCATCTGTTGGTGTGGATACTCGTACATGATACTGAAGATGATTAGATGGGCCGGCATAGGGCACACCCAGGCTTTCTGCCGGTCGTCCTCGTCCCACCTTGACAGGTCGGGACAAATAACCGTTCAAAGAAGCTATGTACTCCTTTCCCGAGCTCCGAAAAGGTAACGACGGCCTTTGTCACGAGCCTGATGGCGTTTACCACGCTGTCCCTTGCTAAGCTCCACAGCCATATTCTTTACTGTAACTGGCTGGTACCATGATGGCTTCAGAGTGCCCGGAGCACAGTGTGCGTTTCGTTCCTAACACATACTACAGTACATTCCCCGAATTACTTTTGTTTTTATTTGCTCTTACCACTGAAACTATTATTGACGTGTGTTCGTCTGATCGTAAGATTAGCAGTAATTTTTTTTGGGAGGTCATATGATTAATACTATGATGGAAGTACCATGCACGCTTGAACTTTGGATCGAACTGCGCTCGGCCTGGTTTAGTTCCCAACTATGGGGGGCCAAAGTTGAGACTTTATCATAAATGCAACACTATAACATTTCGTTTGTATCTGTGAATAATTGTTCAAATATTTATTAATTAGGCTTAAAATGTTCGTCTCGTAAATTACGACAAAACTATGTAATTAGTTTTTGATTTCATCTATATTTAGTACTTCACGCATGTGCCGACATTTTGATAATTTTCTTTTTGTACGGTGAAATTTAGGGGTCAAATTTAAATTTAGGAACTAGGCCTCGGTCGATTCCTCCAAAAGGGCAACAGGGACCACGGTACTCTCGGACTGGGAACCATTCAATTCTGTCTACTGCTAGCGGCTAGCGCGACCATGGACCATTCCAACTCGTTTCAACAAAAAACAGAGGAGCTTTCAGGCTCAAAGGGTATGTAGTTGAGAAGTTTTTGTTTTTATTTGGAGCTAGTAATATCATTGAGAAACACGTTAAAAATACTCTTTTCTTCGTGCTGCAATCTTAGCGGGTGTGCATGACTGCGTTCAGCAACAACGTAAAACGAATCATCTGGAAGAGCCGAGATGGGCAGAGCAGTGCTTACATCTTGGTGGGCTAATTCCTCTGTGCCACCCAGGACAGTCAACGCTGCGTCCTCTGACCTCCTCTCATGTGCCGCTCTGCCAGTAGGCTGCTGCCACACCCACACCAAATGGCCACTCCACCCGATGCCAAACAGAAGAGCCGGGACGGCGCGCCATCCCTGCTCTGCTGCTCGACTGCTCCCTCGTGTCACCGCATACGGACCACAGCAAAGCATAAACACCACTTCACTCTCTAAGCTAGCTGCAGTGACTGACGATGACGACGGTGCCGCATGAACGGCAGCGCCCGGGCAAGAAGAACGCGAGCACGGAGACAGTGCACGCACAGGAGCCTAATTGCCTAAACCTAAACGGGGAGAGGAAGAGGAACAACAAGAAGAAGAAAGACGCGTCCAATAATACGAGAGCTAATGAGTGAGCAAATCAAACATCAAATCTACTCCGTTTTGCATGCCACATACTCGCAGTGACGCAGAATCTCCAACAGCGTAACCAGCAGCATTTCATATCAGCTCGCCTCCAAAAAGAGGCAATGCATTTCTACAGATCACTAGATTAGCATTCCAATAATCCCGACACCGTACCAAACTCCAAGACATGTTTCATGTTTTACGAAACGATTTACAAGGGATACTTCTATCAGGACTCAATGCTGATACCCTCTCCTCGCTCGGTTCCTTCCGGCGGCGGCGGCGGCTCCGCCTCCGTCGCCGCGGCGGCCGCCACCACCGGGGATCCACTGCCGCCGCTTTCCTCCTCCTTGGCCGGGGTGAGCATGGCGGCGCCGACGCATGGGCCGCACGTACGCTCCACCCAGGCCTCCAGGTCATGGCCGCCGGCTTGGCCGGGCGCGCGGCGCCCGAAGCAGAGCCGCCCAACTGCCAGCGCCGCCGCCGCCAGCACGACCACGACGGCCAGCATGGCGATCACCGGGCCGTACGACCCTCTCCCCGCCGCCCCCTCGGGCGCGCCTCCGACGCCGTACGCCACCGGCACCGTGAGCGCCGGCGGAGCCGGCGGCGGGGGCATGAACGCCGACATTGCCCCGCGTACGGCGCCGGGCAGCGCGCTGCCTCTGACCGCGCCGCGCGGCTCCAGATGAGCGAGTAGCTCCCTAGGGTTTTAGAGACAGAGAAAGAGCTTTGCTTTGCTATCTCAGTCTCAGGGTAGGAGAGAGCAGGGAGTAAAGCGTGTTGGAGCGAGATGAGATGAGACTATGAGAGTAAAGTGAGCGTGTGATGAGTGTGGCTGTGTGGAAAACAGGAGCTTTGTGTATTGATTCCTCCCCCTGTCCAGAGAGTCTCCAGAGAGAAGGAGAAGACGTTTCAGTTCACTCTTTGGGGTTGGGGTAACATTTAGGTCAGGTGCAGTGGCAGCGACTCGAGTCTTTGGCGCAAAGGGGTTTAGGTTTTGGCCCTACGGGGAAAAGCTTTCCCTTCCCTGCACACTGCCGTTCCTGCTACCGTCTATTCATCGCCGTCCGTTCAACTGTCCTGCCGTATAAAGGTAGACGCGGTCAATTTATTTACCTCTTGGTAGGCAGAATCGAAATCTTTTTACAGCTGGGCTCGGTCCTCAGGTTGGTGGAAAAGGCATGAATGGGTTCAATTGCAGCCGGAGGCCGGAGCACGGCCTTTTTCAGGTTGTCCGGCTCCGGCAACGGCCACCATGGGAGCACTTGGTATTAATTAGCCGCGAGATGCGCCTCGAGATTCGTGAGATCCTCGACAGTGACGCCCTGTCTGTCAGCCCTAGAGGGCCCTACCAAGCGATATGCTCGCCATGGTTTTTATGGTCTCGGCCGTGGGATTGTACGTGCGTTTGCGTCTAGGCCGACCACCGTCCTGTGGCTCGCGGCCGTGGGGACGAAGGGGGGCGGGGTCCGGGGGTCTGCGCCCCTCGTGGCCCATGGTCCCAAGTTTGTAGGATCCGCGTCCATCATGTGGCGCCCCAGGTCCGGCCCATGCGTTCGCGTCAACGTTTTACCGTCTCGTCTGTGGAAATTTAAGCCCGTCCAAAACTATGGGCCATCACGCGCCAGATTGGAGCCAGGAGTTGGGCCGGATGATGAGGGCGCAACTGGAGGCCCAGTATAGTGATTGGCCTTGCGAGAAAAATGGTCGTATTTAGCCTGTTTCTAAGATCTTCACTCACTTGGAGTACTGTTCTAAATAATTGTTTATTATCAATTTTTTATATTGTTTGATTATTTATTTTATATAAAAAGTTATACAAGTATTTATAATTTATTTTATCATAAAAATATTATAAATATAATTTATGCTTTAAAATTATTTAGATTAAATTTTTTTAATGTGAATAGCAATTTGAAATAGAAAAAGTACTGTCTTAATTGCAACACTCTAGGGGCGTTTGTTTTGGCTTATTTTCAATTTTTATGGATAATTAAAAAGTCAGATGATTCTCATAATCTAAATTATGGGAGTCATCTGTCTTTTTAATTCTCGAGCATTCAAAATCAGCCATAAGCTGAAACATCAACCCCTAAGACTGAGTTCATTCCTCTAGCAAAGTGAAGGATCGACTTCGTTAGCTGGGGCATTCGGCCTGCACCAGTTGATAGGGGGACTAAGTATAATTCTCAAAAGTAATTTAAGTTTGTTTGTAGGAGTAACTTGATTGTACCTGTAAAACCTAGTCTACAGATCAGACCAAGATTTGTGTTTAATTTAGCGGAGCAGAATGACATGGATGGAAATTGGACCTGCGGGCTCGATAAGGGGAACAAATCAATTTAGATACACGGTAGGTTGAAAAAGCCCAAAAAAATAATCTAATTCCAGCTTATTATGCCCCAACCACATTTTTTATTTTGCGAATGTGCTCCAACCACGTTATAATGTCCATTCGTCTGGGAATCTCCCCTTGATATACTATGCTCGTTTTTTCTCCTTCACAGTTAAAAAACTCCATTTCACAATTACCTGCATACATCTTCTACGAAAAAGAAACAGGGATTCTTCAAATGAAGAAACGGGACATTGTTGTATGTACACTTTGGTTGGATATAACACGGTAGTACACTCCCTGCACAATTACTCCTTACTACTACCTGAAAACTTAGCAGAAACACCAGCAAATTCCTTCACCCTCCACCGGGCACCGGCTCCTGGGGATGCAGGCATGCAGCAAGCTAGCACGGAGCCGCGCACCGGCGGCCGCCGGCGATCCTCACATGCCGTTGATGCAGGAGAAGAACCTGGCGCTCCGACCCCTCGGCATCGCGCCCGAGGCCCCCACCTCGCCGGCCAGCTCCTCCAGGGACCGGTGCCGGCGGTGCGCCATCTCGCTCTCCGCGGACACGACCTTGCCGCCGCCGCCGCGCACGGCCGCCTCCCACTGGTTCCCGTCCCAGGAGCTGTCCTCCACGCGGGCCCGGAACCGGCCGTGCGCCGAGCCGGTGGAGCTGCACCGCGAGTAGCTCCGGGTCCGGCGATCCTTGATGGCCCTGTAGATGAACGGGATGAGCCCCTCCATCTCGGATTCTCGGTGACTGGCTATGGCCGGCACGACGCGAACGCGACGACGGCGATCGCTGGCTGCTGCGGCGGCTTTCGCTGGGGAAATAATGGTGGTTTGGGTGACGCTTTGGTGGTGAAGCCTCTGGGCCGGGTGAGGGAGACGCTTTGGTTGTTTTTATAGGCGGTGGCGGTGGATTTCTATGGGTTTGTTTCAGTTTCAGGGTCAGGAGACGGGTTCAGAAGCGTCGCTTGGCTTGACACGGCGGCTGGCTCTTCGTTCTCTTGCGTTGCGTGTGGTCCTGGTCCATTGCCTCCTGGTGTCGCAATTGTGTTTTGGCTCCAGTTGCTTGTGCCTGATTGCTTGATGCCGATGGTTTTGTTCAGTTTCTAGCTGGTGTAGCCGTGTACCTCGTGCTTTTGATCTGAATTGTGGTAATAATTGGGACGGACAGTGCTAGGTAACAGTAGCAGGTGAGGTTTTTGGTTGGCTGCCTGTTTCCCTTCGCAGAGTTAACATAGCTATACTATACATGTATTGTTTGGTTGCCTGACATACCAGATTAAATCTCTGATGACTTCTGTATCTATTAAAAAGAATCTGGAATCTCTGATGACGCTCGATCATGAATGATCTGCTTCGTTTCGTTGCAATGCTTCTGCTCTGAATTAATGACCAGATCACTGCAAATTCCTAGAAGGGGACGAGAGGGCTACAAACTTGTTGGATCCCAGCTTAGCTTTGCACAAATTTGTCCATGCGTAACCTTTTTTCGAGAACGTGCAGTGCACATATAACCTAGTTCTCATTGTACGAAAAAAGAAATGCATAAACCGATGGCATCTGGGTAACATGAACCCCAACAGCTTAACATGCTTCGATTCCTTTTGCAAAATACAAGATGGCTGGTTTTGTTTATATATATACGGGATAGGCAACCGGTGAAACGACCACACGAACGCCACGCAATTTAGCATACTAATCCTGAGGTCTCCGCATCTCGAACAGAAGAAACAATGCGATAAGGTTTTATAATTAGCCTACTGCCTGCCGATCTGGTTGCATACTAGCATCAGCGTTGAAAACTGAAAAGCCAAGACTGCCTCCCTGGGATTCCGATCTTGATTGAATTCACTGACGTGCTGCCGATGTCTAGCAGCAGGGGAAGCTTGATTCTCCACGGCATGTTTCTGCTCTAGACTTGGTCTGCATAGCAGGGTGGTTCTGCTTTTGCAGCAGCAGATGTATACCGATCTTATGGATGCAAATCATCTCGATTTAAGATTAGTGTCACTATCTCGTTTTCTAGCCCCTTTTACTTTGTTGTTGAATTTGATCCGTACCTATCTGTTTTAGCATCGGATTAGAATGGTCTCAGGTACATGTGCCGCATTTGAAAATACAGTATGGTTGCCCATGCCTTTCCCTTGATCCGAAGGGTTTAGAATATCGTCCTGATAGTATTTTAAACTACGAACAGATATGGTAAACAAATGAGTTTATCACTTCACCTGGATGCATGTCGTATGGTGTTCAGTTCTCTGTTTACTTGTCGCTGTTTTCTCGGAGAAGCATATACTACTTGATTAGTTGATTTGCACAAATTCCTAAACTAATGTAACCCGGTTTTGAAATGGAACGTAACAACCGCTGCTTTTATAAACAGATAATAAGACTTGCCAGAGTTGTTAGTGCTAATTTTATACAAACAGGCCGTTGATGAAACCCAGTGCTTGTTCTAGTCAACTGGCAGTAATATCTGTCACAGAGCTGCAACTCGTATCAGATATGTACTGAAACTTTCCCCTCAGCCCGGATGTATATGTTCTAGCGAACCGTGTAAACTATGTGCTAGTTAACTAGCGGAGCTGGAGATGAAATTAATAAGCTGTACCCTGAACCTTCCATGCAACTTGTCACATTGAAAACGTGGAAAGCGAGCGAAGCAATTGCAAGAAGACAGCGGAGCAGTTACAAGTAGCAATCAAAGCAGAAGGGGAATAAAAATCATTGTCTGTGGATATATATATTTCTCTTCGACATCCGGCAATCTTCTTGCTTGCTTTTACAAAAAAAGAAGAAGAACTGTTCTGGATATCGTCCAAATAGTATTCGGTGCACAAGTGTTTCAGTTGTTCTGACAAAAACATAAATCCATGACATCAGGGGTCGCCATCACTCTAACAGGACTATATAAAACATGTTTGGCGAGCCATAAGAAAGTACTGTAGGTTGATGGGATCATCTCTCCAAGTGGACTGTATGAACTCGGAGGAGACAGAGGTATATATCCAACTAAAGCTTCCAGAAATGCAGAGAGATAGCATTAACAAATACGATTCAGCCATGCAGGCGCCGTTGAAGTCGCCTAGTGGATGGGATGGCGGCTGGTTGGAACAGACATGCTAGAATTCAGTGGGAAGTTTGCCGATGCAATCCATGGAGCATCAGCCTTGCCGTTGATCCAGCTGACCAAGATTTCCAATCAACGCCTGTACTGAATAAAGTAAAGCCACACGTTGTTCTCAAGTTTTAGGTGGTGGTGTTGACGAGGGGAGAGCATTCGGACACTGGAGCAGCAACACGTCAGCACTCAGTGCGCGATAGACCGGCTACCTAACCCAAGCCAAGCAGCTGGCTTCAACCTCCATGACTCAGTCCGAACTCATCCATTGCATCAGAGCTTCCGAGCAGATATTTGCTATCCTCTCTTTTGCTTCCATTTCTGCAATTAGGACGTGAGAGAAACGATCTGGATTGCCGGATTGGCTCTGTCAGGTGTATAATTCAGAGTGTTTCACCACTATGTTAGCCACATCCAAATTAATCCTGTCCAGCAGAGGGCGGAACTTCTTTTTTCAAAAAAAAAATTAAACCTGTCCTGGTGGGAGTATTTAGCCTCTTTTTGGAAGAACACTTTAGATTCCCTGACGAGAGTTCTTTTCGTCATTTTCTCTGACGAAGGGAATTTGGTGTCGGGGTCAGCAAAAGGCGATCGATGTTGACCGGCGCCGGCAGAATCTGCGGACTCCGGCGGCTGCTGCAGGCAGCCGTTGTTTCGCCGCCGTTTCGTCGCGATGCTAGTGCGCCCAAGCCCGAAAGTGTCAGGGGACAGAAGAGAGGAAATGCTGAGCAAATCCACTGAACCGGCTGACGTGGTAGTATATTGGCACGTCGCTAGCAAGTTCGATGGGGTTGTTGCTAACAGTCTCTCTTGCGTCTCGTCTTGACAAGGTTTGGATAAACCTCACCTAATGCTCTGTCGGAGTTCATCGCAGCCCGGAAGAAGCCAGGTATTATGCTTATGCACAGTCACAGACAAAAAAAAAGTTTGGAAACCAACCAGTATCATTTAAACGGGGCCTTATGGGCCGGCATATATAGGCCCAACCAACCAACAAGGCAACCAAGAAAATATAAATCAATAAATCATACGGAGTATCTCCGTAATTCAATCGATCACGTTTTGAGTTTGAAATTATAAATTTTGATCAACAGCAGGGCGAGCCCTCGTGAGCAGTTAGTTCTCTCGCCTTCTGCTAATCCACCTCCCGATGCCGCCAAAATCGAAGGCGGCGGCGGCGGCCGCCGGGGAGCCGGTCTCCGTCGAGGACCTCTTCACCTCGTTCCACCGCCACATTCAGGCCAAGGAGTTCAAACAGGCCGCCAACGTCGCCGACCAAGGTCACGCGCTACAACCTCCTCCCCCCGCGCGTCTCCCCCCTGTTCGAATCTGACCCACCCCGACCCCGACTGGCCCCGCAGTTCTCAAGGCGGCGCCGGGCGACGAGGACGCCTTGCGATGCAAGGTGGCGGCGCACATCAGGGCCGACGAGATCGACGAGGCGCTCGCTGCGATCCGCGCAGCCGAGCGCCTCCCCATCGACCTCAGCTACTGCAAGGTGACTTATGCAAGGTGACCTGAATATATACCCTTGTAAACGCTTTGACTCAAATACGAAGCAATTCAATAGCAATGCGTGAGACCACATTTGGTATATATTCAGTCCATTGGCCAGTGTAACTGTTGTTCATATAAGATCAATCCATCCAGCCCAAACATCTTGACAGGGTCAACTCTTTTGATTCCACACATTTAAGTATTTAGCTATAAGCTCCATCGTACCCGTTTAATTGTTACGTCTGGATCCTGATGCATTTTAGTAATAAATTGTATGCTGCAGTTAGAGTAAGGCTAGACTCAATTCTCTATTGAGTGCTGATATTTGCCTTTTCATTGAGGTTCCTTACTTCCGTGCTGTTTGTTTTTTTGGTAGTTTTTGAATTTAAAATGTCATGTCGGAGAACTGTACACTAATTTTGGGCCAAATTTGGTGCTGGGTTATCATTGTTTTTGTTGCTAAAAAGAACAATTTGTCTGATCAAACTAAGTATTATTGTTATTATTATTCAGGCCTATTGCTACTACAGGCAAAACAAACTGCAAGAAGCTCTAAATCTTGTAAGAAGTCAAGAAGAAACTGCAGCTATTCTCCAGCTGGAATCCCAGATTTTATACCGGCTAAGAAGAATGGATGATTGCATGAATAGCTATGAGAAGCTTCAAAAATTTAAAATTGACTCAATGGATCTGAAGATAAATATAATTGCGGCTCTTGTTGCTGCTGGAAGGGCTTCTGAGGTGCAGGCAGCTATGAGGGCGCAAAAGGTTTATCTTACCACGATAGCACTCAGCGATGCTCGTAGCTTTGAGCTCGCATACAATTCTGCTTGCTCCTTGATAGAAAACAATAAGTATTTAGAAGCTAAGGAGAAGTTGGACTTAGCTGAAAGGTGAATTTCCTGGTGCAGAAATTGCTAGAGTGAATGTGTTCATTCAGTATACTGAACTGATCCATCCATTACCACAGCATTTAAATACTGTCAGATTGATAATTTAAGAAAACTATGATTTTTTCAATGGTTAACTAGTTTAATTATTTCCATTTGTTCGCATAGTGAAAATAGGATCTTATGTCTTCCAAGGAAAGTCTAAAATGTTCCTTCGTGATCACAGATATTCTTTTAACCTCTCAGCTCATGAAATTATGCAAGATCTAGTCAGTCTTTAAGCGTAAACAATTAGCTGGATCATAATGTCCTTTTGTTTTGTACTGCAGAATTGGGAAAGAAGATCTTATGGTGGAAGAGTATGGTGAAGATGATATTGAATATGAACTAGCTCCTATATCTGCTCAGCTTGCGTATGTGCAGCAGGTAATTAAATCTTGAGATTTTTTCTTACATAAAGTCAACCATTATTCTGCTAACTTGTCTTCATTATATTTTCAGCTACAAGGACAATCTCAAGAAGCTAAACAAACCTATGTTAATATGATAGACAAGAAGTCAGCTGATTTATCACCAGTTGCTGTGGCAACAACAAACCTTATTTCACTAAGAGGTACAGAAGATACTGAAGATAGCTTGAAGAAGCTTGAGCGGCTTCTTGAAAAATCTTCTGCTCCAAACCAGTTGCAACTTATTGAAAGCCTTGACTTCAAGTTATTCCCAAGGCAAAAGGAGGCTCTGTATTCTGCCCGTGTTCTTTTACTCCTCCATGGAAATAAAACTATTCAGGTCTGTTTTGCAAAGTTTATTTGATCTCCCGCTTCCATTTTGTGAAGAAATCACCTATTTGGTTTATTTTTACCTTTTTAAGTGAGAGGGTGTAGTGAGATCATTCGGTTATCTGAATTTCTTTTCTCGTACTTGTGAGATTTATAAATCTTATTTCAGTTAGAATTTCTGGCAAGTTATAATTCTAACCCTAGCAGTGACATGACTGATGAGTCCTATAATGATATAAAAGGTAGTTTTTCTTTTACTTGAGGAATGAGGAATGATTATTGGACTGCAAACTAGTGTGGACGGTCTGTTAGTAAACTAGATTTGTTGTAGACATAATGAACCTCCTGACACTTTAGCAAGGATATCCCAACTTGTTCGGTTGCACAGAATAGTTTTTTTTTCTTTTTGCTTTCATTGTTGTAATTGAACTATAACGTTGTCAATTCAGTTCATCATATGTGAAATGACCACGATCAATATAATTATGTTTGATTGTAAAATGACCCTTGCATGCAAAAATGTTCATGTGTCTATATAATCACCTAATTGAAAAATCATCACCATCAGTATCCCTGTCATTTGTTTGGTGGGCAGATTCTATGGTGAGTCTCTTAGCGATTGCTCATTCCTGTTCTTAATCTTTTTTGTAGGCACATGAGTTGATGAGTGGACTGCTTGGTATGTTTCGAGAAAGTATATTCCCAGTTTTGCTTCAGGCCGCTGTTCATGTGAAAGAAAAAAAGGTCCAGAAAGCTGAAGAAGTTCTTAGCCAGTACGCCGAGAAGCATCCTGAGAATTCTAAAGGGGCCCTCCTTGCACTTGCTCAGATTGCCGCTAATGCCAACCATTTTCAGCTTGCTGCAGACTCACTGTCAAAAATACCTGACATCCAGCACATGCCTGCAACAGTTGCCACACTAGTGGCTCTTAAAGAGCGCCTAGGTGACTCCAATGCTGCAGCTTCTGTACTTGATTCTGCCATCCAATGGTGGAAGAATTCCATGACCGATGAAAACAAATTAGATATGTTAACGCGGGTGGCTGCTGCGTTTAAGCTCAGTCATGGACGTGATGAAGAGGCTTGTCAGTTGTACGAAGAACTTGTGAAGAGCCATGGAAGCATTGATGCTTTGGCTGGGCTAATAGCGACTTCAGCACGCACTAACCTGGAGAAGGCTGAACAATACGAGAAGAAGCTGAAGCCATTATTGGGCATCAAAGGAGTTAATGTCGGGAGCTTGGAGAAGACATCTGGTGCAGGGCATGTTGAAGGGCCTCAAGACATGAAGGTAGATGTTCCTGAGGAAGTGAAGAAGCAAAAGGCAAAGAAGAGGAAGCAGAAGCCTAGATACCCAAAAGGCTTTGATCCAGCAAACCCGGGGCCGCCACCTGATCCTGAGAGATGGCTGCCCAGGAAAGAGCGATCCAGTTACCGTCCAAAGAGGAAGGATAAGAGGGCTCATGTCAGAGGTGCTCAAGGAGCTTTGACTAGAGAGACAGCGGCAACCAATGGTTCCTCGAAAGGAAGCCAATCCACCAGAAGTCGAGGTCTTAGATGAGAAATTTTAGTTACAACAAATTGACAGTGCAAAAGGATACGCCCATTTACTTTTTTGACTTGCAATTTTGATTTGGATTGCCTGCGGATTTGCAGTCATCCCGACTATAGAAAATTTTGTTGAGCTGTATCGCGATGGGATGTCACAGTAGATTTCTGTTTTCTTTACAAGTTTTAACTCACTTCGCCCCTGCATATGCACCAACACTATTACATTAACCGGTTCCAAGAGTTGGGTGGTGTTTGGATTTATGTGCTAAAGTTTAGCGCTTTAAATAAGTGATAATCAGATGTATTAAATATAAAATAATTATAAAAATAATTACATAAATTATGTCTATTTCGGGAGACAAACCTGACAAGCTACCATATGTTTACTGTAGCATTACATTGTCTAATTATGGTGTAATTAGGCTTAATAGATTCGTCTCGTAAATTACTCCTCGTTTATCTAATAAATTTTTAAATTAATTTATATTTAATACTTATAATTAATATATTTATATTCGATTATCTAATAATTTTTTTAATTAATTTATATTTAATACTTATAATTAATATATTTATATTCGACGTGATTCCGTTAAGAGGCATTTGGATGCTTGCTTCTTTTGAAAAAGAATCCCCAAGCGCACTCTCGAACGGTCGAACCCAGTTGGCATGGGCTTGAACAATTTGTTCTCCGTGAGGCTAAACTTGTCAGCCATAAATTACTCCTCGTTTATCTAATAAATTTTTAAATTAATTTATATTTAATACTTATAATTAATATATTTATATTCGATTATCTAATAATTTTTTTAATTAATTTATATTTAATACTTATAATTAATATATTTATATTCGACGTGATTCCGTTAAGAGGCATTTGGATGCTTGCTTCTTTTGAAAAAGAATCCCCAAGCGCACTCTCGAACGGTCGAACCCAGTTGGCATGGGCTTGAACAATTTGTTCTCCGTGAGGCTAAACTTGTCAGCCACAACGGAGCGCACAGCCAGCGAGCCGATGCACGGGAATGGACTCCATTGGCAGTCTCCTCGCCTTTCGCCGCCGCTTTTCCCTTCCACCGGCGATTCATCATCGGTGCGCTTCCTGCTCTTCCCCCTTCCCCTCGTTGCTTGCGGTTGCAGAGGAGAGCTTTTGATTTCTGACTCGGGCGATTTGCCAGCAGCCTCTCGCGGTCGCGGCGTTCCTGGGCTCGTCGGCGTCATCTCCATCCTGTTCTCGGCCGGGCGCATCTCAATCGCCGCTTCATCTCCACCGCTTTCCATAAAGGTACTATTTCTTCAGTGAGGGAGAGTATATAGTCAATTAAGTATATCCGCCAATGGAAACTTCAGTTAGGGAGAGTAGGAACCTTGATAAACTCTATAAATTATATAGTTCATCTTAGAAACTGGATGTAAGTAGAACTCTCATCAGCCTCACTGAAACCATACTTTCAGCAGGGCAGCAAAAGAGAACAGGGCCAGTGGCTCCAAAAGTGACTGAAAATGAGGCAGAATGCATTATCAGCGGCAGCCCGACTTCTTCAAGGCGATTCAAGTGGAGCAAGGACAGGACAAGTTCCTCATCAATTACTTGATGCAACAGGCTTCAGGAGCCAAGGGGAAAGATGCATTGTTCAGGGAGGATACTCTACGAGAAGCTGCGGATGCTGTTTCTCAGCAGTTTCAGCATGAGTGTGGTGTCGCTGATGTACACAGAAGGTTGACAGCTCTGAGGGAGAAATGGCAAAGGATAGAGAAGAAACTGCGAATATGGGATCATGCCACTAGGAGGATAAGCATGCAAGAGGAGGATTACCAGAAGTATGTTGTGGTAATGCGAAGATTTCCCCTTTTAGTTTGAGATTTGCATGTTCTGAGTTACATTAGATCCTACTTAAGTTTAAGTCACCTTTTATGGTCCTTGCAGTGCAATGCCAGTATTAACTGTCATGGCTGAGTTTGTTTGTTTTCTTTGCGATGAAGGATCACCGGAAGGATTCAGGGATGCTGAATAGGCCTATTGAGGATTATGATGTGCTTTCTTTTATCTTCAGTGATGAATATGATCCATCAGCAGATGGAATTCAGTTAAAAAAGGGCCAAAACGCCCGCTCCAACGATAGTAAGATATTCGAAGACCCCATGCAGCAGAGGATAGCTATTGAGGATTATGATGTGCTTTCTTTTATCTTAAGATTGGGGAGTTAATAGATGCTATAAAAAGATTAAAGCCCAGAGACTTTGCTGACGACTTGTGGAAAGCAGTTACAGCTTGCGGTTACAACGACAGGATGTCAATCACTGCATTTGAGTATTTTCTGAAGAACAAGGTTGAAGGGATGGTTTTCCTTCTTTTTTTTCTTTGATGAACAAGGGAAGATTTTCCTTGTGCGCAGCCCAGATCTTCGCAAGGAATGATTAGCCATCTAGCCTTTTGTAACCATTGTGGATCTGTTCTATCCAGCAGTTTAGTTCGGTATTTCGAGTTCACTTTTCCTTTTATTTGGAACACACTTCAAATGATGTGCGTCATTGTGGAAACCCTTAAAGCTGCATCTGTATGAACAGAAGCCTTAGCATAGGACAATGGCAATATGAGATAATATTGGATCCTTTAAAGGAAAATGTAAATTCTTGCAAATATTCATCAACCTCGAGCAGCAATTCTAAGACTCACGTAGTACAATCACAATTCACAATAAAACGTACACAACGATGCACAACTGAAAGCCTGCACACCACATGACAATTTGATACAATTGTTACAGATCGCAACCTAACCCTGCAGTCCTGCACAGCTATGAACCTAGACACCATATGTGACTAAGTTGCTACATATCACAACCTAACCTCTACCTGTTATTCAGCAAAGAATCAACATTCGGAGTCACAATAACATGCCGATTCTCAATCTCCCCAAGGACGCAACAATGTTTCTCTCGAGTGTTCAGAGCTACTACATGTTGCGCCATCCTAGTCTCTTCTCCTGGGTTCACCTGCAGCAGAAGAATTAAGCGCTTGTTCTGAAATTAGTGAAATATATGCGATATCTTGCTAAGCTCTGAACAAAAAGGCAAGAAAGTTGTGCACTAACATCAAACATAACATCTCCTAACTTCATTTTGATCTTGCCGCTCTTGTATACCAGCATTTTGCCCAAATAACCCTGAGGCAGCTGCTGCAGGCTGGATCCTTCCTTCACCTCCTTGCCAATGGCCTTTCCTTTCCTTTCAACTATACTGGATGGCCTTCTAGGCAAAGGAAGAGATTTTGGGAGCTGGAAGAGGAACATTCTTTCCTTGCTATTTTGTTCTTGCTGCTACAGATTGCAAGTGAGGCATGTGAGTGTTCATAAACTATGAATCCAAATACAACTTTGCAGAGCTCAGAGATTCATACAAGCAGATGAAGCTCCTCTGCTGGACATGTTGAAGCTTCGCATTCAACTGAACTTGGCTGAATCTCCTGCAACTCAACATTGTCGTCGTCATCGTCATCGTCGTCGTCGTCGTCGCCGCTCTCTTCATTGTAAAACATTCCTGTCAAGATTGATTATTCCCATGAAAATTCTTAGTCGAAACTGGAAAGCATTGTTCAGAAGAATGAAACTCATCAATCGTACATTCACCTGAACTGGCAGCAACAGGAAAGGATCTTGGAATTTGGAGCGGCTTCTTTTACAGTGAAACAAGACAACAGAAGGTACATAAGACAAGTCAATAAGTCTGTCAAGAAACTCAGGATGTTTTCTAATACAGCAAGTCTGAAACTGAGGAGTTCTTGCCTCTTCTTGGGACACTCACCGATTGATTTTGCCTGTGCACTTCTGATTGCGCTGGTGACAAGCTAGCAGCATCTGCAGAAGGTGGTGTCGAGGGGGGTTTCTGTGTTGAGCGTTCGTCTACAAATAATATGTTGAGTCTGATTATTTTGAGATTACTGACTAAATCTATGACAGTACAGCCCATGATCTTATGTATGTGCATTTTTCTGATATGATAGAAAGGCCTGTTGCTCCTAAATCTTAAAAAAACGCTTGACAGTATTATTACCTTTTGTATTTGGTGCACTGTTTACTGCCACTTGGCGAGTCTGAAAATAACAGATATAAATTCAGCCATTGAAAGAATGTGCTACTACTTTTAGTTTCCTCCTATGCAAATTAGAATATTATCTGACATCAAGACACGGCAATGGATAACCACTTACCCTCAATATTTTCATCAACTGCTCATCAATTGGTTTTGGTTCTTCCTGTTGTGGCCTGAAACAGAACAATGCGTTGTGCTAACGGTCGCACAGTAGGCAAGAAAAACTGAAAGACACAGCAAACACCTAAAGACAGAGAAGAGTTACTTTTCTGGGGTCAATTTCTTTGGCTTCGGTGGTGGCACTTTCGGTTTGAACTTGAGCTTCTGAGGGGTTAAGAGAAAGAAATGCAACAAAAAAAAGACGTTAAACCATAACCTTATTGACAATTCGCCGAACCATACACATACAGAGAATAAAATTAGTGAGCCACCTTCACGGCACGACGAACTGGGCGACTTCTGTTGGAGCTGCCACCTGCATCCATTTTTGTTACTCTGCCATAACGAATCATTAAGAGCATAAGCACTTGCTTAGCAGTGAGTATTTTAACTAGAATAGTATCTTTTTCCTACTGAACCATGTGCGCTTCTGTCTCGCTAGCAGTATGGGGAAATCCAGGCCTCTCTACCTCTCAGTTCTGTCAGCTAGATTCCTTCAACCTTAGCACCGTCAGGAGTCCTTTTATAGTCATACCGCCGTACAGTTTCCTGCAGGTGTTCGAAGGATCTATGCACTCCATTTACCTTCCCCCCAAACCATTCCTGTTCCAGTTTCCAAACTGAAGCTAGCTATTTGGTTTTTTTTAAGGAACGGCAAAATCTTTACCGTAATTTTTATTAGACCAGATAAAAGAGAAACAACAACACCAACGCTCCGGCCCTAGCACATATTTGGGACTCAATTCGTGAGTCTTTCAAGATTTGACATCCATATCACACATGTGGGGTCATCCTGAGTCAATGACATGCGGATTAGAGTGGCAAATCTTAAAAGTCTCACGAATTTAGTGTCAATTCTTGAAATTTCTCCTAGAATAGAACAAAGTACAAAACAACTACACTAAACACCAACCTAGCTATTTGGTTCGTTCATGTGGTTCGTTCATGAAACTATGCAAGGAAGCAAGCAAGAGCCTGAGTCGCAACAAAAACAGAGTTGTCGCCCCAGAACAAATGCTACTGGAGCGCACGGAGGCTAATCTCCCGCCCTGCACCCATGAATTCCGATTTGGTTCTGGGGCTCTGCTGTTCAGCCCCAAAACGAAGAGGAAGCTAGAGGCGAGCAGAGAATTCGCAGCTCGCATGCGTAATCCTAACCCACACCCTGCTCAGAAGCACACGTACCTGCAAGCTCTACGGCTGCAAGAGCTAGAGCTCTCCCTCCCCGGAGAAATGGCTGCCGGCTGCCGGCTGCACCCCGAGCTGCAGCTGCAAGGTCTACCGGGCTGCTGCCGCTTCGAGGGAGGCGCTGAGGAGGGAAAGGAAAAGGACAGGTAGTACAGTTCCACAGAGCACTGCCAGGTACGGGCCCACTGTTCAGTGAGTGGTGTATGGAGGAACCAGTTCAGCCAGCGATAGGAGGGGATTAAGGGCAGGATCCTATGCGGCGATGTCTGCAGGGAAGACGGTAAGCACAACAGGTGGGGATGACACGTGTGGAGAAGTGGTGTTGGGTGCATGATTGGAGCCTTGTGTGGGCGGTGCAGTGGATCGGATCCCGGGCGGGGGTGGTGCTGGCGCCGGATTTGTGAGTCGGTTAAGTCCGCCGAAGCATCGAAGGGAACGGAACGGTATACGTTATCTCGCACTCGGTGCCGTGACCCGTTAGGCCCAGGCAGGGGCTTTTTTTATAAGAAAGAAGTCTATTTTTTGAACTATTATTCAAGTCTAATTTTGATCATTAAATTTGAAAATCGGATATCTTTGACCATCAAATCATAGAAACCGGATAACTTTGAATTTTAAAGATGGCTTTGGCAACATATGTATTTTTTAAAAGAGTAAATTGCATCGGCCATACAACGACTTAGTACGTAGGTGTCCAAATTCATCCAACATCTTGTAAAATACTCAATTTAGTAGAAAAACTTGACATATGGGTGCAAATTGATCCAAAAACTTAGAAAATACTCAAATTGGTATAATAACTTGACATGTTGGTGTAAATTAGTCCAACAACATATAAAATACTTAATTTAGTATAAAAATTTGGTAAATCGATGCATTTACATTGCAAACTTTACAGCAGCAATTGTTGATTCTCAACCATGTACAACTTATTTATTCATTAGTTCAAATTCAACCAAATTATATAATGATACAATTCGAATTATTGAATATGAATAATTCTTATATTTTTTCTATTAGGTTGTTGATTCTCAACCATGTACAACTTATTTATTCATTAGTTCAAATTCAACCAAATTATATAATGACACCGTTAGATTATTGAAAGACTGGAGTACATGAGAGAGACTTTGGAACCTTTTTTTAGAGAGATTTATTTGGATCTTATTAATTTATTTTTCTAGTATTTTATTGCTCATAGTCGTGGCATTTAATTATTTAAATATTATTTTGTGATGTATTTTATGCTTCTTACATGATTAATTAATTGCATAATATTTGAGCACCTCGTTGTCTCAAACATATTGCCCAGTTACGCAATCAAAATAAAGTAATTAAAGCGCTAGCCATACAATGTCTAAATAGAATCTATATATTGTGGAGAATGATATTTGTGATGTTGGTGTTGCCTTTGAGCTGTTCTATATATCTAGAGTTTGCTAGATCGTTTTAGCCAATCTCTTGATCTAATATAATAATACAAAAAGATAATTTTAATAAATAATGTGCATGTCCACAAGCATTAAAACACTACCAAAAGGATAAATAAGACCCAAATAGCTCTAGATACATCACTAATAGATATATTATATTTTAGAAATTTGTATGGTGCTGGTTTCATATTTTTTTGACTTAAAACGAATTAGTTATGTATTTTTTTAATATTGAACCATGTTTTATTATTTTTAGAATATGTATGTATGTATGTATGTATGTATGTATGTATGTATGTATGTATGTACAAAACCACGTTTGAAACCAGCTAGAGGCCAAAGTTGTAGGTAATAGTCCGGCCTATTTTTCTAAACTTCGGTAATAGATTAATGATCAAAAATAATTTTCTTCCTTTTTCTTATACTTCCGAACAACGAAGGAGCAATACATTCAAGTTGGGGAGCTGATCTGCCGCTTCTTGTTCCACCTATTTTTCTTTTTCTTCCTTTCACCCATGGCTAGAAATTGTAGGGGGTCTCCGTAGGCTGCATGGGGGGTGGGGGAGCTCCAGCCCCCACGTTGGATCCAGCCCTTCCTCAGAGGCTTTGTTTTCTGTTGGAAGAGTGTGAGATAGAAAGAGAGAGATTCTTTTGAACAAAATAGAAAAAAGAGAGTACTCTTATATAAAGCGTGGTTTAGACTTGTGAGTCCCGGGTAGGCCGAGGATAACAATGCTTGTTTGTTGGGATAGTGAAGATAAAGAGAGTGTTTGTTATAGTGTAGACAATAGACATAGAATACTTCGTGGAATTTGTTTAATTTCCTTCGTTTCTAAAAGTTCTATATTTTTTTGCCAAATTTGTTGTGCTATTTTATAAAAATTATGTTTTAGTATTATAGACTTATTGTCATGGCAAATTCATCATAACATGTGGCACTATAATTAATTTTATATTGACTCATACACACATGAATATGGAAATGGTCATCAAACGGTGCATATCCAGCAAGTTGTATATATCACGCTTTGGTCTATGGTAAAATGTACGTGGCTCGGGGAAGACGATATGGAAGGCGTGTGCAACTAAATATAGATTCATCTTTTGGTTGGCAACCTACACAAGGTGCTGGAGGTCTGAAAGGTTGATTCGGCATGGGCTGCCAACAATGACAAATTGTGCATTATGTTCTCAGTATGTGGAGATTTTAGACCATCTTTTTGTGTCTTCAGCAGGGAATGTTGGTTTGAGCTGCTGCATATCTTGGAGCATCAAACAATCCTACCTCCGCCTAATGCAAAATTACTGGAGTGGTGGTTGACAAGTAGGAACGTGTTTACTAAAACTTTGAGGAAGGTTTTTGACATTTTGTAATGATGGTTCTTTGGAAGATTTGATACATCGGAATTTTGTAATGATGGTTCTTTGGAAGATTTGATACATCGGATTGAAAGGGTTTTTCGAGGCAAGAAAGGGACGGTACCATGCGTGATCTAGGACGTTGTCGAGGAGGCATGGTGCTGTATGTAGTGGGATGATCGACCTTTTCCTTTTTGTTTTTTCACGTGGCTATGTACTTGGTAAGCTTAGTCATAAGCCGTTTCTTCTTTTTCCTTGCATTGTAATCGAAATTTTAGTTTTGCTGTGAGGATCCTTCTTTTCTTCTTAATGAAAAGTATGTTTAGATAAGTTCCTGGAAAACACACACATGAATTTCAATTTTTCAAAGATGATCGGTGTGAGTTTTCTTGTTGGACTGCATAGCTCAAAAAGGCAGTTTTGGATTTAAACCTTCTGTAGAAAGCTCAGCAAAGACAAGGAGGGAGGCAGGATGAGCCGGGCTAGAAAAGATTGCGTAACTATTAAAACTTATCGAAGATCAAGCCGACACTAAAAATGTTAGCGGAAAACATGTGGTTAAAAGATCGGTGAAAATGCGCCACCGTAAAAAAACCACTGACGAATTTATCAATCTTAGCATGAATGCCATATGATTTTTGTAATTATCCTGTATAATTATAAGTTTATAAACGCCTATACCAACCTATACACTAGTACTCCGTATATATCTTCATGTTGTATACAAAGAAAAAGTATAGGAATTATATATATGGGTGCAAAATCGTTGCTCTCTCGTACCAAATCACAAACTAATCGACCAATGCAATTTAAGAGAAATAAATCCTAACAAAACCTAAACTTTCCATAAACGGGAGAGCCCAGTCCTTCTCCTTCCACTGTGGCCGCGTAAACTTTCCATAAACGGGAGAGCCCAGTCCTTCTCCTTCCACTGTGGCCGCGCCTACTGCTGCTGCTCGTTGGCAGCCGACGACGATCCCTGCGCCTCGCCGGACCCCTGTTGCTCTGACGGCGGCGCTTGTTCCTTCTGGCCGATGTCGATGTCAATGCCAAAGAGACGCACTCTACCAACCACGGCCGGCGCCGGCGGCCGCCGCTCCTCCGTTATAGTCGACAGCGCAAGCCTGAGGTCAGCCTCGCTCACGGCGGCGGCCATGGCGGCAGGCTTCCTGTGCTTCTTGTGCACGATCGGCGGGCCAGTGTAATGCATCCTCATGTGGCCGCCGAGCGCCACCCCGGTGTGGAACACCTTGTGGCACTTCTGGCACTCGTGCCGCTCCTCCGCCCTGCGGCCGCCGCGGCGGAGAGCGGCGAGGAACTCGGCGCCGCCGCCGTTCTCGGCCATCATCCCCGCGGCCGCCGCCGCGGCTTCCAGCTCCTTCTGCCTGTTCCTGTGCCCTGCAGCGTGGCCTCCTAGCCCCTGGTGCGTCGTGTACGACTTGCCGCACAGCTTGCAAGTGTACTCCCGCGGTGGATGAGCAGGCCTTGCCATTGCAGGCGGCTGAGCTCGCTGCGGTGCCGGCGGCGGAGGTACAGCTGGATGGTGGACTGGACGAGCTGGCTCTGACGCTGGAGGCGGCGCAGCATGCTGGTGGGCAATGACTGCACCAGTAATGGAAGGATCGGCGGCTCCGGACACCAGAGTCGTCGCCATGGCCATGTGCGTCGGCTGCGCGCTGTCGCTGCTGCTGCTTTCTTCCCCGGAGAGATTGGTTCTCGTGGACAGCACGGGCGGCTTCGGTGGCAGACTGGTGATCGCAATGGCCATGGGGATCGGTTCCAAGGGATGTGCGTTTGAATCAGAATTCAGAGAGTCAGCGACTGAAGAAGGTTTGCCGCCTGACCAGCCTCGCTTCCCGGTGACGGCCCAGCCGCCACTGACCGCCGCCGCCGCCGCGGCATGGCGCGCGTTCCCGTGGACCCTCATGTGGCCGTCCACGGCTTTCGGGCTGATGAACCTCCGGCCGCAGACGTGGCACGCGAACCTCCGCGCCGGCGGCCGCGGCTCGGCGACGCTGACGACGGCAGAAGAGGCGGCAGTGGGGTTGCCGTCATCGTCGCTGATCGTGCCATCAGATTCGCATGAAGGCGGCGTGATCGACCGCGGCGGCGCGAGCGCGACCCGGCCGCCGCCCCTCCTCGCCATGACTTCTTCCAGCAGGCTCACGCGGCGGCCCTGCTCCTGGCGCACCTCGCCCTCGCGACGGGGCTGCAGGCGGCGGCGGTAGCCGCCATCGTCGTCGGTGTCGTCGGACGAGGACTCGTGGCGGCCGGGGACGTACTCGCCCTCTTCGAGTTCGAGGTCGACGCCATCGTCCTTCAGGTCGCGGAGTGGGAGGCGGCGGGAGGAGGAGGAATCCATTGGGATTTTGGTGTACTAGGGTTTAGTGGCGATCGCGATCGCGTAGTAGTAGGGCTCTCGGTGATCGGCGTGCTTGCTGGGCTTTGCTTGCAGACTTGCAGGTAGGCACGCAGTGGGCTTAAATATAGCGGAGAGATAAGGTTGCGTGCGCGCGTCGTGGCTGGGTGAGATTGCGCGCCAAGCAAGTCGAGTGGGGATGCGGGACTCCACCGAGTAACCGAACTGCTGGACTGCAAGCAAATTCGGGAAGAAAATCAGTATGATCTGTTACGCGCTTCGGCTTCCCGTTTAAACCGATCTGTTCAAATATAGCTGCGGTATCAGGGATCATATCATTTAAACGCTAACCGAATAGGAAAATTTTGTTTGAAATCTTCGAGATATTGTCTAGCTAGTGTAGCCTAAGCAAGCTGTAGTCTCAGTAACGGCGCAACAGAGTGGAGATCAAGAAAAAGGAAATAGCCTCTTGCGCTAGGCCGTTTAATTGTTAGCTGGCACGTAAAAACTAGTACCCCACAACTCGAGCCTTTTATTTCCCTGCCGTGGGATTTAAATATTCATAGTTGCATGTATTAGGGGATATATCTATTGCTAGGGCATGAGGTTTGAATCTTTTCTCTTTTAGTTTTTTTTTTGCGACGAAAGGTCGACTGAAACCATCGTTATTGTCTATTTTCACACGTCTACTCGTTTAACATACTCCCCCCATATTTGTATTAAATGACGTTTAGGACAACAACACGGTCTCCAAAACGTAACTTTGACTTCTTATTTTTACAAAAATATTTATTAAAAATAATATATGTATACTTTTATAAAAATATTTTTAAGACAAATCTAATCATATGGTTTTCACATTTCAAAACTCAACGACCTAAAAGTTATTTATGATTTATATTCCTAATATTTGACTAAAATCTTATCCAAAACGTCATCTAATATCAATATGGAGGGGATATATTAAACTGTGATTTTTTTTACGAAATCAGCAGGGGAGGCCCCTACCTTTCTCTCTCTCTCGTATATATATATATGAAAGGTATACTCTGTGGCCGGCCATATAATAGTTATTCTGTAGCCACCTCTTTTTACTGTAGTTTTATGTAGTAATTTACTATAATTTCAATACATATTTATGGTAATTGGGTTACTATAACACACATGGAGATATTTATCATTATATTATAGTAAATTACTTAGTAAGAAGTTACTAAAATCTCGTGAATTACTATAGTAATTATAGTATAGTAATTATAGTAACTCAAAGTGGCTATAGAATAGTTATTCTATGGCCGGCCATAGACTATAGGTTCTATCTATATATAATATATATATATATATATATGTGTGTACAATAAACTGTGATTATGAGAAGGTGGATCACGATCCATTACTGCATACCATTCTAAACTGATACGTTTGCATATATGAACTTGGCTATCTATGATACCTAGCTTCTGCCGCACTTCTTTTTTGTTTGTGAAATCTCAATTTTGTTTTATTGGAAAGAAATTTATCATTCTAGTTCCAACAATATAAAAACGAAAGAAAATTTAGCCTGTTCGGCCAATTTCATTCACTTATCTGCTGGCACTCTTGTGGTCATCAGTCAATTTTCATGAAAAAATAGTGAAAAATATTGTTAATTGTTAGATGTAAAATGGCTCATACAATTTTCGCTTGTCCTCACTCTAAGCTCTATTGTTACTTGGATATTTGGATCCATGATATGTTTGCTGGCTTCTCGCTAACTCAACAGAGTCACACTAACTCAACAGAGTCAGGCTACATGCACGAGTGGTTGTAGAATGCCAAGATTCCGGTTAATTAGGGATAACCCCTACCACTTGCACAATGCAAGGGATTTTCTGTTTGGTATGGCACGGCCGCTTTTGCAAATTAATATGAGTAAATCATATCCACCATACAACAACTTGTAATATCGTATCATTTTAGTCCAACAAGTTACAAACCATGCAAATAGATGCACCAAGTTGTCATGTACGATCATATACAGTCCAAATACGCTCGGTAGCTTCACTTATAAACACGTTGGCAACATGACGTGGTGCCACCGTTCATATTTTTACAGATAAAAAACCATATATTTGCTATTTTTAAACAAATATTTGTTCCCCAACTTTATTTAAGCCCTCCGCCCTTTTCATTTTGACCTGTTAACCACTGATACTTGATCCATTTATTCACAGCTTGCATATTTGTTCACAATGAAGTGAATTGTTATATGCTTATTATCCGATCAAGATAGTTTATAGTTGAAGTGAATTTTCTTGTACGTGTTACTCTAGATTATTCAGGTTATATACATAAGGATTATTCAATATGCTAGTTATCGAATCCAATTTGTTGCTCCACATGTACTGGCGATCAACTTCACTATCTATAGCCACCAAATATGTCACAAACGACTAAATGTTTGTGTGCATGTCCTCTACCACACAAAAGTTAAACTAAAAAGTATTGCATACACCGATGCCAAAGAAATAAGAGTCGCACACATAGTTAAGAATTAAATAAGAATGAAGTTACATGCATAAACCTATCCTCATCACCTAGTATAATGGCAAAATACATCATCAAACGGTGTACACAGTTGACCTTATACGCACACAGTTTGCATGTTTTTGCATCTATTTGCACATTTTACTACTCGTTGAATCAAAGTGATACAATAATGCAAGTTATTGTATGATGGTTGCAATTTACTCAATTAATATCATTAGACTTATTTCAAACTACAAAAATTCTTAGTAATTTAGAACTATACAACAAATTTATATTGTTTTTAAAAATATAGTTAATTATAATAGTTTAAAATAGTAAATATCCATACCAGTTCTCGTATTTAAAGAGATATTTTTTGATTTTTTCAAGGGGAAAGGGATATATTTTTTTTGATAAACTTGCAAGTTACGTCGACTCGTCAGAGTTGCATGAGAGAGCTGAAAAGGTCAGCCCACCATGTCTTGCACCTCGACATGTACGGCCCAAATAAGTTGATGTATCGTCCATCCATGATCCCGGGCTGAATCTATACGTGGGCTGGGTTTCTGTAGGCCGACCAAACGTGAAATCCACGAAGCCCACTCATAGGCCATAGCAGCAACAGCAACGCCGCCCGCTGGAAGAAGAAACAAACGGCATGCAGATGCAGCGGAGTCCCGCGTTCCCTGAAAAAGCAGACGCCTCTGCTTGGGCGCTAAGCTAAAGCTAATCCCATCGCGCACATGAGTACACATTACCAGGCACAGCCGATCTGGATCGCCTACAGTAAGCCGTCACGATCCACGTACAGAAACGAGAGCATCGGTCCTTTTCGTGCACACACACACATGCACGCGCGCGCGCGCGCGCTCGTACGGACTCCATCTTACTGGCCCTGAGCCCCTGACCGCTCGCGCCACGACGATCTAGTAGGGAGTTTTGGACAAGTGCCTAGCTACACGGTGACACCGCGCTGTGACACGTCCAGTGCAGAGAATATATATAATAGTGACGCGACGGCGGGCGATCTCGCTCGGGGTCAACAGCACACGGCCCCTCCCCGGCCAATCACGCAAATAAAGCTGGTGGTGTTCTGGGAGCAGCAGCACACACATCGTCGTTGAGCAGCAGCACACACTGATCATGGGCTGGTGGCCGTGGTCGTGCTCGTGCGTGCACAGGCCATGGCCACTGGGCGCAGCTAGCACACAAGAAGACGACGAGAGCGCGCGGGTGAGGACTAGTCATGAAGGGGTCGGCGGTCAACCATCCCCGGCCTCCGGGCTCCAGCCGGCTGAAACTGCAGACTGCATGCAGGGAGGTGTCAACGTGCACTCCGAGGTGGCCTCGCTCGCCGGCATTTACTACTCGCTGCCGCAGGCACGCGCGCGCACAATGACACAAGACACATTCGTTCGTTCATTCATTTGGTCTCGCATGCTATGCTGCTGCCTGCGCCATCCTAGCTGCTCCCAAAATTCCAAGGACCTGTCACTTCCAGTCAGCAGCCTGCACTCGTCGTCCTATGCCATTGCCATTGCTGTTCTTCTTCTGCTTTGCTCTATTGCTATCTACCCGGCGCGGCAGCGTATTTACGCAGCCCGTCGACCGGGCACAGCCGACGTCGGCAGCTAGCGCGCGCTGCTCCCATTGCTTTCTCGCACGCCGATGAATGGATCGGAGGAATGAATGAGCGAACGGGAGGAAATTAAAGGAGCTCGAGCGATCGAGTGCGTGCGCGCGGAGCAGAAGCAGAGGCCGGGTTTGGTTTGGGAAAGATGGACCGGGGCTTTCTTTCGGCACCAGTAGCACGCAGCTAGCGGGGGACGGAGCGAGCGAGAGAGGGAGTACGGGCCGGCCACATGCATGGGGTCCGAGTCCGATGGAGGCGAGCGAGCAATGCGATCGGGGGGTGGGCGATGGGATGGGACGGCTCGCCGCGCATTCACTCTGATCTCCACTCCCAAGGGCTGCTAGCTGCTGCCGCCATGCTGACCCTGAGCCGAGGGAGGACGACGACGCAGCAGCAGGCCAGGCTAAAGGCGAGCGGGACAGTACAAAAAAATTTCACTGTACAAAAAAATTACATCACATCAAAATATCGACATATACATACTAAATGTAGATAAAATCAAAAACTAATTACATAGTTTTGTTGTATTTTACGAGACAAATATTTTAAACTTAATTAATCAATGTCCGAACAATTATTCATAAATACAAACGAAATATTAGGTTCACGTATTAATGATAAAATGTTAAATTAGGTACGACAAACTTTAAAACTAAACGAGGCGTAGCAGAAGCCGCGGCAGCAGCGGAGTAGGCAGAACCACCGGGGCAGCAATAACTCCCTCGTCATTCTCCGATAGCGCGCATTGTGTAGGAGGAGTATTTTTTTCCTCCTCCGGTGTCCGTCCGGCCCACGGCCCCACACCCTGCCCCTGCTGCCTTCCCGCCGTTTTGTCCCCCTGGGACGACGGATGGGGCCTGGCCTGGCCCGCCCCGTACGCATCTGACGCTGGGCCCCCACGGGCTCTCTGCCCATTCTCCTCTGCTCATTCCTCCCCCCTCTCCTCTCGCGCCTCTCCACACAATCCAGACATTCAAAACGCACGGCCTTGTCGACTTGCCGCCTGTCCCTCGTCACCCCATTATATTATTGATTACGACCGCTGCTTCTTGCTTCGTCACCCCCTTCCAAATTAACCAAAACCGTCTCTCTCTCTCTCTCTCTCTGCAGTGATCTGTCGTCGACACGTACATACCCTAGGTCGAACAAAATCCCGGCCTTTCAGTTTCACACCACTCAAGCACGTACACGTACACGCCGAGAATGGAATATAATCCTTTCCCGAGATCATATCCCATCCATGCATCATCGGACGATCGATCATCCTTGCCGGCCGCAGCATGCAGGGGTATGTATATGATCGGCGAGGTTTAAGGGCGGGTCACCTCGGACGGGACACGAAGCTCTCTTTCTCCGATCCCCGTCTCGGCCTCTGCGCGCCGCCGCTGCTGCATGCCGACACGAGAGCCCCACGCCCACGCGGGAGACGCCGGGTCCGGGTCCGGGTCCGGTTGGGCTTGGGCCGTTTGCACTGCTAGCAACCACCCAGTGCGTGGCGGCAGCTGTTGCATCAGTCGTCATCACTCACCTGATCGATCATGGAACGAACAAATAATAAACACGCCGGCGCGTGCGGTGTTTGACCGATCGATCAGAGAGACGACGTACGTACTGATCTGATGATCGCTTACTGTTAACTGAAACTGGATTTTTTTTTCCGTTCGAGAATGCATGCATGCGTGATTCGATCCACGACGACGACGCGATCGATCGGTGTGGCAGCAGGTTGACCGGCGGCCAGCGGATAAGATCGATCGATCGACTAGCTATATAGCAAGCTGCTAGTAGATTGCAGATTGCACCATCATCATCATCACCCCAACATATGGATCGATTCATCCTCATGTGAAAAACCGCCGGCCGGCCGGGATTTAATGGCCGAGCTAGAAATGGCAGCCGGCCACCTGCCGCGGTCCAGCCCCGGCCGGCCCTCTGCGACCAGCACAACCTGTCGATTCGATTCGACGACAAATCTCTCTCTCTCTCTCTCTCTCTCTAACACATACTCAAGACTCAACTCCTCCCGCCACAGCCGGAATTACGAGCTGAGCAGCTGCGGTTGCAACTTCCCGACGAGTAACTCAGGAGCAGTGGTATATGTACGTACTCGATCGACATCTGCTGCCCTGCCATCGCATCATCGATGGGCCGGCAAGAAGGGGTTGTTAAATGAATGAATGAATGAAATCATGAATGAATCAGCGAGCGAGCGAGGGGACTCTCGAAGAAATTCTCCTAATCATTCGTACGGGCTGCAAGCGGGCTTGCCATCATGAGTGTCTGGTTTGTCGACGCATGAGTTGTGGCCATCACGGTATTGAATTGGAGGTCCTGACGGGGGTTGGAAAGGGACGCCGAGGGCCTCCTCCTTCCTGCCTCATCAATCATGCATGCATTGCTGCGCGCATTCCCCCCTTCTTCCCTTGCTACTACTCCGATCCTACATGCTGCATTCAATAGCATACTTGGGTGTGTTTAGCCTGCCCTGGGCTACTCTCTGATTGGCCTGATGCCGAGCAGGGACGGCGTACGGTGACCCCCACCTTCTGACGCGATCGTGTGTGTCTCAAATGGTACGGTGACCCCCACCTTTATTCGGGACATGCTCCTTCTGACCGCCCTTCATTCTTATCGGACACATGCACATGGTCATATACTCGATCTAAGTCCATGATCTTCTGTAAACAACCATGGATTTGATCCCAGAAAGGTTGAAATAAAAATGCATACGTCAAGTCAAGACGTTACCAAAAATTCTCGCGGCGTAATGGTTAGAGCGTTGAACTCCGGGGTCGATGAAACCCTGGTTGCTGTCTTGAGTTCGAATTTTAGTACCAACTTCTTTAAGACAAAAATTAAAGGATGTCTCTCCTCTAGTCGAGTTTTTTTAAGTCAAGATGTTTAGGTCTGATTTGGTGCAAATAAAGTATTTTTTAGAGTATATTTGAGAAACACCATGTTTTACAAAAGTATCAAGGCGGCAATCACTATAATGTACGCGTCTTAGATTTTTTTTTTGAGAAACGCGTCTAGACTTATTTCTAGTCAAAGTGAGTTGCCAAGTTCAAATTCAAAAATAATTTAAAATAAAACTAATCTTACATGGCACATGGATATCCATAGTGACAATATAGTAGAGGGGGGGGGGGGGGGGAGATATAACAATACCAATTGGGATAAAGACTTGTAGCCTATGTATACTACACGATCACGGATTCACGGATACGGCGCACTTGGTGTGGGACGGTGGGTACGTGTTTTCATCAGGCTGAACCTTGGTACTTCACACATCAATGTGCACAAGGTGTAAGCGAAAAAGTTTCAACACGACCTATTATGCAGTAATGCACATAATTAGCTTTTGGCTTAGAAATCTATATAGAGATAAAATAAAAAGTCTAGCTGCGCTATTTTCACGAAAGTGGGTAGAATCTCAGCAATGCATTTTTATTTGTTCTATACTATAATGATAAAAAATAATTGAAAACAACCGAACCCAACAGTCATTGAAACACTACCCTCCTAACAACCTCGTATGTCAGGGTTTTTTGTCAAACTTTTGACAACTGACGGGCCCACCACCACCCCTCCTAGCGACTCCACCGTCAGACTTTTTTTCGTCAAGTCCTCCGCCTCCCTCGTCCGTCTATGTAGTATGAAATCGTCGAGTTTGTAGCAACACGGTCTTCGGCTAACTATCTGTAATGCAATCTTATGTTCTGTTAAACATGCGTGTCGCACGTATGTTTTTCTAGTATAGAAAGAAAAAAAAGTTTAACCTTACACTTTACATCGGCACACAAGAAACGATGACGTAGAGGATCAATACAGGCGATTCCATACACACTCTCTCTCTCTCTTCCTTAATAGCTACTCATCATCCAATAAAGAACACAGATATCAAATTCCATTCTTTAACCTTCCCTACCACCTCCCTCCGCTATTTCTTCCCCTTCCTCGCAACATGTACCACACACCTCACCATCTTTTCGTGTCCTCTCTCTCTCTCTCTCTCTCTCTCTCTCCAGATCGAACAGACACTCCCAAATTTAAACAACGCGAGCAGCAGTGAGGAAAAAAACAAAAGGGAGAAAAGGAGAGCCGGGTTTAAAAGGAGCAGCACGCAGCCTAGCTGCCGGGCGGAGAGGAAGGCGAGGAGCGCGGCGAGGAGAGGAGAGCGGAGGCGAGGAGTCGGCGGGCGGGTGCAGTGCAGAGATAGCGGAAGGGATCGCCCAAAAAGGGTACGTACGCAGCCATTCACCGCCGGCGGCGGATCCGATAATATCTTCCCTTGTTTTTTTATCCCCCCTCCTTCTTCCCTTCTCCGATCCCTACACGGACGGAGTCGCACTCCATCGTCCTTCCTCTCATACGCCCCAGTCACGCTCTTTTTCCTCTTCTTGGTTCCAATTAACTAAGAGTGCGGTCATTGATCCAAGAAACGCACATGCGGGGAGATTTGTTTATAGTCGTCTATAGTAACTTGGATATTTCGCTCACCATGGGCGCAGCAAAAAGCTAGCAAGTCTTGCCATTTTGCAAAGAAACCTAGCTAGGTTTCAGACTCTCTGCTGATCCTAATTAAAAGAAAACTTCTTGATTTTTTTTGTTTGGGAAGATGTAACAGACAAGAGAGAACTCAATTTCGTTTGTTTCTTTTGGTAGCGTTCCTTGTGCGCAAAGTTTCTTGTTTTCCTCGGAGGATAGAAATCGTGATGTGATTTTTTTTTTGCCGATGTATTATTTTGGACTATGTGTTTATTTGCTTCCTTCTTTTAGATCGAGGGATAACTAACGCACCAACATTTTTGTATGGTTTCCAATGTATTTGAGGCAGTGATCTTCATTTCTGGCAATAGGGAAAGGCCAGCCAGATTTCCTATTCTCCGATCCCCCCTTCTGATTTCCAGCAGCTTCCATAATAACTTACCAAAGAACGCAAGAAAACTCCTAACAGCACAATTATTCTTGATCTTTTTTTCGCCAGGGCCGCCGCCGCAGCAGATCGACGGACGAATGGCTTCGTCGGCGTCGTCGATGCCGGCGCCGTCGATGCCGGCGCCGTCGGGCTCGGTGATCACCGTGGCGTCGTCCTCGTCGTCGGCCGCCGCCGCGGCGGTGTGCGGCACGGGCTCGCCGTGCGCGGCCTGCAAGTTCCTTCGCCGCAAGTGCCAGCCGGACTGCGTGTTCGCGCCCTACTTCCCGCCGGACAACCCGCAGAAGTTCGTGCACGTGCACCGCGTCTTCGGCGCGAGCAACGTGACCAAGCTGCTCAACGAGCTCCACCCCTTCCAGCGCGAGGACGCCGTGAACTCGCTCGCCTACGAGGCCGACATGCGCCTCCGCGACCCCGTCTACGGCTGCGTCGGCGTCATCTCCATCCTCCAGCACAACCTCCGCCAGCTTCAGCAGGACCTCGCCCGCGCCAAGTACGAGCTCTCCAAATACCAGGTGATTGATCGATCGAGATTGATATATCGTTTGCCAGCAGATCATTTCACACCGTATATATGTACCAGTTGCTGCTGACTAGCACATGTAGATGTAGCAGAGAGCCAGAGACAAGCGAGCGAGCGTGATACGTGTTGCGTTGGCTAATTCTTGCTTCCTCCTCCTCCTCTTCTTCCATTCAGGCGGCGGCGGCGGCATCTGCGTCGAACGGGCCGCAGGCGATGGCAGAGTTCATCGGCAGCGCGATGCCGAACGGCGGGCACAACTTCATCAACATTGGCCACTCGGCGGCGCTGGGCTCCATCGGAGGCTCTCCGGCGGCCGTGTTCGGGCAGGAGCAGTTCGGCAACGCGCAGATGCTGTCCAGGAGCTACGACGGCGAGCCCATCGCGAGGCTGGGGATCAACGGCGGCTACGAGTTCGGGTACTCGGCGGCGATGGGCGGCGCCGGGCCCGTCTCCGGCCTCGGGACGCTCGGCATCAGCCCGTTCTTGAAGTCCGGCACCGCCGGCGGCGACGAGAAGCCCAGCGCCGGGCAGTAGGCGGGTCGATCGGATCAATCTTGTCAGGTCTGGCTTGTTTTGCATGCCCGCACAGTGTTCTTACCCGCTTTTGCTTCTGCTTCCGAATAATTCGCGAGTTTGGTAGAGTGCGGTTAGTTCGTTAGTTTGCTACTAGATAGATGCATGCATATGAATAATCAGGGTTTCATCCGTAGCTAAATATAGCTTAATTAGTGCATGCATGATGCTAATTTGGAGAGCGTCCTTGGGCAAACAAACATTGTACAACTGTTTGGGATCGATATATTATTAATGGCTAGTTGGCTAGTGGCATGTGTACTTTGTGCACTAGAGCGCTGTTCTGATGGTCAACAGAATCCAGAATCTGTTTTGTCATACTGTTTCAATCTTTGGCCTGATACACGTTATTAGCATCTAGGCACAGCACACGGTGTGGTGAACGAATCTTTTAGGTTTGATCTAGGAACCTAAATATCTTTTAGGTTCTGATTTACCAAGATCTGTTTGAACATTCCCTAACATGCGAATCTATGCTTGCACGCACACGCCTAGCTATTAAAAAACAAAATTACTCGGCACGCACACAGCATTACATTGACGTGCACGTATATGTGTGATATCATATATACAATGACATTCCTGATGTGTCCTTGTAGGTGTACGTACTTCAGTAGTTTGCATATATAATAGGTGAAAGGTGTAGGTCATTCTCATGCACCGATTTAAGCAGTTTGAATGGCAGTGTAAAGTCAAAAGTGAGCTGAATGAAAATTATCAGCTTTTAAGTAATACGTAGTTTCACCAGCTGCTATAGCTAGCCAGCGATCTGTAATGGCGGCTTGGATAGAACTGAACTGATATTTCATGTCCTAATAATGGAACCCCAGCAGATAAAAAAGGGCAACTGATTGAAAATTTGAATTTTGGAGCAACCATGCAAAGCAAAACATGATCACCGCTGCTTGGTACACAATTGGTTTGTGCTGTCAGCTTTAACACTGTACTAAGAATGCCAGTATAGTGGTTTCTAAATAGCAGTATTCTTTTTGTCTATTCATAAGAAGAAAAAATTACCGTAAGTGTGTCAGCTCTATTTAGCGGACTTAATACTACGGCCTACGGCGTGCCCATTTTTAGGGTCAAACAGAGTCATTTCCAGAATACAGCTCCCGTTATTATTTTTAGTACTACATTTCATTGCCGTATTATCATTTTCCCAGTTACCAACTCATGGACCTTTGCAGTTGTTTTTCCAGGTTACTGACGTGAAGTGAAGAAAAAAAAATGAAGTGTTGAAGACCAAATGGAGTGCAAGGATTATCCCAAATGTCCACCTTTAGGAGGGTTAATTTTCAGTCAATTTTTACGTGAAGAGTGCATGTTCATGTTGTTTAATTGCTTGTTGGTTAACTACCGCGTGTCTCTTCCATCCACCCACAAGATGATCGAACATTTCATGCAAAGCATCATCCACAAGTGTCTGTTGTTGCTGCTGTACTGCAAGAAACATGCATATGCATGGTTGTCCCGGGCTTTTACCACTCGGACGGCTAGCTCTTTTCTCTCTTTCTCTAGTTTCCACTCCTATGTATTGCTAGATTTGGCTATACTATCAAGTTGACCTTGAGAAAGTGCTGCATCTTCAGACCTGATGGGTGTATCTGTTTGATACTGCTGCGTATCCTTGCTTTGACTTGTGATGAGAGCTACGCTATCGATTGAACAACGCATGCTAATGGCCTAGTGAAGATAGGGCATGCATGTCAGTGCTGGAAATATACTGTGTCATTGCATGGAGATCCTCACTACAAGACTCGACCTCGGCGGGCATTTATGCGCGTGCTGCATATCTCTTTCTGATCTCTCGCTGGCTTTGCTTGCGAGAGAGGCCAAAACGGCAGCATGCAGGCTGCTATAAAGTCCCTGGCTGGCTGGCTGAAATCCTGAATCCCCCTTCTGTTTCTTGGTTGCAGCACCGTACCTAGGGGGTAAAGGGACTGATTTTTTACTAGAAATTTTAAGAAATTTTAAGGATCATATTCAACTAGGACCGGGCTAAAATACTATAGAGCTAAAATTTGCTAGGGCTAGTTGGATTGTAAAGGAGACAAAGAGTCATAATTCGTTACCACCTCTAACCTACCAGTTGGCTACTCGCGTGCGTGTCATAGCTGCTCTGCTAGAGCTAGTAGACGGCATCATCCAGTGGGCAGCATGGATCGCAAGCATAGCAACCCCGGATACTATGGCCTTGCATTGTTCCTCAAATTTAGCCCCAAATTTCACTATAAAAAAGAAGAATTTCATCACATCAAAATATCGGCACATACATAGAGTACTAAATGTAGATGAAATCAAAAACTAATTGCACAATTTTGTTGTACTTTACGAGATGAATATTTGAGCCTAATTAATCAATGTTTAGACAATTATTCATAAATACAAATAAAATGCTGCAGTGACGCATTAATGAGAAAATGTCAAGTTTGACATGTCAAATTTTAGAACTAAACAAGCCTAGGGCCTGTCAGCCCTTGTTTAGATGCAAAATTTGCATTCTAAATTTGGCCCCTCGTAGCGCCATGCGCCATTGTAGAATTTCATTTGTATGTGTGACAAATTATCCAAAAATTGATTAATTAGGCTCAAAAAGTTCATCTCGCAGAGTTCAACAAAACTGTACGATTAGTTTTTGATTTCATATACATTTAATACTTCATGCATGTGCCGATATTTTGATGTGATGAAATCTTCTTTTTACGTAATGAACTTTGGGGTAGAATTTGTGATCTAAACAGGGCCTACTACTCCGTCCCTAAATATAGGTCGTTTGCGCTTCCCGAGAAACATCTTTGACCGAATATAAAAATATATATATTAATATTTATGGTACATAATAAATATTATTAGATAGATATTTGAATCTAGTTTTTTAATAATTTTTTTGGAGATTAAAATGTTACATATATTTTCTATAAATCGAATCAAATGGTGGGTTTAAATGGCACCTCGACCGAGAGCCATCAAAATGTCACATCCTGATGCGGTACTGGTCAATCCAGATTGCCATCTTTTCGTGGTGAAACCAAAAAAGATCACACGTCCCTCAGCTTTAACCGGTAGGTTAGGGCTTCCTGCGAAGGAGTACTCACTCCGTCCGTTTACTGTTTCCGAGAAATAACTTTAACTGAATAAAAAAAATTAATATTTATAGTACACAATAAATATCATTAGATAGATATTTAAATCTAGTTTTTTAATAAATTTTTTTAAAGATTAAAATATTACACATATTTTTTACAAATCTAATCTAAATAGTGACACAGAAATCGACGGCGATAAATAATAACGGACAGCGAGGGAGCAGTAGGTAGCATAGCACGCAGAGCATTTGCAGCCCAACTGCAATCGAATCAGACATGACATTTCACAATGGATCCGCAAAGAATAAAAAAAATTAACATCCATAAGCCTTTTTTTTTGAAAGAGTAACATCCATAGGCCTAGGAAATAAAAAGGATTACAATGGCATCCGGGAAGGAGAGCCTGCGCTCTTGCTTGCTCCATTCCCTGCATAAATGCACCAATAGTTTTTTTGTTTTTTTTTGTGCTTGTGCAGGAGGACGACGATACGTTACACGAAGCGCCCTGTTGCTGCGTGTTCTCGCACTGCTTCGCACGGCGCATGCATGCGACATGCATCGCCGGGTCAGCAGGGCGCACTAGTGGGGGAAAAAAAAAGCTGATGCTGTGCTGAACCAGTGGCTTCGGGGCATTCTGTTGCCTGCTTAGCGCCTCGTTGACCAAGCTCAGCAGCGTTGAAGTAGCCGGTCTCTCTCTCTCTCTCTGAGAATTTGGGGGTGCTGTTTGACACGGCAGAAGGCATTTTCCGGGCAGTGACACTGTGGCAGGGAGGACAGAGCCAAGGGAAACGAGAGAGATGGCATGGCCATGGGCAATGGCGTTACCGTCATGAATGTGAGAAGGAGGCGCGCAGGGGCAGCAGGCCGCCCAAAAATGTCGTCCTGCAGGAGATATTCAATGCACATCCCTGCATTTATACATAGCAGCGGCCAATGCCCAGCACAGTCGCGCCGGGCGCATTGTCCGGCCCCCTACTTTAGCCCTTGTTACCGATTTCACCCCCAATGTACTAATCACATCAAAATGTCGACCCAGGCATGAAGTACTAAATGTAGATGAAATAAAAAACTAACTGCACAGTTTTGTTGTACTCTGCGAGACGAATATTTTGAGCCTAATTAATCAGTTTTTGGATAATTTTTCACACATACAAACAAAATGCTACAGTGGCGCAATGATTACGAAGTGACACCAAATCCCCACCCCCAAATATGCATCTAGACAAGGTCCAAATTTCACTTCACTATGCAAAAAGAAGATTCCCATCACATCAAAATGCCATAGCATGCATGGAGTACTAAATGTAGATAAAATCAAAAACTAATTGCACAATTTTGTTGTACTCTACGAGACGAACATTTTGAGCCTAATTAATCAATTTTTGGACAATTTTTCACACATACAAACGAAAATGCTACAGTAGCGCACGTGCTCCAACAGACCAAATTTTGGCTCCCAATTTCAGGAACTAAGCCTTGTTTAGATGTCGAAATTGGGTGGTCGAATTTGGGAGTTTGATGTCACTTCGTAATCATTGCGTCACTGTAGCATTTCGTTTGTATTTGTGAAAAATTGTCCAAAAATTAATTAATTAAGCTCAAAATGTTCGTCTCACAGAGCACAACAAAACTGTGTAATTAGTTTTTGATTTCATCTATATTTAGTACTTCATGCATGTTATGACATTTTGATGTGACGGAGAATCTTCTTATTGCATAGTAAATTTGGGAGTTTCTTTTGGGATCTAAACAAGGCCTAAACAAGTCCAGACACCACCACAGTGCACAAAACCTGTGAGGCTGTTCGCTTGGCTTATGGTGATGACTTATATTGATTCGTTGTGAAAGAAAAATACTGTTGACTGGTGGCTTATGCTGATTTGTTGTAAAAGAAAAAAATACTATTGTCTCTATCTATCTATCTCTCAACGTCACTAGTACGTAGTACTCGTGTTTTTATTCATTTCTGATTGACTTGAAACCACTCGTCAACAAATCTATTTGAATCGCCGGACGTACAGTAACATCACACTACTCGCTCCTTTTCAAATCGGGGTGAGTGTTTTTTTTTTCAACTTCTGAAGAAGAACTCAGAGGTCAGAACTGGCCGGCTTGTCAAAATGGAGCCGGTGGCAGGCTTTGCACGGACAGAGAGACATGCGCACACGAGAATGATGCAGGCATAGCACGCAGGCAGAGCAGAGCCCAAGGGGCACTAGATAGGCGTGCACCGCCACTGACGCGCGCGAGCGTACTGTGTCTGTGTGGCCGGGTCGTCTTCATTCAATTCGTTCAATGGGGATGGATGGATGGAATGGACGGAACAACAAGATTGCAAGAGGCCGCGCCGCGACGAGGCGATCGCAATGATGGCGCGGCCGGGGGGGCGATCGGAGCTGAGACTGAGACGGGGGCCGGGGCCGCCGGCAATGATGACGATGGATCGACGGTGGCAGCGACCTGCAGCGCGGCACAGTGCGGCCGGGGGCGACGCGCGCAGGCCTTCCCATGGATGGATCGATCGGTGCTGTGCCGTGCCGGGGCGCGCGTTAAATGCGAATGCTTCCGCCTGCTGCGCCCCCTCCTGCCGCGCGCGGCGTCGCCCACGAGGCCCTGCCTGCCTGCCTGGTCTGCCGCTGCCCGTGCCGTGCCCGTGCTCCTGCCTGTGCCTGCGCGCGGCGCGGCCGCCCTCCCAGGCTCCCACACGTCTCCTCAGCTCGCCGGGCTGGGCTGGGCCCCATCTGCTCGCTAGCTGATCGATCCCCCCGGCAGGCGCGCCGAGTTAATGCGGGCCAACGGCCGGCGCGAACATCCCTTTTGCCGCCCCCCGGCCGATCGCCACGCCGCCGTTGGATCGCTGACGCTTCGGGATGGCCAATAATATGCCAATGCCATCCCCGCCGCCGCCGTCTGTTTGTTTCGTCCTCAAGCCTTGTCGTTGTCTCCCTCCTCGCCGCCGGCCGCGGGCCATTGCCTATGTACTGTTGCCCCACGCACGGTCGCTCGTCGCCGCGCGCTGCCGTGCCCGCTCACGTTGTTGCCTTTCGCCCTCGCCAGTCAACTGGCGGCCACTACAGCTCGGCGACGACCGACGACGATTTGACCCGCCGGCGCATTGCTCGCGCTCGCGTGGACAGATCGGACAACAGCAACACTCCATGGATGGCGGTGATGATGACGATGGATCGGAGCAGCCACAGCCAGCCTGCAGCGCTTCGTCCAAGGGACCCTACTAAACCCTAGCCCGGCTACTCCCACACGCAGATGCAGGCCCCTACCCACCGCCGTCGCGTCGCGTCAGGCGCTCGCCAACGTGCTGCCGCCCGGCCGCGATCGGACAGGGGATCATCGCCCAAAGAATTAACTCACCGCGCCGCCACGCGTCGGGAACACGGAACAGTCAGTGGAAACAAGGAAAACCGGCGACAACGACGCGGTGAAATCATCATGAGAGGTGAAAACATCAGGTAGGAGCGCTAATCATGGCAGCACCCCTGGATTCTATACCTGCCTTCAGGGATAATTCACGTCCGGTCCGGCCGACACGCGGACACGTACGACCCAAGGCATCATCTCGCCAATCGCCATCGATCTGCTGCTGGGCGCCGTCGCTCACATTCACACGAAATCATGATATATATATATATATATATATATATATATATATATATATATATATATATATATATATATATATATATATATATAATGCCGTTGCTATCAGCGTCAGCAGCAAGAACTGAGATACTAGTAATCAGTTCTGCCAGGTGGTGTTCCAGCTAATTACGGTGCGATGATCGAGATCGAGACTGGACGACACAAGACTAATCGTGGAGTTGGAGTGGATGCTGATGATGAGCGAGCGAGCAGGGCATGCTGTACGCTACTAGTACCCTCTGCTGTCGCCGTGTGCCTTCAAGCGCTCCTCGATCGTCTTGGCATTTGACTCGCTCTTCCGGCATGGACAGGCAGCACTCATGGTGATCGTCACTCCTCGGGAGTAGTATCAGGGTACCACCAGTAGCGCAGCAGAGGCCAGGCTGGGCAGAAACAATTGTGAGGGAACAGCATGGCTTCCACAGTGGGTGCAGCAGCATGTGGCTAATTACCGCGGTACTGGAGAGATTTTCAGGTGCTCCTCCGGCAGATCTTTTCCCCCCCAGAGTAGAATTGGCATATGCAGCTTAGAAAATACTAATTAAACAGTTATAACATTTGTCCTGTAGATTTAACATCATCTGACCTATTAGCTCAGTTGGTTAGAGCGTGGTGCTAATAACGCACAGGTCGCAGGTTCGAGACCTGCATGGGCCATTGTCATATACTTCGTTTGATGATCTACGTAACTCCAGATTTTCAATTTTTTTCGTTATTTTCATCGCATACACGTGACTTCGTTTGATGATCTACTCGTAACTCCAGATTTTCAAATCATTAAATCTGAGCTCATCAGCGAATCTTCATCTTGTCAGATCAATGTTGTTGTTCAGATTCATTCACTTAAAAGTTCAGTCTGGTCATGAACATTTGGTCCTAAGAATATTTTCATGCGAAAGTCATGTGATCATCTTCTGTTTACATGTGCTATTCCACAATTTGTGTGGTGTAGTTCAGGGATATTTTTTAGTGGGAAATTATGCCAACGGGAGTGAAAGCTTTTGAAGAACTGATATTAGACAAAGTTAGCAAAAAAAAAGAAGAAAGCTCTTATTTTTGTGTTGGGCGCCATAACTTGGAACCTTTTGTTTATTTGGAATGATTTTGTCATTAACAATGTTGTAACTTCATCTCCTATAATACCTTTTTTTTGTACTACTATAATACCTTTGTATCGTATACTGTCTTGTATGCAGAAGTGGAAGGTGCTGAGCAAAGGGGGAGGGCTCATCAAGATCCAGGAGATGGGTGGATGTTTCAGCAATCAACCGTTGTTGCTGCAGCAGGATTACTAGAGGGGGGTGGAACAACATTTGAGAGTGGAAACAACAGAAGTCATCAGCACTACTAATATTTTTCATGTTGTTTTGAGTCTTTGAATCCCGGTTTAGGTTGTACTTTTGTTTCTGAGTGGTCTCTGAACCTGTAATGGTTCTTACTTGTAAGCTGGTTCTTCCAGCCATACCATGTTTAAGCTTCCAACGAAAAGCAGGGCTGAGGCCTATTATCTATATATTTTCATGATTAATATGCTGTGCAGCGCTCTTTGTATGGAAATCTGAAATTTGATTGTAACCTCCTTTAGGATCAGGAACTCTACACTGGAAATTCTGAAGTTCCGTCCTTGATTTGGAGAATTGTCGAATGTATTCTCCATTCGCCTGGCATCTATCATGTGTATTCTCGGTTGAGTGCAGCTGTCATAGATTCATCATCAGAAAAAAAACAGCACTGATATACTTGCAGGGTGCAGATACCAAATAGCATCTACTCCTTGAACGAGTGCTAAAACTTCTGCCTGTATGGATGGCGCATGAACCTGTCTAATCTGAAGCTCTTTTACAATTGTAATAGTAAGACTGGCCTGAATGGGGATGCATGAACCAGTGCCGGCAAAATGCAGAGCTAGCACAAGTGCCGAACTGAAAAATGCCACCACAAAAAGTTTCAAGTCACATGCGCACTGGCATTTTATCATCACTGCAATTTACAACCAATCAACAGTACAACAAACTAGAATGAACTTAACAGTTACAGAACTAAGAATTCACCATGGCCTCAATAGCAGGAAAAAAAATTCAACGCAGCCTGTGGTCTTCTTTGATGTCATCCCCATCAATCTCCTCGACATCAACGGTTAGAAGTATACAAAAACGTTTGTGCAGAAATGACTGCTTCTGACTTTGAGTTTCACACATGTATTGTCCTGCATTGTTCTTAACTCGTTGGTTTTGATGGCGTTGGAGATGACGGTGGCTTCAAGTCAGGGTACTGCATGACAAACTCAAAGGATTGTAACAGCTCTTACAGTTGCTCATGTTTTTTTGGTCAGTATGCATCATAAAGAATGAAGAAACAAAGGAACATGAACGAGTGTAGATATTTCCATGCAGAGCAAGGGAAGCTATTTAACAGAGCAGTCTGTCTTGTCTGTAGTTTATTTCCGTGAATAGCAGTTAAACTACAGTTCACTGTCCTTGCCAATAGTAATTTCTGTGGACCTGAATGGTGTCATTTATGTGCCTTGAAATTTCCATTATCTAACTTTAATTTAGTTACCATGTTAATAAACATGAGCTGGAGATCAAGCATCAGATGGCTCAGCACCGCATGGCGATGGGGAAACCAGAGTCTGTTTAGCTATCAACATTAACAAACTTGTCAAGTTTTTTGAGTTATTTAAATTTTATGTAATGCTCCTGCTTTTATTTAAAAAAATCAACTTTCAGATAAACATCAAGTTAAGCTCCAATTAATTTCTAAAAAATTAAAACAGTATTAAAATGGCTTGCGCTGTCATATCATGATCTAATTTCTTCCTAAAATTATCCAGACAAGGCTGTAAAAAGAAAAATCATATTCATAACTATAGCCTAGAAGTATACAAATACAAGCAGGACATGCCCATTGCTTCCTAAATTATTTATCGTTCTGTATGGATGTGAGTCAATATTGTTTAGTATGTCTAGCACTCTAGCATTGTACATATTGGTGTGACAAGTGGAGAAAACATAATTTCTCAATAGAGTTTACTGTCAGTGCAAAAACAAAGCAGTAATATGTTAATACTGTTGCTATTTTGAATCATATACTTAATGGTAATTAGTTGGATCTATCGAGAAAAATCTATAAAAAGCAGAATAAGTTTGAAGGATGTGGTGAAAAAGAAAAAGAATCATAGGTTTGGATATGGCGATAATGGTCTCCTGGTTGCATGTTTTGCAGCAGTTGTACTTCCATTGGGATTTTTATGAACACCTTTGGATTCGTCGCCTGCATTGACCACGATGGTGCTTGGAGGAGCTAGTGGTTCCCCATCTCCCTCCTGCTGATCATCTGTTCCATCAGCACTCACATCTGTGTGAGATAACTTTTTGCCCTTCTTTTTCCTCGGGAAGACATGTACAGATGGGGGAAGATAGTTTTCTTGAATCGCCTAATGGAGAGGAAAGACTTAGAAAAAAATGTATTATATTATATTCCCTACAGAATAGAATGACACCTTACCTGCCACCCTTCTGGGCCTCGCAAGCCCCCTTTGATTGCATAAGCTTCCTTGAAGCCATTCTCGATCAGTAGCTCAGCAACTTTCAAAGAATTACCATCAAAGCTACCTTACACAACATAAATTTAAGCTGGTAACTAGATGGAAGCAAGACAAAAGACCAGGGGGATTCTGTAGGAGTTCAAATATAATTGCTTTGGCATGAAGTAAATATACTACAGTTTCGAAACAAAAGCTTTCATCAACGTTGCTGAAGTAATAAACTGATCGAGAGGTGCAAATTTTTAGTGGCATCCATTTTAATCAGGTTGAGAAATAGAAACCAATGGGGAATAATTTTTTTTCCTACATTTCTTTCAGTCAGACAGTTATGTAAGTCAGAAATTTATTGGATGGCAGAGTGAATAACAAAGTTCCCTCCATACGTTGAAGTTCCTAGAATTAGAACCAGTGATATTACAAATTGCAACACAATGGTGCTCCCTACGAATTATTCATCCTTTCTGAGAAGGTAACCAATCATATTTAACGGTAATTTAACTAAATTCAGAGTTGTATAGCTATATGCTTTTTACAGAAGGCATGTGGCAGCTTTCCATTTCTAAATTCTACTGTAAGTTGTTTCAATGCTTATACTAAACATCTAACACTATCCACATTAACCTGTTGCAACTTGCTACTCGATTGTAGCAGATTCATTTTTCCTATCGTCCTTAGATATTACTTAACTGCATTTCAGGCCGCAAACCCCATCCAGTCTACAGAGACACCAGAATTGCATCTGGCACTACAGGCAAGTGAAGTAATTCAGTCGGTTTTCGATGTAGTAGCACTCACTTGTCAAGGACGCAGACGACGGTGTTCGCGGGGTCTGGGAACCTCGCTAGCACCTCCTTGACGAACCCCTTCTCGTCCTCCTCATCGAACTCCACCTGCACGGCGCTCTTGTCGACAAGCTTCAGGTTCGGCGGTGCCATGAACCGCACGCTCTTGCCCCGCCTGATGTCCAGCAGCTGCGCCTCCGGCACGTCGCGGAGCTTGCGGAACGCGTCGATGGCGCTCACGGGCTTGTACTTCTTGAAGACGTACTCCTGCACCAGCGGGATCACCACGAGCCACACGAACACGACCCCGGCCACGAAGAAGGGGTTGCGGTTGTTGAAGTCGTCGATGGCCACCACGATGGACTCGAGGCTCACCTTCCCGTCGCCCTCCGCCGCGAGGGAAGGGAGCGGCCAGGACGCGACCGCCGCGGCGACGGGGACGAGGGCTTCCCGCCAAGGAGCCGCCCTCCGCGCTAGGATTGCGGCCTTGGGCGCGGCGGCGGGGGCGCGAGGAGCCGGGATTTCGGAGGGGATGACATTCTTGGCCGCATTGGGTGATAAAAGTTGGTTCTTGCGAGGATTTCTTGCGGGTTTGAGGGGATTTGGGTGGTGGAAGCTGGAGATTCGGAGGAGCGAGCACTGTTCTTGGAGTCGGAGGAGAGCCATGGGAGCGCGTGGCCTGAGCTCTCTGCAAGGATAGCAGAGCTCAGGCTCTGAGCTGCGAGCTGGATTGCCCACGATTTCAGCGTCTTCAGCTAGCTATCCGATTGATCCGCTTTTCCTTTTAAAAAACAAACCATATAATAATCACTGAATATGTGGGGTGGAGGCCTTGGGCTTTCACGACTCAGTTGGGCCTATATGGGCTTGGGTGAGAATTGAGCCGAGAGTTTCTACAGAAGCTCATTCGTCGCAAACACCTCAGAGGCCTCATTGCAGAAAAAATCACCTCTTGAATGTTGCAGTGTCCTTGTTATCGGTAATCATATATACCTTCCGGAATTTTTTTTAAGTTACATAGCTTCTAATCTACAAGATTCGTGCGCTAATATCTGGACGGTAGAGAAGACGCATGCCGGAAGTGAGAAGGCCATCATGCATCATCACGTGGGAGATATGGCCGCCAATAGAAATCCACGAGCACGTTTTTTAGTGCCACTGGAAAACGGACGGAAGAAAACTAAACCAACTATAAACTCCAATCGATCTTTTCTTTTAAACTATACATTCGATTTAAGATCCGTTTTAACCATAATATTTGTTTGAATTAATGCAACTAAATGAATCAAATATGTTATTATAAATTTAAATTTTTGCATTTCAACATTTTATTGTAGTAATTCAACATTTTTAATATATTGGTTCAACATTTATAATACACCATTTCAATATTTCTTTAAAATGTTGAATTTATTTTTTTAAACTGTTGAATGTGTTTAACAATGATGATGAATATGTTATTATAGGATTATAGTAGAAATGAATTAAAAATATAAGAGACTAAAAACAAAATATACTCACTGATTAATTCTCCTTCTCCACTGACGATGGGGTTGCAACAAACAGTGTGATTACTTGTTCTCTATTATGCACCGCTGCCTCGTTAATATGAGCTGTTGGTACTCTGTTCATGGCGGTGGATTATGTGCTACTAGAAAGATGGGCCATGACGGTCCGTGCGCTATATGGCTTATTTGGTTTGCGGAAGCTGTATAGGAGCCCCTGTTATTGCTTTCAGTAAAAGCAGAGTGGGTCTTCTTCCATAAAAAAAAGGAAAAGAAAAAACTCACCTGTTGGGGGATTGTCTCGGGAAAAGATCACCTGTCTGTAGAGTCTTGTAAAGAGAACCAGGTGTTGGGAGTCTGTCTCGGGAAAAGGTTGCCTCCGACTAGGTTGTAGAGTTTTGTAAGAGCAAGTACAACAGTGTAGACAGTTGCTGCCCTTTTGACACAAACAGACAGCTTATACAATAAGCTGTCTATTTAGCTGTCTGCAGGATAATTAATTATTTGGTGTTAAACAATTTCTCCACCAATCGTTTTTCGCTGCATCTCGTACAGCGTTCGGATTCCCGTCGCGTGCCTGGGAGCACGAGCCGCGCCTGTTGCTGAACGAGACAACGGCTCAACGGGTCGCGAGGGGGTCTCTGCAAAAATCATCTGTATATCTACGACAGCAGCAGCCGTTGTACGTGCCCTAAAGAGAACTGTTGTGGGACTGTCTCGAGAAAAGGTCTCCTCCGACTAGATTGTAGAGTTTTGTAAAGAGAACCAGGGATGACCGGTGACAGTAAAACTAGACAAGGTGGCTACGGAATCGTGACGGAGCATATCAATAGCGCTAAAGAGAACAAGCCCGTGGGTACCTTAGTCGAGGAAAGGTTAGCAAGTGCCTTCGGCGAAGCTGGCAAACCGAGACAAGGTGATCGTCACGCGTGATTTAGTAGGCAAAATTAATTTTGAGTTTGTCGTCCCCTATGAAATTACTCGAATGCCCTTACGGCCTGTGTAATAGAATTAGGCTTGTACAGCGTGAGGTAAGGGTAATTAATGTAATTTCATTGTAACGCCTCGACTATAAAAGACGGTGTTTGTATTTTTAATGGGAGAGATGAAAACCTAGATTTCAACCAGATGCAGTGATGCCCCGCAAGCCTGAGTGACTTTGGATTTGGAGACATACATTCTAGTATCGTTAATAACCGTACAATACTACAATACTCCGGAAATTTTCCTAGGCTCTCTTCAGTACTACTAGTATTCTACAAGGTCATGTCAGGAGCACATCGTCTTCTTGACACACACTCTTGTTAAATTCGTGCCACTATCAGAGACTCAGGTCGAGGGCAGCCCTGAGAAGAACTCGACGTACTTGGACGGATCGGCGAGCACCTTGAGCGACCTCGGTATGGGCGGGACGTTGACGTCGACGAGCCCCTCCAGCACCTGCACCACCATCCCCATGGTCGGCCGCAGCTTCTCGTCGTCCTGCACGCACCAGCACGCCACCTTGCACGCCCTCTCCACCTCGGCCACGTCGGCGCCGCCGGCGATCCTGCCGTCCACCGCGCCCCTCACGTCGCCGTCGAGGAGCATCCGCACCGCCGTCGACGGGAAGAAGTCCACGCCGCCGGCGCCGTCGTCGCGCTGCCCGACGTTCCGCCGCCCCGAGACGATCTCGAACAGCATCATCCCGTAGCTGAACACGTCGGCCTTGGCGGTGACGGCGCCGCCGCCGATCCACTCCGGCGCCAGGTACCCCACCGTGCCCCGCATCGTTGTCAGCACGCGGCTGAAGTCCCGGCCCATGAGCTTGGCCAGCCCGAAGTCGGCGACCTTGGGCACGAGCGCGCCGTCCAGGAGGATGTTCTCCGGCTTGATGTCGCAGTGGATGATGCAGTCCCGGCACTTGTCGTGCAGATACTGGAGGCCCCTCGCGATCCCTAGGGCGATCTGGTACCTCGTCTCCCAGCTCAGAGCGCCATGGCTGGTGCTCCCGAAGAGGTGCCTGTCGAGAGAGCCGTTGGGCATGTGCTCGTAGACGAGCAGCCGCCGCGCCCTCTCGGAGCAGAACCCGAGAAGTCCGATCAGGTTCACGTGCTGGATCGTGCCGATCGTGCTCACCTCGGCGCGGAACTGCTTCTCCCCCTGCCGGACGCCCTCGAGCTTCTTGACGGCGACGGGGGTCGCGTCGGGGAGGGACCCCTTGAACACCGACCCGAAGGCGCCGCCGCCGAGCTTGTCGGAGAAGTTCTTGGTCACGAACTGCAGGTCACGGTACGTGAACGCCATCAGGGATCCTTCGACTCTCCTCAGCGACCTGATTCTTCTGCTTCTCATGGTGAAGATGGTAACCAGAACGATGGCGGTGACCGCCGCGACGAACCCCGCGACGGCGAGCCCAATGATCAGCTTCTTGGTGTTCCCGGCGCCGGAGAACTCGGACGCCGCCAGGCGGATCGAGATGCTGCTGCCGCCGGCGCCGCCGCCGCCGCTGGTCGTGTCCTGAAGGTTGATGAGGTCACCGTACCACAGCGAGCAGCCGGCGGCGGCGTAAGAGTAGGCGGTGCAGGAGCAGTTGCCGAGGCACGCGCGCTCGCAGTCACGGGCGCTCGCCGCGGCGGCGCTCTGCGCGTTGCTCGGCAGCCTCACGTTGGGCATCGTGTAGAACCTGTCCTCGTTCTTCTGATGCCCGCCTCGATGGCCGCCGCAGGGCATCAGGCCGGCGTTCCTGGCGCAGCCGGCGGTGTGGTCGCTCCGCCGCCACTCGCCGGGGTCCCGCTGCCGGAACCCGCGGGGGCAGCTGCACGACGGCAGGGCGTTCTCGGTGCAGACGCCGAAGGCGCCGCACACGGCGTAGACGTCGCACTGCAGCTTGGGCTCCGACCAGAAGAGCATCCACAACCCGGCGTTCTCTATCCACGTCAGGAACTTGATCTGACCGGTGACGTCGACGACGAACCGCGTGACGACGGACTGGTCGGTGACGTCGTAGACGAAGTAGCTCTCGTCGTCGACGTCGACATAGTCGAAGGTGTACTTGGACAGCGGCGACGCGCCGGTGGGGGTCATCTCCGGCACGGCGGTGAACGCGTGGCCCGTCCAGTTGCCGCTGCTCCAGTACTGCTCGCTGCCGTTCCAGTTGAGGAGGTACTGGCTGGAGCCGCGCGGGTCGAGCTCGAGGGAGAAGAGGCTCGGCGTCGGGTCGCCGGTGCCCTTCCACGCCACGAGGTGTGTGACCTCGCCGGTGAGCTTGTTCCGGCCAAGCTTCCCGCCGGGGAGCCACGTGTCGCCGAAGTGGTCGAAGCTCTGCCACCGCACGGCGGAGGTGTTGGACGCGTCGGCCAGGACGAGGTTGCCGGTGTCGAGGATGACGCCGACCGTGGAGTTGGCGGCGGCGAGGCCGGTGACGTTGGTTGACCAGATGGGAGACCTCCGGTGGTCGAGGATGACCATGTTGCCGTCGCCGGAGATGGAAAGCTGTGAGGACGCCGGGTCGGTGATCGGGGTCTCCCGGTTCGCCACCCACACCGTGGTGTGCAGCGAGATTTGGTTGTACCAGATGCCCAGGTACCAGTGTTCTGACGAGTTGTCTGTTGCAAACACGCACAAGAAGAGTTAATTATTACATGATGATCCGCCGTTCTCTTTTTTATTTTAAATTCATCATCTTTTGCTGCTCCAAAAAAAAAATCCATGATCTTTTGCAGCTGTGCAACAGGAGTAATCCAGTTGTCTAATTTTGAGGCTGGTTTCTAGGAGCGATGAGTGCGGGGAACCAAAGACTTTGAACAAGTCAAGTACTAAATCCGCATGATCGGGAAGAACGTTAAAATATGAACACGACCAGGTGTGATTCCAGAAGAGAAGATGCTTTCAGTTGATCGGGAAGAACGTTAAAATAGGTCTTTACGCTAGCTGCTGGTCACTCTTGCCAACCTTGATCTTTTTTCTTTCCTGATTTGTGACAACACGATAGGGCATGGGCTAAGATTTCTTGATGTGACTAAAGAGGTACAGAGCGTGATCAGTGAGATGTAACTATGCTCTTATTCTAACAGTGTAACCAAGATAAACGCGTGCCTTTCTGAATCCTCTTATTTTTTTTAAAAAAAACAACCTTTTAATAGTGTTTCTGAATCCTCTCATCGTGAAAGAAGTGTGAGCTAACGTTACTTGTCTTGTGTCGTAATTTCTTACTTCTTTCAGGGGTTGTTTATTTCCTTCTCAAATGTTACTATATCTAGTAGTACATCATGCTACTTATTAAGAAAAAACCATAGCTAAAAGAAATCATCAAGAACAACGCCAAGCTTCCTATCCTACTTAAGAAAAACAGCCTAACTGTGCTTCATGGCTTCAATTTATTGGCATGCTCCAGGAGGTAGTTGCCTTTTGCATCGAGTTGCATGTAATAGCTTACATATCATCAGCTATTTTGTTTGTTCAGCGTATTGCACGTGTACCGACACATTTCACTCCAATAAAAACCAGCTTCTCTGTATAAAATATATGCATACATGGAATCAAACTGGACTCTTACAACAAAAGACGTACAGAAAGAGAATCCGCAGGTACCCCTTTGAAAACACCATTAGTACGTAGCGAGAAAAATGAACATATATGAGTACTACTACTCTACCTGGCTGGAAGAATCCGAGCCTGAACTTGCCGCGCTTGGACACCAGGCTCTCCCCGCCGGACAGCGGCCGGCCGGCGGCGACGGTGTCGGCGGCTTGCGACGGCACCAGCAGGAACATGAAGCCTAGGAGGAGCCGAAGAGCACATGCCGGCGGAGCCAAGCTTCCACCACGGGGAGTCGCCATTGCTCGCTCGCCCAAGAACAAGAGCAGGAGCGGAGACGAGAGGATCAGCTCATCGCGCGGCCAAGCAGACAACTAGTTGTACATGTGGTGCTAATAATCAGCGGGGGCGGGCACTCGAATTCGACGAGGAAAAGGGAAGGGGGGAAATGGATGGGAAGAGGGGCGGCCTCAGCTCCGCTCCGGCCCCGGTGTTTGGTGGTGGCATCGCCCGGCCCGACCGGTGGTCACACCCATGGCTGGCGGGCCGAGGGGGTTTAATTAAATGCGGCCCATAAAGCAGGCGTCGTATCGTACGGGAGGGAGGCCGCCGCTTTCGACGAGCCAGTGTGCCTCCTCGGCTCCCTCCCGGCCCTGTCTCTCTCGCCGGATGGGATGGCCGGGTCGTCGTCATTAACGCGAGTGGGTGAGCGCCCCGGCCTGTACCGGCGGCTCAATTTGCAGGCGGGGCGCGCGCATTAACGACGAACCCCGAACCAAACACAGGGCCGGAGCCGAACGAACCCCGCGGCCGGCTCGCCGGGTCGGTGTCGCGCTCGGCGGCCGGTGCCTGGAGCCAACGGAGTGCAGCGGCCATCAATGCCGCGCAGGGAGCGCGACCGCGACGCGAGCCGCCCCGGGCGGGGGGTATATATACCTGAGACAACAGAGCGTGACGGCCTCACCTCACCTGCGGTCTTGGTCTTTGTTTTCTCTTTAATTTCTTCGCCTCCGCGGATGGGTATACGTTGCTTCTCCAGCCGGATAACCTCGCCGTGCCCATCGGGGCGTGGAATGTTCAAACGCAGGGTGCCTACGCCCACGCGGGCCCCGCACTAGTTTATTAACTTCCTCCAGGGACGTCGTCCTCTCGATCGTTTTCTACCGCGCGCGGGAATCGAGTTCGCTCCGTTCGTGGGCTCATCAGCAGCGGAGTAGCTGGCGGTATTTTTGTGTCCCTACAAATCAACACCAGCTATAGCCAGTCAAAAGTATTTTTTTCTCTCAATACAAATCAACACCAGCTATAGCCGGTCAATAGTATTTTTTTCTCTCAATACAAATCAGCACCAACTACCGGTGACCAGCCATCACCAATTTTACTCCCCCAATCATGCAAGGGTTCTTCGCTTCTCACGCGGCTCCGATCCATCACGTGTGCACGTGGCAGCGACACGCGTGCGATCTTTACTCTCGGCGACAGTGTCGTGTACGAACTAGACCTAACTAAACTGTTGTTGGTTTAAGACGACGCAAGTACACATGTACGGTCGGACCACATGAGATCAGTGCTTCTGAGCTCTAACTACTAGTGCATGGGTGGAGTACGTACGTTTCAAAAGCACTAAGCAACCAAGCTAAACCACTCTTGAGTTCTCAATCTCTCGACGCACGCGCACAATCACAATCTCTATAACTACCCTAGCACACACCTTGCTCTTCAGCATCCGTGTTAAATCGAAAACTTCACGGTGACAGACCTAACCGATAGGCCACTGTCGATTTAATGTGATGGCAACCGGCCTTGGATAAATTGGATAGAACAAGACTACACATGGGATAAATTGGATAGAAAGTTCCGGCCGATAATTTGTGCTTTCACGTGGGCTTTCCTTTTTCTTTTAAAGCACGCCTGAGGAGGACAACCTTAAGGCCCACTGGTGCCTCATAATGAAGCCCACGGATCTCTCGACAAAGCAGGCCATGAAGGCACAACAAACCCTGTAACAAGATTGTCTGCCTGCTCCAACTTTCGACGAACATCGATCAAGGTGTCAAAACTCAAAAGATTCATATGACTAATTCCACAACAGCGATTGAAAGATAATAAGCAAACTAAATAAAGAGGGAAAAATAATGCGATGACCAAAAACCAGATAAGTCAACAAGCTAGTCCACTTAACCTCGCATAGGCCGTTGCTGCTTCCTGACCGTTGACTGCATAGTCATCAAATCATCTTGAGCTGCTGCCATCCCCCAACATGGTTCTTAATGTTTATTAAAGCACTGCCGGCACCATAATTCGCTATTTCTTTACCAATTCAACGATTCTCAGAGCTGGAGAATAAAGACACAGTACAAGTCTGCCTGCATAGCATAGACCCTAATATATAACCAGAATTGTATGCTATTGTTGACTGAAATGTACATCCAACGAAGGGCCTCTTTTAAACAAACGGCTTCAACATCATGAGCGCGTCACAAGTCAGATTAATGCTATGACTAACATGAGTATCTTCACATATAAACAGCCAATGTGTTTCTGAACTGTGACTTCAATGCAAGTAGCCCTTTCTCACCTCGGAAACTGAAGACCATCTTTTTTCCTTCGATTTCTTGTATGGCCACCTGGCTATGTTCCTGCACCCTCTCCTTGCTTTTACTGCTACTGTCTCTCCAAGAGTCTCCATCGCATGCCTCCGATACCCTCACCTCAAACCAGCAGCTCACCGGGGACCAGAAGCTAATCTCTCAGGACGGCAATTTCGCACTGGGATTCTTTCAGCCTGCAGGTGAGTCTTAAAGGAAAATACATATAGACATACAGATGAACAATTAAACCGTGAAGTTTCCAGAATGACCGGTAGAGAAGCACTAAAATGATTTACACATAATATAGGATTTCACGTTCAAGTTCCAACCTTACAAGTACCGGAAAAGATCATAAAACTTTTCACAGTGATAAATCTGAATTGGAGTGCAAGGAGTTAATTTTGTTTGTAGCATCATTGGTTTATGCTCTGACCTTTCTCCTATATTGTATTTGTAGCTGAAGGATCCACTGGCAGGTGGTACATAGGCATCTGGTACAATAGAATCCCAGAACAGACTATAGTGTGGGTGGCAAACAGAGAGAAACCAGTCGCTGACCCAGTCTCATCAAGCCTAACCATATCAGATGATGGTAACTTTGTTCTCCTCATTAACCACTCTAAATCTCCCCTCTGGTCTACCAGTATTAAGAACAACACAGCTGCTAGTTCTACAGTTGCCGTGCTCCTCAACAATGGAAACCTTTTAGTCAGGCATGAGTCTAATACCTCTGCTGTGTTATGGCAAAGTTTTGATGATTTCACAGACACATGGCTCCCAGGAAACAAACTCAGCCGCAACAAAAAAACTGGTACGATAAAACGGATGATCTCTTGGAAAGACCGAGGTGACCCAGCACCAGGGATGTTCTCCATTCAATTGGATCCTGATGGGTCATTGCAGTATATTCTCCAATGGAATAGCTCGGTAGTGTACTGGACTACTGGCAACTGGACTAACAATGGATTCAGTGGTGTCCCAGAGATGTCACCTGTCAATCCCTATCCCAGCTCAAGGTTTATCTTCCAGTTTGTTGACAATGATGAAGAAGCATATTTCACGTACAATATTAAGAATGATGCACTAATATTTACAAGAACTATTATTGATGTGTCAGGCCTGTTTCAGACTTTGGTATGGGCAGAGGCACAGCAAGCATGGACAAACTCTTTCATGAAACCAAAAGCTAAGTGCAGTGTTTATGGTGTGTGTGGGGAATACAGCAAGTGCAGCCAGAATGCTGCTTCACCATGCAGTTGCCTCAAAGGCTTCAGCGAAAATCACCCAAACAATTGGAAACTAGATGACCGGACAGCAGGCTGCAGGAGAAACATCCCACTGCAGTGTGGCAACAATGGCTCAGTGAACATGAAGCATGATAGATTCTATGCTATTAATAGTGTGAAGTTGCCAGATAACGCAAACAGAACCGATGCAACCAATGTTAATGACTGTGAGTTAAGTTGCCTGAACAACTGCTCTTGCACAGCTTACTCTTATAGAGGCACTTGCTTGGTTTGGTACAACCATTTGATGAATCTTCAAGATAATATTGATGGATCAAGTGATAGTATCTTTATTAGAGTGGCTGCATCAGAACTATCCAACTCGGGAAATAAGAAGCTCTGGCTTATTGGGATCATCGTTGGTGGATTTATCGTTCTAAGTTTTGGAGTGTCCATATTATATTTTCTTCATAGAAGAACAACAATAACTAATGGTTTAAATCATGGTCACGGGTCTTTGATCAGTTTCAAATACAGTAGTTTGCAACTCCTAACAAGAAACTTCTCAGAGCTGTTGGGTGCAGGGTCTTTCGGCTCTGTGTTCAAAGGGGTTGCATCAGAGACAACTGCAGTGGCAGTCAAAAGGCTCGAGGGCTTTCATCAGGGGGAGAAGCAATTCAGGGCAGAGGTGAGCACCATAGGAAATATTCATCACATTAATTTGATTCGGCTGCTTGGGTTTTGTTCTGAAGGAGTGAAGAGATTGCTTGTATATGAGTATATGCCCAATGGTTCACTTGATAAGCATTTGTTTGGTAGTAGGTGTACCACTTTGAGTTGGAAAATAAGATATCAAATAGCTGTAGGGATTGCCAAGGGTTTGGCTTATCTACATGAGGAGTGCCGGGATTGCATCATACATTGCGATATCAAGCCACAAAATATATTGTTGGATGCTTCATTTGTTCCAAAAGTGGCTGACTTTGGGTTGGCGAAGTTATTAGGCCGGGATTTTAGCAAAGTTCTAACATCTATAAGAGGAACCATTGGATATCTTGCACCAGAATGGATAACTGGTGAAGCCATCACAGCAAAGGCAGATGTTTTCAGCTATGGAATGGTGCTTTTCGAGATCATTTCAGGAAGGAGGAATCTGGAGCACAGAGGGACAAGCATGGAAACATTTTTTCCCATGTTGGTTGCGAGGAAGCTGCTTAGAGGAGAAGTACAGTCACTGTTGGGCGAAGGATTGCTCAATGGTGTAGATGAAAGGGAGTTAGAAAGAGCGTGCAAGGTTGCTTGCTGGTGTGTTCAAGGTAATGAAAGTTCCAGACCAACAATGGGGGAAATTGTCAAAATTCTGGAAGGGGTAATAGATGCTGAAATACCACCAGTTCCACGGTATCTTGAAGCTCTTGCTGAAGGTTCAGAGGACGTGAAATTCTTTTCCTATGAGCCAACTACGTGAATAGGTTAGGAAAAATACATTGGCCAGACACATGATTGTGATCCTATAATGTAATTTTGATGAGTGCAGTGTGAAACCCCTTCAAGTGAATCCATCCTGACAATGATGTGGGAAACAAACTAACTCAAAGGTCGGCTCATTTGGTTATTCTACTAGAGCTAACAGCCTTTGTCCCTCTACCTTCGAAATGCTCAAATTGGTTCCACCTCCTTTACATGTAACCTGACGTGGCACACTGGGTTGGCTGCTGCTGGCTCAATGAAGCCTTCGCCCAAATTACTCATGTCCCAGAAAATTCCAATGTAATGCCGGTTCTGCAGCTTGGATTGCAGTGGCAAAGCCAGGATTTCAACACATCCCAGGTTGAAAACTAACTGGCTGAACACACATGCTTCCAGCAGAAGTCGGAGCACAAATAAGCGATTAAAACTAAGTTTGAACTCGTCGATTAACCGCATAACAAAAACGATAAAACATAGCAACATCGACAAAAAAAAACCACTACAAAACATTGTAAGATGTATCCTACATTTCCCTGACAGTAATAATCCCTGGTAAACACATCAGAATCAGACATTATCACAATATATACTCGAGCGGTTCATATCACACATTTCAAAGGCTAGGGTAACTTACTCAGGACCCCAGGAGACACCACGCATGACGATGATGCTAAATTGCTGATGGTCCGCAAGGAACGGTGGGCCCACGAAGAACCGATGCAGCGCGGGTCCCGCCGCAGGGAGGGGCCGGCCGCCGAACGTCGGACGTGGGGCCGAGGGAGTACGCGGGGTTGGGAGTTGGGACCGGCGGCGGGGAGGGGAGATTTCGGCGGTGGCGCGGTCAGCCGCGGTGGTGCGCCGGAGTCGGAACCGTCGAGCCCGCAAGCCGCAAGCGACACGGAGAGAGGTGGGGCCCGGCTGGAGCGTGCGATTTGCTTCTGTTCTACGGAGTACGTATCAGTGTGGGCTTCGTGGACTGGTGCTGTTGCTTGGCAATAAATTGTTGCAAAGAGCGTTGGAGGAATTCGATCCACACAGAAAACAAAAGATCCTGTGCATGGGTAGCATACGATTGTTTCGAAAGAATGTTTCCCTCTACATTTTGAAAGAACGCATCTTCTATCTTATCTTTCCATAGTTTCCAATGCATCGATTCTTTATCTCTCCTGTCTCTTAGGAGCATCCACCTCTAAAATTCGTGTATCTCTTATTATGATGCATCCAGATAACCCATACGAGCACTTCTTGTGTTTACATTTGACAGGATTCAAGAAGCTAGGCAACTGCAATCTTTCATACTTCATAGTTCTGTTGGTCTGAGAATTGAGAATACTTGCGTTCCAAGGAGGCCTCTAACCACATAGACGAATTTTAGTTAGGATTAGAAAGTATCGACATGTTATACCGTGGCAAAATGAGTCTCCTGCTCTAACGTGACTAAGCAGAACCATGTAAAAGGAAAATAAACAGCTGATATAAACGGAGTAAATGTAATCGACCTGTATGGATATATATCACATATTCATATGACTGGCACTAATTCTAGAAGGGGAAGAAGATGGAAAGGTCAAAGGTAAGAAAAATCCTAGACCAAAAGACCATACAATTTGGTGCGGAGCAAGCCAGAGGACAAGATACGGTTTAGAACAAACTCCAAAATTGTCCACTGTCGCTGCCTGACCGTTGTCTGGCCATGACAATTTCTAATCATCGCCAAATATTTCTGACGCCACTCCTTGTCCCTGACCGTCTTCCTGGCCTTATTTTCCTTTTACCAATTCAACTCCGAGAGATATTGCAAGTCGCCCGGCCTAATAATCATTGGTCAGAATTAACTGCACATCACGTTCAGAGAAAAAAGGGGGCAGGGATAATGTCGACTGAAACTGGACGGCCATGGAGACATCAAAGGCTGCTGAAAGCTGAAACTAGAAGACACCTCAAGCCAGAAATGTGCATCCAATGAAGTGACCTTTTTTACCAACGGCTTGAACACTGAGAAGGCAACACAGTAGTGGGTTTCCAACGAAACAACAACAAATACAAAGTCAGAATAAAGCTACGACTAACATGAGTAGATGCTGTGCATATAAACAGCCAGTGTGTGCGCGCGCTTGTGGGTTCACAAGTTCTTTCTTACCTTAAAAAGAAACCGTCCTTCTTCTTTCCAAAAAAAAAAGAAACCGTCCTTCTTTCCTTTAATGGCGACTTCTTCCTTCATCCACCCTCCTATCGTTACTTGTACTGCTGCTTTCTCTCCAATACCCATCTCAAGCCTCTGATACCCTTACTGCAAAGCAGCAGCTCTCCGGTTATCAGAAGCTGATCTCTCAGGACGGCAACTTCGCACTAGGATTCTTTCACCCTGCAGGTGTGCCTTTCTTTTATCACATATCTGTCGTGATATAAATATACAATAAACAGGATCTGAAACTGAGGTGTGCCTTTTTTTGTCTCTCTTTTCTTCTAATAAAATTTCACGGCAAAGCTCTCGCCGTCCTTTCGAAAAAACAAAACTGAGGGTGTGGGGATCCAAAAGGCGATCAGTAGAGAAAAGCAGTAACTGCTGAAGTCGTCTACTGTGCTATAGAATCCCATCCTAGGCAGAATCTTAAGAAAAATTAGGATCCAAGACGACTAATTCGGCTGGCTGGTGGCCGGTGCGGATTTGTGCTGAGAGAAAAATACTGCTGTCTGGCGGGTGACAAGTGGCTGATGCTGATTCATTATGAGAGAAAAATTCTGTTGGCTGATGCTGATAAGCCAGATGAACACGCCAGAATAGTATGATTTTAATCATAATTTACATATGATTCTGCAATATACTTGTTGAAACTACAAGGAACAGATTTACTGCATCTGCACTACAGTATTGAAAAAGGATTCAAAAGTATCATTTCGAACATGCTACTATAGTGCACACGGAACTACTTCCTCTGTCCGCATGAAGAGTGCAATTGTAGTTTTTTTTCCCAAACAGATCAGTATGGTTGCCAAATGACCTTTGTACCCTTATTAATTAGCCCAGTCCACCTATTTAGGCATGCCGCCTCGGCCTAAATCACAGCATGCAAGGCAATTAAGAATGATACATCTGTTTTGGCCACTTTATTAGGCATTAAGCTAATTAATTGGGCCTACTTATGGTCCAATTCCCAAGATTACACTGGGATTTTCTCAAATGCTAGAATTGTAGCTTTCATGGAGTACCCATTATTTGGCCAATCTGCATTTAACTTTTTGTGCAACCCATCATTTTTTTTCTCGAACTACGCAAAAAAGTTGCGTGTCATTTCATTAAGGTAGAGAAAAAAAAATACACGAGTCCGAGAAGACCCTACCCGAGCACGAAAACAAAAACACCACACACACCCATTATACTAAAACAGGCACGCCACACATTCCTGGGACCTATAGGGCTTAAACGCCCAAAGGTCGACGACCTGTGCAGGAGTTCCTGGAGTTTTTTTTGCTCCAGCACTGCACCAAAGGCTACCTTCAGTACTGACAGCCGTAAGAACCTCCTGAATGCAAGGCCTAGCATTATCAAACACACAAGAATTTCGGTGTTTCCAGACCTCCCAAGCCACTGGGATTATCAAGGAGTTGAGGCCTTTCCGCACTTCCTTGGGCACATTAGAAATAGCTGCTCCCCCACCGCTTAGTGAACCTTGAAGATGCAGGGTCTGGAGACAGCATGGATAGGCCCAGCTGATGTAAGACCATAGCCCAAATTTGGCGGGTGAACACACAGCCGATATACAAATGGTGAATGGTCTCCTCTGCTTGGTCACACAAAGGGCAAGTCACTGGATGCGCCAATCCCCTCTTAATTTGCTAGATGATCCGCTGTCCAACATTGGTTCTGAAAGACCAACCAGATGAAGAACTTACAACGTGGGGCCGCCCAGCTCTTCCATATCCTTCTCCAGGGACCAAACTTGATGGATCCCACAAAGGCAGCATAGGCAGATTTGCTAGAATATGATCTAGATTGGGTCAATTTCCATGAAAAAAGATCTGGAACCCCCTGTTGTAGAACTATTCCATCCACCGTGTCCCATATTAGAAGATACTCAACGAGGACTTGAACTGTAAGAGCCCCTTTTATGCCGTCTACCCATCTACGGTTCTGCAACCATTATACTATTGATGAATGCAACTATAACTCTAAAAGGGTGCCATTATGAGTAAATAAATACTAACATCACCACTAAAAGATCAACATAAAATGAGATCTTAACAATGGTCCAATGATTTCAAGGTCACAATTTTGAAGAGTTTAGTTCCAAATCTGTCAGTATTGAGATGTCAGCAAAGCCTTTCATGATGATTTCAGAATTAGTAGAATACAAGGACTTTAATTTCGTACGGCATCGTCAATTTCATTATCTGACCTTGATATTTATTTCCACAGATCTTGTAGAAGGATCAAATGACAAGTGGTACATAGGCATTTGGTACAACAAAATCCCAACACAAACTGTAGTGTGGGTTGCTAACAGAGGGAAACCAGTCTCTGATCCAGTCTCGTCAAAACTAATCATCTCAGATGATGGAAATCTTGTTCTTTTAGCTAACCATTCTAAATCTCCAATGTGGTCTACCAACATTAAGAACAACACAGCTACCAGTTCCATAATGGTTGTGCTACAGAACTCTGGAAATCTTGTAGTCAAATATGATTCCAATAACTCCACCGTGCTGTGGCAAAGCTTTGATGATTTCACAGACACATGGCTCCCAGGAAATAAGCTCAGCCGCAACAAGAAAACTGGCATGATCAAACAAATGGTCTCTTGGAAAAACCGTGGTGACCCAGCACCAGGACTGTTCTCCATTCAGTTGGATTCTAATGGCTCACCCCAATACATTATCCAATGGAACAACTCAATAGTGTACTGGGCTTCTGGTAATTGGAGTGGCAATGCATACGCTGGTGTGCCAGAGTTGTCTCTTACCAATATGTATCCCAACTCAGAATATACATTCCAGTTTGTTGACAATAATGTGGAGACATACTTCACGTACACTGTTAAGAATGATGGAAAAACATTCACTAGGGCTATTATTGACGTGACAGGTTTGTTCCAAGCTCTTGTATGGATAGATGCAGCACAAGCATGGAATACTTTTTTCACGCAACCAAAAACTAAGTGCAGTGTCTATGGAGTGTGTGGGGAAAACAGTAAATGTAGTGAGAATGCTGCATCATCATGCAGCTGCCTCAAGGGCTTCAGCGAAAAGTACCCAGACAACTGGAAACTGGATGATCATACGGCAGGCTGTAGGAGAAACGTCCCACTGAAATGTGGGAACAATGGCTCAGTGAAGACAAAGCAAGATAGATTCTATGTGATAAATAGTGTGAAGTTGCCGGATGGTGCACACAGCATAGATGCAGCCAATGTTCGTGCCTGTGAGCTAACTTGCCTGAACAATTGCTCTTGCATGGCTTACTCTCACAATGGCACTTGTTGGGTTTGGTACAATCATTTAATGAATCTGCAAGATAATATTGGTGGGTCGAGGGATAGTATATCTATTAGATTAGATGCGTCAGAACTACCCAACTCAGCAACCAAGAAATGGTGGATCACTGTAATCATCATTGGTGGGCTTATTGTTCTAAGTTTCGGAGTGACCATATTGTATTTTTCTCGTAGAAGGCAAAGACACATAAGTGGTCTAAATCATGGTCATGGATCTTTGACCAGTTTCAAATACAGGGATTTGCAATTCCTCACAAGAAACTTCTCAGAGAGGTTGGGTGCAGGTTCTTTTGGATCTGTGTCCAAAGGGGTTCTACCAGATGCAACTATAGTGGCAGTAAAAAAGCTAGAGGGCTTTCATCAGGGGGACAAGCAGTTCAGGGCAGAGGTGAGCACCATAGGAAATATTCATCACACGAACTTGATTTGTCTGCTTGGATTTTGTTCTGAAGGAACGAAGAGACTGCTAGTCTATGAGTATATGCCCAGTGGCTCACTTGATAAACATTTATTTGGTACTAGTTCTACCACTTTGAGTTGGGAAATAAAACACCCAATTGCTGTAGGAATCGCCAAGGGTTTGGCTTATCTGCATGAGGAGTGTCGGGATTGCATCATACACTGTGATATTAAGCCACAAAATATACTGTTGGATGATTCTTTTGTTCCAAAAGTGGCAGATTTTGGATTGGCAAAGTTACTAGGTCGGGACTTTAGCAGAGTTTTAACGTCTATGAGGGGCACCGTAGGATATCTTGCACCGGAATGGATAAGTGGTGAAGCCATCACAACAAAGGCAGACGTCTTCAGCTATGGAATGATGCTTTTTGAGATCATATCAGGAAAGAGGAATCTGGAGCACATGGGGACAAGCATGGGGGCATTTTTTCCTGTGTTGGTTGCCAGGAAGCTTCTTGAAGGAGAAGTACAGACACTGTTGGACTCACAGTTGATCAATGGCGTCAATGCAGGGGATGTAGAAAGAGCATGCAAGGTTGCTTGCTGGTGTGTTCCAGACCAACAATGGGGGAAGTTGTCAAAATTCTGGAAGGGTTAGTAGATGTTGAAACGCCACCGGTTCCAAGATATCTTGAAGTTCTTGCTGAAGGTTCAGAGAATGTGAAATCCTTTTCCTACGAGCCAACTAAGTGAACAGGACTCAAACGAAAAAACTAAGTGAATAGGTTACAATGGCTTACAAGAAATATGTATTCTGTATGCATATAAGTGTGATCCTATAATGTAATTATGATGACTGTGGTGTAGAGCTGCTTAAGTGAACTGATACTTATTATGAGTAAACAATAAAAAATAAATGAAAGATTAAGGGCGGACCTATAGAACAATTTGAGGGAGGGCACTCTTCAATGGTAGCTAGACTAATGAAGATTTTATACGGTACAATTTTAGTAATTACCTTAGATTGGTAGGTCCGCCACTGCAAAGATTAACACATTTGGAGCTCTGTTTTTTAAATCAGATTAATGGAATTGCATGTAATCTGGCATGGCACCCTGGAGGCCTGGACAATGGGCTGGATGCTGCTGGCTCAAGCAAGCCTCCGACCATAGGACTCATCACATAAGAATGCCACAAAAGATATAATACCGTCCCCGTTTGGCTAGCTCAATTGCAGTGGCAGAGCCAGGATTTCAGGTTTCCACACATCCCAGGGCTGAAAAGCTACTCGGCTAATACATGGTTCCCACGCCGAGGCTCAACAGAAGTAAGCAAACATGACACATGCGATTAGAGTGAAATGTGAACTTATATTAATTAACGGTACAGCAGAATTGATAAAACATGTCGACGATTGACAAACGAATATTGCATAACAGTGGGGCGACACAAAAGTTAGCACAAAGCATTGCAGGATGTGTCAGCAATCTCTTTCCTAAAAAAGGATATGTAATCTCTAGTAAACACATCGCAATCAGGCACTATCATACTATACTCGAGAGCGTCGACCCAGATTTCAAAGGTTAGGGTAACTTACCCGGGGCCGGGGGCACCATACTTCGATGCTGAATTGCATAGAACCGCATGGGAAAGGAGCCCATGAGAGCTGACGCAGCACCGCATCGGACAGCTGCGCATTGGCGGGGACGGGTGAGTGCAGAGGAATTACTTCAGGCACACAGATGGACTCTATTCCTGCTTGCCGGGGACCGCGGGAGGGAGGGGAGAGTGCGGCGACCGGCGGCGGCGGTGGCGGGTTCACGACGAGACGCTCGACGGTGGCTCGTGTCCGGCTGGGCTAAACGTCAACGTGGGCCTCTTTGGACTAATGTGTTTTCTGGGCCTCTGGGATTTACTTAATAAATAAAATTCTAATAGACGTATAAACAGTGTAGTTGGTTATCACGTTAGTCTCACACACTAAAGGTCCCCAGTTCGAACCTGGGCTCAGACATTAGTTTTTTTCTTTTCTTTTTGAAGAACTTGTGTTCCATCTCTAAAGTGCTGCTTCTGTTCTTCGTCACTTCTGTTTGTTTTTTTAGCATTAGCACTACAGATACGAATTCTTTCTTCGTATTTTAAAATCATCAAAATGTAAAACCTATTTTCCGTCAGCGCCTCGGCGGATGCATAGACAAACCTTTTTTCCAGCTTTGTTCCCCCTATTTTTGTTGCAAACTGAAGATCACAAATGTTTTCTTCCTATTTTTTTAAATCACAAATGTTAACTCTAGAGTGAAATATCACAAATTACTCAATGTTTCTGTCTGATAGAACCTGGATTCGTACAGTTCGTACAATGTTTCCCCTATTTTTGTTGCAAACTGAAGATATGAATATTTTCTTCCTATTTTATAAAACCACGATGTTAGTTCTTGACTGAAAATATAGGAGCATATAAGTTAGCCAATGTTTCTATTTGATCGATTTTGAGGCACTATCACATTCTTTTTACATTTTTTGAAAAATATAGAGACAAATGATGCAGCCAGTTCATTCCTTCAGTTATCCCTTCCGGAATGCTCCCCCTGTAGGAACAGCCGAACAGGGGGAAGCCAAGCCAGCCGTCGGCAACCATTCATTCAAAATTCGAATTCTACCCCACTTTCCCGTGCTAGACCTGGAATCCCCTCCTCCACCTCCAGCGTTCTGTCTCCGCTGCCGCCATACCCACACCTCGCCTTCCTTGTCGCTCAAACCACCCAATTTGATCGGAACCTGCCGAATCCTGTCCCCATGAAGATCTCCGAGCTCTCCCCCGAGTACCGGCAGCCGCCGCCGCACGCCGGCCTCCTCACCGACCTCAACCGGGTCGTCACCGACGTCGAGGCGTTCGACACCTCCGATTCCTCCTCCCCGGAGAAGCTCGCCGCCGATCTCCGCCGCATCCTCACCAACCTCGCCTCCGCCGCTTCCTCCTCCTCGGGTCTCAGCGAGGCGTTCAGGCTCAAGGTGTGGCACCTCGCCTTCCGCCTCTGGAACGCGTGCGTCGACCGCGCCAATTACAACTTCCCGGCGAGGGTCGCGGAGGCGGAGATCCGGCAGGCGGCGCCGGAGCTCCTCCTCGTCGCTGGCGTCCCGGAAGGCATCCCCAATGCCGCGGCGAAGGCGGCGTCCTTGTTCCATCGCACCGGACTGGTGTGGGTTGACCTCGGCCGCGCCGACCTCGCCTCCGCCTGCTTCGAGAAGGCCACGCCGCTGGTCTCCGCCGCCGACACGGAAGAGGATCGGGCCGTCCTGCTGGAGCTCAACCTCGCGCGGGCGCGCGCCGCGTCGAGCGCGGGCGAGCAAGCCCTCGCCGTCGCGCTGCTGAGCCGGTCCAGGCCCCTCGCGGCGGTGTCTCCCGAGGGGATCGAAGCCCTCGCCGAGGGGTACCTCCTCATCGGCAAGGCTGCTCTCGCCACGAAACCCCCGGATCCCGCCATCGACGCGCCCAACCTACTAACTGAGGCGCTTGATCTCTGCGAGAAGGCCGCGGGCTCCCCGTCCCGCGCCACTCCGACGACCTCGAGATCCACTCCTGCAACTCCGAAACTCCAAGTGATCAAGGATCAATGCCTCCGCTTCCTCGCCGTCGAGCGTATCGAAGCCAATGACTACGAGGGCACCCTGCGCTGTACCAGGGTCTGGAGTGTTAGATAAAACCGGCACTAGCGTCGAGATCCCGACGTATCGACTAGCACCATCGCAGCGGAAACAACAAGATCACAGACGTCATCACGAAGATCAACACGAGAACGACACCGAGGCACGATATTTTTTAACGAGGTTCGGCCATGTGCCTACATCCTCGGGGCCTGACTACGGGCGCTCCTCCCCATAAACAGCAGCTACACCGGCATCGGGCACCACCGTGGCCACGCCGCCGCCCACACCAGCCGCCAAGTCATCTCACGGTTACACGGTAGTGCCCTCATATTTATGGGCCCTAGGATACAGAGTACGACCAGAACTCTATCCCTAACCTACCAATTACAACTCAAGTCCACGTCGTAACCAAACATACACATATTCGACACAACTCTAACAAACTCCACCTTGGCGAATATGCTCGCCACACCTTGAAGTTGTCGATGCCGATCCTCCGTGTATCGAACTTGAGTTGACTCCTTTGGCTGCTCATTCAGAACAGCCCGATGAGGCCACCTCCTCATCATCGGAACTGCACACAGCTGCAGTTGCTCTCCCGTCCATGACTCCACCTTCAACAACGCTTCCTCTCAGCTTGTACTGGTGTGTAGTTACTGACTTCTCACCAATCATAACAGTCTTGCCACCTTGCATAACCCTCAAAGTCTTCTTATCAGGAGCTGCCTGATATAACAAGCCTTCATCATGCAAAATTCCCAGCGATATTAGATTCCTCCGCAGCGCCGGCACATGCTTCACACCCTTGAGTAATATCTCTTGATCATCATACATCTTGAACTTGATGTCGCCTACACCAATGACCCGATAACGTGAGTCATCTCCCATGTAAACAGATCCACCTTTATCTTGTTCAACGTACGACGAGAACCACTCCTTCTTGGATGTTGCATGAAACAAGCTAGCTGAATCCAATAACCACGCTCCACAAGACCGTTCACTTGATACTGTGAGAACGTCACCATCACTACTATCCGAGTCATCTTTCCTCTTTGAGAACACAACACTAGCAGTTCCTCCCTTCTTCAGTTCCGGGCAATCTCTCCTCAGATGTCCATACTCCTTCCATCCATAGCACTGCGGCCCCTTCTTTTTCTTCTTCTTGCCGGTCTCTCCGCCTCGATCATACTTGATCAGCAAAGCATCTCCAGGAGACTCCCCAGTTGCATTGTTCTTTCTCCTCTCCTCATGTGAAAGCAACGCAGCAACAACATCCTCCACATTGATGCTCTCCTTGCCGTACGTCAATGTGGTGACCAAGTGCTCATATGACCCGGGCAAAGAACATAAAAGAATAATAGCCCTGTCTTCATCATCAACCTTTACCTCGACCTTGACAAGATCTGCGATAACTTGATTGAAGACATTGATGTGCTCCGCAAGATTCGACCCTTCTTGCATCTTCAAGCCATACAACTTCTGCTTCAGATACACCTTCTGGGTCAACGTCTTGGACATAAACTGATCGCCCAACTTCTTCCAAATCTTTTCAGGATCAGACTCCTCCATGACAGTGTACATGATACGATCATTGAGACACAACCGAATTGTCGCGGTCGCTTGCTGTTGCATCTCCTCCCACTTATCATCGTCCACCTTTGCCGGCTGCTTCCCGCTGAGCACCTTCAGGATTCCCTGCTGAGCTAGCAGATCCTTGACCCTTGTTTGCCACAGCCCAAAGTTGCCAGTCCCGTCAAACTTCGTCACCTCGAACTTGGAAGCCATCGACGTCATGTCGACCTGCAATTAAACCAGCTGAATAACCTGGTTAGATCGCAACACCCTCGCTCGCGCACGCCTCCTCGCCACTGACCGCCGACGAACGCCGCCGAGCCTTGCTGTGCACAGCCCGTGCACCACGAAGCTTTCTCCTCAAAGCTCCGATCACGCAGCCTCCGAGCCTCCCGTCAAACTCCACGCCGTTGCACGTCGACGATGTTGACCCTGCTCGAACGCCGCCCGCTGTCCGTCCTCAACCGCCGCAAACACCGGTCCTGAACAGCTCAATTGCCTTGATGCAATCCCATGGACTCCTCTGTTTGCTTATATGGAGACCGGACACGCGACACAAGTCCAAACAGTATCGGACTTCTTCTGACACCGTATCCTTTCTCTATTTCTTTTCCTTACCTGACTCTCTGTGGCACCGTAATCAATCTCCAAGTCCTAATCGGCCACGCCATGCATGCCGTCATCCTGGCCACGTACGATTTTGATTTGGATGCAGTTCCTACTGCCACCAAGCACTAGCCCATGCATACAAATATACCATGCATGTCCTTGGGTCCCACCAAATAAACAATGTGAAAAACAAATTCAGATTTGACTCCTCACGTGTGGCCCATGCTGCATGACCTCCTGCGACACGCCTTTGGACATATTGATCCGACGCCATGTGTCAATCAGGTAACTCCGAGAAACAAAAGAACACCTCCAATAATCTGCCGAGTCCATCGTGGCTTTCGCCACCGAAGTCGTCGTCCTCGTCCACGACGTCTTCCAGCCGCACCGTCGAACTTGGTCGTCACGTCTGACCGACCCCTATCGAACAACAGCCAAACAGCTCAATCAGCCCCGATCTCCACGTCTGGACGCATCCCGCTGATGTCTTGCTCATCGGATGATTCGAGTCTCCTCCTCGAAGTGTCCGACTCCACTGATCGAATTGTCGATCGCCACCATGCTCCAACTTGCGCCATGTCCCTTCACGGACATTGTGCAACTCCGACGCCGTGTGGAAACATATTCATCGCACCTCTCTGAAGATCTTCACAGCTCTGGCTCTGATACCACTTGTTAGATAAAACCGGCACTAGCGTCGAGATCCCGACGGATCGACTAGCACCATCGCAGCGGAAACAACAAGATCACAAACGCCATCACGAAGATCAACACGAGAACGACACCGAGGCACGATATTTTTTAACGAGGTTCGGCCATGTGCCTACATCCTCGGGGCCTGACTACGGTCGCCCCCCCATAAACAGCAGCTACACCGGCATCCGGGCACCACCGTGGCCATGCCGCCGCCCACACCAGCCGCCAAGTCATCTCACGGTTACATGGTAGTGCCCTCATATTTATGGGCCCTAGGATACAAAGTACGACCAGAACTCTATCCCTAACCTACCAATTACAACTCAAGTCCACGTCGTAACCAAACGTACACATATTCGACACAACTCTAACATGGAGAACCTCGCTTGAGCTGGGAGAGGAGCACCCGAGCATTGGAGTCATGGCGATGCGCGCGTCTTGGCAGCGGGAACTTGGCGGAGGCCGAGAGGGAGCTCGAGAGGCTCGTGGCGAACGCCGGAGCCCCGGACTGTGTGTGCGTGTCGGCGGCTGAACAGTATATTGCCAGCACGGGGCCGGATGCTGCGTTTAAGGTGCTCATTGCGCTTGCCGCACGGTGAGGGTGTTGAAGAAGGTGGCTGAGAGTGCAGGCGGCGGAACTGGGCGCGCAAGAGCAATTGCTGAGCTCGCGTCGGATGAGAGGGTGGTCGCGTTGTTCGATGGCCCTGCTAACACCCACGAGCGCAGCACAATGCATGCACTGCTGTGGACCTGGTTTGCATTATCTTACACTACTGAATTTACATACAGTACTTCATAAGAAAATGTGTGCACATGCTGAAGCTGGCATTTGAATTTTGGACAGTGGCACTGAGCATTTCCACGCAAAGAACTACGAGATCGGTGCGGATTTGATTGAGAGGTCGATGCTTTATGTTTCCCGTGATGAGGAAAGCAGATCCCGCCGCGCAGACTGCTTTCGAGTACTTTGCCTCTGCCATATGTCACTTCAGCATCTCGATCGAGCCCAAGAGTTCATCATTGAGGCCGAAAAGGTACTGATCTTTCTCCCTGTCGTCTTGTTAAATGATCTTGTGTGATGATTCTTATGTTGGTTCAAAATGTATATTGCTGTAGGTTGAACCCAGTATCCACTGTGCTTTTCTGAAGGTAATAGTCTGTACATGCTGCCAGTTTTAGAAGGACCTAGTGTTAGCACTTCTTACTAATACATATATCTTTTTTAGTTTAAGATCCTTCTGCAGAAGAAGGAGGAAGATGAGGCTATCAAGCTCATGAAAACTATGGTGGGTTATGTAGATTTCAACCCTGAGTTCCTGACACTCTCAATTCATGAAGCTATTGCCTGCAAATCTGTCTGTGTGGCGGTTGCTTCGCTAACCGTCCTTTTGGGCCTATACTCTGCTGGAAAGTCAATGCCAATGACAGAGGCTACTGTCCTCCGCAACCTTATAACCCTCCTTCTCCGCGAGCCAGGATCTGAGGCTGAGATCCTGAAGTACTCAAGACGTGCCAAACTACGGATGGTGGAGCTTGGCGTGGAAGCTATTTTTGGGAAAGGAACTGTAGGGCTGCGTGAACGGAATTGGTTTGCTGTCAGTACATGGAATATGGCTGTAAAATTGGAAAAGGAGAGGAAGTATGATTATTGTACTGAGTTCTTTGAGCTTGCAGCTAAAATTTTCAACTCTGATAATGGTGAAGATGATGCTAATCGTCTATTGGTTTGCAAATCATTGATCATGAGTGTCAGTGCCATGCACAAGGTTGAGGAGCTAAACAAATCTCCATTATCAGACTCTGATCTTAAAAAGGGCGTTGAGATGCTCACCAGAGCTGGCAAGGTAAAAATGGAGCTTCCCAATTATCAAGAGTCACTGATATCTATGTGTTTGTAAGTGATTTGATTTTTCTTGGACATTCTTTTGATTCATTTTTGCTTATCTGCAGCTATTACCCTTGACTTTGCCTTCAGCTCCAGTGACCTCTGACCAATCGGAGGATAACAACTTGCCGTTTCTTCATACTTTCTACTTCTACCATCTTCTCAACAGGATGGACACTAGTGCACATCCTCGGCAACTCCAATTAGTCAAGAATTTTGCGGCATCTAAATCATGTACACCGGGTCATCTTCTCATCCTCGGAGAAATAGCTTCTCAAGGTACACAACCAAACCTGCAGGTTGCTGAGTTTCTCCTGAAGGCCAGCATCACTACTGCCCTTGCTTCTCACTCGCCAAACTATGGGATAATCAGCACTGCCCTCAGAAAGCTAGTATGCCTTGCTGGTCTCCAAGACTTCAGTGGTAGCATGAGTGATGCGGTCTATGATGTATTTCGACTGGCTTACCAGATTGTGGTTGGACTTAGAGATGGTGAGTATCCATCTGAGGAAGGGAGGTGGCTTACAGGGACTGCATGGAATAAGTCATTTTTAGCTGGGCGGCTTGGACAACAATCAGTTGCTAGAAAATGGATGAAGATGGGAATAGATCTGGCTCGGCATTTTGAGAGCATGAAGCAGTACATACCACAGATGGAGGGATGCTTTGAGCACTTTCAGAAAGTATCTGGTAAAGAACCTGATGACTGCAGCCAGCAAGATGGGGCACCAAGTACAAGCATGTCTGGTAGCGTGTCTCAACCAGGATTAGTTTAGAAATTTGTGAACGGTGGAGTTTCATGGCTGGATATAAATAGAGCATTTGTTTGAATCATACATATCAATATTCTTCATCTGATTGATGTGCACTCACATGTTTTTTCATTTGATGATTTGTGAACAAGTAGATGGATTTTTCTTTTGTTGGCAGTATAAATGTCCATGAATTTAAGCATGCTTATGTGCAAGGAAAAGTCGTTTTTTCCTATTATATTAGGTGATTTCTCTAAAAGTATGTGGATGCTTGTGTTGGCAGGAAGGGCACCCTTCAATTTTAGCATGATCATGTGCAAAACAGATGTTGATTATGTGCATTGAAATTTATTTTGATGGAAAATTGGATTTCTTAGATTGGTTCTCTGTTGAAGACCACTAATCATAAAACTCTGATGGAACCTGTTACCATTTCATTACCATACTATATAGATCTCATAGCCATCCAAATTATTTTCTGAGGGTTGAATATGCGCAAAAGCAGGACAGAAAACATTCTACACCACCAAAGACCACCTATCTGACATACACTATGCTGAACATATCAACGGGGGTATAAGTGAATCATTTTCCATGGAATGACCGTTTTTCCCTTTTGTTATCAATTTTCTATTGCCTTACACAGGGACCAGGTTCTGATGGTGATGCACGGCCATAACCAGCTAGTGGTGCAGCAGCTATTCCTCTTTGGTTCAGCAAACACCTGAAGCGTGCCAATCTTGATGTGACTAATCTTGTGTCATTTGCAAGTTTCTCAGTCGGAGTCCACAATCTCTCTTCAAGAAAATACAATGTAAGAGGATTGGTGAGTTAGAAAATGCTCATACAGATGGTACTGCATCATTGGTGTATATATATTTGAGCAATATTCATTGGTATATTAGATGGGTATTTTTCATTAAGAAGTTGTGCACATTCGACACTATTATAAGTTACTAGGTTGAATGTAAACTCTGGTTCTGTTACTCTTAATCATGCCCTTAAATGATATTTTGATATACTATATATTAAATCTACCAATTATGAGAGCAGTTATCTATCATTGTTCAACAAACTGCAAAAAAAAGGTTTACCTTTGAGAATTTGTACTATGCATCGTAGGTCTGAGCTGTAAGCATATATCTGTAACCTTTTTTGCTAGGAATTTTGCTGACATATCTTATTATTACTATATGGGAATATGGATATCTGGTTGCTTTTCAATGTCCTCATATTTTTTTTTCACTCATATGTCCATAGGTTATGGATTCTGAATATATGGGGTGAAATTTATCAATTTAAGTGGACCATGCTACTGCTCAAAGTTAAGTGGTTGGGGTACTGTGCACATACTATATTTCTCCTAGATTCATAAAAAGAGAATATAGGTGTAGTACCTTGAAAATAAGAGTAGTATGGATAATGATGTGTGCATTCAACTTGAAATATTTCAAGGCCATTAACCAGGATGCTCAAGCCTTTCTTGGTCACTTACCTGCAGCTGCTGCAGCCCGTGGCCAAATTGTTTGTTCAATGTCTGATGCATCAATTTCCTCGCCCCACATGCATACCTCACCACCAATCACCAATTGTTGCTGTTTTGAGTCATTGATACCTTTCAGGGGTTCGTTCATGTAAAATCCTTCCCATGAGGCATCCAAATGATCCAGGTACCACTTATCCTGATTGCTTACTATGCATCTAAGCCCTGTAGCAACCACTTTTGGTGCTACATCTTCTCCAAGCCTGTTAATTCGTGGGCAAATCTGTCAATTGTCAACACTCAACTATTGATAACAGTAAGAAGAACCCGAATGAACTTAGTATGAATACGAATTGCAATGTAAAATGTTAACTAAAATTAAACCTCTTATTTCACTGAATATGTATAACCCTAAAATACTATAAGCATGCATGCTGCAAACTACTATAAACTCAAAGGAAAGCATCATATAAAACTGGGAGTCATTATGCTACCGCTGCAAGCAAAGCCTTTCTTTCTTTCTTTCTTTTTTTTTGAAAAAGAAAGCAAAGTCTTTCTGGTGTTACAAATCAAGCACAGTGAGTAAAGTACCAGTTATGCACTACGGTTTTACGATCCAGTTTTTCTCCAAAGTTGTTAAACGTTTCTTCCCTGTAAGCATGAAAGAAGTCTGTTAAACTGTTAAGGGTTAGTGTCTTCTTGGAGCTGATCATATTGGCAAATAGGCATACCAGTTAATGATATCGTAGCCATGTGATATTGCTATCTTTTGAGATCTTAATACAAAATCTCTGTATGCATCTGATACATTCATATGGTTATTATTCAACCTGTAAAAGGATTATCTTGAATCAATTGACTTTTACAAGAACGTGGCCAATTTATTTTCTAGAAGTCACCAAAACACCCAAGTTATCAAATTATGAGTTCTCTTATTTGCATAAGAATATACCATCCTTCAATGTGGGGTGTCGTGGTCCAGCAGCCTGAAATTCAGAGAAAAGAGTGAATGGGTATGATTTATAGATTCGATCACTGAATTATATCAACTGGATGACTACAGATGCAATCCTTATGCTTACTTGTATTGACTTCATCACCGCCTAAGTGGGCAAATTTGAACTTAAAAACCTTGCTAAAATCTGAAAGACAGCACAAATTTTGGAACTATGTTAGGCAGCTGTTTAATATATTTACTATTTTTTTCAAAGTATGCAGAAAATTTATTCATTATATGCATTATGAATAACTTGCTCTTTCAGGACATGCTCACAAACTAATGATCTTTTCAAATAGCAAGCTTAGGAGCCACTTCATTTTCGTTAAACAAAATCTGTATGATGCTCACCTGAAAGAATGCCATCAATGACTTCAAATGTAAAGTTTTTACTGACATCAAGTGGTTCTCTGCAGCTATCTGATGGCCACAATGATGGGTATCCAACACCCCTGAAAAGGTACAAGTCTCACAATTTTACTTATTGAAGAACTCTAGTGAATAATCTTGACTGGCTTCAATGCATAATAATGGGTCTTGCCCACCGGATGATTCCATGTAATCCTGGAGCATATGATTTGTAGTATTGTATACATCAATGAACAATGGAACATAATGAAGTTAGTTACCATGAACGGGCATGGCCAGGAACATCAATCTCAGCCAACACATTTACACCTCGCCTTTCAGCATACCTGCAAAAGGAGAGGTCTAGCGACCTAAGTTTTATGGTAACATCTAATGGAGGACGAAAACTGGACAAATTGAATATGCAATAAAGATGCTCAGCTTTTGACCAACAAATCAGCTTGCTTATGTGTGTGCTTACAAAACTCTAAAGGTGTCATTGAAGTGCGTGCATAGATTGTTCTTTAATCATACTGCTTTAGTGCTTATGTGTCATTTCTTTGGGCCTATTAAGGCCTCCATTGTTGGAGACATCCAAAGATGTGGCTGAACATGAGTATATTAAACTTGCAAACTCTTCTGTTTCATGCTTTGTTTATTTAATTATTTTGATACCAAATTATCCTTTTTATGTACATAATTGTCGAACAATTACAGAAAGAAAGTCCATCTATTGGACATGTTGCGATGTTTCCATCACTTTGAAGGCAATCACCTCCAATTTTTCAGTGCTGTTATAGTATTGGTATTGTAAAACTTTGGCATACTGGTAACGGAAATCAAAACGCACCGTACAATGTCGATTGCATCAGACATTGTGTATCTCTCTGAATAAGAGTATGAACCATTCCACAGTTTGGGGTATGAAGGTATTTCAATGGGAAATGATTGCTCGTCCACAATGTGCCAATGGAGAACATTCTGGGAGATGAAATAACAAAATATTAACATACAGTAACAGTAACTGTTTTAGGAACATAGACAGATTACCCAACAACAGTTCAAGTCTTCTATAACTTATCAGTCAAGCAGTTAAGGAATTAAAATTGAATGACCATCAAACCTACCAATTTACTGTAGGTCATTGCATCAATCACTCCTTTGATTATCTTAACAGGTAGGTAGTGCCTCGCAGTATCTGCCAGTATATAAGCTTAAGTTAATGGTTGTAGAGTTCAGTCACTGGACGTCCACATTTAACATTTGGTATGTAGAAGCTTGTGAAAGTTGGAAGTGCTGATTATGTCTAACCAATAAGCAGTCCCCGGTAAGGAAATCTGGGTGTGTCCGTAATTATCCAAGGAGCTGAGTTGAGTTCAATTAGCCGTGATGTGAAATCAAAGTAACACAACTGACCAAATGTCTGCATTGATTAAAAAAAAATACTGTTGGCTACAGGATTGTGAGCCTAAATCTTGCTTACCTTATGTATTGCTTGTAAGTCTATGGACCATACCAAGTACTTACCTGTAGGGCATGGAGTGCTCCGAAAACGGTTCGAGCCTACAAAAATATTGCAATGTGCCATGCCATCAGTATGAAACTATTTGAAGTGACTGCATTGTGCATGTAAATGGTAAACGTGATTTCATTAGTGGTTCCACTTTCTTTTGCAGCCTAACAACATATCCCATGTCATGAAAGTTTAAACATGGACACCTTGGAAGGAAGTATTGCATTTCATCATTGAGCTGATGTTATATTACTCCCTCTATCCTTTTTTATATGGCGTTCAGATCAACGATCTTGGCCTGTGCACAGGCCAACAATCCTGTCCGAAACGTCATATTTTCCCAAACGTAGGTAGTACATGATACTAATGCTCAGGATTAGCTTGTGATTTGCTTAAGGGTCCATCTGTTGTATACTTGTATTATTACTTTTTCTCAAACACGCATGGGAGCTGTGTATCTTTGTATTAAAGAGAAAAAAAATAGAATAATCAGACCCTTACAACAGCCCTAATACCTCATCTAGGAAACCATAGTCCATAGGGACTGTCAAAATCAAACAAGAAGCTAAATCACCAAGGAAAAATATATTTTACTTTGTATACTTGTATCATGTTTTAATTTGTATTTCAGAGATTTTATATGAAAAACCTACCAAGAGGGTTTTGGAGAGCAATATGCATGCTACAGGAGATACTGAAGGCATGGACTGTGCTAGGTTCTCTGAATCCATTATCAAGAAGAAAAGAATTGCAGAAATTCCGAGTAAGCTTCAAATATCTTTCTAGATGATGCCACTATATAATGTTCACAACATAAAACGATGAGCTTTTACTAACCTCGATCTGTGCATACAGTGGATCTCCTATTGTTGGAACGGTTAAGTTATATGACTCGTCCGTCCCAAAGTTGAGCTGCAGAAGATGAACAGTGCAAAGTGTTAACAGAAAGAAAAAATAATATGTAGATGAACCTGCTGTTCCTCAGATCAAGCAGGCAGGTTACCTCATCATCAGGTGTGTGGACCACTATATTAACACATGTGAGGACCAAAGAACTTGGGTTTATTCCATCAATGGCATGGTTCAGTGTGATCAAATCAACCATCCTCTGGAAGGCGTCCTTCAGGATTGATTTCTCATCAGAATATGTGCTTCCCACCATTGACATTGTGATATCTTTCTTGACGTAGAGCTTCTGTGTTCCATGGGACACCGTCTTCGGCATCGGCCACAAGTCGATGTTATCAGCGGCGATGCAGGATCCAATTGCCAGAAATTCAAGAAGCAGCCTCAGAGCCGGTGGCATCTTTGCAGAGTGGTTCATACCCTCCTCCACAGAAACTCCAAATGCCTAGAGTAAGAAAAGAATCAATGCGTTGTGAGTTTTGACAGACATCCCACAACCACTGCAGGTGACACAATCTTTTCTAGGCAAGCTCGGATGGCCAACCTCACCTCAGAGAAAAAGAAATGATGGAAAAAGATAAGTCGCAAGGAAGAAAGCACCAATCTGCAAGCGCAAGGCAAGTACCTTTTTCTCTCTCTTCCTACACCTGTCTGGAAGAGAACCAATGGGAAAGCCTGTTGAACTCCTATCTTAGGATGAAGACGAGCGACGAGGAGGTATAAGAGGAGGGCCACCACGGCATTGCAGACTGGGGTCAAGGAGTGGTTAGATGGAGGGAAGAAAAGGCTTGCACAGGCACTGGTCTGGTGCACTTGGGTGACCCAGAACAGGTACGGATGGCCAGGCAATCAGCTCAGCTCACTGATTCTAATTTTGGTAGCTTCACTGCTCCATATAGCCTATATGACCCATGGCTGACTCATGACCGTGTTCAACGTAGTAGTATATTATATCGCAGAAATGCTGTGCAAAAAAATGATAAATACGCCATTTCGTGCTAATACATTTATGACATATAATGTGAACCGGATTGCTGATTATATATTCCTGGTTCTTTGCAGATTGCTGCGTCTGCTGTTGTGCTGGCGAGATGGCGGGAGCGGGGAGGTGCCGTGGGTTGTGGCTAGTAAAAAAGCGTGACAAGGATCTGATTGGTAGGTTGATCACAAGTTGTTGCCCGTCCTCACTGTCCAACGAAGCGTCACGGTGCGGCCCTCTCTAGTGAACCATTGCCTGTTAGTGTTAGCCTTCTTCCCCTGTTGTTAGTTAATCTTGTTGGCTTTCCCCTGCTGTTGGTTAATAGAGTTTTTTTATTATGTGTGTATATATATATATATATTTGCAAAAGCTGTTAGTTAATCTAATGATGGCCCATTGGCCCATGCCCATGAAGGCATGCTGCCAAAACTGTCGTTAATTTTTGTCTCACAATGTTAAAAAAAAGTTTGCAAGAATAAACAAGATATTGAACCTGCTAACATATAACAACTCTGGGTATCTGGTTGTTTCCTCAGGTAGCGGTGGCTATGGTGTGAGACTTTGCGATATAGTGGGACTAGGAAGATGTCACATCAGTGCAGGAGCAGCCGAGCAGGATTGAGATTGAGGCTACTAACTCCTCCGTAGGTAAGTCATTCTGAAGGAGCTTATACACGGAAATTGCGTGATGGTAGTGCTGCTAGGCTAAATGATGAAGGGTGCGAACGAAATGGCTGTGCACGACACTTTTTTTTTTGAGGAACGGCTGTGCACGATACATTGACACAGGCACACAGCATGGACGACTGGTTGGTGGTCTTGAAACCCACGGCATGAACTTGGGCCGAGCTCGGTTAAACCAATTTTTCTTTCTCGGACGGATGTCAGATGGGGCTGATATGGCCCATGCACCTAAAACTGGATCGCGCTACTATTTTTGGCCCATCATCACTCTTTAGACGTTTGTCGTATCTTGTGGATGATCACGCGGTAACATTATCTTGTACTGTAGCTCCTTGCACGTTGCACCAATCATTGTAAAAAAAAGCACTAGGTGATGGTGATTCCGTCATTGGTGAACAGTAGGCTAAGCCTAATAATAAGTCTTGTTTGCTTGAACGAAGTAGTTGTTGACTTGAACACATGTGCCAGGTCTGCCAAGGCTGGGTTGAGACGTACCCAACCCACCACTGCAGCACTAGTCAAATTTGCTCCCTCGCAACAGTCACGCGCTCAACCCAACTATCTTAGGTCTTTGGACTGCTAGTTCGACGACACCACAAGTTCCTAGTTTCTACCAGCGTTTCCACGAGGAGGGTCGTTTCAGAATTCAGATGGTCAAAAGATTAATCGTCTCGTAGCCAGTTTCTGCTGATGGTAGTAGAAAGCGAGGTCGATGAAAACCTAGCTAATTGCATGAGCCTCCAATCTTGATTCCAAATGCAGATAGAGAAGTTGGTGAATGTTCCACCAACTGAATAGCTCTAAATAGGTGTAGATTCAGAAATGGAATAGCTTTAGTTTCAGTTGGTTTATCAAGTACCTTTCGTTATTAATTTTTGAGACGCCTTTTGGAAATGAGGGCTGAAGTTTCTGCTCATTCACGAATTGGCTTGAAACGGCTTTGTTTCTTGATTATTTCGGCAGAGTTAAGCAAGTTTTGAACTCCACATGTCAATGTCAGTCTGTCAGCCATTATATTCTTTGTGAAATTTGGAGCTCTTCTCCGGATGGCCTTCAAGCTGCAATAATGAGCGTAAGCTGACGGTGGCACATTCTTTTGGTCTAGCGATATTAGCGGTCCTGATGGGACTGGAGTAGTTGCATTTGTCCGTAAGTGCCAGAAATACGCCCCAATCTTGACGTGTATTCGTGGTGAGCTCCAACCCTGCACCACTTATGAATTCATGCAACTTTCAACAAATTCAGTGACCATTCGATCAGCTATCCATCTCTTCATGCAAAGCAATTCTGGAAGTCATAGACAATGTGTTTAACTTGCCCTCTGCTACTACCTATCACTCGGAAAAGGCAGCATACGCAATGGGAAGTGCGCAGCCTTCCATGAGTTGTTTCCAAGAACTCACCAAACCCAAACTCTGTCCAGCCTCCAATGGTCGACGCCGCATGTAAAAGTTTACTAACCAACCTGGTTTCGTCTACCAGGTTAGGTTTCTGAATCTCGCACTCAATTCCTTACCACGTCCTGATGAAATGCTCTCAAAATCTCCCCCTGAATGCACGCACGCTCTCCAATTCTTGCTCGACCACTTTTTACTCATTCCCAAATTAAATGTTACCCCCATGTCAACCAGAGCCAGCCGGTAGATGTCACCACTATAAATACACGTGTGCAAGTCATCACATCATCGAACCCAAACCTAACTATCACCTGCAAGCAAGCCTGCGGCATCCCAACTCTGCACACCACGGAGGCATGGCCATGGCCAAGCCTGTCCTGAGCTTGCTCGTGCACCTGCACGCCGCGCTCCTGTTCATGCCGGCAGACCCGGCCGCCGGCGCAATGTACAACGTGCTGCGCTACGGCGCCCGCCCCGACGGCGCGGCGGACGCGGCGGGGCCCTTCCTCCGCGCGTGGGCCGACGCCTGCCGCTCGCCGCGCCCGGCCACCGTGTTCGTGCCGCCGGGGCGGTTCCTGGTGTCGAGCGCCACGTTCAGCGGCCCGTGCCGCAGCCGCGCCGCCGTGACGTTCGCCATCGCCGGCACCGTCGTCGCCCCCGCGGGCTCCGGCGGGCGCGGCTCGTCGGGGCGGTGGATCACGTTCGAGAACATGGACGGCCTCGTCGTCTCCGGCGGCACCCTCGACGGCCGCGGCAGGGCGCTCTGGGCCTGCAGGCAGCGCGGGCACGGCACCTGCCCGACCCCCACGTCGGTAAGTTCGCCGCCGTCGAATTAAGCTCGAAATTAACCTTTTCTTTTTTGAGAGAAATCATCAGCTAACTTATTTGCTCGCCGTGGCTGCAGTCGCTGACGATCGCGAACTCGAGGAACGTGGTGGTGGCGGGGGTGCGGTCGGTGGACAGCGAGCTGTTCCACGTGGTGGTGCTGCAGAGCCACGGCGTGACGGTGCGGGGGGTGGCGGCGGAGGCGCCGGCGGACAGCCCCAACACCGACGGGATCCACATCCACAGGTCCAGCCACGTGTCCGTGTACGACGCCAGGATCAGCACCGGCGACGACTGCATCTCCATCGGCCCCGGGAACTCACACCTCTGGATCGAGCGCGTCGCCTGCGGCCCCGGCCACGGCATCAGGTGCGTACGCCGCCGTCCCGTCCGCCGGCAGGGCGCCGCGACGCGCGGTGACTTGCATTGTCTGCCTGCATAACGCAGAAATGCTCTCGTTTTAGGAATTAAAGTTACTAAAATCAAAGCGGAGATAGGAATGGTAGCTTGAGCTAGCGCATGGAAACCAATCCATTATAGCTGCTGGCCGGTTTGACTGAAACGTACGGCCTTGAAAAATCTTGAACCAAGTTAAGAGACAATGGTGTGGTAACGTTAGTGGAAACAGACCGGATCGACCTGGGCCCAGTTCATGCATGGCGTGTACTACACTAGTTTCTAGTTATTCAGTTAATTTGGATTTATACCTAATCCATCCACTAACGTCTAACGAAACCGGCTTTGTCTTGTGACACTGCTGCTTGTGCAAATAGCAGCATTGGGAGCCTGGGCAAGCAGGAAGGCATGGCGGTGGAGGCGGTGGAGAACGTGACGGTGAAGACGGCGTGGTTCACCGGCACGACCAACGGGCTGCGGATCAAGACGTGGGGCGGCTCCAAGCGCGGCTTCGTCCGGGGCGTCACCTTCGCCGACGCCACCATGGCCGGCGTCGACAACCCCATCATCATCGACCAGCGCTACTGCCCCGGCGGCGGCGGCGGCTGCCCCGGCGGGAGCTCCAGCATCCGGATCAGCGACGTCAGGTACGTGGGCATCCGGGGCACGTCGGCGACGCCGGTGGCCGTCAACTTCGACTGCAGCCGGAGCAACCCGTGCAGCGGCATCACCCTGCAGGACGTGGCGCTCACGTACCAGCAGCAGCCGCAGCAGCAGCAGCAGAGCCGCCGGGCCGCGGCCGCCGCCGCCAGGTCCTACTGCCGTAACGCGCAGGGGAGCACGCGCGGGCTCGTGCTGCCGCCGAGCTGCCTCTGATGATGATCAGACGGCAGCCGAATGGACCGGATCGATCATCAGTGGCATGGCGTGTATCATCGCGTCACGTGTATATAGATGATGCCATACGTCGAGTGTGTCATGTATGTGGCGAGTGCTTAGACTCACACGGGCAGTTACTTAGATTATTAATAGTAGAAGATCCGTTGGTTGTTTTGTTCTCTTTTCAGTCTTTCCCTTATAGATTAGTAGATGGCAGTGACTGGATAATACATATAAAAGGTCACTTAGGATCTGATCGACCGGATTGCACGGTGTAATTATCTAACATCATCGTACAAATAAGACCATTCAATCTGTCTGTTGCCCCCGTATCATAAACACATGCACACAACTCTTTTTCAAGGCGAGAAATGCTTTAAGTAGCACAAGGTGGGAAAAACAGACGCCCAGTCACACGCCCCTGTTGCGCTGCCATTGCAAAATGCGCACGCCTTTGTCTGTCAGCCTCGCTTTTGGACAACAAATCTCCTGAACTTAGGCCCAAGTCCGGCCCACCACAATGCCGCGGCATCACGCTTTCACGGCCCGCAGAGCACAAGGAAGCCCAACCACCCCTGCCGCGGGTCCATGACTAGCCCTATGCAGCGGCCCGACAACTCCCAGGCCCACCAAGCCCCGCGTCGTTGGCACGCGTAGTCGTAGCACGCGCACACATGGCGCAGGCAGTCAGCCGGACTGCAGGAGTTAGCCGCAGGCCCGCAGCCCCACCCACCCTCCGGTCCGTCCGATTCAACCACCCCCCGGCGCCGTGCCCGCCTAGACCCGGTCGTTGTCCTGTCCCATCCCGCGCCGCGCACAAAATCCTCGCGAAACGCACGAGTAACTGACTCCCGGCAGAACAAGGGAAGAACGAGGCCAGCCAAACCCCAACCTGCTGCTGCTGCTGCTCGCGAACGGGGACGGCGGCGGAGATGGAGAAGGAGGCGGCTGCGGCGGCGGTGGCGAGGAACAGGAAGGTGGTGCTGCGCGGGTACATCGACCGCGCGCCGAGGGAGGACGACATGGAGCTCGTCGACGGGGGCGCCGTGGAGCTGCGCGTCCCCGAGGGCGCCGCCGGCCCCGCGGTGCTGGTGAGGAACCTCTACCTCTCCTGCGACCCCTACATGCGCGGCCGGATGCGTGACTTCCAGGGCTCCTACATCCCGCCCTTCAAGCCTGGATCGGTGAGCTTCCGTCCTCAAATCGTTTCCTCAGCTTGGGCTCGGTTGTTAGTTAGTCGCTGAAGCGATCGGTTGCGCGTTGTTCAATGATTGAGCAATCAATTTCTTGATCTGTGAAGCCTATTGAAGGGTTTGGCGTGGGGAGGGTGGTCGATTCCACTCATCCAGGATTCAGTGCTGGTGACTTTGTTTCGGGGATGACTGGTTGGGAGGACTACAGTCTCATCACCAAGCCTGAACAACTCGGGAAGATCCAGCAAAGCGACATACCGCTCTCTTATCATTTGGGCCTTCTTGGTCAGTTCCTTATTCATGTTTCCCCCCCCCCCCCCCCCCCCCCCCCCCCCCCCCAATTTTCTATCAATTACATTCTAAGCATAGACAACACAAGTGATGTGGCTGTTGAGCAGCAGCAGTTGGATGATGTTTTTGGTTGGAAAGACTAACCTAGTTTGAACAAAATCACTGCAAATGAGGGACAGGAAAAAGGAGAGTTGGATGTAGGGGTAGAATGAATGATAAATAAACCCATTGCCCCTCACACCTGTCGACGGAATGCTGTGACAAGATATAAATAGACTGAATGAGTAGAGGTTGTCTGTCTGATTGAAAGAAATGGTATATTCTTCATTGACTGAATTACCTAGCATTGCCACAACGAAATTTAGTCTACACTGTACTGTGATCATTGCAAATTCTCTTTCAATGCTATTCTTCACTTCAACAAGCTTATATCTCTTATTATTCCCCACAGGCATGCCTGGTTTTACAGCTTATGTTGGATTCTATGAGATCTGTTCACCGAAGAAAGGGGAATTCGTCTTTGTTTCTGCTGCATCTGGAGCAGTTGGCCAGATTGTTGGTCAACTTGCAAAGCTCCATGGCTGCTATGTTGTGGGAAGTGCTGGAACAAATCAGAAGGCACGCACTCATACTAGTACCTTCTTTTTAATGAAATTCACTCCAATTAGTACTTGCCTACATCACCTGTATAGTTGCATCATCCAGGATCAACAATATCTTTCAGGTTGAGCTCCTGAAGGAAAAGTTTGGATTTGATGCAGCTTTCAATTACAAGGAAGAGCCTGACTTGGCTGCTGCCTTAAAAAGGTCAGAATTTCTCCTCAGGAAAATAATATCATTATCAGGCTACCAGGCAAATTGATGAACCAAGCTAGGATCTAAAGGGCGTACCCAGTGCCGTAGGCTTCCCGCACCGTGCGGGGTCTGGGGAAGGGTTGTAATAGCGCCCAAACCTTACCCGCACAAATGTGCAGAGGCTGGGGCTTGAACCCGGGACCTTCCGGTTACAGACGGTAGGCTCTACCGCTGCACCAAGCTAGGATCTAAAATGTCTGAATTTTTAATTTAATCACAAGCATCTTGTTAATAACTATATATTGGGCCTAGTAAATTGTGCAGCAATCCAAAAGCGCTTACCTTCCTTGGGCATAGTATTTGTGAATATACCTTATGCCCTTATTCATACGGGCCACTTTATCATTATATTGCTTAAAATAGTGAAATTGTGGATGCAACCTCATACAAACAATTCAGATCATATAACAATGCTGTGTCGTTCTCCTGTATAGGCACTTTCCTGAAGGCATCGACATCTACTTTGAGAACATAGGTGGACCGATGCTTGATGCTGTACTACTGAACATGCGGGTGCATGGGCGCATTGCAGTATGTGGGATGGTTTCCCAGCATGGGGCAACTGCTCCTGTAGGGATCCACAACCTGTTCTCCCTGGTAAGCAAGAGGATACATATGAAGGGATTCATCCAGAGTGACTACCTCCACATCTTCCCACAGTTCGTCGACGACATCGCCAAGTATTACAGAGATGGAAAGATTGTGTATGTGGAAGATATGAGTGTTGGGCTGGAGAATGGACCTGCTGCTTTTGTTGGTCTGTTCAGTGGTAAAAATGTTGGCAAGCAGGTTGTCTGCGTGTCGCAGGACTGAAAGACTTTGTACATTACAGTGAATATTATAGGACCATTCTAATGCAGAAACCTCTGTTGGTTCGAATATAAAAAGAGAAACCTCTCATTGAGCGCGGCTATTGCTGGATGTTTCGTTATCTCGTTGAGACCTCACCTTCTTTTGCTCGAACTGTTGGGGTTTATGTTGTCTCTTTGAATGTACCAAGTGAAAGTATGACTATGAATGAAATCGAGTATTTATGAGCTAGGGGGAATATGATCTTTACTCTTCACAAACACAATGTTTAGCTGCCCGTCACATACAGCTTAGTCATTTGATCTTTATTTTTTTCCTTAATTAAAACACCGTTCGCCGGCTGACGGAGCGCGCCGCGAGTCAGATGACGCGGTTGCTCCGGGAACGGCTGCCTGCCTGCCGGCCTTTCCTGGCCTCACCCCGCCGTGTGCGCACGTACAGGCGCCGCCGCAGACAACCGCGCCGCGCGTCGACCTGCGCCACGGCGGCGAAGCGCAGCGGTCACATGGTTCCGAGCCTCCACCTTTGCCGGCGGCCGGCGCCGGCGCTAAGAGAGGCGGCCAGCGGCAGCTTTGCGGACGGCGGGCATGGCATGGACGTCCTCCTTCCCTGGGCTGAGTTTGGGACGAACCGTAAGTTCCTCTCCGTGCTGCTCTCACCTGGTTCTTGGATGTCTATGCTTGCCGTCAGATGGCTGATCGATGGCGCGGGGCATTCCGAGGTACAATGCACAACTGCAGAAGATCCGGTTCCCACGAATCACCCACCAGCTGGAGTGGACTACTGGAGCATTAATGGCAAGTAGAATTGGAGCACGGGTAAGGGCTTGTTTGGTTCCACCATTCCAGGTCCGGAACCAACCCGTTTCTAGATCGGCCTGGTTTGAATTTGGGCCAGGCCTGGAATGGTTGTTTGGTTGAGGCAGACCGGAATGAATAAGGCACAGGAACGAGCCCAATTTTGCTCCAATATCCGTCCGATCGAAGTCTGATCCTCCCCTTTCAGAAAGGGTTTCGCGTCACGCAGTTGGAGAGGCGGCAGCGGCGGCGCGATGATGGCGGTGTGGTGACGACGGCACGGCGACGACTGCTCCAAAATCTCCGGCGACGAGAGCGTGCTTCTTCCCGGTAAGCCCCACCCATCCTAAAGATTTGTTTAGTACCTTGCCAAAAACTATTTGGACTGCAGCCCTCCACATTAAGAGAAGTTACTGCATTTTCAAAATAATGGTAAAAAGTTCCCAGACCAGCACAGCCAAACAAAGACTTTGCCACCGTGATCGGAAGAGGTAGCGCAGTTTTAACTCAGGAAAAGGAAACAACTCCTTCCGTTACCAATTGCAAACTGGTCATAATTTATAGTTCAAACTTTTATTGCTAATCGACTTCAAAATGAACTAAAGAAGTAAAGAACTAGCAAGGACACAAGAGTAACCTTGCTCAGTAACTCAGTATCTGAATAAAAGTTGGTAAATAGAAACTTGGTAAATAATTTGACTGCTCTATAATAATCTGACTTCAGAGGCTACACCTTGACTATTCAGAGACACGATTGGCAACCAAAAAAAAAATCAGACATCACGCTGTCTATGCACCTATATAATCCGAATCCATCCTGTCTAAAAACACCGACCGACCCTAGCTTTTGCAGGCTAGACTAACACCACGGATGCAACGAGAAAGCTAGCTAGGGCTCGTGCTAGCTAGCTAGCAATCGGCAGCTTTGGCTTGGTCCGGCGGCGTGAGATATCCGCGCGCGGCTCGCCATGCGGCGACGAACCTGAGCGTCTCCTCGACATCGTTGCTGACCGCGGCGGTGCGCGCAAGGTGCAGGCCGTAGCGCTGCAGCATGTGCGCGTAGGCCGGGTCCTCCCAGTAGTTACACTTGAACATCTTGTCCGTCTCCCTGTCCCCTTCCTCATCGTGCTCGTATGGCCTCTTCCGACTTGACCCCGCCACCGCCGCCGTCTTCTTGGCTCCCGCCAACCTGCCGCGCACCCCGTCCTCCATCTCCGGTCTCCCGCTGCCGCCGGCGGATCAGCGCCGCCCTCCCCTGGCCGGTTTGCTCTCGATCTCTAGATGACTCGCCGCCGGCCGGTGGTGTTGGTGTGTCGCACTGTACCTACGCGGTAGTTCACTTTTAGTTTTGTCGCCCTCTCGATCGCCCTCCGGCACGCTTGATAGATATATATATACATATATGGTCGAGTTGCCTTCTCCGAGCTGGACTCCGACCCAACACGTGATCGGCGGAGCAGCGGGTCGTACGTACTCGTACGTGCGCTACCTGTAATAATGGTAAGTTGGTTATCTCAGTTTAAACATTACTCCATATTGTGCTGATTTACAGTTTGCTAATAAATATTGGGATTTACGGTCGCTGATTTACGGCAGTTTAATTATCTAACATCATAATATCATTCAATCTGCCGTTCCAGAACCTAAACACAAGTTGGTCGCAAAAAAAAACATAAACACAAGTAGACAACTCTTTTTCAATGTGAGAAATGCTTTAGATTACGCAAGATGGAAATCACACGTCATATGCAAAGAGCCGCCCTGTTACCTCGACAACCTCGCCTTTTTTCACACTGTAAAAAAAAATTCCCTGAACTTGGGGCCGTTTTAATAATTAAAGTCCATTCTACACCCTTCAACTATCAACGATGTCTAATTTTTAACCCTTAACCGTAAAACTAGATATCCAACACCCTTCAACTTTCTAAACCGTCTAATTTACACCTTTTGATGGTTTTAATGACGGACAGTTTTCGCCGATATGAAGCCACGTCTGCCGTCCTACACGTCGGCAATGAGGAGGTAAATTGGTACGATTTCATAGTTCGAGGGGTCAACTCAACTTTATAAAAGATGTTATAGAAAATATATTTTTTTAAAAATATACGTAGTTAAAAATGCTTGCCTAGTCTTAGAAAATTAATAAAAAAACTATTTTAGCTCAGAAAAATATAAAACTAGTCTTATTTTTTTTTCTAAAATCACGCTATACTCTTTATAGTGCCTGGTTATGAGTTATTTTGATCTCTTCGATTACTTTGCCACTGTAATCTGAAGAGGTAGCGCATTTTAACTCTGGAAAAGGAAACAGCTCCTTCTATTACCAATTGCAAACTGGTCATAATTTATAGTTCAAACTTTTATTGTAGCAATGTTAATCGACTTCGAAGTGAACTGACATTGATGCAATATTACTTGTAGCAATGAAAATCTAATCAGTAATTAGCTATATTTTGACATTGATGCCTCCGTGGAAGAATACGCTACTTGCTTGCAGAGTTGCAACTGGTGTGTTTGAGTAGTCTTACACAAGCTTTGAGCAGCCCGGGTGGGAATCAGGAAGCTGCAACTTTTGGCTGAGAGAGCCATTTCTAGTCCGGTCTAAGATGGCTGATGATATTAAGTTCGTCCTTTGGTTGCTGCTACTTCTCTGCTCATCATCGTGTTTGGGTTATGATCTTGATGTCCAATGCCTGAAGACTCTGCAACAATCAGTGATCGATCCCCACGGCATACTAAAATCCTCGTGGATTTTTGACGACACTACCGCGGGTTACATCTGCAGATTTTCATGTGGAGTGCTGGCACCCTGATGAGAACAGGGTTCTCTCGCTGCATCTCAGCAACCTCGGTCTTCAAGGCCAATTTCCTCAAGGTGTTGAGAATTGCACAAGTATTACCGGCCTAGACCTGTCGAGTAACAATTTTTCAGGACCCATCCCTCTATACATTTCACGACAGGTTCCGTTTCTGACATCTCTAAACCTCTCATACAACAGCTTCTCAGGGAAATCCCGGTCTCCATCTCAAATATTTCATACCTCAGAACTCTCAACCTTGAGCACAACCAACTCAGCGGTCAAATCCCATGGCAATTCTCTCTGTTTGTTCGGTTACAATCGTTCAATGTTGCGTACAACTAGTTGTTTGGGCCTATTCCTCTTGCATTAGAGAAGTTCTCGTCATCTAGCTTTGCTGGTAACCAAGGGCTTTGCGGTCCACCGTTGGATTATTACTGTGACGCCGGTAGAAGCAAACGCAGGCTGATCAACGACGAATCCAGTATTGGCGCGGCTGCTGGGTTCGTGGTGGGATTTGTGGTGGCCTTCTACTTCCCGCACCTGTTCATCTTCTGCCAGAGGCTCCATCCTACGTCGTCCGCATGTGATCCGCTTGCTCTGAAACTTCTGACGGAGATGAGATCAACCTCCGGAGGCCAAATGAGTTTTTTTTCTTTAACTTTTGGCATAAATTTGGTCTCACATATATAGTAATTTGTTTACCCAGCAATTTAGCAAATGGGTGTTTCATTTGTACTCTAGATTTCAACACTTGGAATATCCAAAAATGATCTCGTTGGTGTATATCGGGCAGTGATGATTCATAAATCCCATCCCTGTTGGATTTTTCTACAGATCGAGGGGGGTAAAAAGTGCTTCCTCCAGAGACATTTTCATGCGAGGAAAGTGAGATCAACAACTCTCATCACAGTTACACAGTACTAGAACAACTCCGAACTATACTGAACGCACCAAGAAATGCACACGAGCAGAGCATACTTGGTATGTCATCGGCGTGATACCTGACAATTTTCGTTGCCCTCTATGCTCTCCTTGTCTAACAAACTCTGTCCAGGAGACAGCAAGTGAAGAACGTGTGCTTAAACGGTGCCAAATTCTTCTCTAGCCATTGACGAATTTGACACCGTTACAGTTATTATCGTGGGCCAAACAGCCTGATCAAGCTAGTGACTGCCCCTGCTACTACCTCCACATGTTCCCCTGACGACTCCACGAGACTGCCCCTGCTACCAACAACATGTAAATCAGTCAAAATACTTTTCGCACCTTGATCAACAAATTTGGCTCTAGCCTTCTCGTGCCGTCAATTCTACTACCTCTGCGCCAACGCGGAGGAAGATCGCGTGGTGAAGTCAAACAGCCAATTGGCCATGTGCCCGCCCCCGCCCCCGCGAACAAAAAATGTTTTAGTTTCCCCGGCCAACGGCGGCAACGTCTCGTCTCCGACTCCGATAGTCCGCTCCGCTGCCACTCCGGCGGGGATCCATTCAGATCCGGCGCCGGCGGCGACCGGCCGGATTCTGGGCACCTCCACCGCGCACCTCAAGTCCTGGCGCCTACATTACTGACGCCGTTATCGTTTTCCCCAGCGGCCCAGCCCCTTGCTTCTGGATTTTGCCTGGATCATCTGGGAACCGGTGAGTTCTCTGAACCCTGGATCATCTGGGAACCGGTGAGAAGACCAGAATACCAATATTATTTCACCAATCTGGAGGCTGCTCTGAGGCATCTGCATTTTCTGTGCTTCTTCAGGAACACTTTCTTCTTATCAGGTGGAGTCAGTTCAGCATTTTTCGGTTTGCGCTTCTAGTTTTCTTCACCATGTCTCGGATGGCTGGTACTAATACCTGGTTCCTCCTTTGGCTGCTCCTCTTGAGAATCAGCTCAGCATCGTGCTTTGGTTCTGAACCTGATATCACATGCCTGAAGACTGTAAAACAATCAGTGATTGATCCTAAAGGCATACTGAAATCCTCATGGAATTTCGACCACACCACCGACGGTTTCATATGCCAGTTTATAGGTGTGGAGTGCTGGGACGACAACAGCAGGATTCTCGAGTTGCATCTAAGCAACTTTGGTCTTGAAGGCCAATTTCCTCGAGGTCTCGAGTACTGTACTAGCTTGGTTGTGCTGGACCTGTCAGATAACAATTTTTCAGGACCCATCCCTTCGGACATCATACGACAGGTGACATACTTGACATCTCTGGACCTCTCATACAACAGTTTTTCAGGTGAAATTCCAATCGGCATGAGCAAGTATTTGAATGTCCTAAACATCCAGCACAACCAACTCAGCGGTCAAATCCCAGGGGAATTCGATGGGCTTCTTAGGTTAACATCGCTCAATGTTGCAGACAACCAGTTATCTGGACTTATTCCTTCATCTTTATCCAAGTTCCCGTCATCAAACTTTTCTGGCAACCAAGGGCTTTGCGGTCCACCGTTGGATGGTTGTGACGATACAAACAATTTGAGTTTCAGATCATACATGATCAATGACATCATCGACAATGATTTCATTATTGGTGCGGTTGCCGGGTCCGTGGTGGGATTCGTGGTTGCCTTCTATTTCCCGCACTTGTTCATCTTCTCCCAAAGGCTCCATCCATATGTCTACCGCATATGTTGATGTGTCCATTTGTTCTGAAACATTGTCTAGACGAAGTGAGTGATTAGTCCGCCATGTAATCTGTTTCCTCTATCGGCAGACAAAAGGAATCATTCTCCAAATTTGTGTCATGGAAGCCTCAGAAGAACTTGTTATGTAACGTGCATTTCAACACTTTATATTTCCAAAATGATTTTGGGGCATCAGACAAACAAAACTCAGATGGAGGTCAAAACGTCTCAGATGGCAATTACACTTCCAAATCCACCTACCTGATGTCCTGATAAAGTCTCGAGTTTCATACAGTTCATGCGATTGAGCGTTTGTCTGGTAATCTCAAAACGTCATATTTGTTCATGCTTCTCTTATTGTGTTGAAAATTTTCGGCTCCTGTCGCAACGCATGGGCTTAGACTAGTTCAGTATAAGCCTCGGATTGAGCGCAATGTTGAAACTTTCCTGATCTTGTTGAGACTTCACTTTCACTTGACCTATTAGTGGGGTGTATGTTGCCTCCAATTGCAGTCAACCCAGTGAACTGTAGACAATAAAAATCATTTCTCAATTTTCCATTCACTAAGTTTTTTCCTGCCGACTGCCGGCCTGCCATATACTGTGTAACTTAGTCACTGCTCTCATAAATCAATGATGTGATGGCATCAGTGCAGAATCTAGAACCTGTTCAGCCTGAGGAAGGCTCAAACCGGTGTTCTTTTAAAGGAAAAGTTTCCGGCAGTCATTGTGACAACTGGCAACTGCTTTGTATAAGTCCCCAAGTCAGCAGGATCAAGGAAACTAACAGAATAAAATTATATTCCCCTTTTAGAGCTGAGTGCATGTGCTGCCCTTGCAAGAACTGATATAAGAGAAGGCTATTCTCTAGTTAAGGGACTCTACATTTCTATCCTTTTATAGAGCTGTGTATATGTGCCCCTTCATCTATTGTGGTTGCGGGTAGTGGATTCTGCTTTGCGTGGATCAACAGGTGAGTTTTCTGATACACCTCATCTTGTCCCTAAACTAGAGAGAAGTACTCCCTCCGTATCACAATCAATCAGATGACGTTTTGGACAAGGTTTGGATAAAACCTTGGGAATATAAATGATGAATAACTTTTAAGCCATTGAGTTTAGAAACGTGAAAATCATATCAATAAATTTGTCTTGAAAATTACTTTCATAAAAATATACATATATAACTTTCTAATAAATATTTTTATAGAAAATATGAGTCAAAGTTATGCCTTGGAGACCGTGTTGCTGTCCTAAACGTCATCTAATTGTGATACGGAGGGAGTAGTTAGCAACATCTAGTTAGTAATATTACTTTAGAAGCTAAACCAGTAAATTACTATTTTTTTAATTGGTGCCTGCATAGGAAGGATGCTTCTTCTTTGCAGATAGTGGTACTATATTTGAGTATTCCCACACAAATTTTGAGCAGCCGAGGAATTGAGAAGCTGCAACTTTTGGCTGGGAAACAGTGTGTTTCTACTCCCATGTATGATATCAGGTTCGTCCTCTGGTTGCTGTGTCATGCTTGAAGACTGCAGCAATCAGTGATTGATCCCTACGGCATATTGAAATCCTCAAGGATTTATAACAACGCCTACCAGGAGGGTTTCATATGCCGTTTTACAGGCGTGAAATGTTGGCACCTCTAGCGCATGTCCGGATGTGATAAATTATAAAATATATCCATTTTTTCACGTCCCAAAAGATAAAACTACTAAAAAGGCTCAGAGTGAGGCAGCGCGCTTCCTTCAGAAACTTTTCTTTTATGCAAAGTCGGTTCTGCAACTCTGTCAGTCGTGAATCTGTTTGTAGCTGAACCGATCGAAAAATACACACGAGCTAAATCCGTGACAGAATTAGACACCCTGTGACGTTCCTTCCCTTGCCTTTCCTAGTCCAAACGCACGCTATGTACTGGGAGGCACAGTCCAAATTTTCTGACCACCATTTTTTTCTGGGCGACGAAAGTCTTCGGAGAATGTTCAGACGAGACTCTTCGTGCGCAGCCAATGTTCTATAACCTGAATAGTCAGTAGCACTGTAGGACTAAGGGTGGAAAAAAAGGTAGTCTCCCCCTGATCTACCCAAGCTCCTGTTCTTTAAGAGCTATGTACATGTGCTCATTCTTATCGTAGCTACTGAGTACTGACTTCTGCTTTGCGTGTATCAAACTGGTGAGTTTTTTACATGCCTCATCTTGTCAACAATCTACGGTATTCTAGCAAGTACGAAAGTGGACGTTGTACTCTTTTCATAGCATTTTTTGCATGAGAAGAACAAAATAATTATACTATGGCATCTCTGTTGAATAGCTAGTAAGTAGAATTGCATGAGAAGAACAAAGTAATTTTATTTTGACTTCCTTTTTTTTTGCCCCTTGGAGGTATATATCTGTGTTTTGTGTCTTTGTAGGAACAAATATCCTCGTTTCAAGCGGAGTGTTTGAGTGTTCCTACACAAGTTTGGCTTGGAATTGTTTCTGTTCCATGTCTAGGATGGCTGGTGATATCAAGTTCCTACTTTGGTTACTGCTCGTAAGCAGCTCGTCATCTTGTTTTGGTTCTGTTCTTGATATCCAATGTCTGAAGACTGTACTGGAATCAGTGGTTGATCCCAATGGCATACTGATATCCTCATGGGATTTTAGCAACGAAACCAGTGGACACATATGCCAATTCATCGGTGTGGAATGCTTGCAGGCTGATGAAAATAGGGTCCTCTCTTTGCGTCTCAGTAACTTGGGTCTTCAAGGCTCATTTCCTCAAGGTCTCGAATATTGTGCAGGCATGGCCGGGTTAGACCTGTCAAGGAACAATTTTTCAGGACCCATCCCTTCAGACATTGCACTGCAGCTGTACGGTCTATCGTATTTGGACCTCTCATACAACAGCTTTTCAGGGGAAATCCCAATCCTCGATGCATACTTGAACACTCTACCTTGAGCACAACCAACTCAGCGGTCAGCTTGCAGGGCAATTCTCACAGCTTCATCAGTTACAATCCTTCAGTGTTGCGTACAACCAGTTGTCGGGCGCTATTCCGTCTGCATTGCAGGGGTTTCCGGCTTCAAACTTTACTGGTAACCAAGGGCTTTGCGGCCCACCGTTGGATTATTACTGTGCCGCCGTTAGAAGCAGACGCAGGCTGATCAACGACGAGTCTATTATTGGCGCGGCAGTTGGGTTCGTGGTGGGATTTGAGGTGGCCTTTTACTTTCCCCACTTGTTCGTCTTCTCCAAGAGGCTCCATCCCTACGTCTTCCGCATATGCTGACATGATCCGTTTCTTCTGACCATCGGGAGGCCAAAAGAGCAGCTCAACTGTAAAATCTGTCTGTTTATTTGTTTTCATCCTAGCTTATTTATATAATGTATCCCGGCCCTGGCGGGGGAAGGAAACAAGCCCTATAACTTTTGGCGGCATTTGTTTTCCTTTTGTATTAATTTATTTCCTGAACATAATTTAGCAAATGCCGTGTTTCATCTGTAATGCAGAGTTGGCGCTTTTAATTCCCAGAATTACTGGACATGTTTTTTGACGTGACAAATTATAAAACCTATGCAGGAGTAGTATGCATGTGTCTACTGTACTTTAGAATTATTTCTTTCCAAAGAAACCAAGCTCATCAATTCCGTCACAATTGTATCACTTCATCAATGGAGAAACATCATTAGCAAGATGTTGTGATGCTGGTCTTTTTATATTTTCCTCATCCAGATGCAAGCCATCTACGTGGAGGATGCATGTCACATCCAGGCGTCCATGTCCTTTGACGAGTTCATTGTTGCTGCTGGAAACTCGAAGATTGACCACGATCCTACTGTCCTGCACTGCATGTTTATGGCAAATCGGCCCGAGGTAGATCACCACCAGTGGAGCGCAGTTGGTGGTCAAACACGGCCGGCGCGGTTGGTGGGAGTTCGATCTCCCCTACCGGCGAAGCAAGCCGCCAATGTCGTTCACGGTTCATCTCCCTCGCACGCTTCGGCGACCGCCGCCGCCGCCACAACCAACTACCCCAGTCGTCATCGGTGACCCATTTAGATCCTTCTGCCGCCGATCAGATCTCGGCCATCTGAAAAAAACCACCGCCGCCGCGCTCCTCGAGCCCTGCCGTGCCGCCACCACGGCCGTCCGCTCTAAAACCTAGCGGAGGCGGCCGTCGGGCCATCGCCATCTTCTCCCAGGACCTCGCCCATCCCTATCCTCTCTCTCAGTACTACTCCTTTCTCCATCAAGCACGCGCAGCCTGCAGAAATTGCTGTGCCCTTACATCTGTGCTTCGGGCAGCCGGGCACTGCCTTCTGCGGTTCTGCTTCGCCTGAAACAACTGAGAAATGGTAAGTTTCCCGAAACAACTCATATGGTTCAGAACTTACTACATCACTAGTAGTTGAACATATAGCAATACTAGTGCTGCTGCTGCTTCTGTATGAAAAAGAATTAGACTTGTTTCTTGCATCTGCAGGCAGCTGGTGGTACCGAGTTCCTTCTTTGGTTTATGCTCTTGACCTCATCACAATGTTCTGGTTCTGACCTTGATGTCCAATGCCTCAAGAATTTTCAGCAATCAGTGATTGATCCCAGGGGCATACTGGCATCCTCATGGAGATTTGATGACAGAGACAACAGCTACAAAAATTACATATGCAGCTTTACTGGTGTCGAATGCTGGAGCCCTGTGGATGACAGGGTTCTCTCGTTGCGTCTCAGCGACATGGGTCTTCAAGGCCAGTTTCCTCGAGGCCTTGAGCATTGCACAAGTCTGGTCAGTCTAGACCTGTCAGGAAATATTTTTTCAGGGTCCATTCCTTCTGACATTGCTCGGAACCTGCCATATCTAGCCTCTCTGAACCTCTCGGGCAATAGTTTTTCGGGTGAAATCCCACTCGGTATCTCAAATATGGTATACCTCAACGACTTGTACCTTCAGCGCAACCAACTGAGCGGTCAAATTCCTGGAGAACTCAGCCTGCTTGATCGGTTAATATGGTTCAATGTTGCAGACAACCTGTTATCAGGGCCTATTCCATCGGCTTTACAGAAGTTTCCAGCTTCAACCTTTGTTAACAACCTTGAGCTTTGTGGTGCACCGTAGGAAGTCTGTCCCAGAAGAAGGAAATTGAAGCCAAGAATGAATTACGAGTCCATTATTGGTGCGGCTGCTGGGTTCGTCATGGGTTTCGTCGTGGCCTTCTACTTCTCACACGTGGTTGTCTTCTCCAAGAAGCTCCATCCCTGCTTTCATATGATCTGTTTCAAAAAGACTTGAAAGCCAAACGGGCACTTCGGCTGAAGTAATGGTTCTTCTTTTACCTGTTGGCAGCAGTTGGTTTTCACCCTTTTTACCCAGTCTGTATGTGCAACAACTTGACGGAGACATTTTGGTTTGCGATGCAGAGATTTCTCTTCTTGTTCTTCTGCGAGAAATATAATGGATACTTTTTTGGTGTGCTGTCGCGGTTTGACATTGTTCAGTGTTGCAGACAACTTTTTATCCGGGCGCATTCCACCGGCTTTGCAAAATTATCCGTCTTCAACCTTTGCTGGTAACCAAGAGCTTTGTGGTGCATCGTTGGATGCTTGCCCCAGTAAAAGGAAATGAGTCCACCCATTGGCGTGGCTACTGGGTTCGTGGTGGCCTAGTATTTCCCACAGTGCTTCGTATGCTCCAAGAGACTTCATCCCTACATCTTCAGCATCTGTTGATGTGATCCATTTGGTCCAAGACATTGTCTGACACCAAGTGAGGTTTGGAAACATACATACGAATGAAATTGATGATGAGGCCTGTAGAAAAGAAACACTTGGGAGCAGAAGGCAAATATTTTCCTTCAGTGAAAGCGATCTCAATGACTCCATTGCAGCGGATTCAGAACTCATATTGAACCAACAAAGAAGTATAAACGTGTGAACTTTACACATCATTTTCAGACTCGGTTGGTCTCCTTGCCGTGTGCTGTCGATCGCCACAAGCGGCCGAAGCACAAGAACCGGCAACTCCAGAGTATCTCATGGAAGTTGCCGAGCTAGCGCTCGCTAACACTGATGTACAGGATGTCCCTGTGGAATCTCAATCATTCATGTTGGAAAACATATATCCGTCGCTCAAGAATCAGGATTATTTATTCTTTATATTTTCTGTACTGTTTTCAACTTGGCAACATGGAAGAGGATAATTGCACTTATTACAACTTTTTTCTCTTTTGTGTTTTTTCATCGTCTAATAAAAATTACGGCAAAGCTCGCCTTCCCGTTAAAACTGAGGAAACACTGCTATATTTCCCGACTCAGTCCATTGTTGGTTATGGAGGCAGCTAATTACCACATGTTGGGTTACATGGATACTTGCAGTCAATCTGTTTCACCACTTTCCTTCTACCAAAGTACCAATCTCCAACAGCCTCTGCAATAGTCTGATCACCCAAAAAAAAATCAGAAGGAAATAAAGAACAACATTGTGCTTTGCTATTGCAGTTTACTATTCGGTGATTTTTTCACGAATACGCAGGAGAGCTGCGTATCATTGTATTAAGTAGAGAAAAAATTTAAATACAAGTTAGATGCGCGGGAACAAAGTGGACTACTATTCAGTGATTTAGACCTCACCTTGTTACCAAGCCTTGGGGAGGTCGGCGAATGCCACGAGACGCTGGAATCAGCCATCGGATCAGTTTGGCAGTGGGTGAAGCATGAATCGATGAACAGCCCCCAGTCCCTTTTACCTTCAGCAACCTTCAACTCATGGATGAGTTGCCTCCTGAATCCTGCAACACGGCCAAGGAAGAAAACATTTTGCATCACAGAGGACAGGATGTGCACCACCAATTGAAGGCCGAAAACAGAAGAGATTGACAAGCTAGGCTAACCATGCAGGACATCCATCTGCTTGGAACTGCAGTCCCCAATGTTATCTCTGCAACTGGTCCATGTGTCTCCAGGATAGGATCCATATGGCGCGACAACATGTCGGATCTGGAAAATAGCGAATTTACAGCGGTTAGGATGTTACCAAACTGACAGGTAGAAAGAGAGTGATTAGTAAGATTGTAATCACCTGCCAAGAGTCGTATTCTGAGTTCACAATAAACGTTGGGGTGCTGATGCTCTTGATAAGTTCAGCAGGGAAGAAACACTGGGAGAAAATATAGAAAACATGTTGGCAAGAGCCTGGCAGCATTTCAAGGAGAACTGAATTCCATAGACAATGAGCACTGAGCAGCTACAACTACACACCTCTGTCGGATCCTTCTTTGCCAGGCAGTCCTTGGGCAAAACTCCGCTAACATTCTGCGACAAAAGTCAGAAAGGAGTATTAACCCAATCACCATTTAGTACCAAGCTGCACACGGATGAAACAGTTCCATCTCATGAATCATAAACGGGAAAAGGCCTGAGTCCATAGCTAACCTGAAGCTGAACAACGCCGTTGAAGAGCAATCGCATAGACCTTTTTCCTGATAAATCCATTCTGTTGAGGAAAAGACATACTTGATTTAGTAAAGTACAATGTCATCACTACTAGTGGCGTATGCTAATGTCCAGAGACTTACGCATCAAGAAAGAATCCACCATCAGGGAGGCATTTGACTGGGACCTCCTGAGGAAACGTCTCACGAAAATTATCGCAGTGCAGTAAGGTAGATAGACCACCGGCAGAACAACCTGCAAGTAAGGCCTGAAAAGTGTACGACAAGAATGGAGTTGGCCATGGTCTTTGATCATCGCAATAGTGGTTTTAAATTACTAGAAGGTGCTTGCACCGGAAGTCCGGAATACAAAAAATCAATAGTTAAACCTGTCTAGCAGTGTCCATTCCTTTTTCCATGAGTTCATCTATAACTGCTTCCCAGATGCGCAATCCTCTGAAGTACAGTTTGGTTCCATCCTAGATTAATTAGTTAAGCCAGCATCAGTATGAGGAATTCAGATAGGCAGCTCAAATTAGAACCTAGAAAAAGTCACCTCTGCTTCACCCTCTGCATCCCCAGAAAATGATGCACCATCACAATACCTTACATAAACTTTATTCCAGTTGTAGAAATCTGATCACAGATTCACAAACCAGTTGGAATTAGTCAAAGAAACATTGAGCTGTCAGAAGCATCAAATCTCAATTCAGAAGTTTCCCCGAGACAAATAATAGAAATCGATCTAGCTGACTGACCCGGTAATGCTCTTAAATTTGAAAGAGACCTATTTCTGAATACTAATAGGGGCTCCATGAAAGAAGCATCTACACGGCTACACATACCGGGATTTTGCTGTTGCTGGTCGCTGAACATCCCAGCAAACGGTATTGGTTTCATAAACTTGGACGAACCATACGCATTCATGCTACGCTTGGAACAAGTTTCGGTGGTGTTGTTGCTGCCGCACCAAGCTCCTCCCTGAGTTCCATTTCATCAATGTAAAATCAGCAACGCTGCCAATCGCGCAGTACATCCGGATGATTATCTCATCCTCAACGTTCAAGAAGATCTGTTCCTCTAAATTCTTTATTGCTCAAAAACAAAAAATCTTCACCAAGACGTAGCAAATTCCAGATGAAAAAGAGAGAAACGCTTAGTCACCTGAAGAAAGACCGCCCAGCTGTGGGATCCGGAGCCGGAGCCTCTCTGCAAGTGGTAAGCCGGCGGGCTACCATCCAAGCACACTGCAACAACGCATGCACATAATACATGTAGACTATATCAAGGACAAGCTCGCGCCAAATGGAAGAAAAGAAATCGAAATCATGGAGGAGGCGGAAGAAAAGAAATCGAAATCATGGAGGAGGCGATCGACTTCGTCGGCGATGATATACATACCCGCGCCCTTCTCCTGCGCGCCGGCGACGAGCGTCAGGTCGATGAGCCCCGGAGAAGAGTCCGCCGCCACTGCCAGAGGTGATGAGCCGGAGAAGGCGGCGGCCAGCAGAGCCAGGAGCACGAACGGTGGCGCCGCGGCAGTGCGGCCTGCAGGCCGTCGATGCTTCCGGACGACGAGCGGCGGCGACATGTGCTCGGTCGCCATGGCCGTGGGGCGCGCGCGCCGCGAGGAGCCGGAGCTACGGCGGGCTGGTTTGTTGGCGTCGTCGTCCTCGTCAAGCCGCGTGATGGTATCGATCATGGATGGGAATAATGGAACCCGCCAAGTGAGCCTTGTTTAGTTCAAAAGCAACCCTAAAGTTCGCTATGAAAAAAAAGATTTTCATCCCATCAAAATATCGATCCATGCATGAAGTACTAAATGTAGATGAAATAAAAAAAAAACTAACTGCACAGTTTTGTTGTACTCTGCGAGACGAACATTTTGAGCCTAATTAATCAATTTTTGGATAATTTTTCACACATACAAACGAAATGCTACAGTGACGCAGTGATTACGAAGTGACACAGAACTCTCAAGTCTGGATATAAATAGGAGCAGCAGCAACTACCTCCCTCCCTCCAAATGTCAAGTCTACTGCACTCTACGGAGACACCGTATTTCTCTGGGACGGAAAATTTTTTTTATCAGGTTTGACCAATAATTAATGGTATTAAATAAAGTCAGTTTACAAAACTACCTTCACAATCTTGGACTAATTCACGAGATAAATCTAATGCGGCATTTGATCGCACGATTAGATGATGGTTACTGTATCATTATTATAGTAAATCATGGACTAATTAGACTCATTAGATTCGTCGCGTAAAGTTATCCTCGTTCCTAAAAAGATTTTGCAAATAGATTTCATTCAATAATCCATGCATACGAGATTTTTTAGAAAAATATTTCCTATAGGAAAAGAAACACGGCCGGAGACCGGGGACTGAGTCGTCTTGACGCGGAATCCGTCGTCGCTCCGCCGTGTGCGGTCGACGAGGCGACGACGAGGGTCGGCTGCCGGCTGCCGCTTTGAATCCCTGCCGAGACGTTCACGTCCCAGTGTCCCACACTCAGCTCCCTCCTGCAGAAAAATTCGCCAGAAAAAAAAAAGACACACAGCTGCCGTGACCGTGAAGTCCTGGCTTACAGCGGCCCCACACGCACGCTTGAACTGCTCGCTGCCTTTTCAAAAATAAATCCATCCTGGAATTCAAATTATTTTAAATTTGATCGAAATTATATAGAAAATAATGCCAACGTCTATGACACCAAATAAGCCAGTTGAGCTTACCTTAAAACTCCACTTGTGTGTGGACGGGAGTAAGGACATCTTATTAATTAGGGTAATAAATTCGCCAAGTGATATACTCCCTCCGGTTTGGTAAACAAAGTCGTTTAGAACAAAGTTTGAGCCAAACAATGAGAATATAAATTATGAATAACACTTAATTCGTTGAGTTTAGAAATGTGAAAATTATATAAATAGATTGGTCTTAAAAATTACTTTCATAAAAATATACATATATAATTTTTTAAGAAATATTTTTATAGAAAAGAGAAGTCAAAGTTATGCTTTGGTAACCATGTCGCTGTCCTAAACGACCTTCTTTACCAAACCGGAGGGAGTACTCGTCAGACAAAAATTAATATAGAAATTATTATTCAGATTTTTTGCGATAAGAGTTATTTGGATATTTTCCCTCTTGTTTTCAAACGTGCGCATTCTAAGGAATTATATCTTAATGTGAGCACTACCTCCGGTCGGGATCTCCAATATTTCGTACCAGTACAGCCTTCTATTTTCACCATTGCTTATCGGCTCTGGGAGGCTCCATCCCTACATCGTCGTATATTTTTTTAATAAAGAGAGTTTTATTTCATCGAGTAAATGAAAAAATTTCGGCTGCTGTAAATAAAGTTGCATTAGGTCATATTATTACAAATTTTGCTATTCAGAGACTCCGTTTCTCATAGCACGTTCACATACCACAACATACAAGCTGGTAATAGAAAAATAAAGAGAAAAAAATTATAGCTTAATAGCCTAATCTATTACTAAACCTCCACATCGTTCACATACGTTGATTTTATTTTCCCTGCCAGCAGCAAACATTTTCGGACCGAATCTCTGTGTTGTGGCAATTTAACGAACCAGGTGTTTGTAATACGGATTTAATTTCAGCGTTCACTGAAATTTCTTAAAGGAGTTTCAATTCAGTGTTCGCTGAATAATCAAATCAACCAAGATTAGTACAGTGCTCCAAGCTGGGGAAACTTCAAGCGGAGTCGCTCTATGGTCCATGTGGGGTGGGTGTGGAGTGCGTGGAATCGTTGACTGTGGCATCGAGAGGCTGATGCTAGTGGAGGGAAGCGTGTCCCTTAAGAAACCTTCCATTTCTGTTGACAAGTTCTTTGCTAGTGCAGTATATTTGTCTCCAATTTTCTGTGACCAAACATTTTCCTATGGTTGTGTTTTTTTAGGGTGAAATTTTTTTCCACCATGTTTGACCAATAATTAAGGGTATTAAATAAAATCAGTTTACAAATTTATCTTCACAACTCCGAGTTAATTCACGAGACAAATCTAGTAAGGCATTTGACCGCACGATTAGATGATGGTTAATGTAGTAAATCATGGACTAATTAGGCTCGTTAGATTCATCGTGCAAAGTTACACTCATCCCTAAAAAGATTTTACAAATAGACTTCATTTAATACTCTATGCATGTAAGATTTCTTTTGAATTTTTTTTTCTGGAAAGCAAAGAAACATGGCTGAGTTTTCACGATCAGGTGTTGCTGGCAAGTGCAACTCCTCTCATCTATGTTCCATTCCATGAAGTTCATCATCTTGCTGGTGCCAAAGTTGTAAAAACTGTGAAAATGGGGAAATATTGGTAATATCAGTTTGGTCCTGTGTGAATTAAGCAGTAGGCAGAAGGCTACTGCATGTGGGGTTACATGGGTACTCGCAGTCTATATATCTCACGTCTTCCCTTCTACCATAATACCAATCTCCAACAGCCTCTGCGATTGTCTGTCATGCCAAAGGGGAGAAAAAATAGAAGAATTCAGGAGGTATCGATATAGAAACAGGAAACATAACAGTAGTTGAGCTTACACAGCGTAGAGTTGAGCGATCTAAACCTCACCTTATTACCAAGTCTTGGGGAGATCCGTGAGATCCATGAGATTCTAAACGGTGTTTGACAGTGAGTGAAGCATGAATCGATGAACAGCCCCCAGTCCCTCTTATATTCAGCAACCTTCAATTCACTGAGTAATTTCTTCCTGAATACTGCAGCACGGAGAATGAGAATCTACAGTGTCAAAGAAACAGGGTGACCACCAAATTAGCCTCGAGAACAAATAAATCGGCAAGCTAGGCTGACCATGCAGTACATCAATTTGTGTGGAACTGCAGTTCCGAATATCTGTTTTGCAACTGGACCATGCTTGTCCAGCATAGGATCCATTTGGCGCGAGAGCATTTCGTATCTAGAGAGAAGAACAGGTCAGGAATTCTAACCATTTGGCAAGTGGAAAGAAACTTAGAGATTGAAATCACCTGCCAAGAATCGTAATCAGAATTCAGAATAAATGTGGGGGTGATGATGCTCTTGATCAGTTCAGCAGGAAAGAAACACTGGACATTAAGTGTTTCATAAAAAAAAAACCATGTCAGTAAGTGAATTTTGGAACATCACAAGGAGTACCGAATTATATAATGGGAAGATACCTCTGTTGGATCCTTGTTTGCGAGGCAACCCTTGGGCAAAGCTTCTCTAACATTCTGGGAGAAAATTAAGAAAATGTGATTCAATCAACATTAATTACCAAACTGTGTATGCGAAACCGTTTTATGTCGTGCATCCTGGAACCGGATCTCTTGAAGTTGAACGACTCTGTTCCATGGCTAACCTGGAGGTGAACTATTCTGTTGATAAGCGACCTCAAAGACCTTTTTCCAGATAAATCCTTTCTGTGGCAGAAAAAATGTGTACTTCGATCAGTACAAGTGTAACGCTAATGGGCTACGCTGATTTTTAGAGCCTTACTCATCAATAAAAAATCCAGCATCAGAAAGGCATTTAACCGAAACATCATAAGGAAATCGTTCACGAAAATTATCGCAGTGTAGTAGTGCAGCCAGGCTACCGGCAGAACAGCCTGTAAGCAAGGCCTGCATAATGGGGGAAAATGAAGTTGGACGTGTCTCTTGATTAGGACTTGTGGTTAGATTACTAGTGCTAATGCTTTGTAACATTCTTTGTCAAATTATATGGAACCAACATAAAACCTGTTTAGCAGTAGCCAGTCCTTTTGTCATGAGTTCATCAACAACTGCTTCCCAGATGCGCAATCCTCTGAAGAAAAGTTTTGTTCCATCCTTACATAAATTCCAATACGTCATCAGTTTGATGAATTAAGATGAGCAGCTCAAATTTAGAATTCAGAAAATTCACCAGATCTTCACCCTCTGCATCTCCAGCAAATGATGCCCCATCACAGTACCTTATAACTACTATATTCCAGTTGTGGAAATCTGATCACAACTGATTGGAATTAGTGCCAAGACACATTCAGAAAGTAGTAGAGATCAAAACTCAACCCAAAATCTGATCGACAGGAGCAACGTTCTTATACCAGGATTTTCTTGGTGCCGGTTGCTGAGTATCCCGGTGAACTCTACTGCTTCCATAAATTTAGATGAACCAAATTCGGTCCTTTTGCGGTCAGAACAACTTTCTGTGGTGTTGCACCATCCTCCTCCCTGAGATACAAAATCAGTAACGGGGTCTCCAGTCAACTAGGCATCCTAATTCCTATCCCATCATGCTGGAAATAACTCGTCTAACTTAAAACCATTTTTGTCACACCGGTTAGCCATCTGAATTATCAGCTTGCTTGCAGATTTCAGTCGGGAGCCTTTGAGATGCAGTTAGATTCATGAAAACGCAGCAATTTTCAACTAGGAAAAAAAAAGGGTCACCTGAAGATAGACGAGCCAGCTGTGGGCGCCGGAGCCAGAGCCTCTCTGCAGGTGGTAGCCAGGTGGGCTCCCATCCAAGCACACTGCAAGACATGATACAGGTCTGTCAGTATTCAGTAACCAGCTTCTGCAAGACATGATACGTTTAGGACTGAATATACCTGCGCCCTTCTCCCGAGCGCCGGCGAGGAGTGTCAGCTCGACGAGCTCCGGCGAGATCACCGCCACCGGTGAGCGGGAGAATGTGGCAACGGCGAGGAGCAAGAGCAGGGGCGCCGCCGCGGCGACGGCGAGGCTCCGTCGTCGCTGCGGCGGGAGGAGGAGCGGCGACAGCAGCTCGATCGCCATGGCAGACTGGCCGTCGGGCCCGGGCGTAGCCGAAGAAACTGATCGCGTGAAAGATCAAAAGCCCGGGCTGACTTTACCTGATCGGCGGGGCCATACCGCAGCTCGCCGATGTGGACCGCGCCGGCCGAATCACCTCAAGCTGGCGGAGCGCCGCGTGAAATTTTTCCACAACAACTGCATGTCCAAGTCCAAATCTAGATCAACATCAGTGCGTCACTATCCTATTCCCACACAACTGGCATAGTAAAGGATAGTCAAACAGTTTACGCGATTCCTGGGCAGGGATAAATTACGAGGTCCCAAGCTATGCAGCATAGCACACTTTCTCTAAATCCAAAAGATGGACCAGCCACCGGCCGCCAGTCAGTTTTTGTTCGTTTGGCTTATCGATTACCGGCCAATAATATTTTTCTCTTAGTAGAAATCAGCACCAGCCACCAGCAAGCAATCAACCAGCCGTATTTTTCTCTCAACACAAATCACCGCCAGCCAGCCGAACATTTATGTACTCACGCTGAAACCTCACCTCACGTACCCTGCATCGATGGATGAATAATCCCAGGATCAATGAATGGTTTAGTAACAACCGAATTCGTCCACTGAGCTCAGATTATATAGCACAGAGGTAATAATTCCAAATACAAATTTCAAATAGCCACAAGATTTTATTACCCTTTTCGGGAATAAAAAAATCTTTTTTGAACTGAGAGGGAAACAAAAAAATTATTTTTCTTGAACCGAGAGGGAAACAAAAAAAAAATCTTTGAGCAGTCCGCAACTTCGCATACGCTTGCGGGATGTGGGAAGATCCAATTGCTCGGGCCTACCTTACAGCATTGCTGACCAATGTGGGAAATGGGCTGGGAGGCCTGTTCAACTTGGACTCTTGGAGCGGATGGGCTGGGGGGGGGGGGGGGGGGGGGGTCGGCCCGTTGGTGCCAGGGAGCCCAGAGCCTCACCGTTTTCGCGTGTTCCTACACGCTCGTTCCCAATCCGACGGCTCCCACGACCCCAAGGGGTGGTCGGTAAATGAAATACCGTTCCACTTCCACCCCTGGGTCGGGGAACGAGACACCGGCCGCGGCCGGCCCCCTCGCCGCGGGCACCGCCACTCCCGCCGCCGTTCGCCGGCTGACGGAGCGCGCCGCGAGTCAGATGACGCGGTTGCTCCGGGAACAGCTGCCTTCCGGGCGGCCTTGCCTGCCTCACCCGCCGTGCGCTCACGTATGGGCGCCGCCGCAGACAACCGCGCCGCGCGTCATGGACGTCCTCTTTCCCTGTTGGGCTGAGTTTGGGACGAACCGGAAGTTCCTCTCCGTGCTGCTCTCACCTGGTTGCTGGATGTCTATGCTTGCCGTTAAATGGCTGATCGATGGCGCGGGGCGTTCGTTCGGAGGTAAAATGCACAACTGCAGAGGATCCGGTTCCCACGAATCACCCACCACCTGGAGACTAATGGAGCATCAATGGCGAGTAGAACTGGAGCACGGGTAAGCGAGGGCACAACGGTTGTGTTTAGTTCCAAACTTTCTCAAAAACTTCACTATTCACCTATCACATTAAATCTCTCTTCTCATATATGGAGCACTAAACGTGGGTAAATAAAAAAACTAGTTGCATGGTTTGGATGTACACGACGAGACGAATATTTTGAGCCTAGTTAGATCATGACAATGTTTACCACAGACAAACGAAAAGTGCTACCACCGTGCGCTACAGTGTCTGATGCGACTTTTTTACCCAATGGAACCGCTTCGCGCAGCGTGGAGGTGAGTCCTGTTTGCTAGCCGGATTTTTGCTAGTCCTGTTAATTTGGGTTTAACTTTTGCCGTATTTAGAGCGAGCCTTCTGGCGGCTTGGCTCGTGAGCCTGGATTGTTATATTGCCCTCAATTGAAATTAGCGAGCCTACAAATCCACATCCACATGGATACAAAGTTCTGAAGATTTAATTATCCTCGATTGTTGATAATATGCCAGCCATTACCGGGACACAAGTTCTGAAGATTTTTCTCACGCGAGTTATCAACTTAGGGTCTGTAGAGACTGACACTGCAGGTTAGTTATCAAGTATACATTCTCCGTATGGCACTGCAGGTGTGGCTATTATAATCAGTGAGCTATTGATCTGCAGCCTTTCATTTGTTCCGGTGCATCTTTCCTCGCATATATTGTTATATATGCCTCAAATTCAAAAGCTATGCCGTAGGCAGACGATTGCTGCATGTGGCACTACACCTGACAGATTGTAAGGTTGATGATCTATTTTGCACTACAAATATCTTGTCACCCGTAGCAACGCACTGGTATATCACCCAGTAAATGTGAAAGTTAGGAAATACTAGTGATCTCATTACGGTCCGTGGGAATCAAGTAGGCAGACGACTGCTGCATGTGGGGTTACATGATACTCGCAGTCGATCTGTTTCACGTCTTGCCTTCTACCAAAATACCAATCCCCAACAGCCTCTGCGATAGTCTGTTATGCAAACAACAGAAAGGAATTCAGAAGATATCAGCCCAAGTAAAGACAGAGAAACAGTAGCTGTGTTATTGCAGTGTATGATTCAAATGATTTAAATCTCACCTTGTCACCCAGTTTTGGTGAGATCGCTGAATGCCATGAGATATTGAATGGCGTTTGACAGTGGGTGAAGCATGAATCAATGAACAGCCCCCAGTCCTTGTTATTTTCAGCAACCTTCAATTCACTGACTAATTTCTTCTTGAATCCTGCAACATAAAGAACGAAAATCTACATCATCAAGGAAAACAGGGTCACCATTGAGTGTAGAAAGCAAAGAGATTGGCAAGCTTGACTGACCATGCAGTACATCAATTTGTGTTGAACTGCAGCTCCGAATATCTGATTTGCAACTCGACCATGCCTGTCCAGGATACGATCCATCTGGTGCAAGAACGTTTCGTATCTACAGAGAAGAAGCAGTTAGGATTTTAACCATTTGACAAGTGGGAAGAAACAGAGTTTGCAATCACCTGCCAAGAATCGTAATCGGAGTTCAGAATAAACGTGGGGGTGTTGATGCTCTTAATCAGTTCAGAAGGAAAGAAACACTGGTAACAACAGCCAACATGTCAGAAAAATGAATTTAGAAACATCATAAAGATGATTGAATTAGATATGGGAACATACCTCTGTTGGATCCTTATTTTGGAGGCAGTCCTTCGGTAGAACTTCTCTAACGTTCTGGAAGAATTAAAGAAACAAAAAGTAATTCAATCAAGGTTTACTACCAAACCGCGTATGTGAAGTTTTTGTCATGCATCCCAGAACAGGATCTCTTGAAAGTAAATGACTATGTTCCACAGCTAACCTGAAGTTGAACTGCTCCATTGATGAGCAACCACATGGACCTTTCTCCAGATAAATCTTTCCTGTGGCGGAGAAATGTACTTCATTCAGTACAAGTACAATGCTAATGGCCAATACTAGTTTTTAGGGACTCACTCATCAATAAAAAATCCAGCATCAGAAATGCATTTCACTGAAACCTCATGAGGAAACCGTCCACGAAAATTATCACAGTGCAGTAATGCAGCTAGAGAACCAGCAGAACAACCTGTAAGCAAGGCCTGGAAAGTGGACATGGCTCTTGATTAGGACTTGTGTTGTCAAGATTTGTGCAAATTCTAGGACAAACCATACGAAAGCAATGAAAACCTGTCTAGCAGTGTCCATTCCTTTTCCCTTGAGTTCATCAACAACTGCTTCCCAGATGCGCAATCCTCTGAAGAAAAGTTTGGTTCCATCCTATACAAATGCTACAGCATCAGTTTGAGGAATTAAGATGGGCAGCTCAAATGAGATTCAGAAAATTTACCAGATCTTCGCCCTCTGCATCCCCAGAAAATGATGCCCCGTCGCAATACCTTACAACAACTATATTCCAGTCGTAGAAATCTGATCACCACCGACAAAAATTAGTTTGAAAACACTGAACCGGTAGCAGCATCACAACTCAATTCAAATTATTTATGATTAGAAAAAGGCCAACACAAAACAATACAGCATCAGCATTAGTCCAAATTCCAAAGCGAATTACTGGGGCGTGAAAATGGTAGCACTAGCAGAATAGTATGTGCTCCCTATACATCAATAGTAAATCCATGGCAGAAGCAACATTGTATACCAGGATTTTCTAGGTGATCATTGCTGAGTATCCCATTGAACCTCACTCCCCTCATAAACTTAGATGAACCAAATCTGCTCTTTTTGCGCTCGGAGCAACTTTGTGTGGTGTTGCACCAACCTCCTCCCTGAGATTTATCAACGAAAAATCGGTAATTCTACTAGACATCTCATCCCATCATGCTGCAAAAAAAAAAAAACTCATCTAAGTTGAACCATTTTTTGTCACCTCGGGTTTACTATCTGAATTCCCAGGTACTCTTAGATCCAAAAATGGACATTCCTTTTTACAGAACTAGCAAGGTGGCCCACGTAAACAACGCGGGTACCTAGCTTTTTTATGCTAATAATTTGGTGGGTTTTTACATGCTAATACATCGATGTGAATGGGTTTTTTCATTGGCATTATTTTTCTATATGGCCTAAACTCTTTTTTTTTACAATCATGCTATTTGACACGGAATATAAATCCACGATAAAATAAAAACCTTATATACAACATAGGTTTTAGTACTTACTCAAATACTATAACTTTGTATTATCTTATAACATAAATTTGCGTCACAGATTTTTACATATGTGATAAATTATTTTTTATATTTTACAACCGTGTAAAGGTTCCTTATAGAAGTGTACAAATAATCACAACTACTATACCTATCCCTACTTCTACAGCTCATTTTTTTTGTTCCCAAGTTTCTGGTCCTTTTCTTTTGGTTCCCTGCTTCCCCACACAATGGTGAAATTGAGCTGAATAACAGTGGACGATAAAATATTCTCTTCTCCTCATAACATAAACAATCTTAACTCCAAATTTGAATGGTATAATTTTTATTGATGCTCAATATTCTTTTGAAATCGACTTTGGCATGTATGTGTCTCCCCAGCATTCACTATTTTTCTTTTTGAAAGAAATGCACGAAAAATTTGCCACCCACTTATGGATGAGCATACAACACATCCTTACAATTTGGAGAAGAAATAATGTTGTTGCCGTTGACTGCTCCTCGATGGGCAAGAATTGTTAATTGTGGGATGTTTTTCTTTATTACATAACAACTTCAGCAGATATTCACTTCACCGCAGGCACTCAGCTCCTCTCTTACATCTCTATCTTCTCTCAGCCCTCTTTCTTGAATCCAAAATATGCAGAACGTTATCATAGTTAGAATTTGATTATTTGATGGCACACCCATGTTGATGCTATGCCATTTTTTTATTTTTATAAGAAGAAAGTGTGCATAATTAGAAACCCAACTCTTGTGTAAACACAAACTCTTATGTTATGGTTATATGATTTGGTTGTTTGTTTTAGATATTGACTCTTTAATAATCTAGACTGTTAGATCATCATAAAATCCAATGATGCTATATGTATTTTTTTCTTTTTTGTTAAGTAATTTCTAAACCTATTGACGAATATGGTGGCTTATTTTATATAAATTTTGACAATAAAAATAAGATAATAGATACAAAAATTGTAGAACTAAAGGTGTCGGGCAAACACTCTATAAGATGTAAAATTTGACCTTTTGATCTGTTAATTAATTGGACAATTAGAGACCATGAATACGTAGAGCTCGTCGAATACATTCCATTTGACTATACACATGAGTTATTTGCAGTTTAAATAATGGAGTTACATTTATCCCTCCGACGCCCCTTCCCCTGCTCTCTCTCCTCCACACTGCCCTTCCCTCTCCCTCTCCTTCGCGCCTGCCCCTCCGCCGGCTCCCAGCCATGTCGCCCCTGCTCTGCGTGGATCTTGGCCAAGGCCGGCGGCGTGTGGCCGAGCAGTGGCGGCTTCGGCGGACAGCTTGGGCGACAGAGCGGCCATTGGTGGGCGGCGGCGGGGCGGACAACATGGCGCGCGGCTCCCCGGCGGGGCACGAATCCTCGCGGCGGTGGGGCGGCCAACGGTGGGGGCGTCGGGCGAGCGGCCGCGCGGCTTACCTTGGCGGAGTGCTGCGGAGGCTTTTCGGGCGGCTCATACGCCCTCTCGTCCGGTTGCTTGGGCGGGGTAGTGGCGGCGGAGTAGCAGGGTCTCACAACCGACGTCGCAGCAGTGGAGGAGCAGGGTGGCTCGCGGTCAATCCCCGAGGCCGGGCGTCGTGTCGGCGAAGGAGCCGCGGCACGGCGTCTTCACTGCGGAGGAGCACGGGTGGCGTACCTAGTGCGGATAGCCGTATTAATCATATTCGGTCTAGACTTATTGGGTTAACGTGGACCGTTAGATCTTCATAAAATCTGACGGCGTATATTTTTCTCTTTTTAGGATTAACGGAATAATATGGATCATTAGATCTTCATAAAATCCAACGGCTTATATTTTTTCTTTTTATGTAGATTAACAAATTAATGTGGATCGTTAGATCTTCATAAAATCCGATGGCTTATATTTTCCCTTTTTATTTGTATTAACGAATTAATATGGACCGTTAGATCTTCATAAAATCCGACGGCATATATTCTTCTCTTTTTTAGATTAACGTGAGATTTTCTTGGTCCTCTCGGCGAACGTGGTGGCTCCTTTTAACACTATTGTATTAATATAATAGATTCAGTAACAAAATTGTTCAGAACATGGGACGATCATTTGTGTAGGAGAGGTGCACGTCATGGATTCAGAAAAACAACAGCAACTCGCAATGGAAAAGAGGATTCAGTCACCTCAAGATAGATGAGGCAGATGTGAGCTCCGGAGCCGAAGCCTCTCCGCAGGTGGTAACCAGGCGGGCTCCCATCCAAGCACACTGCAACGATTCGATGCAGGCCATCAATAACCAGTTCCAGAGATGGGCGGCGCTTAAAAAGAAAATAAGGCTACAATTTTTTAGATAAAGATAAAATCCGGCCTCTATATCCACGTGTGGATATATATAGCCAACGGTTACAAAGAGTTCTTAGACTCTAATCCTCAACGCTGAGGAGCTCACAAACACAAGAAGAAAGCTCTTAAAAAGAAAAAACTAGAAGACTAAGCCTCAATCTTCTTCTTCTTCCATGCTTCTACCTTGCATTATCTTTATAGCATCACCAATCCATCTCATTCTTCGTCTACTTAGAAACATGATGATGGACTAAATCAAACTCGACCACGAACACAAAGCAACCTCTACGCATTCACTCCGACAAATTGTCATCCCTCACGACGATGCCTAGCAACGCCAAAAAAAGAACGGCAAAATCGGTACGAAATGGACCTTCCAGGCGGTGCCTCCAAGAAAGAAACGACGTCGAGGACGCCGCCACCGCCCCATCGGCGAGCCGAAGTTGGGTTTTCACCCGGAATTCATCCATCACTAGCCAGGAGCATCTCAACAACGCCCCAAGGAGGGAGAACGACGTTGCATGACGCCATCGTTGTCGACACCGGCATCCCGGGCATGGCTTTCGCCTCCCTGTATGGCTCAGCTAGTAGATCCGGTGTTGGACCAACTCCGCCATCAAGTAGAACGTGCCACCTAGATCCACCACCACACGGGCTACTCCGCGCGGTCTCCATGCGCGCCGCTGGTACCGCCGCACACACAGCCGCCACACGGGCCACGCCTCCGCCGCGGTCACCCCAGCCCCACGGGCCACGCCGTCGCCGCGGTCACCCCCAGCCCCACGGGCCACGCCGTCTCCACCGGCCTGCGGTCGCCGCACGCACCGCCTCCACACGGCCCACAGCGACGCTGCCGGCCCCCGCCTTCGTCACGGCCGCCGGCCGCCGCCGGCACGCTCGGACACCGTCGCCGCACGCCCCGCCAGATCCGCGCGCGGCCTGCCGGCTGCCGCCTCGCGGACGACACCCCAGCGCCGCCTGCTCCCCGGCGCAGGGCGCCCCCGCGCCCCGGACGCCGTCGGCCGCCCAGATCCACGGACCGCCGTCCAAAACTTGCCAAGGGCTCCCCGCCGCCACCATCCCCGGGGCGGCCGGGCTTACGGCGGCGCCCTCCGGTGGTGGCGAGGTGGGGTGGAGGGTTGGGAGGCGACGGCGGCGGCTAGGGTTTGTTGCCGCCCGTGTCGCCCGACGAGGGGAGCGACGCGGGGGCCGAAACGTTTCACCAAGACCATAAGGCTACAGTTAGGGGAACTGAGTACCTGCGCCCTTCTCCCTAGAGTCGGCGACGAGGGTCAGGTCGACGCGCTCCGGAGAGCTCACCGTCGTCAGCGGTGGGCGGGAGAAGACGACGACGACCAGGAGGAGCGCGAGCAGGGGCGCCGCCGCGGCGACAGCGAGTCCCGGTCGGCGCTGCGGGAGGAGCGGCGACCGCAGCTCGGTCGCCGTGACCGTCGCGCACGGGTGTAGGTGTAGGTGTAGGTGTAGCTAGAGCATAGGTTGGAGAGTGGATACCATGATTGGAATCTGCTCCCCAAGCTGTCTTTTTTTTTTGAAATTAAGGCAGGAGCACTGCCGATTCATATAAGAAGGAGAAGAATGCGGAGTTTTACAGGATCGATATTACATAATTAATAATAAACTCATAACTCAGAGTGCTAATTAACATATTTAGACAAATGGGCTCTCTCCCTCGCCACATGCGGTAATTATGATCTGCATGTCATCTTTAATCAACATTAAAATTCTTGTCGGCAATGCTGTGACACCATCGAAAATTCTTCTGTTCCTTTTGTCGGGGACAAACCCAGGGGGTCCCCTAATCATCGGGGTAATCACCCTCAAAAAACGTTAACCATGAAAGGCCGAATCGCCGGCAGCCCGGAAGGGCCACCAGGTCAACGCGGCCCGCCACAACTTACGGCCCAAATATAGCCGCCCGAGCTCGCCTGACAAGGGGACCCAGGTGGCGACCTCCGTCTCCGCCTCGCTCGAGGGTCGCGTACCCCCTCAAGCAGGCAAACCAACTCCGCCTCGCTCGAGGGCAGCCCTCTACTCAACGCGGCGCGCCCCGGCGCCCCGCCCGACAACGGCATTTAATGCCCGCCCCATCAGGCGGGCACCAAAGTCAAAAGGCAATCTCCCCCCACGCCGCGCAGCTGACACCACAAAGCTCGCTGTTTTACCTGCTCCGGTCACTATACGTCCTCACCGCCACTGTGCGGACGCAAGCAGCACTGCGCAAGGCCCCTGTGCGGACTTGCAGGCGTCATTCCGCATCACTATTTCACCCGCTCCCGTCCTTTCCCCCCGGGTGCAGCCCTCAAATGGGTGTGAAGAACCCTCGAACGAATATATGAGCGGCAACCGAGTACAGACTCCGGTCAGGCGCAGCCCGGTGATGACGAACGCCGGGTCAAATCCACCAACTCTCGGCCATTCGCCGGTAAACCGGGCACGCCGCGCACTGTGGTCGACAGCAACCGCCATGCCGATCCCTGTGCCGCCAACCCTCGCCCTTCCCCACCTGCCACGCCCTCGAATCAACCGGCGGCAGACGGCTGGGCGCGGATTACGGCGGCGCCACCCCTCGAAGCCACTCCAGGACAAGCGCAGGGATGACCGTGACACCCGCAGAAGCAGGAGCTCGCCATAAAACCCCTGCCAGGGTCAAGGACGGCCGCACGCCCGGCGCCATGCTCTCCAGTGCGCACCCCTGTAGCACACACTACACTTGTACTTGTAAGCCCCTCCCCCCTGCTCCTTGACATATAAAAAGGGGGGAGGAGAAAAAGACACACACACACACACCGCCTCGCACGATATTGGCACTCGCCTCAATTACTTTCACACTCATCTTCAGGGACTTGGAGACTCCTTCTCCTCTCCCACCTCGCTTGTAGCCTCCCACTGCAAGCACTCCGGTGCAAGATAGTACAGCGCCCCGAGCGCACTCTGCTGGACGTATGACCTCACGGTCGGAACCAAGATAAACCCTTGTCTCACCGTGCTAGCTCTTGCATCAACCGTCAGGGGACGGGACACAGCGCATTCTGTGTGGCGCTGGGGATTGGCCGCCCGATCCCAGCACCGACAGTGGCGCGCCAGGTAGGGGGGTTGCGCTGTGATCAACCCGCTTCACCCGATCGGTGCCCTTGACGGCCAGCCACGCCAAGGCCATGGCACCACGATCCGCCACGGGGTCTCCCGGCCCGCTTCCGCGCGAGTACCGGATCAAGTTTGGGAGCCTGGAGTTCGAAGCGACCGGTGAGGGCCTCCTCACGCGGCTCGCCTCCAGGACGCCCAGCATGATAGCCATTACCCCGGCGCCGCCAACACCGCCCAACCTCAGGAGACGTCGAAGACTGCACGAGCTGCAGATTCACACGGAACGGCGCGTTGCCCCGCGCGTCGTCCTCCCTGATTGGGACGCACACCTGTGGCTCCGTCCCGCTTCCACATTACAGGGGGGCGCACCCCCACCAGCGGCTCCCGCGGAGGGAGCATGCCGGGAAAATGTGGCCGGGCCGGCGCCGCTCCCGCACGGAATGAGCAACACGGCCGCAAGCTACTCCGCGGCGATCAGCGCCAGCTGAGCGCGCAAGAAGATTCGCCGGGTCACCGGCTGGGTTCGATCCACAGCCTCAGCATTTCCTCGCCCGATGGGTCCCGGCCCGAGTCGGACGACGGGGAAAGTGTGCGCGGCCAGGAGCACCCAGGCCTGGACTACTCCGGGCTGCGCAACCGCGAAGGCCTTACTTCCTTCCAGGCCATTGCGGACTTCTGCCTCCCCTGTTCTGACGATTCCAGCGAAGGGGAGTACGACCCCACGCGGGAATGCTTCGTCCTCGATGGCGAAGTAGAGTCCATGGGAGAGGATGAAGAAACGCGCGACGGGGCCGGACACGACGAACCGCCACCAGCGCCCGCCGAGCCATCGGGCGAAGCCGCACTTGCGCAGGCATAGCTCGCGCAGGTGCAAGAGCTGGAAGCCAGGCTCCGACAGGAGCGCCAGCAGGTTCAGGAGCTGCGCGCAGCTCTGGAAGCCCGGCAGCCCGAGCGCGGCGAACGTGCGCGAGCTGCCGGGCACATTGCTCAAGCGCGCATCATGGGTGATGGCAACGACGCCAGCCCTGCCATGCCGCCGCGGGCAAGCCAGAAGCTCGTCGCCGCAGTAACTCTGATTCGGGCCATGCCCGAACCATCGACACCAAAGGCGCGCGACATGCGGCGCCAGGTACAGGCCCTTGTCGAAGAAGCGGCCGTTCAACAAGCGGAAAGTTCCGCCTCCCGCATGCGCCACCAGGCCAGTTCGAGAGCCGGAGGAAGCAACCGGGATAAGGAACAATCCATCCATACCCCGCCTAGGGGCGCATGGACGCCTCACCGACCAATGAACGACGGAAAGGCGCTCATGACCGGCGACCGCGAAACGAGGAGGTCCGCGAAGGACCGACTCGTGGACACACGAGGCGCCATCGACGACGGTGACGCGCGCAACGTCCTGAACAAGAAGAGGCAGGATGCGGCGCCTCCTCACAGTAGGCACCCCCGACGAGGGGGTCGCTACGACAGCGAGGAGGACAAAAGCCCGACGCCGGGAACCCCTGTGTTCAGCTGGAAGATCCGTTTGGCCGCCATCCCGCCGCGCTTTCGTCAGCCGACCACCATTACCAAGTATTCGGGCGAGACGAAACCCGAGACGTGGCTCAACGACTACCGCCTGGCTTGCCAGTTGGGCGGGGCCACCGACGACGCCATGATCATTCGCAACCTTCCGCTTCATCTCGCGGACTCGGCGCGGACATGGCTCGAACACCTACCCGCAAACCAGATCCACGACTGGGATGACCTGGTCAGGATGTTCGTGGGTAACTTCCAGGGCATGTACGTGCGCCCCGGAAACTCCTGGGACCTGCGCGGGTGCCGGCAGGCGGCCGACGAACCGCTGAGAGACTTCATCCGCCGCTTCTCCAAGCGCTGCACCGAGCTACCGAGCGTGGGCGACTCCGAAATCATCCACGCCTTTCTCGAAGGCACGACTTGTCGGGAGCTGGTGCGCGAGCTGGGGCGAAACCATCCCACCAGCGTCAACGCGCTTATCGACATCGCTACCAACTTCGCCTCTGGGGAGGAGGCTGTTGGGGCGATTTTCGACGGCAAGACCAAGGGGAAGCGCGCGGAGGAGCTGCTCGCGAAGGGCAGCAAGTTCAAGGGAAAGGCTAAAAAGCATAAACGAGGCGGCAAGGGCAGGAAGCCTCGGCAAGCCGCGCAGCAGCAGCAGGGCGAGGACTCTGACGAGGCCCTCGTGGTCGAGCGAGGCCGCAAAGGCCCTCGAGGCCCCCCTCAGGGGGGAGGCCTGTTCGACGAGATACTGAAGAAGCCATGCCCGTACCATAAGGGCCCTGTCACCCACACCCTCGAACAGTGTGGGATGATCAAGGGTTACTTCAGGCGCGCCTCCGCGAAGGAGGATGGCCCGAAGAAGGGTGCGGGTGATGGCGACAACGACGAGTTCCCCCATGTGGAGAATGTCTTCTTCATCGTGGGGGGCCCACGGTGAACGCGACGTCCCGGGAGCAAAGACGTGAACGCCGAGAGGTCTTCTCCGTTCACCCCGCGACGCCATCTTACCTCGCCTGGTCCGACGAGACCATCTCCTTCGGCCGCGAGGACCACCCGGACTACGTCCCGAACCCGGGTCGCTATCCACTTGTCGTCGACCCCGTCATCGGCAACACACGATTCTCCAAAGTGCTGATGGACGGGGGCAGCAGTCTCAACATCCTCTACGTCCGCACCTTGGAGCTCATGGGCATCGGCACGAACCAGCTGAGGCCAAGCAAGGCGCCGTTCCACGGCATCGCGCCGGGAAAACGCGTCCAACCCCTCGGGCAGATCAACCTACCCGTTTGCTTCGGCACTCCCGACAACTTTCGGAGGGAGACCCTCACCTTCGAGGTGGTGGGATTCCCAGGAGCGTACCACGCCATCCTCGGGCGTCCGTGCTACGCCAAGTTCATGGCGGTCCCCAACTACGCCTACCTCAAGATGAAGATGCCGGGGCCAAAGGGCGTCATCACCGTGGGATCGTCGTACGAGCATGCTTACGCGTGTGACGTCGAATGCGTCGAGGGCGCGGAAGCGCTCGCCTATAGCGAGACCCTGGTGGCGGACCTGGAGAAGATGGCGAACGAGGCCGTCGACTCCGCCAAGAGGCACGCGGGCACCTTCGAGGCTGCAGAGCACACCAAGGCGGTGCCCCTCGACCCAAATGCCCCCGAGGGCAAGGCGTTGAGGGTCAGCACCACCCTCGACCCCAAATAGGAAGCAGTGCTCGTCGACTTCCTCCGCGCCAACGCCGACATCTTCGCGTGGAGACCCTCGGACATGCCGGGTATCCCGAGGGAGGTCGCCGAGCAAAGCCTCGACATCCAGCCTCACTCCAAGCCGGTGGTGCAGCGACTGCGGCGGTTCGACGAAGAAAAGCGCCGCGCCATCGGGGAGGAGGTGCACAAGCTCCTGCAAGCCGGATTCATCAAAGAGGTATTACACCCGACCTGGCTTGCTAATCCTGTTCTAGTTAAGAAGAAAAACGGAAAATGGCGCATGTGCGTAGATTATACCGGTTTAAACAAAGCATGCCCTAAGGTTCCGTTCCCCTTGCCTCGAATAGATTAGATAGTAGATTCCACTGCTGGGTGCGAATTGCTATGCTTTCTTGATGCTTATTCCGGTTATCATCAGATTAAGATGAAAGAGTCTGACCAGCTCGCGACTTCTTTTATCACCCCGTTTGGCATGTTTTGCTACGTCACTATGCCGTTCGGCCTCCGAAACGCGGGAGTTACATACCAGCGATGTATGCAACACGTTTTCGGAAGCCACATCGGGCGGACCGTTGAGGCATATGTTGACGATATCGTTGTGAAAACCAGAAAGGCGGACGATCTGGTAAACAATTTGCAAACCGCATTCGGTTGCCTCCGGGCAAACGGGGTAAAATTAAATCCAGAGAAATGCGTATTCGGGGTGCCGCGAGGCATGCTATTGGGTTTCATCGTCTCCCAACGAGGCATCGAACCCAACCCCGAAAAAGTCTCAGCCCTGGAACGGATGGGGCCAATTCGGGACCTCAAGGTGGTGCAAAGGGTACTGGGCTGCCTCGCAGCTCTCAGCCGTTTCATCTCTCGACTTGGTGAAAAGGGCTTACCTTTGTACCGGCTCCTAAAAAAGCACGGACGCTTTTCATGGACCCCCGAAGCCCAAAAAGCCCTCGACGGGCTAAAAGCGTCGCTCGTACGCGCACCAATCCTCACGCCGCCGCAGAACGGCGAGCCCCTCTACCTATACGTGGCTGCGACAACGCAAGTTGTCAGCGCTGTCATCGTTGTGGAAAGGACGGAGGAGGGTCACGCTCTGCCGGTCCAGAGGCCGGTGTACTACGTCAGTGAGGTGCTGACCGAAACCAAGGCACGGTACCCACAGATTTAGAAGCTAATCTACGCTGTAGTGCTCGCGCGACGGAAGCTGCGACACTACTTCGAGGCCCACCCGGTCACCGTGGTCTCATCTTTCCCTCTGGGGGAGATAGTCCGCAACCCGGACGTCTCGGGTAGGATAGCGAAGTGGTCGATGGAGCTTGTGGGAGAAACTCTCTCCTACGCGCCACGAAAAGCGATAAAATCGCAAACCTTAGTGGATTTCGTCGCTGAGTGGACCGACGTCCAACTTCCACCGCCACAGATCCAAGCCGAATGCTGGACCATGTACTTCGACCGGTCGGTGATGAAACCGGGGCAGGCGCGGGCCTCCTCTTCGTCTCACCCCTCGGAGAGCACATCCGGTACGTGGTTCGTTTGCACTTCCCGGCGTCGAACAACATGGCAGAGTATGAAGCCCTCGTCGCCGGGCTCCGCATCGCCATCGACCTCGGCGTCAAACGCCTCGACGTCCGGGGAGATTCTCAGTTGGTCATCGACCAAGTGATGAAGAACGCAAGCTGCCGCGACGAAAAGACGGAGGCGTATTGCAACGAGGTTCGCCGCCTCGAGGACAAATTCTATGGCCTCGAGCTGAACCATATCGTGCGCAAATACAACGAGGAAGCGGATCAGCTGGCCAAGATCGCGTCGGAGCGAATCACCATTCCTCCGAACGTCTTCGCCCACGACCTCGACCAACCCTCCGTCAACTTTGAACAAAGGGCCGGAGCCCTCAGGACGCCCTCGGGGGCTGAGGGGGTCATGCCCATGGAAGAGGAACCCTCGAAAGACGGGCTCGAAGCCCTCGACGTTGAAAGTTCTTCGGCCGAGGACATGGAAATCGACGTGGACACACGACCGCAAGACTGGCATAGCCCATACCTCGCATGGATCGACCGCGGGGAGCTGCCCTCGGACCGGACCGAGGGGCGCCGCATCACCAGAAGGGCCAAGACCTTCGCCTCGATCGGCGGCGAGCTGTATAAACGCAGCGCCTCGGGGATTCTGCAGCGATGCATCCCCATCCCCGAGGGAAAGCAGTTGATCCGCGACATCCACGCCGGGGTGTGCGGACACCACGCGGAGCCGCGTACCCTCGTGGGTAACGCGTTCCGGCAAGGCTTTTACTGGCCTACCGCCGTAGCCGACGCGAACGAAGTCATGCGCACCTGCGAAGGGTGCCAATTCTACGCACGAAAGACGCATCTCCCGGCGCACGCCCTACAAACCATCCCTGTAACATGGCCTTTCGCGGTCTGGGGTTGGATCTCGTGGGGCCTTTTCGCCCAACGCCCGGGGGCTTCACCCACTTGTTGGTGGCCATCGACAAGTTCTCGAAGTGGATCGAGGTCCGAGCCATCACCAGCATCAGATCTGAGCAGGCCGTGTTGTTTTTCACCGACATCATCCACCGATTCGGGGTACCCAACTCAATCATCACCGACAACGGCACCCAGTTCACCGGCAAGAAATTCTTGGAGTTCTGCGACAACCATCACATTCGCGTAGATTGGTCAGCCGTAGCACATCCGCAAATGAACGGCCAAGTAGAACGTGCCAACGACATGATACTACAAGGCCTGAAGCCAAGAATCTTCAACAAGCTAAATAAGTTTGGCAGGAAATGGGTTGCTGAGCTGCCATCGGTGATCTGGAGTCTCAGAACGACCCCAAGAATGGCCACAGGCTTCAGCCCATTCTTCCTCGTCTACGGCGCCGAGGCCGTCCTCCCAACAGACTTGGAGTACGGGTCTCCGAGGCTCAAGGCCTACCAAGAAGAGCAAAACCAGCGGAACCGCAAGAATTCGCTGAACCAGGTGGACGAGGCTCGAGACGTAGCGTTGCTTCACTCGGCACGCTACCAGCAATCACTCCGGCGGTATCAAGCTCAGAAGGTGCAGCGTCGAGACCTCCACGAAGGGGACCTGGTGCTGAGGTTGCGCCAGGACAATCGGGAGCGCCACAAGCTCACTCCGCCATGGGAAGGACCATTCATCGTCGCCAAAGTCCTCAAGCCTGGCACTTACAAGTTGGCGAACGAGAAGGGCGAGGTCTTCACCAACGCCTGGAACATCCAACAGCTACGTCGCTTCTATCCTTAAAACTCTCAGTATTTCTTGCAAATACTTCATGTTCTTAGTCAACAACGATGAAAAGTTTGCGAAAAACATGGAAACATTGTTACTAACAACAATAAAACGGGGCGACTCGCCTTTACTCTCGAAGCTAACTCGAGGTAAAAACGAGCCTCCCTCAGGGGCTACCGGGGGACCGACCCCCCAACCGTTCCAACCTATTTTTTTTCATGCGCTTCTTTTTTCAAAAACATGTTGCCAAAACTTTCCTCCTTAAATCCAGAAAGGTGTAAGCAAGGCACGAGTCTACCGCGGCTAAGAGCCGGCAGAGTCGTGGGACCGCCTACGCCCCGGAAGGCTACGGCATCCCCCTCACCACTCGACGCCAAAGTTACTGTGTTCCTCCGCCGAAACCGATCTAGAGTTAAGGGGAAGGCACGGCACGCCAAACAAACGAAACTTCGGTTGCAAAACCCTAACTAAATCCTAACGTCCTTATTTGTCATACTGCTAACTGCGAAAGTACGGGACCAAACTCCCGGAATCACTGCAGGAACTCACGAAGACGGACTCAGCGTCCCAGAGATCGCGAGAAGGGTCTGATTTTCCTTCGGTCGAAACCTAGAAAGCGTTATTAATCCTTTCCCCTCAAAGATCGAGGAAGACTAAAAGCGAGGCGTGAGTTACTACAGAAGACAGTTGGCCGGGTCGTGGGACCGCTTACGCCCTCGAAAGGCTACGACGTCCCCCTCGTCGCACAACGCTCAAGTCACTCACGAAAACGAACTCCTTGGCAAAAAGTCATTCCTAAATCATGAGAAAAGGCGCAATTTGGCACAGAAATCTCTCGATACAGATTCGAGATCGTGCTAACCCACGAAAAGGTTAGACACAAACAGGATTCATCCCTTACACGCCACGAACGGCGAGATTACGATAAGAAAATACACTCGGCAATAGGCTGTTTTAAGGATACAAAGACTGGAGCCACCCTGACAGGGCTCTTGTACTACTTCAGCTAGCCGGCCAGCACACTATCGCGAGAAGCAGTTTCCACAGCTTTCTCGTCGATTTTCCTCTGGCACTCAGCTAACCGAAGAACCTGGTGGTCGAGCAGCTGCGGAACGGAGGACGTTGGACCACTTGACCGCCCAACAAGGCCCGGCTCCGCGCCCTGCCGTCGATGAGTGCCCCCACAAGGATGACGGCCGGCGAACGTCATCTGCTAGTTTCCTAGCGAACAAAGCGCCCGCCGCAACACCCTTGCAGCGCCTCGCCACCGGCAAGGTCGCCGCCTCCCCGATGAGGAGCGCGATGCCCTGCTCCTTTCCCGCAGCATGCCCACCACCTCTCGTCGACTTTCCTCTGGCATCAATGACGCGCGCCGAGGCCGAAACCCCGGACCACTCTACTCCCACTCTCGAACCCATCGGGAGGATGAAGTTTATGACTCTGCATACTTGACAAGTTACACAAGAACCCGGCGATGATCTTCTCCCCCGCCTGGACGCCTGTTTTTATAGGCTCCCAGGGGTCGCGACTGTTACTCCCGTGGGTAGGTGATCGCGAGATTCTCGCGCGGATGTGAACCGCCGGCCGTATCAAGCGGGCAGCCTTAATCACCTCTTTGACTCAGCCTACCCACTTTTCGGTTCTTGCGCCCAACAACCCACGAGCGAATCAGCCGCGGCCCAGGTGGACGGACCGGGACAAAGGAAGTCACCCGAAGGCACCTAGACGGGGAAGCCAGCTCAAGCCACTGATAGTTGGGCCCAACCGCGTGGAAAACCATCCCAAGGCGGGCAACCATGTTTATCCAGTGTGCGGCAAGGTGAGTCGGCGCGCCAGACGTCCAGATCGTCGCGTCGCCTCAGACCTTACCCGTACATGACGCCTCGTCATAAAAGGCGCGCCCGTTCAACCGCGCCATCAACAGCGGCCCGACCGCCCGGTCCGGGGAACGCACGCGTCAAGTGCGGCCGTGGACTGGGCCGACCGACACTTGGGCCAGGCGCGCGTAGCGCATCGATGACAACCGGGGGGCCCTCTCCTTTTCCCCGGGGAGCGGCACGCGTAAGCGGCGGCATTTACTGCGGCGCAGTAAAACGAAACGATGCGGCAGCAGCGCCTGACCGCCCGTCGCCTCGCTTCTCCCCGGCGCACGCCAACCCCGCCTAAAAAGGCGCGCCCACTACGCCCACCTCGCCCACTCCGTGCCACGTCAGCCACGATCGCGCCCGCCAGCGGTCGTGCGCGGGCCCGCAAACCGAAACGCCAAACCACCTTACCGTTGGGTTCCTTCCAAGGTAAGACAACGACGCCCCTCTCCCCCGAGGCGCAGGGTGATACTAATCAGGGGCTCGAAGCCCAGGCCTCGAAAGGATTCGATGGGTCACGCTCGACCAACCCTCGAGCCCGCTACTCGAGGGCAACCCGCACCTTTCGCGAGGCCCCACTGATCAGGAGTACGAAGCCTAGCCCGCGAAAGGGTTCGACAGGCGCTCCGGATCAACAGAGTCAGGGACAATTCGGGCGTGCTCAACGGACTTTACCCTGAACGCGAAGTTTGGGGACGCCCCTATTGTGTTCAAGGCCGGACAAAGGCAGCTAGTGGGGGGATCCCAATGAGGGAGAGCTTTCGCGCCCTCGGTCCCTGTCGAAAGGGACCGAGCCCCACCTAGCAAACCTTTGCAAGCGCTACATGGACGTGTCTCCGGACCACGAGCCGACTCCCAACGAACGGAGCACGGGCGTCCACTTGAACTACCCGCTAACAGCTCACCGAGGCATCCGTGTACGCTGCCCAATTCGAGGGTTACACGAATGACCTCACCCCTCTCCCCCGCGAAGGGGAAGCGAGGGTCGCAACTCAAAGACAAGAAGCCTAACCGACCGCCTCCACTCGGGCCAGGGGCTCGGGGGCTCCTTGCAGCATATCCTCCTCCACTTATGCGCGAAACGCGTCGAAGCCGTGCAGGGTCCACCCCCCGAATTCCGAATAACTCGACATCATCCCCGCAATCCGCCACGTCAAATGGGGAGCGACTAACACAACCTTCGGGAATCAAAGCCCTTGCACGAGTGAACTCACTCCTCCAAGGGCTCGGGGGCTACACCCGTGGGTGCGCTCGCGCGCCCCCACGGAAGAACGTGCATAATCAAGAAGGAGTAATCCCCGCAGAAGGCCCGAGAACGATCCCGCGAACCGTCAACTTCTGCCCGACTGACCCTTAGTCCGGCAGAGGCTCGGGGGCTACTGTCGGGGACAAACCCAGGGGGTCCCCTAATCATCGGGGTAATCACCCTCAAAAAACGTTAACCACGAAAGGCCGAATCGCTGGCAGCCCGGAAGGGCCACCAGGGCAACGCGGCCCGCCACAACTTACGGCCCAAATATAACCGCCCGAGCTCGCCTGACAAGGGGACCCAGGTGGCGACCTCCGTCTCCGCCTCGCTCGAGGGTCGCGTACCCCCTCAAGCAGGCGAACCAACTCCGCCTCGCTCGAGGGCACCCCTCTACTCAACGCGGCGCGCCCCGGCGCCCCGCCCGACAACGGCATTTAATGCCCGCCCCATCAGGCAGACACCATAGTCAAAAGGCAATCTCCCCCCACGCCGCGCAGCTGACACCACAGAGCTCGCTGTTTTACCTGCCCCGGTCACTATACGTCCTCACCGCCACTGTGCGGACGCAAGCGGCACTGCGCAAGGCCCCTGTGCGGACTTGCAGGCGTCATTCCGCATCACTATTTCACCCGCTCCCGTCCTTTCCCCCCGGGTGCAGCCCTCGAATGGGTGTGAAGAACCCTCGAACGAATATATGAGCGGCGACCGAGTACAGATTCCGGTCAGGCGCAGCCCAGTGATGACGAACGCCGGGTCAAATCCACCAACTCTCGGCCATTCCCCGGTAAACCGGGCACGCCGCGCACTGTGGTCGACAGCAACCGCCATGCCGATCCCTGTGCCGCCAACCCTCGCCCTTCCCCACCTACCACGCCCTCGAATCAACCGGCAGCAGACGGCTGGGCGCGGATTACGGCGGCGCCACCCCTCGAAGCCACTCCAGGACAAGCGCAGGGACGACCGTGACACCCGCAGAAGCAGGAGCTCGCCATAAAACCCATGCCAGGGTCAAGGACGGCCGCACACCCGGCGCCATGCTCTCCAGTGCGCACCCCTGTAGCACACACTACACTTGTACTTGTAAGCCCCTCCCCCCTGCTCCTTGACATATAAAAAGGGGGGGAGGAGAAAAAGACACACACACACACCGCCTCGCACGATATTGGCACTCGCCTCAATTACTTTCACAATCATCTTCAGGGACTTGGAGACTCCTTCTCCTCTCCCACCTCGCTTGTAGCCCCCCACTGCAAGCACTCCGGTGCAAGATAGTACAGCGCCCGAGCGCACTCTGCTGGACGTACGACCTCACGGTCGGAACCAGGATAAACCCTTGTCTCACCGTGCTAGCTCTTGCATCAACCGTCAGGGGACGGGACACAGCGCATTCTGTGTGGCGCTGGGGATTGGCCGCCCGATCCCAGCACCGACACCTTTCTTTCCACAAATTCCAAGTAATGTACAACATTACCGCCGCACGTCGGCTTCTGTCCTTCTTTCCCAGGCCCTGCAAGGAGGAACTCCACCATTCACCAATTGTAGCAGATCGTGATGGCACCTGTACCAGACCATTTGTTGATCTGGAAACCATTGACCAAACTTCCTGCGCAAATACACACTGGAGACAAAGATGGTCAGCAGTTTCCAGAGTCTGATCACACAAAGTGCAGATAGGATCGCAGGGCCAATTCTTAATTATCAGGTTGTCGGTTGTAGGGATTTTGCTTTGGATCAAGAGCCACCCGAAAAATTTATGCTTTCCTTTCCATTTGAAGGTGCTATACGAGCCATGGAATTGAAATTGGTAGGCTGACTTGGCTGTGTAAACACCATCTGCAGTACACCTCCACTGGATGGAATCCTCCCTGTCAAGTAGATGCACCTCCTGTAGCTGCCCCCATAAGATCACAAATTCTGCTCTCTTGTGCTGACGACATCCTCCAAAGGCCCCTAGTCCAGTTCTGATTCTGCAGATCATGTTTCACGGAGTTGTTCTTGCGCCATGCTAGCTTGTATAAATTTGGTGCTACATCTCTTGGTGCTTTCCCGTCCAACCAAGTCGACTCCCAAAAACACGCATGATCGCCATTTCCCAACGTGACCCTCGTACAAGCTCTGAACAATTGCTTATCTGTGTCATTACACGGGACTTCGGTTCCCACCCACGGGCGGTCGGGCTCCACCCACTGATACCAAAGCCATCTCAACTGTAAAGCTCGGCTGAATAGTTCCATATCAAGAACACCTAGCCCTCCTAGATATTTTGGCTTCTTGACGTTTGCCCATCTAACCAAGCAATGCCCCCCTGATACATTGTCCGAACCTTTCCATAAGAATCCTCTCCTAATCTTGTCTATCTTTTTTATCAGCCATTTCTTTGGCGCAAACATGGTGAGATGATACGTTGGTATGGAAGATAGCACCGAATTGAGGAGCCTCAATCTGCCTGCCCGGTTGATGAATTTGCCTTTCCAAATTGGTAACCTATTTACCATCTTATCGACGAATGGCTGGACATCAACACGGCGAATTTGTCTGAGAAATAGAGGGACAAGCCAAGGTATTTGCATGGGAAGCTGTCTCCTCTGGGCTTCCGGCGGATACGCTTGCGATTGGCGGGCCATGACACAGTTCGCCGATGCGGACAGCACGCGCCGAATCACGCAGTCGACTCGACGAATCCGCTCGGACCTCAAGCGGGTGTGACTGTTGGCCCGCCTCTATCACAAGGCCAAAGCAGATCCCATCTTGTAGAAGACTCCATCAATAAATGGCCGGCAAAAAAGGGAGTTCTTTTCTGCTAAAGGGTACCTGTCACTAGTCATCGGATTTGCACCGCGGTTCAGGCAGATCAATAGGCAAAGATTTTAGTGGTGTTCTGCGCCTTAGTCCGTGTTTTCCACGCGCTAAACTTTAGCGCCGTTATATAAGATATAAATATATTAATTAGAAGTATTAAATGTAGATTAATTTAAAAACCTATAACATAAATGAGGAGTAATTTACGAGATGAATTTATTAAGGCCTAATTACACCATGATTAGACAATATAACGCTATAATAAACGTATGGTAATTATATATTAATTATAGCGAAATTAGACTTATTAGGTTTGTCTCACGAAATAGACATGAATTATGTAATTAGTTTTATAATTAATTTATATTTAATGCATCTAATTATCACTTATTTAAAGCGCTAAACTTTAGCACATGGATCTAAACACCACATTAGCATGAGAAGTAGCAACTGTGAAAATCTGAAAGCGTTCGTGTAAAAGTGTAAACGTAATCCTGACTTTTGGTTGTTATTGTCTGCTTTTCCTGTATCGTTTCTGACTTGCGATAGCGAAAAGCAAAAGGAAAAGCCCACCATTACAAGTCCAGTTGACTGCTACATGTGGGGTTAATACACGGATACTCGCAGTCAATCTCGTTTACTCCATGTCCTCCGCCAATATACCAGTCTGCAACAGCTTCCGCGATCGTCTGTTCCGTAGAAAAACAGAAAGAAATTGAAACCAAAAACATATCAATCCCAGTCAAAGAAGACGAAGAAAAAATTAAACGGCAGACTAGCTGCGTTTAAAAGTATGCAGTTTACGGAAAAGTGCCTTGCACAGTTGCACCTCACCTTGTTACCAAGTCTCAGGGAAATCGGCGAATGCCATGTGATTCTGAATGGCGTTTGACAGTGGTTGAAGCATGAATCGATGAACAATCCCCAGTCCCTCTTGTGTTGAGCAACCTTCAAAGCCTCGATAAATTCCTTCCTGAATCCTACAGCATGTAGAAGAAAAATTTACATGATAGCCACCAGATGAGGGTAAAAATGAAGCCTTAGAGATTGGCGAGATAGGCTAACCATTCAGTGCCTCGATCTGTGTGGAATTACAGTTTCGAATGTCAGCTTTGCAACGCAACCATGACTCATCAGATCCGTCTGGCGACACAACATTTCCTACCTAGAGAGCAGTTAGGATCTTAGCCATGGGACAAGCAGAGTAAAAACTTAAAACAAAGACTGGAATCACCTGATATGAATCATAATCGGAGTTCCGAATGAACGTGGGGGTGCTGATGCTCTTAATAAGCTCAACCGGAAAGAAGCACTGGAGCAGAGGCACAGTTGTTAGCAAATGACTTAGGCAGTATATCAAGGTGAGTACTGCAACAATGAGCAATTACCTCTGTCCGATCTTTCGTCTTTGCGAGGCAGTCTTTGGGCAAAACTTCGCTAACATTCTGTGACGAAATTCAGAAAAATTGACCCAATCACCATTTACTACCAACAGAAAAGAAAAGAAAAGAAAAGAAAAGAAAAGGCCTGAAGGCGAGGAAATCTACGTCCACAGCTTCTAACCTGAAGGTGAACAACTCCACTGAAGATTGACCGGATCAACCTTTCCCCTGATAAACCCTTTCTGTGACAGAAAGAAAACTGATACTCAATTCAGGATCAGTACAATGCTAGCTACCGGGGTATACGTATTACTATTTTTCTTAGCCTTACGCATCAAGAAAGAATCCCGCATCCGTAAGGCATTTTACTGGAACCTCCCGAGGGAATCGTGAACGAAAATTGTCGCAGTGCAGTAGGGCAGCAAGACCACCAGAAGAACAACCTGAAAGCAAGGCCTGAAAAATGAAGTTGGACATGGCTCGGCTCACAGGCTGCGGTCAGATTGCCCACAAAGGCTAATAAACCTTTGTGACTAAAGAACATACAAAATCAAAAGCTCAATTAACCTCTTTAGCAGTGGCCAGTCCTTTCCCCATGAGTTCGTCAACAACTGCTTCCCAGATACGCAACCCTCTGAAGAAAAGCTTTGTTCCATTCTACATCAACGACCATTACACCATCAGTTTGAGTAATGAAGATAGGCAGGAGGGGAGGCTCAAATCTGAGTTCACAGCAGAATCACCCTGTCTTTGCCCTGCGCATCCCCGGCAAATGATCCCCCATCACAGTATCTTATGTCAACTTTATTCCAGTTGTAGAAATCTGACCATGCACTGATGAGGTTAGTACAGAACCCATTGAGCAGGGACAAGCATCGAACTCAATATAAAGTTACTCCAAACGAATAACAAGGGCATGGACAACCATAGACCAGAGACTAGCTAACATGTGTTTTCTGAAACAAGCATAACGACCAAGGAATACTTACAAGGATTTTGTGAGTGGTTGCTGCTGAGAATCCCTTCAAACTCTAATGCTTTCATGAATTTGGATGAGCCAAGGTCAGTCATTCTGCGGTCCGAACAATCCTGTGTTGTGTTGCACCATGCACCTCCCTGGATTTTATTCATGGAAAATCAATAGTGGCGCTGCATTGAGTCAAAGTAAACACCCCTCCCCTGATGCTAGGAATAAGCATAAAATCCGTCACAGTTTCCGATATTAAACAAGCACACACACCGAAAAACAAACGATCCGTCACCTCAAGATTGACGAGCCAGCTGTGTTCTCCGGAGCCGAAGCCTCTCTGGAGGTGATAAGCCGGCGAGCTACCATCCAAGCAAACTGTAACGCGCATGCATACACGATCACTCGATCAGGATTCAGTATTCAGGAACCAGCCTCAGTCAGAGTCAGATACACGCAACAGATGAACGGAAGCAAGCGATGTGGTCAGAGTCAAATACCCGCGCCCTTCTCGCGAGCGTTTCCAAGGAGGGTCAGCTCGACGAGCTCCGGCGAGCCCGCCGCCGACGAGCGGGACAAGGCTGCCACGGCCAGGAGCATGATGAGCCGGGTCGCCGCCGCCGCCGCCGAGACAGAGAAGCTCGGTAGATGCTGCGGGACGAGGCGCGACCGTAGCGCGGTCGCCATGGCCGTCGAGCGGACTTGCTTGGCTGCTGCAACCAAGCTCCTGGGTAGCTGCGGCGTCGTGGAAATGGAAAATAGTTTGTCAAACCGCGGGATGGAATGGGATTGTAAATTTGTAATATTGTGACGTCTGGTTCGTTTTTTAGAGATTGCAGACTTTAGTTTTGAGTAGGTAAGTATAATTGGCCCATTCATACAAGCCTCCTATGAACTGGATATAAAACATCCCCTAAAGAATTGTTTTGTACGGACGGTAGGTGACTGATTTTCCCTCTCGGATACTCATGATCTGTTTATGTTTTTTTTTATAAATGAAAGATATCTTTAGGTTAGATCATCACTCAATCATGCACTCCTCCGGCGGCGCGACCGTGTCGGCATCCGGATCTCCCTGTTCCTGACGTGCTAGTTCCGTTGAACCGGACGCGCCTGCGCCAGTGGGCTCCTGCTGGTGTGCGTGCGTCGGCGGCGGCGCTGGCGTCCACGCGTCGGGCGTCGGGGCCCCCCTGATCCTGAATCACCTGGTCCGAGCTGTGCTAGAGCCATTGGCCCATTGCTATCACCACCACCAAGGCACCAAAGCTATTGAGGAGAAAAAATAATGCTGCGATTATCATAACCTGATGGTGGTGTCATGTCACTGCATATTTGCCGGCAAATTTCCAGTAGCGCGTCCCTGGAATCAAGGACAGGCAAGACCAGTTCAACACAACAGAAATACCCTGCACATAGCACATGCAGTCGCTTGGTTCGACGACGACGAACTCGTATATATACTCCACGAGGTCATGTACAACCCACAGACAACAGCTGTCTTTTTGTTGCCACATAGATTAAATGAGCTGATGTGGCTATCAGTTAATGAGGAAAGAGAGTGTTGTTGTCTAATATCTCGTCTACTGCTTTGGCTCGTGCTCCCATGCAAAACATCAGAAACCAGAGTGCGTATTTATTATCACACAGACAGCTAAATAGACAGCAGCTGTCTAACTATTTAACTGTCTGTATGTGTTAAATAGACAGTAGCTGTCTAAACTGTTTTACATCCACAGAAGAAAAGCTAGCTTCCCCGTGGAGCACGAGGCAACAGCTTTTGAGCTGTCCAGCGTGCGTAGAGCACGGGCGACTCGGATCACGACGTACGGACGCCACGGCGGATTGATACGGCCGAGCTGCCACGCCGTGACTTGGTCGTCGACGACGACCGATCCGGCGCCCGCCCAAAAATTTATGTGAAAGCTGACGCAGTCTTCCCGAGTACGGAGTACTCTGTACTCGTGCCCGTGCCCATGGCTAAACGCCATAGTCGGCGACGTGCCTGTGGTGGAGAAGCCTCGGTATGGTGTAGATAGCGGCCGGGATAGCCGTCGAAGTCTGCGCGAGAGGCAACAGCGATGCGTTGGGGGCGGAGTAGAGAGCCTAATCCGAGACCACTTTGTTTCGGCGTCAGCGTCGAATTTAAAAATCCTCTACTGATAATTCCTTTTTTTTAAAAAAAGTTTACATTTCATATAGGGATGCCTTGAAATCTCGTGTAGCTAGGGATTCAGAAGTTTGCTTTGGAGGAATGAAATAATTGAATTTGGAATTTGCATGGTCTTGTGTCCTGGAACCAGAAAGAAGATGTGTGAATAAATTGGGGGTACAGTGGTCGGTGTTCAAATGAACCCCTTGACCGGGCACTTCATTTTCATGTACTTGTTTGACGACGATTGGTATAAGTCCAAATTTTCGCGTAAAGATCATTGTCTAGGTAGTGAGTGAATTGTGCCTGTTCGTTGGCGCTTCTGCTTCAATTCAAAGTAATGCATGAAAACAACTTGATTCCACTCTTGCCCCGAAGGTAGTATTTATTTTAGGTCAAGAGAGAAAGGGGACAATAATGTCCACAATTTTCCTTTTTATACAGCAGAAAATGAAAACAGTTAAGAACTACAAACAACCCTTTTCAAGCTGCCGAAATAGACCAGTACGTAAAACAAACTAAGAAACATTTACCAATCCTGATATGCATATTGACCTGTATTCTTTCAGACATCCGAGCTGGTGACAGCCATGCGTGTACTACTTCACTCACTTCCCCACTCTATTTCGGCTACCTTTCCTGACTATGACCGTTACCATTATTCTCAACGGTATTTCAAAAAAAAAAAACGCGCCAAAGATTTCATCTTATTACCAGCTTATATATATTTATAAATAAGCGTAGCTAACTTTAGCTTCCGCTTGCCCCCCGGGAAACGGGGCCTTCCTCCCGCTCTTCACTCTCCTCCCCTCGCCGGCTCCTCTTTCTCCTCTCCTGGTTCACGAGGCCCAAGCCTACCGCCAAACTTGTCGATCTCCGCGGGGCTCTCCGGCGCACTTGGCGCTGCACCGGCAGGTCTCCGGCGGCTCCATGAAGCACAACGCCGAGCTCCGGCGGCAGGCGTCGCTGGAGTCCCCGCGGACGGGGCGCGCCACCAGCCGCTTCCTCTTCGGGCGGCAGTCCTCCATGGACCCCAACCGGCGGCGCGGCCGGAGCCAGAGCCCCGTGGCGTCGGCGGCGGCGGAGGACCTCACCGTGCCGGAGAACCTCGACGCCACCATGCAGCTGCTCTTCTTCGCCTGCCATGGCGACGCGCTCGGCGTCGAGGGCCTGCTGCGGAGCGGCGTCGACGTCAACAGCATCAACCTCGACGGCCGCACCGCGCTGCACATCGCCGCCTGCGAGGGCCACCGCGACGTCGTCCGGGTGCTGCTCAACTGGAAGGCCAACATCGACGCGCGCGACCGCTGGGGAAGCACGGTGAGCCATTCCTCATTCAGTCACTCCCGGATCAAAATTCCATTTCTGTCGATTTTGCGGCAGATGATGAACTGATGATTTCCTTCGCTTCTACGATCATATATATATAGGCAGTAGCTGATGCCAAGTTCTATGGCCACATGGGGGTCTACGATCTCTTGAAAGCTCTTGGTGCAAAAATCCCGGTATCTTTCTAGCCGCATCCACTGATGATTATAGTATATGTTTGGTTGCTTCGTGAGCTGATCTGTGATGATTTCTTCAGAAAAACAAGAGGACGCCGATGATGGTGTCGAACCCCGGCGAGGTACCGGAGTACGAGCTGAGCCCCGGCGAGATCCAGTTCCGGCGAGGCTACGATGTTACACCGGTGAAATTCTCCTTCCAATACAGTACAAACAGTTTTGTTCCTCAAATATTCTTTCAAGAACAGACAGTGACGTATAGAGACATACGGGGGAATTGACTAATGCCGCATGGAACAGGGAATGTATCATATAGCGAAATGGAATGGCACCAAGGTTTCCGTAAAGATACTTGACAGAGAAGGCTGCTCCGATCAAGAAGCCGCGTAAGATGAAAATGCCTGTGCTCAATTGACAAAGATTTTTTTTTTCTTTTATAAAAATCGCCTCTTCTTTTTGTTGCAGAAACTCTTTCAGGCATGAGCTGACTATACTGGAGAAGGTCCGGCACCCTAATGTCGTTCAGTTCGTCGGAGCTGTGACACAGCACATACCTATGATGATTATTTCTGAACTCCATGAAGAGGTAATAATAGCATTTCAATCTTATCATCTTCAGTAATTCTGAACATACCAATATGCCTATTACACATCAGTGTTCAGAATTCGGATGGATTGACGTCTTTCTTTCTTTTCCCCTAAAACTCAGAAAGACTTGACAGCCTGTATTCAAAAGAAAGGGAAGTTACATGCCCAGAAGGTGCTAAGATATGGCCTTGATATTGCCAGGTAATTCTAGGCTCTGATTCCAACAAGGGTTGGGGAATCCAAATATACACCATACTCCCTCCGTATCACATTTAGAAGTCGTTTTGAACAACGACACGGCCTCCAAAATGTAACTTTGACTTCTTATTTTTACAGAAATATTTATTAATAAATAATATATATATATATATATATATACTTTTAAAAAAATATTTTTAAGACAAATCTATTCATATAGTTTTTACACTTTCAAACTCAACGACTTAAAAGTTATTCATGATATATATTCTCAATGTTTGACTAAAATCTTATACAAAACGACTTTTAAATGTGATACGGAGGGAGTATAATAGTACCAGCTCTTTACACTTTCAGTTAAAGATAACAATCCATGTCAAAGTGCACATTATTGGTACTAACAATGTTTCTTGCTGCTGCCTTGACTGTGTAGGGGCATGACCTATCTCCATCAGTGCAAGCCGGACCCCATCATCCACTGCGACCTCAAGCCAAAGTAAGATGAGGAAATGAAGCAGCTAGCCTTCTCTTCTCTTCTTGCATTCTTGGGATACGAATTTCATTCAAATGCTGTCTATCACGGTTGTCCCGTACTTTACTATTTGAATCTTGGTAAGGTGCCAGAAATATCTTCCTGGATAGTGGAGGCAACCTGAAAATTGCGGGATTCGGAGTGACAAATGTGTCGAAGATCGGCTCCGACAAAGTGAAATTGGTCAATCACGACGATCTTGTTGACAGCTTCAGTAAGTATGAGATAATGTCACTTCCTTTTGTTTTACGGGCAAATATGCTCTAATTTGCAACATTCGTACCCCTGTGTTTAGGCTATCACACTGCGCCTGAGCTGTACAGAAATGACCCATTTGACACAAGCGTTGATGCCTACTCGTTCGGTTTCATCCTCTACGAGGTCAGTAAATCTCTGTTCCGGATACAAAAACAACAAAATATTGGTTCGACGTTTCAAATTTCATTCTTTGTGTTGTATAAACAATAGATGGTTGAAGGATTAGTGAGAACACCAGAGGATTCAGGACACTCAATCCGATTTGAGGGCATGCGGCCATCACTGAAGGGCAAGCTCAAGGGCTACCCCCCAGACTTCAAAGCGTGAGTTCTGAAAAAAAAAAACAAGAGCTCTTTCATGACATCTCATGTGTGCCAATATTCAGTTCAGTATCATGTGTTTCACAAAATTCAGAGCAGCACACTGCATCTAACTAACAGCTCTTCTTCTTCTTCTTCTTCCCCCGGTTTCTGCAGGCTGATCGAGGAATGCTGGGACCCTCAGGCCATGGCTCGCCCAACATTCTCGGAGATCATCATCCGGCTGGACAAGATCTACGCGCACTGCGCCAAGCACGGGAGCTGGAAGGACTCGCTGAAGATTTGGTTTGTATCCCGGCGAATTAAGCGAATTAAGTACCGCTCAGTGAAGAGCAGAATCCACACTGAACTGTGAACAATAATGTTCAGAAATAAGATCTTGCATTCGGTGACTGACTGAGCAATTTTTTTTTCTTGGAAAGGAAAATCGCACCGTTGACTGAAAATTTGCTCTGCGTTGCCCTGTGTTTTTACAGGAAATGACATGACATGGCCTGCTCGCCTTCTTTGTGTACATATCGCTGCAAACAGCGTCTCCTTGCCGGGGGAAGCTTGAGTGCTGTTGAGGTGGAGGATCACGTGCCATGTTGATTGTTTTTTTGTTTTTGGGTACGGAGGATTGTAACAGGCCGGATTGTGGGTAAACTTGGAGAAAACAACACGTATACGTCCTTTTTTTCTCACTACAGTATCAAACAGAATGCACATGTTGCTGGTATTCTCCTAGATTTGTAGTACATAAAGTGAAAATATATATCATGCAAATGTAGTTATCGTTTTACACCCAAAAAAAATGAAGTAGGTTAAAACGATGGTGCCATGAAGAAGCCTGCGGCCCTGCAAGTAGTCATTGTCGGGAAGATGACGACAACCTTGGGCCTAAAGGCCCATCTATGCGGGCTGAGAGGCCGGCCCAAAACTGCCACCGTGCGTGCTCCAACTCCAGAAGCCCAGAATTCTCGTCGAGTGGTGGAGTGGAGGCCGCGACCAGCTGTGCTTGGTTCTGAACGGCTCGGCGTGGCCGGTGAACGGAACAGTGACCGCGGCAGGGAAGGGAACACACAGGGCACCGGTGTGTCCTCTTCCTTCTTTTTTTTCTGGTCCCTGAGTAATGCATGTCAGCAGCTGTCCTCTCACGTCTGAACTAGCAGCGTCACAAAGGTCAGTCTCGGATGTGGTGGTTCTCCCAATTCCTGGCACAGCTCTCATCGTGGCTCTGCAACTTCAGCGTAGCGCAAACAATTGCTCTCCGTTTCTTCATCCTCTGCAACGCATCTCTGATGCCTAGTGAGCCCCTCCTCTGCAGTTTTCGGCCTTTTGAAATCTGAAACACTACTGACTACTGTAACCATGCATCTACTGCTGAAGGTAGCTTTGTACCGCGAAAGCCGAACACGATCATGCTTACCTGCCCGCTGTACCTAACTAGCTGCGCATCCGTCTTCTCAAGGGAAAACCTCTCCGTTTTCGCTTGCCGGCCGGCTGGACGTGGACACCTCGCGTGGTGACAAATCTCCTGTCAGAAAAGAAAAAGACATATTCGCCTGACTTTTCAACGGCCAGTCAACAGTATTTTTCTATCTGCACGGGCCAGCACCAAACATCAATCAACCAGCGGTATTTTTTTTTTCAACATAAATCAGCACCAGCCAACAACCACTAGCAGTCGAACATCGAGAGTGCCGTGGAGCCGGTGCCGCCCTTGTCGTGGAACAGGACAAGAACAGGTCGGTACCCTCTTGCATGGAAGAAACAAAAAAACAGAGTTCTCCAGAGCACCTCCAAGGGGAAAAAGGTGAGGGAGAAAACGAAGAGCCAATTTCCGGTGACAAAAACTTTCCAGAAAATTCCCGGTGACAAATACATTTCCCTTTCTTTTCCCAATCTGAACTGAAAGGCAGGGATGGGAAATTGGGGATAATGTGCGGCACTGTTTTGACTGACTCCTGTTGCTGCAGCCTGCAGGCCGGAGGGGCAATTCCAGCTACTCCGACCACACCTTTCCCCGGCCCCACTTGCAGTGTCCGTGAGCAAGGTCTGGCTCTGCGCTGCGCCTTCTCCTGTCCTGCTGGACCAAAGGCACCAGGCTCACACAGACACATGCTTGCTGGGCGGCGCCGGCGCCTCGACACGTGGCGCGCGGCCAGTGGCTCGGCGTCGCGTCCTCTCCACGTCAGGACACGAGAGTCGGCGGCCGCGTCCGGCTACTTGCCGATTCTATTCCTCTGGCCGCCGCCACTTTTCCGTGCCTGGCTCTCGTCGCGCGCCCGGCCCGGCCCGGCCTTGGGTGGGCCTTGTGGCACGCAGTCCTCGTGTTCATCGCCGCTGACATGTGGGGGCCCAGAATCTTCTGTGGGGGCCAGTTGACAGGCGGATTGCGTTAGTCCAGAAGGCTTTAAAAGCTTTCGAGCACTGACGAGGACGCGGTGGTGAAGCTCCATTTCCTTCTCGTCCTCACTCTCTTTCAGGGAGGCTCTGCAGTTTTGCACTCCAGCGTCAAGAGCCCGGATTGATTTCAGGTGAGCACGCTGCTGCGATTTCTGGATACAATTCTCTCTTGGAGTCTTGGTTCTTTCCTCTGCTACCTTAATCGATTCTTTGGTGGCCCAAACGATTGGGTTTCGATAGTTCAAAGCAGGATTCCTCTGATTTCTTGTTTGCCGGGCTTTTGGTGAAGGTTTTTCTGACTGGAATTCTCAGATTTCAGAAAGGAACCTGAATTTCACCTCCTTAGATGCGATGCCGAGAGCGCATGAACTAATCATGCGTGTATATTTCTTTCGGCTCGTTGTTGGCAGGCAGCGGTGGAGCGCACTAAGATTTCCTTCAGTCTTTCCTGCAGAGATTCTCACATCACCGTTTTTTTAGGCTTGGAAAAAAAGAAAAGAAAAGCCAGATGCTCTTAGATTTTGTGTTTTAAAGAACTACACCACAGTCAGCACACAGGAAAACCAAGTATTTAGTGAAGAATTGATTCGCCTCTACTTTTGCTTTCTGTCGCTTATGGCAGTCATTTATTATTACTTGTTCTCTCTGAACCTGCCTTGAACAAACAGTTACTCCTATTTGTTTCAGTATGGTATGCATTAATTTTCAGCTAATATTTTCCCTCTTTTCAGTCAAAGCAGGGGTTGCGTAGTTGATGGAATGCCTTGAATTCGATTCTTCTGATTTCTTCTTGGATGGCGATGCAATCGACAGCCCGTTGGACATCCATCTTGAGTCCGATAGCTTGGCAGGCATCAAAGCTGTGCCGGATCATCGCCGGCGTGCTCAGGTTCATTGCAGTAATGCCCCTGATCCACCTCCGCTGCCGGGAACTTCTTATGGCGCTAGGAGAAGTTTTAGGACGGCAAGGGTTTGCAGGCGTGTCCCTGAAGAGTTCCTGGATTCCTGGGACAAGTTATTCTTAGAGGGATACCAGGCTGATCTCCGTGTTTCGACAGATGACGGCACTGAAATTCTGTCGCATTCTTGTGTTCTTGTGAGTACACTTCTCTGAATATTTTCATGTGATAGGGTCTTGCGTTCCTGTAGCACAGCAGGTTCGAGTGTTCTGTAAGAGCTTCATGTTTTTCTCTTCCTGCAGGGTGTCAAATCTCCTGTTCTGAGAGCTATGCTGGAAGACGCTAAACTGGAACATGGTTTTCGGTCCATCCAAATTTCTGGTGCGCCTTCAGAAGCTGTCCATGTTTTCATCAGATTCCTTTACTCTTCACGGTATGATATAATTCGTCACTGTACCTTTTCTGCTTATCCACTATTATTTAGTATTTGTTTAGATTTATTAGATGGCGTTTTGTTCTCCGAAGATCAGTTTTCGGGCCAAACAGTTTCTACTGTCTGAAACTGAAGACAGTGCAGACTGTTTTCATCCTGAAATTTTGATATGTGCTCCTTTTTCAGTATGATGAGCGATTTCCAGTAAGAAACAAACGTTTTGAATATTTTTTTTTCTCTGGTGAAGTTTTGAGCAGGAACAGATGAACAAGCATGCCCTGCACTTGCTTGTACTTTCCCATGTTTTCTCGGTTTCATCTCTGAAGACGGTCTGCATCGACCAACTGGAGAGGAATTTCCTTGCTCCTGACAACGTGGTAGACATGCTGCAACTTGCCGGATTGTGTGACGCTCCCCGGCTCTCCCTCGTCTGTACCCGTATGATCATTGCGGATTTCAAGACCATCTCACTGACAGATGGGTGGAAAGTAATGAGACGGGTGAACCCGAGCCTGGAACAGGAGCTGTTCGAGTCTCTTGTCGAAGCTGATACAGTAAGTTCTCTGTAACGATCATCTCATTTTTTTTTATCAATAACGCAAGAGGATTGCGCATCTTTGAATCAAGAGAGAATATGAAGTTTTACAAAGACGCCGTAGTGCCTAGGCCACCCCATGACCTGTCTGTTAGGGTGGGGAGCCTATTACAATTACAGCAATTAGAATGAGTTTCAATCTGTTCAGTTCAGAGTTTCAGACTGTTGATCTCCATGCAACCCTGTTTGAGTTTCCAGGGTTTTTTACATGATGCTCTACCCAATGCTTTAGCTGTCCATCTTTGATAATTTGTTGCATTGCATCTACTAATTCTTATTAGTTGTGCACGCCTGCTCTCGTTGTCTGAACTTGCAGAGGCACAAATAGTTCAGCAGTTGTGCATGTCCACATTACGACTACTTGCACTACCGGTTTGAACTTTTCTTTTCTGATTATCTGAACTGATGCAGAAAAGGCAGGAAAGAGCTAAAAGGATGGAGGAAAAGAAGACCTATCTGCAACTGTACGAAGCAATGGAGGCTCTAATTCACATATGCCGAGACGGATGCAGAACAATTGGTCCCCGGGACCAAGCGCTCAAGGGCGGCCGAGCAGCTATCTGCAAGTTCCCTGCCTGCAAGGGCATCGAGCTGCTGGTGCGCCACTTCGCAACCTGCAGAGTTCGAGTCCCTGGTGGCTGTGCAAACTGCAAGCGAATGTGGCAGCTTCTTGAGCTGCATTCTCGCATGTGTCTCACTCCAGACACCTGCAAGGTTCCTCTCTGCAGGTGAGCACGTCCCTTGGTTGTTCTGTTTGCCAAGAAGTAGCAATCTAACGATGCAAAATGCCGCGATCTTCCATTCTTGTCAAAGAAAAAGGGCACTTGTTTGATATACCTATTTGATACCATGCAGACATTTTAAGGAGAAAATGCAGAATCTGGGCAGGAAGGAAGAGACCAAATGGAACCTTTTGGCGTGCAATGTGCTAGAGAGTAGAGGACCCATTGGTCTTATCTCTGAAAGGAGAAAGTTTAAAGCCCTAAATCCTGCTGGGAGTCACTACGTGGCTGCTCGCCTTGTAGGACCTATCTGAAACATTCGAAGAGGCACTGCGCAGAGGAGTTATTACTACTTGTTCTCTTAGAACCTGCCTTGAGCAAACAATTACTCCTATTTGTTTTACATAAGGTATGTACGATTTTCAGCCATTTCCCCCCTTTCGGTCAAAGCAGGGGTTGCATAGTAGATGGAATGCCTTGAATTCGATTCTTCTGGTCTCTTCTTGGATGGCAATGCAATCGACAGCCCATTGGACATCCACCTTGAGTCCGATAGCTTGGCACGGCAGGCACCTTTCCTTAACTCTCTCTCAACTTTCTTTACAAAGATCATCAAAGACTATTGCAGCCTAGTTCCAGCCAGAAGATATAAAAGCAAGCAGAAAACCTTCTCCAATCCACTCCAACCAAATGTTAGGTAACATCAAGATCATATCATTCTGCACCAGCCAACAATTTTATCCTACTGCAACGATGAAAGATGATGACTGAAGCGCTCGATGATGTTTGCTACTGTTTCCCTCCCACCACGGCAATTTTACACCAAACAGTGACTACAGACCGTCACAGTTATTAGAGAAGACACACATGACAACTGTTAGCGCAGATAACACCAGCGCTACGACAGGTGTAGCTATCACCACGATGATGGGATTCGGAGCAGACGGGAGAGCCGCCATGAGTATGGCTTCAGTAAACCCTACGAAGACAATGGTCATCACGAAGGTCTGCAAACAATAAGGCAGGGTCAGTCGATCAGAGACTCAGAGTCAGAGTATATCCCCATAGTCTCCCAAAGAAAAGCTAAACAAAAACGAGAATATGTAAAATTTTATGAGATCAGCGTAGATTTTTTTTTCTTTCTTTTGAGATGTAAATCAGCATACTCTTCCGTCCTAGAAAAAAAATACAACCTTCATACCTTGAGGAGTCAAACAATGTTAAGTTTGACCAAATTTATATAAAAAACTATTGATGTTATAAAATATAAGTATTATTAGATTAATTATAAAATATATTTTCATACTAAATGTATTTAAAGATATAAATATTAGTATTATTTGACATAGATTTAGTTAAAATTGAAATTATTTGACTCGTGAAAAGAGAGTTGCCTTCCTTTGGGAGAGAGGGAGTAATCTGACGTCGAGAAAGGCAGGCAGACTCACCAGTCACCACAAAGAACGTCGTGCCGCAGCAGGAGCAGTCGACCCCTAGAGGCGACGCCGGCGACTCGTGGGCGCGACACGCTGCCGTGTGCGGCGGCTCGTTGTGGCGCGGGCAACAGACGGACGCCTGCCTCCCGTTGCCGTCGCCTACGATCAGCGGGCAGCCGAGTGCCACCGCGGGTTCGCCTTCCTCCATGCCGCGCACCGTGGCGTCGTCCTTGGCCGGAGCCGTATGTGCCCCGTCGACGGTGGCGATGGACGCGCGCAAGAGGCCGATGACGACGTGCGCCACTTATGCCGGATCAGATCACACCGGCGGCGGCGGCGGCGGCGGCGGTATATATGGAGTCTGGTGTCTGAACTCTGGACGTATAATAGTATTTGTTAGTGGGCTCGGACACGGCAATCGGCAAACATACAAAGTACTTCATCCATGATGGACTCGGAAAACTAAATCAAAACCTTGGCCCTGTGATGTCGCGGTGGTAAAAGCGTAAAACTCATCATAACCACTTGATTATTTGCATACACAAATTACTCAACCCACATTTATCATTCACTGAATACTCAACCTCCAGTTTTGGGACAGACTGCTAGACGCTAGTCTTTGATTGCTTTTCGAAACCTGCATAACAGACGCTCATGAATTACAGAGATGATCAATAGTGAAGGCATAGAAAGACAATGTTTCTTTGGATCAGGAACGCAAAAGTGCTCATTCAAAATATGGCAATACCCATTTCATCAGTAACCTGTTTTACTGATCAACTTGTTCTTTGTACACATATATCTGATATGATCCTGTCTACTGAAGAGTCATCATGAACTTTACGATCATCGCATCACCTAAGCATGCAAGGAAAAAAAAGCACTGAGACACTGGCTTGTGACTTCAACAAGCTTCCAGTGACAAAGGTCAAAGATTGCACCCCGATGTATTTCTCAGCAGTGACAGAATCAAGGAAAAAGAATAAGGGTGAAGAATTTGAAATGCTATACTAGTATCTTCAAAGGTTTTGTAACCGCCATTATCAGAACTTTGTGAAGGCTCCCACAATGAAACCTTTGCTCAATTAACCTGTGCATTCACTGTACATTTCTTCAACCGCTGTGGTATCTACCTTGGCCATTTAGCCGTTTCTGAGGAATCAAGAAGTAAATGTTTGTATCACCTCTGATGATCTGATTTGTTGATCCTGCATCTTCTCTTTCTCACCACACACCTTATTCTGCAACAAATATGAATATGATCATCCAACTCATTCAACGGCTACACAAGCATGTTAGTTCAAACAATGAAGTGAAACTTACCAGCGTCAGTGGAATGAGATAGCCTGCAATTGCAAAACATACCAAAATCACGAAAACTGTAGCAGACAACTTGTTCAGTTTGCACTCTTTCCTCCAATAATTCTGGGGTAGCATCAATCCAATGTGAAAGATCACTAAAAGAGTAATGCCGATCATCCCTACCCAAGTTGCAAGCTTTGCCACTGCATGCTCTAAGCTTGTCCTCCCAAAAATGGTGCACCCTGCTCCAGTGGATGACAGCGTGCAAACAAAACCCACAACAAACAAGATTGCCACCTGATGATTGGGAGGGAACCCCTTGATGAGGTTCTGTGTAGTTGGGAGCAGCAACATTATGCCATAAAGCACGAAGCCAAAGATAGCAAGTCTCTTATGAATTTCTGGGTCAGGCTGCAGAACGAAATGAAAAGAATCTGATGTGACACAAGCTATAATATGCATGAGAACGAAATTGTTGGCATGGCAATCAAAGGACATATGGTTTTCTACAGTGCCCAAGGAACTATTGGGGTTGGCAAGAAGCCGATAGAAATCTCAAACCTGTATATCCTTTTCCCCCTATATCTCTTCTAGCACTTCTCTTATATACTATTAAAATCTATGTCTTTGTACCTCTACCCAATTCTTTTTAGAGTTCTATATAACAAAAGCCCTGGTCCATACGCATACCAACAGGACCAGAAGATTAACATTTTTCAGTGCAGATTACATCACAGTTCAGAGAGATTGCTGGATCCAGCAATAGGGACATTTCATTGTCCAGAGCTAGCGAAACAATGAGATAACCATGATTACACAAACGATCAGAAACAACCAAGGTGAGTATTGCCAACATCGCATTGCCGCCTGATAGCCACCACGACTACAGGCTGATAGGCCTGAATTTTATTCATGTTTCTGACCCTATTTTCTTTTGGGATGGGTATTATTAAGGAAAAATTCAGCCTAGAGAGGTCCAACTCTCCATCCTGGAAGGCTCTAAAACCCAAACTATCTTCTAGATAGAATGTAGTCTTTGTACCTCTACCCAAATTACATAACTAATCCTACTGCTAGGTTTTTTCTGAAACGAGTACTGCTAGGTGTTTTCTGAATCGAATACTGCTAGGTTTTTCTTCTCCCAATTTCTATGTTGGAGCCTTTCATGAACTTTTAATATCTCTCTAGAACCTTCTAGATTTTTCTGTCCTGTACCCGATTCACTGCTACATACTAGGTACCTTCTCGGCTTCTCCTCCCTAATTTGTCTTCTGAAACCTTCCAAGTCCATGAATCTTATGCCCAATTCCACCCCCAAACTGCGTCACAAAGAGAATTCACAATCAATTGGCTCAAAGCAAATTTCACACTCAATCCTACCGCTAGATTGCGAAACTCACCATCAAATCGCAGCGGAACGTCTGAAACCATGCCGTGATCCTGCTCGCCATACCGCCGCTGTTGGGTACTGAAGCCGGCTGTATGACTGGAAGGCTGGGGTTCCTCTTCCTCCTCCAGAGAAGACGACCGAGGAGAGCGATGGACTGGGGCTCGTCGTCGCCGGAACCCGTGCTGTCTGTGTGGACGCCGCTACGCCCTCCGCCGCTCCCTCCCGCATGGATGTCGAGGCCCCTTGGCCTTGGCGCCGCTCCAAGCAGGCGCGACAGAGAAGTGTACGGCGCCGCTCCAGCCTGCTGAGGCGGCGAAGTTGAAGGTGGTGGAGGGCGGGGAGGCGGCGAGGTGGATGGCGCCGTGGTCTGCAGCGTCGGGCGGGAAGGAGCCGTCGTGGAGCGCGGGGGCGTCGAGAATGACATCGGGGGCGGCGGAGATGGCGTCACGGGCGGCTGGAGCAGCGGGCGCGGCGGAGGTGACGCCGCGAGCGCCACGGAAGGCGAGGGAGGGTTCGCGCTCGCGCCCGCAGCCGGCGGCGCCGGGGACTTGTCGAGCAGCGGGTCGAACATCTTCGTCAGCAAGAAACCCAACGAAACGAGAGGGAAGCAGAGGGGTGGTGAATTTTGGTTGCGAGAGGGGGCGGGCCGGAGGAGGGATGGCCGAATTTGGCCGTTGAGCTTTGCGCACGATGGCGCCGTGGTGTCTCAACTCTCTAATTACAGGCGTAAAATGGAGGCACATTCGGATTCCGGAGACGTATTTTTGTTTGTATTGGAAGCGGAAACCTGCGAGAAGCATTTTTGCAGGAAGGACCCATTCCGAGTTTCTACCTTGTGCTCCCCTCTACCTCTGCGCCTTCTTCATGGAGACGCGCGGCGAGCGCCTCCTCCCCCTCATACTGGCCCTCGTCGCCGCGGTTGTCACCCCATCCACCGTTTCCCGTGACGAGAGAGAGGTGGTGGAGGTGTCCGGCGCGCCGGATGGGGTCGTATGGGTGGCCCAGCTCTCGGATCTCCACTTCAGCGTGCACCACCCGGAGCGCGCCTACGACTTCCGGCGGTATGTGGGCCCGGCGCTCGCCATGGTCAACCCCGACCTCGTACTGATCACCGGAGACCTCACGGGTACGTAGTAGATCCTCCCTCCGGCCCTCATCCCCGTCCTCTGTTTGATCCCCCGCGGTTTCACGGCTGATCCATTGCGAGATGAAATTACTCAATTAGCGATTGAGTTGATGTTTTCAGTAGTTCTCAATTGAGTGAAAACCAGAAGGCCCAGCACATTCAGTATGGGATAGTAACAATTTAAGGCAGCACAATCCGTCAGTACTACAGTCTAGGGGCAAGTGGCCTGCCCACCAGTAACGAAGGCCACTGCAGGTCTCAATTTCACCATTACAACAAATAACCCGTAGAACAAAGTAAAAGTTTTCCAGACGAGATACTAGGTCATAACCACATATTATTGAGAACTGTAAACCATCGGATTTAGTTACTAGTAGGCAGGTGCACCTTCTTACACTATTGCAACATCACTGTCTTTGACGTTTTAGTAATAGCCAGGGCGCGCTTTTTTACATTTAAAATAATTTGATATGGAATAAATGTTAAAGCGATAAATTTGAACTTCAAAGGCCTATGCAATTGCAAAATTGAGCTAAATGAATCTAGGGGCTTCTATCATATGTTTCAGCATTTGAAAATGATAGGCACAAGTCTGTAATATTGATCAACATCACACAAACTGCTCCAACCAGCGTAAAGAATGTAACTGACATGGTAACACCGTCTCATAAACGAGAAAAATCATTACTAAGGAGATTTATCTCAACTTTTGATGTGTACCTTGGTTTTTTTAATAGATGGGAAAAGCAAAGATCTGCTAACAATGAAGCAGAACGAGGTTGAATGGGTAGAATATGAAAGTATAATGAACGATGTCATTCGAATCAGCAGGCTTCCAAGAAGAAGTTTCTATGATCTGAGAGAAAATCATGATACCTTCGGTGTACCAGCATCTGGTGATGACTATGACTTCTATCAGAAGTATAGCATCAATGCCAAGTTAGAACGCCACGGGCGTGTCCAAAGCATTACTTTGGAGGTCAGTGGTTTCTCTATGTATGATTGACACTTATCTTCTGCAGGAAGAGATATGTGGTGCCTCTTATTTTGATGCCATCTTATAGTTCAGGTGTATTGCAATTTGTTACATATAGTTGTGTTTCCAGTTGCTGTTTAGATTACCCTTGATGCTGTATTTATGAATGCTCTGCAGAATAGTGGACGGAAGCATCTATTTGTTGGCTTTGATAGCACAATGGAAGTTGGTCTTAGAGGCCCAACCAATCTATTTGGGCATCCAACTGATAAGCAGCTTATCGAATTGGATCAAGCATTATCGCAGTGGGATACTGGTTTCGACAAGGTTCCAGTAACAAAAATTGCATTTGGGCACTTCCCATTGGCTTTCTCAGCATTAACAGAGTCTGGGAAAAGTATCAAGGATGTTTTTCTAAAGCAATCATTGGCGGCATACTTGTGTGGGCATCTTCATACAAGGTTCGGGAAGAACTTGAAACGATACTACCATCTAGCAGTCCAGGAACCATCATTATCTGAACATTATTACCAATTTAACATGCACCAAGGATATGCAATCCAGAGTAATATGGAAAACTGTTCTGAAGAAGCAGCTCCTATTGAAGACTTCTGGGAATGGGAGATGGGTGATTGGAGAAAGAGCAGAAGTATGAGGATACTAGCAATCGATGATGGTTATGTCTCCTATACTGATATAGATTTCAGATTAGGCTCAAAGAGTATAATTATACTACCTACCTTTCCCTTTGATTCAAGATTCATGCAGAGAGCTTCTGCTTCTCGTGATTTCAAATGTCATATCATGGGGGCATCTACTTTTGATACAGTGAGGGCTCTTGTATTCTCTAAACATGAGATAATATCTGTTAATGTAAAGATATATGACTCAAGACCAGGAACTCTTGAAGTAGTCTTTGACTCTGAAATGAAAAGGGTGGATTCCAATGATACTAGGGGACATATGTATTTAGTACCATGGAACTGGAGGGCATTTGAAGATCCCTCTCCCAACCGATATTGGCTCCAAATTGAAGCGATGGATATAACAGGTGATGCAAGTGTCAGCCAGTTGAGACCATTCTCTGTTAATGGCTTGACTGCAAGAGTGAACTGGACATGGAAGGAATTTTTTGTGATTGGTATTCAGTGGGCTTCAATATATCATCCTGCACTGCACTGTGCTCTTTTTCTGATATTTTCACTGCTTCTGGTACCACAAGTTTCAGCTGTGGTACTGAAAGATCAGTTCACATATAAGTCTCTATACACAAATGGTAATCAGAGGTTGTTGTTAAAGTCTCTAGTTGGTGGTTTTGTCTGGCTCTTTGTTGAACTGGCCAGGATGATTCTTGTATGGTTTTTGCTCTTAGTGTACACTATCTATTTAGTTTTCTTACCTTGGCTGTTTGGTCATCCTGTCACTGAGGATGGTAACCTCACGTACATGACACATAGAGGCTGGATTCTTAAAAGACCCAGCAGTGGCAACAAAGTGGTTCATGCTGGGATTCCAGATGTCATGGTCATTGTTCTACCTCACCTTTATTTTGTGTTTGTACCCACAATTGTGCTTTTAGCTGCCATGGCTGCTGAGAGAACGGCATATCGAGAGCATTATCTTTCTCGATCAGGAAAGAAGAAAGATGATTACTACCAAAAGAGCAGGAGGCAGATAGAACATGAAATGTTTTGGAATGGTCGCTGGATTAGGAAATTTCTGTGTCTTCTTTGCCTGGTGGTTCTATGGAAACATTGGAAGGTATAAAACCACACGTGCAAGTTTCTGTGCTTGCTTGCAATTGTCTCATCTTTTTTAAAAAAATCTGACCCCTTCTCTATATGCAGCTTTGCAGAGCTCTTGTGAAGGCTTATTCTATGAACCCTTTGCTCCACTCTCCTGTGCTCTTCTTCTTCATTCCTGCACTCATGGGGTTTGCCATCTACAAGACATCATCCATTTAGCTGTTTTGGGAGCTCTGAAGATATGCTATAAGACTGGCCTACAAAATCGATCAGAGAAATGATTGTCCTACAGATTGGTCATATTAATGTATCCCGTATAGCCATCATGAATGGAGCTTCTTTCTTTGAAGACTGAAGGTGTGCTACCTCCATTTTTTCTCTCTTTCAGAGAGCAGATTTGTTAGATTCTCTGACAGCATTGCGCTGCATATAAATGAGAGACTACACGGCATTTCATTAGAATGACGAGCTAGGACTGAGCCAAGTGGGAAATAAATTACAGTTCTCAATATTTTTTCTTATTTATTTTTTTGAGAAAGTTTTTTTTCCTACTTTCTTGACCTACCAGCTTTTTTAGTACCATTTATCCTTCTGAGACTTTGATGATGTACACCTCTTGAAATATTAGCATTATCCTTTGAGGTATGAATATTACACTACCTATGCAGTCCTGGCTGCCTTTTATTCTGCAATGCATTATCCTTTGAAGGGAAGGGGCATGCAGCAGCAGACTGCGGGATTGTTTGCCACATTGCTTGGTATGTGGTGTGTGGTCGTGTGGATTACCCATTAGCCATGGTGGGAAATTAAGGCCATAAGGGAGCATTGATTGCTATCTTCCTTGCATAGCTTACCTCTTAAGTTTCTTCCTCCATTTCTTTCCCTTTGGTCGCTGTGTTAATTTTGGGTGATACTGCTTCTGATGTATTGTTCACCAATTGTTATTGAGGCGGTGAAGTGATATATTAATGACGAATCTCCAAAGCTCACCTTTATTAAGACAAAGGTCGTTACCGCTTTACTTGCAAGATGGGTGAGTTTCATTATTCTGAACAAAGATTAGCTATGTGATTCATTGTCTAATTATGTGGTTAATTTTTTTACAACTGATTATTTTTTTGTGCAGGCACTCTTACATTAATTAATATCGGATTCTGATAGTTTTCAGCCAGCTGCACCAAAGAAGTTAGGCAGCCCTTGCACAGATAAATTTTCCATTCTAGGACTAACAGAATTTATTCTCATTCTTCTTTGTCAACTTTGTTTTTTGGTATTACGAACAGTTGTGATTTTAGTCGACATGGCCACTTTATTTTTCACAATCAGGAAAGAACAAAGATGATTACTTCCGAAAGATTACAAGACAAATAGAACATTAAGATTTTTGGTATGGTTATTGGATAAGGAAACCAGAAAAGTTCTATCTTCTTTGCCGTGTGGTTCTATGTAGGCATTGGAAAGTACGGCCACATGTGCAAGTTTCTGTTCTTTGAGTTGTCTCTAGTTCAAACTTGGAACAACTTCTTGACCCATTTTTGTTGTTCAGCATTGCAGAGTTCCATGAGCTCTGATGGTATATTATACTAGATTGCTTTAAAAGTGTATGGAGATCTGTATATGAAGATTGTATCCTAAGCGAGATCTGGTGGAAGGAGATCACTGAGGAGCTCAACTCGTAGTGTTTGGTTACTTGAACCAAATTGGTCATGTATGGAATGGTTCATCTGGATGGAACGATCCTGAATGAGATGATACAAATAGAGTGTTTGGTTGCTTGTATGAGTTGGTACATAGTTTTGTTTGGTTGCCTGTATAGAATGATACGGGATGGTACGAGATCATGTTTGGTTGGATGAATGAGTCCAGATCTGATCATCTTCCAATCAGTGACTAATTTACTAATTATTAATAGTTAATGATGTTATTAACTAAAGGGCCAAGTAATTATTAATAGTTAATGGTGTTATTAACTTACTCGAGGGAGGGAAATAATCAAATCAAGGAGAATCCGCTTTCCTGCTAAAAGAGAAAAATTTCCTTGATAACGACGTTTCTAATCAAGATTAAGGGAAGAAAATGGGGAGGGAAAGAACGATTGGGCGTACTTGGCTTTGTCTTCGCCGGGGGAAGAAAATGGGGAGGCTTGGGTGGTGAGGAAACGGGCTCCCGACGTCCTGAACCATGTGGTTCGTCGATTTTTGCCGTATGGGCTGGTTCAGGATCTAGATAGAATATACTCAAAATCTGTAGCTCGTGCTGTATGGATTGGTTCAGTTCCACCGACCAAACACGGTGACCATATCAGATCCTGGACGAACCGGTACATGCACGGTTTCGTACCATAAACCAAACAAAGTGGGGGGCACTCTAGGTGAGGCTACTCTGCCTGATTTGATGCTTCTCTTAGCTCTCTACTAGTTCTTCAGTCGCTCAGGTAACTGAATAAATTGGCAACAGCTGGCTGCATCATTGTTTGCTACTTTGTTGTCTGGCTTGGTCTGTCGATTACTCTATACCCATGAATGGTCAGAACATGAAGCACACACCTTAATATGAGTGCCTAATTGAGAATTGAGACTGCCGAAGAAGAGTCTGGTTATACTTGTACTATATACATATAATTTTAAAAAGAATAGTGGAATGAAATATCTAAGGTTTATGACAGATTTTTCTCTACTTTTTTTAAACAATGAAGAATTAAGTACTCATTTTCCTTTCACATAGTAAAACATGTACTAGACTTCTTGACATACTGGTTGGTTAAGAGAAAACGAGAGGAGCACATGTTCACTTAATTATTACTATTAGGAAACTAATAAAGGGAAGCTTATATCGACTGTAGATGCTGTTGGAGCGTAAGTGGGACCAATTTATTTAATATTACATCTCATGGAACCGAAGAAACACTACTGGGCACCTCACCTCAGCTCAGATGGAGATGCTATTGGGGATGCCCTTGGCGGTGATGCCAGCGGCATCGCCCTTCTTGTCGGATGTGTTGGGGTAGAGCAGCGTGTAGGGGAACTTGGCCGGGCCGTTGCGGTTCTTGAGCCGCGGATCCGCGTTCATGGCCGTCACGCGTTTCTCGATGTCGACCAGCCGTTCGCCGAAACGCTTGAACGCCTCCTGCGCCTTGGCGTCCGACGTCCACTCCGGCGTGTTGCGCTGGCCGAGGTACACCTCGTCGGAGGAGTGGCTGGACAGGATCTCCAGCAGGCTAAGGCCAACGAGTGCCTGGAACTGGCTGGTGATTGTGCCCAAGAACACCTTCTCAGGGCGGCGCTCCAGCTCGGCGTACTCCTTCGTGCCCGGCTCCGGCATCGGCTTACGGCTCACAGACGGCCGATTGGGGACATACCCACAGTATGGGTACTGCCCGAAGTTGACGGCGGCGTGCAGCGCCGACGCGATCCAGATGATGGTGGCGCAGGACCTGCCTAGCTCCGCCACCGTCTTCATCGCCGGCCACCATGGCGCGTCCTTGATGTCGGCGTGCCCGACCTCACGCACCTCCTTCCACCACGCCTGGAGCTCCTCGTCGGCCTGCACCACGCCGTCGTTGGGGTAGTAGATGCCCAGGTACTCCGTCACCCACTTGTCGATGGCGTCCCAGATCGCCAGCCCGTCCGACGCGTACGGGTAGTCCTCTATCAGGAGCCGCACCTTGTATGGGCTCGATGGGTCTGGCACAGCCATGCCCCTGCATTAACATTTGCATTCTTCGTGCTTGGTTATACTGTTGGTGTATAGGTTAGGATCCAGTACCACACAAGAAGACTTTTACCTCTTGATGAGGTCGTCGGGGAGAGCCTGCTCGGTGAAGTTCCAGCCCCCATAGACTTTGGAGGAGATCTCGAACGAGTACTTGCGGGAGAAGACGGTGAGCTCGAAGATGCCGCCAGCGTTGATGAGCATCTTGCGCGCGTTGGAGTTGATGTTCATGGTGTCCCGGTAGTGCGGCTGCAGCAGCTTGTGCACGGGGTGCGCCACGCTGAGCTGCCGGTTGGTGGCGATGACGAAGGGCTCCATGACGGCGTGGGTGTTGAGCCAGTGGCTGATCAGCTGGTGCCAGCAGTAGTCGTTGACGTTGGCGTAGGCCTTGGCCAGGTGCCACACCCAGGCCTCGGCGCCGGTCGTCGACGTTGGCGTACACCGTGCTCTTGGCCGTGGTCAGGCCGTCCCTGAGCTCCGGCAGGCTCAGCTCGATGGCGACCGGCGCGAGCGTGCCGTCGGCGCGCAGGAACAGCAGGGTCCTGGTGGCGTAGATGAAGTTGCTCGGAAGATTGTTGATCTCGACCAGGAAGGGCATGAAGTTGTCGTGGTGGTCCAGGATGTAGAGCCGGTTGTCGTCAAGCGCCTGCTGCACCGTGAGGCCCTCGAGGTTCCTGTCGATGTGCGCTGCCGTGACGGTGCTCGTGTGGTCGCCGTACTTGCTTGGGTCAAGAGTGCTTCTCGGAGGGAACTCCTGAACAGAAGAAGTATCCATATTGTTATTAGGGAAGCCATTATTCGATGTCCTGTATATATATTTTTTTGCAGGTTTATTTATCTAGCACTGACTGACCGTGAGGCGCCTGATGATCATGGGGTTCACGCCGGCGAGAATCTCCCGTGCAAACTCATCGTCGGACATCCAAGCTTTCTTGTCCTCTGTATGAATGGTGGCACAATTTAACGAGAACATGAGGTTTAATTTACCCTATAGCTTACTGCAGTAACTTTAGCGAAAGACATTGATCAAGATATAAATTGACCGACCTTTGACGATTTGCGGCATGGGGTGCTTGAGGAGGTAGTCACCGCCGACGGGGAGGAGATCCTTGATGAGCTGGAGCGGGAAGTGCTTCCTCAGCTCCTCGAGGGCTGCGATCTTGGGCAGCCTGATCCCGCCCTCGTACACCTTGAGGACGTCCCTGAAGGAGTCGTACTCGCCCGGCGTGACGTCGACCAAGGTCCGGATGCCCGGCACGACGGCGTTCACGAACGCCTTGATCGCCACGCCGTAGAAGTCCGACTTCTTGATGTGCCCGAACCGCTCGTCGCGCGGCACGTAGATGTCCCGGGGGTCCAGCAGCGTCAGCGTGCTCTCGCAGGAGGGATCTACGCGTGCGTCGCGCGCGCCATGAAGTTGTTGTAAAGTTACTAAATAATAATACAGAGGAAACACAAGATGCATGGGGGGATGGGAGACGACGCGGGCGCGCGCACCGGTCTTGGTGGGCTTCTGGCCGGTGCGGCAGCGGCGCGGGTAGGGGAGGTCCTTGGAGCCTCCGAGGATGGGGCGCGGGTTGTCGCTGTCGGGCAAGCCGATGTCGTTGTAGACGTCGTAGCGGTAGACGCGGTCGTGTTCCTGGTACGGGCCCTGCTGGTCGTCGCCCCTCAGGTTCCGGAGCTCGTCGTCCCGGAAAGGCTTGAGCGCCGCCGGCATCTGGCTCGGCAGGTACGTCTGCAATATAAATATAATATAATATAATGCATCCCCGTCTGCAATTAGTTCAAACCCATGAATTCCGTTGAAGATAAATCACTCCGGAGCTAGGAGGAAAGGAGCACGTCGTTGGTGAAGAAGACGCGGGTGTAGCGGTGCTTGGACTGCGGGTAGACCCAGGAGTTGGCGACGAAGACGATGGTGCCGCGGCCGGGGACGTCGTCGAGGGTGACGGTCTTGAGGAAGAACTCGGAGGCGTGGTGGTTCCTGACGATGACGCCGCCCGGCACGCCGTGCTTCTCCACCTCCCAGTGGAACCTCACGCGGAACGTGGACTCGCCGGACGTCAGCGAAGGCAGCTTCGCCAGCCAACGCTCCAGGCTCGCCTCCGCGCACGCCTTGCCGCGGTTCCCGTTGTCTGCGCCACCCGCGCCGGCCGTTGGGCGTTCGTTGTCAGTAGTCAGTGTGTCACGCACCCAGCACACACGACACGATGATGTAAAACGAAGATAGACTTGTGTAGCTCACTGGGGTCGGCGACGGTGGAGCTGATAAGCTGGCAGGTGACGCCGTTGCCGAGGAACTCGCCGATATTGTCGATGACAGCGGCACTGATGCTGGTGACGTCGAGGCCGAGGACACTCTTGCGCATGAGCACCACAGAACCCTTGATCCTCCCTTTCTGCTTGTTCCCAGTCAGCCCGCCGATGACCCCTCCAATCATCTTGGCGTCTCACCGGCCTACACACGGCAGGCTGCAGTGGCTTTTAAGTCTACCTAGCGCGCTGTGGGTGAACAAGTACAAGCGTGTTGCGTGAGAGCTCGCTGCAGCACGGTATATTTATAGAGGATTCATGTGGTGAGCCGTGAGCTTTATCATAATAATAGTCGATTAGGGAAATTTGCCAAAAGACCCTAACAAATTACATTGAGTTTGACCCTCCATTAAGCTTGATCATTATATAGTAACTAGTCTTAATACCGTACGATTATTTACCACTACTGAATAATAGATTTTTTTAGCAAATCTGCAGGTGCTCCACGATTTTATTTTAGTGAATAATTGAATGAGATTTGCTATTATCTGTTGATCCATTCATGGAAGAAAATCTTTTTTTTGTTGGGGATATTGTCCTCTGGATGTTCCAAACACTATTATGTGAGGTTCAAAATATTTCATTATTTTAAAGAAGAAAATATGGCAGATTTTTCAATGTTGTGGATGCTATTTATTACTATGTTTTAGACATTATGTTCTTATGTTGCATAGTTTATGTTCGGGCTATATGAAACATGTGAGGATAACACATGTATTATTAAAAAATAATATATGCAATATTATAAAATTTGATAGATTTTACGCCCTAAAAATATATCGACAGATAACTAGTAATTTCATATCAACTTTAGGTTCAGTTTGGTTGGTTTATATGACCTCATTCCTTACATTCTCACTACCATTTCTTTATTGTTTCCCGTTGTCTATGCATCCTTGATTGGCATCTTAGAAATACCGTTGAAATAAAATGGCTTCCAATTGAAAACCAAAGTCGTTATGTTCACTAGTACACCACAAATACAAAGGAGTGAAATCAAATCATGCCAAGTTTTTTTATATATATACTAATCATGCCAAGTTAGTAGGTACGCGGGCCTTTTTAACCTTTGAATGGAATATGGATTCAAATTCGCATACTTGAAAACAAATTTGGATACATCAATTTTATCAGTTAATGTTTGTGTGACCATTTTTATTTTCATTTTAGCAGATATTGAATCTTTTTTATATTTGTGATCTAACTTTTTTTAGAAAAAAAGATAGGAGCACTGCTTAACTTTTAAGAAAGGAAGTATGAGACAGTTTACATTAGAGTCCACTAAGATGTCAAAAGGATCCCACGCTCAAGAACAAACGCAGAGAATCTATTTTTTTTCACCCCAAACCATCATAGGCTCGTAGCTAGTCAGTTCCTGCCGTGCTGTGTGTTTGTGGAGTAGCCTGCAAGGCTGCAGCTGCGACGAATTTTTAGCTGCTTGCTGATAACTACTGTATGAAATCAAATGGTGCGAGTTCTGCTTAATCATCTCACGACATCGGTATTACTCCCAGTACGTCCCACATCCAACTGTGCACCTCGATCGCGATTGAACGAAGCAGCTGCTGCTCCCGGCCCGGCTGCACGCTGCATTAACAACGTTACGTGCTTGACCTTGACTCTGGTGCAGTGCAGTACTGCAGTACACCAAGGTTTATGTTCCATGGCCTACGCGTTGCGTGTTTATGTACACACCACTCGGTCTCCGTCAACGAGCCCAAACGTCATCCGCTCGACGTCAGCGACGATGACTTCAGCGTCATGTCAGGGTGCTACTACAGGCTGCAGCGCGAATGTTATGATCATTGATGCACTCATGCACAAGCATCAGAAGCTCAGAATGAACTAGCATCAAACTTTCATTGCAACTAGGATTCCCAATCGCTAGCATCAAACTAGCGTGAAAGAGCCTCTGGCCTAGTTGTTAGCTAGAGAGCTTCAGTAGAGCCGGATTTGAATAGTCGCGAGAGAGAATTTACGGGGTGGGTTTTAAAGAAAATCCCCTCGTCGGCAAAGCCAGGGTGGTTCGAATGGGAGAAGATTTTTTTTCTTCTTAATGAAAAGTCGTGGGGCGGTCTTACCCCACCGGTCTAGCTTCAGACTGAGGATTTGAAAGATTATTAAATACAAAATATAGGAAATTTGGATTATCGCTATTCAAATATTGGAAATCTGATTGTTTTTCTGTCCTTTTCTTTTGACATACAACTCAGTCTCTACCACACTTATGCTATAAAAGGACTAGTATATAAACATTCAACGACTAAGATTAATTGTATATTACTCAAGACTTCACCTGTGGTATAGGTAGTATATGTGAGTAGTATAAGAATATTATCGATAAAAAACACAAATGACATCATTATTATATATTTTTTGATACCAGTATAAAGTTATAATATTATTAAGGCTGAAAAGATCAAAATAATTACTAGATTATCCATAAATATTAGTGGTTAGATCTTTACTATATTAGTATACTACTAAGTGAGCATCGTAGAAACACTCTAAAATAAAACCCATGTACTCATTCCTGACAGGAATTGCGGCTCGGCGAGTCGAAGATACGGCGGTGGCTTTGCGGCGCAGCAGAGGGAGTCCGGTGCACGCAACAAGCGTTGTTGGTTGGCCTGGCGAATGGAGGCCCATCCCAACTAGACCCAAAATATCGGCCGCTTCCGTCAATCAATCATCGAGGGGATCGCAATCAGCAGCAGCAGTTGCTGAACGCAAGCAATCTCCTTCTCCTGCCTTGCCGCACTTTCCACATTTAATCCTTTTTTTCAAAAAAAAATTGTTCACAACGTCAAGGTAACACATTAATCATTTAATAACTCATTTTTTTTATGTTAGCATCGTGACGTCGAGACGTGTTATCTCGACGCTGTGAACGTGACGCCGACCCCTGAGGTTAAAAATACAATTCGTTCGTTCAAAGATCTAAACATGATTTTTTTATAAAAAGAACCAAAATGAAAAAAGTGCTGGCCTACCTTGCTACTGCTACCCGTATCTGCTAGTCCTCAAGTAGACAAGTACTATCAACAATAAAGTGGCCTATCACATTGTGACTTCTATATCTCGAGGTCTTTCGGACCAAGTTTTGCATCAGATTTGCTCCTGGAATTAATGAAACTATAAAGCCTCCATGCTGGCATTTCCTTGCACATAGTGAATTTGCTCCGTGGTGTGAAATTACTACACATACATGTATAATGCATTTTGATGAGCACCAAAGAGAAAGGAAAATCTTCCGCCTGTTCGCTTAACTTATGCTAATGGCTTATGCAGATTCGTTGTGAGAGAAAAATACTGTTGACTAATGGCTTATATTGATTCGTTGTGAGGAAAAAATACTATTGGCTGATGGCTTATGCTGATTCATTGTGAGGAAAAAATACTATTGTCTCCATGGTATCAATTCACAAAGTACCAAATGAAACTGACCTATTCGTTGCTCTATAATACACAGTGCCGCCCGCCGCATGACCCCCTTCGGGAGGTCGGAAGTTCGATCCCTACGGGAAGCGAATTTCCAGGCAGACGCACAAATGTGCGATGGTTGAGCGGCCGGTGTGGCCCTCCCAGTCCGGGTTACCTGGGAGTCTGTCCGTTGAAAAAAAAAATCCTCGCTTGTCCCATACCAAAGCACAGGTCTAAGGTCGGCCTAATCTCACGTATGCTGCGGTGCCGCTGTGTATGGGTGGAGTAGGGGTTCGGGGATTTTCTCGACCTGTGTGAGAAGGTCTTTTTCTTAATACAATATCGTGGGGGTGGTCCTACCCTCTGCAGGTTGAGTTTTTTTTATAACATGGACATTAAAGTTCTGATAAAAAAATATTTCCCTGGAAGCAGACAATATGGTACGGACAGTTCGTGTTTCTTATTGAAACTCCATCTTTCTCATTTGAGGTCTAGCGATGTGCTGCTCCATTAGTTTCATGAACCTGCAAAACAATGCAATTGCAATCCATTTGCTGAATTTATGGTACAACTGATCAAGCCCCACAAGGTTATCCTCTTCAATGATAGTATTAGAAATCTCAGCGATTTTAATTTCCACCCATAGTCTATGTTGCGATATCCATATATGACTCCAATATAGTCTTTTCTCATCTTATATTATTTATTATTATTCTAATACACCTAACAGTGTAGACTTTTTCTAGTTCCAACTGATTAATGTTGCAATTTATAGTACCTCTAGATGAACATGGTGACTTATTATTTTTATTTCAAAAATATCTACTAAACACATAGATGCAGGTATCGAAATATTTTTACTTCAAAATTTATGAACTAACTAATTATATCCACATGGGTTAGTTTTTACAAGTAATTTGCTTATAAATATGAACGGAAAATTAAATACCATTTTCATTATTTTTCTTTAAATTTAGTTACAATTGTATTTTGACATAGACTCTTTATTTCTCCATTTTGCTTCAAATATGAATTTAGCTTCAAATTAGCTTTAAATATGAATTGGTCTATTTATTAAGCGTAATCAACATGTACCCTTTGAATTAACCTAGACTATTATACTATCATAAAAATCAACTGTGTAAATAATTACTTTTTACTAGCATGGTAATTTCAAGACATATTTAAAAACTTACTAGCTAACTAATTATCTTCTACATGTGCTCTTTATGTAAGATTAATTTGCTTCCCAATTAGTCTTTCAACACAGAAGGCAGAACAATGAAAGAGAACAGAGGAAATTAAAAGGGAACACACTTTGACTTAATTATTTGGAAACTAAATTAAACGGAAAAGCTTCTTACATCAATTGTAGTGGCTTCCGTGCCTACTTTCACAGTACCTGCAGGCAAACGGGTCCAATTTATTTAGTACTATTACACCTCATGGAACGGAAAAACCACTAGCTAGTTGCTCCTCAGCTCAGCTCAGATGGAGATGCTGTTGGGGATGCCCTTGGCGGTGATGCCGGCGGCATCACCCTTCTTGTCAGAGGTGTTGGGATAGAGCAGCGTGTAGGGGAACTTGGCTGGGCCGCTGCGGTTCTTGAGCCGCGAATCGGCGTTCATGCTCACCACGCGCTTCTCTATCTCCGTCAGCCGTGCGCCGAACCGCTTGAACGCCTCCTGCGCCATGGCGTCCGACGTCCACTCCGGCGTGTCGCGCTGGCCGAGGTAGACCTCGTCGGAGGAGTGGCTGGACAGGATCTCCAGCAGCGAGATGCCGACGAGGGCCTGGAACTGGCTGGTGATGGTGCGCACGAACACCTTCTCGGGGTTGTGCTCCAGCTCCGCGTACTCCTCGGTGCCCGGCTCCGGCATCGGCTTCCGGCTAACCGACGGCCGGTTCGGGAGGTACCCCGCGTACGGGTACTGCCCGAAGTTGACGGCGGCGTGCAGCGCCGACGCGATCCAGATGATGGTGGCGCAGGCTTTGGTCAGCTCCGCCACCGTCTGCATCGCCGGCCACCATGGCTCGTCCTTGAGGTCGGCGTGCCCGACCTCGCGCACCTCCTTCCACCATGCCTGCAGCTCGACGTCGGCCTGCAGGATGCCATCGTTGGGGTAGTAGATGACCAGGTACTCCGTCACCCACTGCTCGATGGCGTGCCAGATCGCCAGCCCGTCCGATGCGTACGGGTAGTCTTCGACCAGCAGCTTCACCTTGTACGGGCTCGATGGGTCCGGCACCGCCATGCCTCTGCATAGATCATTACACATTCGCAACTTATCATTCTGCTTTGATATCGTTTTGAAACGGGGCATGCGATCGATGCATTGCAGGAGACTAATTAATTAACTAACCTCTTGATCAGGTCATCGGGGAGAGCCTGCTCGGTGAAGTTCCAGCTCTTGTAGATGACGGAGGACATCTCGAACGCGTGGTCGCGGGGGAAGACGGTGGTCTCGAAGATGCCGCCGGCGTTGACGAGCATCTGGCGCGCATTGGAGTTGATGTTCATGGTGTCGCGGTAGTGCGGCAGAAGCAGCTTGTACACAGGGTGGGTCACGCTGAGCTGCCGGTTGGTGGCGATGACGAATGGCTCCATGACGGCGTGGGTGTTGAGCCAGTGGCTGATCAGCTGGTGCCAGCAGTAGTCGTTGACGTTGGCGTAGGCCTTGGCGAGGTGCCACACCCAGGCTTCGGCGCCGGTCGTGGATGTCGGCGTGTACACCGTGCTCTTCGCGGCGGTGATGCCGTCGCTGAGCTCGGGGAGGCTGAGCTCGATGGCCACCGGCGCGAGCGTGCCGTCGCCGCGCAGGAACAGGAGGGTCCTGGTGGCGTAGATGAAGTTGCCGTCCAGGCTGTTGATTCTGAGCAGGAACGGCATGAAGTTGTCGTGGTGGTCCAGGATGTAGAGCCGGTTGCCGTCCAGCGCCTGCTGCACGGTGAGGCCCTCGAGGTTCTTGTCGATGTGAGCCGCCGTGATGGTGCTCGTGTGGTCGCCGTACTTGCTCGTGTCAAGTGTGCTTCTCGGAGGGAATTCCTGATCGAATACCACGAACAGATCGAATTGTTAGGCAAGCCATATTCAAGTCTCAATGTCCAAGGGTCTTGATCGATCGTTGACTCACGGCGAGACGCTTGATGAGCATGGGGTTCACGCCGGCGAGAATCTCCCGTGCAAACTCCTCGTCAGTCATCCAAGCTGTCTTATCCTCTGCGTGCATATATATATATATATATATATATATATAGCCACACCACAATAACTGAGATCTCACTGATTACTTGCTCGGCGCAGAGATCGATGAATAAGCAAGCTGACCTTTGATGATCTGCGGCATGGGGAGCTTGAGGAGGTAGTCGCCGCCGACGGGTAGGACATCCTTGACGAGCTGGAGCGGGAACTGCTTCCGGAGCTCCTCGAGGGCAGGGATCTTGGGCAGCTGGATCCCGCCCTCGTAGAGCCTCATGATGTCCTTGAAGGAGTCGAACTCTCCCGGCGACAGGTCCACGTAGGTGCGGATGGCCGGCACGACGGCGTTCACCAGCGCCTTGATCGCGTACCCGTAGAAGTCCGACTTCTTGATGTGGCCGAAGCGCTCGTCGCGCGGCACGTAGATGTCGCCGTCCACCAGCGTCAGCCTGCTCTCGCTGCTGGGGTCTGCAAATCGTGCCGATAGCAAGTTAACATATTTATTATATATATATATATAGGGAAAATACATTCTACACGCGCGTGTAGCTACACCCGCTGTTAATTTTCTGTTCCACGCGCGCATCAAGCCAGCCCGTCGCTTTACCGGATACTGAACCAATAGACCCGTTAGTGAGATGATCGCAAATTTGTTTCTTTGTTGCGGATATCAGGAGACGTTGGTTCTTATCCACTCACCGAGGCATTGACGCGTCCTTCTCCGCGCTCTCGTCTGACGGCGGCGGCGGCGACCAAGAGCTGAATTGCTCGTCCTTGTGCCCCGCGGCCAGGCGGCCGTGAACAGGTATGAGCCCATACTTATCATAATATTGGTGATTGATTCAATTTGATAATCACAAATATGCTGCTCCGTCCCCATATAGATCATCGCTGCCTAAGAGAAGTTCTCATCCTTGCGGGTACCAAACTTTCTTCTACATCCAGGAGCAGTCGGCGGGGGCGACGAGCTCATCTTGGTTCTGCTCGTGTAATTGTTGTCCAGGAACACCACGGTGAACAGATATGTCATATGTGACAATACCTCCTCTGATGTCCTGCTTCCTTTCATCATCAGACCGCGCCATTATATTCACTCATTCATTCTGTTCCTGACGTTGATTTTCTACTAGGGGATTCTGGCGATCTATCTGCTAGTTCATTACCATGATAGAGATTTACATGCGCCCGGTGTCTATGTACCGTCGGAGAAAATCTGACCGATTAATGCGTTCATCCTTAATCCTACTCTCCTAGCTTGCATCATCCAGATTGATCAGGAAAATGTCCGAGGCATCTCCTCACCTCTGCTGCTGGCGCTAATGCTAATTGGTGTTTGTGCCGCCGTTCCGGCCAGGTGTTGGTTTCACCTCGACGCGACTGCACTGGTGTCACATGGTTACAAGCTTTCGATCAGGGTGCATCTCTGTGGTAGTTCGACAACGTCGCTGGCAGGATGAGCAACTAAAAATATTCAAATACTACTAGCTACTAGCTTCTTTTCTTACTATACGTATTAAGATATGCCCTTCATCCGCTGTCTATGTACATGTACATAATATTTTCATTTTGCAGTCTGTCAAAATATTATTTATTGTTACTCTCGGTCTTGTCAACACAATCAATACTAGGCTTCTACATGTATGTATATATGCTCCTACTTCAATATAAACATGTATTGACGTATGTACTCATACTTCATAGAAGCATGTATGTGCTCATACACCCCTAGCTTATACATGCATGTATGTGCTCATACTTATTTCACATCCATACTCAATCACATAGTAGCATATATAGTTGTATAGTCTATACTCCCCAAAGTATACTCCAAAGAAAATTTCTAATATACCTTGAGAGTATATATACTTCCTCAATAATACTACTCCTAAAGATAAATGCTGATAATACTAGTTCACGCATTATACTTAGCTTTTACGTACACAATTAATTAGTATATTACTCGCAAATTAAAGTACTACATTCAAAAATAGTGGCCGCATACTATGATTTTAGTGACACTGTATTGTTCAGCGAACACATATCCTTTGAAAATTAGTATGTAGTATGTACTCATACTCTTAATATATATATATGAATTAACATACTTCAGTAGATCCGCATAGTATGCGGCAGGTGTAAAAATTATAATTTTATTTGTTCCATAATTAAATCAAGCTGGTAGTTGCATCTTGCATGCGCATGCATGCAAGGACGCGGCCATGATGGTTGGATCCTAAAAGTTAGCTGAGCCATGCTCCCGCTAGCGGGTGGTGGTACTTCTCCGTATAAACTCATTAGCAGATGGATGTAGCTAACGTGAGTGTAGAAAAAACTCGTCATATATATATATCGGAGGCGCGCGCACCGGTCTTGGTGGGCTTCCGGCCGGTGCGGCACCGGCGCGGGTAGGGGTGGTCCTCGGAGCCGCCGAGAATGGGGCGCGGGTTGCCGCTGTCAGGCAGGCCGAGGTCGTTGTAGACGTCGTAGCGGTAGACGCGGTCGTGTTCCTGGTACGGGCCCTGCTGGTCGTCGCCGCGCAGGTTCCGGAGCTCGTCGTCGCGGTATGGCTTCAACGCCGCCGGCATCTGGCTCGGCAGGTACGTCTGCAATGCATCCCCGGCCATGACTTATGAGTTCGTACGTGTTGGCGATTCACGTCGATCGGAGGGTGGAGGAGCATTACAAAAAATATATATGTAATATATATAATATATATACTGACGTCGTTGGCGAAGAAGACGCGGTTGTAGCGGTACTTGAACTGCGGGTAGACCCAAGAGTTGGCGACGAAGACGACGGTGCCATGGCCGGGGACGTCGTCGAGGGTGATGGTCTTGAGGAAGAACTCGGAGGCGTGGTTGTTCTTGACGATGATTGCGCCCGGCACGCCCAGCTTCTCCACCTCCCACTCGAAGGTGACGCCGAACTTGGAGTCGCTGGACGTCGTGAGCGACGGCAGCGCCGTCAGCCACTGCTCCAGGCTCGCCTCCGCGCACACCTTCCCGCGGTTGCCGTTGTCTGCACGAGCTCCGCCGGCCGCCGCCATATAAGCTCGATCCGGTGGTCAGTGTAAAACTAACCAAGGCATATATGCGCATGAAGGAGAGAGAGAGAGAGAGAGAGAGAGAGAGAGAGAGAGAGAGAGAGAGAGAGAGGAATTGAAGAGGCCTCCCGCGGGCCCGGGCAAATGCTCACTTGGGTCGACGACGGTGGAGCTGACGAGCTGGCAGGTGACGCCGCGGCCGAGGAACTCGGAGATGTTGTCGAAGACGGTGGCGCCCACGCTGGTGACGTCGAGGCCCAGGACGCTCTTGCGCATGAGCACCACCGAGCCCTTGAGCCGGCCATTCTTGTTCCCGGTCAGGCCACCGATGATCCCTCCGAACATTTTCGGTTCAGCTAGCTAGCTAGCTCTTGCTACTACTACGTTCCTAGCTAGCTTATTAGAACAGATTGCTGCAGGCTTCACGTACAGTGGCTTTGTTTTTGGATTGCTTGCTTGCTGTGGATGTTGTGTGAGACCTCGGTGAGTCTGCCGGCTATTTATATAGAGCCAGAGGTGAGCTGAATTCATGGAGATAGATATCAACTCGCCATTTAGAAGAAGATAATGATGGCCTACCTACCTGCGTGCGCGGATAGCCACTCCTGCTGCTCTCTACTAGCTAGCCAGCTTTGCAGCTCGTGTTGCACGCGTGTATGTGCGTTGCATGCATGGGATCGAAATGCTTAGTCACTCCTAGTCCTAGATTATTGTATTTATCAATCAGACATGGACCATGCGCGCGCGGACTAATTTGATTGTCTAGCGTTACGACTTCTATTGAGCCGAAAGGAGAGGTCCGTATGTAATTTGTTTATTCGATGACAATGTGGCACAAACGCATGTGCGCAAACTACACTTAGACACCCGTGAGCGCTCTCATACTATCTCTGTTCTTTTTTTCACGTCACATTTATTTTTCCTAAATCAAACTTATCAAATCTTGAGATAAAATTTACAGAAAAAAGGCATTAAAGCAATTGGCGAACGTACTCGCCATTTTTCATTCCCATGAGATGCACGAGTTAGGTGTTGGGACTTGGGACGACGTAGATTGAAGGAAGACCTTATTATCTCCAATCCTGCACGGCCCGACACGTACGTCCACCAGTCGCCAATAATGGTTGCTGTCGTGCCGCGGCAAAGTCCATGTTCCAGCGTACGTTATATGTTTTTTTCCCTTTCCATGTCCTATCACATTGAAATGTAATTGTCTGCAGGTTAAATGTATTTGAGAACCTTAACTATTTTAAAAAATATCATAGAAGTGTAAGTTTTATCCTTTATATATTTTAATTAGTATAAACCAACCTCTTTACTATCTAAACCGGTGAACTAATCATCTCATCTCGGCTTAATAATATAGTTTAGTGCAATCGTATACCAATTTATGCCACGCAGTCAGCTAGCTATTATCTAGTTAGCCACGTCACACCCTGACTAATCCATGATAGTGTGCCATCTGAATTCTAAATCAGATCCATCCTCCACCAACAGCCCAACAAATAACAATAAGGAAAAAGTCCACTTCACCCCCTAACCTATGAGGGGTGGAACACATCACCCCTTGACATATGAAAGTGGATTTTTACCCCCTCAACTTTCTAAAACCGGACAAATCACCCCTAAAGCAGTTTTGAAAAATCATAATAAATCACAGAAAAATCATAAAATAGAAAATCAAATTGTGTTGGACTCCAAATGAGTAGATCTATGTAGTGAACATATAATATGGTATGCTTTAGTATATTTTTTACAGCTATGAAGAAAAGCATAGATCTAAAGTTACAGAAAAAATGTACTAAAACATTCTGTATTATATGTTCACTGCGTAGAACTACTAATTTGAAGTCCAACACAATTTGATTTTTTATTTATGATTTTTCTGTGATTTATTATGATTTTTCAAAACTGCTTTAGATGATGATTTGTCCGGTTTTAGAAAGTTCAGGGGGTAAAAAATTCATTTTCATAGGTTGGGGAGTGATGTGTTCCACCCCTCATAGATTGGGGGTGAAATAGACTTTTTCCTAACAATAATAGACCAGAAACACTAGCAATGCGAGTATTCCATTAAATTTCTTGCATGTGAGCTATATTATACTCTATGGTGTCGATGGTTAAGTGCAGAGGCCAATTCCTTGCTTGATGTTATAATCACGGAACTAGCTCATCCTAAGATATCTCTAGTAGAATTCTAAAACAACAATACATTTGCAGCTATACATGAAGGACAGAGAACTATAAGGTCAGGGTGTGACGTGTCTATGTAGACATTAGTCAGCTTATTATGAGGCATAAACCAGTATTAGATTGAATTAAACCATTGTTAAGCTGAGATGGAGATGATTAGTGCACCGTTCAGATAGTTAAGGGGTTGGTTTGCACCAATTAAAATATAAGAGATGAAACTCACACTTCTATAATATTTGAAGGATGAAAAATACGTTTTTTCTAAAAAAATCCAAAGCTCATTTGCAGTTATAAGCTACAGTTTTTTATGTATAAACCATGCGTGTCTCATCCGTTCTTATGAAAAAAAGATAGATTTCAAAGGTTTTTCTTTTATCCTGCAGGGAAGGAGGCTTGGCAACCAATGATGGTGTGACTCAGAGTGGTATTGTATGAAGACCCATCCTACACACCTAAAGCCCTAAACACTTGAACACGACATGATGCAAGCACCACATCAAGCAATTCCAGGCCGATGTGGTTGGCACGGCATCCACGTCCTGCTGCGTCACGAGATGCCACTAATTAATCGTAGACCGCATGCATGAACGATCAATAATTTCGGCCAGAGGAGTTAGCATGAAACAGGAACTTGAAGAAAAATGCTACTACAGTCTCCTGACTTCGCGTCGCCTAGCAATGATATTTCTAGCCGTGAACTTTTTGCATGCAATGTCTTTTCTCGCTTTCACATGCACGTGTACATGAGCAGAAGTGGTACAATAATCGAAGCCATCACCCGGCATTATGGCTGTACGTACTCGTGTTTCTCTACTGGCTTCCTCTAAACAGAATATTTATCCTGATCATCGAGATTTTTTTCTCTATCTCAATTTTTCCCGCACCTATCTCTCCCCTATACTCTCCTCTATCCCAACTACCAAGTGGAGCCCACTCATTTTTAATCTTTTCTTCCCCGCTCTCTCTCTCCCTCCCCCGCTCTCTCTCTCTCTGCCTGGAGCGGCGGCTAAGCACTCACGGCGGCGGGCGGGCAGGCGGCAGCCGGCGCCCCGCGTTGGTGGGCGCGCGAGCAGGCCGGCGGGCGGCGGCACAGGCGCGGCGCTGGGCGACGGCAGCCGGGCGGCGGCGGCGGCGGCTGAGCGGCGCGCGCACTCCTCGGCGAGCGCCCCTAGCGCGGTGGCTTCGCGATAGGCGGCGGCGGTGGCGGCCGAGCGGTGCGCGCACTCCTCGACGAGCGCCCCTAGTGCGGTGACTTCGCGATAGGTGGCGGGCAGTGGCCGGCGCACAGCGTGGTGAGCAACGGTCAGCGCCGTGACGCGCGGTGGCAGCAGAGCGGGGCGGCGGCCAAGGCGGGACAGTAGCCGGCGGGGTGACAGCCAAGGCGGGGCGGCGGCCTGGTGGGGCGGCGGCCGTTGAGGATTAGGGGCGGCTACCCAAGCAGGGTGGCGGCCATGGAGGAGCAGGGGTGGCAGGCCAAGCGGGACGATGACCGTGGAGTAGTAGGGGCGGCGGCCGCCCCCACCTCCCCTCCGCGTCTTCCTCCGCCGCTGGCCCCTCCCTCCTTCCCCTCCGCGAAGGCGTAGGAGATCGCCGCGACGGCGATGGGGCCGGCGTGCGGAGTTGACGGGCGGCACGGATGGGGCGGCGGAGCACGGTAAGCGCGACGGCGGCAAGGAGTGCGGTGGGCGGTTGGGACCGCACGGACCCCACACCACGTCGGCGTTTCGCGTAGCTCCGCCATCGCGCTGCGAATGGCGGAAGCCGAGCACCCGGCATTTTATCGTGGTCTTTGGCGTGCCCCGGTGCGGAAGTTTGTTACGGCAAAATCTCCTGGAGGGAAATTTACCGGCCCCGGTGCGGGCAGCCTAAGCCCGAGTTATATCAAACCAGAGGAGACACAATGCGTAAGATAGATTCCACCGGTGACGAGGCATGGATTGACAAAGAAGTTAAGTGCACGCACAGCAGCAGGCGTGATTCACGACCAGCTAACGACGTGCGGAACTAGAGACAACAGATCGAAGACGTGATTCACGAATCAGGACCACTAGCAGCTAGCTTGCGCTTGATTTTTCTTTTATCCATTTGATTGCCAAAGCGCATTCCAAGGAGGTTAAGTGTACGTCCTTATTTCCAAGGATGGTGTGGAAAGTTTGGGCACCAGCGACAGCGAGATGCAAATTTTTCATGTGGCTACCGCATAACAGGGTGTGGACTGCTAATAGGTTACTTATGGGGAGAGTGGCCAAATTCTTATTTCTGCCCTCTGTGCCGAACGAATATTCTCTGAATACCACATCTCTCAAGCAATCTGGAGGGACGATGGAAGTCGTGTATGAAAGATGCATAGAAAAATCGTGTTTTGTCCGGGCTCAATTGCTTGTTGTTTTTGTCCATTTTACCTTTCATTGGCGAGTTGTGAGTTGAGGTAACAAAACGATGCCCTACACCCTAACTTCCATTAACATTTTTAGGTAATAAAGGAAGTGAACACATTATCCATCTCTGTCAGACGTGCAAAAGCCTTGTTCATCGTCATGCTAGGGCAGGTTGTCCGTTGAAAAATAAAAGCCATATAGTGCTTCAGATATCAACTCAAACACACATAGCCTATTACACTGAAGACCCATTCTTGATTTTACAAAAGAAAAATAGTTATGACCTCCATCACTTGGAATGTCATATGTCCTCCGTTCCTTTTGCATGTGCCCAATAAAAGATTTTATTTTTATCCTGGGAAATGGTCACCACACCGCCTTCTGGTTGGATCACTGGATTGGCCATGCACCTCTTGCGCAAATGATGCCCGCTCTTTTTGTCTCATACCACCAGAGAACCAACATCACTGTTCATGCTGCTTCCACTGCGCCTCACTGGGACTTGCACCTGCAGAGTCGGCTCACCAATGCTGCTGCCCAAGAGTTATCCCTACCCAATCAGGCTTTGCAAATGGTGCAGCTGAACCCCGAGGTGCCGGATATCCGCGGTTTCGGCCCCCTAAGGGCACCCGCAATGGTTGCAGAGAGCTGCTCTCTATAACAATGTCCATGTAGGATATAACAAGTTTTATAGATGACCTTTGCAATGGTTGTGCTATAGCATTAATTTTGTGTGGGTCCCGCACTCCAACCTCATCTTCTTCCTCTTCACTCTCACGCCACCTCTCTCCATTTTTTAGATAAAGGAACACTTTCCGGTTCCAGCCTCAGCATTCCAGGGAATGCTCACAGCCATTGTCTACAAACAAGCAGTCATTAAACTGCACCCAAAGGACACAAAACCTAAACCCTGCACCAGAACGCATGCATACGCCCTGTCTACAGGCAGACCCAGCAGGACTCCTGCTACCATTGACCGACCAAACGAAAAAAACACAGGTCCCAGACCCAAGTCAAGGTACAGGCACCCACACTCCACCAAGACAATTAACAGAGACATTCTACCGAAGCACCAGACTACCAGCAACAGAGACATTCTACCGAAGCACCAGACTACCAGCATCTAGTTCAAAATTCGCCTTCGGTTATTCCATCCACTATTGTTGAAAAACTTCAGCATCAGTGCCTCTATCTTGCAGCAACTTTTCTTCAAAATGTTTTTCTCCTCCTCCTTGGATAGGATAGACCAGCTCCTAATCCAAAACGTTCCCTTAAACATCACCTGCAAAATTGAAGTAGACATTGATTTTTGGAATACCAACTCATTCCGACAGAGCCATAAGACCCAACAAAATGCTGCCACCCCAATTATCACTTGGTTCCTCTGCTTAATTGAAAAACTTCTAAGCCACGAACCAAAAAGGTTAGAAAAACTTGTAGGTGTTCTAATACCGAAAGCAACGCTAATTGCCATCCACATTAATCTAGCCATTGGACATTCAAAGAAGAGATGTTGTATCGTTTCCTGTTCGCTACAAAAATAGCACCGCGTGCATTCCTTCCATCTCCTTTTAGCAAGATTATCTTTGGTCAATATTACTCCTTTTCTAAGATACCATAGGAAGATTTTTATTTTTAAAGGTATTTTAGCCTTCCAGGTACAACAATCAAAAGGAATTCCCGTCCCCATTATTATATCGTTATACATAGATTTTGTGGAGAAGGACTTGCTAGCAGTCCATATGAATGAATCCTTATTATCATTAAGCTGTACAGTGAGGATACTCCCCACTAACCTTAGCCAATTGTTCCTATTTTCTCCCACTAATGCCCTTCTAAAAGAGATATTTAATGGGGTCGTACTTAGCACTTGAGCCACTGTAACGTTCTTTTTCCTCACAATGTTATATATGGATGGAAATTTTCTCATCAACGGCTCATCACCAAGCCACAGATCCTCCCAAAATCTAGTTTGGGTTCCACTCTAAGTTTTAAACCTACCTCTTTCCATAACCAATCTTTTGACTTCCATTAAGCCAGCCCAAAAATGCGAATCCCCCCTTTTCTTCTCCACCTGAGATAAAGTCTTGTCTTTCATATATTTTTTCTTGAGGATTTCCTGCCACAAACCCTCCTCATTTGCCAACTTAAATAGCCACTTGCCTAGCAAGCATTTGTTTTGTATATCCAAGTCTACAATGCCTAACCCCCCAATGCTCTTAGGTTTGTGGAGAATACTCCACCTAGCCAATCTATACTTCTTCCGGTGTTCATCACATTGCCAATAGAATCTTGATCTATAATAGTCTAGTTTTTCCAGAACACCTCTAGGGATTCTGAAAAAGGACATCATGAACATTGGTAGACTTGATAACACCGAGTTAATTAAGACTAATCTCCCACCTGCTGAAAGCAACTTGCCTTTCCAACTACTGAGTTTTTTCTGAAACCTCTCTTCCACCACCCTCCAATCTTTATTTGCGAGTCTACACGGGCTCATCGGGATCCCTAGGTATCTAAAAGGAAGGGTCCCTTCTTTGCACCCAAATATTTGTACATACTCCGATGCTCTTTCCTTTGTCTCCCCAAAACTAAACAACTCACTCTTATGGAAGTTGATCTTTAAGCCTGATAACTTTTCAAAAGCACAAAGTACGAATTTCAAGTTCTTGGCTTTTTCTAGATCATCGTCCAGAAATAGAATTGTATCGTCTGCATATTGCAAAATTGAAATGCCGTCCTCCACTAAGTGAGGTACCAAGCCATCGAAGTAATACAAATTTTTTAACCTTTCAATTAAAACAGCCAGCATGTCAGCTATTATATTGAAAAGGATAGGCGACAAAGGATCCCCTTGTCTCAAGCCTTTCTTAGTCTGAAAATAATGACCCACATCATCATTCACCTTCACACCAACACTACCCCCTGTGACAACATTTTCTATCCATTGACACCATTTTCCTGAAAAACCTTTCATCCTGAGGACCTGTTGCAAAAATTCCCAATTGACTTTGTCATATGCCTTCTCAAAATCTAACTTGAGAATGAGGCCTTTTTGTTTTTTCCTCTGTAGCTCATGAATGGTTTCGTGTAGGATTACCACCCCTTCTAAGATATACCTTCCAGGGAGGAAGGCCGTTTGAGATGGTTTGATAATCTTACATGCTAAAGTAGATATCCTGTTAGCCAGTACTTTAGTAAAAATCTTGAAACTAACATTGAGCATGCAAATCGGTCGATACTGCTGAATTTTCCTAGCCTCTTGCTCTTTTGGAAGCAATGTTATGATTCCAAAATTGAGACAATAGAGAGGGAGGCCACCATCATGAAAGTCTCTAAACATGGCCATTAGGTCATCCTTAATGAGACTCCAAAACACCTGGTAAAATTCAGCCGGAAATCCATCGGGCCCAGGGGCTTTGTTGTATTTCATCTGAAAAATAGCCTCTCGAACCTCCTTTTCTGAGAATTCCGCCTCCAGCATATCATTTTCTGTGCTGGTGACTTGTTTGATATCCCCCACCATGGACTCATTCAATGATAATCCGTGATCCTCTGGATTTCCAAATAGGCCTTTGTAGTAATCTCTAATATACTTGTTCAGCTGCTCCTCCCCTTCAATTACTCCTTCCTCCTGTTCTAGTCGAAAAATTCTAGTTTTCCTTCTTCTCCCATTTGCCACCATCTGAAAGTATCTTGTGTTATTGTCCCCTTTTAACATTTTCGTGGTCTTAGCCCTTTGGAACCATCTTATCTCCTCTTCTCTCATAAGTTGTGTAACTCTCTTCTTTATACTATTCTTAAGATCCCATTCTTGCTGGCTTAGCAGCTGGGACTCCTCCTTTTTGTCTAGCTCCTCAGCTTTCCTCATTAATTCCTGCCTTTCTTTTTTATATGCCCCGTTCCTGTTCTTTGCCCATCCTCTTAAGAACTGACTTAATCTTTTAATTTTATTCTGCCATCTTTGCATAGGGGTCCCCCCTCTATTTTCTTTGCTCCATACCTCCGAGACCACTTCAAAGAAACCATCTTTGAGCAACCAACCCAGTTCGAACTTAAAGGGTGGCTCACTCTTACCCTTGGTCTTTTCCCCCGCTGTGAGGAGAAGAGGAGTATGATCAGAAACTTCCCGATTAAGCGCTTGTACTGTCGCTAGCGGGAAGTTCTGCTCCCATTCGGTGCTTATCAACACCCTATCCAATTTCTCAAATGTAGGAATCTTGCGAGAGTTTGCCCAGGTAAACTTACGACCCGACATTTCAATCTCCCGTAGATCCAAACTATCAATGACAGCATTGAAGAGAAATGGCCATCTCTCCTCAAAACGATCATTGTTCTTTTCCACACTACTTCGGATAATATTGAAATCTCCCCCTATACAAAGTGGGAGTTTCTCACTTTTGCACGCTTGTACCATCTCTGTGAGAAACGCTTCCTTGAACTCGGGTTGGGCTGCCCCACAGACAGCCACCAGAACCCACTTAAAATCTGTCTTTCTATCTCTCAGCTTAAATTTCACAAAGAAGTCACCGTCATCAATGCTCCCAATATCCATCGCATCAAAGTTCACTCCTAACAAAATACCCCCGGACCTCCCTCGTGGTGGTGTCCAATGCCATACAAAATTTCTTTCCCCACTAAAATTATTTAGTGCGTCTTGGGAAAAATCTTTTTTACATGTTTCCAAAAGAGCAATAAAATCTAAGTTATGCTCCCTGGAAGTATCCTTTAGGAATCTTGTTTTAGCCAAGTCACTAAGACCTCTGCTATTCCAAAAAATTCCTCTCATTTTGTACACTTATTAAAAAAATTGGCCCTTCTTAACTTGCAAGACTTTTTCAAACACGACTTAGCGTGAGACTTGCCATTACGAATACAACCATCAAGTTCACTATTTAAAGGGAAGCTTGATTCATCGAAAACTTCTTCCATAATTTCACCACACAAATTCTTTAACGCCATTCTTTCCACAGAATCAATACTTTCCTCCTCACTATCACTACTATACCCCTCCCTTTCCAAACCCCCAAAATCTACCACCTCTCTCTCTCTTTCTAGATCCAACACCCCCTGAAAGTTCTTATCTCTTTCCTTTCTAAATTCCCCAAATTTAATTCCTATTTGCTGCATATAATCTAAAGCAAAATCTTTGTTAACATTAATCAGAGAGTTAGAAAGAGAGTTACCTCCTTGGAACTCGAGATTCTTCCTGGCAGCCCTCTCCTCAGCTTTAGCTAGGATATGCTCATCCTTCGACTTCTGAAGTCTGGGACTTGCTCGGACCTGCTGTTTATTAGCTTCCGGGATGGCCGCTGCCCTCTTCATCTTGCTCTCTACCTCCTTTTCATTGCCATCCATATCCAGCTTTCCATCCACCATTATTTGTTGTTGATCCTCCTCTTCTTCCCCCATGACCTTATTTGCTAACTCATCAATTACATTATCAGCAGCCATGTTTGCAATCTCCACAGCTTTCTCCCTCAAAAACAACTCAAATTCCCCCTCCGACATGTTCTGGGCTTTTTCCTTCCATGATGTAAACACCATGGGGCTGACCATGCTCTCCATGGCTGTCTCCTCTCCCACCTCGCTGTCCACCTCCATCTTCTGTTTTTTATTCACTCTCTCTTGCCCCTCCTCATCTTCCTGTAACCCATCCTCTTCAACACTGTCTCCACCCAACTCCTTTCTCCTCCCATCCCATTCAAAAGCAGCCTCCTCTCCGTGCTCATCGGTTCCCCACTTCTCCACCTCAAACTCGAGCTCAAAGTAATGATCCCCGATCACCACATCCAACTGATTCGGGATCAAACTCGGATTGAGGACAGCCACACAAATACGCCCAAAAACATTTTTTCTAGTGATTTCCATATCCACCACTTGAGTCGAACCAAGCATGGAACCAACCGCCCAAAGCTCAAGATACTCCCGAAGCTCCTTCCGGATCCCATACACCCTGACCCAAACCTGTGGTAACAGAAGACCCTCTACCTTTTCTTGCCATACTTCAAACTTGATCCTTGCCCCTGCTTGAACGGCTGCCCCTTTAATGTCAGCACCACCAAATGCCACTGCCCGCTGCAGCTCCACCTTAGATGGGAACTTAGCGAGGAAAGTATTCTCTTCATGATCAGTAAGTTCCCAAATCCATTTTTCTGGGAATAACCTCTCCAATTGCTTCTTCACTTCTTCCTTTGAAAGCTGCCCACCCTCCACCGAAATAACCGTTGTTCTTGATTCTTTCTTTGCCCTAGGAAGAGGGGCTCTCGGAATATGGTAAAAACCCAGCCCATGCACTGCGTAACCCACTGCATTTGCCACCAGCCTTGGCATCTTGAGAATGGGACATCTATAGTTTACATGGTCATGCTTATCGCAAATGACACAGTAAAGTTCCTCCTTGCAGTTGGCAGCTAGGTGCCCCCTCTTCGTGCAGCGGCCACACTTTGTCCCGGCCTTCGCTCCCCCAGCCTCCGCATCCTCACCCTCACCAGCCTCCTTCATCACAACATCCTCTCCCTCCCCTTCAAGCTGCTGCTGCTGCTGTGACTGTATCATCTCCTCAGCCCTCCGAGCATCAATGGTCTGTACAGCACCTTTGCCTAAATCCTTTTCATGCTGGCCTAACCCCCCAACAGCGTTACGACCACCATGGGGGTGCACAGGTCCAGTGGGTGCACGGCCACGAGCGGCATAGCCCCCACTAGCACCACCACCGCCTCTACCCCTGCCGCCACGACCATGGAAAGGGCCCCGACCATGTGCACCATATCTGCCCCCACCTCCACCTCTTCCATCAGAACCTCTCTGAAAACTCCCTCCTGCCGCCGCCGCCCAATCCATCTGCTGCCATCCTCGATTGTGGAACCCAGCCTCCACCCCCCTCGGCCAAAACCTTCTCTCTTGGTGAGGGTTCCTCTCAAACCGGTGCGCTCCAGACCTTTCCTGCCTCTCATCATGGTGCCGCCCCGCCATAGCTCGCGCCGCCCTACGAGCGTCGTTGCGAGGGGCAGTTGACAGAGTAGATGGGAAACGATGTAGGAGACGAACCGGTTTGCCTCCCCTCCTGAAAAGTTCTCCTAAGCCTGCTGTGCACCGAAACGTTTTGTGGGCCGCGACTCGGCCCAACTCGACCCTGGAGACAGGCCCAAACACTTTTGCTGTTACCGGCACCCATTGTTTGAATTTTGCATCTAGATCTCGCCGTCGGCAGCCTGTCTTCCCCATCTCCGGCGTTCCCCTGTGCGCATCCGGTGAGCTTAGCTCCTGCGCCAGGTCCGTCAACTTAGTGACAGAGTTGCCATTTCGTGATCTGCAATCTTTAACCCAAAGGTCCCCTAGGGACCTGGATTGGGTGGGTCTCACCGGCGGCAACGGCCCCCTCCACGGTTTACAATCTTTCAACCTCCGTTACATCTGCTTAGGACTGCAGCTCGAAGGCTTTACTAACCTGGCCCTTGCCCTCACAACCGGCTCCACCGCCCCCACATCGCCTTCCATTGTTGCACTCATGGTCGACCGAGAATCATTCTGCAGCCATGGCGACCCAGAGACACCCACCACAGCGGGTGCGTAACTTTCCTCTGCGGGAGCAGATTCTTCGTCGGAGCTCTCATAGTCTGCGAGTGCCCAGAAACGGGAGCCATTGCTCGCCCGCTTAAATCCTTCAAGGATTTCTGACGAGGAACCAACACTAGAGCTTGTCTCTCCCCCCTCCGGCCTCGATGTGAGTTCGTTGCTCAGAGGTGAAGCTTCTACGCTCCATCTGTCCGAGTCTGCAAAAACAATGGAACTCACCTCCGCCTCCTGCCGGGCGCACGCCGTCGTAGTCCGCGGCCGCGGCGCGAGCGTCAGTCTCCATCGCCGCTGCCCGTGTGCCGCCTCCCTCTTGTCGCTCGCCTCTCTCATCGTCACACGCCACCTCTCTCCATGGCCATGGCCATGGCGTCACCGTTGGACCCTACTCTGGCTGATTGGCTTCCGCCCCGACTGTCCTCCCTAGCGGCGCGCTGGCTACCGCGCCGCCGCACCGTGCTCTTGGCCGGTGCTGGCCCGTCGTCCTGCACGCCGCCTTGCAGTTGCAACTGCAAAGTCCTCCTGGCTCCCCCAGCATCTGCCTCCCCTCTATATATTGCTGGCTGATTTGTCCCTCTTCGTCCTCGACGGAGCGAGGAGCATCAGACAAGGCAACGCAAGATCCCAGCAAATCGAGCCACAGTTTAACTGCCTGCCAAGAACACAATCGAAGCAGCAGCTGCCCAATCAGGCCGATGGATCAACAACCGACGACAGACATGGAGAAGAAGGACGCGTCGTTGTCGGCCCTCCAGAGCAGCCTCTCTGTCTACCGAGCTCCGCTGGACCGCCTGTTGCCTCGGCTGCTGCTGCTGCTGCCTATGCTCATGCTGTTGCCTACCTATCTGATGATCACGCTGCCATGGAAATTTGGGCGTCCAGAATTCCTCCCAAATGCAGACACTTTCTATGGCTTATACATCGCTCAAGGCTCCCAGCAAAAGCGCTGCTGCATCACCGCCACGTCACTTCTTCTGCAGCGTGTACTTTCTGCTCCTTGCCGGAAACTCAAGAGCACCTGTTTCTCCGCTGCCCCCATGACATAGCCAATTAGGCAGCAGTTGGGGTTCCTAATGTGTCCCAACATCAACACTTTTAGGACCTTTGGCCTAGCGACGCCCTGTGGAATTCTGGTGCAAGCGAAGTGAGAAATATGGTGATCACTGCGGTCCTTTGGAACATCTGGAAGAACCGCAATGCCAAAGTCTTTAGGGAGCAGATTGTCCCGCCTCCTGCGGTTGCTTCCAAAGTGGCGCAAGACCTTCTCCTCTGGTTACACTGAGTTAAGGATCCAACCTCTAAAGTCAGACTCCGGGAGTGGAGTATCACTGTTGTAGCGGCTTCTAGTTCTATTACGTAGCACTGCTCTTGATGTCATTTTCCTTTCCCCCTCCACTTTCTCAAAGACTTAGATGTAATGCTTACCATCCTTAATGAAAAGTTCAGGTCGGCGTAAGCCTACCGTAGTGTTCCTTGAAAAAAAGATTTTATTTTTTATGACAATGACATAGATTTTCATTTAGTTTGTTGTCGTCATTTTTTTTTGCCCAAAGACGTCAATTGTTCTACCACGGGTCCTACCTCAAAATCCTACCTGCTATTGTTTTGTTCCACCCACTCTTCACATTTTTTGCAAATAAAGCAAACACCATGTGACCAGGACATTCACTTCATTTTTTATTGGGATACCAAAAGGGAAAACTTACAAAGTTGCAAGTCAAGCACACAACTAACACCTCCGATCGCACACGCCCAAGCAAGGCTACAAGCCTTTATTCTCATGGATGAAATGAAGCCGAATAGGAATCATCTCAGATGGAGATGCTGTTGGGGATGCCCCTGGCGGTGACGCCGGCGTTCTCCTTGTCGGAGGCGTTGGGGAAGAGCAGCGTGTAGGGGAACATGGCCGGGCCGTTTCGGTTCTTGAGCCGGGCGTCCGCGTTCATGGCCTCGACGCGCTTCTCGATCTCCGTCAACCTCGCGCCGAACCTCTTGAACGCTTCCTTCGCCCTGGCGTCGGACGTCCACTCCGGCGTGTCCCGCTGGCCGAGGTACACCTCGTCGGAGGAGTGGCTCGACAGGATCTCCAGCAGCGAGATCCCCACGACGGCCTGGAACTGGCAGGTGATGGAGCGCACGAAGAACCTCTCCGGGTCGCGCTCCAGCTCCTCGTACTCCTTCGTCCCCGGCTCCGGCATCGGCCGCCGGCTCACCGACGGCCGGTTCGGGTGGTACCCGCAGTAGGGGTACTGCCCGAAGTTCACGGCGGCGTGCAGCGCCGACGCGATCCAGATGATGGTGGCGCAGGCCCTGGTCAGCTCCGCCACCGTCTGCATCTCCGGCCACCATGGCTCGTCCTTGAGGTCGGCGTGCCCGACCTCGCGCGCCTCCTTCCACCACGCCTGCAGCTCCACGTCGGCCAGAAGCACGCCGTCGTTGGGGTAGTAGATGGCCAGGTACTCCGCCACCCACTGCTCGATGGCGTGCCAGATCGCCAGCCCATCCGACGCGTACGGGTAGTCCTCTACCAGCAGCCGCACCTTGTACGGGCTCGACGGGTCCTCAACAGCCATGCCTCTGCATTATCGGATAATATTTCCAACAATTTGGTTGTTAATTTTATTGCTCTTCTTAGTGATCATCAGTTATGCATCGATCTGGATGCCATGTCAGTGTCAAATATTTAATTTTTACCTCTTGATGAGATCGTTGGGGAGGGCCTGCTCGGTGAAGTTCCAGGAGCCGTAGACCTTGGAGGAGATCTCGAGCGCGTACTTGCGGGGGAAGACGGTCATCTCGAAGATGCCGCCGGCGTTGATGAGCTTCTGGCGTGCGAGGGCGTTGATGTTCATGGTGTCGCGGTAGTGCGGGAGCAGCAGCTTGTGCACGGGGTGCGTGACGCTGAGCTGCCGGTTGGTGGCGATGACGAAGGGCTCCATGACGGCGTGGGTGTTGAGCCAGTGGCTGATGCCCTGGTGCCAGCAGTAGTCGTTGACGTTGACGTAGGCCTTGGCCAGGTGCCACACCCAGGCCGCGGCGCCGGCGGTGGGCGGCGCCGGCGTGTACACCGTGCTCTTGGCGGCGGTGACGCCGTCGCCGCGGAGCTCGGGGAGGCTGAGCTCGATGGCCACGGGGGTGAGCGTGCCGTCGCCGCGGAGGAAGAGCAGCGTCCGGGTGGCGTAGATGAAGTTGTCGTCGAGGCTGTTGACCTCGATCAGGAACGGCATGTAGTGGTCGTGGTGGTCCAGGATGTAGAGCCGGTTGCTCTCCACCGCCTCCTGCACGGTGAGGCCCTCCAGGCTCCCCTCGATGTGCGCCGCCGTGATGGTGCTCGTCTGGTCGCCGTACTTGCTCGGGTCCAGGGTGCTTTTCGGAGGGAACTCCTGGTAATATCGATGGCACAGAGACAGTATTTACTACTAGTTGTTACTCCAATCCAATTAATTATAGCCAAGGAGGCATTCGATTCCGTGCTCGATCGATAATTAATTCACTCACCGTGAGGCGCTTGATGATCATGGGGTTGACGCCGGCGAGGATCTCCCTTGCGAACTCATCGTCAGTCATCCAAGCTTTCTTGTCCTCTGTATTCGAGCGAGAACAGATCGAGACGGCACATGCATGTAGGTAATTAGTAACCTCACTCATTGACTCCAAATTGATATCTGTGTAAACATGGCGTTAACCTTTGATGATCTTGGGCATGGGGAGCTTGAGGACGAAGTCGCCGCCCATGGGCATGAGGTCCTTGATGAGCTGGAGCGGGAACTGCTTGCGCACCTCCTCAAGAGCAGGCACATCAGGCACCTTGATGCCTCCCTCGTAGAGCCGGATGATATCCTTGAACGAGTTGAACTCGATGCCGATGTAGCCCTTGAGCGCCGGCACGATGCCGTTGACGAGCGCCTTGATGGAGTAGCCGAGGAAGTCGGCCGACTTGACGTGGCCGAAGCGCTCGTCGCGGGGCACGTAGACGTCGTCGTCCAGCAGCGTCAGCCGGCTCTCGCAGTCCGGGTCCGTCCGCGTGGGCTTCCGGCCCGTGCGGCCGCGGCGAGGGTAGGGGTGGTGCTTGGAGCCCCCGAGCGTGGGCCGCGGGTTACCCTCGTCGGGGCTGCCCAGGTCGTTGTAGACGTCGTAGCGGTAGACGCGGTCGTGGGCCTGGTACGGGCCCTGCTGGTCGTCGCCGCGCAGGTTCCGGAGCTCGTCGTCGCAGTATGGCTTCAGCGCCGCCGGCATCTGGCTCGGCAGGTATGTCTGCAATCATATATGCATCCCCGTGTTAATTAGTAAGTTCGTCGATCGGCGATTGACGTCGGAGCTATCTAGATATATAGAGGATTGTTAGTTGACGACACGTACGTCGTTGGCGAAGAAGACGCGGCTGTAGCGGTAGTTGGACTGGGGGTAGACCCAGGAGTTGGCGACGAAGACGATGGTGCCGCGGCCGGGGACGTTGTCGAGGGTGATGGTCTTGAGGAAGAACTCGGAGGCGTGGTTGTTCTTGACGATGATGGCGCCGGGGATGCCGTGCTTCTCCACCTCCCAGTTGAAGGTGACGCTGAACTGGTTCTCGCCGGCGAGCAGCGGCGGCGGGTTCAGCAGCCACTGCTCCAGGCTCGCCTCCGACCCCACCTTGCCGCGGTTGCCGTTGTCTGCAATAATGTGTCAGCACTGCAGTGTCAGTGTTGCCACAGGCCGGAGATGAGAAGAAAAGAGGATCATCGGAGATCGAGAGGGTGGTAGCTAGCTCCGATCCTCTGCTTACTGGGGTCGACGACGGTGGAGCTGATGAGCTGGCAGGTGACGCCGCGGCCGAGGAACTCGGAGATGCCGTCGAGGAGGGAGCCGGCGATGCTGTTGACGTCGAGGACGTTCTTGCGCATGAGCACGACGTTGCCCTTGAGGTGGCCATCCTTGTTGCGCCCCGTCAGGTCGTCGATGATCGGGATCTTCACTCCTCCGAACATCCTCACGTACCTACTTGTGCTATATATCTACCGGCAAAGCTAGCTAGCTAGAGTAAGCTCTGCTACGAGTGCTGCTGCTGTGTTTGAGATCGCTGGGCGAGCGCGCTAGCTATTTATAGATCGATCGAGTGGGAGACAATTCAAGGTGGGTGCATGCGTGGGGTTATTAGTAATAATGGTGTGTGAAGCGGAAATTAGTACTAGTTCTAAATTAATCCGTCTAGCTAGCATATATCACTCACAGAACAGCCTGTGTGGATCGTCGCCATGGATTTAGAACTCCAGCGTGTGTCAATTATTGTGGGTGTGTATTATTGTACTCCGCCCTGCTCGTGTTGCACGAGAATATGGCAGGGCCAGCCCAGCCCGTGTATAGTATATTAATTAATAACGCTATATGGGTGTTAAAAAAGTCCTCACCTTTCACGCTCAATAAATGTTACTGTGGGATTAACGTATAGATCGACGTGCTCTCATCTCTGGTACCATTTGGTCAACTCGTCCTCGTCATGCGAAATTGCGAATGAACTTAGCACGTTTGGCTAGTGTTCTAGCCTATCCAAATTAAGCTCGTCTTTTTTCAAAAATTAATCAAACAAGAAATTATGCACGCGCCTTCATTCAGTACACATAACCACAATGACGTAATAACGTAACCTACGATATTTTAACTCATGATGAGCCGTTGTATCAGGTAGCATCACCGGGCGTTCAATTTCGTCGGCTTGGTTGCTGTTATTCATTCATTCTTTTGTTTTTCTTTTATGTGTTTTCAACAATAATGACCCCGTTGTTGTAATTTTTCGGTTTTTCCTAGTTTTTCTTTTTAAAAAAACTAATAGAAAATCGTCAAAGCTTTTCAAAACACTAGCTATCTCTACCGTTGGAAATGACCTTACTGAAAAACAACAGACACAGAAAAACTTTTGGGTGGAAGCACTTGCACCTTCTCCGTGTGCTCTGCCTGATGTGTTAATATAGGGGCGAAAACATGGGCCAAGAATTTTACAAAACGCAGGTACGCAACAACCGGACAGGGCCAACAACCATGGGACGACGACGCTCAACAACAATAAGTTACAACAGACTTGATCTATCTAACAAATACGTACCGTATACAACAAACTAGTAGAGCACCTAGGTCGGGCCACAACCAAAGTTGTTGCGCAATATATATATATATATATATATATATATATATATATATATATATATATATATATATATATATATATGACACGTATATATGACACATTACACGTACGTTTTTATTCTGTAACAACTAGGAGATCGAGCCGTGGGTAGCGTGTGCCCTCTCTGCAGCACGACCTCGTCGTGTTGCATGCTTTAGCACGGATGCCGCCGGCCGGATGCGTACAGGCCATACCGTATGCGTGTCAGCACGGAGGGAGGAGATAGATTATTATCTCAAAAAAAAAGCAAGGAGGAGATAGATGCCGCCGGATCGGACGTACTCCCTCCGTATTCGTGTCGGATCATATTTTTTGATAACGAGACGGTCTTCAAAACGTAACTTTAATTTTTTATTTTTACAAAAAATATTTATTAAAAAAATAATATATGTATACTTTTATAAAGATATTTTTAAGATAAATCTTTTCATATGGTTTTCACATTTTCAACCTCGACGACTTAAAAGTTATTCATAATTTATATTCTTAATGTTTGACTAAAATCTTATCTAAAATTTCATCTAAATTCCATACGGAGAGAGTATGCGTCCAGGCTACGCGGTGACAGTACACAGCTAGCCCTGTACGCGTGTACTCGATCCGCAAGGCATTACCGAGCTCTTACATGTGTGTTGCTCATCTCCGTCCTCTCGTCATGATGGGGTAGATTATGGTACCTAGCTCATTTAGCAAGCGTGAATAATATAGGCATCAAGCTAGCTCGTATTTTGTCAAAACGTGTCCCACACTACGTACGTACGTAAGCGACCATGATCTAGGTGTCCAATCCAGTTTACCAGGGTTATAGACTTGGTGAGCTCGAACAAAACCTTGTGCATGGACTGTTTCCGGACTGTTTTCTGCAGGCATTATCCTCGGACTCATCAGACCATAGCCCACTGCTGCTGCACACCAATGCAGCCTTTCACCCTAAGCCTCGGTTTCACTTCGAAATCTTCTGGCCCAAGTTGGATGGGTACGAGGGCGCGCTGATCAATGGGTGGAAATGTCCGGCACACATCACAGACCCATTCAAGAGGCTCGATTGCCTGTTCAGGAACCTGGTCAGAGAACTGCAAAGTTGGGCCGCGAAGCAGATCGGCAACATCAAATTGCAGCTTCTGGCAGCTTGTGAGGTGGTGTACAAGTTGGATCAAGCTCAGGATATACGAGAGCTGTCAGTAGAAGAAATTGAACTTCGAAGAGAGCTCAAACACAAATGCCTCGGTCTGTCTTCATTGGAGCGCACCATAGCCCGTCAAAGGTCACGCATCTTATTTCTCAAGGAAGGAGACGTCAATACAAAATATTTTCATGCCATGGCAAGGGGTAGAGAGAGGATAAAAAGGATCATCAGCCTGAAGGTGGACGATCAAGTTCTGGTGCAGCACGAGCAACTGGTGCAGGCTCTGCACAATCACTTCAACTACATTTTCGGACGAGCTACAGTACGTAGACACTCGGTGAATTTCACAGAACTTGGCATTGCTTCTTCAGACCTCCACCACCTCGATCTTGCCTTCTCTGTTGATGAGGTGTGGGCAGCCATTCGAGACCTTCCAGCAGACAAGGCTCCGGGGCCTGACGGCTTCACCGGGGCATTCTACCAGTCGGCATGGGGAGTAATCAGAGAAGATCTAATGGCGGCGATCAATGCCTTCGCAGAGGGTAACGGGCAGCATCTAGAGATGGTTAACAATGCGTTCATCGTTCTACTACCGAAGAGACCAGACGCCATTGAACCTGGAGATTACCGGCCAATTACTCTGGTGCACAGCTTCGGTAAACTGCTATCTAAGCTGCTCTCAACACGTCTGGCACCACAGTTGGATAATCTCATTGCCAAGAACCAGAACGCCTACATCAAAAGGCGATCCATTCATGATAATTTCAAGTATGTGCAGCGAGCGGCAGTTCTCATCAGGAAAAAAAAGATACCCAAGATTTTACTGAGGCTGGACATCTCCAAGGCATTTGATACGCTGTCTTGGCCCTTCTTGATGGAGCTATTGGAGGCAATGGGTTTTAGTACTCGTTGGCGCGGTTGGATTTCGATGCTGCTCCAGTCATCGACATCAAGAATTATGCTAAATGGTCAACCTGGGCAACCAATAAGGCATCTAAGGGGCGTCAGACAAGGCGACTCCCTTTCTCCCATGCTGTTCATTCCGGCAATGACAGTGCTCGACAAGTTATTCGTGAAGGCAACTGCAGCAGCTGTGCTGCAACCAATGGTGCCAGAGACAATTAAATTTCAATGTAGTTTCTATGCAGATGATGTCATCCTTTTTGCCAATCCAACAGTATAAGAGGCAAGAGCAATCAAGCAAATACTTCATATCTTTGGGGAGGCTTCAGGACTGCAGACTAATTTGGCAAAATGTTCAGTAACACCAATTTGGGGTGAGCCATCAGAGCTGGAGGCGATCACACACATCTTTGGGTGCCAATTGGTGCCATTTCCGGTTAAATATTTGGGTCTGCCTTTAAGCACAAGTCGAGTACCAAAGGCTCAGCTGCAAACATTGGTGGATTCAGTGGCGACCAAGTTACCGGCTTGGCAAGGCTCCATGATGGCTCGTAGTGGCCGGCTGATCTGGGTAAAATCAGTAATGATGGCGGCACCAATCTACGCGATGATGGCAGAAAACTTGCCTCCCTGGGTGCGCAAAGAGATTGACGCCATTTGTAGGCGCTTCCTATGGACAGGCAATGAGGGTGATGTTCGCGAGAGATGCATGGTGGCATGGCCAACAGTGTGCCGGCCCAAGGAACTTGGCGGTTTGGGGATTACTGACTTGAAACTAGCGGGCCACGCCCTGCAATGTAGGTGGCTCTGGTTGCAGCGTACAGATGCTGATCGGGCATGGGCAGAGCTACCTCTTCTTGTTCACTCTGAGGTCAGAAGCTTCTTTGACTCCTCAATTGTGATATGAATCGGCAATGGCACAACAGCCCTCTTCTGGACCGATAATTGGATGGCTGGCCAATCCATTGCGGAACAGGCACCTCTCCTCAGCCAAGCAGTCTACCAAAGAGTGAAGAAAAGGCAAACGGTTTCCCAAGCAATGGACAACAATACTTGGATCAGGAGTATCAGTGGTGGCCTCCCGGTTCAAGCAGTTGTGGAGTACTTGCAACTATGGAACAAGCTCCAATCAGTTGCCCTCCAGGCAGGTGTGGATGACCAGATCAAATGGCGTTGGACAAGCAATGGGGAATACACAGCTCAATCAGCATATCGAGCACTCCATCATGGGTCCATTGCCTTCTTAGGCTCTGACCTCATTTGGAAAACATGGGCGCCTTTGAAAGTCAAAATATTCCTATGGCTGGCATTCAAAAAGAGGCATTGGACAGCCGATCGGCGTCATCGGCATGGGCTGGAAGCGGTAACCAATTGCAGCCTGTGTGATCAGGCTCCAGAATCCAATGACCACCTCTTTGTCTTCTGCTCTTTCACAAGGCAGGTGTGGGCAATTATCATATCAACACTAGGACAGCAAAACATTGGACCAATGGCACGTGACTCACTCCAAGACTGGTGGACGCAAGCAAGAAGCAGATGGAATGGACAGAGAAGAAAAGGCTTCGATTCCCTCGTAGCTTTGGTAACTTGGGAAGTTTGGAAACAGAGGAATGCAAGGGTTTTTCGTGGAGACCGGATGTCAATCCAAGGAGTAATAGAGACCATCAAGATACAAGGAGAGCAATGGATTTTGGCCGGCGACAAGGACTTGGGTTGTTTAGTTCGCGAGTAATCGTTCTTTAGACATAATTGTAACTAGCCCCCATCTCAATTCTTAGGGAGGAGACAATGGGTGCCGGACGCAGTGGGCGTTGTTGTAAAACTTCATCTTGTTTTCTCTCTTAATACAAAGATGCGCAATCCTCTTGCGTATTCGATAAAAAAAACCTTGTGCATGGAAAAATAATAAAGAGAAATCAGCATGTAAATAGATAGTATACTCTGTAGGAAAAAGTCCAGCTTGTACCCTCCAATTAATACGATAGTCCGATTTTCAACCATAAAGTATAAAAACAAACACCAAAGGCTAACCAATTGTTGAAACCAGACATATTTGGTCCTTTGGGTGGTTTCAAATGTGATTTTGTATTTTCTAGTAATTTATTTTTTATATAATCTAGAACTTCATAACTAATTCATTTTAAATCAGAAAAATCTGAAATTGGTACCAAAACTTTACTCTTTATGAAATATAACTTGTATGTTTATGCACTAATTACAGTTATTCCTATCATATATATGCATGCATATATTGTATTGGATGACGTCAAAATAACTCCAAATGAGGCACTAATAGATAGTACATTTTTAGAATTTTTTTGGTAAAATTTAATATTGTTATGATTAAAATAAAATATATATTATTTCAAGATTAAATCAGAATTTTTTATTCTTTTATAAAATAGAAACCCGCTTTGAAACCACTCAAAAGGTCAAATTTATCCGGTTTTAATAGTTGAATGACTCTTTCTATTTGGTTTTATACTTAAAGAATAAAAATCGTACTATTATACTAATTGAAGGATGTAAACCAGACTTTTGCCTGTTTCCAAAAAAAAAACAGACTTTTGCCTATACTGTAACAACACGAACGGTTACCTGGCCTCAGACTAGTGCATTTTCTTTATTTTCCTCCTCTTTTTCGTTACCATTTTTTAGTATCAATGCACATGGCACATCTTCTATGTCTTCATTTTGTTTCTGATGCTACAGGAGAGCCATACCAACCATCCAGATATGCTTGATTTTGTTCTCTGCTTCATGCCAGAGCTGTACATCTTGTGATATATATAGTTAATCATGCATGTGGCGGTATCGATTGGTTAGATAGGATTTGACATCATCTAACATATTTTATAGTTCGGTGCATTGGATCGCGTCGTTTCATTTGTTGATTGGGACTGATCGAGATCCATATAAGCCAAAAGGATAGGGTCGCAAGATATCGTTTCCTGCAGAAGCGATATATATAATGATCTCGTGAAACACGCATAGCTTCAAACTTTGAGACTGGCCGGGAGGCTTTACCAATTTTATATGGGAGGCCTTTTCACGCCTTCAACCTTAAAAAACTTTTGACGTCATTGACAATATGATGATAGATACTCATGTGATGTTTTTTTTGTCAACCTTGTGTATGTTGCCCAACCCAGATCATGATAATTAGGTTATATATAACACTCTACTCCATCGATCATGACCCTCTAAATCTTTGACAAAATCCCGAGATTTTAGTGGTGCGGAACACGTTCGTAGAAGGACCAGAATCACTGCGTAATATAATAATCAAGAACTGGGCGCCCTCGAGGTTGCAAATAAGCAAGATCATATCTCTGAGAAAGATTGCCCAAACAGAAGGGGGTTTGACTTAACCGGCAGGATATCAGAACACGTACCATGGCGAACCGGCTACTTTTGATTGCACGTGTACATGTGTTCCGATATCGGAAGCAATCAACGGTGGCAGATGTATCATCAAAAGCTGATCTACCTGAGAAACTGCCCCCAATCTCGAGATCAAACAATTAATGGTGGTATCCCAATGTGATAGATTCGATCAGAGCAGAGAGCGGCTCACCAAAACTTAAGTTTCTCTAGCTATTTGCAGAGGCTAAGGTAAATGAAATGCAAATTGGCTCACCTATGGAATCTTAGCTATTTTCTTTTGGTAGTTAACTGAGCTCTGATTAGATTCAGGACGTGGACGTACTCAGGCCAGGTATATTGTTATACGTTAGCGGCCTCATAAGTCGTCTCATGCAGTGCCACGTAGGATTTTTGTTGGTGTGGAGGAGAGAGAGCGAGGTGAGAGAAAGAGATCGTTGTTTCGCGAAACAACCATCTCATGAGCTAAATTTTAGGACTATGAGGCAACTCCTCCACCATTGTATGAGTTTTATTGCCATGCAACCAATATTATTTTTTTATTTTCCCATAAATTAAGGGATATTGTAAAACTACGAGACAGACAAAACAACAAAGATTGTCCGATAAATCGTCTCAAGATTACGTCTCACTGCATGAGATCGTCTATTAGAGGACACCAATGTACCGCCTCATAAGTGATTCAAACGGATTAAAGAAAACCAAGCAAAAGCTGATCGTCGTGGTCGTGGATAAGGCTGCTCGCGGCGGACTGGGTAGAACCAGAACGGTAAAAGCCACATCAGATATATACTAAACGCCATGCCGGCAGGGCCCGCGCAGCGTGCGGCCACCGCCCATCCAAATGTGAGAGAGGGGAGAAAAAAACAAATAAAAAACTCGAAATGTGGGCCCCATTGATTGGTGGTTGGTATAGAGAGTGACGATAGAGTGTGTACGAGTGCGGAAGAAAGTGGTAAAGAGTGGAGAATCTTGATGATTAGGACAGAATATTCTTTTTTAGAGGGTAAAGTAGAGTTTCACCGGTGCGAACATCCTAACGTCTTGTACTCCGTAGTTACATTATTGTTGTTACACGCTCACGTCAATTATTAGCTTGTCGTGAATCACGCTTGGCGCTGTGCGCAATTATTGTTTGTTAATACATGCCTCGTCACCGGTACGTACAGTCTATATATCCTACGCATTGTGTCTTATCTGGTAGATAGATCTAGTGCTTACTACAGTACTGGCTTTGAATTATAGGCCCTTTCGTGTCACTATAGTTACCCCTTATTGGCCCTAGCTTGGACAACGAGGCCCATCAATTCCATTCTGTTGAACTACAAACGAATTACCTATCGATGGATAATATAGTATTAAAACAAGATGTCTTGAGTTCGCATTATAATAGACACCATTCATGAAATAATTATGATTAATTTCTTTTAGATTAGACTGATCGGGCCAACTTGGAAAGGTCATCGAGCAACAATATCTCTCCCTACAGCGCCTTCGAATAATGGACATGTATATATATATAGTGAAAAGCTATATGTTATTCAAATATTTTCCGCCCTCACCGCACTCGCCGATTTACCAGCCTTGGGTTAGAGCTCTTCAGTATCTTTTCCAACTCCGATGGCGCTCACGCGAAGGTTAGGATTTTGAGGTTTAGGGATGTTGGGATTCGAGGGTCGGATTTCTTGCTTCGAAATCTAGCGGCTCTGGAGAGAAGATGGACAGGTTAGGATGGGAGTTATGCTAGTGGAACTATTGGCTAGAGGTTGAAGCTGACTGGAGGATGAAAATGATCCATAGCCGCTGGATGGCCATCCAATGGTTGAGAAATTCGGATGTGATGCACTTAAGACGAAATACTCGAGTATGTTGCACACATGCCCATATTGATCCCAATCTGATCCGCATGGAGCAGCTGATCTAAACTTTGTTTCTTTATTTGCAAGAGAAATAATAAAGTGCAAATTGGCTAACGCGAATCTAATCAATCTTTGTCTGGTCGCAGCACGCAGCTATATATATTAAGCTCTGATGAGATTAGATTAGGACGTTGGACTTTAGTCACCGATCGTGCCAAGTTCCGATCCCATGCGACGCGCGCGAGCGCGTCTTGTTTTTTTGGCTTATCAGCCACCAACCACCACTATTTTTCTCTTAAAACATATCAGCATCAGCCACCGGTCACCAGTCAGTCAACAATATTTTTCTCGCAGCACAAACCAACAACAACCACCTGTCACCGACCAACCGAACAAGGTTGCTCGGAATTGCAGCTAGCATTTGCAGCAGGCAAGTCATCACTTTGCCGCGGTGAGGCGCGCGGCCACCAACAGCTGGGGGAGATTTAAGTCAACAATGTTGCTAATCTATGTCAAATGGAAAATATGAAATAATGATGAGGCCTTGTGTCACTTTAGATAAGTAATCGCGCCGTTTGGTGCTTGTTTATCACGCTTCTGGCCCCCTCGGAAAAAAAAACTTTATTGATCCCATTCCTTGTCAGTCCTCAATAAAGCGATGCGCCGCTGTATCTGACTATCTCATATTATGTTTTCTTATTTGGAAAGGACTCTCATATGATTGATGTAGCTAGCCAGCTAGGGATTAACTCATTTTGTTGGATTAAACCAGGTGGGGTCGAACCAGTCGATAGTCACTTGTTTCATTCAGTTTGTGGGCTTACGACCTTTTTATTCCGTGGGCCCTTTTTCTGTCGCGGGCTTGCGGCAGAGGAGGAGGACTGTAGGCCTTTTTCTACTCGGGGCTACGTCTCTCCCAGTTGGCGTGCGCGGCCACGAAGTGCGGAAAGTCCCGAGAAGGCCCAACATTGCCACATTGGGTGGTGGTTGGCCCAGCTTTGCGCACTTGGCCCAGTTCGGCTCATTCCCGGCTGCCTACCTCCTACTCTCTCTGGTGGTCTGGGGGAGTGGAATGGGCCCATCTCCCCGGAATTTTGAAGTTGCTCAATGCCGTGTTTCATTGGATTTTCAAAAAAAAAATTCAAGAGAATCTTACGTGCATGAAGTATTAAATGAAGTCTATTTACAAAACTTTATAAAGATGATTGTAACTTTGCACGACGAATCTAATGAGTCTAATAAACCCATGATTTACTACAGTAATGCTACAGTAACCATCCTCTAATCGTGCGGGCAAATACCTCATTATAGATAGGTCTCGCGAATTAACACATGTTGTGAATGTAGTTTTATAGGCTGATTTTATTTAATATTCTTAATTAGTAGTCAAATGTGGAGGTAAAAAATTACCATCCCAATAAAACACAGCCCAAAGAAGCTTAAAGCACGACACCTGACCTGGCGGTCACTCGAGACGTGCCAGAGATAAACAACCATAATACCTCTATACAGAAAATGATGGTAAATTGGCTTCTGAACAGCTTGAAGGTTACTTGTGCAGTAAAACGCGGCATCGCGTAAAAGTGGATTCCTGCCTCCCCGGGCGGCGCACGTGAAATCGCGGCGCCCAAAAAGGGCTTTTCCCGATCGGCTGGACAGTCTCACTCACGTCACGCGTGCTAGCACTCCGTCTACAAAATGCGAAATTCCGACATGCGTCCAGTTCGTCTGGCGCATGGCAGATGGCAGGTGGTAGAAGGCAGGTGCTGGTAGGTGCTGAAAAAAAATACCGTTGACTGATGGTTGATGTTGATTTGTGCAGAGAGAAAAATACTGATGATAAATCAAGCGAACAGGGCGACGAGACATGCCAGGCTATTCTTGAATGTATAGAAATGGTATCAGTAACAATTGACCAAAGCCGAACTGTAGCCGGAACGGAAGCCCCCGACTCGTGTCGCGCGCGTCTGGCTGCTGGGCCAAGTGCCAAAACCGCATGGGCCAGCCTGCGGCCTGCCTCATGAGCATGGCAATCTGAGCTGAGAGCCTCTGCCTGCCTAGCCTAGAACCGGATATATGCGGCAGGGACCATGGTTGCAGAAAGTGACGTGGACCTTGTGCCGACGATGGAAGCTATCCCCACGGCTCTGAAGGGGATGTTCATGTGGTCGTGGCGCTGACATGTCGTCACTTCGAGTAACTGACGAGACGGCAGCGGGCAATGTGTGTGTTGCGATTGCCGACGACAACTCTGAAGGGGATGTTCATGTGGTCGTGGCGCTGACATGTCGTCACTTCGAGTAACTGACGAGACGGCAGCGGGCAATGTGTGTGTTGCGATTGCCGACGACAACTCTGAAGGGGATGTTCATGTGGTCGTGGCGCTGACATGTCGTCACTTCGAGTAACTGACGAGACGGCAGCGGGCAATGTGTGTGTTGCGATTGCCGACGACAACCGGAGGGTCAAGAAATTCACACGTTAATTAAAAAAGAGAAGAGCCTGAACCGTCGGATTTTATGAAGATCCAACGGTCCATATTATTTCATTAATTTAAAAAGAGAAAAATATATGACATCGGATTTTATGAAGATATCATGGTCCATATTATTCCATTAATCTAAAAAAAAGAAGAATATATGCCGTCGGATTTTATGAAGATCTAACGGTCTATATTATTCCATTAATCTAAAAAGAGAAAAATATATCATCGGATTTGATAAAGATCTAACGGTCTATATTATTCAGTTTGCCGCCATCCCACCGCGGTCAGTGCGCGGCCGTCCGCGGTCGCCGCGGGAGCCCTCCACTGCCGCCACCGCGCAGCCGTCCGTGGCCACCATAGGAGGCCTCCACCATTGCCGCACAGCCGTCCGCGGCCGCCGCTGGAGCCCTCCAACGCCGCCGCGCGGCCGTCCGTGGCTGCCGCGGGAGTCCTCGCCGTCGCCGCGCGACCGTCCGCCGCCGTCGCCGCTGCGGGAGCTACCCGCGCACCTTCGGAGATTGGGGTCCGACCGCTCCACGTGCCGCCAGAGGCTGGCGTGGCTGGAGGCTGCCGGACGGGGAGATCGGCACCCCTCACCGTCGCCGCCGCCACCACCCCTCCACCGCCGCCGCGGGAGCCCTCCACCGCCGCCGTCGCGCAGTTGTCTGCGCCCGCTGTAGGAGGCTTCCACCGTTGCCGCGGGAGCCCTCCACCGCCGCCGACCGACTGTCCATGGCTGTCGCGGGAGTCCTCGCAGTCGCCACGCGACCGTCCGCCGTCGTGGAAGCAGCCCGCGCACCTTTGGAGTTTGGGGTCCGGCCCTTCCACGCGTCGCCGGAGGACGATGGGGCTGAATGCTGCCAGCTGGGGAGACCGACACCCCTCGTCACCACCGCAACTAGAGAGGGGGAGATAGAGGGAGAGAGATAGAGCGGGGGGAGTGGTGGCGTTGGTGAAAGATACGGAGAAAAGGAGATGCGTAGGTTCATGTGTTGGTAGTTGATATAGAATATATGATATATACAGGATAACGGGTGTAAAAAAATATTGAGGGGAGAATCTCATTGACTAGGTTGGAATGTTCTTTTAGAGGATGAGAATAGAGTACGACAAGTACGGACAACCTAAAGACCCATGTGCCCTACCATGTTCCTCTATATAAGAGGGCAGGAGACAACATTCAACAATGAGCGGAGGACAACACGTCGATCTGCACGCGTACCTGATGAGAGGTGCTCGGATTTAGGGCGTTCAACTGTGGTAGGCACCCATTGGTTACTTTAGCCTAAGTTCTCATTGCATAACTAGCAAAATAGCAGTATTTTTCTCATAATATTTTCTTGGATAATATTTTCCTGGTGTGATTGATTACCCTCTATATTTTATTTCCTCCCTCCTTTACCCTCTATATTTTATTTCCTCCCTCCTTAAGCTTTTCTTCATGCTATGCTATGATTGATCATTGATTTGTGCAGCAAGCTAGGCTACCAATTATACCGCGGATTTGTGAAGGGAGTCGACCCAAACACCATTATGTTTTGTGGAAGGTTTCTACTTTAATCCAATCGTCCCGTGTTACACTATTGCAAGTTTATCGAGGTAGTTCGCATGTCCGTTGAGGAAGGGAGTATCTCATGTCACTAAGTTGCATTTTGTGTATGTAAAGTTATATGAATTACTTTATTCACTTACCCATGATCGCTACCTCAATATTAGGTCACATAATCTATTATCTTAGAGCAACTCAACAAACCCAACAAGCCCCTATCCCAAGTTAAGAGGATCTGAAAAAAGTTACACTCCAATAAACCCAACAAGTGCTTGTCCCAAGTTTAGAGGGTCAAAAAAAAGTTACACTCTAGCAGACCCAACAAGCTCCTATTCCAAGTTTAGAGGGTCCAGAAAAAATTTGTACTCTAGTAGGCCCTCTATCTTACACTCCCATATTTGTGAGGCTTCTAAATCCACCCTCTATTCTCAAGGGTCTATAGAAAGCACTATATTTATGAGGGTTATTGCTGGCGTTATAGCATTTTTGTGGCCCTTAAGAAATAGAGGTAGTATCGATTTAGTATTTGGAGAGTCTGGTTTAAGAGGTATTAGTGGAGTTAATCTTAATAATATAATATTATTACCATATTAATTGAAATAAAATAATACACATTGTTGTCCAGAAAAAAGTTGCACTCCAGTAGGCCCTCTGCTTGACACCCCCTCTATTTGGGAGGCTTCCAAATCCACCCTATAGAAAGCACTATATTTATGAGGGCTATTGCTGGAGTCATAGCATTTTTGTGGCCCTTAAAAAATAAAGGTAGCCTCCATTTAGTATTTGGAGAGTTTGACTTGAGAGGTATTGGTGGAGTTAATCTTAATAATATAATATTATTACCATATTAATTGAAATAAAAATAATACACATTGTTGGTTTTGTGTAAGATCTAAGAATAAGTATTAACCCTTAAAGTCCATTGATTAGAGTAAATAAATAGTTAAATTCTAAATTAAATAAATAAAAAAATTATAATTTGATCAAATAATTAATGTCAAATACAATTAGTAAATATAATAAGCTTGCATCATTAACTCATACCATGTGCAACATACATGATGGTAAAAAATGATACGTTAGTTTGATCACACTTGGACAAATTGACAAATATTTAAATAAATTTATATTTAAATTAAATAAACCTAAATATTTGTATAAAAAACTATGCTACCCGCGCAAATTTGTGCGGGCCACCTTGCTAGGTAGGTCATGGTAGGACAATGTTTACCACAAACAAACAAAAAATGCTACAATGCGCTACAATGTCCGATGTGACTTTTCTATCAACTTTTCACCCATCTGAAAGGAAACTAAACACCCCCTAATGTTGATCCATTCCTGCGACAGCGACCATTCCGGCTTGCCCGATGATGCTGGGGCCTGTGTGGTGGTGTGTAATGTACACTGACGGAGATGTCGACACTGTCCCGTAGGAATTTGGATTTTTTTTTCTGACGAGCTGCAGAATGTTTTTAAGGTTGATAAGATATTTCTGCTGTTTGAAGTTATCTTCTGTGTCACATATAGCTATTCTAATTCTAATATTATATTATTCCAAGAGGAGCAAGGCGAATCAGGCTTGGCCACACTTTGGAATAAGCAACCGTCTCCTTCGCTGAAACCGACTGAAAGAGGCCTCGATGCACAATAATGTAGAGTTTCAATCGAACAAAGCAACCAACATACGAGAAAACAGAGTAAAAGAGCCACTTTTCCGAGAACGCCCACATTAGTTTAATGCGCATCATAATTTTTATTAGCAGCCTCTTCATGTCACGTAAAGCGTCGCATACTTTAGCACATAAACAAAATGACCAAAGTAGAGATGGCTTTTGGATCTGCCTTGGACAAACAACGGAACAGCAATCATATGGGACCGCCTTGCAGGTGCAGGGTAATATTCCCACAGGTTACAGGTCATGCAACAGCGCAGTTAAGCATCAATCGAAGAACTCACGCCACTTCCAGTTGATCCCATGTTATGATCATTTTCTCTGAACCCCAAACCAAACCATAGGACAGATACAGATCTACAAACTGATCAATGTAGCGCCAGTTACATCATAACCATTCGGCAGATGCTGTCGTTTATCTGAGCTATCTACAAAAATTTAAATGCCTGTCTGAGCCATCTATAGACACTAGAAGTTTATGAATACCATCTCTTATATGGAGCAGATATCATAATTCAAATGGAAACCCAGAAGCAATTCATACATCAGTGGAACAAAAATTCAGCAAAATTTTAAAAAAAATATGCTACAATTATGGATTGATTATTTGACCGTATCAAATGCACTGATATAAAAGGCTCTGCTTATTGCAAGTAGAGTTCTAAAACAAAACATGATTTCAAAGAAGGAAGTAGGGCAAACAAAAAGTGCTGGCATCATGAAGCACCCGCTTTTCTTCTGATCCAGATCATCATACAATACAATTTGCAGAAGTCGAAGCTAGTGAAAACCATAGCAAACAGGGTGATCTATGCCTTCGCTATTAGCTGCAAGACCTCAGTTTCAGTGGGCAGTGACGGGATCGCCCCTTTCTTTGTGGTGGTGATTGCTCCGCACGCATTGGCGAACTTAATCGCCTCCTCAAGCTTCTTCTGATCCTGTACAATCAGCAGACATCAAATTTCCGTTACATGGTGAAACTGATAACTGAAGGACCAACTTGATATGTAGAACAACCAACAATCTTTTGGATCAGCAAACAAATCTCAGGCAACTTACTTGTAGCGAGGATGGATCTTGGACAATCTTTTTTAGCAGAGCACCAACAAATGCGTCACCTGCTCCTGTTGTATCAACTTGTTGTACTTTGTAGGAAGGGACAGCTCCACGGAAATCCTGCAGTCAAGTACAGAACACCTGTGAGTCTCAACTGCAGAAGAAGCCTTCGAGTTACCATGTGCAAATTATATACTAAAAATGCAGATTTTGCATTTAGCAAAGATAGGACCAGATGAAGTTTGATATAAGCACTCCATGAACATTAAGCATAAATAACCATTTTGATTGGGCACTAGCTAACACAAAGCTATAGAGCATACCCTGGCATAGTACTTGCATCCTTGATCTCCAAGAGTCACCAGGAGCAACTTCATGGTAGGCCGCCACAGCTTCATGACAACATCATCTTCGACTGAGTCTATGCCTGTTAAGAACTCAAGCTCGACCTCGCTGACCTTGACAATGTCTGCCTGGTCCCAGATACTCAAGATCTTGGTGCGGGCCTCCTCACGGGATGGCCACAATGCCTCCCTCAGGTTCGGGTCATAAGAGAGCAGTGCCCCGGCCTCTTTGGCAATCTCCATGGCCCGGAGATGTGCTGACCGGCAAGGCTCAGCAATCAAGCTTATTGATCCGTAGTGAAAGACTGCAGCCTGAACACATTACATCTTATTAGAATTTACGCAAACAGGAGTGCCGAATGGACACTGATGATGCAAGTTCGTTACAGGTTAAAAGTGCTGGATTCTGAGAGAGAGAGCATGAGTGCAGAAATTTTCCAGTAAATTCTACAAAAGGTGCACACTTTTCACCATATTTGAAATAAGCGTGAAAGAATGAACTGAACCATGTAAAAGCGCCTGATGCACGATAATTCTCGATTTAATTCAATTTGGGATAAAAAAAAGGAATTCTGTTTATCAAATTTACAGATGAAACAAGCTGTCTGGCAATGTACAGTTCTGCATTTATGTCTTAGTACGATCACATGAAGCACACAAATGTTTTCAAAAGGTTCAATGAATATGGGCAAAGCTGAACTAGTACATGACATCAGCTGAAATGCCCACAATTATTGACCCACTAGAAAGAAACAAAATTCGCAGATGATTCCATTAATACACGGCACGGCTAATGATTTCTACAAGGCCAGCTCACGCCGATGGATCCAAGAACCACGGGGTTTGACTAGTTTCATAACGGCTCTCCTTTGGATTACTTATTTGTCTCCCCCAATTTTTAGGATGAATCACAGAAGCCACATGACCAGATCCAGAAAAGAACAATTCGCCAACTAGAACGCACAACAAGATCCGACCAAAACCAGCAACGAGGGAGCCCACTTTCGCGCAGGAATCTTTGGATTCCACGGGAAGATTCAACATCAAAGCGCCCGAATTAGACGACGGGAAAAAGGGTTACCTTTAGCGTGCCAAACAAGAACAGGCCCAAAGAAAATTGCAGGCGCCGCAATCTAAACCGCACGCGAAATCAAACCTAGCGGTCGCGTCCAGATCTCCAGGGATCAAATCAAGGAATGGGCGGAAAGATTCTACCATACTCGATGGGATCGATCGGGTTTGTCCGCAGATCACGCACGGAAGCCAAAAGTACGGGATCACCGAGGATGAGGCAAACTTACCCTCTTAATGAGCTCGACGTTGAGCTCGTCGGCGATGAGGAGCATGTCGGCGCTGGGGTTGCGGTAGAACATGAACTCGCGCTCCCCGTCTGCGCGCAGGGTGACGAAGGCGAGCGCGGTGCGCGCGCCCGCGTCGAAGACGACGCCCCCGTCGTCGACGCCGTTGTCGCGGAGGATGGCCGCGAGCATGCGCCCGAACTCGTCGTCGCCGAGCTTGCCGACGAAGGCGGCCCCGCCGCCGAGGCGCGAGACGGCGATGGCGACGTTGGCGGGCGCGCCACCGGGGGCCTTGAGGAAGGCCGGCGCCTCCGCCAGCGACACGCCCGCCACCGTCGGCACGAAGTCTATCAGCATCTCCCCGAAACTCACCACCAGCTCTCGCCCGCCCGCCATTGCCCCTGGCAGTTCGGCCCCCAACGACGCAGCGCACGGACGCGGAAAGAGAGGAAGAGGAGAGAGGTGGGCGCGTGTGGGGAATTTTCTGGTGAGGTGGCGAGGCGGCGTGTTTTATAGAGGGGAGGAGAGGTTGGTTGCTTGGCTGGCTTCCGGTGGAGGCGGAAAGGGAGGAGATGGATGGAGGTGGTGGTGGTGGTGGTGCACAGCCGCAGCCGTGTTTTTTTTTTTTGGCGTCGAGAGGGGTGACCAGGTGGGGTTGACGGCTGCCGTGCTTCCATCGCTTGTTGGTTGGTTAATCTAGGGCTTCTTCCCGTTTTGTCATGTAACGTTTAGATGGAGCCATTCCTCGCCGTAGAATGGAGGAGTGAATCTTATTTTTCTATATATGAAGTAGGATAGAGATTCCCTCCTATATCGAGCAGCTATCAAAAATACAAAAGAGATGTGAAAAATGACATTTGTAATACATGTGACCGAATGGAAATAAATATTTGAAAAAAATAATGATATTTACTTTTTTTTTGTTTCAATTTCATGTGGTTCTAACTATAGAGCAGCATGGACGGATGTGAAGTATTTACTTACCATGATCTAAAATTCCAAAATTGAACTATTTTGTAAGTAGTCGTGGTATCAAAGTTAACCGTATGAGAGCAATTGTCGATATTACAAACTATACTACTATACCGATATGGAAAACACGAATTCATAATCTTGCTTGGTTGGTTAATTCCTAGTCTCTTGCTCAATCCGTGAAGCAAACAAGTCCATGCAAAACAAACACCGAGAGTTCCAGCTCACCGAGTAGTGCAACCTAGTTGGGTCTGATGTGGACTTGGCAAAGTATTCCACCTCACGCATAAGGAGAAAAACCATGTGTTTATATCTACCCACAGCGATAAAAGACAAAGACCGGCTGAAGCCGGTAAAGCCTTGTCACGATCCATCCATGTGAATCTCTCCAACTGTTCTGCAATCTGCCCACGTGACAACAAGCTAAGCAATCTCAATTGGACCATCTATGATAAATTATGGTTATGTGTACTCTTTGTCAAGTTTGTCTAGAAATACACCTATGGAACAATATATTGTTTTAAAACAAATAGACAAAATAGTTATCTATTTTATTGATAGAGAAGACGGGCCATGCATAACCAACAACAAAAGGGATATCAAGACTAGAAAATGGCATACTGTTGTTGTCTATTTTAGTCTTCACACTATGATTTTCCTCGCCTCTAGTAAGTGGATTTACATATTTCATGTACATTTATTTATTTGTGATATTGTCCACGTTCCTAAATGGAAAAAATATGTTTAACTCCATCAATAAAATTTAGACTTTATCTACCCCCAAGCTATTTCAGTTGGTCCAATGTATCTACCTATAACGTGATTGTAAATTTTGTTTCTCGGCATAAAAATGAATTTCAAATTCAAATTTATGAGAGGATATAGAATATGATGTCTTATATTAGAAAAAATATTAAGAACTTTCCATAGTTATTTTCATATGTTAGTGACATTTAATAAGAAACTGCTCGCATGGATATAAATCTATTATATTAATACAATAGTGTTAAAAGGAGCCACCACGTTCGCCGAGAGGACCAAGAAATTTCCACGTTAATCTAAAAAAGAGGAGGATATGGACCGTCGGATTTTATGAAGATCTAACGGTCTATATTATTCCGTTAATCTAAAAAAGAGAAAAATATATGTCGTCGGATTTGATGAAGATCTAACGGTTTAAAGAGAAGAGTATATGTCGTCGAATTTTATGAAGATCTAACGGTCTATATTATTCCGTTACTTAAAAAAGAGAAAAATATATGTCGTCAGATTTGATGAAGATCTAACGGTCTATATTATTCCGTCCGCCGCCACCCCTCTGCGGTCGCCGCGAGAGCCCCTCCGCCGCCACCGCGTAGCCGTCCATGGTCGTCGTAGAAGGCCTCCACCGTCGCCGCAAGGCCGTCCCCGGCCACTGCGGGAGTCCTCCACCGCCGCCACACGACTGTCCGTGGCCGCCGCGGGAGTCCTTCGTCGTCGTCGCGCGACCGTTCGTCGGCGGGAGGCCGTCCACCGCCGTCGCCGCAAGGCCGTCCCCGGCCGCCGCGGGAGCCCTCCACCGCGGCTGCGCGGCTGTCTGTGGCCGCCGCGGGAGTCCTTCGTTATTGCCGCGTGACCGTCCGCCGTCAGGAGGTCGTCCACCATCGTCGCCGTCGTGGGAGCCGCCCGCGTGCCTTCGGAGTTTGGGGTCCGGCCGCTTCGCATGCCGCCGGAGGACAACAGGGCTGAAGGCTGCTGGTCAGGGAGACCGACACCCCTCGTTGCCGCCGCCACTAGAGAGAGGTGGGAAGATAGAGGGAGAGAGATAGAGTGGGGGGAGTGGGGGTGTCGGTGAAAGAAAAGGAGAAAGAAGAGATGGGTGGGCTCACGTGTTAGTAGTTGGTATATAATATGAGATATAGAAGATAACGAATGCGGAAGAAATTAACATAGAGGAGAGAATCTCAGTGACTAGACACAAATATTCCTTTTAGAGGATACGAACAGAATACGACGAGTGCGGATAGCCTGAAGCCCCATGTGCCCTTCCACGTTTCTCTATATAAGAGGCAACGTTCAACAATGAGTGGAGGACACCATGTCGATCTTGCACGTGTACCTAATGAGAGGTGCTCGGATTTAGGGCGTTCAAAAAGGTTGTGAGCACAACAGGATTTAACGATTCTCCCTGTCCGAAGGGAGCGAATCACTGTCGGGATTGAGCACCATGGCCGCACTCAGCACTCATGGAAGATCATTAAATGGTTTATCCGTGCTCAAACCCTTTTGATGGTCTTTGTTAATGACTTAGTGCAAGAAGGAGCGGAGAGAGGAAAAACAAAGCGGAGAAACTAAGGTGGTGCAGCGTTCAACATGAGCGAAGGACACTATGTTGATTTGCACGTGTAACTGATGAAAGTTGCTTAGATTTAGGGCGTTCACCAAGGTTGTGAGAACAACGTGAGAGAAAAATTCTCCATATCCGAAGGAAGTGAATCACTGCTGGAATAGATCATCACCATGGTCATGCTCAGCACTCATGGAAGATCATCAAATGGTTTGCCCACACTCAATCCCGTTTGATGGTCTTCGTAAACGAGTCGGTGCAAGAAGCAGGAGCAGATTTAGGAAAAACAAAGCAAAGAAACTCATGTGTCGTACAACTTTGATGATAGGCGTGCTTGACGTGCACATGTGTTGACATGGAAGTTGAGTGACAACAGGCTGGGCAAAGAAATGCTTCTCTTAATGCCCGATATAATCATGCAACTGTAAACTACCGTCGATCATTCGCTAGATCGGGCATCAACCATGTCTATATATTACTCCATCTTTTACCGGAGGAGGAAAAAGGCAAAAGATTGATCCATAACCGTGATAGGCACACATTGGTTACTGCAACCTAAGTTCTCATTGCATAACTAGAAAAACATAAATTTTTTTGGATAGCATTTTCCTGGTGTGATTGATTACCCTCTATATTTGATTTCCTCCATCCTTAAGCTTTCCTTCATTGTATGTCATTCTGATCATTGATTTCTGTAGCAAGCTAGGCTACCGATCATACCGCTAATTTGTAAAGTGAGACGACCCGAACACCATTATGTTTTGTAGAAGATTTCCACTTTAATCCAATCATCATGTGTTACGCTATTGCAAGTTCGTAGAGGTAGTTCTCATGTCCGTGAGGAAGGGAGTATCTCATGTCATGTCAGTAAGTTGCATTTTATATATGTAAAGCTATATGAATTACTTTATTCACTTACCCATGATCACGACCTCAATATTAGGTCACACAATATATTATCTTAGAGCAACTCCAGCAGACCCAACGAACCCCTATCTCAAGTTTAGAGGGTCCAGAAAAAAGTTGCAATCCAGCAAACCAAACAAGCCCCTGTCGTAAGTTTAGAGGGTCCAGAAAAAAATTACACTCCAGTAGGCTTCCATTCTCGGGGGTCTATAGAAAGCCCTATATTTATGAGGGTTATTGTCGAAGTTGTAGCATTTCTGTGGCCCTTAAAAATAGAGGTAGACTACATTTAGTATTTGGAGAGTCTGAGAGGTATTGATAGAGTTAATCTTAATAACATAATGTTATTACCATATTAAATGAAATAAAAATAATATACACTATTGGTTTTTGATAAGATCTAACGATCTATATTAACCCTTAAAGTACATTGATTAGAGTAAATAAATAGTTAAATTCTAAATTGAATAAATAAGGAAAATATAAGTTGATCAAAGAATCAATATCAAATACAATTAGTAAATATAAGCTTGCATCATTAATTCATACCATGTGCCACATGCATGATGATAAAAAATAATACATTAGTTTGGGCACACTGGACAAACAGTATTCATAATAGAACAACGGATATTTAAATAAAATTATATTTAAGTTTAAAAAATCTAAATATTAGTAAAAAATAAAAAACTAGCTACCCGCGTAAATTTACGCGGGCCACATTGCTAGTTTACATGAAAGAAAAGTTTTATTAGGGGTAGATAGGATCAACTAAAATAGTTTTCAGGGAGTACAGTGGTAGATGAAGGCAATAAATAAGCTTTTTACCTTGTAAATTGAACTTACTGCTTGATTGGACGGTTTTACAACATTAATTTGCATGCATATGCCTTGGCTTGATTGATACTTTGATTGTGAGATGGTTATTTTTTTTAAAAAAATTGTGAGATGGTAGCGGTGCGGTTGCCATGTCTTGCATCGATTAATGCCTGGCATTGCGCACATGGTTAGATATTAGGCCATCTGTAACAGCAATGCTGCCTTGCTAGAGCATCAAACCAATAGCTAAATTACACGTTGGATGGATCATCATTAACCATTGGCTAGGAGAGATTAAAAAGGGAAAGAAAAGTATCATAGCGAGGTGGTACTGTTACTCAAGGTTGGGTCATTCTGTCCAATAAAAAATCTAGACACCATTTTGCGTAGTACCTTAAGAGTGCAACAAAATCGAGCATGAAAAAAAATACATATTGCCTCACAGACTTAGATTACAATGATATTTTTCAGAAAATCCAGAGAACAAATTCCAATGTTGTTCTGTTTATCCCAATTCGCTTGGTTTATCAGCATCCAGCCAGCAGTATTTTTTCTTCTGCACAAACTAACACCAGCCACCAGCCAGCCAGTAGTATTTTTCTCTCAGCACAAACCAGCACCAGCCACCAGCCAGCCAGTAGTATTTTTCTCTCAGCACAAACCAGCACCAGCCAGCTGCCACCCGTCGGTTTGTTTGAACTGAAGAACGCAGAAAAAAACGTGAGATCATGTGCCGTGCCTCTACACAGTTTAATTAGCTGCATGCTGGACGATGTGACAGTGTTAGATTCACTCCGCATGTCTCTTCACTAAGTGCGTAGTGTGTTTTCCCTTCATAATTTCTTTTCTATCCATTCAGACTTCAGACTGATGTTGTTCTGCCCGTGCATGGAATGGAACATGCCGTGATGGGCCAGGCACTTGCTGCTTTTCTGCGAGAACTTATCCCATTCGCGGGCGATGATGCTGACCGCTGATGAAGAGCACGGGTTTGGACTTCCGTTCAAGTGCACTGATACGTTATAAGCACCTGCTTTTCTACGGGTCCATCCAGGGATTGGATTCTGGTCTCCTTCGACGCCTGGTCCGGCAGTTTTCTTCGATTTTATCCGGTCCAGCTTTTGCCAAACGTGAGGCTTCAACTTTCAGAAACTAGGGATACATCCATATCGTGGGTTCGTGACACCCACCATCCTATGCATGAAAGTTCAGTTACCTGACTCTGACATGCTGTGGTTTGTGGTGGCTCTGACAACATACAGGCCAATTTGCCAAATTGCTGATGATCCAATGAGCGAGCCAGCTTACTAGGAGAATAATCAAATATCATCGTCGGGAAGGAGCCCCATGTAGTTCAAGGGGGAAGCAGGCGTGCATTGACTTGCTTCTTCGTATCTCCAAGCCTGACCGACGGCCGACGGCGGCTTCCATTCGTCACTTTCTTTCTTTGATTTGACGAAACCGGCAGCGCGAGTGGCCGGCGTCGTTCTCAGGGCGGATTTGCCTGACGATGCGAAGAAGATTTAAACAACTACGTATATTATATAGCAGCTCTGCTAAAAAGGCAGCAGGATGCTGAAAAATTCAGACCACCTCAACTTTGATCATTGGCAACGAAAATTATGAAACTGCGTAAAAGAGTCAAGCCGCTTTAGATTTTCAGAGATGGCAACTTAGCAAGGCAAGTCTGACTTCGCCCGCACCGACGCATGAAGCCGCGAGCTTGTTCGTTGTTCCTGAGAATAAAAAAGCCGCGAGCTCTCATTCTCTGCTGTTGCTGATCTATCATCATCATGGGACTGTGATGCAAATCACGGGCGAAATAATCAATGGTTAGCCGACAGTATTAAACTAATCTGCATGCGTGCGTAAAGCCACCACCGAATCGCAAATATTCTAGCCGTCCTGCCCCCGGGTTCCTGCATCACCCGCATGTTCGTGGCACCTGCGAATGACTCGGCGTCTCTGTATTCAAAACCAGTGGGCCTGCGGTTCTGACTGAACTCGAGCTGCAGTGGTTTTCAGTCAGAGATCAGGAGAACTGGAGCAAGGATGCCGAGGGCGCAGAGGCTGAAGCCTTCGCTTCTTCACAAGTTCACGTGGCAATACTGCGTGCCCAAGGAGGGAGCCATGTGAATCGTAACATGGCCTGCTTCCAGTATTGCAGAACAGGACGACGGTGCGCGTGGAAGTTGATTTTTTTTTGATAAAAGTGATTATGTGACAAAAAATGATTCTCATTATTTTCTATCGTAAACTCTCAAAATTAGGATGGAGAATGACAGAATGAGCTATTTTTTTCAGCTACCAGTCTCTTAGTTCATTTTAGAAAATTAGAATCAGTAGAGAATCATTTGGGCTCATTTTAAATTTATCAGAGAATCAGTTCTGAGAGCTTTGTTAAATGGAACCTTGCTTTGTACACATATGCGGAGACGCAAATTTGTAACACCCTAAAATTCATCACAATTAAATTGTAGCAATTTTTGAATTTTTCTAGGATTTATTAAGGCCTAAATAAATTTTCTATGATTTAATTGGAATTTCTAGCCTTTTATCAATTTAAATATCATATTAAATAATTTTAGTCAAAATGAGTTGTTGATGCATTCATGCTGTTGCATTTGTCTTTTGCTTGCTGTTCAATTAAGTTGGAATTTAAATTCTTTTAAATTCGAATTTAATTTGAATTTGTTTGAGGTTTAGAATAGCTGTTTTCTGTCGAGTTCAGTTTTGCTCCTCCAACTCTTGGCCCAGTTCATCTATGCCCCTCCTTCTTTTATCCTTTTCAGCCGGCCCGTCTTCTTCTTTCGCTCCCGAGCCGGCCCAGCTAGCCTCCCTTCGCGGGCCGTCCTCCACGCGCCGGCCCATTCCCTCCGTCTCCGGTTCGACCGCTGCCAGGCGGGGCCCGCCTGTCGGGGTCGTCTCCCCCAGTCGGACGCGACTCCGACTCGAGCCCGAGCTCGAGTTCGACCGCGGCCGTGCACGCACGTCGAGGGCCAGCCCCTTTATTCGAGCGCGTGGTCGCCTTGGACTCCTCGCTCTCCGTTTTTCGCGTGCCAACCGAGCCGTGAAGCCCTAGAGCATCGCTCCGCCGCCGCGTGTCTCGAAGCACTCGGCCGCCGCCGTCGGTCGACGCCGTCGTCGCCTTCCCCTCGCCAAGTTCTGCCCAAAGAGGTTTGGTAAGAAGTAGTGAAGCTCCCCTTGCGTTTTGATTCAAGTTTCGGCCGCACACGTGCCTAATTTGTGCTCGCCGACGAGTTTGCAGCGCCGCCGCCGCCTTCTCTCGTCGCCGGTCGCCGTCGACGCTCCTCAGCCGCCAAGAACCCCCGGAGTGAGTTCGCCACTTCCCCCTCGTGCTCCCCGACCAACCCGCGCTTGTTCTGGTGCACCGTAGCGCGTTTTCGTGATTGCGCCAGCGATGTGCCGCCGTGCTCTCCAGCGGCGCCGCCGCTCGACTCCTCCCGCCGGCGAAGCCCTACACCGATCTAACCCCGGCCGTCGGATCGGGATCCTACGGTCCACAGGCACCCAAGCTTCAAGTCAACCAGCGGAGTACCGGTCAACCTAGGCCGTTTTACAAAAAGGCCCTCCGAGTTTTCAAAATCAACCCGCAGTCCTATCCCATTCAAAAATATTTAAACTTAGGTCCTTTTTCTTTCGGTTTAGCCCTGCAAGTTTTAAAATTACGCCCGAGGTCCAAGTTTGGTATTTTTACATGAAAACCCTCGTAGTTTTATACAAAATTATGTTTTAGCCCTCGAATTTTCGTAGTTAAGCCCCTGGAACTTTTAAAACTTTGTCAGCAAGTCCCTGAACCTTAGAAAAGCCATATCTTTTACGTTTTAACTCCGATTTTAGTGATTCTCGCGCTCACGCGTTCGTGGTAACGCGTAGAATAGTTTTGTGCTGTTATTATCTTCTGTTGGAATTGTTTGGTGTACTGTTTCTTATTTATTGTATTGTTTTCTTGTATGTGTTCGTGTGATGCGTATAGGAAACGCGTCATTCGAGGAAGTGTTTGAAGAACCAGCTGTTGAAGAGTTTGAGCAGCAGCAGGGTTGGGAAGAAGGCAAGTATTCTTTGATCATGCCTGTTTATACCTAAATAACATGCATTTTAATTACACCGTTTATTTATCGCTTGCATTAATATTGCTGGGTCCCATTAAGGATTTTCTAGTCTGTTTTACCATACCTTGCAGCTAGGTCATTAAATTAATTTGACTGGTAGATGATGCTTAGTTGCTCAACTGGGATTGGTCTAATGAAACCCCTACTCTATGTTTCATTACTATCTTTTAATATAATAATGACAAGATCACCTCTTTTAATTGGAACATGGAGCGACCACCCTGGAAAACAGTGCAACCATAAGTGCTATGTGGCTCTGGCTTTGACTGACTAATTAGGTATTCTGGTTTGAGATAGTTTTACCCGAAAGGGGCAAGAGGTGCGGCGGTGGACGAGGTATAGCCCGGTCCTCTTGAGCGGTAGGCTTTGCTAAGATACGCGACTCACTAGGGAGGGTTATGCTTTGCTCCTGAACCGGAAGCCTTAGCGAACTATCACTTATTAGAGTATCTTTGTAAAGGTCTTATAGTGAAACCCAGTATTCGGTCCACGTGGTGTGGGAAGGGTACATGCTTTCGGGCAATGGGAATCGCGGCTTATGGTGAATGTGTACAACCTCTGCAGAGTGTAAAACTGTTATAACAGCCGTGCTCACGGTCATGAGCGGCCTGGACCCTCACATGATTAATCTATCAGAATATGATCTAAATTATGGTTACCTGAATTTGATGGGTTTATGTTATCATTTAATTGTGGTTGGTATATACTTATATATGCTAGTAAATAGATGCTTAATAAAATTTGACCCACTAAAAGTACTTAATGCAGCTATCCTTTCAGCCATCCACTTTATAAAGCCTAGCATGTCATTTATTTCCATACTTTGCTGAGTACGACATGTGCTCACGCTTGTTTATTTATATTGCATCGACCATGCTCGGACTGCTGCTCAGATTGGGAGAATTTTGAGGACTTTACTACTGATTTTGAGGAATTCTAGGCGAGTCCGTCAGTCAACTGCCTGTGGAGATGAAGTTATTTCGTTTCGTTTAGTTAAACGTTTATTTAAGTCTTCCGCTATGACATTTGTGTCAACTCTGATATTGTAATAAATGTACTTTAATACTCTTTCGTATGCATGGTTATGGATATTCACTTGTGATGTCTACCATATGTGTGTAAACTTGATCCTGACGCACATATGAGATGCACCTGGTTTTCTTTCTAAAACCGGGTGTGACAGAAGTGGTACCAGAGCTCTGTTGACTATAGGACGAAAATCTAGATAGCAATGGTCACACTTTAAGGATTAAATTGCTTAATCAGTTTTGCTATAATTATCCTTGCTCTCATTTTACTATATTCTTGCTCTTGATAATTTATCTCGTCCTTGCATTTATTTTATTTCTATTCCATTTCATTTGTTATCTTACCTTGTCTTGATATCTATAGATTTGTTCTAACCCCCTCTTTCTTTCTAACCCATAGATGGTTTTGACTAGACAAGGTGCTCGTAGAATGGCTAGAACTCCTTCCCCTCTTCCACCCCCGTCAGTGCACGAAGAAGAAGATGCTGAAGAGGTGGAGCCGGAAGTGAATCAGGAGGAGAACGCTTCAGTAGCGTCAGCAGCGGGAAGTGTTGGACCCCTCCGCCACCAGCTAAGTGGACTGCGTCGGTTCACTACCACACTGGGGACCATGCTCACTTTCCGATGCTACTTTGGACGATGTTCGTTCATCTTTACTATCATGTGGAGATAGAGTACTGCGGAAGAAGAAGAACCCATCCGGAGTTCCCAGAGGAGTGGGATGTGTCAGTACACATCCGTCAGGCTGACTATGAGAATGGGGGAACCAAGGAAATTGGAGTGCACCGTGCCATCGCCACTAGAGCAACTTTTGAAGTTGGAATTGAGGATGCAGCTAGACAGGCGCTCTCCGCGCTTTGCTTTGAGGAGGCTGGAGTGGTGGATTACACCACTTGGGCATATCTTCCTAAGAGACAGCCAGACACTCTAGAGGGTATGGTGCCACAAGTTCCCGGAGTGCTGAGTTCCACGCTTATCAGTCAAGTGGCATTCACTGCGATGCTGAACTCGCACATGGATCGCACTGCAAGAGAACTAAAGAGGGTGCGTGAAGAACTAACTGCTGAACGAAGGAAGAACAAGAGGCTTAGAGCTGAACTCAGGGGAGAAACACCCCCACCTCTAGATGAAATTGATGAAGATCAAGCAACTCACTCTCCACCCCACCTTTGAATCCGTTTGGATCACCTAGTTGCACCACCTATGCCCAATAGGTTAAGTTGTCCTCCTATTTATTAGCTTGGTATGTTTAGAATCATTGAGACTCATGCGTAGCGTGTGGCGAGTCTTGTTCTAAGTGTGTTAGATATGCTTGTTTTTGTGCCAAGTGTGTGATTTGGTTCTTTGTAATGACTGCGCTTAATTTGTGGAGTGATGACTACAATTAAGTATTACTAAATTAATAAATTTAGCTAGTTTGGGTTTTATCTCGGTCCCTGTTTTCATTAGTTACTTATCTCATTATCTATTTTATTTTATCTCTCATATAAATCTTGTCATGCTCCAATCTGTTCTCATCGCTACTCAATATCCTGGTACTGTTTGATTTAATTATGAAGCTACAGAACTCCGATTGACATGAAACCAGTTGGGTTGGATTAAGGACTTGATAAGCTACATTCTGGGAATTTTTTGTGATTTTTGGACATTCGTACAGGAAGATACAGGCGTTTCATTGGAGTGTTCAGAATCTGTCTCGAGTTCTGACGTGATTATCTTAATTATTTAATATCTCGAGTTACAGAAGCCCGATTGAGTTGATTCAAGTTGGGTTAGTTTTATAATTTGGTGATCTACAATCTGAAAAAAGAACATTATTTTTGGATGATCAGAATCAGAGTTATGCCTGTTTCATTGTGATACACTGAATCTGCCTTTGAAATTAGAAATTCTTATCTGTATTGAATCTTTCTATGCATGCTTTTATCTATCACCGTCTGAATCTCATGTTTCTAACCATCAGATGGTGAACACCAGGTCTGGAAGTGGAGAGGATCGACCAGCTGTGATTCGCCAGGGACGTGCCAACCCCAATTCCAATCCCCCGCCGAATCAAGCACCACCTGCCGCAATGGACCAGATTCTTGCCAACCAGACTCAGATCCTCCAGAACTTGGCTACTGCTATGGCAGGCATTCAAGCTCAGCTGAACAACAACAACAACAACAACAATAACAATCAGCCAAGGGACAAGCATCGGGAGTTCATGAGCCACAAGCCCCCTACCTACTCCCATTCTTCAGATCCTCTTGACGCTGATGATTGGTTGAAGACCGTTGAGAAGAAGCTGGACATGGCTCAGTGCAATGACAGGGAGAAGGTCTTGTATGCTTCAGGCCGCTTGGAGGGATCAACTTCGGATTGGTGGGATGCTTACCATGCTGCTTATGCCACCCCTAATGCTATCACCTGGCAGGAATTCAAGGACAGCTTCAGGAGTCATCATATCCCTGCCGGTGTCATGAAGATAAAGAAGAAGAAGTTCCTCTCTCTCAAGCAAGGGGGAATGTCAGTCAGCGAGTACAGGGACAAGTTCATTCAGTTGTCTCGCTACACCCCAGATGAGGTGAAGGAAGATGAGCAGAAGCAAGAGCTGTTCTTGGAAGGATTGATCTCACCGCTCCAGTATCAGCTCATGGCTCACACCTTCCAAACATTCCAGAAGTTTGTGGACAAGGCTATTGGCTTGGAACACAATCGTCGTGAGTTGGGGGAACAGAAGAGGAAATTCCTGGCCTCAGGACAGTCAAGCAGTAACACTCGCCCTCGTTTCCAGCAGCCTCAGCAGGGCGTGCCCGTTCGCTTTGGTGGGCAAGGGGGTAACTTTGGGCAGAATCAGGGTCAGCGCTCAGCACCTCCACCCTAGCGCCCAGTCTTTCAGCAGAACCGCCAAACCACCCCAACTCAGACTCCAGTGAAGACCCCTGCACCAGGCAGTGCTACTACCCCTTGTGCTTGCTACATATGTGGAGATCCGAGTCACTTTGCCAACAACTGTCCTAAGAGGAATACTCAGACTCCGCAGCGCCAGAATAGCAGTGCACCTAGGCAAAATCCTCCTCAGCAGCACAACCGGAATGGGAACCAGACGCCCCAGAGCAACAGAGGTCAGCAGAACCAGATACGTGGTAGGGTGAACCACGTTGCCCCAGAGACCGCGCAGGAGGCTCAGGACGTGGTGCTTGGTATGTTCCTTGTTAACTCAGCCCCTGCATCAGTTTTATTTGATTCTGGAGCATCTCATTCTTTCAATACTGCTCAGTATGTAGCTAGCCATAATATACCCATGCACCCCATGAAGCGTGATATGATAGTCAGCTCCCATGGAGGAATCTTGAAAGCCACTTTTATCTGCCCTCGTGTTAATTTGAAAATAGTAGGGGTAGATTTTCCTGCTGATCTGATAGTTCTAAAATCTGAGGGGATTGATGTCATACTTGGAATGGGATGGTTGACTGCATTTGATGGGATAATTCAGTGTGCCAAGAGGTCAGTGTTGTTAACAAGCCCTCAAGGAGAAAAGGTTGAATTTGTTGCTACAGTACCCGCAGCGGCAGATGGTACGGTTAATCAGCTGAAGGGAGCACCGCTTGAGGACATCAGAGTGGTTTGTGATTTCCCAGATGTCTTCCCAGATGATTTGCCAGGTATGCCACCCGACCGAGACATTGAGTTTCTTATTGAGCTTTTACCTGGTACTGCTCCAATTTCTAAAAGACCCTATAGAATGACTGTTAATGAACTAGAAGAACTTAAGAAACAACTTAAAGAATTATTGGATAAGGGTTATATTCGTCCTAGTTCTTCACCTTGGGGAGCACCCGTTATTTTTGTTGGTAAGAAGGATGGCACTCAGAGATTATGTGTGGATTATCGTTCTCTAAATGAGGTAACAATCAAGAACAAGTATCCTTTGCCCAGAATTGAGGATTTATTTGATCAGTTGCGAGGAGCTAAGGTTTTCTCCAAGATTGATTTGCGATCTGGCTACCATCAGTTGAGAATCAGGCGCTCAGATATTCATAAAACAACATTTACCACCAGGTATGGATTATATGAATATACAGTGATGTCTTTTGGATTGACAAATGCACCTGCCTACTTTATGTATCTGATGAATAAGGTGTTTATGGAGTTTTTGGATAAATTTGTAATGGTATTCATCGATGATATTCTGATTTACTCCAAGAATGAGGAGGAACATGAGGAACATCTAAGGTTAGTATTGCAGACTCTCAGGGAGAACCAGTTGTATGCCAAGTTTAGTAAATGTGAATTCTGGTTGAGTCAAGTATCCTTTCTTGGTCATGTTGTTACTGGTGGAGGTATTGCAGTGGATCCCAGCAAAATCAAGGATGTGTTGGATTGGGAACCTCCGACTTCTGTGTCTGAGATCAGAAGCTTCCTAGGATTGGCTGGATATTACAAGACATTCATCGAAGGCTTTTCCAAAATAGCGAAACCTCTTACATCGCTATTAGAGAAAGGCAAGGAGTTTGTTTGGTCAGAAGCTTGTCAGGCCAGCTTTGAAGAATTGAGAAGGAAGTTGACTACAGCCCCAGTGCTTGCTATGCCAGATATTCATAAGAATTTTGACATATATTGTGATGCTTCTCGAAAAGGACTTGGTTGTGTTCTTATGCAAGAAGGTAGAGTTATAGCTTATGCATCAAGGCAGTTGAGAAAACATGAGCTAAATTATCCTACTCATGACTTGGAACTAGCAGCTGTTGTTCATGCTTTGAAGATCTGGAGACACTATATCTTGGGTAACAGATGTGAGTTGTACACTGATCACAAAAGTCTGAAGTACATATTCACTCAGAAGGATCTAAATTTGAGGCAGAGAAGATGGTTGGAATTGATCAAGGATTATGATCTAGGAATCAACTATCATCCAGGCAAGGCAAATGTGGTTGCAGATGCGTTGAGTAGAAAGTCACAAGCTAATCTAGTGCTTGGTCGTCAGTTGCCAGCAGAGTTGTGTGCTGAGATAGAAAGGCTGAACTTGTGATTTCTTAATCAGGCAGAAAGTGTGACTATGGAGATTGAGTCTACACTTGAGCAGGAGATTCGAAAGGGTCAACTTTCGGATGAGAAGATAAAAGAAATCAAGGCAACCATGTTAGCAGGAAAAGCTCCAGATTTCACCGAAGATGAGCAAGGTACGATCTGGTTCCGAAAACGGATATGTGTACCTGATATCGAGTCTCTCAGGGAGAAAATATTGAGAGAGGCTCATGATTCTGCATATTCAATCCATCCTGGAAGCACTAAGATGTACCGGGATCTGAAAGAAAGGTATTGGTGGTATGGATTGAAAAGGGATGTGGCTGCTCATGTAGCACTATGTGATGTCTGTCAGCGGGTTAAGGCTGAACATCAGAGACCGGCAGGTTTGCTTCAACCTCTCAAGGTACCTGAATGGAAGTGGGAAGAGATTAGTATGGACTTTATAGTTGGTTTACCTCGTACTAGTGCTGGATATGACTCTATATGGGTCATAGTGGATCGATTGACCAAGGTAGCTCATTTTATTCCACTAAAGACTACTCATTCTAGTGCTAGACTTGCAGAGTTATATATGTCTAGAATTGTTTGTCTGCATGGTGTGCCTAAAAAGATAGTTTCTGATAGAGGTACTCAGTTTACATCTAGATTCTGGCAAAAGTTGCATGAGTCCATGGATACAAAGTTAAATTTCAGTTCTGCTTATCATCCACAGACAGATGGTCAGACAGAAAGAACTAACCAGATTTTGGAGGATATGTTGAGAGCTTGTGCCTTGAAGCATGGAGGCAGTTGGGATAAGAGTCTTCCATATGCAGAGTTCTCATATAACAACAGTTATCAAGCAAGTCTGAAAATGGCTCCTTTCGAAGCCCTTTATGGTAGAAAATGCAGAACACCTTTATATTGGAGTGAAACATGTGAAAGTCAAGTGTTTGGGCCAGAAATTCTGCAGGAAGCTGAGAGACAAGTTCAGATCATTAGGGAGAACTTGAGAACAGCTCAGTCCAGGCAGAAGAGTTATGCAGACACAAGAAGAAGGGAATTAACCTTTGAGGTAGGTGATTATGTGTATCTGAAAGTTTCTCCTATCCGAGGTTTGAGAAGGTTTAAGGTAAAAGGCAAACCATCTCCTCGTTTTATTGGACCTTTCAAAATTGTTGACAGAAAAGGTGAGGTTGCATACCAATTGGAACTACCATCTAGATTGTCAGATATTCATGATGTTTTCCATATCTCTCAGTTGAAAAAGTGCCTTCGAGTGCCTGAGGAAGAATTATCTTTGGATGAATTGAATGTGCAAGATTATCTGACTTATATGGAATATCCAGCCATTCGAGGAAGTGTTTGAAGAACCAAGTTTGTGCAGCAGCAGGGTTGGGAAGAAGGCAAGTATTCCTTGATCATGCCTGTTTATACCTAAATGACATGCATTTTAATTACACCGTTTATTTATTGCTTGCATTAATATTGCTGGGTCCCATTAAGGATTTTCTAGTCTGTTTTACCATACCTTGCAGCTGGGTCATTAAATTAATTTGACTGGTAGATGATGCTTAGTTGCTCAACTAGGATTGGTCTAATGAAACCCCTACTCTATGTTCCATTACTATCTTTTAATATAATAATGACAAGATCACCTCTTTTAATGGGAACATGGAGCGACCACCCAGGAAAACAGTGCAACCATAAGTGCTATGTGGCTCTGGCTTTGACTGACTAATTAGGTATTCTGGTTTGGGATAGTTTTACCCGAAAGGGGCAAGAGACGCGACGGTTGACGAGGTATAGCCCGGTCCTCTTGAGCGGTAGGCTTTGCTAAGATACGCGACTCACTAGGGAGGGTTATGCTTTGCTCCTGAACCGGAAGCCTTAGCGAACTATCACTTATTAGAGTATCTTTGTAAAGGTCTCGTAGTGAAACCCAGTATTCGGTCCACGTGGTGTGGGAATGGTACATGCTTTCGGGCAATGGGAATCGCGGATTATGGTGAATGTGTACAACCTCTGCAGAGTGTAAAACTGTTATAACAGCCGTGCTCACGGTCATGAGCGGCCTGGACCCTCACATGATTAATCTATCAGAATATGATCTAAATTGTGGTTACCTGAATTTGATGGGTTTATGTTATCATTTAATTGTGGTTGGTATATACTTATATATGCTAGTAAATAGATGCTTAATAAAATTTGACCCACTAAAAGTGCTTAATGCAGCTATCCTTTCAGCCATCCACTTTATAAAGCCTAGCATGTCATTTATTTCCATACTTTGCTGAGTACGACATGTGCTCACGCTTGTTTATTTATATTGCATCAACCACACTCGGACTGCTGCTCAGATTGGGAGAATTTTGAGGACTTTACTACTGATTTTGAGGAATTCTAGGCGAGTCCGCCAGTCAACTGCCTGTGGAGACGAAGTTATTTCGTTTCGTTTAGTTAAACATTTATTTAAGTCTTCCGCTATGAAATTTGTGTCAACTCTGAGATTGTAATAAATATACTTTAATACTATTTCGTATGCATGGTTATGAATATTCACTTGTGACGTCTACCGTGTGTAAACTTGATCCTGACGCACATATGAGATGCACCTGGTTTTCTTTCTAAAATACAAAATTTTAGACAGCAATGAAGGTCTCTTGGTTCGGACTTCAGAGCTCACAGTTCAGAGATATACGCTGTGGTTACGAGCCGAAACTACAGGCCACTACGGTCATGTCGTGTCTGCTCACAGTTTACCCGGCTTCTCTGCCAGAAAAAAGCACAAGCTCGCAAAAAAAAAAGGCTTTGCCAAACAGGCCCATAAACATGCAATGGAGACTTGGTTGGGCCGAGCAATATGGCCTAGATAGTCCATGAAGGACGGGCTGTGCGCAGCATGCAGATTAGGCCCGTAACGAAGGCCCTCTTTTGTGTGGGGAGCCGGATTTGGTCGCCTCGTCGTCGTCGTCGACCCGTCGCGGTGGTGGTGGCGGTGCTTGCGGCTGCTTCGAAGTCCAAACCAAGCGTTGGTGGGGCGCGACCGTGTCCAGGGGCGAGAAGAGATAGAGATGAATCGATCTCTCTCCGTGGCGGCGGCCGTCGCCGCGGTGGCGCTCGTCTGCTTCTCCGTCCTCTGCTACGGGGAGCGGCTCGGGGCGCGGGCGTGCGAGGACCTGGGCTTCACCGGCCTCGCCCTCTGCTCCGACTGCAACGCCCTCTCCGAGTTCGTCAAGGACCAAGGTACGGCCGTGTCGTCCCCTGGTATGTTCCCGCTTTTCATGCGCTACTCATGAGATTTGCGATCTGAACCGGGCCAGGCGTAGGAATGATCGAGGAGCTATTCGGATGTGAATTTGTCCCGGTTTCGCTTGTTGGGAGTGTAAAATGTGCTATAGTGATCTGGATCCGGATGCTCTTTGCGTTGCTTGCAGCCGGGAGTCGGGTGGGTAACCTAATTACAGTAGGATTTAGGACGGTAGGGTAGGATTTTGATTTCAGGCCAATGTCAACTCAATTGGAAATCTGAAAGCACGAGAAGATATTATGATGTGTACTGAGTATTGTACATGTGAGATCACCACATGATTATTTGTTTGCTGAATCTGAGGATAAGTTTATTTAGAATGTAACTGGGTATAAAATTGTGCATCAATTTGGTGTCTGGGGTTAGTGGGAGGCTTTACGAATCGAAGAAATTGTTCCTGCCCTAGTTGGACTGGACAAATCTGAAACTTGCCCTTAGCGCGGCATCTGTAGATCCGGGTGTTGTTGGTAATGGAGCCTCACTGTTTGGGTCTGTTGTTTCCACTGGTCTATCTAGGAGCATTTGAACAGGTGTTACTCAGTTGCTGATAGACCATAATTTAGTTTCTTCAAAAGACAAGTAATGTTTGATCGTCTTTTATTTTTGAATCTAGCTGGTGGGAAAGATAATTCACTTAAACAGCACAACCCTATTATACTTTATCAAGTTTGTCCACTGCTTCCTGGGATGAAATATATTGTTCAGCCCTTGTATATTAGCAGAGCAACATAGGGTGTATTTCTTTTTCCACACATTCTAGTTATGTGTTATGCCATATGATTGTCTCCAATCTGAAAAGCATTTTGTTTGTCTGCAGAGCTGGTGGAGGACTGTCGTAAATGTTGCACTGAGGATTCAGACGATTCAATCAGCAAGGTAAACAATATGAATTCCCATGAATCGCTGTAAGGAAGGCAACTGTTTTACCTTTACTCTGCTACTGTGGCGTTTCTTAGTCTTTGGATTTATAGTGCTCTTCGTGCTTAATTTCTAACAGCGGATTTATGTTAATAACAGTTAGATCTTATAGGGATGGCTAGTAATGTACAATTTTTTAAGGGTTATTGCTATATAGGCTAGAATCTTGAGCATATCAAGGCATAAGTTGAAGGTAAACAAAACTTCATAGATGTCCTTTTTAGGATGAGTATGATTGTTAGAAGTGCCATGAGTACTAGTTCTTTATTTTCACTATATGTAGTATCTGACTGTGTTTGCTATTGCCAATTGCAGCTCACATTCTCTGGTGCAATTATTGAGGTGTGCATGAGAAAGCTGGTGTTTTATCCAGAAGTTGTTGGCTTCCTTGAAGAGGATAAAGATGACTTCCCTTATGTGGAAGCCCGCTATTCGTATGGTTCTCCACCAAAGCTCATAATGCTTGACGACAAGGGCGAACATAAGGAAACCATTAGGTAAGTTCTATTTAACTAAAGACGGAGCCTCTAGTTATGTGAAGTGATGTGCATCTTGGATTTTTCTTATAAATGCTACACTAACAGTCTGACTCTGGACCATTTTGATATCATTCTGTTTTAAATAAATTACACAGTGTCGCTTATATGTTGTCTGCTTCCAATCATTCTTCCTCATGTAGTCATGTCATATAGTTCATGTAATAATCTGATGTCTGGTACAATAGGCAAAGATATGCTGGATGCATTTGTGGCTTCATGCCACTTGGTATTTGAATATATATGTTTATGGACAGACAAATGCTTAGTACACTGGTATTGGAGTGCTTCATAGAGCTGTCGTGGCATGTTAAGCTCATTGCTAACGTAGCCTGGATTTTCCCTTGTCATGCTGTTCATCGATAGGTGATAGATGTTGCCGTTGTACTGAATAACTTGGCATCTTTCTTTATGTGTACTGAGTGTACATAATGTATGGTAGAAGCAGTGTTTCTGTTTGTTTATTGGTCCATTTATTGGAAATCTAAAAGGAAGCAAAATTTGCAGGATCGACAACTGGAAGCGGGAGCACATTCGGCAGTTTCTCAAGGAGAAAGTGAAGCCGGTGAAATCATCCAGCTGAGCTCCTGCGAAAATGCCTGACCATTTCCAAGTTGACGCTAGTAAACCCTACGGAATTTGGTAAGCTGATATGAGATGTGCATCTAGTTCTGTGAGTGGTGACATCTGTACGCCCCCAAAATGTTTGTACAAGCAGTCAGGTAGCTGGCAGTCTGGCACTGTGATACATGAAAACTTGAGCTTTATACCTCAATAAAGAGGTCATGTGCATTGTAAAAATGCAAAAATGTACTCCCACATTTGGTCATGAGCATTTGTATTTTCCATGGAACATGTATGAGATTTGCGCACCTTTGTATTAGTAGAGATGAAGAGGTCATGTGCATTGTAAAGCAGCTGTGCCAGAAAGATTTTGATGTTTGACATCCCTTGGGTAAATAGCATTGCAAAAGCAGCTGTGCGAGAAAGATTTTGATGTTCCAAATTACAATTCGGAGTAGCATATAAGAAGCTAATGAATGTACTCGTTTTTTTGGACATTATACACACGAAAGCTATTTTGGCAATTTATAAAGCGTTTGGGAGCGGGGAAACGTGGTGAAGGAATGCGTTATGCGTCGCGCGAGTGATAACGCGGGTACCGCGTCCTAAACAGTCTGCACCATGGAAATTGCGATTTGCGAAACGTCACAAATCTGCGAAGGGTACAGGCATATTGAACTGATCGACGATGATTGGTTGTTCTTTCAATTATTTGCATTGCAGTAGTGTGAGGTTACATTTTGCAGCTGTAAAATGCCTTTGTTCTCATATGTACAGTTGAGCTTCACGAGGACTGCTCTTCTCGCTACTCCGTGACCTAAACTGCCTACATTTTCGGGAGAGAAACGGGAAGCGTTTACTTCTTTGCAAGCTTCATCTTTCGAAGGGGTACTTGGTTGCCCGGTGACAAGATGGTGTTACAGTTGGTACGTCTGGTGTTCTTCAAGGTTCAGATAAATCTCTACACCTGTAGAGATGATCAATACAACAAGTTAAGACTGCCGTCTTTTTGGAATATACTACACATGTATATATGTCCAGAACATGCATCTTTACATACAGCAGAAAGCAGCGACAACATTTTGAATGGAACCAGAGGGGTTCAACCGAGGAATGGATTTGAGCAGCAGTGAATACTACTATCTTAGGAACATTATTAGAGGCCTTTTTTGAATGAGGGTTACTGGTACAACTCAGAGAAAAATAATATTAATGTGAATAGATCTAACTGAACAGATCTAATACGCTGCTCCTGCTTTCTCTGATTTTATTTGAAGAATTTCCTACGACATATATAAGATGGTTACATGCAGCATGGAGTAATATGGCTCACATTTCAGATATGCAAATGCTCATATACCCAGTACCCTAAAAGCACAAGTTCACAAGCCCAGCAGTTTTTACTAGATTTGGAACAGATTGGCCATAAGTTTCTCTTGTATTTGGGGAAGGAACTATACCTGTCTTCGTCTCCGGTGTTGCAAAGCATAACAAGAACGTGCTATTACATAGCAAGGAAGAAAGAATCCTGCAAACTGAAGAGTTGCCTGAAACAAAGAAAATATTTAGTGTCCTGTATAAATAGTGTACATGGAAAATGACAATTCAGTCCCACTATGGACTGAGCAACAAATACAGAAGTGGATTGTAATCAGTTAAGCTCAAGTTAAGCTGACTCAGACTTCCAACAAATGCGTAGTCAAATGCCGAGCAGGGAAAATCCATGCTAATGAAACTTATCTCGAGCATTCGCTATTCCTTTGCACTCACTAGTGCAATTTATCTTGAGTATGATGCTGCATTATGCTATTAATTAGTTTTCAGCAATATGAAACTACAATATAACAGATCGCATTATCTTAGCAGGACATGTTAATAGCGTAATACAACATTATGAAACTCCAACAGAAGCTGAACACATCATCTTAGCAGGACACCTTAATAGCAAAATGTGATAATGAAATAGGTCTGTTGAACTCACACTGAACAGCACCGTTGCATCTTGTAGCATGCTAACATCCCTCACAATGACAATTACATGTCGCACAAGCAAAAGGAACATCAACTGCAGTAAAGCTGGTATTACACTCCACGTTCTACCAAAAATAAGAATAAGTTTAGGAGAAAGGGCTTCTTTGACGTACAATTAAAGCAATGGTTCGGCAGCATGTGGCACCACTAGAATTTGTGGATACACAATCCTCAAACTCAGCTTGCAGCAGCTGCTGCTCTGCGATAGCAATGGCTAAAAAATGAGAATCATGAGTATCGATTCTTCCAACCCAGTTTTGCCTGTTAATAAATAAAGACCGTGCATTCAGAATAACTACAAGATATCCAAAAACTGGAGCACAAACATCTGCTCTCCTTCAGAATAGCTCCCACAGAAATAGCTCATGCTGACATTTTCTTTTTATTTTGAAAGAATTCATGCGAACTGATGAAAGCATAGATAATTGTATCCCATGAGTACCTAAGATCCATATCCATTTCATCTGAACAACATTTGGGTGGAGGGAGGACGTAATTTGGTGAGTAAACCTGCAGGCAGATTAAAAGAACAAATATGAAACTTCTTCAGTAATTACAGCAAAATAAGAAACATATAATTTCCCCCCAGTTTCCTTGTTTAATCTGCAAATCAGTTGCCCTGAAACTGGATCACTCATAACATACTAGATCTACACCTATCAAAATCAAGTAGCCAGATACAATGAAAGGGCTACAGAGGTCAAAGTAGCATGGCGTTATCTAGAAATGATATGGTACACAGTTTAAACAGAAAAGAAAAGAAAAATGCAAAACAGAAACACCCACCTGGTTGCAGATTTCACATGTAATGTCCCCCTTCTTGTTGCACCATCTCTGTATGCATTTCCTGTGGGCAAACTGACCAACGACAATAGGTCAACATACCATTAGCATTTTCTTCAACAGGTACACCTAAGACGTGCAGTACAGCATCAATGAGGAAAATGTTTATTGGAAAACTGAAAATGGGGCTATACATTAGGATAGCGATGGCCTTGCAATTGAAAATTTGGATGATTGTATTTGTCTGGAGAAAATAATATAATGTTTCCAACAACGAAAACGCTCTTTCTAGAATTCATTCAATCCTAAGGATATTGTTTAGACTTTAGACAAACCAAACACTGGCAGAACACCTTGAAAATACGAAGGCCAAATTGCACAGATGAAACACTGTAACACTGTTTAACTGGTTGATGCGATAAAACAATCAGAACTTCGATGCTTCTAGAGTGCCAAGCCTATAGCTATCAGAGGTGTCCACAATAAATCTATTCCTAGGATGAGCATAACATCATCAGAACCAAAAGAAATATTCCAAAGAAAAGAGTAGTTACCAGAAGAAATGGTAAACAGAACTTCAAGCAGACCAGAAATTGCATATTGGAATCTATCCAGCTCCATGAAGAATATAGCAAATAATCACCATATTTCTACTTCAAAGTTACCAACCACTACTCTTTAACTTTAACTCACATCGGTTCCTCAACATCCAGGCAAAGAAACTTGCACAGAGGGAGAAGAGGGGTAGAGAGAGAACCAGAGGGGGAGCTCTCACCTTGAGCGTGCCAGTGCAGGCGCAGGGGGAGTCCATGGCGTCCTCCTCCCCCTCCTCCTGGCATATCCGGCACTCAATCGCCCCCTTGGCGTCCACCCCCAAGCCGACCTCCACCTCGACCTGGTCTTCGCCGCCGGAGCAGCCATCGCCGGCAACCTTCTCGGTGCGCGCCATCTCCCAGGAAGCTTTTCTTGGAGCAGGTGGTGAGTCTGAGAACGAGCCAAAAGGCGGGGCCTTTTTAGCTCCGGGGACACCAACAACTCCAAGAACAAGAGGAGGGAACTAGGGAAGAGGGGAGATGAAATTATACTAAAATGAGATAGCCTTTCCCTTCTTTTATTATCCTAATCCTAATATCCCAAGCTATTTTATCAATCTCGGCAGTTCTTTCTGCTCCATGCTTTGCAGTTCCTTTGTTTATTTATGGGGTCCGATGATGAGTGAGTGATTGGGTTTGTGGGGCTAGTGAACAATGGATAGCTTCCACTCCTGGCTCCTGCTAGTGGAGGATGAGTTGATACTGACACGCAAATACTGGGAAAAAACTTTTTCTTTAATACTGAAAATTATTTTCTTCTTTATTCTAAAGAGAATACGGATACGGCACTTTCTTCTCTTCTTCTCTCTTGCATTGAAAATTTATGAGTAATTTCATTTCAAACTTTCTGTTCCCTCTTGTCTTAGTGACTCTGTTAACTCTGGGCAGGCCTAGGCAGGGGTGTGATTAAAACGCCTTTTGTTTTGTTCTTCCTGAAATCATGATTATTCAGTTTGTTTTGCCCATCTGCTTTTGTATTTATTTTCTTTTGTTTCGTTTTTTTCGACTGGTCTCATCACCATGCCGTGTAGTTAGGTGGGGAAGGCGTCACGTGTTGCTTACAAGTATTTCTTAACCATCCACTGCATATGTAAACCTGATGGGAAGCAAGCAATTTTTTATTTATTGAAATTGTTTTTTTGTTGGAAAAATGGGATCGAATTGTAAATATAATGGTACAAATACTTGTAAAGCACGGTAGCTACATCCCTGAAGCAACATAAATGGTACTTGCTTTTCTAACCAAAATGTCCATCATTATAAGGCTATTCCCAATGGAGATTTCATTTTTGCGTTTCCAAGAATGCCACATAATCAAGTAGACAATTAATTCATAGATAAAATAGTTCATACAATGCATTGTTTCATTTTGATGTTTCATAGGCAATGCATGCAAGACACAAAGGTGTTAGAAACTGTGTATACAGAGTTTCATCTAGATGAAATTCATTTCATCTCTCTCCTTATTAACTCTTTGCCACATCATCTAAAATGCTGATTTGACACCCTATTTAATGTGCATGAAACTCTATAAAACCTTGCACTGGGACTGGCCTAATGGCCTAATGGTGTTTAAGACATATCGGTTGCATACCAAGTACTCCGTGCAGCAACGAATAAGAGTGTACTCATTGGCTACCTTTTGTCGCGGAAACATATATATGGTTCTATCGTACTAAATGGATCACCTTGGCTACCTTTTGTCGCGGAAACATATATATGGTTCTATCGTACTAAATGGATCACCTTTGAATTTTAATCACATCTGGAGTTCGTTTTTCCTTTTCTTTTGAAAATAAAAAACCTAAACATTCGAGTTTATATTGGATCAATTCGGAACAGAATCACAATATTATATGTTTTTTTGGAAAAAGAACCTGAAAAAAAAATGCAATCAACTGCCTCTAAAATGGTTACTCCTATGTATCTAACAATCATCATAGTCAACGTTAGTGCATTCCGTTTTCTCTGGGAGCCTTAACTTTTGTGGTGGCAAGATTTGATGTGTGTACTTGGGTGGTTAAACCACCATTGCGTTCATTTTCAACGAGAGGTTGCTGTACCTTTGCGGACTGCGACTGGTCACCCTCTACAACTAAACGCCATTGTCATTGATTCTAAGCCAGCTTGTACGCCATTTCTTGTGCAGATATTTCTTATTGGCAACGGTGCACCCACTATTTTTTGAGGAAATAATGCAGCTACTCGTGTAATCATTCGTCTGAATCAACGATGAATTGATGATATACAGTAAGTTGGTACCTGATCTGCCTTGGCTAATTTGTCTGCTAAACCATCTATTTAATTCTTTGAAGAAAAAAAAAGATATAAACAAGAAAGATCACAGATTAGGTGGCTGAGAATCCAATGCATGCTGAAATCATTCTCTAATAAGCAAAGTGTCTGCATTCACAATGCTTTAAAAGTTATACAATATATGATTCATGTACGGTTGCGAAGGCAGGCCAAGAGGAAGCTAATTCACCTTTTCTCTTCTTCTTTTTTTTTCTTCTTCTTTATTTTTTTATTAATAGAAGAAAAAGTGTCATACAGAGACTCCAACACACACCCCTTAGAAATCTAAGACCTTAATCACCTTTTATATGACAGACATAAGACCTAATCTCAAGACCTCCTAACCATTAGCAGGGGAGCTTAGTGGGGCTCTATAACACACCCCTTAATGCACAAATAGAGGGCGCTAGAGCCCCTCTAGCCTTCCTGCTGGCTTCGCACTGTTCCTGACAGCTGGGCTGGTGTGGCTCTAAGCCCTACTCAGACTAAAAAGGAAAGATGGTATATGATGTGGATTATATTTTCAAACATTATAGTAACTGTTTGTAATCCAGCAATTTTGTGGGTTGGGAGTTAAGCATTGAATGTGTCACTGTTCATCAAAAAAATATACTCCCTCCATATTGGTATTAGACGACGCTTAGGACAACGACACGGTCTCCAAAACGTAACTTTAACTTCTTATTTTTACAAAATATTTATTAAAAAGAAATATTCTTTAAGATAAATCTATTCATATGGTTTTCACATTTCCAAACTCAATGACTTAAAAGTTATTCATGATTTATATTCTCAACGTTTGACTAAAATCTTGTCCAAAACGTCATCTAATACCAATATGGAGGGAGTACTTTGCGTGACATGAATATAGGGAATAAGGTGGTCGTCCAAAACTCCAAATTATCCCAGGTCCTGCGTCCAATCATCTCTCCTAATGAAATGACCACTTGCTGGTATAATGATATGGCTACTATCCATGAAGTGAACATCCCAGCACTGAAATATTAGTGTGAGGAAATTGCAAAACACTGTCATGACAGGGAATTTTCATGGACCATGGAATCAGAGTTGCAGATGTTTTAGGGTCTTTTTCATTACCTAGAATATATGCAGCTGATTTTCTCTGAAAAAAGAAGGAATAATATGTGCAGTTGGCAGGTCACTGGTGATGTGGGGATATGTGAACCTTGGGGGGTGCGGGGCACCCCGAATGATTGATTGGGTAGTTGGAAGCCAAGGTGTCAACGGATGATACTCCAGACAAAGTGGATAAGATTTCGTTGTAAGTGTGCTGCAAGCTGGAGAAGCAGTGTCTCATTGTTGGCATGGGCCTCCCCATGCACATTTTCTTCAGTTCCAATGATACCTGCAACAGGTTCTGAAACATATCTGCTTTTGTGTTCATGTTCAGTACGGCTATTCGTATCTCCAGAAATGTTCCAGTTGCAACTTGCAAAATCAAAACAGTTGCAACGACTTTCCAATTAATACGTTCATAAAAGATAGCACATGAGAGTGATAAATGTATGCAGGGGATATCCAGTTCTTTCTACTCGGAGGAGTCAGGTTGCTCCTCTGAATCCTCATCAGAGTCAGGTGGCTCCTCTGAATCCTCATCAGAGTCAGATTTCTCAAGCTGCAGGATAACATTGAAGCCGAATGCTGAACCTGGCGTAAACGACGACTCCATCTCGCTTTCGGTTTGGGTCGTCTTGATCTCCGGGTTCACCTTGAGGTTTTCCTGAATCAGTAGCAAGTCAATGTTATACCTACCAGGCTACTAAATATACACAGGATAATTTTTTACAATGTGTTATCTGAATTGGCATTCACCTTCTTGACAAATTCTTCGATGGTGATGCTCAGTATCTCCTGAAGGACGAACTTGGTGACCCGGCTTCTGCCAATCATCTGCAGGAGGATGCTGCTGGGTATCTGAAGACAGCAACATCATTAGCTGTGTTCGGTGGTTGCTGAAGGACTAGAGAAAGCAAGAATCTGCAGTGCAAGCTTGGGATTGCACTTTTTGTCAGGCCGTATCAGTAGGTGATCTCAATTAGTAGCCGACACTAGCAGTTGAAATCTAGTTGCCAACAGTTGCGTGTACTCATGTTAGATTGATAAGTTGATTGAAACGATAGTTTATGTACTTTTGTTTCTGAAAAAAGAGGACGGCGTATCTTAAAGAACATCTCATGCAATGAAGATTGATAAAACGGTCTTGAATAGTTTGCACAGGGGAACTTCAAGTGAATGCATGCGTGAGACAAAAGGAAACCGTGCAATTAAAAGGGTAAGGTACAGAAAAAACTGAGGTTTGCAGGCACTTACATTTGATGTTTTCCCTTCAAAAATCCAACGAATGCCCATGCAGAGCAAGCAAAAAAGCGTCAGAAGTTCAGGTTAGTTCATGAAAGCAAATATAAAATGATTCTTGTAAGAAAACATGAGCGCAAATGTCAAGCAAGAATGCCATCATATGAACAAGCGAGATTTCGAGGTATACTCATGAGTCATGAGTCAGTACCTCCCTTGGACTTTCTGAAACCGGGAACCGGTGGTGCATCACGAGCCAAGATTGTCAGGGCTTCATCAAACACCTTTTGTGTTGCCTTCCCAGGCAACTGCACTCGTACCTGCATAAGAATTAACACTGCCGGATCAAATCGGAAGATTCAGTAGCAGACATGGACGGCTAGCTTTAACATGCGTGAACAGAGATGGCGAGCTCACATTGATCTTGTCATCTTCGCGGGACACGACGGACGTCTTGACGTTCTCCAGCGACAGGTCACTCTTCCTCTCGGCCTCAGTGATCGACGAGCCCCGACCTGCGTGCATTTCTTGAATACTTTAGCAACGTCTGAAACTCTGAACAGTAAGGTCGGCTCTGCCTAGTAGTCTCTGAACATTGTGGAACTGATCAGATAGTATGACTCTGCATTGTACGCAGTTGCAGAACTCGCAATCACCTGATCCTACTGCAGCCACCGGAAGGAATTTGCGCCTCGAACTTGTTCCCCCACTGGAAACAAGCAACCTGTGAAAGCAAGCCTGAACGCTGAAGACTGAAACTCTGAAAGTGACAAAGCCACAATGGAAAAAAAGAAAAATGTTCAGTTTACCCCTGCGCAGGTATCCGGCACTTGCAGGAACCGCAGATCTTGATGTGGGTACGAACTGGATCGATCACCTGAGTGGACAGTGGACAGGTATTAGTGCCCACTGCCCAGGGCTAGCAGAGTTCTTGGAATTGTTAACAAACTGGGTAACTGATGAACTGAACCTTCATGAGTGGGACTGGGGGAGTGCGAGAATCGGGACCTGAAAGTAGCTGTGGCATCTTGGCCTCGACTGAAGCTTGGGGAGGGTCGCGGCCGAGGCCATGGCGGTGAATCCCGCGGCCCCGCTGCCTGACCAGTTTCAGCCGGCCGGAGTTGGGGAGGCTGCAGAGCTCAGGAAGACGACGGAGAAATTGGAGCCATAAAACGCCATCCAAAATTATCTGCAACGGCAAGGAGAGGGAGGCCTTGCTGTGTGCTCTTTCTTTGGGTTGGGCCGCAATTGCTGCTTTCAATGGGCTGCCGATGCACAGGTTAGTGCGCGCGCGGATGAGAGAGCAACTGTTTTTCTGGGCCACTACTATGTGCGAGGAGGCTCTACCTAGCCCTCGGCCTCGTGCCGGCCCATCGCCGAACGCCGCAATCCATGGATCGGCCCATTGGACTTTTATGGATGTCTAACGCGATGCCGACTCGGATTCTTTTTTTAGGAAATTGCCGACTCGGATTCACAACACCAAAACACAAACGAACTACTAGCGCGGTAATCGTAACATGCCAATTCCACAATTGACAATTTTTCCAAAAAAAGGAAAATAACTGAAAATACGATTCGGTTGAGAAAACTATGAATCTACTGGGATAAATTTAGACACTAAACGTGCTTATGATTTAACCGATTATTTATCAAAAACTTACAAAAAATGATTTATTTTTTTTAAAAAAATCGCAATACATCTTGCATAAAGAAAGAGAGTAGTTTGTGCTAATCATATATTTACAAACAAATAGAGTACATAGTATCCGTGTCGTTCTTGTCCAGTGCGTTACACTCTTTCCATGATCCTGAACCGATGTAAACCTGGTCTAAGTGAATAGGCATCAATGTATGGGGTCATGCGTGACAGCAAATGCTACAAAAGGCACAGATAGACTTGCAGCCAAACATACTCCCCTCATGCCGAGGTCTAAACCGCTGGTCATAATCGAAACAACTACCATCGCGATGCCACAGGCAACTCCGAAGGACTGCAAAAGGAAAGGATAAATGTGTAAGTGCGCCAAGTTTGCACAAAGCTTTAAAAAACGTGTAAAAAATGGTTCGAAATCAAGTGAAGCCTGCAAATTATTATCCAAATAAAAAACAAATTACCTTCATAAGGAGCTTCCAGAGCATCCTGTTCGTTTGGCTTATCAGTCACCAGTACTTTTTTCTCAGAACAAATCAGCCAGCAGCCACCATACTTTTCTCTCAAAATAAATCAGCACCGGCCAGACAAACAGCCACGTCCTGGGTGATACATCGTAGTAGGCGTCGTCAGCTGATGAGCACCCGGCGTTGGCGTCGAAGATCATCGTGCCCAGGAGCATCGCATCAGCCATGGCGTACAAAGTGTGGAAGGAAAACGGCTTGATCGATCGAGATTTCAGGGTTTCGTTTTGTGCGGGTGGTGCAAGTCAAGAAACAACGCAGGCGCCAATAATGGATTACAATTTCATGGTCCGGCCGGGGTCCATCTTATTTGCGGTCGATCGCACGGAGCCCTTCCGTGAGGTCAATTCTCCGACCAGTGTCTCTTTCCCTTTCCGGTAACCTCCGGCCCCACATTCTCTTTTAGGACTCTCCACGTTCGGTTCGCCCATCTGCTCCCCATTCTCTTTTTCCGTGCTTCTTTTATTCCGTATTTTCTTTCACTTTTTGAAACTTTTTAGGACACTTTTTACAATCATTCGGGACAGGGAAAATAGGGATTAAAATGGGTGGGGGAGACAATAAAAGCTAGTTTCAAAATAGTGTTGAAATAGGAAAAAATCAAACCATACATCGATGAAAAAATCAAACCATACTGCATAGTTCAAGATCTAAGACCATGTATTCCCAACATTGTAGTCTGGTTTCACAAGATCAATGCATCATCGATGCAAAACACCCCCAAGCCGGCCACCATCTGCTTGCATTTCAATATAAGTGCCGCAAAATATAACTACCGCTGCAACCAATTGTCGGTTTTTTTGACAGATAAAATGAACATAGTAAGAAGTGTAGGTTCTGAAAGCAACAAACCTGATATGAATAATCTTGGAACCCGTTTTCATGCCAGTCTAGGCCAATTGTATGCTGAGCTCATAATCTACTCGGCCACAACATTCCTTCAGCATAAACAAGCAAAAGGAATCAACAAAGCTATCACAGTAGGATGAACACATAGGAGAAAAGGATAATGGTGTACAAAGATTTATCATGTTGCCTCTTCATTGTCCACAGAAAGGAGACAACCCATGCATACAAGAAAAAGAATCAAATTTAGGTATAAAATCCAGCCATCCAAGCAAGCAAGAACTGGTACCCACAAAAGGGTACACCCAATCTCACACTCTTTAAAAAAGTAAACACCTCACAGTATCCTGGAAGTATCTCAGTAGCACAAGCAGTTTGTCTAATGGAAGCTTCTAACTACATCTACATATAAGCGCCAAAATTAATTATAAAATAGGATGTCATCCATCTAAAAATAGAAGATTCATGAGTTAGAAGTTTCAGAGCAGAAGTTTTGCATGTTTTAAAGTTTCGTCAATATAGTAAAGAGAAAGGTAATTACTCCTGAGAAATGCTCCATTCAAAAACTGAATTGACTCTTACTTTTAAGACATCAAGAAACAAGGCAAGCTATAGATGGGCTTGAGCAACAGTGAGCATGAGAGGAATCTTACCTGGATACAACTTCTAGATGAACTTAGAAACCTGTGAACCAATTTTCCCATTTAAATATTTGTGACCGTTTCATCCAAAGATGGCTGTATACATAGAGAGAAATATAAGTCACCAGGCTATAGATTTATGTGTACCGCGATTAGTAAATTTGGCCCGTGCAAAAGGAATGTGGTATATATCTAAAAATACTTATAAAAACAACAAAAGCAATGTAAGGATACTTGTCTGCACCACTAGTAAATTTGGCCATTGCAAGGATCATGTTAGTAAACACAAAATGTAGCATATGATAGGTTAGACAGTCCTAGTGTGTGTCATCATAATAAGAAATCAGACTAAGCATAAAGCTCATTAGAAGCATTATGTCCAAAAACATTTATATTCTGTTGAGTAGAAACATTGGCTACCTACTGCAATTCTACTGTGTCATAGAGCATCAAAAGTTCTAAAATTATACAGTGAGAAGCCAGATGCCTTGTGAACTTACCAAGGAAAGATTGCACCTGAACTAGACAAAATATTTCTACGACCAAATCTATTTTGTATGCTAAGATTTACTAATATATAGAGAATCACATAAACAAAAAAGAGACTAAAAAGAGACTAAGAGTCTGATGTCTTATGAATTCATCATTAGAAGGGTTATCCATTGCCTACTGCATCAACCATCAGACTATTAGACTATTGGCTGAACTATATGACATGATTGTACCCAAAATAGGTAACCAATAATTATCTTTAGAAAATAAAAAAATAAACACCAAGCTTCCTAGATAAGTTTCTACATAACTTTTTGGGGAAAGGTTATATAGAAAAAGTATTTCTAAAAAACTTCTACAAATTTTTACTTCATACTTTTATATATAAAGTTGTAGAAAATATTCTCCATAAAAAGTTTTTCACATGACTTTTCTTCAAAACATTATACAGTGAAAATACTTCTAGATATAAAAACTTCTACACACAACTTTATTAGTTTCTAGATGACTCTTCTTCAAAAGTTATATAGAAAAAAATTCAAAAAATATTTATGTAGATAATTTTTTACTACATATTTATATGATGTTTCTAATAAAGTTCTCTACAAAATGTTTTTCTATAGAATTTTTTACTTGACGAAGGTTCAAAGAATTTTATCTACAAACTTGTCTATATAACTTTCCAAGATAATTTGGCACAAACTTTTCGGCATATACCTTTTGTATATAATCTTTCTAGATAACTGTTACATAAAAATTTTGTTGTATAATTTCAACACAAATCTTTATAAAAAGAAAGAATTACTACACATAATTTTTCTGAATAGTCTTTTTCCATAAACTCTTCTAAACTTATAATAAATTCTGTCAATGTTATCTAGAAAACTTTGATACAAAAATTAAAGAAATTCTTCTACAAAGTAATGAATAATTTTTTTGAATAATAACGATACATAACTGATCTGACCAAAATTTATAAAACAAATTCTCACGTACAACTTTTGGAGAATTTATTTGACAAATTATTGTAAAGAAATTTATTGTCCAAAACTATCTCTACACAAATTTTGCAACAAATAACTTTCTTCGTATTTTTTAGACATAACTAATCTAACCAAACTTATCAAAAAAGTTCATGTATAAGTTTTATAAAAGAATTTATCAAATAAATGTTTGTTGATAATTGTTGCTTCAAAAGTTTTGCATAGAATATTTCTATAAAACTATACCTAAATAACAAAAAGTAAATTTTCGACATAAATTTCTATACATAACTAATCTATCCAAACCTTTTGCATATAAGTTATAGATAAAACGTTTTCTACATACCTTCACTGCAAAGACTTTCTCTAGATAATATATATATACAAAACTTTTCTCACGATTTTTTCTAAAAAAACTTATATTAAGGGAATTTTCAGTTAAGAAGTTTTTTAATACTTAACTTATTTGACAAACTTTTCTAAATAATTTTTTCACAAAACTTTTTTCACATAAAGTCTCCTATAGAAGGTTTATACATAACTGATGAAGAAAATGTTTAACTTTATATGACAACTTTTTTTACGGTTTATGAATAAAACTCTCTTCATAATTCTTATATAATTTTACTATAAAGAACTTTTGTGTATATTTTTCTAAAAAAATTGTCTACAAAATCATTTATAGAACTAATTCAGATAAAATTTTGAAAAGAGAATTTTATATGTATCTTGTGTATACAACTTTTTTACAAAGCTTAATCTAGATAATTTTGGCAAAAAAACATAAGACCATTAAGTTTCTCGAGAAGGTAGCCCACCTCTTATCATTGTATAAATAAACAAAACTCCAATTGATAACTACGCATCACGTAAATGTCATGGGCATCTTGTGTAAATGTTGAGCTACACGATTCTTGCTCTCAACAATTCCATGCACAATTTTGCAAGAGATCAAACCAAGTACTACTGCAGTTCAAAATAAAAATATGTAAACCAGAGTTGCACCCGTTGGAAGCTAAGCTGGCACTGTTCATATCAATTTTTTAGCATCAACACAAACCTACTGCCAAACCTGTACTGTTCCTATCAATTTTTTAGAATCAAAACAAACCTACTACCAAAGAAGGGATGAGCCAAACCACTTTTTTCGCAAAGCCAAACCACTTTTTTTGTAACACAGGGATGAGCTCGGGATTGTACCAATGCTAGGTCTCCCTAAATCAATGTAATTAGCAGTATATGTATCGAGGTCGAATGGTGTTATGCTGACTGCTTGCGAGCAAATAGAGATACAAGTAATCCATATGTAAATTTCTAAATTATTATACCTGCATGCTGCCCAGTTGCTGGCTTGCTTCCCTTGCTCGATTGTTGGCTAATGATGTTGCGGTGGATGGTTGAAGACCGAAGAGCCGGTGCAGACACAGATCGCCAAACCAGGGAGGCACGGGTGTCAACTTGATGCGGCAGAGTTTGAAGATGCGAGGCCGGCGGCCGCAGTCCGTGTCTCCCACCGCGCGGACCCCAGTGAGCTGCGGCTCTGTGCCACCTTCGTGACCGCCGCCTCTGCGTGGCGTCTCGTGGGGCAACATCGCCATAGCCGCGCCACCACCGCGCTACGTCGGCCGCCGCACGCGAGCTCTGCCCGAGGCCGCTGCCGCGTGCGCGAGAGCTCCGCCAGGACAGCCGCCCGCGCGGGCGAGCGAGCTCCGCCGCGGGGCCGCTGCGGGGCGCCTCCCTGAGGTAGTGAGCTCCACTGGCCGCCGCCCCGTGCCCTCTCGATCGCCAGATCTGGATCGGGAGAGAAAGGAAGAGAGGAAAGAGAAAGGAAGGGGAATGGAGAGAGAGGGAGGGCTGGCCAAGTGATAAGAACGTAGGGAGCATGCGTCGAGGGAAGAGAAAGGAGCAGTCGGTTATATTATACTGTTAATAATTTGGCCAAGTGATTTTTTTTTTGCAAAATCAACAGAGAATAGCTGTTATATTATACTGTTAATAATTTGACACCAATAGCTGTTATAATTTGAACAATTGCAATAAATATGATATGGTAAGCAGAACTTGGTATCATGAGAAAATAAATCAGCCAGATTAATACTCAAGCAAAACGTAATTAAAACCCAGTGGGGATAAGTCTCGTGTGATCCCAATAACGCAACATGGTGAGTTGGATAATAAGCATCAAATTACAGGGTCTTCTGTGACCCCAAATACCAACCACGGGATGCACAGAGTTGCAATCATACATATTGTTTTCATGAAGAGATCTACATCTTCCGCCATAATGTTAGCAATAGCCATCACGATGGCCATGGTAACTGCGAAGGCCTGGGGAGAAAAAAGGCAAAAGGAAATGTGTAAGTGTAAGCAGTGCGCTCTACTCACACCGTGTTGGCAGAGGCGACACGAGCGACGAAGAAGGTTGCTGCTGTTTCTAATGGACGGACCCAATTATATATACTACATCCATTTTTAAATATATATCGTTTATGACAATCTATTTAGTTAAAAAATGAACTAATTTGCTTGTTCTAAACGTGATATATTTAAGAACGGAGGGAGTAGTCAAGAACGAACGCGCATATATTATATATACATATACATACCCTCATGATGAGCCTGCAGGCTGGGCTGAAGGTTCTCGTCGTAGGAGGCAATGGCTCGTAGTCGTAGCTGTGGTTGCTCGGTGGGTGCCCGATTCCCGTTCCGTTGTCGCAGGCCATGAGGTTCAGTACGACGAAATCAGCCATGGCGCTTCAAGTTGCAGTCTGCTCTTCTATCTATCTATATGCGTGGAGGACAGTTGCTTGGGTGGTCGACGGCAGGATGATCGAACAAGATCGGCCGTTGTGATGAAAAATAACACGGCGAGCTCTGGATTGCATGGCCCCCTCGGCCTCTGGCTGTTTTATGAGTTGTTCAAGCATGCCTAGCTAGTGTATTCCGACTTGGACTCGCTACACAGCACGAGACAAAACTACGATTCCGACTCGATCACGAGGAATTTATAACTGTCCTTGATTTTTTTTCCCCTCACGTGAGAACCAAGTAATAACCAGTCACATTTAGCACGCCTGCAACTAACCTTTTAGACAATTACAATCAATCAGATCAGAGTGTATCATATCCGTAAGCCGTAGAACATAGTAGTATAGTACTCCGTAATATACATGTACAAGCGCATAAAAGGACAATACCATCAGTCTTCACGCTGTTGTCATCACCTCGAATGCAGCTCTACGATCATAGTCATTGTATGGAAATGCAAGTTAGTGATCATTTCCAAAAACTCAGCACATTGAGCAAACATTGAGAGAGATGTTACAAAATCTTACCACAATCCATAGGCACCCGTGGAAGGCGAGAGGAATCACCACGAAGGCCCAAAAGAGACACTTGGAAAAGGGAAAGAATGCCCAATAAGCATAGATACCAAGCAGCACAGAAAGCCCCATCATTCCCAGACGGCTCAGATGGCTGGCGGCCTGTAGCTCCAAGTTTGTCTTGCCATACTGGTTGGCCACCATGCCAGCGCTGACGCCGATCCAAACCAGCACGGTGGTACCTCCTATCCATGGAGCATACTCAGATGGGAAGATGTTGGTGGCTACCGCGGAGACCAGCAAGCCAACGGGTGCTCCCAGAGCTATCCCAAACAGAACCTGGCGCTTGTCGACGAGCTTTGCCTGCAAACAATGTATCAGTGTGAAGTTAAGCAGCAAGGATACTTGTAATGGGATCAGATCGAGGGACATAAGAATTTCAGCAGTAAAATTTTTTTGGGCAGAAATGAGCAGTAAACCTTTTTTTCAATTACATGAGCAGTAAATCTATCAGAGTAAATTTTGACATATACTAGCAAGTTTCTTTTTATCTGAGTTTGTTATTGCTGTTGGTTAATGCTCTATATTCTGCACAACTAACCAGTCATAGAATGTTGAGCACTAACCTAGTACTAGCTCATCATCAGTCGCATCTTACCACATGCAGCATTCAGACAAATTCAGAGTTGGGCAACATGAAAGTGGATTGCATGGCAGATTACTCAAATTGGATGGTAACCAGGACATGACTCTGCAAACTAATGCGACTATTGTCATTTGAACTGACACAAATGAAGTTTCTGGAGCAAACATTATCTGATATAGACAAGATACATTGATTGTAACTATATGAAACCAAATGTTAAATGTAAAAGGGGTAACTGCTAAATTGATATAAACCATTGTAGTGCATAAAGACGGGAAATGTATGATTCAGTTTCAACACATCTAACACCACAATAATCATTCATTTGCACTGCATTTTCGTGGAACAAGATTATCCAGGCACATATTAATAAAAGAGTAGCACCATGCTATCATCAATAAACTGCTCTTTCATGCACATAATGTAATAGAAGTCCAAAATATTTACCAGTGAACAGTAAACTAAGCAATCCAAGTATTAGCAGTAAAACAAGATTGAACTCCGCATTTCACACATGCAGCATTCAGACAAATTCAGAGTTGGGCTAACCTGAACTCCGCAATTCACACAAGCAGCATTCAGACAAATTCAGAGTTGGGCTAACCTGAACTCCGAAATTCACACATGCCACATTCAGACAAATTCAGAGTTGGGCTAACCTGAACTCCGAAATTCACACATGCCACATTCAGACAAATTCAGCAAATAGACTTACCTGGCGTTCCACATGTCTCCGATGAGTCGGAAGCGTGGGCTCCGGGCCTGAGATGGCCGCTCGCAACCTTCTCAGCAAGGAGGCCCAACAACCACCGCGACGGAGTCCCGCCCGATCGCACTCTGAGATCCAAGCAATTTGGGAGTCTTCTGTCAAGCTCACGGCAGTAGCTGCTATGTCCAACTCCGAATCAGGTGCCCTCACGGCAGCAGTGGCCAAGTTGTTTCCGGCTTTGATTAGTTCAGTGTAGATGATGACATCTTTTTTCTTGTCTTTCCCCTTTCCGGAGACAAAGTTCTGCACAGCATGGGAGAAGGCGGCGGCGTCCTCGGCCATGGATGTGCCGGCTGCGGACTCCGCCAGCCTCCGCGCGTGATGGCCCAGTAGTGTCGGTGTAGGCCCCACGTCTTCTTCCTCCATCGGATTCTTGACCCCACGCCCAAAGCAACCGAGGGCAACCTCGAAGCAGCTGGGTGCCCGAGGGTCGTGGGCGGACAGGATGGTATGAACCGCTCGGAGGAGGTCAGATACCGCGGCAGCTTGAGGCGTACCCGAGGCGGCGGCGGCCAGATCCTGGGCCGCGTCGATGAGCTTAACCGCGGCCTCCAAATCGGCTGGCGTCGCGGCGAATCCGCGAGCGCGGTCCGCAAACGCCCTGGCAGTGGCGGCCAAGGCCGTGCCGCGAAGCTCCATCGCGAGAAGCGCGGCCGCGCTGCCGAGCGTCCGGGCGCTGCGCGGCACCAAGTCGTCGTCGGGAGAGCGGCTCCGTCGTCTCGGTCCATGCCGTCGGCCCGGGAGAAACAGGGCCGCCGCGTGGACGACGGTATTGGTCTCGTCGGAGGCGTGCGGCGGCGCGTTGTCGGCGGCGGAGGCCTCGGTGAACGCAGCGGCCGAGTCGGCAAGCCTCGCCGCGGCGTCCAGGTCGTCCGGCGAGTCGGCGAATGCGCGAGCCGAATCGGCAAGCGCCCTGGCCGTGACGGCCAATCCGCGGCCGTGCTGGCCGGCCGCTGGGCGTTGTACGCCAGGAGCAGAGGCGCCGTGGAGGACATGGCTTTCCTAGTTTGGGGGACCCTTGGGGATGAAAGGGACGGGGGAAGAGAGAAGGGAGGGGCCAGGGGGGATTTCAGATTTGTTTGTTTGCCGAGGGGAGGGGACGGAGAGAGGCTGGCCTGGCACTGGCAGGGGAATTCAGTTGGCGATGTCGAGCCCCGGCGCCTGCTGGGGATTGGGGATTTGGGGAGTCGGCCCGCCGTGTTTGCTGGAGTCCGGGGCCAAGCCCGTGGACTTCGAGAGGGAGGCGACGTGCCGTGGTCGGCACTCGGCAGCGCTGCCATGCCACGACCAACTGCATTTCTTGAATTAATCATGAATTAATTATGTTCATTAGATTCGTCGCGTAAAGTTAAACTCATGTGAGAATGTTTTACAAATAGATTTCATTTAGTATTCCACGTATGCAAGATTCCTTTTTGAATTTTTTTTAAGGTGTCATCTAAACATTACCACTATGCAAAAAGTTCCATCACATCACATCAAATCTCTCTCCTTATGCATGGAGCATTAAATGTAGGTAAATGGAAAAAATTGTAGTTTTGATGTACACGACGAGACGAATCTTTTGAGTCTAGTTAGGTCATTGTAGGACAACAATTATCACAAATAAATGAAAAGTGTTACGGTGTACTACAGTGTTCGATGTGACTTTTTGACCGTCTTTTTAAGGGATCTAAACACATCCCTTCTAGAAAGAAGCAGGCTGTGATTCTGCCAAGGCAAACATGCTAACTGAGGCCTCTATTAGATCCTAAATTTCACTCCCAAAGTTTACTATGCAAAAAAGAAGATTCCCATCACATCAAAATGTCGGCACATACATGAAGTATTAAATGTAGATGAAATCAAAAACTAATTGCACAGTTTTGTTGTACTCTGTGAGACGAATATTTTGAGCCTAATTAATCTATTTTTGGATAATGTTTTACACATACAAACAAAAATGCTACAGTGCGCATGCACCCCAAAAGACCAAAGTTTGGCTTTAAAATTTGGGAACTAAACAAACAAGGGCTGAATTTCTGGGGAAAGTGACGAGCCACGCGGGGACGCTGGGCATCAGCCGCACCTGCTGGTGCTGCAGATCTCGACGTGTGAATCGTGTACGGTTGCAGAGAGCCAGAGATGAGTGATCACCGCCTGTGTAACTAACGAGGCAGCTGAACCTTCATGAAGTAGTGTGTGTAGGAGAGGAGGGGCACCTTGGCCTCAACAGTTGGGGTGGAGGGGCATCCAAAATTATTATCTTTTTTAGGCCAATCCAAAATTATTATCTGCAGCTGGGGGAAGGAGGAGACAGGCCTGGTACTCTCGTGGCCGAGTTTTCTGCTTGAAATGGGCCGCAGAATGTATGGGCCCATCCATGCTTCTCCTGCTGTCATTATGTAAAGGCAAGTGCACGTGACTATAGTTTGTAAATTATTTCTTTATGTTACGTAGCGTCACTGCATGAGTATCTAAAAATCCTATAATTAAAAAAGTCTAAAATATGGACAAAGTCTGAATAACCCCTAAAATATGTTTTGGTTCATTTTACACCCACAACTATCTCAATCGGTCCAATCTAGGGGTTATCCGGACTTTGTCCATACTTAAGTGTAGTAATTTGGACTTTTTTCTAATATATATAAATATTAGGGATTGATATTTATTCAACAAAGTGATGGTTCAGGATTTTGCATTGTGATTGTGTTTGAGTGACCGTGACACTACTCTTTCAACACCATGGTCGGATTTTATGCCGGACTTTTGTAGTAACTTGGACTCCTCAAATTTATTTAATTATTGCAAGAAAACATCATAACAAGGTTGGGTCACCCGCACCCCAACCGTAAACTCCGATTATCCAAGTGCTGCCGACCGCCAATTTCACCAACCCCATTGCTACTCGATTTCCCCCTAACCCCATTTCCCAGAACAAGAGCAATGTACCTTGGCACGCAGGAGAGGGCCCACTGCAGCGCCGGGTAGCTTGACGGCGAGGGCGGCGGCCGCGGTGGCTCTCTCCTGGGCTCTGTGATCTTGGAGCAGAGGTTCCTCCATTGGTTTGTGGTGATGAAAGTGTGAGAACTGGGGAGAAGAAAAGAAAATATTTATTTGGTGCTAAGATGCAAAATGGATGCGGCCACTCGGGATCGAGGGGAACGCAGACGCATTTCTTTTCCTTTCGCTTGGGACGAATATACAGTCAATTACACATGTCATTATAAAAAGTTTAAATTCTGTATCTACCACTGAAAAAATTGCTGCTCATCTTAGACCACTAACCCAACTTTTTCTTGCCTCTTAAACCATTACCGTTTCATTTAAATGCAACGGGAGCTGATTGCCAGACAAAATGTCCATTATACCCTTCACTTGAGTAACGTATCACTCCCCTGACAAATGAGTAAAGTACAATGTAGTCTTGACTTTGGATCATGTGTGCTAATAATTGTTTTCCTGATGATCTTACCATCCAGGTAACCCCTAATCTTGTGCAATTGTCAAACGTAATTAGCTGCAAGAAGCTGCAGTATGAATATCTTGTAAATGTCTCAATCACAGGTTTGAGTTCTTACTCATACAATCCCTTGAATTAAACTGACAGTTTTGGCATAAAGCTGCTGATTGTTATTCCATATGTGAGATTAGAAGTAGTTGAGTTGATAGCTAAGACTAAAAAAAGGGTTATCGGACACATGAGTAAAGGAAAAGGGATGTGCAAATAGACTATATTTGTTTGTTTAAATGCGTCAAAGTGTCCTAGGATAAAAAAAATACATGCAAAAGCCTGATAGAAAAGGAGTATCTTTTGTTGAGTTGTTTATGTGAAACTTGTTGGAGGGTGCCAGGTTGAGCTGAGCCAAGTAGGCAAAGTTGTTGTTGTCCTGGATATAGGCACATAGCAGGGGCTGAATCACTTGTATGATTTCCATATTTAAATTGAATCACTCAATCACAATATCAAATAACCATTGCTAAAAAAATGAGTAACATTGCTCAAAGGTTAGCCCCAAATTTTTCATGTATACCAACGATGGGAAATCCATCTTTTTCAAGTGCATGTATTTTCTTACAGGAGGGAACGGCCTCCATGATGGCTGCAATACGTGGATATAAATTTTCTGAATAGATTCAGTAGATTACACATGCTTCGGACATGTATATTCTTCACCAAGTCTAGTCATTGTATCTCAGTTTAAAACAGTTTCTGCTTCCTATATGAACCATTGCGACCCCATAAGTGAGAAACCACATGCAATAAACAATATCCAGGTTGACTCCATCTATTTTGAAACCTTTAGTTCTTTTCAATTTGCAACAGGTCAAAACATTACAGTTTTTGGAATATATTGGTAAGCTGCAACAGAAATGTAAGGCGTTTAAAAATTGTTGTAAGAAATCAATTTGCATTCATTTGTCATACTACTTTGCCTCGGAGATTGCTATGTTCATTTTGTTAATTTGGTGAAGAGATGACGTGGCTCGATCTTGATTTGTATGCCTTTTTTTTCTGAATCTAAATAACCTTAAAGTAAATAACTATACTCCCTCCGTATAGGATTTACATGTCGTTTTGGACAAGATTTTAGTCAAACATTGGGAATATAAATCATGAATAACTTTTTAGTTGTTGAGTTTGGAAATGTGAAAACTATATGAATAAATTTGTCTTAAAAATATTTTTATAAAAGTATACATATATTTTTGTAATAAATATTTTTTAAAAAAAATAAGAAGTCAAAGTTACGTTTTGAAGACCGTGCGTTGTCCAAAACGACATCTAAATTATATATGGAGTATAGTTTGCACAAGAGTATTTCCAGCTTGATATTTGTTTAGACACCTGCAGACTAATTTATAATTTCATAAATGCTTACTCTGAGTTCTGTGACTATGCGCTAAACTGCTAATTTCAGAAAAATGGATGCGGAGCCAAGAAAGCCAACAGATGGCAACTGTTGCAATTACTGGCATGTAGATTTCCAGCCTACCAAAGGGTATGATCCTGAGAAGGTAAATGTGGTCCTGATGAATACCGTAGAAATATGTTAGAATTCGTTATCAATGACAGTATACCACATGTGGTCATCAGTTGTCGCTATGTTGTATAGGAACTAACTATAACCTAGAGGCTTGTAATCATTCTGCAGCAATATATGGACATAGTTTTGCTCCATTGAAGAATGCTTGAAAATGTCAGCCACAGGCTATAACGCTTACTACTAGAAGAGGCTAGCAATTGTTGGCATGTTCGGCAGTGGGCAGATCCACTGTTGCAGCAGCAATCAGACAAGTAGGCCCTGTTTAGTTCCCAATTTGGGACCCAAACTTTGGTCTTTTGGGGTACGTACGCCACTGTAGCATTTCGTTTGTATGTGTGAAAAATTATCCAAAAATTAATTAAATAGGCTCAAAATGTTCGTCTCGCAGAGTACAACAAAACTGTATAATCAGTTTTTGATTTCATCTATATTTAGTACTTCATGCATGCTATGATATTTTGATATGATGTGAATTTTTTTTGCATAGTGAACTTTTGGGGGTAGAATTTGGGATCTAGGGCCAGGTGTTCCGGTCAGAGATTATGTTCTTCTGGTCCAGGAAATGCAGCAGTGGAATCCAGGCAACAATAATAAGAGCTGAATTGCCATTCGGCAGGGATGTTTTTTTCTCGAGAGATGCTCGAAACCACAAGTTAATGGCCTCCGCTACCGCGAGTGTATCTGAAAATTAGCACTGGTAGGGAGGTTTTCAGTTGATACAATGATACAGAATCCCTGAATTGATTGATCGTTGGTGGGGTTTTAGTTCAGGAGTGGGTTCCGGCGGTGTATGTAACTCTGCTTTCTCTCTCTTTGGATCGAGAGAAACACCAGAAATTTCAGGGAAGAGGCCAGCACAGTATGATTGGTTTTGTTTTTTATTATTTCCATGCGGTAAAAAGAAAATCCAATCGGCTGCTAAAAATCAATTTAGCATTTGGTCAAAAGCCATGTTTGGATCAGCTAAAATTTTCTGGATCCAGACAAGCTAGCTTTAACAATTTTTAGCTGGGCTTGTAACAATACCATAGGTTGTTAGGCCTCACTGCCAGAATGATCGACATCTGCACCGGGTGGGAAAGCCCTTTAGCACCGGGTTTCCCACCCGGTGCAACTAATCCGAGGCTAAAGGGGTACCCCTTTAGCACCGGGTTGAATAACCGGTGCTAAAGGGTACCTTTAGCACCGGGTGCAGCCACGACCCGGTGCTAAAGGGCCTGTCCCGCAGCGCCTCTAGCAGGGCCTTTAGCACCGGGTCGTGGCTGCACCCGGTGCTAAAGGGCATGCCTTTAGCACCGGTTGCTGTCTGCAACCGGTGCTAAAGGCCCCGGATTTCTTTTTTTTTTTGCTTTTTTCAGTAGCCATGCATGCGCGTCTATACACGTGTATATACGTATATATTCTAATACGTGTATTCTAATGCGTATTCGGCCGACTCTATATTCATATTAGCTGACATTTCATCAAAATAGAAGACATATATATTACAAAAGTAGATATTCATGCATGTCAACTCAAGTTATATATATTTAAACTGTATTTTCTACATAATTAAGATTGACGACTAGCTAGCTCTCGTTGGACTGTCCGGCACGTCCTCCAGTATTGGCGAGTGGAATTCTCCTGGGGGATTGACGACCTCATCCCAGATCCATCCGACGAGCTGTTCTGCAATTGCGTCAATTCTTTCTATCTCTAGGGACTCTTCCTTCAGGTTCAACATCTATAATTTAAAAATATTTGAAAGACATTTAATCCGTCGAGTTGGAGACAATAATTGTGCACTTAATAATAATGGAAATGTGTTTATTATTACGTACCATAATATCGCGTTGTGTGAGCTTTTTATGTCCCCAATTCCACATGTAGTCGCACACATAGTATGCACATAAATTATTTCCCGGTCCCTGTTTGGCACACTGTCGACCAAAAGAAATCTAGTAAAATTCATATAATATATTAGTCGATGCCTACATGTACAAATTACTTGCTTACCGGAAAGCCAATGTTCCATTTTAGTGTTTCATGTTGTATACCCGTGTGTTCTGTACGAAATTGAATCCAGGCCCTGCGAACAAAAAAATTGAGTTAAGTCATTGCGAGTGGAAGGTGTGGATTAAGTAGGGGAAAATATACATCACCTTGCCATCATGTCCATGATGTTCTGTAGTTTTTCTTTTGGGGTGTGCAATGAATCAAAGACGTTCACGACACCCCGATCAGGACACAATATAATTAGGAACCAGTGGAATCTGTGCACATGTATACATTATAATCAGAAATGAATTGTTACACAGACAGTATAAGAAGAAGGCTGTGAATGTACTCACTCGATGTTGTACGGGATTAGTATGGAGTCACAGTAATTTTGTTTCTTGATATATTTGTATAGGTTTAAATATGTTTCCTCAGGATTGTGCATTATCATTGCTTCACTTATCCTTCGAGGGTCAACGAAACCAACGTCATATATATTGTCTCTGCGACATTTTTGAATCTCCATTCTGCATATGTTAAGCAATAAATAAAGCCCGCGTCAACATAGATTGGAATTATTGTTTTCAAACTGTGAATTATAAGCAACAACAAAGTACTTACAGTGTCCAACATGTGATCAAATCCACGTCCATGGCGTCGCGGTGGTACAGCTCATATATATCATTAAACCTGAGCCAGACAAAATCCGCGTCACCATTGTAGAAGTCTTGGTCCTTCACGCCTACTTTTATCATGCGCCGTTTATTCCTTCTTGATTCTTCCAAATACCAGTCATGGAATCGGCGCATCTTCGTTTGTAGCTTCCTCTCCATTTCAGGAGGGACCATAGGCTCGCCAAGCTTAAACGGCCACTTCAGCGTTGTGTTTACTGGCACATCTGCTTCCCCCAGGACTTGCGCTCTGGTTAGTCCAGTCTCGGCCATTACTCGTTGAATGTTAAGCTCGTCCAGAGATGGAAATGGACCCAAGGGACGCTGAGGTTGCTGGCCGAGCTGAGGAACCTTTTTGGATGGGCCCGCCTCCTTATCCGCAGCCTTCCGTTTCCGGCGAGATTTCAGTAATGAGCGGTCATAGTCTGTTACTATTACTTCCTTCTGTTGACCCTTGCTCAAATTACCGAGGAATGACTTCACGATGGTGGGATCAAGCTTCGGCTCCGGCTCAGGTTTTCTCCTCCACTCGGCCATTTGCCTCTTTGTGTCTGCTTTTACCGAGGCTTCGAGCTCCTCTAGAGTCTTCTCGCCCGCTCTTTTCTCTGGTGCGGGCTTCTCTCTAGTTTTTCGCGCCTTCTTCACTGGTGGAGTGGGGGCAGAGGCTTTAGTGCGGCGTCCCCTCTTTGGCGGAGGGGGCGGAGACCTCCGCGGCGGAGGAGACGGAGACCTCTTCGGCGGAGGAGACGGAGACCTCTTCGGCGGAGGAGACGGAGACCTCTTTGGCGGAGGAGACGGGCTTGCATCAGGAGCTCCCGGAGAATCGTCATGATCCTGTGGATCTCTTGGAGGTGACGGAGGCTTGTTGGTAGCCGCAGGTGTATCGGGTATAACGATGTCTGCCTTGCTCCATAGAATGATGCAGTGAGAACACTGACCGAGTTTTGTTTCTCCGTCACCTCCGGGGATGTCAAGTTCCAAGTCTTCCCAGCTGGTGACGACTTGCTCCACCTCAACAGGTACGTAACCATGTGGAATGTCATTGCAGTGCCATTTTTGCCCTTCTTCCACACGTTTGGTCATACCGTATGCGACCTGATAAGTTAGTAGTCACAAAGAAAGTTAGTAAATGAATGGTATTTACGGTGAAATGTATGCAGTATGAACTAAGGTCGCATACGTACCACCACAGCTAAGTTCTTCTGCCTGACAACAAGCTCGCACGCGGTCCGTTGAGTTATTTCATCCACGGTGTAACGGACCGCTTCGGCGGCCTGTGTGGAAGCGTGACTGCTTTGATATTGCTGTGGAGGGCTAATAAGGGCCGCATCTTGGAGAGGTGCATGCTCTGTGGAACCGGTCCCGCCTGGGGCTTGTTGGAGAGGTGCAGGCTCTGTGGAACCGGTCCCGCCTGTGCCTTGTTGTATCTGCAGCCATGCTACCTTCATCCGTCGCTCCATCTCTGACTCCATTTCTTGGAGCTTTGAGCCCTGGGCGGCAACCGTTTGCTCTAGGTCCCTCACCCTCTGCTCATATTCGGCCTTCTTCCTCGAACGGCTCCTATAGGTGGCGGCGTGCTCTTGGAAACCTTTCTTCCATGAGACGCTTGTGCCTACGCCGCGCGTCCGTCCAGGATGCTCCTTGTTCCCTAAGGCATAGGTTAGCTCATCTCTGTCTCTATCGGCAACAAATTCTCCCCTATCAGATGCCCTGAGGATATCGAGGAGACGCTGAGCTAGTTCTCGCAAGTCCTCGGGAAAAACTAAGGAGCCGTCGATTGGGCTTAGGGTGCCTCCATGACCATAGTACCAATGCTTGGTCCTTGTGGGCCAGTCATGTGTCGCTGGAGTGATGCCTCTAGCATATAGATCTTCTTCCATCTTCTCCCATTTAGCGATGCTTGCCTTGTAACCTCCCGAACCCATCTTATGCGAGTACTTCTTATTTGCGGCGTTTCCAGCGTTTCTAGCGCTAGCCGTTGCACCCTCTTTGGAGGTTTTGTACTCAATGAATGCTTCCCACTCGTCATTGGTGATCTTCTTATACTTCTCAGGATCCGGGGCCTCTCCGGTTTTGAGAAATTGCGAGTACAACTTCTTCTTGAAATCCTGAAACAGAACTGCCATCTTCTTCATTGTCCAATCCCTCAGTTCTGCTTCATGAGTGCTAGGCCAGTCGAATATTGCCTTTAATTCCCTCCATAGCATCTCCTTCTCTGTATCGGGGAGCACGTACTCCTCAGTGGGGTCCGTGGACTTCCATTTTCTGATACTAATGGGCACATTGTCCCGTACAATTACCCCGCACTGAGATACAAATTTCTTGGCCACTTTTAGGGGCTCAACTGGCTCCCCGTCATCCTCCACCCGGGTGATGTGTAACTTGACATCCTTCAGCTTCTTCGTGGTCGATCGTTTTGACTTCTTAGCAGAGGCGGCCTACACAAATTACATATATACGAGATGATATAGAGATGGTATACATAATTGACATGTACAGTACAAATTTATGTTATCTATATACACACCTGACTAGACGAGGGCGCGCTACCGGCTCCTTCAATAGTTTGGGCCCTTGCAACATTGTCGCCCTGGACATTTGCGGCCCCTTCAACATCTTCGGCCCTTGCAACATTGTCGCCCTGGACATTGTCGTCCCTTCCAATGATGCCCAACACATCATCCATCGACATTGGTTGGGTTACAATATTGAAAAGTTGATTCGCAAAAAACGTGTCGTTGTCCTCTTGCATGGGTGGGACAGGGGTGTTGCTGTCCTCTTGCATGGGTGGGACAGGGGTGTTGTTGTCCTCTTGCATGGGTGGGACGTTGTTGTTGTTGTCCGCCATCTATAGAATTAAAAATAATTGATAAGAAATATATACAAAGCATACATATTCCCAATATTTCTAACATTTTCGCTAAGGGGGTCGGTGCGTGAAAAACGGATTCGCCAAGGGGTTCGGGTGCGCGGTGTGAATTGATTCGCTAAGGGTTCGCTAAGGGGGTTCGGGTGCGCGATGGGTTCGGGTACGCCATAGAATTTCCGATAATAAACATTTTCGATAGTATACATTATACAAACATATAACATTTCCAATATACATTTAAATGAAGCACATATATTTCTAATATACATTTAAATGAAGCACATATATTTCTAATATACATAGAATTTCCAATATACATTTCAATGTAAATATCTCCAATACATTTAAATGAAGTATTTTCCAATATACATTTCAAACATATAACATTTACAATATACATTTCAATGTAAATATCTCCAATACATTTAAATGAAGCATTTTCCAATATACATTTCAAACATATAACATTTCCAATATACATTTCAATGTAAATATCTCCAATACATTTAAATGAAGCATTTTCCAATATACATTTCAAACATATAACATTTCCAATATACATTTCAATGTAAATATCTCCAATACATTTAAATGAAGCATTTTCCAATATACATTTCAAACATATAACATTTCCAATATAACATTTCCAATATACATTTCAATGTAATTTCTAATATTTTCAATGTATGTGCTTAGCGAACGTGTTCAGCCATGCAACGAGTACCTGCACACACAAACACGTGCACGGCACGAAGGCCGGCTCACAAACATTCACGCACGGCACGAAGGCCGGCTCACAAACATTTCACAGAGAGCTAGGCTCACCGGGTGCAGTGACGGGCGCGGCGGGCGACGGCGGCGAGGGGACGAGGAGCGGCGCGGGGACGACGTGCGGCGCGGGGATGAGGGGCGCCGGCGCGGGGACGACGGGCGCGGGGACCACGTGCGGCGCGGGGTGAGCGCGGGGACGACGACGGCGGCGGGGACGACACGCGCGCGCGGGGACGACGACGGCGGCGGGGACGACGGGCGGCGGCACGGCGTGGGCGCGGGGACGACAGGTGGCGGCGGCGTGGGCGCGGGGACCACGGGCGGCGGCGGCGACGGGCGACGGCGACGGGCGGCGGCGGCTGAGGAGACGAGGAGGCACCGGCGGCGGTTTGGATCTGTGACGAGTGAGGGCGAAGTGAGTGAGGGGAGAGAAGTCCCCGGCCTATATAGGTCCGGGGCATTTAGCACCGGGTGCAGCCACGACCCGGTGCTAAAGGCCCTTTCGCACCGGGTGGTGGGAAGACCCGGTGCTAAAGGCCCCCCCTTTAGCACCGGGTCTTCCCACCACCCGGTGCGAAAGGCCCTTTGGCACCGGGTCTTCTACACCCGGTGCTAAAGGCCGTAACTGTGCGCCAGACGAAGGCCTTTAGCACCGGGTGCAGCCACGACCCGGTGCTAAAGGCCCCCCTTTCACACCGGGTCTTCTACACCCGGTGCTAAAGGCCCCGTAACTGGCGCCAAACGAAAATTGGGGGCCTTTAGCACCGGATTTTAGATCAACCCGGTGCTAAAGGCCCCAACTTTTCGTTTGGCGCCCAGTTTCCAAACGGGCCTTTAGCACCGGGGGCTACTATTTGGGAATCTTATAAATATAGTTTTTAATGTATAGTTATTAATACTTGTTTTAATTCAGTTATTAATACCTGTTAAAAATATATATTAAATAAGAAAATCTTATAAATTACTAGAAAATCTTTATAAAATGCTAGAAAATCTTATAAATTACAAAAATTGATAACTAAATGAAAGATTTTGGAACATTAAACGGTCTCAGATGAAAAAGTCATGAATACCAAAATTTCATATCTCATCAAGATCTACAATCTTTATTTAAGTCATTTTTGCATTTGAGAAAGTGGTAGTATACATTGTTCATTAATCCTAGATTCACTCGCATAGTTTCCAAAACTTTGTTAGAGACTTGTCAAATTTCTACTACATGTTATTACCCATTTTGAAAATGACAAAATGACCTAAATAAAGATTGTAGATCATGATGAAATATGAAACTTTGGTATTCATTACTTTTTCATTTGACATCACCTAGTGTGAAAAAAACCTTGGTTGTAGGTGTCATTTTTAATTCAAAATTTGGATTGTTCAAACACGAGAAGATTTTTCAAAATAATAACATTAATAAGTTTCATAACTTGATAGAGTATGATTTTAGGAATTTTTAGGAAGAAAAATGATCTTTTTTGAAGTTTGTACGAGGGAGAACGACTAGTTACAACTTTTATACAGAGATTAAAAAGAAAAATTGTTCTTGTTCATCCAGTGACGTGGCCCGGTGACGTGGCCAGCTCTCGCACGGCCTCCGTGGCCAGGCAGGTCTTTGGCCCCGCCGCAGCGTGGCCTTTAGCACCGGGTGCAGCCACGACCCGGTGCTAAAGGCCACGACCGGGCCAGTGACGTGGCTCGCGTGCGCCCGGTGACGTGGCCGGCCGCCGCACGGCCCCCGCGGCCCGGTCGTGGCCTTTAGCACCGGGTGCAGCCACGACCCGGTGCTAAAGGCCACGACCGGGCCAGTGACGTGGCTCGTGTGCGCCCGGTGACGTGGCCAGCCGCGGTCGTTGCCTTTAGCACCGGGTGCAGCCACGACCCGGTGCTAAAGGCCCTTAGGCCCAGTCAGTGCTAGAAAATCTTATAAATTAATAGAAAATCAATATAAAATGCTAGAAAATCAATATAAAATGCTAGAAAATCTTATAAATTACTAGAAAATCTTATAAATTACTAGAAAATCAATATAAAATGCTAGAAAATCTTATAAATTAATAGAAACTCTTATAAATTAATAGAAAATCAATATAAAATGCTAGAAAATCAATATAAAATGCTAGAAAATCTTATAAATTACTAGAAAATCTTATAAATTACTAGAAAATCAATATAAAATGTTAGAAAATCCTATAAATCAATAGAAATTACATGGCATCATCGTTTACTCGGACACTAATAAACTTCCTCTTTACAAATGTTCCTTGATTGTGATCACGCCGTAGATACGGTGTCTCCTCCGCCGCTAACAGGATGCTTGGGTCATCAGCCACTGAGAATGGAGGCCGGCCATCGAGCATATCATAATCTTCATCCGTCTTGTCCTCAACTCCTACGATTTTTCTCTTTCCTGGAAGAACTATATGACGCTTTGGCTCGTCTTGTGATGGGTCCAATTGCTTACCCCCACCTTTCTTATCGGCCCCTTTCTTCGGTCTGCTAGCCATGTCCTTCACATAAAAAACTTGTGTGACAGCTTTGCCCAGGACGAACGGTTCGTCTAGAAAGCCAATCTTGCTTAGGTCCACTAACGTCATTCCATAGTCCGCTTCAACTTTAACACCTCCTCCAGTCAGCTTCACCCATTGGCACTTGAACAGTGGGATCTTCAAAGGTCCGTACTCTAGTTCCCATATCTCCTCTATGATTCCATAGTATGAGTTTGTATTGCCATTGGTGTCTGTCGCGTCGATCCGGACACCACTGTTTTGGTTGGTGCTTTTCTTGTCCTGGGCTCTTGTGTAAAATGTATACCCATTGATGTCGTATCCTTGGAATGTCAAGATCGTGCTCGATGGACCTCTAGCTACAAAAGCTAGCTGCGCATCAATGCCCTCGACACCCATAAGACGTCTTCGCAACCAATCGGCGAAAGTACTATTGTGCAGACGCTGAATGAAGGCCGCAGACTTTGTTGAGTTTTCGTCCCTGAGAATCTGCATGTGCTCCTCGATGTACGGAGCAACTAAGGTTGATTGTTGCAAAACTGTGAGGTGCGCTTTACGAAATGTCTCAACGTCCTTGATCACCATCGATCTTCTCCCTAGTGTGCCCTTTCCACCAAGTCTCCCCTCGTGATGGGATTCGGGCACACCAATCGGCATAAGATCGTCGACAAAGTCAACACAGAATTCAATGACCTCCTCCGTTTCGTATCCCTTAGCAATGCATCCTTCTGGACGAGAACGATTACGGACATACTTCTTTAGGACTGCGAAGAACCTCTCAAATGGGAACATGTTGTGTAGAAATACTGGGCCCAATATACGAATCTCTTTGACGAGGTGAACCAATAGATGTGTCATGATATTGAAGAAGGATGGTGGAAATATCATCTCAAAGCTGACAAGACATTGCACCACGTCGTTCTGTAGCTGATCTAAGTGGTCTGGATTGATCACCTTCTGAGAAATTGCATTGAGGAATGCACATAGCTTCACAATGGCTTTCCGCACGTTTACTGGTAGCACACCCCTGAGTATGACGGGAAGCAGCTGTGTCATCAACACATGGCAGTCGTGAGACTTCAGGTTTGTGAACTTCTTCTCTTTCATATTTATTATTCCCTTAATATTGGAGGAGTAGCCAGACGGAACCTTGATACTGTTCAAGCATTCAAACATGCTTGCCTTCTCTTCTTTGCTGAGAGTGAAGCTGGCAGGATGCAAGTACTGGCGTCCTTTGTCTCTCTTTTCTGGATGTAGATCAGTCCGTTGCTTCAATCGTTTCAGATCCTGACGTGCTTCCAGTGTATCTTTTGGCTTCCCATAAGTACCCAGGAAGCTTATCAAGTTCACGCAAAGATTCTTCGTCAGATGCATCACATCAATCGCGTTACGGACCTCTAAACGTTGCCAATAAGGTAGCTCCTAAAAGATAGACTTCTTCTTCCACATCGCGGCACGACCATCCTCGCCCGTCGGAGCAGCCTGGCTTCCGTCTCCCTTGCCAAACACCACGTGTAGGTCCTTCACCATATCAAATAGCTCTTCTCCACTCCGGTGTCTCGGCTTTGTACGGCGGTCAGCATTCCCGCCAAAATGCGCACATTTCTTTCGTAGCTCATGCTTCGCCGGAAGGAATCGACGGTGACCCATGTACACAACTTTACGACAATGTTTCAAATACATGCTTTTGGTTTCCTCTAAACAGTGAGTGCATGCTTTATATCCTTTGTTTGATTGTCCTGATAGGTTACTTAGTGCAGGCCAGTCGTTGATGCTTATGAAAAGCAGTGCTCGAAGGTCAAACTGCTCCTGCTTGTCCTTATCCCACACGCTAACACCTTCATTCTTCCACAGCTGCAAAAGTTCGTCAACCAATGGTCTTAGGTACACATCAATGTCGTTGCCAGGTTGCTTTGGGCCTTCGATGAGCACTGACATCATAATGAACTTTCGCTTCATGCAGAGCCAGGGGGGTAGGTTGTAGATACAAACAGTCACGGGCCAAGTGCTATGACTACTGCTCATTTCACCAAAAGGGTTCATGCCATCGGTACTTAAACCAAGCCTAACATTCCTCGCATCAGCATCAAACTCTGGGAATGCTCTGTCGATGTTTCTCCACTGGGATCCATCGGCGGGGTGTCTCAACATGCCATCCTGCTTACGTTCTTCTTTGTGCCAGCGCATCAGTTTGGCATGGTCTTTGTTCCTGAACAAACGCTTCAAACGGGGTATCAGAGGGAAATACCACATCACCTTCGCAGGGATTTTTTTCTTAGAACGCTCTCCCCCAACATCACCAGGGTCGTCCCGCCTGATCTTGTATCGCGCGCAGGTGCAAACCGGACAACGATCCAAGTGTTCGTACTGTCCGCGATAGAGGATACAGTCATTAGGACACGCATGTATCTTCTGCACCTCCAAACCGAGAGGGCAAACAACACGTTTTGCTTGATACGTTGTCGATGGCAATGTGTTACCCTCTGGAAGAATCTTCTTTACGAGTTTCAGTAGCTCCTCGAAACCCTTATCAGTAACACCATTTGCTGCCTTCCACTGCAGAAGTTCAAGTGTGCTACCCAACTTCTTTAGCCCCTCTTTGCAATCTGGGTACAGGTCAGTCTTGTGGTCCTGCAACATGCGCTGTATCTTTTTCAGTTCCTTATCATTGCCGCAGTCTTTCTCGGCATCACGCAACATTTGCCCGAGCCCATCAGTAGGTTCATTTTCCTGAGCAACATCTTCCTGAGCATCGCCTTCCCGAGCAACATCTTCCTCATCGGCATCACCCATTGCAGCATATGCAAAGGAACCGTAGTATTGAGCCAATAACGGAATATCGTCATCGGCCTCGTCTTCTTCATCTTCATCCATTAGAATTCCTCTTTCACCGTGCTTCGTCCAAACAGAATAATTCCTCATGAAACCGTGCCTCATCAAATGCACTTGAAGACAACCTCTTTGTTTGTACGATTGTATATTTTTACAATGGGTGCATGGGCAGAACATGAAACCGGACGGCGTCCTGTTAGCCTCGGCGGCATCGAGAAACGTCCTAAGGCCATCACGGAAGGCCTGAGCGTGGGGGTCCCCGTACATCCATTGTCTATTCATCTGCATTATTAACCAATAACAAATATACAATACAATTTAAAGATAAAAAAATTTAATATATAAATAAATACAAATTATAATATATATTCCATTATATAAATAAATTTCTAAAACTACATTACTATATTCATTAAATATAACATTACTATAAGCCTTATAAGATTTATAAGATTTATAAGATTTTCTATTAATTTATATGATTTTCTAGCATTTTATATTGATTTTCTAGTAATTTATAAGATTTTCTATTAATTTATAAGATTTTCTATTAATTTATAAGATTTTCTAGCATTTTATATTGATTTTCTAGTAATTTATAAGATTTTCTATTAATTTATAAGATTTTCTAGCATTTTATATTGATTTTCTAGTAATTTATAAGATTTTCTAGTAATTTATAAGATTTTCTAGTAATTTATAAGATTTTCTAGCATTTTATATTGATTTTCTAGTAATTTCTAAAACCACATTACTATAAGCCTTACAACTATTCACAAGTCATACAAAACAAAATACTAACTAGCTTGCCTTCTCTCTCCATTTAAAACACAACATGCATGAACACTCTCTCCACCATGAACTCAAGCTCTCTCCTCTCTCTCCTCCAAGAACACAATCTCTCTCTAGCTAGCTTTACTTTGATTCACAAATCCCTCTATTTCTAAATCATAGAAGGATTACAAGCTAAATAAAACATTAGAGAATGAAAGAGTGTACCTTGTAGTGCTCCTTAGATGAGTAGATTCTTCACAAATTTTGAAAAAAATTTGGGCAGCACCTCCCCTCCCACGGCCGAGCAGCATGAACACAGCGCCTAAGTGTTCAGCTGGCTCGGGCGGGGGAGGGGAAGCCCCTATATTCAAACACATTAGCACCGGGTCGTGGCAAGACCCGGTGCTAATGTTCACCCTTTAGCACCGGGTGCAGCCACGACCCGGTGCTAATGTGCCCGAGGCCTTTAGCACCGGGTCGTGGCTGCACCCGGTGCTAAAGGGTGAACATTAGCACCGGGTCTTGCCACGACCCGGTGCTAATGTGTCCGCCCGGACACACCTCCGCGCCGCCCCCGCTCCTAGCCGTTGGACCCGGTGCTGAAGCCCCATCAGCACCGGGTCCAAAAATGGCCGAGGCGGAGGAGGGGGGCGGATGTGAAGGATTCTGGTAGTGCCTGTATATATATTGCAAAAAGATCAAACTGTTTGTTAGGGCCTAATGGTAGCTACCCACTGTCATTCACATACCCATATAACAATCCACAAGCCAGATATCAAATTTTGATAATCTCTACGATCCAAGCGAGGCTAAAGATAAAGTGCTTATGATCCAACAACTCAACAAGACATAACATCTACTACTAAAGTGCTTATACCACACACACAAAAAACAGGGCTAGAGCTAGCCGTGTTTGGTGGATAATAATCACACCATGGAACGATAGCTGGAACTGAACACATGGCCAACCCCTGCTGCTAGCTCGATCAGAGTCCTAAACACGTACGACGACACGACAAACCTGATGCTGAGCTCTCTTTTTTTCCATCATATATAATAGTCGGACACGACACAACTAACCGTAGATATACATACTCGTAGACACGGTGGCCTGCTCCCCTCGTCGCCTCTGCAGAGATACACGATTTTGCCGTCGCCGACCTTAGGTTTCACGTACCGTCTCCCTGTGCGACGACGGCTCACAGCAGGCTCGATCCATGTCGAGCTTCGGCGCCATCGCCGTGATCCTCAGACGCCGACGTGACAACCCGGCCGGGGACGACGACTTCGCCTACCGCGAGATGGAGGAAGGAATCATGGATATGAGCAACGAGACATGGAACTTCATGAACATGGCCATCAGGGTACGAAATATATATACCTAGCTCTTTTAATTTCCCTGAACACTTCCGTTGCTTTAGCTCCTGCAGTGTTTTACAACTATCACTGGGAACACTTCCGTTGTTCTCACACCAGCTTTGCTATGCTCCTGCAGTGTTTAACAACTATCCTTGGGACCGGAATGCTGGCTTATGTTTTTCTGTCACGGTTCGTGTACCACGATCCTAAAATGGAAGATCCATGCAAAATGATAGCCCATGTTGCTTTAGCTCTTCTTGTGATGGGAACTGGATACTTGCCAGCTCTATAGTCACATATTGTGAGGATTTATATATGGTAGTGTTTTTTTTTTCTCAAACACACACAACACAAGAACCAGATCGATGTTTTTGTATTAATAGATGATAGAGACAAAAGTATGTGCGGATTATACGGCTTTGGGTTAATTAGTAATGCTCGGGATTCTAATGTATTTTATGCCTTAGCATTTCAGAAGAAATATGAGTGAAAAGAAGTGATGGGATCTGTGTGCCGGCCTGTTAGCATACTTTTGTCTATAGTGAAACTACGTACACACATTCCGATATATAAAGTTCATGCTGTACTCGCACCATTATAAATTTATAATTGATCTTACCGTTATACTTACAATTGACATGACACGTCTTCCGGGGTGTTGCGATATGATCCAAATTCGTTGCACGGGAGCTGCGATATGATCCAAATTCGTTGCATAGGAGCTGTGATTTTTCTCGGAAGCGCATAATTTAGTCTCATCTCAGCAACACAATCAAGCACGGGCGCGTGAGCCGCACACACACACATATATATATATATATATATGAAAAATCCTTTCTACATGCGCATGTAGCTACCTTCACCTGTGTATCTCATGTTAGAAGACGTGTATGACCCAACGAAGAGTATGTACATGTAGTATATATATATAAGCCCTATGTAGACGGTAGGATAAGACATCTTAGATGAGTCATGTATCATCTCTACTTGTAAACTCTCATCAATAGTGATTGTCTTCCATGGTTTTTTTCCGCAAGGGTTTTTTCACGTTAAATTGTGTCTCGTGTTCGATCTTGTTTTTTACATTATTTACTAACAAGTGGTGGAGCAATTTTCAATCTTGTGAGTTCTGCTAGACACACACGTGAAAGGCTACCAGGAGGTTCTTTGGCGTTCTTCTGTTGTGCGTATACGGAGGTGTACACTGGCTGCAGGTTTTTTACTAGGGTTACACAGTAACCAGTATCTAGGTTATTATTGCAGATTATTTTTCTTCTGGTTATTTCTTTCACATGGTTTCTATGAATTATGATTTCCGCTGCTGAGATATATTGAGGTTTTGAGGAGATATTGGGATTATTGTTGGATCACTCTAAGTTAATTCTTCTTGATGTTTTGACAACATCGTTCATATCAGCCTAGTGATTTCTTTTACTCCTATGGAGTTGGTTAAATGAAAGTGAAGGTTTTGCTCTGAATTGAGTTCGAGGTCGAGGATTTTAAGTGCAACAGAGGAGGTTTGTTTGCATAGATACTACAATGTTTTTTATTGGCATTCAGTACGTTTGTTGTTAAACGTGGAGACGTCCACTTATGACTACACTGCTGTAGGGTCTATTGCAGAAGTTTATACTCCGTTGGTTACACATTTATGCATACATCTGAACCGTGTTTGAATGGAGCAGTAATTGACCATGTCATGGAATTTAGTTTCTTCTACAATTGACAAGTTTATTGTACGTGATGGATACACGTGCTAGTTGCTCATGCAAGAGTGTTGTTTTGCCAAGTTTAGTGTTCCTGGTGGAGCATATATTATTTCATGAGATGAGTTCTTCACTGGATATTTATTTAATACCATGGGTGATATTGTGACTTCATGTCATTTGATGATTGAGCGTTATTGCCATTTGTTTTTGAGGTCAGTTGCACAGACTCAAACTTTTGCTGGGATTATGAATTTGTTGAATGCCCAAATTGTTTGTCTGTTTTGTTGATAGCTGTGTGTGTTTGGATCTATTGGTTATTTGCTCAATTTTTGCTTCCTATGAAGTGTTGGGAGAATACTCAACTGATCTTACTCTTTGGTTAGTTCGGTGGACATTGGCATTCAAGATTTGAATATGAAGGTTTATTATTCGTCTACAGGAGAGAATTTGTCTCAGTGCGGAGTTTGTTGTGATATGACCCAAATTTATTGCACAAGAGCTATGATTTCTCTCAGGAGCGCACAGTTTAGTCCCACCTTGACAACACAATCAAGCACGGACGCGTGAGCCGCCTATATATATATGTAAGCCCTATGTAGACGGCAGGGTAAGACATCTTAGATGAGTCATGTATCATCCCTACTTGTAAACTTTTCTCAATAGTGATTGTCTTCCGTGAGTTTTTTGCATAAGGGTTTTTTCACGTTAAATTGTGTCTCGTGTTCGATCTTGTTTTTCACATTATTTACTAACACGGGGCTTGATTAATTTGATTCCTATAGAGACTTGAATGTCCTGCCCACTGTTGAACGTTTAATCAAATGGTTCGTGTTTTTGGATTTGGATGCTAAGCACCTGTGTAGCATATATCCACCGCTTGAATTGCCGTTCCCATCAAGTGGCATGCATGCTCCCAATACGTCACGCTTGGAACGGCCGGGTTCAGATCGAGTTGTAATTAACCACGTACGACCACGACAAACCTGAGCTATTTATTTTTCAGATTTGCATAGTCTGATACGACGCGACACGACAAGCTAGCGTAGAGATAGATACACTACTCCTGAACACGGACGAAGAATTAGATTTCCCTCGCGTCGCCGGCCTCCACATACAGAGAATATATTATTTTGCCCCCGCCGACCTTAGGATTTTCACCGTCGTCTTGATCTGTACGTGCGCCGGCGGGCTCGATCACAGACAGGCTCGATCCGGCTCCGTAGGGATCATCTAGAAAGCGGAGAGCTTTGGTTCCATTCGGACAAAAAAGCTGACTTAGATGTTAAGTGGTGAGAATATCCATAAAGGAGCCGAATGAACTCAAAATTTCATGTTCGGTTTTGAATTAGAGACGTTAAAAATAATCAACCAACGTCGACTATAACCCCTAGCCTTCCAAACTAACGATGCAGGTTCGATTCCCGCTACCCGCTCCATTTTGTATAAAAGACTATTCTATTTGTTTGTCTAGACATGGTAGACACTTGTATTCAACCTTTTTCGTCCATGTATTTTCGGCCTTATAGAGCGGAGTAGAGCAGTTTGGTAGCTCACGAGGCTCATAACCTTGAGGTCACGGGTTCGATTCCCGTCTCCGCACTTAGCAGTCCGTATAAATGGACTATTCTATTTGTATAGATATAGTAGAGGGCTATATCTAACTCTCTTTTTTTATTCAGCACAGCAGGCAGAAAAAAAAAAGAAAGAAAAGCATAGCCTATCCCCTTTTCAAAACCGTTTGTCTCTTGTTTGTCTCGGTGAATCCCCGGTTTGGGGAACTTTCTTGGAAAGTTGGATTTTCGCCCCCGAATCGAAGCACACTTTTTTTTTGAGTCGGGTGCAAAGGAAGGATAAGATAGGAAGGGGTACATGACTAGACTAACAACTGCTTAATTTAATATTAATTTCTTATTTAATAGAAGTAGTTAAGTAGTCAACTAGACTGAATTTTTTATTTTTTTACCTTACTAAATTAAGCTGGCGAGCGACGGGATTCGAACCCGTATCTTCTCCTTGGCAAGGAGATATTTTATCACTGAACTACGCTCGCTACATTGAACTACGCTCGCTACGGCCTATATTTTATAGGGTACATCCACCTAGGTCGACTGTCTATGTCTGGTTCGACCGTTTCATTTTCTATTAGAGTTTTCTTTTTATTAATTGTCTGTCAATCAATATTCTAATGCAAAAGAATTTCATAATAATGAAAGAGAAGAGGTAATATAATAATTCGGAACAAAAATAACATTTTAATGTGTATCAAAATCCTAATTTTTTCGAAAAAGGGCCTTTCTTTTTATTTATTTTATATAGGGCTACTAAATACTAAACAAATTCAAGAAATGAGAGAATTCAGAATAGTTACCAGAAAGACTAATCCAATCCATAATGATGTACCGGAAAATACAACGTTTTTATTATTTGACCAACCATCAGGAGAAGCAAATACAAGGGGTACACTAATTACTAAGACTGAGGAAGTCGCAATTAATGCAAAAACAGCTAATTGGAAAGCAATAGTCATATTTCTAATCCTCCAAACTACCTTCAAATAAAGTTGACTACATATTTATATTTGATCCCTCACTTAATCAAAATTGTACGAAAATACAAGAAGTGGGAGGGGTTTAATCATGAATCCATTGATTCTTCTCTTTAAAACTTTTTCCTTACCGCTTTTATTTGGATATGGAGTTGAGGGGATTTAGCCTTTATTTCACAAACAGATATAGCGGATTCTGTATCCGTGTATACAGTATACAGAGATATATCGAAAGTGGACTTGCATCTGAGATGTTTCTAGGAGTTAGTAGACCATTTCATATAGCTATGTTCTATTTGTAGGAATAAAATAGGGATTGGGCTGTGGAGAGATGGCTGAGTGGTTGATAGCCCCGGTATAGTTCTAGGAACTATCGAGGGTTCGAATCCCTCTCTCTCCTTTTGTTTATTGAATACATTTGTTTCTTTCTATGTTTTCTTTGTTCTGCCCCCCTTATATCATTCTTCCATAAAAAAGCATGAATGGATCGGCTAGATGGAATAACCGAGCCAGAACAGAAAAAAAAGTAGAACAGGTAGAAATAAAAAAATCTTAGTTAAGAGGGGTCATGTAAAGAACAGGCTCCAAATCACGATCAATTCCCTTTTCAAAGCCTGCAACAGCAGCTCGGGCTCTTCCTGCATGCCACAAATGGCCCACAAAAAAGAAGAATCCTAGAACAAAATGGGAAGTCGCTAACCAACTTCTAGGAGAGACATAATTAACTGCATTGATCTCGGTAGCCACGCCACCCACGGAATTTAAAGAGCCTAAAGGAGCATGGGTCATATATTCTGCCGAACGTCGTTCTTGCCAAGGTTGGATGTCTTTTTTCAACCTACTCAAGTCCAAACCGTTGGGGCCCCTTAGAGGTTCTAACCACGGAGCACGAAGGTCCCAAAAACGCATAGTTTCCCCTCCAAAAATAACCTCTCCCGTTGGGGAACGCATTAGATATTTACCTAAACCGGTTGGTCCTTGGGCAGACCCTACATTAGCTCCAAGACGCTGATCTCTAACTAGAAAAGTAAATGCTTGAGCTTGAGAAGCTTCTGGCCCAGTGGGTCCGTAAAACTCACTTGGATAAGCCGTATTATTGAACCAGACAAAACAACAAGCGATAAAACCAAAAACGGATAAAGCACCTAAACTATAAGACAAGTAAGCTTCGCCAGACCATACAAACGCACGGCGAGCCCATGCAAAGGGTTTGGTTAAGGTATGCCAAATTCCGCCAAGTACACAAATGGAACCCAACCATACATGTCCCCCAATTATATCTTCTAAATCATCCACACTAACAATCCATCCTTCTCCCCCAAAAGGGGATTTTAGTAAATAACCAAATATAACACCGGGGCTAAGGGTTAAATTGGTAATTTTTCTTACATCCCCCCGGGGGCCCAGGTATCATATACGCCTCCAAAATAAAGAGCCTTGAGTACTAGAAGAAAAGCACCTAGACCTAACAAAATTAAGTGAATACCCAAAATTGTAGTCATTTTATTTCTATCTTTCCATACATAACCAAAGAATGGAAAAGATTCTTCAAGAGTCTCGGGTCCTAGAAGCGCGTGATAAATGTCACCGAAGCCTAAGACTGCGGAGGAAATTAGGTGAAGTACTCCGGATACAAAGTAAGGAAAAGTATCTAGAACTTCTCCCCCCGGCCCTACTCCCCAACCTAGAGTAGCTAAGTGCGGAAGTAAAATCAACCCTTGTTCATACATGGGCTTTTCTGGTACGAAATGGGCCACTTCAAATAGGTTCATTGCTCCGGCCCAGAATACGATTAATCCGGCATGGGCTACATGAGCTCCAAGTAGTTTACCGGACAAATTGATAAGTCTGGCATTCCCAGCCCACCAAGCAAAGCCGGTGGTTTCTTGGTCACGACCAGCTAAAACGAAAGTTCCATTAAAGAGCGTTGCCACGTGGTAGAACCTCCTCAGGGAATATAAGATTTTCATGAGGCTGATCCTGAGCTGCCATCCACGCACGAATACCCTCGTTTAAAAGATTATTTTTGGTGTAGAAAGTCTCAAATTCAGGATCTTCCGCTGAACGGATTTCCTGGGAAACGAAGTCATAGGCACGTAGGTTTAGAGCTAGGCCAACTACGCCAATAGCACTCATCCATAAACCGGTGACGGGTACAAATAGCATAAAGAAATGTAACCAACGCTTATTGGAAAAAGCAACACCAAAGATTTGGGACCAAAAGCGATTAGCAGTGACCATTGAATAAGTTTCTTCAGCTTGAGTTGGGTTAAAAGCGCGGAAGGTATTTGCACCATCACCATCTTCAAATAGAGTGTTTTCTATGGTAGCCCTATGGATAGCGCATAGCAGAGCTGCACCTAATACTCCAGCAACTCCCATCATATGAAATGGGTTCAACGTCCAATTATGAAATCCTTGGAAGAAAAGGATGAATCGAAATATCGCTGCTACGCCAAAACTCGGCGCAAAGAACCAACCAGATTGTCCTAGTGGATAAATAAGGAATACGGAAACAAAAACAGCGATTGGACCAGAGAATGAAATTGCATTATAAGGCCGCAATTGAACAGACCGAGCAAGTTCAAATTGACGTAACATGAAACCTATTAGTGCAAAAGCCCCATGGAGAGCAACAAAAGTCCACAAACCACCTAATTGACACCAACGAGTAAAATCCCCCTGTGCTTCCGGGCCCCATAGTAGCAACAAAGAGTGTGCTAAACTATTGGCAGGAGTGGAAACCACCGCGGTTAAGAAGTTGCAACCTTCCAAATAAGAACTAGCCAATCCATGAGTATACCAAGAAGTTACAAAAGTAGTCCCTGTAAACCAACCCCCTAAAGCGAAATAAGCACAAGAAAAGAGCAATAGGCCGGACCATCCTACAAAAACGAAACGGTCCCTTCGTAACCTGTCGTCCATAATATCAAATAGATCATTTTCTTCTTTAGTACCCCCAGACGGCTCAGATGGCTGGCGGCCTGTAGCCAGGGGCGGATCCAGGACCCGGGCTGGGGGGGCTGTAGCCCGGGTCCAGATCAGTTAATCCCTTGAATAACCATGTAGATCAGCGAGCGATCAGTGGATCCATGTGATCTCTACTTCAAGGAAAAAAAAGACCCAGTAGCAAATGTGAAGCCATATACTAATTCAGCCCGGGGCTCAGTCGGTTTCTGGCTCCGCCACTGCCTGTAGCTCCAGGTTTGTCTTGCCATACTGGGCCTTGTTTAGTTCCTAACTTTGGTATATCAAAGTTGGGACTTTGCCACTGTAACGTCACTGTAGCATTTCGTTTATATTTATGAATAATTGTCCAAACATTGATTAATTAAGCTTAAAATGTTCGTCTCACAAAGTACAACAAAACTGTACAATTAATTTTTTATTTCATCTAAATTTAGTACTCCATACATGTGCCGATATTTTGATGAGATGAAAATCTTCTTTTTGCATAGTAGAATTTGGCAACTAAGCAAGCCCTGGTTGGCCACCATGCCAGCGCTGACGCCGATCCAAACCAGCACGGTGGCACCTCCTATCCACGGAGCATACTCGGACGGGAAGATGTTGGTGGCTACCGCGGAGACCAGCAAGCCAACGGGTGCTCCCAGAGCTATCCCAAACAGCACCTGGCGCTTGTCGACGAGCTTTGCCTGCAAACAATGTATCAGTGTGAAGTTAAGCAGCAAAGGGTACTTGTAATGGCATCAGATCGAGGGACATAAGAACTTCAGCAGTAAATTTTTTTTGGGCAGAAATGAGCAGTAAACCTTTTTTTCAATTACATGAGCAGTAAATCTATCAGAGTAAATTTAGACATATACTAGCAAGTTTCTTTTTATCTGAGTTTGTTATTGCTGTTGGTAACTGAATTTCTGGGGAAAGTGACGAGCCACGCGGGGCCCCTGGGCATCAGGCATCTGCTGGTGCTGCAGATCTCGACGTGTGAATAGGGTACGGTATGCAGAGATGAGTGATCACTGCCTAGGACTAGAGCAATACTTGGAAAAAGATAACTAACGAGGCAGCTGAACCTTCATGAAGTAGAGTGTGTGTTGGCGCAAGAATGGGGAGGACTGGAGGAGGGGCACCTTGGCCTCAACAGTTGGGGTGGAGGGGCATCCAAAATTATTATCTTTTTTTAGGTCAATCCAAAATTATTATAAATCTTTATATATGTGGCAATGGAGACAACACGCGTACAATTGAATCGTCCAAAGTCATCAGTCTGTGCTGGTAATCGAAACTTTTTCACTGGACACTCGATGTTCAATTGATTTTTTTCACCACAAACTCCTCGTTGAACGTTCCCGAACAAAATCAACGATTGCATCCGCCATTTGGCTTGTAGTCTAACAGTAATACGATCCAGTGGGACGCTATCACCAGGATCTGCCCAAATCTAGGAGGATTGGGCAGATCCTGGTGGGGCCCGCGAGCGGCAGCGCCGCCAGGAGGTCCACGGGCGTCCTCGCGCTCACGTCGACGGCGTTGGCCTCTTTGGTGGGCGGGTGGGCGGCTGCGCTGTGCCCGACGCCAGCCTGGCTCTTCTTCCTTGCGCTCTGCGGTAGCAGTAGGGCCTCCGATCGTGCTCCTCCTTCCATTGCCTCTGTTGGGGCCTGCTCGATGTGGGAGGAGGAGGGGGAGTCCGGTCCCAGCTTCGAGTTATCGGTGGCCTTGCCCTTGGTGTGGTCGATTTCGGCGCTGTCCTCGTTGCGTCTCGCTTCCCTACTGCAGGATCTATGGATCAAGTTCAAACTAAAATTCGTTCGGAGTGGTCCTCATCGAGGAGGTTGACTCTGGGATCAGGTGATTGCGTATGTGCCCAGGGCAGCCGCAATTGAGGCAGGTGGCTCTTGGGTTGGTGAGAGCTGCTCCGCTAGTTCCCCGGGATTGGTGCGGGTTTAGTTCTTAAGGGGTCTTGCAGGAAGGTCTCGATGGTTGCACGGTGGGAGTTCGCTCGGCGGCTTATGGTTGGGCTCTTTCTTTCGGTTCTTTGGGCGGCGATCCTCAAGCGCAAGCTTCGGTCCTGCGGGTTGAACCGGGCGACGAATTTTCCTGCTGGGGGCGTTGCTTTGAGGATAATGTCCTTCGGCGGTTCTTGGGATTCTCCTAGGTGAAAACCTAACGGTGGCGCCGGTTTCGCGCTTTTGCCTTTCTGAAGGCGTTGTTTATGGAGCTCTTCCCAGTGATGTGACGCGGACCCCACTGACGGTCCAAACCTGCAGGTTGGCGATGGATTCATGGTGTCTTAGGTGGGCCGTCTAGAGTTGCCTCGTGTTGTCTCGGGCGTATCGCCTAAGAGGTCCCGTAGTGGACTTGTAAGTAGCTGGGTTTGTCAAGTGGACATATGCGTTATTGTAAATTGGTAATCCCAGTATTTGACTCGCTTTATATATAAAGCTCAACCTCGGCCTTTTGGTCACGTTATTTCAGGAGTTGGTGTACGTAGTTACTGATCCTAAGAAGATTGAAGCGAAAGAAATGCATCAATCACCAGTATCTAAAAATGTAACTGAGCTCAGAGACTTCTTAGGATTAACCGGGTATTACAGAAATTTTGTCATATTATTATGGATGGAGTCATTGCCAAACCCTTGACAAATATAATCTTTCCAGAAAGAAGCAATTCATGTGGGACGAGCAAGCTTCATGCGTGCTATGATGCTATGGCAACTCTAGGGCCTTGTTTAGTTTCTGAAATTGGAAGTCAAATTTTGGTCTTTTAAAGTACGTGTGCTAATGTAGCATTTTGTTTGTACGTGTGAAAAATTATCCAAAAATTGATTAATTAGGCTCAAAATGTTCGTCTCGTAGAGTACAACAAAACTGTGCAATTAGTTTTTGATTTTATCTACATTTAGTACTCCATGTATGCTATCACATTTTGATGTGATGGGAATCTTCTTTTTGCACAGTGAACTTTAGGGGTGGAATTTGAAATCTAAACAAGATCGGGCCTTGTTTAGTTCCCGAATTTGGGAGCCAAACTTTGATCTTTTGGGGTGTGTGCGTCACTGTAGCATTTCGTTTGTATGTGTGAAAAAGTATCCAAAAATCGATTAATTAGGCTCAAAATGTTCGTCTCGCAGAGTACAACAAAACTGTGTAATTAGTTTTTAATTTCATCTACATTTAGTACTCCATACATGCTATGACATTTTGATGTGATGGAAATCTTCTTTTTGCATAGTGAACTTTGTGGGTGAAATTTAAGATCTAAACAAGGGCCTAGCTTGGATCGATCTCACCAGTGAGCCTAGGGTAGTGAGCCGGCTCACTGGCTCGTTCAGGCTGTGTTTGGATCCCAGGGACTAAAGTTTAGTCCCTCAAATAAGTGATCATTATTAGCATTAAATATAAACTAATTATAAAACTAATTGCATAAGTCATATCTACTCCACGAGACGAACCTAACAAGCCTAATTAACATATAATTAGTACATAATTATCAAATCATTACTGTAGCATTATATTGTCTAATCATGGACTAATTAGGCTTAAAAGATTCGTATCGTAAATTAGTCCTGACTTATGTAATGCATTTTGTAATTAATCTATATTTAATATTTCTAATTAGCATTCTTCCATTCGATGTGACGGACGAAGAAACCAAACACGCCCTCGGTTATTCCATGTCGTATCGTCTTCTGCACCCTGCTGTTAGCTCTCGATCGATCAGAGTCCTGAACACGTACGACACGACAAACCTGAGCTCTTTTTTTTTCATGTCATAGTCGGACACGACTGCCTATATCGTAGATGATATTCCCTCCGTCCCACAATATAATTATTTTTCGATTTTCGTGTATCACGTTTGATCATCCGTCTTATTCAAAAATTTTGTGAATATATTATTTATTTTGCTATGACTTGTTTTATCACTAAGTATACTTCAAGTGTAACTTGTTTGTTTTATATTTTTATAAATTTTTTTGAATAAGACGGACGATAAAACGTGATGTCTGAAAGTCAATAAATGCTTATATTCTGAGACGGAGGGAGTATACTCTTATATGAACCTCCCCCGCCGCATTGGCTCTCTGCAGAGATTTTCCCCTCTCCAACGTTAGGTTTCACCGTTGGTCTGTGCGACGACGGCTCACAGCAGGCTCGATCCATGTCGAGCTTCGGCGCCATCGCCGTGATCCTCAGACGCCGACGTGACAACCCGGCCGGGGACGACGACTTCGCCTACCGCGAGATGGAGGAAGGAATCATGGATATGAGCAACGAGACATGGAACTTCATGAACATGGCCGTCAGGGTACGAAATACTAGCTCTGTTTTAAAATGTAGGTCGTTTGATTTTTTTATTATAAATTTGATTGTTCATATTATTCAAAAATTATAAAAATATAGTCAAAGTGAAAGTATTTTTGAAGATTTTTTATTAATAAAGCAAGCCACCACAAAAAATATGATGATTTACACAAAATTTTAAATAAGACGAGCGGTCAAATTTAGATTAAAAAAATAAATGAACTATAATTTAAAACGGATGGAGTACCTAGCTCCTTTACCTTTATCGTGCTTCCCATCTAAGCCCAGATGATCAAAGCGTGCATTTTCTCTTTTTTTTCTTGTTTATTTTGAACAATTTCACTTTCTTTCTAAACAGTTCTGAACATTTTCGTTGTGCTCACACCTTTTTTTGTCCTCCTGCAGTGTGTTACAACTGTCATTGGCACCGGAATGCTGGCTTACTTTTTTCTGTCACGGTTCGTGTACCACGACCCTAAAATGCAAGATCCCTGCAAAATGATAGGACATGTTGCTTTAGCTCTTCTTGTGTTGGGAACTGGATATATACCGGTTCTCTAGAAGAAATCAGCACCCGTCACCAACCAGCCAGCAGTATTTTTCTCTCAGCACAAACCAGCACCAGCCAGCCGAATAGGGCGATAGTCAGCAATGCTCAGAGATTCTTAGGTCGAGCTCTCAGAGCTGATTCTCTGGTGAATCCAGGAGGAGATCTGCCAAATAGTTTTTCAGAGAGAAGTGATTCCCTGCTGATTCTGTGAAGTGATTCTCTGAAATGAACTAAGAGGCTGGAAGCTGAAAAAAGTAGCTTCTTCTAATTCTGTGAAGTGATTCTCCATCCTGATTTTGAGAATTTATGATAGAGAATCAAATATAATCACTTTTAGCCACAGAATCACTTCTCTCAGAAAATCAGCTCTTATAGATAATATCGAACAGACTTAGTATAGTTGTCTTATTTCAGAAGAAATATGAGTCTAAAGAAGCGAGGGGATCTTTGATTCTTTTCACGCACATTGTGTGCCTGTTGTATACTTTTTTCCTATAGTGAAGCACCTATATATTTTTTGTCTGTCTTCCTTCATGTACCTTCAGCCCTTCACTACAATCACGTTTCCATGACTATCAATTCTGCCTGAGATTGTTGGTAGTTTCTACCCTTGTTCCCTGAAACATTGGATACAACTGCAGCACAATCTTTGTTCCCAACCCACTAATATGGTTACTCGTTGGCTTATATAAACTGTCTAGATAGTTTCTCGGTATGCTGTCCAAAGGAACACATTCCTTTGGTTAGTGGAAACAGCTTCTTATGATGAAAATGAATGTCGATACTTAAACGGCTACCGTCTATAACTATTGGGAATTTCTAAGGTACTCCCAAATAAATGTGGACCGTTGATCTAACGATATATTACCTCTCAGGAGGTAATAGATTAATTAAGAATAGAAAAATGTGTAGTATGCTTTATCACGCTACTCATGACATGGTACGTACATTTTTCAATCATCTTTTTCAATGCAAATATAAAATGTGGCATGCTAGTATGTGACATTTTTTTTATTATAACATAACTCAAACAAGAAACATGTCATATATATATGTTACATTTTCAGATATATTTTATTACATATGTGGCAGTTTGTGTAGAAACATATACATGATACTTTTCTTTCTCAGAGATATATACATAGGTGGAATGAATCTAGCAGATTTTGCTTCAAGCCTAATAAGGCACAACATTAGTCTACGAAGTACTGATGAAACATGACACGTTTGTACTTTTTTTTAAATTCTAACATTGATAACTAAAAAGGTAGATCGAATAACCTTGGAGAGGGAGCGTCACGACGGATTCCACCTGCATGCTGCATGGCCGCATGCACGAAGTGAGCAGTGCCCACGATGAATTCCACTGCATGGTCGCATGCAGGGTAACCGGAATAGATGTTAAATTCACTTTTTACTTTTAATTATTTTTTTAAAATCAAGGGCTCAGATTTATTTAACCTCTTACCTTCTAGGAGGTAAGAGGGTGCAGTTCATTTGCTGTGCTTCCTCTTCCCCTCTACTCTCAATCCAATCCTGCACACATAAAAGGCCTGGGTATACCACAGGAGACATCTTAACTTTTCATTCGATTGCTAACGATGACTGAAATGTGAAATGGCCAAATGAATCTCAGTGAATGGATTAACTGCACAATATACAAGGTACACCGTTGTTTACAGAATCTAAAAGCAGAGTATGCCGACTTTTTCAGTAAGAATAAACTTTGCCCTGTTCCTAATTTTGGGGCAAACTTTGGCCTTTTGGGTGCATGCGCCACTATAGTATTTTGTTTGTATGTGTAAAAAATTGTCCAAAAATTGATTAATTAGGCTCAAAATATTCGTCTCGTAGGGTACAACAAAACTGTGCAATTAGTTTTTAATTTCATCTACATTTAGTACTCCATGCATGCTATGACATTTTGATGTGATGGGAATCTTCTTTTTGCATTGTGAACTTTGGGGGTAAAATTTGAGATCTAAAATTTGTGTCTGACTTGAGGGGAAAATATTAGGTCCATCTTCCCAAGCATAAGTTGTTTCTGTTTGAAAACACGGAGATCTTTCTTACTCTGCCTGATGAAGTATCTATTGCCTTGTTGCAAAGAGTCACAGTGTGTGGAAGAAACGCCATCAAACAGCGCAGGACTAGGAATCCTAGCTTCCCTGACCAGAACAAGAATTCAGGAACCCAAGGCCAAGGGTACGGAAACAGATTGTGACCATCACAGTTGGACCAGACACATTTGTTCATTCTAAAACCGCAAACAGAGGGAAGCCTCACCAAATCTGCTGCACTTTTACACCTGTGCTCTCCCTGGCAGGTCAGTCGTTTTCCAATCAGTTAGCTGAGTTCTACAATTCCTCCCATCCAGATTGCAGATCTACTTGCTCAGATCACCTCGCCAGCAAGCCTGCATTCAAATTATTAGTTAGGCTGATGGTTACAATCACAAAGAGGTAGGAAATAAACATATGCCACCGCATAATTTGAAAGCCATACCATACCCGCACAAACGTGAGAAAGTGAATCAGCGAAGCAGATATCAGTAAGGCCCAGAGGATGCCATCATCATCGACGTCGAGAGCCAGGTTCAAGAAGAATATGACAAACAGGTTGATACCTGCAATGACGGACATTGTCACATTGAGGATCGTGCAGGAATGGCCAACACCAAGAAGACCTAGAGCTAGACCAAAATCATGTAGGAACTCACCTAGAATACCAAGCCGGCAGAGGATCTGCAAGCACCGAAGCTCTGGCCACCGACGCTGGGACCACCGCCAGAGCCATGGCCACCGAGCGCCAGCAACGCGGCGCTCCCTCTGCTCCGCCGTGGCGCGCTGCACCCGGGCCATCGCGTCCGCCGCCTCCTTGAGCTCCCGGCACGCGCGCGACAGGTCCCCCGCGCGGTCGCGGAGAGCATCGAACGCGGCGCAGCTCGCCGCCTCCAACGCAGTCCAGCCGCGCCGCCATGTCGCCTGCCCGATCCAGCGCGTCGGTGGCCACGAGCAGGTTGTTCGAGGGCACGTCGGCGCCAATCACGGCGGCGAGGACTTGGCGAGTCTGCGCCAGCAGCCGGGCGCGTCTCTCCTCGAGCTGCGGACTCCCTTCGCTGAGAAGCTTCACGGTGAGCGCCAAGTCATTTGGTCCCACGCGGCCTGCCTCGACGTCGCCCTTGTCGAGGAGAATCTCACCGAGGCCTCCTTCACGAAGCCGGCTTCCCCAAACCGACCGCCACCAGGGGGCAGCAGCACGGCCATCTGCGGGGTCCTCCTCCTTGGGGTTGGGGCGCTGCATCCCCTCGTTCCCATCGGCGGCGCCACCCGCTGGCTCCTCCTTGATGCGGCGCATCCCCTCCAAGCACTTGCGGTACTCCAGGCACAAGCGCCTCAGCTTCGCCGCGGCGCCGTGGAGGGCGTTCAGCCGAGCGCGGGCTTCCCCCTCGAGGGCGGCGGACGCTTCGCGGAGGTCGACGACCGCGGGGAGCCTCGCCGCCTCCCCCGCCTCCTCAAGCTGGCGAGCGGCGCGGCTGAGGTCCCCGCGGGGGACGCCGACAGCGTCGGCGGCTTCCTCCGCGCCGTGGGCCTGCGCCACGAGGTCTATGCACTTCGCCTGGAGGATCGCCGGGCCGAGGTACTCGATGACGGTGGCGGCGACCTCCACCGCCTCCTCCATCTCTCCCTCGAGGCCTCAACTGCCCTCTCGCTCACGGTTGTTTTTTCTGTGCCGGGGCGGTGGGAGAAGAAGAGGGAGAACTCGACGACGACTCGACGAGGTGGGGGAGGAAGGTATTTATTGCCGAGGGGAGGGGAAGGGAAGGGAAGGGAGGGGAGGAGAGGGCAAAAGGAAGAGGAGGGAGGCTGCCGGGATTGAGCTGGGGAGTGCGGCGTGATTTTCCATTGGATTCCGTTGCGCCGTCGGGGTGGGCGGATGGCGGTTAGGGAGGAAGGCGGCGGTCGGCGGTGCTGCCGGAGGCTCGGTGATCCATAGCCGCTGGATGGCCATCCAATTGTTGAAAATTTTGGATGTGCTGCACTTGAGAAATACGAGTACTACTCGAGTATGTTATTTTTTTAAAGAAAATACTGACAACGTTTGAAGGACGATGGGATGCTCAAACTTCAAACACACTGCAGGGAGAGATCCTGATGGCAAAGGTTTGCTCTCACAGAGCATGACTTGGTTAATATGATGGATTGACATGTTGATGTTGGAAGGGAAAAAAATAAAACACTACCTGTTCGCTTGGCTGGTGGTTGATGCTGATTTGTGCTGAGAGAAAAATATTGCTGACTCGTTGATGACAGGTGACTGATGCAGATAAGCCAAACGATCGATACGATGGGAGGGATCATGACGGAGTTTTAGTAATACAAAAAATTGGTACGTGAATGTAGTGGGATGAAATACGATGACTTCCGCGGTAATGTTGTCAATAACCACCACAATCGCAATGATTACTACAATGCCATGTGATGGAGATCATCTTTAAGTTAGCACAAGAATTATTGAAATGCTCATTGTTTGTCCGAACTACTAACCTCCTAACAGCCACAAGCAAGATCTGGACATCTATATATGTTGTAGTACGTAAAAAACAAATAAATGAGCTTCAGTGCTAGAACTCCCTCCGATCTAAATTAGTATTCATTTTGGGTTTGTTCTAAGTTAAACATGCCGATCAATTTTGAAAAAAAAATATACAATATCCAAATTAGTTTCATTAAATCCCATCATGAAATAAACTTACTTTGTTAGTGAATTTAAATGATATGATTTTTATATAAGTCTGGTCAAATTTAGACTAATTTGACTTAAACCAAAATCAAATTGAATACTAATTTGAAACGGAGCAAGCAGTCCTAGTAGATTGTACACGCATGTAAACCAGACGTGTTTCAGTTTTATAGTTTATACACATGACAACTGACTTTAGTATATGGGTGGATGTGCACGTTGACTTTGGAGGAAAACAATGTAGTCACTTACCCGGAGGACCCAGCGGTAGCCGGTTTAATGGTTGTCATTGCAGGTACCAGTACTTTTTTTTAAATTAAGCAGGAGCACTGCTGGTGCATTTAAGAAGAAAAGGAATTCAGGTGCAATTCAGGGCTAAGAGCATCTCCAAGAGACTCTGTATCGTGTTATCTAAATATGAAGATTATAGCCCCTATGTAAAAATAGAAAGTCATCTAATTCAATGGGGTAATCCAACAGATTATGTAAAGATGGCTAATGACGTAGGCTAGCTAAAAATAGCAAGCGAATGAGGTAAGATGGAGAGCCACTAAATTTGGAGGGTCATTTACAGAGTCTGTTGGAAACGGTTTTTCTTAGCTAAATTTAACTTTAGAAAATAATTTGGCTAGTTTTTTTTAATGCTCTAAGTCGATCGATCGGGTCTAGCCAACTCGCGCCGGCCCCGCGTGTGGAGCTTGTGAGCGGCGTTAAAATAAAAGGGCAGGGCGTGGGCTCCTTGGGCCTCATATGCTCGTGCAAGATGGAAATCGTGGTTCGAGTACACACATGGGCTTGGGCTACACGCATCGCTTTCGGCTGGCTTCAACTCTGGCCCGGGTCACTTTGGTGCCCGGCCGGCGCACGAACACGAGTCGCGATCCAGCAACGGACGACGAAAACATAGTCGACTTCCAGTCAGCACGAAAGCCCAGACCCAGAGCAAAGCAGCGAACACCTCAGTCAGCTGACGTGGCGGCCTGCTATTGGCTACGAAGGAGATCCACTAAGCCGCGATTGGCTGATGTGGAATTAAGTGCGTGGGCTCCGCAGCCACACTGCCTCCACCGTCCTGTCCATAGACGCGCGATGCCCCCGCCGTCGGCCCCACCCAGGTAGGGACACGTCCGAAGCCAGCCGCGACGTTGACTTTGACAAGTCGCGGCCACCCGCCGGCCGTTGCCGTTCGGAGTGACGACCGGGGAGGGAGGGCAGGCAGGCTGCTATGGTCTCCTGCCATGCTCCACACTCCCCAACTCGGGTCCTCCCATGGTACACACCAAAAGCCCCTGGGTCTCCATGAAATCACGAGAATGCCACCAACTAATCTGCCCCCTTGACCAAGGGCAGAGTGCCATTATTGTGAATAAGACCAACATCCAGGGGCACTTCGACCCCCGCGCGCGCTACAAATATTCCCTTTGGTCCAACAGGCTTACAGTAGCACGCTGCGGCAGCGAAGCTCCCCTCCCAGCTTCCTCACCGGCGATGGGTACTAGCCGCGGCGGCGGCGGCGGAGGCCTGCGCGGCAGCCTCCTCGTCCTCTCGTCGCTGCTGCTCCTCGCCTCCGGCGAGGTCATCTTCGAGGAGAGCTTCGAAGGTATCGCGTACATGGCTCACTGCCTGCTCCTCTCTCCTCCCCGCTTCCCGATTAGTCCCAGCTTGCCCGTGCCATACTGCTACCTACTATGGTCTATACATAGTTAGATGCTTCTATTTCTGGCTTGAGATTCGAGTTGCCGAATTGGTAGCGGCAGCCACTGAATTGGGATGACTGCTGAAGTACTGACGGATGATGGGCGTGCGCCACTTTTCCTTGTCACCCCTTTGTTTTGCGAGTATTATCTTAGTGCCCCTATGGTTCCTGCCCTTGCCAAAACTATGCTTCGTTTTTGCTAAGGCGAAAAAGGTTTTGACCGTTTGGAGGCGAGCTCAACTGATGTACCACAAGCACTTTAGTAGCTCAGCTCATGCTTGAGTGCTGCTGTGCCATGGAGTAAAAACTGGATGACATAAGCTTGCTTTTGCAATTTAATAGGTTCCTTGTTATTCTAATTTAAGGTGTTTTACTATGTTTTTGCTGAATTGCTCTATTCGGTTCGAATGTTCAGATGGTTGGGAGTCTCGGTGGGTGGAATCCGACTGGAAAAGGAGCGAAGGGAAAGCTGGTAGGTTCAAGCACACTGCGGGAAGATACTCTGCAGATCCTGATGACAAAGGTTTACTTTCCCTCCCTGAGCACTTCTGTTTCAATGGACGATATATGCTGATCATTTGATCATGAAACATGCCATGCTAGCTCTGTGGCTTAGTTCCAGGAACCTGTTTGATCCCTGTGCTTTGTTTGGATTCCAGGAATACAGACATCAATCGATGCTAGGCATTTTGCTATCTCGGCCAAGTTCCCTGAATTCAGTAACAAGAACCGGACACTGGTGCTCCAGTACTCCATTAAGTTTGAGCAGGATATCGAGTGTGGTGGTGGATATATTAAGCTTATGTCCGGTTATGTCAACCAGAAAAAATTTAGTGGGGACACTCCTTACAGGTAAATTTCTTGCTGGCTTTTGCCCCCATGGAATTTCCCGTTCTTTCAAAAATGTATTGACTCATGAGCTGGATGTGTGCTTAGCATGTTCAAATGGTAATGTATGATGAATGCCACTCTACATCACATGATATTGTTGTGTTTTATACATCAATGTAGACTAAACAGCTTGCAAATGAATAATCCTATCATTGCTTCAGAATTTAGTGCCTGAATATGAATTGCAGCCTCTATCTTTATGCAGTTATTCTTGTCTGCTATTGATGAGTGATGCCTGCTAACTTTTATGACTTTCTCTTGTGCAGCTTGATGTTTGGACCAGATATATGTGGTACTCAAACAAAGAAGCTCCATCTTATACTTTCATACCAAGGGCAGAACTACCCCATCAAGAAAGATCTAGAATGTGAGACGGACAAGTTAACACATGTGTATACTTTCATTCTTAGGCCTGACGCGTCTTATACCCTACTGGTTGATAACCGTGAAAGAGAATCTGGGAGCTTGTACACTGATTGGGACATCCTCCCTCCTCGTAAAATCAAGGATGTTCAAGCCAGAAGGGTTGGTTACTATCTTTATAATTAGAGCTATATTGTGCCCAGAATTTACAGCGTGATGAACTAATATTACCTAACATATACATCTTCACTGCAGCCTAAGGATTGGGATGACAGAGAATATATTGAGGATCCTAATGAAGTTAAGCCAGAGGTTTGTGATTCGAAAATTATATTCTGAATGATGTGTTGTCTCACATGTTGTGTAACATTTCATTGGTGTTGTCCAGGGCTATGATTCTATCCCAAAACGGATACCTGATCCAAAGGATAAAAAGGTATGCAAGTTCTAACATTAGTATAAAGAATGTGACATATGCAAGGAACACCCATGCAAAGAATTTTGTTATGAATAGAAACAACACAGTATGCCAAATATGTGAATTTTTTTTTCCTTCTAAACCAGCCTGCCACATGGGATGACGATGATGATGGCATATGGAAGCCCAGAATGATATCAAATCCAGCCTACAAGGGACCATGGAAACGCAAGGTCTGATATCTTGTTTGGCAATCAGTCCTTGGCACTTTCATCTATTTGTAGACTTCACATTTTCACATGCTCGTACTTGCAGAGAATTAAGAATCCTAACTACCAGGGCAAATGGAAGACCCCATGGATTGATAATCCAGGTATGCAGTAAAGTATTTAATACTACCATGCACGTTCAGAATACTGTCCAATATTCCATTCAACAGCTGTTTTTGAATTGTACCACACTTTTAAGATTTGAAGATCAAGTTTGACGCTGTCAGCTGTACTTTTTTTTTGCAGAGTTCGAGGATGATCCAGATCTTTATGTGCTGAAACCTTTGAAGTATGTTGGAATTGAAGTTTGGCAGGTAACATATATAGTGTTTTTTTAAAATGACTGATTTGTTAAAATTATAGCTTCCTGCTTCCTTATGATTTCTGAAGTGATGTAAGCATGATGCAGACTTGTTTCTCAAACATATGCAGGTAAAAGCTGGTTCGGTTTTCGACAACATCCTGATTTGCGATGACCCTGATTATGCGAGAAAGGTTGTTGAGGAAACCGTGGTTGCAAATAGGGAGGTAACTGCAGATAAAACTTCACCAAATTGGCCCCTTCTATCTCCTGGGAACACCATCTCAGTTTTCTGTATTTTTGCAGGCTGAAAAGGAGGCTTTTGAAGAAGCTGAAAAGGAGAGGAAAGCTAGAGAAGATAGGGTTAGAACAAAGCGCTGGATTTATGAATGATCTATCTTTAATGTCCTCGAATCAAAAGAATATAAGCTGTTAAAGTGGCTAAATTATCTTCTAAACTGTTTGTGCACAGGAAGCTCAACAAGGAAAGGATGAAGGAGGCCGTCGCCGAAGACGCAAAAGAGTATATTTTCTTCATCCTGTGACATAACCCATTTAGATTTTTCTGTCTTTTCCATGAAGATCCTTATATAAAAGCTTCATCTCTGGGTCCTTTCTCGAATTATCACCATATCATCAAGGAATCAATGTTCTTAGGGTCATATTACACAAACAAAACTTAAATAGACACCTAGAAATGTGTTCTTTTGGAATGTTGTGTTTTGCATTATCACTGCTAGCTAGAGGCTTGTGCTCTGCTCATGTACTGGAGGTGCATATCATTGCCTAATATAATGCAGTAACACGTCCCAAATACATACATGCATGGTGCACTAACTCTCCTTGCTTGCTTTTACAGCATCCCCGGGATCACTGGGATGACTATCATGTAAGTCAAAATGCATCTTTTTTACGGAAGAAATGCAGCTTGTACAATTTATTATGAACTTCCTAATTGGATTATGACAAGCTTATGTACTGTGCTGGTTTCATGTTCAGGATGAGCTGTGAAGTCCTCAAAAAGTTACATTATTGGAAGCATAATCTCAAGCTACGGTGGATTGATTTGCCAGGCCAAAACAACCTAAAATGTTCCATGCTATGCGCCAAAAAAATATTAAATTTCTGGATTGAGATGAAATGGACAATATCGAAAATCATTCCTGCTTCCTGCACAACAGGAGGACATTACAGCGAAAACTTGGCTTTGACACTGGATTAGTGGGATGAGACTGTTGTGCATGTAATCTACGCGCTGGCAATGTGCTAGCTTTGTAATATCAAAACATTGTCTTTGTCAATATGAATAATGTAAGTTGACTATACGAATTATGATCCCAAATTTTACTGCATATCGTCACACAGTCTTTGCCAATATTAATAATGTAAGGTGACCATACGTCCATACGAAATTACGATGATCCCAAATTTTACTGCCTACCAAGTCAGTCGTACAAAGTACTGTTGCTGAGGAATACTTGTTCAAAAGGATACTGATGATATCCTTGGTTTATCAGCATCGATGCATAAAAATGTACAGGTGGGTTTCAGGTTTTCAGGTCAGAACCTACACGAAGCTCAAGAGTTTTCCTTTTCCTTTATACACTACGTTTTTTGTTACATCATCCCGCCGATGAGTAACTGGTTAGGCTTCTTGTTGTAACAGCTTGAGAGTTCCAAAATACAGTGAGACAGAAGTGTAAAGGAAACATGGAATTGCACATGGCCTGCAAAACGATGCTGTCCTGTCAAAAATATTTCTACATTGGTTCCACATAACAGATGTGATTCATGCAAGTTACAATAAACAGCACGATAAGAATCGCACTGAAGAAATTCAGTGGGAAAACCTCACTTTACACCGTACCTAGCATAAAAGAATTCCTTTCTTTTCACAATGAACATGATGTATCTGGAAATCCAGATTAAGAATTCCTTTATACCAGTGATGACCAAAGACATCAGTGACGCCAGAATTTCAAAACTCAATACATAGCACGGTGTCAACATGATAAAATTTTCATAACAAAAACAATATTTGTCAAACATTTCTGCATATACATTATACATTGTCTGCAACTCTTCTTCCGGGCAGCACATCCATCTGCAGAGTTCTACCATTTCTGGTGGCAACCACACCAACAGAAGGCAATGAGGGGTCTGTCACTGGCTCGATCTCGATAAAACTCAACTCCAAAGATCCTGTACGCTTCAAGCTCAAGACGAATACAAGTGCGATCCAGCCGAGCATGGTGATAGCCCAGTAGTTATTCATCCCATGAATCAGACCCCAGGCAATTGAGTACCCAACAATGATACCCGACAAGTGGCCAATGAAGCTAGCCTGCGGTACCATGATTGATGTGAATATCAGCGACTCAAATGGTGCAAAGCTGATCGGCAGCGACAGAACCCCGAAAATGTTCAGCTTCGACGACGGCTGCTTGGCAGCCAGAATTGTCATCCAGCCAAACACAACGCAGGAGTACCCAACCGCAGTGACCCTCCTGAAGTACTCCACCTTGAACCTCTGGATCATCATGTGGTAGAAGCCGAGGACCAGCAACCCGGACAGCACGACAAGCACGAGCGTGTAGTGCAGGTAGTACTCGACGCCGAGCCCGATCTGGCCCAGCTGCTCGACGACGCCGAGGCTCCAGAGCGCGCTCATGTTGAACACCAGGTGCACCACGCTGATGTGCGAGAAGGCGGAGGTGATGATCCGCCAGTACTGCCCGCCGTCCACGGCGGCCTCGTAGCTCAGCCCGACGTCCCCGTACCCGATGCCCCGCTTCTGGATGAACCACCAGATCAGGGAGCAGATGCCGATGACGCTGCTGCTCGCCGGCTTCTCCAGTATCTCGTAGATCAGCGGCTTCCCCATTTTTCAACCAGAAAGCTCCCTAAGATTTCGAACCTAGGATTCTGGCTCGGGGATTGGCGGATCGGGAGCAAATGATCCAGCGATTCGCAGGGCGCGTGGGGATTGGGGGTGGGGTGTCACTGATCGCGAGGGGAAAGGAGCTCGAATTGGTGCGCACGAATTGGTGGCGGGAGGTGGGGATGGGTGATTTGAATTGAGAAATTTGATGGGTTTTGCGAGGGATCAGTGGCTCTCACCTTGGAATTTTGGAGGGGATTCGAGCAGCTTCTCGGCCGGGAGCGGCCGATGCCCTAGACTGTTCGAGCTGGGAATTTGGGGGTTCCGTTGCTTTGCTCCGGGAAAGAGGGAGGACGGGGGTGTGCGTTTTCCAATTAGTTCAGGACTAAGCTGCAAAATGATCGCATTTCACGGTTTCGGCCTCGTTTAGATCCAAATTTCATCCTCAAAATTCACTATGCAAAAAGAAGATTCATATCCCATCAAAATTTCGGCACATGCATGGAGTAGTAAATGTAGATGGAATAAAAAAACTAATTGTACACTTTTGTTGTACTCTACGAGACGAATATTTTGAGCCTAATTAATCAATTTTTGGAAATGAAAATGCTACAATGATACACGCACTCAAAAAGCAAAGTTTGCTTCCAAATTTGGGAACTGGACTCCTATTGAAGTTGTGACTTGTGAGTGTCGTTACTAATCTTGCATTTTCCGTAAGCACCCTAGATTCCCCTTAATTTTGGTTGGTAGCTGCTCGGAGTCCAGCTTCTGTTTCCGCTATTGGGCTGGGCTGGACCAGACCGTCTTTCTGGGCCCATTCGATGTTTGAGTGCTTGCTTCTTCCACACCAAATTTTTCTTTTGTAGTTTTTGGTTTTAAGTTCCTGTTTGATTAGCAATTCCACTGCAAAACATCACGTGTACTAGAGCATGATGGGATTGACGCACGCGCACGATGAAGCCTTGGGAGGTCCAGGCGTCGAAGCAGGTGAGGCCGGAGAATGAGGCCGGCGGCCGGCGGCGGCGAGGCTGCCGCCTGAGGGGAACCGGATTCAGTAACTTTACTCCGAGTCACGGCGCGACTTTAGTCTGCACATCCACCCTTCAACTAGGAATCGACGGCGCGCAGCGTTTGCATGCAATGCAGGTACCCCGGCGCAACCAGGCGGGCCGCCGCTTTAGCGCTGTGCCACTGCCTTGGGGGTAGAGCAGGAGCAGCACCTGTTCGTGCTTGCGCAGATTGATTTAACGGGTAGCAGCACAACACCACTATATCCTTCTTCAGCAAGCAACGATTATACGAGCTCGGTTCGTGGAGCAGAAAGATCGATTCCGGCGGCACGTACTTGTGCGACCCAATTGACGAGGAGATCGATTCGAGTGATCGTGCGGAGAGCGGATGTGCATGCTAATGTTCCGCCGTGATTTAAGGAATGAAGTTACTGAATCCGGCTCCGCCCGGCGGTGCGGATATATCTCTCTCTCGATCATCCGTTTGATTCGAATGTGAGACCTATATATATTTCTTCTCTCCCAATCCAACCCGCTGCTCCACCTCCGCCTCGGATCAAAAACAAAGGAAAAGTGGAAACAGAAATAGAGAAGCGCACGGGAAGAAGCCTGGCCGCTCTCGCGTCGTTCCCGACCTCAGATCAGATCAGGTGCGCGCTGGGGGTTTAGGGCTATTCATCACACCGCAAATCGGGGGACGGGGTTTGAGGTTAATAATCGGTTGGCGACCTGTGCCAATTTTCCGTGATCTTCATCTGTGGTGGTGCAGCATGACGGCCTCCATGGATCTCGCAGCTGGGAAGGGCGCGCGGGTTCAGCTACGACATGTGCCGGCGGAACGACTTCCTGGAGAAGAAGGGCCTCTGCGTCCCCGGCTTCAGAAAGACCGGGACCACTATCGTCGTCGGTCTCGTCTCTCGGGTGCAGCTCATATTAACTTGGTACGTTTCGTTATTCTCGAATTAATAGTGTGTGTTCTAACGGTTCTGAGTTACTCGTGTATTATGAATTTGATACGCATGAATCTAGTACTATCGTTTGTTAATGTTATGTTAGTATAGGTTTGGTTGGTTATTTTTAGGGCGCTGATGGGCGCAATCTATCTTTCAAAAATCTGTCTGGCATTTCGTGTTAACCTCCTTATGCATGTACGTGTGATACAAGTGTTAGACCCGGTTCTTGAATCACTAGGAGTGGATCTAGTACGGGTACGAAACTTTGATAATAAAAGAGGTATTCTTGATCCTAGATCTATAATAACAGCACTAACACTACTATAGCACGAGCACACCATATTAACAGAGGGTAAACGGGGTAGCAGACCATCGGTGGTGGTAGGAGTTGTAGGAGCTGGCACGGCCATCTCGTCGACGAAGTTCGTTGGGGCGGACGGAGCTCGACGAGGTGCAGGGACGGCGTCGCGGGCTCGGCGGCGTAGATCCAGTCGGTGGTAGCGGCGACAGGCGATGAGGGTCGACGGCAACTGTGGTGATGCTTCCCGCCGCTCCCGTGCTCCCTCTAGTTGGCTAGGGTTTGTAGATGGGTTGTGTTGGCTGCACGGTGAACCTCGTACTGCGAGCCGTAGCCCCCACCTCCTCTATATAGCATTGTGTGACGGGGTCCCACCAACCATGGAAGGGTTGGGCGCCCCCGACTAGGGCGCAGAGATCAGGCCCGTTACGACCTTTGGGCCGTAACGGGCTAGAGATCGCACTAACAATCTCCATCTCGATCTCTTCTTAAACTTGCATCTCAGCCTCTCACTGTGTATCCACTCCATCATAAATAACCATACCGAGCATGGGTCATCTTAATTATAAAGACAATCAGATTAACCAGCCACAATACACTTATCCATTCTGAAGGATCATTACCCGGGCCCTGTCCAGGAATCACAGGCTTTCCCTTAAACCCATACCGGTAATGTGTTCTCTAAACACATTGGGTGGTAAGCCTTTAGTGAGCGGATCTGTAAGCATCTCTTTGGTACCAATATGCTCCAGACTTATAGTTTGATCCTGGACTTTATGTTTCACCATATAGAACTTTATCTCTATGGGTTTGGTAGCATTGCTCGGCCTATTGTTGTGAGCGTAAAATACTGCCGGTGCATTATCGCAGTATAACTTTAGTGGCTTGTCTATACAGTTCTCTATTTTCAATTTAGGTATGAATTTCTTTAGCCACATAACCTGTCACGTTGCCTTATAGCATGCAACAAACTCTGCATACATCGTAGATGTTGCAACTAGCTCCTGCTTAGAGCTTCTCCATGAGATAGCTCCTCCCGCGAGAGTGAACACATATCCAGATGTAGACTTTCTATCATCTCTGTCTCCCGCATAATCTACATCTGAATATCCTCTTATCTCTAGGACATCAAACCTTCTGTATGTTAGCATGAGGTCTTTTGTGCCTTGCACATAGTGTAATGCTTTCTTTATCATCTTCCAGTGTTCTTCACCTGGGTTAGACTGATATCTTCCGAGTACTCCTGTGACGAACACTAAATCAGGGCGAGTGCACACTTGTGCATACTGTAAGCTACCGACTGCTGAAGCATATGGAACCGATTTCATTTGATCGATCCCGTATTGGTTCCTAGGACACTGAAATAGTCTAAACTTATCGCCCTTCTGAATAGGAGCAGGTGTGGCTTTACACGTATGCATACGGTATTTCTTTAGGATATTCTCCATATATGCCTTTTGAGATAAGCCTAAAACCTCATTTCTTCTATCTCGATGAATCTGAATCCCCAAAACATATGAGGCTTCACCAAGATCTTTCATATCGAAGTTTGAGGACATAAAACCCTTTGTCTCCTTTAGTAATCTAACATCGTTGCAAGCAAGCAAGATGTCATCCACATATAGTATGAGAAAAATGAATTTCTCTTTCTTAAATTTTACATATACGCAGTTATCCTCGACATTCGCTTTAAACCCAAATTTCTTAACAGTCTCATCAAACTTGATGTTCCATTGTCTTGAGGCTTGCTTTAAGCCATAAATGGATTTCTTTAGGCGACATCACATACGCTCTTTGCCTTCCACAACAAAACCTTTGGGTTGAGTCATGTAGACATTCTTATACAGATCTCCATTCAGGAATGTCATCTTTACATCCATCTGATGTAACTCTAAATCAAAGTGCGCTACTAGAGCCATTATGATTATGAAAGAATCCTTACAAGAGACTGGAGAAAATGTCTCATTGTAGTCTATCCCTTCTCTTTGAGTGAAACCCTTGGCCACAAGTCGTCCCTTATATTTCTCAACATTCCCTTGAGAGTCATATTTAATCTTGTAGACCCACTTACAGCCTACTAGTTTGGCTCATTAGTAATTTCTTCTAAGTCCCAAACTTTATTGGCACTTATAGACCTCATCTCATCCTCCATGTCTTCTTGCCACTTGGATGCATCTGGACATCTCATAGATTCTTCATAAGAAGCAGGATCACCCTCTATGTGAACTTCTTCACTGTTATAGACTTCATAGTCATCTGGGATAGCAGATCTTTTGGCTCTTTAAGATATTCTCGGTGCCTCAACGGCCGGCGCCTCTGGCTCTTGGGGCTGTTCATGTTCTTTCCGCGTGACAACCAGATCCTCAGGCTCCTGAGGGAAAGGTTCCTGATTATCCATTGCCTGCACTGGAGGACTAGCAATAGGTTCTGGCACCACAGTGGGCTGCACTGCAGGTGTCGGAACAACATATGGTAGAAAGATCGGCTCCTGAATCATTGGAGTGGGCACATATACCCGCTTCTTTTCAAGGTCAATCTCTCTACGTGCCATGCTCCCTCTAATCATCTCGCTCTCTAGAAAGATGGCATGTCTTGTTTCCACGAACTTCGTGTGTCTGTCAGGACAATAGAAACGATAACCTTTTGATTTATCTGTGTAGCCAATAAAGTAGCAACTGACTGTCTTGGGATCTAACTTGCCAATATTTGGGTTAAATACTTTAGCCTCCGCTGGACTTCCCCAGACACGTATGTATCTTAAAGATGGTTCTCTACCCGTCCATAACTCATATGGTGTCTTAGGTACTGACTTAGAGGGAACTTTGTTTAAAATGCAAGGTTGCAAATAGCCCGCTATAGCTTCGCTATAGCTCCGCTATAGATTTTTGAGACAAATGCCGCTACGATATTGCAAATATTATCGCTAATGCTGCTAACTCTGCTATATCATGAAATAGCCCCACTAAATTCAATAGCTTAGCTCCGCTAACACCGCTATGCTTGACTTATGAACTCATATACTTGTGATTTATGAACAACAAGGTACGATTTATGATATATCTTGTGAATTATGGCTCATTTCCTTATATATTCACTAATGTTTGTACGTACTTACGAAATATGAGTTGGAAATCATAAAATTGATAATGTTTAGGGCTAAAGTTTGATAGTTTTTCGCATACCACTAAATGCTATAGCTTTCGCCCTATAGCTTTTTTAGAAGTACTCCGCTAAATTCTATAGCCCGCAATTTGCAACATTGTTAAAATGTGAATGGCGGTCTTCAATGCCTCCATCCATAAATTAACTGGCAAAGTGGAGTAACTTAGCATGCTTCTAACCATAGCTACTCCATTCTGTTGAGGCTCACCCGGTGTACTATATTGGGCAACTATGCCATTCTCCTACAAATACTTTGCACAAGGTCCAGGCGCTTGACCAAATGGGGTGTGACGACCGTAGTACTCCCCTCCACGGTCGGATCTTACTAACTTAATCTTTAAGTTGTGCTGATTTTCTACTTCAGCCTTGAATATCTTAAACTTATCCAACGCTTCTGACTTTTCTTTCATTAAATAGATGTAATCATAGTGCGAGTAATCATCTGTGAATGTGATGAAGTACTCAAAACCATCCACAAACATTACATTAAACGGACCACAAATGTCCGTGTGAATTATCTCTAACACACTTGTGCTATGCTTTGCAACTGATCTAAGTCTGAAAACACAGCTTGCCTTTAATGCAATCTATGCACTGATCTAAGTTTGAAAACTCTAATGGTGGTAGAATTGATTCTCTTACTAAGCGTTCTATTCTTCCCCTCGAAATGTGGCCTAAACGACAGTGCCACAATTTCGAAGAGACGCTATCAATTCTCTTCCGATTTCTATTTGTAGATGTGGAGACAATCTCTGTCTCACACTCATTTGAGTCACAAACATTCACAGAATCACGCGTTGACAACATATAGAGTTGGTCTTGTCGGATGGCAAGACCCACACAAACTTTATTGTACTCAAGAATACATTGTATCTTATCAAAATGGCACTTAAAACCACTGTCTGCTTAACGTGATACTGAAATCAAACTTCTATTTAATGAAGACACAAATAGGACATCATGTAGCTAAAGAGTGAAGCCATCCTTTAACTTGGTGGGGAGTTCTCCTATAGCCTCCACTTCAGCTTCGACGCCATTAGCAACTATAATGCTTCTTGCGCCTCTTGCTAGGGTTTGACTCGAACGGAATCCCTGCAAAGAATTAGCAACATGAATAGTTGCACCTGAGTCAATCCACCATGTGGACCTCGAAAAACTTAAATACAAGGATTCATCTACAAATGTGATTACATCCTCACCATTAGCCAGCATATGCTTGAGCCACTTGGGACACTCTTTCTGCTAGTGGCCTTCTTCCTTGCACCACAAGCATTGATTCTTGTTGACTTTCTTGGACTGGTCGTTCTGAGTGGGACCTTTCCCATGAGGCTTAGCAGAAGCATTGGAAGGACCACTCTCATGCTGGTGCTTCGCTTTGTAGCCCTTGCTACCAAAGCTTCTTTTCTTGTTGTTGTTATGCTGCACAAAAGAGATGAAGCTTCCATTCTGTGCCTTCACGCTTTCCTCTTCTTGCTGGCACATGGACATAAGCTTGTGCAGGTCCCAATTCTCATTCTGGGTGTTGTAGTTGCATGCCAACACACCAAATTCAGGCGACATCGACCTGAACACCAAGTGCACTAGGAACTGCTCGGGCAAACCCATATCCATGGCGGTAAGTTTACCGTTCATGTTGCTCATCTTTCTCTGGGCGGCAGTGTGTACATTACCATCTGCATCCTTCTCTGGGATGGATGCCCTGATCGCCTCTGACATCTTTGTCTACATTATCTTTAGGCACTTCTTGTTCATCAGCTGTCACTTGGCCCTCTCTAGGTCCCGTGCAGCGATGGCATCAGCGTTGGCGCGCCGTCGCGCTCGGAAGACTGCAGCATCCTCATTCTCCGCTCTCACGACTTGCTCGATGACAGGGGGACACGGTGTAGTCAACATCGAGTCGATCTCCAGCAGCAACAGAGCACACTCTAGCAAATTGCGCCATGCCTTATAGTTGCTTCCAACTAGTTCAGGGATGGAGCCAATGTAGCCAGGTCCTGAAATTAATAATTCAAAAAATATGGTGAGAACATAAAACACTATAATTGTTGCATGTTTTAATTTAACTTTGGTCAAATCAATATAGACAACTCTCTACATCAATTCTATACCACCTTTGGGCAGAAAAATAGAATTAATGCATGAAAAACTTTAAAACAATATATTTATAATATTGCAATAATCAGCTGTGCTCAGAAAATAACAAAATCATAAAAACCACTTAAATTGCATTATCTTTCTCTAATTAAATATTCCTTTGGTTCAATTTAACTAGAGAAATTGCACATGAACAGTAGCAAAACTCACTAATTTACTCTCTGAAAAATTATCCCTTTGGTCCAAATTTAAACAGAGGTAAATTTTACTTAAATTCAACTTAAAATTGATTGATAAAATTATCCAAACAATTATTAAACGCTACTTTGCGCAAACTTCAATTTCGGCCCACGAACAGAAACGGCCCACGGCCTTCCCTCCTTTTTTCGTGCGCGCAGCCCAGCTCGCTCGGTTGCTCGGCCCGAAAACTCGTGCTCGCCTTCGCTCGCTTGCGGCCCAGCTCGGCCCGTCCGGCGCTTGCACGCGTGCGCCTCTCGCGGCCCGATTGAAAGTCGGCCCGGGCGGCAACGAGCGGGCCGCCAATTCGGCCCAGCTCGGCGCTCGCCCGCCACCCCCCCCCCCCCGCGTCGATCGCGGCCGTCCATCTGAATCCGACGGACGAGCGGAGAGATCGGGCGTATAAAACGCCCGGCTGAAAACCCAAGGCATTTCTTTCCTTGCTCGCACCACAGCGGCTCTGTCTCGCAGCTGCCGCTCTCTGCTTGCGAGCTCAGCTCCAGCGCCGGTGCGGTCGCGACGCCATGCGCCATGGCCGGTGGCCTCTAGCGCCGCCGAGCCTCCGCACCGCCGGCTGATGGCCTCACGCCGCCGAGCCTCCGCGCAGCCGCCTCTTCTCTCCCTCCCCCATCTCTATCGCGTGTGGTGCCTTGCACCACGCCGCCGTGCGTTCGTGCGAGCGCCACCGCGCCATGGCCGGAGAGCCATGGTCGCGAGCGGTCGACCCCTGCCCCCTTCTCTACCTTCCTCTTCTCACTGCCTCTTCGGCTAGATCCAGAAGGTAGGCGCCGTTGCAGGCCCCCTCGCCAGCGAGCGCGTGCACCCGAGAGTGTGCGCGCTGCCGTCGATGGGCTCCTCGGTGGTGCGAGCAACTCGCGCGGTGGAGACCGTGAGGTAAGTGGGTTAGGGTTAGGATTCGGGTTCGGGCTCTGATGTTTGACTCGATTTGGTTTTGATTTGCTTGAATCTCGCACGTTCTCTTTGCGATTCACTTGAATCTTGACTTCTTTTCGTCGATTTACTTTAAAACTGAATGATTTTGCGGTGTTTTCTTCCCCTAATCCTTCGATTTGGGTATGTATCTTCTCAAATATACACCGCTGTTACCCGAAACCTTTAGATCTACTCACTATTAGGCGTCCGATACCATTGTTAGACCCAGTTCTTGAATCACTAGGAGTAGATCTAGTATGGGTATGAAACTTTGATAATAAAAGAGGTGTTCTTGATCCTAGATCTACAATAACAACACTAACACTACTACAACACGAGCACAACACTACTAACAGAGAGGGTAAACGGGGTAGCAAACCATCGGTGGTGGTAGGAGCTAGCGCGGCCATCTCGTCGATGAAGTTCGTTGGGGCGTACGGAGCTCGACGAGGTGCAGGGACGGCGTCGCAGGTGTTGGGTCGTAGATTTCGGAAGGCCGCACCTATGGAATGTCTAATAAGATCTAGCACAAGGGAAACAGGTGTTGAAGCTTTCCTTAAATAAATCGAAGGTCACTCTTAGACAAAAGAAGAGAAGGCGCACAAGTACAGGACCTTCAATATCACCAAAAACGCAGAAAGGCGAGTCGAGCGAACGTCATTGATTGCTGGCCCAGAAGAGTACACTTTGGTCTCAAGACATCCAGAGTGAAGGTCAACAGGGAATGTGTTCAGCAGCATGGGCCAGGAGGTTACCTTCGCCAGCCTTGATGAGGTTTCGATGAGTGAACAATCAAACGAGCAGGAAGGATTACGAAGGCTAAAGATCGAAGGTGCAGCGAAGCTATTCGTTTAAATACATATTTTATAGCTAGAAGAGAAAGCCAAAATGTACACGACATTGTATAGGAATTACCCTCTTGCCCCTCCCAGGAAATTGTAAAGTACACATAGGATAGTCTGCAAGTGGGGTAAGACAAGAGGGTATTATTGTAAAGTAACGACTTTGTAACCCCACTATAAAAGCGGGGCACAACCCTCCTTTTGGGGGGAGGCTTTTTGGTGAACCATGAACGTGATTCCTATTCTCACTGCTGGTTTGTGTTATGCTTGCTGAAATACGAACCAACAGCGGACTCGGCGGCGTAGATCTGGTCGGTGGCAGCGGCGACGGGCGATGAGGGTCGACGGCAGCGGTGGTGGTGCTTCCCGCCGCTCCAGTGCTAGGGTTTGTAGGTGGGGTGTGTTGGCTGCCCCGGTGAACCTCGTACTACGAGCCATGGCCCCCACATCGTCTATATAGCACTGTACGACAGGGGGCCACCAACCATGGAAGGGTTGGGCGCCCCTGACTAGGGCGCAGAGATCAGGCCCGTTACGGCCTTTGGGCCATAACGGGCTAGAGATTGCACTAACAATGAGTTGCGGGAAAAGTGTTCAGTGCAAACCACCCGCCTAGCGGAACTGTAACCCCCCCCCCCCCCCCCTCTTTTGTAATGTTTGTATCTTAGCCTTCTAGTTGTATTAGCTCATGGGGAAAGAATACATACAGAATACTAATACAAATGTTGAAATACTCTGTAAATTGTGATTGAATGAATCTAATGGATGGGAGTTTTACCTTAACATTTTTAATTTGTGGCAAATTTTTTGTTTGTGTACTGGTTGCTCTTAGCCTAGTGCTCATGGATGGAAGATGATCTGGCAATACCTAATTGAAATAATTTGCAGATGATGCTCTAGCAATGCCTAATTTAATATTGATTTGCGGCAACTTGTGATTGAATGAATCTAATGAATACTAGTTTTTACCTTAACGCTTTTAATTTGTACTGTACCAATTTTTTAGTGTGTGCATGGTAATCTGCGATGGTGAGGAGCTCATCCAGGGTCTTCGGCCTCACGAGGTCGTTCTTGGAATCGAGAGAGAGAGAGAGAGAGACGGTACAACGAATAGTAGAGGTCATTGGCATCGATCAAGACGGCATGGTGGAGCAAATTAGGTGGCAAAGCTCATCCTCGAGGCCATGGCGTGCTGCACCGTGACCCCCGTGTGGCTGGAGATGATGGGGAATGAGGAGAGGTGGTTGATGGTGACCTCAACGGTGGTGAGGTAGTGTGCGGCGTCATCCTCAGGGGGACTCAAAGATTAGCACCACAGGTTGGTGTCTCAACTATCACATACATTTGGTTTTACACCCCGCTCAATTGTAAAACAGTTATACTAACATCATCATTGATAGAAGCGCACACCTAACTATTGGCACCATCATTCACAAGTCCTTCTAACTCCAATTGATCAATTGCAAGCCGCTCTCGGTCAGAACATAACTTATTATATCTTAGATAGAGTAAGAAAAATTTCTAGACACGTTTAACTTACATAATAAAGCATGACGATTGAGGGCAATGTCTTGAGTTCATGGAACAAAGGGATGCTAATATTGTCAATGCGCGCCATGCAACTCGTAAGTTGACTTTGCATTTACGAGTATGCAAAGTCAGCTTACGAGTTACATGGCGCGCATTCGAGCATCCATTTGTTCCATGAACTTCACACTGCCCATGGCATGAAAATGAACCAACCTTTCATGCTGCTAATCATGAGAGCTAAGTGACCCAGGACATTGCTTTCAACTGTCCTACTTTATTATTTAAGTTAACATATCTAAAATTTTTCCTGATTCCAATTAAGATATAATAAGTGTTATGTTCTGACTGAGAGCACCTTGAAATTGATCGATTGGAGTCGTAAGGAATTGTGGATGATGTTGCCAATAGTGATGTGTGTGCTTCTATTAGTGATGATGTTAGTATAACTGTTTCACAATTGAGCTAGTTGTAAAACTAAACGTGTATGATAGTTGTGCTTCCATCATATTTGAGGTACCGCACGCCCTCTTGTCAACATCATAGTTAATGCAAGTGCAACAATTTTTTCGCGAATGTGCCTGAGCACGTATTTCATTAAGAGGAAGAAGAAGCAGTAAACGGTCAGCCTCTAGAAGCAGAAGGTTCCAGAAGCTAAGAAACATAAACAGTGTATTACACAGCCACTATTTGGCGACCTAAAGCAACAGAAGCAGTATGCGCTTCATCAGCACCTACACCAAGGTTTGCACAACCCGCCCTTGTCCAAGTCCATGCTTCTTCAGTGATCAAATTAGCCACTTGCTCGATTGACGCGAATACTCCATTGAAGGTCCGTGAATTGCATTCCTTCCATAGGATCCATATAACCAGCAGTACCAGTGAGTTAAAAGATCATCTTACTGACTTGTGCAAACTCTTGCGAGCAGGCAACCACCAATCAGGTAGAGACGCCACCCTCATTCCCGGGACAAGATGGTGCCAATTCCATCTATGAAGCACTTGGAACCATACTGCTCTTGAGAACGGGCAACCAATCAGCAGATGTGGAATCGTTTCACTCTCCTGAACACACAATGCACAAAAGTCATCGTCTTGTAGATTGTGTTGCTTGCGCCTTGCTGCTGTCCAACACTTGCCATGGAGCACCAGCCATCCGAAGAATTTGCAACGATTTGGTGCTTTGGTCTTCCACAAGATCTTGGCCCCATGTAACTGGGTTAGACCCACAAAGAATAGATCATATGCAGATGCCGTAGAGAATGTCTGGTCAGCCGTCCAACGCCACCTCCATTGATCCCGGGTCCCCTCATCAAGTGTGACCTCCGTCAGTAATGCCCATAGATGTAGATATTCCAAGATGACCTGCACCGTCAACGCTCCCCTAATATCCCTGATCCACCTCTGATCCAGCCACCGTGTGTGTATTTAGAATCCATGGTCCAATTACTTGAACAAGGCATGGGGCAACTTCCTGCAGCGACTGTCCCTGAAGCCATCGGTCTTTCCAAAACAACGTTGAGCACCCATCCCCTATCTGCACCGTTGTGGACGCTGCAAACAGTGCCCCCACAATGGTCTCTCGAGCATCTGGTAAGAGGTCCCATAGTTTGTTGTCAGCAGTTTTTGCTTCCTAGAGCCACCGCATTCTCAAAGCAAAACCCCATTTCTGCAAATCTGGAATTTTCATACCACCCAGCTCCTTCGATAAGCAAACTCTTGTCCAGGCCACCTTGCAATTACCACCTCACGTTATCTATCCCTTTCCAAAGGAAAGCTCTTCTCTTCTTGTCAATGCATGAAATTGCCCATGAACTGAGTGACACCGCAATCGTAATATGAATTGGAATAGCCGATAGCTTGGCTTTCACCAACACCAGTCTACCAGCAGGGCTAAGCATACAAGCCTTCCATTGGGGGAGACCACTACATACTCTAGCTACCAGAGGTTGAAGATCACTTTTCTTTAAATGATGCACAGACAATGGGATGTCCAGGTACTTGCAAGGGAGAGGTTCAAGCTTTGCATGTGAATACCGGCAGCTGTCTCCTCCAGTCCACACTATATTGGAGATATCAGGCATTTCAACTTGTTAGTGTGCAGACCCGAAGCTCCACCAAAGATATCCAGCGCCATCCCGGTTGCTACTAAATCTTGCTGAACTGGTGACACAAATAAAACCACATCATCAGCGTATAGGAATACCCTTTCTTTAATCCTTGGGTCTGGTAGAGTAGAAATTGTCTCATCCATGCCAGCAAGTCTGATTAAAGCTTTCAGACCCTCCATTGCAATGACAAAGAGCATGGGGGATAGAGGATCACCCTGTCGTAGTCCTCTTGCATGACAAATACGCTGCCCTGGTGTCCCATTGAGAATTATTCTGGTGCTTGCCGTAGACAAGAACAGACTCATCCAGTTGATCCACCTCCAAGAAAATCCCATATGCTGCAAAATGGACAGAAGATAGGTCCAATTGACTGAATCAAAGGCCTTTGCAATATCAAGTTTAAGAAGGGCACATGGAGTCTTTTTCTGGTGTAGAAGTCGTGCTGTCAGATGAACAGCCTTAAAATTGTCGTGGATCCGTCTTCCTCGGATGAATGCACTTTGATTTGGGCTAACTAACTCTGGTAGTTTGGGCGAGAGCTTGTTTGCCAACACCTTCGTGAAAAGCTTAGAAAAACTATGGATCAGGCTTATAGGTCGGTAATCCCCGATGGTTGCTGTTGTTTCTTTTTTTCTTAAGCAAAATCATGTACGCCTGGTTTACCAAGTACAGGCTCCGACCATCTAAGTTCCAAAGTGCATGGAACACACGCATAATGTCATCCTTAATAATGTGCCATGCGACCTTGTAAAAAAGCCCCGTAAAACCGTCGGGGCCAGATGGCAACTCGCAAATGGTTCTATGGACCTCCTCCTCAGTAAAGCAGTAGTCCAGTCCAGACTCCAGAGAGATCAGACGTAGGAATGCCAAGAGTCTGATAATCGAGCGACATCGTGCACTGCCCCGGAGTGCCTATGACATTGTCAAAATGTTCCAAGATGGCAGCAGCCATGGCCTTGTCATGAACAAGCTCTGTATCATGCGCCTGCAAGCTGTCAATATGATTCGTGCGGCTCCGATGACAGGCCTGGAGATGAAATAATTTAGTGTTCGCATCCCCTTCTGCAAGGAATGTCAGGCGCGATCGTTGTCGAGTGATTGTACGCATCTGTGAGGCCAACCCAAGACTATTCATCTTGGCCTTCTGTCGGAGAGCCCGCTCATGCGGCAGGAGCGGTCTCCGATCCATTGCTGCATCAAGGCGCAGGACAATTTTCCTGGCGATGGCCAGCTGAAGCCGCACACTGCCTACATGCTTAGCGCTCCAACGCTTCAACGCCGTCGCCGTGTTACGCAGCTTGTAGTCAAGTGTCCGAAACGGGTCAGCATCTGGCCATGGACACGTCCAAGCTGCCTGCACTGTGCCAAGAAAACCTTCGTACTTGGGCCAAATATTTTTGAACCTGAACCACCTAAAGGAGCGCAGCACCGATGTCGTTTGCTGCAGCAGCGGTGCATGATCTGAACATTCAGATTGAAGCGCTCGCAGGTGGTGATCTGGAAACCCCAGCATCCAGTCTTCGGAGACAAAGAAACGGTCAATCCGAGCAAGAGTTGGTGCTGCCCTCTCGTTACTCCAAGTGTATAACCTCCTATTCAGATGCAGTTCATGAAGCTCGGAGTCATCAAGAAACCTCCTGAATTTGCCCATCATTCTTCTATCTAGATTGGAGTTGTTTTTGTCTCTCGCCGAGTGAATTAAGTTAAAGTCGCCACATAACATCCACGCACCAGTGCAGGTTAATCTAGTGTCACGCAGCTCTTGTAAGAATCTCTCCTTGGCAGGGCAGTCTGCGGCCCATAAACACAATTATTGCTTGTTGTTGCATAGTACGTTTTTTTCATAAATACATATAGGCCTGTGCTGCCTGGCTCAGGGCTCCTCCATATGTAAACAAGTCCTTATGCTAAATGCGTTTCTGATGTTCATATATTTTCAAGTGATTGTTGGTTATGAATCTACCGTTGTTTAAAATTGTGATTGTGATGATATGGTAGTTTCTTTGACTTGTTACCGCTGCATCGATTGTTAGGTTGATGATGAGGGAAAGGGCGCTACAAAAATTATGACTGATGCTGTAGTTTCATCTGTCTAGCGCTAGTCAGAACCCTTGAGAATTCGGGACAAAATGAAGCAGCGGTAACTATATATATCGAATCAACAAATATCCCGACGAACAATAATAGTCATCTCTACTCGTACAAAAATACCTAAAAGGTACGCACTACGTTTATATATAAACAGGAAGAGGATACGTGTAGTGGCGCGGTAAGCGGTGTACATCAATCGATCGGAGATAAAGTATCATAGCACCCGGCGAGCGAGCGATCCACTCCACCGGTGGCTGGATCTCAGATCAAGCGGCGCTCCTCCAGAGCCTGACCTCGAGAATGACCGAGGCGACGACGCAGACCGCGAGGAAGATGCCGTAGACGGCGCCGGCGCCGGCGCCCTCGTGCGCGATGGACAGCCCGAGGAAGACGTTGGCAATGGCGCACACCACGGCGGCGCGGCCGACGTTGTGGTGGTACCAGTTCCAGTACCGCCTCACCTTGGACCCCTTGTCCGGCCGCGCCAGGAACGCCAGCACCTGCAGGCACCCGAACACGAGGATGGCGATGCCGAGCGCCTGGTGGCTGTCGGCGCCGGGGATGTCGTCGTTGAGCCTGAACCCGGCGATGACCCCGACGGTGCCGAGCACGAACCCGACGCCCTGCACGGAGATGTGCGCGTAGAACCAGAAGGGGTCGCGCCGCTTGAAGTAGCGCGCCAGCGCGATGCCCACCGGCATGAGCACGCCCCACCCGATCCCGGCCATGGCGCCGTGCCACTTCTTCGCGTCGAACGCCGAGGACCCGCCGGCGGCGGACGCGACGCCGGTGGCGTAGTTGACGGCGGCGGAGGCGTAGCTGCTGTGGCGCACGAGGTAGTTGTTGGAGAGCTGCGCGCCGGAGGGGCCGACGGCGTAGATGAGGTACGGCGCGGGGCGCGCCGCCGTGAACTGGAAGGCGAGGTAGAGGCGGGACGAGCTCGACACCAGGAGCGTGGTGCCGGAGACCAGCGCCAGGCTGCCCGTGTCCGGCGGGCAGCTCCCGGGGCTCGTGCCGCCCAGCTTGTACTGCTTCGCCACCCCGACGCCGCCGCTGGTGGTCCACCCGGCCATCGCGCTGCTGCCCACCATGGCGCCGTCCGGCGAGAACCCCACCGACACGTACCCGCCGCCGTCCGGCGCCGACAGCACGAAGCTCCACGTGTCCGTCCCGCTCTTCCCGTACTGCACGCACGCAGCAATCAGTGAGTGTTCTGGCCATGGACAACGTTGTTGCACACGGGAATGAAAACATCAAGGATATGTGATTGACGTACGCGCACGATGAAGCCTTGGAAGGAGGCGTCGAAGCAGGTGAGGTTGGAGGTGGCGAAGGGGATGAGTTTGCTGACGGCGGTGAGGCCGCTGCCGGAGTTGCACGAGTCGGCCGTCTGGGACCTCGCGACGGACATGCAGAAGCAGCATAGCAGCAGCACGAGCAGCGCGCCGCTGATGCTGCAGGAAGAAGACGACCTCGGCTTCATGTTTCTCCGTGTATCTGATCTATGGCCTCTGCCCTCTGCCTGTTGCGTTGCTGCTTCTTTGGTGGGGTAATAGCTGTGGGCCGGCAGCCTGCAGATTGATGGAGATGGAATGCCTTGCCCGGGCAGTGGTTTCCTGAACAAAACGGGAGGTGCAGATATATACTGAGCCGTTTGATTCGAAAATGGGACACCTGTCGAGATGCAAATCATCCTTCGACGAAAATGCTTAGTAGAAAACGCGTGGCAGTTGAGCTTGAGGACGGTGCCAATTGGTGTTAACAAATTCTTCGAGCTATAGCTAGTAGTAATTTCTTTTATGAAAACACAGTAATATATCGTTTACGGTTGAAAGAATAAACTGTTTGTTTATCTTTTATAAAACCTTAAACAATGAATAACTCTGTTGTGCAGATTGGACTGATCTTACTCATAGTTTTTGAGAACATGTTGAGCACGTATTTTATTAAAAAAAGAGAATTTCAGCACCATGATCTTTTCATATGCGCATTCACCTGGCAAACTTTAGTTTCAGACAGGCAACATACTCGCACTACCATGGTTTTTTTTTAAAAAAAAGAACAAACCTGCACTAGTCCTTTTATCCCCTGGATGGCTGGATCCCCATGCTGCTACTAAAGATCAAATTGCACCTTATTTGTTAAATTCCGAAGGCAATAACGTTGCAGGTTGTTGCTTTGCCTGCATGGTCAGAAAGGCGAGACCAGGCCACGTTTGTTCAGCTACCACACAACGCCAACGTGTTCGTTCGATACCTTAATTAGTGGAGTAAGATCGAGTCCGACGCCCCCGTGGAAGCCACACGCCTTACTGTACAGACAGACAAGCGCACAAGATACAGTACTAGTATTCCCTGATTGATAAATAAACTTGAGCCCTAGAAGGTTCCAGCCCGTGCAATATTAAAACCCCCGTTTATCATTTGATTAGTGCCCTAGCCTCTTCCCGAAGCCCACCCTGTCCCCTTGACATATTCTTTCATTATTAGGTGGTGCGAATGCAAGACTGCAAGGTGCTATCTACTTTGGCAAGACAGTACTCTATATGATATAGTATTCCCGGCCGGGTGCGATCTGCCTGAAATACTGAACCTGCCCGTGAATTCCGAAAGGGTCCGCGACGACCACGGCCACAATGGCAGCGGGAGCGGTTCGTCGCCTCGAGAGGAAGAAGAAGAAGCAAAGCACCTGTCCTGGCTGTGGCCTTGGCCTCATCATCATGTGGCTTGCAATAAGGATTCTCCACTGGTTCTCACGACGCTCCGTCCACGCTTTGAATTAATAAAATCGCATCGGCGTGTGGAGGCCACGCGCCTTGCCGTCGGTCAGCTCAGACGACCGTGCCGGCCAATAGCTAGCTAGCCCATGTTAGAATTGGGAGGTTAAATTTGGGAGTAAAATGTCACTTCGTAATCATTGCGTTACTGTAGCATTTCGTTTGTATTTGTGAAAAATTATCCAAAAATTGATTAATTAGGCTTAAAATGTTCGTCTCGCAGAGTACAACAAAACTGTGTAATTAGTTTTTGATTTTATCTACATTTAGTACTGCATGCATGTTATGACATTTTGATGTGATGGAGAATCTTCTTTTTACATAGTATATTTGAGAGTTTCTTTTTGGAACTAAACAACGCCTAGATGTCAGCTGAAAACCTTAGCGACTTCACCATGTGATGTGAGAGCGCCGAGACATTATGCAGCCAGGCTTTTCCGGTGGAGATGATATGAGAATTCTCAACTAGTCGCTCCTTGAGCACATGGCTTGTAGTCCTCGATCAAGGCTCAAGCTCAATGGCTGAGCCACCAATAATCTGACGAGGCATGGCATATGCTGCCAATGAATTTCTTCTTGAACATACGATGACAGCTGAAGGAGAGCAATGTTGGTGAGGTATCGGCTATAAATTTGTCATAGGTAAGATTTCATCTAGCTCCGATCCGCCGCTGCTCAAGCTAGCTCTTCAACTTACGTATAGTGGCCGCACGCGATAAGTTCAGGTATAATCATGTATTGTTTACGCCTTTCAGGCCAGAGATCAACAGCTTAAACTGCCGACTGCGTGCCAACTACCATGCATATTCTTGTAAGATGATGCACACACCGAAAAAAGGTGAGCGATCGACGACTGAAGAACCAACGACATGGCGACTGTTGATTTGCTCGTGTGTATCCGCAGGTCGCCACCAATGTCTAGACGGACACGGTTGGGCTGGCACGTACTCAACCCAATCTGACTTTGCTGAAAAGCAGCAGCAGGCGCGTTGTGTATTGTATTGTGCTATATTTGAGCATTTGCAGGGCAGGTCTCAGCCGCTGATTTCACATGAGCCGCCCACGGTTTTCACCCACTTGTCACTAGTATATCGGTGCTACTGTGGAACATATGGTCATTCTGAAGAAAAGAAAGTATGCACTGTGTGTTTTTCTTAAATTTGTAGAAAAAATACAGACATGTACGAGATATCATTAATAGTTTGGCGCACAAAATTTCATGGGAAATTCAATCGTTTCTGTGAAGAAAAATTATGAGCGATTTGTGTATCTCAGCATGTAGCTAATAAACCCAAGCTCACTCGAATCTTTACTCTGATAATAAGTGGAGAGCACAAGACATGCTAGAGAAGTTACGTTGTTGTGTATCTTTTGGGGTGCCAAGTTATCGATCATCTTATACATCCTTTTTACTCCATCCAATTCATTTTCCTTAGAAAAAGAAACTATGCGTTAATATTCTAACCTATGTATCGAATAATACATATAATTATTCATTATTACAACTTCCTACCTGAAAAAAAGGAGATGAAACAAGCGTTCAAAACATCCACCGTACTTGTATCAAGGTTGCTATCTGCTTTTGATCTGCCTGAAACACTGAACCTTGCCCGTGAATTCAGAAAGGCCCACCGACGACCAAGACTTTATACTCAACCAAGAAGCAAAGTACATGTCCTGGTGGTTGTCCACGAGGCTTGCACTGATTGCCCACTCCTCCTCGCCACGCTTTAGAGAATCGCATCGGCGTGTGGCGGCCACGCGCCTTTAGCTTGCCGCCGGTCAGACGACGACCGTGCCGGCCAATCGCCGCGATTTCACGGGTTGAGTGGCTGGACATTCCACCGGCCACCGGCAAGTGGTGGCGCCTGCTGCTGCCTGCACCGCATGTTGAGCGTAGAAACCATCTGAAATGGACCAACTTATCAAGATAACGTTTGCACCGCATGTCTTTTCTGCAGAAATGGCGAATATTGTTGAAGCCAACTGATCAATATAAGGTGATCCCGCTAATGGACGCGACGAGGAGATTCAACTTCGTTCTCTGATATTGTGGAACTGTAGTAGGTGTTTGTCCTTTGGTCTTAGTTTGTTTTGCCAACTTTTAAACTGGTATCCCCGGTGTTACTTATACTCAAACTTATTGCTTTCAATATAAAGCTGAGTTTTCTCTGTAAAAAATGTTGAGCGTAGAAGCTGGGATTCGCGCAGGTAAGAGCCTGAAGTCGCGGCTGCTTGACGAAGAAAGCAGGCGAGATCGTAACGGCCCCGTGGAAATTCGCTGCAGGCTATCGCCGTAACAAAAAAAAGGCTTGCTTGGTTCTCTTCTTCTCATGTTACGCGATAAGTTCGCCAGGCCAGAGATCACAACGACGCGTCGGTTACTGTCGACTTGCGTGCCAACTACCACCATATCCAAGAGTAAAGATGCACACACCGAAAAGGTGAGCGACGACCGAACCGATCGACACGGCGACTTGCTCGTGTGTACCTGCAGGCCATGTGGCCACCGATGTCTAGACAGACACGATTGAGCTAGCACTAGCTGAGCGCTAAACCCAATCTGTCTTTTTTGCTGAAAAGCGGTAGCACAGCAGCCGCCGCCGAATCTTTGAGCATTTGCGGAGCAGGACTCAGCCGCTGATTTCCCATGAATTTAACAGTGGTTTTCACCCAACTTGATACTAGAATAACACTGCTGCCATGTGTTGCGCACGGCGCACCGGGCCTGGCTCCTTAGAACATGGTACTTGGACGGTACGTTCTGGAGAAGAGAAAATGTACACGATAAAAAAAATACAGACATGCATGTAGATCATCTATAATTTGACGCACAAAAAATTCTTGGAAAAAAATCAGCCATTTGGCAAAATAGTATACCATTTTTGTGGAGAAAATGGATAAGTAATTTGTGTAGCTCATATGTGGTTAGTTTTTTATTAAAAAAAGCATGTCAATTAACACACGTTTCCATGATCTACGACAATATATTTTTCCCTAATTTTGAAAATGCACAAGTGTATTTTTAAAACGGGGTGTAGCTAAACACTCGGATCTTTACTCGTAGGTGCAGCACAAAACATACTATCTCCGTTCCAAATTACTATTCGTTGTTGATTTTTTTTCATGATCTTTGACAATTCATCTTATTCAAAAATTTTATTCAAATATACAAACCAATAAATTATACTTGAAGTATATTCAATGAAAAAGCAAGCCATGTACAAAATAAATGATACTTGTAAATTTTTTTGAATAAGATCAATACCGAATAGTATTTTGAAACGGAGGTAGTACTATACAAGTTTTCGTGTATCTTACTCCATTTGATTAATGAATGTCGTCAATTCGTCACTAGACTTGTGGGAGATTTACTAGAAGGAAGAAACGAAACAGCAGAACAATAAGTGGAGATTCATAGCAGAAGATGTGCAGATATGACCTATATGTTTGATTTAAACCAAATTTAATCTTTTAACCAAAACAACAAGCTAGCTACCATGGTGGGGGATGCCATTGAGGTAACCTGCGAACCTACAGATAGGCAATTGACGGCTATCAATTCCAAGCAACAAGCTAGTTCGCTAGGTATTGCCCATGCAATTGACGGCTATCCAATTCCAAGCAAGTTCTCTCTCTGATCCAAAATTTAATCGAATCTTACTGAATTGAAAACGTCTCACAAGTGAATAAGAAGGACGCAGTATGCAATATATAATGTCCGTGAAACGAATGTCATATATATATCTATGAAATGTACAACGGAGTCTCACTACATAACAAATAATGTCACCAGATGAAACAATACACATCAATGCTAATCACAAACAAAAGTGCCTCGCATATATATGGCAGCCATGAGAAATGGATCGCGACTGTCTATCTAGCACGTCTCTACCGCGTGTCGGATCAAATCAATGCCTGCTCCTCCACTCCTCGAGCACGAGGTAGACGATGGCGAAGACCCCGATGAAGATGCCATAGACGTAGCTCCACTCCTGCCTCTCCTTCGCCAGCGAGAGGCCGTAGAAGATGTTGGCGACGCCGAGAACAATGGCCACCCTGCCGACGTTGTGGTGGTACCAGTTCCAGTACCTCCTCGCCTTCGTCTCCTTCGCCGGCCTCGCCAGCAGCGCCAGCACCTGCAGGCAGGCGCCGACGAGGACCACGACGCCGATGGCCTTGTGGATGCCGACGGGGCCCTCGTCGTCGTCGAGCTTGAACCCGGCGACGATGGCGAGCACGCCGACCACGAACCCGAGGCCCTGCGCCACGACGTGCGCGTAGAACCAGAAGGGGTCGAAGCGCTTGAAGAAGCGCGCCAGCGCCACGCCGGCGGGGATCAGCACGCCCCAGCTGACCACCGCGAGCACGCCGTGGCGGCGCTTCGAGGTCAGGAAGGCGCCGCCGCTGGCGCCCGAGCTGGATGCTGAGCTCGGGGACGTGCGCCTCTCTCCCTTCCCCTCGTCATCGCCACCGTCGTCGCTGCCTTCTCCAGAGTGCTTACCCTTACCCTTCTTCCCTTCGCCATCACCGTCGTCGTCATCGTCACCTGCGTATGTGATCCAATCCAATCCAACCACGCAAATGGATGAGAATGCCACTCAAGAATGAAGAAACAGATCGGCGCGTCGATAAAATCAAATCGTTTTGGCGTACCGCCACCGCCGGTAGCAGGGCTCCCGCCGCCGGTGGAGCCGCCGGAGAGGCTGATGGTGCCGGCCGCCGCGTCCTGGTGCTGCGGGAGCAGGTTGTTGGAGCCCGGCAAGCTGCCGACGGCGTAGACGACGTCCGTGAGCGGCTGCCCGGAGAGCTGGAACGCGAGGTAGAGCCGGGACCCCTTGGACACGATGGACGGCGCCGCCGCGCCGCGCGCGAGCGTCAGCTTGCCCTGGTCCGGCGGGCACGAGCTGGAGCTCTTCCCGCCGAGGTAGTACTGCTTCGCGGAGCCCGCGCCGCCGGCGGACGACACCCACCCGGCCACGGCGCTGCTCCCCACCATCCGACCCGCCGTCGGCGAGAAGCCGATGGAGATGTACCCGCCGTTGTCCGGCGCCGACAGCAAGAAGTTCCACACGTTGCTCCCCGACGACGCCTTGCCGAACTGCGCGCAAGCCAGAAACCGCCGAGCGCGGCCGGTGTCATGCACGAAATTAAAGGCTAGAGCTGAAGCTAATCAATAATCCACTAATGCTGAATGCTTACTCTTAGGATGAAGTCTTGAGATGTCCATGCTTGGAAGCAGGTGAGGCCGGTGGTGTTGAAGGGGACGAGGCTGCCGAGGCTGAGGCTGTTGCTGCACGAGTCCGTCCCGGTCTGCGAGCTCACCGACGGCAGATACAAACTGGCGAAGCAGAGACCTATGATGAGGAATGGGAGAGGGCGCCGTAGCGTACATTGCTGCTCCATGATTGATTTTGAGAGCTTCGTGAGAGGATGAGATCTAGGGATGGAGCCCGAGTCGGAAACAATGGGCGTCGTGGCGTGCACAGAGAGGGCCTGGAATGATTTGTTTGCGAGGTGATGGCGCGTTTTAAATAAGGCGGATAGTGCGTGTCTCGCCGTTGCTAGAGCATTGTTTGGTGGAAGATTAGGAATGGGTTGGTGCGCATGTTGTACTAAAATATGTTGGCTTCTAGTTCTCTTCTGGAAATTAAAATATGTTGGCTTCTGGTTGGTTTTATTTCTTGCAATTTCGTTGGCTCTCTTTAAGATCTTTGCTTTCGAGGAAAATAATTTTCAGACTTCATCTTGACTTCATTGCAAAATATATTTCTTTTACACAAATTTCAAAATAAGTTGACTATCCAAATGGAAAATTACATTTTCTTTAGCCAAACTGAAAAATACATTGTCTGAAGCTTCGGGGTTGTTAAATCTCTTCCAAAGAAAAGCTTTGGGGGCTAAAATAAAAGCTCAAACCAGACCCAAACCAGTTGTGCAGTTGGGCTGCATAAAATCGACCCAAGCCTTCTACTTTATTGGGCCTCTCCAAAAATGTCCCTTGGGCCGTTTGGGCCGGTAATAAGCATCCACGTTTCTACCGTTTCTGGAACCATTCGACCCGACCCGACCCGAGATCGCTCTCTTCCATCTTCTCCACATGAACTCACCTTCGGAGATAGAGCGAATCGAAACACCTACCACTCTAGCAGAGAAAGAAAGGAGAAAAAAGAGTAAATTTCTTATTTGAAACCAAAATAAATGTCGATTCCTTTCTTAACCCTGAAAAATTTTTCGTTCTCTATTTGACACTGACTTTTAACCGCATTTCTTATTTGATATTTTCGTTACCTTTAAAAGTTAAGTCGGATAAAACATACTCTAAATCACCTCCAAAATTCATCAAATTTTTTCTACCAATATAACAAATAGACATGAATATATGTTATTCAAAAAAATAAATGCACCTTTATAGTTTTAAACTTAAAATTCAACAAAGTAGATAGTTTTTAAAACTTATCTGAATTTTATATCACTAAAATTCTTTAAAAAATTAAGAAAAAATAACTAATATTTGTCACATGTAATACAATAGCGTATAAAATTATTTTCCATCATAAGTTAAATAGATAATTATGAGTTCCATCTAAAATTTCTAAAATACCATGTTCTTCCCAATTCAATATGTAACTTATAATGGAAATAATTTTATAAATTACCACATTACATATGTTGAATAATAGTTATTTTTCATAATTTTTTAAATTTTTTTGTAAAGATAGTCTAATTTAGTAAATTTTAATTTTAAAACCATAAAGGCACATATGTCCTTTTAAATAAAATATGTTCATACCGATATGTTATATCATTACAAAATTTTCAATGAATTTTGAAGATTATTTCGAGGTTGTTTCGCTTGATTTAACTGAAAACATTCATGAAAATGTCAAATGAAGTTAAAAGTCGGTGACAAATAGAGAACGAACAAAAAATTCAGGATCAAGAAAAGAATCGGCATTTGTTTTGGTGTTAAATAAGGAATTTACTCACAAAATCATTCCCCCGTTTCGTTCTCGGTAAGACCCCCGCCTAAATCGATGGAGATTAGGGCTCCGCCGACGAGCATGAGGCTCGCCGCCGGCGGCCTCCGCCAGCTTCTGGCGGACCGCCCTCAAGACCTCCTTCCTCAACAACAGCGGTGCGTTCCCCGAATTCGTATCCTATCCCACCTCCCCGGCTTACCTGTGCTCGCGAGTGATTGTTGCGTGAGGTTTTCTATTGCTAATTCGATTAGCGTGCTCCAATGCTTATTTAGTGGTTTGTGCGGGGCATGCGTGGTCGATAGCCATACTGTGCAGTGATGAATTTGAGGATAGCTTGTGATGCTTTTGTTGATTCAGTGCCAAGTGCTAGCAGTTAGACTGTGGAGGTCCTTGACTTTGCTGCCCCCTACTGTATTGATTACTTATGTCCTCTTCCATGATGGTGTTAAGTAGCTTGTTGCAATGACCCATTATGTGGTAGTCTAGTTAAGGCTGCAATGTTACGATGCAAAACCCAACCTGTTTGCACCATTATGAGAGTCTAAAACTATAGTTTTAGTTCAATTGGTTATAGGTAAACTATGAAGTATGAAACACATCATTTCTTGATAAAAATGGTATCATGTTGTTTCTGTCGGTAGAACTAAATGAGCCCTAGTGATTTGTAAATAGCCCTGGTTATAGATGCAAAGTGAAGTCCTTGAGGGACCCTGTTCTCCTATCTTTTGTCTATAGTTACCTGAAATATGCAATCCAGTAAATTTCAAAACAGAAATGGCATCCAATAATCTTTCATTGTGTGGGATGGTTGCTTGATGAAACCATTGTTTATGAAAACACCTTCCGGTCAATGTTCCATTGTTTTTTTAAAAATATATCTTTCTTTCTTCCAGTCAATGTTCTCAAGACACGTACTAATACAGATATTGGATGGCATGTTGTTGCATTACTGTTGATAATACCAGTCATTATGCTTTGTTAGAGAGTATAGTAAAAAATGAAGGAAATTCCCTGTATGCCACTGAAAATTCCCTCGTATGTCATTAAAAATTAGGCCATCCATTCATTGCCACTGATTTTGCCATTGCCGTTAGTTTTTCCGCTATTTCATTGTTACGCCGTCAAAACAGAGGTAATCGAAAAGGAAGAACACAAAACTCGATTTCTTCATCGGTGGACGCCGTCCGCCCACCAGGGCACCATGCATGGCAACCCTGCGATTGAGAGCTTCAGCGCCCAGCATGTCGTGCCGGTCGTGGAGCTTCTCCCTCGAGCCGGCATCGTCCTTGGATTTGCTCAGCACGGCCATGCACGGTCAGGCTACCGAGTAGCCGGCCGGCGTGCATGCCATCATGGTTGGCCAGGGTGCAGCCGGACGTCCATGGAGGAGGGCTGTTGCTATCAGCCGCGCTGCCGGGCGTCGTGCTGCCGCAAGCCGCTGCGTTACGCGCTGAGAATAATCAGGTTGCTACGAGCTGCGCCCCCAGCCACCGCGCCGCGCTGACGTCGGCGGCCGCGTGATGCGCCGCGAGCGCGAGGAGCAGGCCGGCCGTCGCGCTGCGGCAGCTGGCCGCCTACCCCGTGCTGCGCCGTCGCGAACTAGGTCCTAGGAGCGAGCGATGCCGTAGTCTACCTACATCGTGGCCACTACGTACGGCGCGAGCGCCAGCAGGGCAGCAGGTCCATAGCGCGTCCTCACGTGAGGCTAGCTCGGCGACGGGTAAGCAGCATGTCCAGGTTCTCCTAAGCTACTCGATCACATGCATGACCATGATGGAAACACCGCGCAGGAACGGAACGGAGCTGGTGTCTCAGCACGCAGCAGGTCCATGACTTCTCTCTCTCATCGATGTGAGTAGCACTTGGGGTTCAGATTTTGGGAGCCGGAGAGAAGCGGTAGGAGATGTGAAGCTCAATAGAGAAATGAACAGATTTGGGAGGAGGAATAGATGTCAGCGTCTACTAACGGCAAAACAGTATGCAAGACTAACGACAATGGCATGTAAGGGATAGCAAATTAAAATCAGTGGCAATGAAAGGATAGTTTAATTTTTAATGGCACATATATATATATAGAAGGGATAGTTATAGTTTTCAATGACATATAGGGAATTTACAAAAAAAATGCTAGAGTATAAATAACATGGCGATGTGCATAAGCCATGTTGACAATTTCTAATTTCCCTATTTATTTCTCCACAGTTTCACTTAGAGTTGTGCACGTACGGCAATCGAAAATCAACAGGTTTAAGTGCAATGCCAACCTTCTCGATAGACTATCTAGGGTTGTCAAGGTGAGTGATATTGTTTCCTTCACGGTGTCATCAAGAGATTTATTTTTTCTTTTCTTCACAAATCAGCTGAAGCACGCCAACGCCACGCCGGCGGGGATCAACACGCCCCAGCTGACCACGGCGAGCACGCCGTGGCGGCGCTTCGAGGTCTGGGAGGCGCCGCCGCTGGCGTCCGAGCTGGATGCTGAGCTCGGGGATGTGCGCCTGTCTCCCTTCGCCCCGTCATTGCCACCGTCGCCGCTGCCTTCTCCAGAGTTCTTACCCTTCTTCCCTTCGCCATCACCGTTGCCGTCATCGTCACCTGCGTATGTGCAATCCAATCCAACCACGCAAATTGATGAGAATGCCACTCAAGAATGAAGAAACAGATCGGCGCGTCGAATCAAATCAAATCCTTTGGGCGTACCGCCGCCGCCGGTAGCAGGGCTTCCGCCGCCGGTGGAGCCGCCGGAGAGGCTGATGGTGCCGGCCGCCATGTCCTGGTGCCGCGGGAGCAGGTTGTTGGAGCCCGGCAGGCTGCCGCTGGGTCCGACGGCGTAGACGACGTCCGTGAGCGGCTGCCCGGAGAGCTGGAACGCGAGGTAGAGCCGGGACCCCTTGGACACGATGGTCGGCGCCGCCGCGCCGCGCGCGAGCGTCAGCTTGCCCTGGTCCGGCGGGCACGAGCTGGAGCTCGTCCCGCCGAGGTAGTACTGCTTCGCGGAGCCCGCGCCGCCGGCGGACGACACCCACCCGGCCACGGCGCTGCTCCCCACCATCCGACCCGTCGGCGAGAAGCCGATGGAGATGTACCCGCCGTTGTCCGGCGCCGACAGCAAGAAGCTCCACACGTTGCTCCCCGACGACGCCTTGCCGAACTGCAAGCAAGCAAGAAGCCGCCGTGATAAGCAGCCCATGTCATGCACGAAATTAAAGGCTAGAGCTGAAGCTAATCAATAATCCACTAATGGTGAATGCTTACTCTTAGGATGAAGTCTTGGGATGCCCATGCTTGGAAGCAGGTGAGACCGGTGGTGTTGAAGGGGATGAAGCTGCCGAGGCTGAGGCCGTTGCTGCACGAGTCCGCGCCGCTCTGCGAGCTCACCGACGGCAGCAGATACAAACTGACGAAGCAGAGAGCTATGATGGCCGGGAGAGGGCGCCGTAGCGTACATTGCTGCTCCATGATTGATTTTGCGAGCTTCGTGGTGGGGAGACGGTGAGATCTAGCGATGGAACCCGAGTCGGAAACAATGGCGTGCACAGCGAGTGCCTGGAATGATTTGGTTGCGAGGTGATGGCGCGTTTTAAATAAGGCGGATAGCGCGTGTCCCGCCGTTGCTAGAGCATTGTTTGGTGGAAGATCTAGAGCATTGTTAGGAATGGGTTGGTGCGCATGTTGTACTAAAATACGTTGGCTTCTAGTTCTCCTCTGAAAATTATAATATGTTGGCTTCTGGTTGGTTTTATTTCTTGCAATTTCGTTGGTTCTCTTTAACATCTTTGTTTTGAGGAACTGTTGTGTGCGAATATTTATAAAGATGTGTATGTGTATGCGTACATATGACTTTGTGTTTATACAAAAAATAAACTTTATCTTCATTTGCCAAATAGGTCTTTAGACAAATTAGAGATGATATTTTAGTTACCAAATTGCAAAGTACATAGGCTGAAGCGCAAATAAAAACTTTGTCGCAACTTCATCTGCAAAATAGGTTTTCAGACAAATTAGCAAAATTGCAAAATACATGGCTGAAGCTTTGGGTATAAAAGCCCAATAAGACCGAACAAGGTCTTATTGGGTAATAAGCTTATTGGGCTTCATCTGAACAAGGCCCATATAAGCTTATTGCAGACAAATTAGCAAAATTGCAAAATACATGGGCTTCACCTGAACAAGGCCCAATATTAACCAAGCAAGGCCTTAGTGGGTTTCTCCAAAAATTTTCCTTGGGCTGTTTGGGCCGGTAATAAGCTTCCACGTTTCCACCTTCTCCGGAACCATTCGACCCGACCCGACCCGACCCGAGATCGCTTTCTCTTCCCATCCCTTCTTCTCTTCTCCACACGAACTCACCCCTCGGAGATAGAGCGAATCGAAACACCTAGCAGAGAAAGGAAGGAGGAGAAAAAATCATTCCCCCCGTTTCGTTCTCGGCCAGACCCCCGCCGGAATCGATGGAGATTAGGGCTCCGCCGACGAGCATGAGGCTCGCGCCGCCGCCGGCCTCCGCCAGCTTCCGCCGAACCGCCCTCAAGTCCTCCTTCCTCAGCAACAGCGGTGCGTTCTCCGAATTCGTATCCTGTACCGCCTCCCCGTCTTACCTGTGCTCGCGAGTGGTTGCTGCATGAGGTTTTCTATTGCAAATTCGATTAGCGTGGTCCGATACTTATTTAGTGGTTTGGGGGCATGCTTGGTCGATAGCCACACTATGCAGTGATAAATTTAATAATATGCTCGATGCTTTTTGTTGATTCAGTGCCAAGTGCTGGCAGTTAGATTGTGGAGCTCATTGCGTTTGATGCGCCCTATTGAGTACTGACGTCCTCTTCCATGACGGTGCTAAGTAGCTTGTTGCAGCGACTCATTATGTGGTAGTTTAGTTAAGGTTGCAATGTTGGGATGCAAAACCTAACTTGTTTGCACCATTATGAGAGTCTAAAACTATGATTTTCTGTTCAATTGGTTATGTTTAAACTTTGAAACATATCGTTTCTTGATAAAAAAATGGTATCATGTTGTTTCTATGGTAGAACTAAACCAGTTCAAGAGATTTGTAAATGGCCCTGGTTATATAGATGCAAAGTTAAGTACGTTTTGTCAAGTTACAGGTGCTGGGGAATGTTGATTCTAACTCTAATCATGTTTATCAGTGCTAGCGCTGTATTTACCATGCTTGAGGAACCCTGTTCTCCTTCTTGTCTAGAGTTACCTGGAATATGTGATCCAGTAAACTTCAAAACAGAAGTGGCTTCCAATAATCTTTCGTTGTGTGGGATGGTTGCTTGGTGAAATCATTGTTTATAAAAGGGTTAATTGGATATATGCCATTACAACTTTTACGGTTTTGTAATACATCATTACTATTCATCTATTCTAATTCATACCATTACAATTTTACAATTGTTTGACATATGCCACTACTTACCTTTTCAATGTGTTTGTCAAAAAATTTAGACTAAACTACCCCTTATCTTCTTCCTCCTCCACACTCCTCTCTCATGTTCTTCTCCTCTAGATGGCTGGAGTGGCCGACCATCTGCCACTGGCCACTGCCAAGCGCTGTGCGCACCATGGCTCCTCCTGCTGCCGCATGTCAAACTCCTCCTTAATTCTCTCCAACAGTTCCTTTATTCACTCGAGCATGTCACAAGCACAGGATTGATGTCCTGCCCATCTATCGATCTGCTACATCGAGCTCAATCATTCTCCTTTCTTTTATCTTCAATCCGAGCTCCAACGCCACTAATCCAAGCATGCCTATACTCCATGCTTGCTCCCATTGATCTCTCCATCCCTGTTCTCCCAAGCAGGAGCGCCGAAATGCTACTTCTCTTTGTTCTCTCTATCCTCAAGCAACACAGCAAGTAGCTCATGTGCTATCCATCGGAAGAACAAACAGGCGACCTTCCTACTGCAGCTCCAAATCTCTAATCCACCGTAGTCCGTAGAGCATAGCTGCTGCTGCCTCCAATCCAAATTGAGCTGCGCAGTCAAGGCCTTTGATGAAAATCATGCTGCCTCCGCCATCCTTGAAAACGTTCCGAGGGCATGCTAGCTCCATGGCTCTCCGCAGGCCGACACACTCAAGGTCTGGGCTGAAGCTCCGTGGTGCTTCATAACGTTTTCACGGGCGGGGCCGGGCCAGAGATTGGCAGCGGTGAACACGCGCGGGTACAAAGGAGGGAGAGGTCGCTGGCAAGCAGCGGGCGGTGGCGGCTGCTGCGTCTACGGCCGGTGACGAGTTGTGCTGCTTGCGCATCGGCGATGAACAGGAGGGAGAAGTGAGGAGCATGAAGAAGAAGATAAGGGGTAATTTGGTCTAAAATTTATGAGAAACACGCCGAAAGGGTAAGTAGTGGTATAGATGTAACAATTGTGAAATTGTAATGGTGTGATTCAGGATAGATGAATAGTAATGGTATATTTCAAAACTGCAAAAATTGTAATGGTATATATCCAATTAACCCTTTATAAAAACACCTTCCAGTCAATGTTCCATTGTTTTAGAAAATATACTTTTCTTTCTTCCGGTCAATGTTCTCAAGACACATGCTAATACAGATATTGGATGGCATGTTGTTGCACTACTGTTCATAATACCAGTCATTATGCTTTATTGCATAGTAAAAAAATGGCGACCTGCATGAGCCATGCTGACAACTTCTAATTTACCTTTCTTTCTCCACAGTTTCACTTAGAGCTGTGCACTTACGACAATCGAAAGTCAACAGATTCAAGTGCAATGCCAACCTTTTGGATAGACTATCTAGGGTTGTCAAGGTGAGTGGTATTGTTTCCTTCACTGTGTCATCAAGAGATATTTTTTTCTTTTGTTTACAATCAGCTAATAAAGCAATTGGTGCTCTGGTTTGTCTAGTCTTATGCAAATGCTGTTTTGAGTTCATTCGAAGACCCCGAGAAGATCCTAGATCAGGCGGTCCTTGAGATGAATGATGATTTAACAAAGATGCGTCAAGCCACTGCTCAGGTTTGTAGTGACAATAGTCAATCATAAATTTCATCATTGACAGCACATGCTCCTAATTTCCATTAGTTCCATAAGGCCGTTTTCTCAACTACTTTCTGTTCTATTGCCATCCCATTGCTGTTTACTAAAAAATTCTCAGATACCTGCCTCTTTGTTTGTTGGACTCTGATTATATCCTACATGTTCTGTTGCATTGTACCTGCTGACATGGATTGTGGTTTTGGAAGGTCTTGGCATCTCAAAAGCGGCTTGAGAACAAATACAAAGCTGCGGAACAAGCTTCTGATGATTGGTAATGTTATGGTTAATAATGCAAGCAAACATTGGGTTCTGCCATCTGGTTGCTTTACTGCAAATGATCTACATTTTTTCTGAAAAGTGCAGGTATCGGAGGGCTCAGCTTGCTCTTCAGAAGGGGGATGAGGATCTTGCCCGTGAAGCCCTTAAGCGGCGTAAATCATATGCTGTATGTATCATGTAATTCTACAGTTTTGTGCCAGTGTCTGCCATTGCCATTGCCATTGCCCTTGCCATACTGTTTATCTGCAACTTAGCTTTTAATTGGCTCATTTGGGTGTTGTGTGGTACAAAGTGTTTTGCTGGCTGTTTATCGCTCTGCTTGGCAATACATGTGACATGCCTGTGATCATATACCCTTATAAGTACCGTGTATTAACATAACATATCAAATTCCTGATACACTTTTGTTATTATTGTGCTTAGGATAATGCGAGCTCCTTACGGGCCCAGCTTGATCAGCAGAAGGGTGTCGTTGAAAATTTGGTTTCAAATACGAAGGTGAGCTTATTAGTCTTGTCTTTTCTGCAATCCTTATTATGTGTCAGTAGCCAGTACTAATTGATTGGATCGATGTGGCAAACATAGTGAAATGGGCTTATTGCACATTTTTTAACCACTAGCTAATCTTTACTGACGTGTGGAGTATGCCATCCTGCAGCTTCTTGAGAGCAAGATAGCAGAGGCCAAGCAGAAAAAGGATACCCTAAAAGCCCGTGCTCAATCAGCCAAGTATGCATTTATTGTTTGCTATTTATCGTTTTGTTCCTCTGCATTCTGGATGCACTGACATTTTCTCTCTCTCTTCAGGACGGCAACAAAAGTGAGTGAAATGTTGGGCAATGTAAATACAAGTAGCGCCCTTTCAGCATTTGAGAAAATGGAGGAAAAAGGTACCATCTTAACTATACCTATTTTTCTTTGACTATTATTATTACTTGCCATGTTGCCTGTTTGCACTGTGGGTGTGCTGGCACTAGTTTCTGTTGAGGCCAGTGATGTGCTGTGTCAAACACTCAAACTTAGATTAAAACTGCAAGAGGTAAAGTAATGAAAATACTGTCAAATAGTTAACACCCTGTCATGGCTGCAGATAGAGCATACCCAATATAAAGTTAAGGCTTCAATAACTTAGCAGCAAAAAAATGTTACCATGATATCAAATAGCCAAACTTCCTGGCCTCTCATGGGTGTGCTGACGTCCATCACCACCACACACTCACGCACTATTATTGTCAATCTGTTAGCTGCCAAACATTCAAAGTGCACCATTTCAGCTAAATTTAAAGTAATGGTATAAATTATTGTCAGTTACACTGTCAAAGCTCACCAAGATTACACATACATATGTAACTTTTTTGGCCTCTTGCCCAATCACTGATGCCTTTTGAACAGATTCTCATTTTCTATAGCAAGATCTTGATTTGTATATTCCAGAATCTGTCACTTTTGCATTTGAGATTTTATGAGTATAATCTTGGCAAAGTACGGCTATCTCATCTTCTTGGATTTCATGTTTTGACTTGTTAAGGTTATATGCCTTCTCTTGAGGCATGACATCTGCCACTACCTTTTCTTCCTAACCGAGTTAATTTGCAGTGAGTGATGTTTCATGAGAAATCATTTTAATGTTTTCTTCATAAAAATAATTGCACATTTGGTGCTGTCAGTTATGGCGATGGAGTCCCAAGCAGAGGCACTTGGTCAGTTAGCAACCGATGATCTAGAAGGAAAGGTAAAATTGGTTGTCACAAATTGTTCATTATTAACTCTGTTGTGGTAACCACATCTGATTATCACTATTTATTTGTACGCAGTTTGCATTGCTGGAGACTTCATCTGTTGATGATGATCTTGCACAAATGAAAAAAGAACTATCCGGAAATTCATTGGTATGTATTGCTATTGGGATGTTCAGATTACATGGTGAACTTCAGCTTTAAAAGTTGTCTGTCATGTACTCAAATTCATCATACTGACATAAATCTGTACCTGGTATAGCATACCATATTATTGTTGAACAGAACCCGTACACAGACATTATGTCTGTTGCTTTCTTTTCACAGTCGGAATAAGCCAATTGAATAATTCATGACTATGTAGCACTGACATCTTTCTGTATGTTTTTGGTTTTCCTTTTTCCTTCTTACAAACGTTTATTTGTGTCGACTACAGAAAGGGGAGCTTCCTCCAGGTAGAACAGCAGTCAACAGTGCAGCGCGCCCTTTTCCGGACCTAGAGATTGAAAGCGAGCTAAATGAGCTGCGGAGGAAGGCCAAAGAATATTAGAGCCCCACACCTCTCGTCGATGCAGCACGGCAGTCCTGAAGGATTTCATCACTGATGAAGAACCCCAGAAGATAGTATAGTCCCAGATTGCTCCATTGCGCCTTTTGAAACTCCAGTCCAGTGCACCCTGTTTGTTAAGAGTATGGAATCGTGCAGAATTCTTGGCATTTTCCCCCTGCGGGTGACATTTGTACAGTTAGCCATAATTTGATGTAAATCACTACTCGCCCTGGAGCCTTTTTTTGCGTACCATCTATATATATATATATGATCGAAATTCCACCCTCCTGGTTTTGACCCCCTCGGTGTGGTAACGTGTTCAGACTTGGTGACTTGAGAAACCTTCGGGTCGATCGAATTTTTCTTGCTGTGTCTGTCCGCGGGTCCAAGTCAGTACTCGTCCGTCGTTTATGTTATCCGATGGTTTCGGTGCCAAGACTGAAGGTTCAGTGGCCGGAAGGTGTTCAGAAAATTCCGAACTAACCGTGTCGATTGGTACGGGACGTTTTGTGTTGAATCGTCCAGATTCGAACTTTTGGCAGGACAAAATGCTGCGTCATAGTATATATGGACTTCAAATGGTGCATGTTTTACTCCTGCATCCTTGTTCATACAGAATGTTGCCCTTCCACCAGTTGCACCCATCAACTAATTCTTAATAAACTTGTAATGTGAAGGTAAGACTTCATCCCAGATGACGTTTTGGTTGCGTACAGTGCCATCCAGTTCCACCCAGTATGCCTATGCAACATGCTATTGATTCTCTTGCTGAAGGGAAATGGCACGCCAACCTTTCAGGGATCATATTATGAATGCACCGTTGTTGTCTTTGATATGAAATTTCGAAGAAGCTATTTAAGGATTGTGTTGGCTATCCTGTATCCCAGCTTCGGTGGACAATGAAGAACTTTCCTTTAATCAAAATGAAAGAGCAAAGGTTGATAAGATGTGGACCCTCAATCTCATTGGATAGTAAAGTATTGACTTTATCGTGCTGGGGTTTGAAAACTATATTATATTGATTTCTAAAGTTGGCAAATTTAGGATCTGGTGTTTATCCTAAGCTGGAAACTATATTATATTGATCTATTTGGATAGTTGCTATTTGGTTATTGTCTTGTGTGGAAAATATATTATATTGATTACTGAAAATGTCTCTCACAGAAAGAAAATATCTATGCTAATTTCCAAGGCATATAACTTTCAAAGTTGATGCATATGCGAGGTCATAATCAACAGAAGGGTTCAGAATTATCTCAATGTTTGATGGATGCGAAATTGCATGTGCATCAGAATCAACAGAAGGGTTCAGAGTTGCTCCCGAACCCGTATCCGGATCGCTTGAATGACAACGAGACCGCCATACTGAGCTGCGGTGACGGCAAGTACGCTGTGGCTGCTCAACACACGATCCGTTCGAAGGACATCGACCTCTATGCAGATAACACAAAGAAGCATTATGAGCTGCTGCAAAAGCTCATCATCATCAGCAGCAGCAGCAACGAGGGCGACACAGAGGCAACATTGTCCCTGGGATGTCTTCGCATGGCTTACCCCACCATGAGCATAGCTGATGATGATGATGATGTGGTTTACTTGTTGTCCGAGGACACCAGCATGCAATCGGTGGAGATGGGAGTCGCTGTTGACGTCAGTGCAGGGACTCTGGAAGGAGTGGTGGAGCTTGATACCATTAGGGACATTGGCTTTATTGCTGCACCATATTACTGCTGAACCGAACCCGCACAGACATTGTCTGTTGCCTTTCTTTTCACCATCGGAACAAGCCCATTGAATAATTTATAACCATGTAGCACCAACTTTTTATCTGCATGTTTTTGGCTTTCCTTTTTCCTTCTTACATACATTTATTTGTGCCAACTACACAGAAAGGGGAGCTTCCTCCGGGTAGAACAGCAGTCAGCAACTCAAGTGCAGCGCGCCCATTTCCAGACCTAGAGATTGAAAACGAGCTAAATGAGTTGCGGAGGAAGGCCAAAGAATATTAGACCCCCAAGCTCTCTTCGATGCAGCAGGCCTGACGGATTTCATCACTGATGAAGAACCCCAGAAGATAGTATATATAGTCCCATATTGCTCTATTGCGCCTTTTGAAACTCCAGTCCAGTGCACCCTGTTTGTTAAGAGTATGGAATAATCGTGCAGAATTCTCGGCATTTTCCCCTGCGAGTGACATTTGTACAATTAGCCATAATTTGATGTAAACCACTACTCTTCCTAGAGCCTTTTTTGCGTACCATGCATATATATGATCGAAAGTCTGAAGTTTCCACCCTCATGGTTTTGACCCCCTTAATTTGTTGGTGTGGTAACATGTGTTCAGACTTGAGACTTGAGACTCGAATAAATCATAATTCGGGTCGATGGAATTTTTCTTGCTGCGTCTGTCGGCGAGTCCAAGTCAGTACTCGGGTGCGACTAGTCCGTCGTTTATGCCATCCGATGGTTTTGGGTGAAGACTCTGATGGTTCAGTACAGTCGTGGCCGGAAGCTGTTAAGAAAATTCCGAACTAATTAACTGTGTCGATTGGTACGGGACGTTCGTGTTGAGTCGTCCGGATTCGTACTTTTGGCAGGACAACAAACAAAGTGATGCGTCATGAAAGGGTGCATGCATGCTTTACTCCCGCGTCCTTGTTCATACAGAATGTTTTGCCCGGCCTTCCACCAGTTGCACTTATCAAATATTATTGATTCTTATTAATAATATAAACTTCTAATCTGAAGGCAAGACTTCATCCTAGATGACGTACAGTGCCACCCAGTTGCGTGTATACTTTGCACCGCGACTGCCATGTACTGCTACGATAGTCTAGTCTACGACTGAAAAGAAATTAGAAAAAAAAACAAAAGATCAGCAAGGGGTCGGTAAGCTCAACGCTGGCGTGTCAACCCACCCGTCCGCCTGTGAATTCAACCGCCTTGACTTTCCAACGCCGCATCCCGTGCTCCGGCGTGCGTGCGTCCGTGTTTGACTTTGAGACGCCGCGCCGGTCTCAAGCTCTCGGCCCCAACCGTCTCCACTGCACAGCACCCAGCTTCGCTTCGGGTTCCCATCAGGGAGGCTGAGGCGGCACCGGCCGGGGCACCAACCCGGCCGGCCGCTGCACCTGAAATCCCCATGCCGCCCGTGAGAGGATCACCGAAAATTCGGGCGGCCTTCGTGTCAGCAGGCGCGCGCGGCAAATCATTGACCGTTTCTCTGCTGGCCACCATGGGGGAAATAAAAGAAAAAAATCTGTTCTGAATTTCTCATCGTGGGGTTGATTTCTTGACCGGTTCGTGATTCCCGGCAGGCAGCAGCGAGCACTAATTTTTCAACCTAGTTGGCTGCAAAGCGTAGACGTGGTTGCCGTGCAGGGAGAAGAAAAGAAAGAGAAAATCAGCCCGGCCGGTGACCCGGCACACATACCACGTACGTACGTGCCCCAGGGTCACAGAGTGGCACGCTCTATATAAACGTGCAGCCGCCTCGTCTTCCCGTATGTCCACAGCATAGCATAGCAGAGCAGAGCAGAGCGCGAGACACACACACTTTGTTCATCGTCGTGAAGGAGATACGTACGTACAAGTACAGGCGCACAGCAAGCGAGGTAGCAAGACTCAAGAAGTCAAGAGCCATGGGCCACCACCGTGCATCGCTCGTCGCCGTCGTCTTCCTCGCGGCGGTCGTGGCGCTGAGCCTGGCGGCGCGGTGCGCGGACGCGGCGAGGCCCGTGCCGCCGAGCCCGGCGGCGGGGGCGGGGGCGGGGTCGTCGGCGTACGAGGCGGTGGTGTCGGCGCTCATGGAGATGCTTCCGCAGGGCCCGAGCGGCGGAGGCGCTGGCCACTGATGAGCTCACTGAGCCGGTGTGCCCGCGGTGGAGTAGCCTGAGGTTTTCACGAAAGGGTGGAACCTGCTCTGTAGTTAGAGACTAGATAGACTGTAAGCCTGAAAGGCTTAAGTAGCTAGCGATTCTTCAAGTTCTTTGGTTTCTTTTCTTTTTCCGACACCATTTTTTGCTTCCGTTCTTCGAACCTCCTCTGGTTCTGAAGAGATGTGTATATATCATCATATAGAGAAAGCTTACTTCTTGTTAAAGCATGACTCGGTATTTTTCTACATATGCCTAGCTGCGCTTGTGTATGCATGGTTTCAACTTTTTTTTTTCTTGGTCTCAGCAGTCAGTGGGCCGCATATGATGGATGAGAATTGTGGTATTAGGTAGGCCTGGACTTTGGCGACGGATCGTAGTCCTTGAGTGGTGTTCCTGGCCAACTCATCACACTGAGTTCAGATAGTCGGCAGTCCTCTTGCTCTGCCTAAAAAAATAGTATTTTTTTCTGCACAAATCACAACGGTATTTTTCTCTCAGCACAAACCAGCACCCGCCATTGGCCAGCAGAACGGGGCGCAGGTGTATAGGATTCTATTTCGCCGAACTTGGAATACGTTAGGATCTGTAGTGGTAGATAGATCGCCACCGGTAGTCTTTCTTTTTGACTTGTAGCCGTGGAAGACGCCGTGTCTGTCCCCAACCAAACTAAGATGATGCCGATGGGCACAAGAGAAAAGCAAACGTTTAATGCAAAGTCAAAGGTCATCCGCTTCGAACAAGTCAGATGAAGTGCTGGCTCATCTGGTCATTGACTCGAGCTACCCCGCAGAATAGTGGTGGTTGAAGAACAGGCTATGCGTATGTTACGAATTTCTAGGCACGAGTTCACGGCAATGACTTGGACGAACAATGCTTGGCGATGACTTGGACGAACAATGCTTTGAAAACTCCAGGAGGGCACGGGAAAAATCTGAGGCGTCACTAAAACAAAGCGAAAGGAAAAGACAGATGCTGCTAATGCGAATCGAATCGCATCAGCTTCGAGTAGCAGCAGCAGCAGCAGGGTTGTTGATCATCCCCTCATCATCAAGAAGCCAAGGACATTGAGGCTGAGAATGGCCATGGCACCTTCTGCTTCTATCATTGTTACTCTAACCAGATGGCGTACACAACATCATGGTGAATTCCCTAGTAACAGGCTAACAGCTCACAGGACAAATCCTGGCTGCAGGGGCAGACCACGAAAACGCAAATACTATCATGCAGTTGAAATTGAAACCAAGCTCAAACTCAAATGCAGTAAGATCTTCCAACTGCGCCATCTCTATTCTATTCCCTACGCTTCTAATCTCATTAAGAAGCTGACGAACCTACAAAGGAACATGAGTCTCCATCTGTCCCATTTCATTTGATCACCACACACCACCTCCTCTCACAAATACTTTCATCCCATCCATTTTGTTTGGTCACCTAACATGCCAAGTACAAATGGAGCAATCTCACATGCTCCCAAAATCTCATGATCTAGCACACGCCTGCATCTATCCCTACAAAAGGAGACGGAGAAGGACCTACTGCATGTGCTCAACAAGTGTGCCTGAATAGTTTAGCTGGTTTCCATTGCTGCGGCGTGGTACTTGTCCAAATCAGCGTCCAGATCTTCAGCAGAAACTTGCTCGCTGCCTCGACCTCCCCTTCCCCGTCCACGGTCTCCACGGCCTCGTCCACGGCCACCGAATCCGCCTCTACCCCGAGGCCATCCTCCGGCACCACCTCTTACAGGCCTGCTGCAAAATTTCAGTACTGATTTCTTAAAACTAGGGTGTGATAAAGCATAGTCAAAATTATTGATTCACATGACCTGCATGGCAATGCAATCTTAAATAAATTAGAAATCAGTAACTAGGAACCGGCTCTGATTTCATCTCATGTTTGACAGATTTGACACACTACAAAAGCACTCTGTATGTTGATGCTAACATTCATGAGCTTTAGCTTCCAGGAGATTCTCAAATGTCAACGGAAGTTTGGTATGAAAAAATAAGTAGCCATACCACTACTGATCTGACAATTGGTGTTTACACCACACCAGGTCAGAAAAGAGATCTATTTTATTGTTTGCTCCGGCGGGAGCTTCAATAAGACCACCCAAATATCAGGTAATCCCTGCCGTGCTTGTACTATCAGCAAGCTTGATAACTGTAGAAACTATGCTGCAGAATTGAAATTATAACAGCTCCTATCTGTTTGTGGAAATGCTAGTTAAGCTAAAGGGTAATTACTGGAAAGCAGTTCTCAAAAGCAATGTTTTGCAGGTGCTATTTTGAGTGTTAGAATAGCAACGAGAGAGAGTGCATGATGCTACTAACTAACCTTTTGAAAGGCACATGAAAGTCTCCAGCTGGTGGGTTGAATGTGAAGGAAGCCGCTGGTGGCCGTGGCACCTCGAGATCTGTCCCAATGATCTCGATTTTCATAGGTTTGCCATCAAGCTGCACATTGTTGTACCTCTTAAGAGCAGCTAGAGCATCAGACCTTCTCGAGAAGACGATCTCCGCAGTTCCCTGTCAAAGTTGAGTGGGCCACAATAATGAGCACCCGAACGCATGAACACAGGAAAGGAAACACACTTGGCAGGTGCAGAAGTAACCTTTGATCTCCCACTACTGTCGTAGTTGATGGAGTAACGCTTGAGATCACCAACATCGGAAAAGAGTTCCTGCGCGTTTGGTGCAGCAGAGCAGATGTAGATGCAGCGTTAGGAATAGAATCAGCATCAGATGTAACTAAACCCAGATTATATTAAAAGAGAAGAAGGAAGAGGCCACCTTGATGTCGTCGTTGGTAACGCCGTAGTCGAGGTTGGAGATGTAGAGGCTGGTGGGCGTGTCGATGGCGGGCCTCATCATAGGCGGCTGGGCATACCCAGCATGCGCCATGGCGGGCGCGTGTGCCTGCGCCGGGATAGATTTAGTTAGGGTTGAACAGCTACTAGTTCCGGTCGGTGCGGAGGAATAATCATACGCGGGGTGGAGCATGAGCAGCGGCAGGGGAGAAAGAGGGAGGTTGGACCTGGAAGAAGCCGCGGCGGTGGTGGTAGGGGGCTGCGGCAGCGCGGGCGTCGAAGCGCCGGCGGGGCGGCGGGGCTGCCGCCCCCCGGCCACGGGGGCGCGGCTGGCTGCTCTTGCTCTTGCTCTTGTTCTTGGAGATGAGGTCGTCGAGGGACATGTCGAGGGCGTCGGCCATCCTTGCCTCTCTCTCCTCGGAGGGCGGGTGGCGGCGGCGGCGGACAAGGGCAGGACTCAGGAGGCACTGACTCAGGAGAAAGGCGGAAGAGACGACGACAGGGAGACGGGGGCGAGACGAGACGCTGACAAGCAATAAGCCCTTGATGCGGGAAATGAGGCCCGGCCCAGCAAATCGTTCGATGAGTTTGTGAACGGAAACCCAAGGCCCATTTCAAGCACAAACCGGGGCCCAAATAAGAACACACCTCAACTGTAGGTCCGTTTGTTTCAGCTTTTGGGGAGCTTTTGGGCATCGGCTTTTTAATTTTTTAAAAGCAAAAAAACTCTCAAAAGCTAAAAGTCAAAGCTCATCAAAACGTACTTTTGACTTTTTGATTTTCGGGAGCTTTTTGGCTTTTGAAAGATTGAAAAGCCGAGGCTCAGAATCTCCCCAAAAACTGAAACAAACACCTCCTAACTACGTCTGATGCAGAGGCAAGTTCAGTGTTCAGTGCCGCCAGCTTCAGAGATGAAAGAAAGCTTCGCGTTGCGCTTGAGAGAGGGGGAGGAGGAGCCGAGGGTAGCCTGCGTGCTGGCCATGGATATGCTTCCAGCAGCTGAAGCAGTGAGAGAGAGGCCGGCGGCCATTCCATTGATCACCTCCCTCCGATCACTTCCTCATGGGCGTGCTGTGCACATGCCACATGGGAAAGCCTGAACCTGCCAAGCCTGTGTGCTACGTTCAGCTGCTCTGCTCACCTCGATTGGCCCAGCCTGGCGCGCACGACACCGACAGTTTCCGCAGCAGTACTTGCGGCTACTGTTGAGATGCTGCAATTGGGATTCTGAAGAACACCTGACCTACTCACCGACTGACCGACAGCTCTTAGAATAAGGTTTGGAGGAAGTCGGAGAGGCAAGTTCAGTCGAAACACAACCTGAAACGCCACGAAATCCTTATAAACGTCACCATTAGGTGTTGATGAAACTTACCAGACCAGTTAGCTTGAACCCTTTTCAAAAAAAGAGTTAGCTTGGACCGCATCAACTGTACCTACGGCCGCTTCAGCTTTTCCGGTGCTTCAGATAAAATTAAAAGCCACATATCTGCATGTGGCATGTCAGTTATCATTTTCTTTGTTAAAAAAAAGGTACGCTTAATTTCTACGTAGGAAAACACTTGGTACATTAAAGAAGATCACGCTCAAATTAAATTCAGCAAGTGGTTGCTCTTTCAGATAGTTAATTTTCAGAAGCAAGCAGAAAGGTGCCTAATTTATGATTCGAAACTAGAAACGGGGGCAATGGATGTATGCCCTAGAAGCAACGTCGGAGGTGACAGCTCCAACAGGAGCCAAATAGTTGCCGAGATGAGGACAGAATTGTCAATGAGGAGGGGCCATGGACGTGGCCTACATGTGTTGTTAGGAGCAACTCCCAGCACTAAGCTGCGCTCTGATTTCGACCAGGGACCCAACAGCTAGCTTGCTAAGGCCTCTCTAGCTTATGAGAGGAGAGATGTTTAAGTTGGGATTTGATCTCTGGAGTACCTTGCAAGCAAGACTCCATTGTCAGTCTCCTCGGCACTTAAGCCACTCAATCCCATTCATTTCCCCTTCTTTTACAACACGTTCCACTCATGTCATGTATATTGCATATGGAGAGATCATAGCAACGATCGATGGATGGAGTAGATTACAGAAGTTGCTCTGCAGTTTGGTTAGGTTTACTACTGCTACTGAAACAGTTACGAGCCAGTGGTTAAATGGTAAACCATCTACTAATCTCTTTGTTCAAAAATATTTATGAGCCAATATTTTCTTTTATGTTCCGAAATTAATATTTTGAAACTTATCGACGGTTAATCTCTCAAAAGTCTGCGTGGATAGAAGCTTGCATGGGCTAGAATATTGGCCCACAGAAGATGCTTGCTGGTTGTTGATGGTAACTTCATTGACAAAATGCTGCTAATCAGGATGACAGTTGTAAGTGAATCATCATGCTGGTCCAGAGAATTCATCCTCAAGAAAGTGCGAGCAATGACATAGACATCAAGTTACCAGCTGACTGGCTGCTATATAGGATACTGTAGGGTAGGTTAGTTACAGATAAGCTTCCGATTTAACCAACAACCAGCACGATCATGACAGCATCATTGCCCACGTTAAAAATCAACTGAACCATGAAAAATTGAATCATTATCATAATTATTATTTGTCGAAAAGTTTTTTTTTTGCAGCTGAGTGTGATGCACAATAACAGCTGAACAGGGACTGTTAGATGAAGGGGAGCACATCTATCAGACTGGCCATGAATTAAACCTGAAGTTCAATTTTCATAAAACCAACGAAAACATTACCGGAAGAAATCCAGGTACGTGTTCAGTATCTACTCATACTTCAGTACACTAGTGAATCAGTGAAAGTGAAATATACCTGCTACTACAACCTGTCATGACTTCTTGTAGACTCCCAAAATATCCAGGATATTCTTTCAACCAATCAGGTTGCAGCCTTCCAGGTCTGTGTATAAACTGCACAAGCCATGTTGTGCAACTACAAGTGTACATCATACATGGCAGAGGGTTCCCAAAAAGACATGTTTGAAGTACCACGAAGCCAAGGCAATGCAAAGCAAAACAGTGCCCCTCAAGTCCTCCCTGCAGTTGCAGTAAAACACTGCCTTTTGAGGCTTGGCAATCAAGCAAGGTTGGTCGGGTGTCATCGAGTGGGGAAGTGAGTGGGCACTCCCATCCACCACCAATCCGCAAAAGAAATCTATAAGACGGGCCTCTCGCGGGACTGCAGAGAGTTCGGAGGAAAAAGGCGATGGCGAGCTGTGGTCCGCCGATGCCTGCATGAACTGAACAACCGAAGGCTTGAGCGAGAATGGCTGCAGAGATATCGTGAGCTTGTGAGGATAGCAGAGAGCATCAGGGAATTATATTGTTGGGACGGGTGCGTTGCAACTCTGTTGAAGTGTAAGTTGTGGAGAGGCTCTGCAGCTGTAAACACAAGATAAGGTATGCACCTGCGGCTCACATCCTTGTCCCATTTTCTTCAGTTCTTGATCATAAGATGGTCCCTGCCATGCTGCACTGTCAATATGCAAATCATGCTGAGTTTTCTGCATTACAGATTTTTTTTCTGAGCATTAAGTTCAAGCATGAGACTAAACCGTAGAACTTGGTCACACCATTCTTTCGTACGTGTTATCAAAACTCATTCATATTCGTCATGTATGCGTAGTTATTCTGCTGCTTTGAAGCCGTTTGTAGACTGTAAAGGCACTAGAAATGCTAGGGATGTCACATATTTGGAATTCGGCCTGCAATGGTATTATATGTTCATCAGCTAGTTACTAGACCGATCATAGACTCACAGTGTGTTTCTGTATCTAATGTGCTACTGCCATATGCCGTAATTCAAATTAAATCATCTCTGGACCATTAATTAAAGGCGCAGAGGAGAGTGAACCACGCATGTAAATTCTACAGCGCTCTACTCTCTACATCTTCAGACAAAGGCCTTTGTGATTTGACACAACCAGAGTTTTTTTAAAAAGAAGGAAAGAAAAAACAACATTTCATCAGAATAAATATCTTCCTCACTCTTGCCGTTGTTAATGGAATTACAGTGACCTCTGCCAGGGAGAAATGCTAAAGAACTGTAGCAAGTAGAAATGTTAAGGAGATGGGCAAGAAGGGAAGCTGGTTTACTGCACTCAAGAAGGCCTTTACCACCAGCCCCAAGGAGAAGCCAACAAATGTAAGTTGCTACTCAAAACTCCTGATGATTATGAAATGCTTTTGCGAATGCTTTGGTTACACTTTAAAGCAAATTTGTCACCATGCACCGCTAGCTAACACACATAAAGTGTCTGCACCACTCCCAACTAACAAAGATCAAAGCAACACAAAAAATAGTATCACTGTGGGCCGGGTATTGATGTGCTGACAGGTGAGATCGATCGATCAATGGCGTGCAGGTGCATCAGCTGGTAGCGCAGTACCCGTCGGCGCACGGGCACGCGAGGGAGAAGAAGCGATGGGGCGGGTTCGGGCGGCCGCGGCCGCATGCGGAGGCGGCGTCGCCGGCGGCGGCGGGCGCGCTGATCAACATCCCGCTGTACCGCGAGCCCAGCAGCATCGAGAAGATCCTCGGCGACGCCGAGATGGACCAGCAGCGCCAGTACTACGCCGCCACCAGGGCGCAGTACCAGATGGCGCCGGCCAGGCCCACCACCAACGCCGCCGCGGCGCTGCCGCAGCCGGTGGCGACAGCGCGCGAGCGCGGCAGGGAGGACAAGCCGGCCGCCGCGGTGCTCCCGCTGCCCCCGCCGTCCCCGCCGCCGCTGATCAGGAGGTTCGACCATGACAGGGAGCAGCAGCGGAGGCTGCAGCAGCAGCAGCCGAGCAGGGCCGAGACGGAGTGGCGCCAGCCGCAGCCGAGGCGGCACCGCGCGGCGAGGCAGCGCGCCGCGCCGCCGGACCGCGCGCGCGCCGCCGCCGTGGCCATCCAGGCCGCGTTCCGGGGCTACATGGCAAGTCCATTTCATTGATTGCTTTAGTTTGCCGTGGTCGATGTGCGACGTCGCATCTAATCTGCGGTGATGTCGGTGGCTGCAGGCGCGGCGGAACTACCGGTCGCTGCGGGGGCTGATCCGGCTGCAGGGCGTGATGCGGGGCGGCAGCGTGCGGCGGCAGACGGCGCAGACGATGCGGTGCATGCAGACGCTGGTGCGCGTGCAGGCGCAGGTGCGCTCCAGCCGCGTGGACGCCATGGAGCGCCGCAACCGCCAGCACCACGGCGCCATGCTCCGGGACGGCGGCAGGTGGCGCGCCGGCTCACAGGTATATATATATATATATATATATATATATATATATATGTTTGTGCTATGTGCTCCGCCGCCGCTGGAATCGATCACGAATAAGCTCTCCGTTGTTCATCGCAGGACGGCGGCATCTGGGACGACAGCCTGCTGACGCCGGAGGAGGCTGACGCGCGGACGAAGCGGAAGGTGGAGGCGGTGCTCAAGCGCGAGAGAGCCCTCGCCTACGCCTACTCGCATCAGGTAATTAACACACGTAACACCACTCGATCTCATCTCAGTCTCCGCCATGGAAAAGCTAGCCACGAGTAAGCTTGATCGGCCACCTAAAAGGCAGATAAGCGGTGCGCCATCGCTGTTTGGCTGGTGTAAGCGTTGAGATTGTCGCTACACTTTGTAACCGAGACTAACGCGCTGCTTGCCTGCTTTCTTGTTGTCCTGTCGTGTCGGCGGCGGCGGCGGGGGCGGCAGCTGCTGAAGGCGACGCCCATGGCGGCCCACGCGATCCTGGCGGACCTGCAGTCGGGCCGGAGCCCATGGTGGTGGACGCCCATCGAGCGCCGCCACGACCCGGACCCAGTCCACCGCCCCGTCGAGCCCGCCAGCAGACCCCGGCCGGCCCTGTCCATGGCCCACCGCGAGACGATGACGACGACGCCGGCCCGGTCGGTGGTCTCGGCGGCCTACTCGAAGCCGAGGGCCACGAGGCCCGCCAAGGGGGCGGCGTTCCCGCCAGCGCTGAGCCACGCGGGGAGCGTGAGCATCCGCGACGACGAGAGCCTGACGAGCTGCCCGGCGTTCGGCGGCGTGCCCAACTACATGACGCCGACGCTGTCGGCGTCGGCCAAGGCGCGGGCGCGGGCGCAGCTGCTGCAGCGGCAGCAGGAGAAGCAGAAGCAGGCGGCCCAGGAGAAGCCCAGGTTCTCGTTCGGCCTGGGACAGAGCATCGGGAGCTGGGCCAAGAGCCCCTTCTGGAAGGCCGGCGGCGGGCAGCCGTCGTCGCGGGTGGGCACGCCGGCGGCGTCGGTGGCCGGCGGCGGGCGGCACCGGTCGACGCGGTCGATCAGCGGGCTCAGCGTCGACTCCACCATGTCCATGCCGGCCGGGATCGGCAGGAGGCCCTTCAAGTAGATACGTGTCGGAATCTTGGGTTGCATTCTTCTTCTTCTTCCATCCTCTTTCGACGTGGGATTTGTACGTGGTTATTGGTGGTGTGCTTTGGTGTGGGTTTCCAATGCGTTTGGTGATTTCGTTGTGATTTTATTACTAGGCTGCATGCTCTGGTTGCTGGCTCCTTTGCCTCGAGCCTTTTCGTGTTTTTTAGGAGCCAGTGAGTGACATGTGGCGTGTAAACTCGGCGACTCCATCGAACAAACTTTCTATGCGTCAAGTTCGTTCATCGGTTCAGGCATGTTTTGTCATTTGCCATGCGATGGATCATTGTTTCGTTGATTTAGGCTGCAGAAATGGATCATCGGTTCAGGAGAAGTGTTCGTGCCGTTGGGACTTGGGGGTACGGTTCGATTGATGGCCGGCCTTATTGGTTGCATGTATGTAAAATATCCTTTTCTTTCGCATATGATGTGCATCGGGTATAATAGAGCCACGATTACCTACTGCACCATGAGACTTTACATAAAAAGTTTTGACAAAGCTGCGTGATGGAAAAAGTTTGCAGACTTCTCAAAAGTCGAAGAAAACTTGTAACAAAGGTTTGCTGAAAAACCATAAAAAAAGTTACAAGAGCTTCTAGAAGAATTTTGCAACACTTCTAAAAAAATATATTTGCCAAACTTCTCACAAAATTTAAGTAACAATTCACATGGAATTTTTTCACAAAACATCTTTTTGTCAGTTTTTTTAGAGAAAATCTATCACTTCTCTATGAATATTATATTCGGTCAATAAGGTTTGCTGAGATAAAAAGATAAATGGCCCACGGCAGAGTAACTCGTGATTAAGTAGCAAGCATGTTTTGTGTTAATTCAATTCTTATGGGTTTTACAAGTGTTTCAAGGTGTATCGTGCCTCCAGTGTTTGATGATTGTAACACACTAATATGCCTCGTTGATTTTTTTTCAGCAAAACAACGCCTTGTTGGATCAACTGGTATCTCTTATCCTTTTAGGAAAAAAAAGGACATTTCAGCCAAATTAGCAAGCCACATGGATAACATCCATATATAATATTCGCAAGAAAATTAATCAAATCGGAATTGTAATCATCTATATTTTTCTCACTAAAAAAATTCTGGCAGCATATATTTCAGTATGGATAAAATATTAAAATGTGATGGGCTGGTGTGTGGCAAACGCAAAATACGTGGGTTGCGGAGTGTGGAAGCCTAGTTTTGGAGTTATTGTATAAAATGGTAAGAGAGGTTAGGGAGTTGTTCCAATAGGAGTGGGATATAGATGGTTGGGGTGGAAAAAGGAGAGAAGTTAGTCATCCATGTCAAAGTCGAGAAGGGGTGAATGAATTTTGGATTCGGCAATTGAATCAAGATCGGAACCCAATTGAAGGATAGGGCGAATGGAGAAATTGTGAAATGGAAAGTGGACAGATACCGTCGACTTTTTCGTTTTTCGGCCCTTTTAACGAAAGATGTTCACAAATACACTATTGGTAGAAAGATTTCAAAAAATAGACCCTTGACTCGGCGCCATGGGTCGTGGCGCGGAGGTTACATGTCTCGACGCCATAATTTTTAGCGCCGAGGTACCAGTATTGAAAGATGAGATGACGTCTACGTGGTATTTCTCGGCGCCACGTATCGTTGAGCTCGACGCCAAGCACGCATGTGCCAAGAACTCAGCACCCTTTTCCGTTCTCCTCTTCGCAGCTCGCATGCTGACAGGACAGGACCCTTCCTTCAATCCAAGGCCACGCCTTGTCTTGTCGTCGTCCCTGGCCCTGCCCCGCCGTACGTGGCCATGCATGGTGGCACGTGAATCTGCATTGAGCTGTGTTTGTTTGGCTTTCTAAATAAAGTCTATTTATAAAATTTTTTTAAGGATGAGTGTAACTTTACACGACGAATCTAATGAGCCTAATTAACCCATAATTTACTATAGTAATGCTACAATATCATCCTCTAATCCTATAGTTAGAGACATTATTAGATAAGTCTTGCAAATTAATCCGAGGTTCCGTATGTAGTTTTGTAAACTGACTTTATTTGATACCTTAATTAGTGGTCAACAAAATTTTTTTTACTCCGGGGCCGTGTTTCTTTGTGGTGGAATTTTTTTCACCTCGTTTGACCAATAATTAAGGGTATTAAATAAAGTCAGTTTACAAAACTATCTTCACAACCTTTGATTAATTCACGAGACAAATCTAATGAGGTCTCTGACCGCACGATTATAGAATGATTATTGTAGCATTACTGTAGCAAATAATGGACTAATTAGGCTCATTAGATTCGTCGCGTAAAGTTACACTCATCCCTAAAAAGATTTTGCAAATAGACTTCATTTAATACTTCATGCATGCAAGATTCCCTTTGAAATTTTTTTTCCGGAGAGTAAAGAGGTCGAAAAAAATTTTCGCCACATTTGACTAATAATTAAGGGCATTAAATAAAGTCAGTTTACAAAACTATCTTTACAACCTCGGGTTAATTCAAGAGACAAATCTAATGAGGCCTTTGACCGCGTGATTAGAGAATGGTTAATGTAGCATCACTGTAGTAAATTATGGACTAATTCGGCTCGTTAGATTCGTCGCGTAAAGTTACACTCATCCCTAAAGAGATTTTGTAAGTAGACTTCATTTAATACTTCATACATGTAAGATTCTCTTTTGAAAAAAAATTTAGGAGAGGAAAGAAACACGGTGGCGCCTCCGCCACAACCTTTTCACTCGGATCCAAGTACTGGCATGCATGTAGAGCCCCCACAAGTATAGGTGCTGAGTTCTTGGCACATGTGTGCTCAGCGTCGAGGATCTTGGCGTCGAGCTCAGCGGCAAGATCCGTGGCGCCGAGAAATGTCACGTAGACGTCATCTCATCTTTCAATGCTGGTACCTCGGCGCCAAAAATCATGGCGCCGAGACGTGTAACCTCGGTGTCACGACCCATGGCGCCGAGCCTAGGGTTAATTTTTTAAAATCTTTCTATCAGGGATGTATTTGTGAACATCTTTCGCTAAAAGGGCTGAAAAACCAAAAAGTCGGACAGATACCGTATGTATGCTGTAGGCAAAAAAAAAAGAGACACCTCCGAGCAGTTACTACGATGTCACACTTTTTTTTGGCCGCATGCTATGCTAAGATGAAAAAAAGAGAGTAAAGTCAATAGTGGAGTAACTCATGATTAACTCAACAAACTTGGTCTACTAATTCAACGGTTGCAATCACATGGTTTATGTGTCACATATTCTAGGAAGAGGGGGAAATGCAATGGACTCGTGTGTGGCAAGAGGTTTTGGAGTTATGGTAACGAAAATGCGAAGGGGAATAGGGTGCTGGGCGAAGAGGGATGGGATAAAGATGATTGAAGGAGGGACATGATAGAAGTTAGCCATTCATGAAGAATTCAAGAATGAGTGGATGGATTTTGGATTCGACAAATGAAGAAAGAGCGTAGCCCACTTGAAGGAAAAAGGGTAAACGAGGAGATTATGAAATGGAAAGCAGGCAAACATCGTGTGTAGGCTCCAGGCGTAAAATAAAAACTGACATGTTTGTTAACTCAACACGTTTGTCGTGTTAATTCATCGATCACGATAGTTTGAGGGTGTTTGATAACGGTAACGCGCTACCGCTTCATGGGCTCAATAAATGAAGACTATATTTATTTGTGATCCCTTGCAAAAATAAAGAACTACGGCATTTTTTGAAAGAGAAAATTATAGCATGAACTGGACCGTCTAAACACGGGCCAAGGGCTAAAAGCCTGCTCGGGTGTGAAAAAGAAATGGAAAAAAAGGGTGGGCGCGTAGGTGTTCATTCCAACAGAACAGACAAACACGTGGCACCCATCCGGTCACCCGGCCACCCCGATCGACGGCGGCGGCCGTCCCGCGGGAAGCCAAATCCACGAAACGAAAATTCTCGAAACCGCCGGCCGCGGGAAACATTTTGCGCGCCGCGCCCACCTCTTCTTCCCTCCCTCGCGCGCGCGCGCCTCTTTACAAATACTCCCTTCCCAAGCCCTTCCCGGTTCGGCGCCTCTCCTCTCCTCCAATCTTTTGGATTTCCCTCCTCGCGCCCGTTCGCATCCCCAATCCAGATCCGCCGCCGGCGCCGCTCACCTACCCCCGAGGCCAGCGCCGCCGCCGGCGCCCTTCCCTGGCTGCACGCGTCGCGCTCTTCTCCAGCGCTTGGACTCCGCGGATCTGCAGGTACAGGTCTCGATTTGTGCTGAAATGGGCTGTCTTACGATTTCTTTATGTTTTTTCTTCGAAATCCATCTTTCGCTGTGTCTAGTTTGTGCGAATTCTTGTACTATACTGTGTTTGTAACGCCATACCTCCATTTTTGTTCATCTTGACCCAGGTGGAGTGGGGCATTGTTTGGAGGAAGATTGGATAGAGGAATGCGCTGTTTGTCCCTGGAGTAGCAGCAGCAAGATCCAGACACCCCCGCGATGGAAAGCGGCGGCATGGTTCTCGGGGTCGCTTGCCCCGAAGAAGCCCCTGACTTCAACGGCTCGGGGCCACGCGACGACTTGGCGCAATCGCAGATGCAAGTCGATGGTCCCGTCGTTGTGAACCGATCCCCTGAGCTCGAGTCGTGTGACTCGATGGCCATCGACGCCGCTCCAGCTCAAACGCCACCAAGCCAGCCTGCAACGCAGCAGTCCCCTGCTACGCTGACGGACGCCATCGTGGAGGTGCAGAAGCAGCTGAAGCGGAAGAGGGCTTCGAACGGTCCGGCGATTGCTGCCGCGGACAAGGACGCTCTTGTGGCCGGATGCCAGCAGGAGCTCGAGGGGCTCTTCCAGTATTACAAGGAGGTCTCTGACCGCAAGATGCGGTTTGATGGTGGGAACCTGTCAGGCAATGCGTTGGTTGGCTGCTTGCTTGAGGAGAGCAGTCTTGGGCTGACCAAGTTGGTGGACGAGATATATGAGAAGATGAAGGGGTTGGACGGTGTGTCGACAGCTTCGGTCCGTAGCTCTGTGCTGCTCGTTGGCCAGAGGATGATGTATGGCAAATCTTCTCCGGATGCTGATGTGCTGGAAGATGAATCTGAGTCAGCTCTTTGGTGCTGGGAGGTAAGTTTGGTGTTTCCTTGCAAACTGGTATTCTTTTGGTTGGATTTGCCTGTATTTTGCATCCAAACTGAATCTTCTTAATGCATGTGCAGATAAGAGATCTGAAGCTGATGCCTGTGAAAGCACGCAACATTCTGAGTACTCGGAGATCCGTCAGAAAGAAAATCCATGAGAGGATCACTGCCATCTATTGTAAGGAAAACCTTGCTCTTGCTCATACCAAGCCAATTCTTTTCCTGATCAGTAGTAGTGTATTTACAAATTCCATTTTGCTGCTGAAAATGTGTAGCAAGAGTCTGTCCTGTTCTTACAATACATGATACATTTCTCGATGTCAACAGGAAAAAACAATGGCGTTTTTAATGTTAATTACTTTCCAAATGGCCTGATGCTAATTCAACCTGTATTTGTGCACTATTAACCAAACCTGTAAATTTTTAATTTCCCTACTCCTTGTTTCTTGTCTGTTTACTTCCTAACTGAACGAATCATTTGCAGCAACTTTGTCAGTTCTGAAAAACCCAGGAGTTGAAACCCAAGTAAATGATCTCAGGAAAGCATCATTAAAATTGAATAAATCATTGAACCTAGAAGGGATCAGATCAATGGTGGAAAGAGTGGCTCAAAAGAACATAGAACGGTGCGTACCTCCTTGCATTTCTATGGATTCACATGCACAATTTCTTTGTACCTTGAGGTTCTGAGAGTTCTAATGTGTAAGCCTTTTTTTCCTTAAAGGGGCGTGAGAGATGCTGGATCAACAGCTAAGGAATTGATGCAGGACACAGAGAAGAATGATCAAAATGCTGGCAGACTTGATGATGCTAGTGTCTCTGAGCTGCGGAATGGAAACTCGCCAGCTAATGTAAGCACTTGATTGCAGTGTGCTCAACACAATCTAATGGTGTTCTGACAACCGTATTTTGATGTCTCGTTTGGTTTGTTTACTTTCAAGTGAACTAGCTGCCACTATTCTTTATCATTAGTATTTCAGTTTATCCTTTAGCTAGGCACCTTATTAAATCCATGAAGTGTAATACAGCTTAACTTTTGTGTATGCGGACATGATGAATGATGAAATTAGTTTAGTATTTACTATAGACCTGCTATGCTGTGATGGCAGTTTGCATGTTTGAATGAGGAAGTATCTTTATTTAGTGCATAATGGCATATGATGTTTGCAGGCTTACTTTGTCCCCACACCCCCCACCCCCCCCTGCGGCACAATCAGTGTGTCGATGGACTTCACAAAGTTTCTTTGACTGATGTAGTTCTGTTGTATTGTTGACTTTTAGGAAAAGGAGATTCAGAAAATGCAAAAACAAGCTGAGAGGGAAATAAAACGCAAGGAGAAAGAAGAAGCTCAGTTGAGGAAACTGCAAAAGAAACAGCAAGAAGAGGCACTAAGAGAACAGAAGAGACGTGAAAAGGAAGAAGCTGAAGCTAAGAAACTACAAAAGAAGCAGGAAGAGGAAGCATTGAAAGAACAGAAGCGTCGTGAAAAGGAAGAAGCTGAAATGAAGAAACAGCAGAAAAAGCAGCAAGAGGAAGTTGAGAAAGAACAGAAGCGCCATGAGAAGGAAGCTGCACAGCTCAAGAAGCAACTAGCCATTCAAAAGCAAGCTTCTATGATGGAGCGTTTTTTCAAAAGTAAGAAAGACAGTGGAAAACTTCAAGAGAATGACTCACCTGATGATCCAGTTGACAACAAAGAGGCAGTACCAGCGACCACATCAAAAATTGATTCTTCCTTGTCTCAACAAGAGAACTGGGTTTTAGAGGATCTTCGGAGGTTAGCAATGTTTCCTGAACTCCATGTTTCGTTCACCTGCACACGTAGCAAAAGCAAAGTGATTTGATGAACATTTTTCACAGGTTGCAGATCACTGGTTGGAAGAAGCTATCTAGCTACAATAAGTCCTCCAGATGGGGTATCAGACATAAACCCAAGGTGGAGGCATTTAAAGAGCTCAAGCTTCAGAAATCATCAGACGATATGGTTGATGAAATACTTTCTACTGCAAATGAAGATAATTGCCACAACTCAAGTCAGGAGAATGAACATGATAAGCTTGAAAGTGACATTGACATGCTGCCTAGTGAGATGCAATGTCATGGTGCAAGTAATGTTAAACCTCTGCAAACTAGATTGATTAGGAGAAAACTTCTGCAATTTGACAAAAGCAACAGACCAGCATATTATGGGACCTGGAGGAAGAAAAGGTTGGCTTGCAAATATTCATGCCAAGCAATTATGATCCTTCTATTTTATTATTGCTTTCCATTTTAGTGCAATATCATGATTTGTTCTACAATTATCTGCAGTGCTGTTGTTGGCCCAAGGTGTCCACTTAAGATGGATCCTGATCTTGACTACGAGGTTGATAGTGACGATGAATGGGAAGAGGTACCTGTTGATACTCACGCTTCTTTTTTGTCCTTGCTGGTAAGATTATTCATGCTTTGTTTTGTACATAGGAGGATCCTGGTGAGAGTCTTTCTGACTGTGAGGAGGATGGTGATGAAGTTATGGAAGAAGATTCCAAAATTACAGATGAAGAGGATGAAGATAGCTTTGTTGTGCCTGATGGCTATCTCTCAGACAATGAGGTATAACATTGAACTGCTAACGTCTCTTGCTAATTTGAGTACGCCATTTGTCTTAGTGTGGTGCAGCTTTTAATGCTAGTTTCAATCAACAAAGTGCCTACCAATTTCATTGACAAGAGAGCAAACCAAATATTGTTTAATCTGCTGTGCACTAGCTAGTCAAACCAGATAGATACATCCATAGAAGTTATGTACAAATCTGTTGGCGTTTTATACCTCATGGAAGCATGATAACAGTGAGACTCATTCCATAGCTAAATGTTGAACTTGAATAAAATCAAATAGTGTGCTGTTGAAAATAGGAAGATGCAACTACCACTTTTGTCCAGTTCTATTCCGCCCCATGTGCTTTTGAGTTATAATGCACATTGAAATATATTGTACCATATAAATGTGTTATGTACCTCAATTACATCAGCAATACTAGTCGTGTCACCATTGGAGTTTTGTTTCTGCAGGGGATACAGATTGAAAGTCTATTGGATGATAAGGATGAAGAAGCCTGCTCACCAACTGGTCAGTGCACAGAAGTTGAAGAATTCGGGTCTCTAATGCGCCAGCAAAAAGTCCTGAACACTTTGACTGAGCAAGCTCTTCGGAAGAGCCAACCTCTTGTTATATCTAACCTAAATCATGAAAAAGCTGAATTACTAACTGCCGAAGACCTCAAGGGAACAGCAAAGATTGAGCAACTATGTCTGCAAGTTCTTTCTATGCGCATCTGTCCAGGAGGTGGGGTTATTGATGTGCCTTTGATCCACAACTCACCTGCAAAGGCTGAGGAAATTAATCAGTCCAATTTGAAAAATGGCTCTCCTGCATCTGCATCTGCTATATCAGAAATGGATCTGCCAGAAATTGTAAGTATTGGGCAAATAGTAGTATCTGTTTGAAGCAAGCATACCGCTGTTGAGATGGTATCAACAAGGTACTCACTGCTTCAATTCCAATGCAGGTTCAGGTTATTCGATCATGTCGAGATGGTATCCACAAGGTGGTTGAATTACTGCAGCAGAAGTTTCCAAATGTTTCAAAGTTGCAGCTGAACCGTAAAGTGAGGGAGATATCTGACTTCATTGATAATCACTGGAAGGTTAGAATGATTTTTCAATTGTTTGTGTCTAGTATCATGATACAAGCTCATTACACCTGCAAGGGTGAAATAGGTTTAATATGTTTTGTGCTAAGCTGTCTTTGTTTCTCTGCAGGTCAAGAAAGAGATTCTTGACAAGCTAGGCTTAGATTCTTCACCAGGTACTCTTCTCCGCCTGTTCTTTTGGCAGTAGGAATACTTGTCCTTCACAAACATTCTCACTAACCAGGTCACTTGCTTTTTCAGTGAAATCCAAAAAGGCCAAAGGAATCGCCACATACTTCTCGAAGCGATGTTTACCTCCAGAAGAGGCTGTCAACGCTCTGGCATCTTCACCTGAGCTGCGGTTGAAATCTAAAACCGTTCAAAATGGCAATGGTGGCACTGAAGCTCCTCAGATTAATCTGTTCCCCTCGCCCCAGTAGAGTTGCTGACAAGATGATAGATATCCTGAACCCTGAAGCTTTCTTCCTCAAGGTTGGATCAGGGTAGTGGAGCTATGCACCCAAATGAGTGTGCAAAGCTCTTCGGTAATAGTGGTGCGTGTACAAAGGCTATGGAAGCTCAACTTGATTTTGCATCTTCACTGACTGAAGACGATCCAAGTGGAACTTGGGTCTTTTGGCAACATGAAGATCTCAGATCTCGATTATGTTTCTGGGGTGTTGACAAGTTGTAATTTTAGCCAGAAAAATAAATTTATTCACGAGGCATACTTTGATTTATTTGGCCTTTGTGTTCAACGTGTATCTAATTATTGTTATCTCAAGCAATTGTCCTGAAATTGCTTATTGCTGCAACCTTGTGGTGTGTTGTCACCAAAATTTTCTTTCAAACGAGTTCATGGAATTTTAAAAAATCCGTGCAAGATAATACATCTGTGTAGCAATGTTTACATGTGCCTTCTCAATTGACAATTGACTGTAGAAATGGGTCTTGGTGGCCTGTTTGCACGAATTCTGAACAAGCCATACATGTCACCAGTAGCAAAGGTAGCAAAAGCAATGTATATTTGCTTTGACATTTGAGTTGAACAAAACAGTACATAGCAGTACAAGAGGATGACGGCAGCAGTACATACTAGAACATCACACAATGAATGAATGAATCTTCGAATTCGCAACTCTGTTGTGGCAGCACCACGCCAGGCAGGCAGGCACCAGCTGATGGCATCAATCAGACATTGTAGGACTGCCAGTTCTTGGCATGGAGGTCGTCATCGTCCTCGTCGTCGAGGCGGAGGGAGAAGGCGAGCGAGAGCGCGGCCCACTCGAGGACGAAGATGGCGGTGCCGAGCCCGCCGACCATCTTGAGGATGACGGCGCCGTCCTCGTCGCGGACGTAGGACTGGAGCTCGGCGAGGAAGTCGGTGGTGCGGGTGAAGGCGAGCAGCGCGACGGCGCCCTGGAAGATGGCGGTGAGCGCGGCCCCGGCGGTGTGCGTGTTGTGCCACTGGGCGGGCGTGGCGGGCGCGGTGAAGGAGCCCGAGCAGCCCGCGGCGGAGAAGACGGCGGTGAGCGCGTGGAGGAAGAGCAGGAGCAGGCCGCACGGGGACGGGAGCAGGCGCAGCGACAGCGTGAGGAAGATGCAGCTGGAGGCCGCGCCGAGGAGGATGTAGTTGCAGAGGAGGAAGGCCTTGTGCGTGTGCGACTTCCCCGCCATCGCCGCCGCCGGATCTCGGTCTGAGTTCGGTTGCTGGCGGCCGCCGCTTGCCTTGGAGCCGGGGGAGCGGGAGGGTGGTGGCCGGCGAGCGGGGGGGAGTGAGATCGAGGGAGGGAAGTTTGGAGTGGTGGAGTGGGAGCGGCGGCGTGGTGGGTACTTATAGGCCCGTGCCAGCGAGCGGGGCGGCGGCGCGGTGGATTTGGCCGTTGGGGGGAGCGGCGGTGGCGAGAGGTGAGGGGCAACGGCTAGTCTGGTGGGTGGGGTCCGGACCCTGCGTGGGGGGGCCACTGGCAAGAGAAGAGAGTGGCAACTGGCAAGGGGGGTGGTGGGTACAGGAGGATCCTATGCGGGCGTGCCGTTGCTCTCCAGTTTCTGAAGTACGTAGAGCCGTTGGTTGGAGAGCGGAGACGATCGGACGGCTGGATGGAAGCAGCGCGCCTTGTTTCTTCAACCAAAAAATGGTCAGTTTGTCTACTTTTTGACGCTCGAGAGAAAGAAAATTGAACTGGTCTCTGCAGGACACTGCGGGACAACCAAACTTCCCCGGACCAAATCATAGAAATTCTATGTTAGCTGGGCGTCATTCAGTATTTCACCGAATAGACCCCGAGACCTGGTACAACACTTGTTTAGTTAAGACCTTGTTTAATTTCCAACTTTGACATGTCAAATTTGACATTTTATCATTAAAAACGTCACTGTAGCATTTTATTTATATTTATGAATAATTATTCAAATATTAATTAATTAGGTTTAAAATGTTCGTCTCGCAAAGTACAACAAAACTGTGTAATTAGTTTATGATTTTATCTATATTTAGTACTCTATGTATGTGCCAACATTTTACGTGATGAGAATATTCTTTTTATATAGTGAAATTTACGTGTAAAGTTGGGAAATAAACGAGGCCTAAGCAGCATTTCACCGGGTGATCCGGGAGTAAGATACCCGTACTTGTTTCACTGAGCACAAGCTCAATCAAGTTCCTCAGAATTTAATGTTCGTATCACCTAAGGTTGTCGCCGGAGCTGACACCCGGGGTAACTGGACTGAACTGGACCACTTCACCCATAGGCATAGGCCCGCCTAGTGTGCAATGTGCCAGGGTTCAAAAAAAAAAAGTGTGCAATGTGCCAGGTGCGCAGCCAATCTCAGGTTTGCCATGCGCCCATGCCAAGCAAACGTGCAACAACAATGCAGCTGTAGGCATGCTCAGAAACGTCGGCATCCTCTTTTGCTAACACACAAGAAGTCCGTAACAACTTACAAACGCTGCTTAGTGCTTACACGTTAATTTACAGCTGCTTCCAGTGACTCAAATCGATTACTTACAACTCAAAAACACCTTAAACCCACCGAGTTCTTATTCAGCTGCACAGATCGGAGCTGAACACCAACCTCATGCCTCAGCCGTTTGGGCCGACGACTCCTCGGCGTCAGATGGCTGCGACTCGTGCTTCGCCGCCGCCTGGAGAACCCGGTCTTTCACCGCCGTCGTGGAAGGGGACGTTGCCAGGCCCACCTTGTTCGGCTCTATCTTCTTAGCTGCCCGTGATACGGCTTCTGCACCTACTCGTACTGGGGACAGCAACAACCTAGGCAAAGACGGAACTTGTGATGGTCTTTTTGGTGTTGGATTTGTAACTTCAAATCATTCTTCCAAGAAAACCTTAAAATCAACTCAAAAGGGATATTTTGATACAAAAACTGACTGAAACTTCAGGATAACTTACTTTAGGTCTTGCTCGAAATCCTCGGAGGCTTCGTATGTAGAGAATCGCGAGTAGATAGTCTATCCAAAATAATAGAAATTTTCAGGTCAACTGTGTTGCTGCCACATTTTGCAAGTGGGTATATATATTTGCAGTAATATACAAATGCAGAGCTATATTGTATTGTTTTTGTTTTCCATAAATAAGTTCTGTGTGAAGCTTGCTACATACCAGCCCAATGCTTAGAACAGCGATATATTGCAGAGTCATCTCCCATTCTGCAGACACAGCAATCAATATCAAAATCGATATTCCAATTCAGCTGCAGTACACATGTTTCTTCCAAGATGATCTAAAAGACCCGTCGACAAGCGTAGAGCGTACAACAAAGACAAGTCAAAGAAGATTAACAGAACTGTTTAGGACTTTAGGTGAACTAGCAACAAGAAATCAGAAAAAGGATGTGGCCTGTATTTAACTCTGAAGTACACAATGTGATACTTTTATAGATTGGACTCAGCAGAACTGTTCTAGTATCACGTCATGCCTATGAAATATGTATCATACAACAATATGATTTACTGATACACTTACCTAGGATAGCATAGGAAAGTGCTGAGAGGCCCTGTCAAAAAAGAGAGACAAAATTGTTAAAAAAAACGCATCCAATAATTTCAGGGGGGAGAAAGAATAATGCATCTAAGAGCCACAAAGGCGCCTAGCTTCTCGCGGTGGACCGGTTAGAGCGTTGAACTCCGGGAGTCATTGAAACTCCCGGCCCGGCCCGGGTTCGAAGCACGGCACCTTCTTAGAACAAAGCCTTGGGGGAGTCTCCCCTAATGGTCGAGTTTTTTTTTTGAGCCACAAAGGCAACACAAGAAAGGTAAGTGTTCTAGTCTTGAACTTTACGGCACTAGCTCTTACAAAGCGTAATAGAAAATTAGTTGCAAAGTATTCAGGAACACAACAGTGTGCCAACATGAGCAAACGGCAAGAAAATGAGAATAAGACCAGTGACCTACCAGAAGAGATCCGAGCACAAGAGTTGGGGTGGGCTTTATTTGCTCGATGATTTCCTCAACGTCCTGCACATGTTCGAGGTAATAACGTGAGAGATATTTCATAAAAAAATAATGTGAGAGATAAACAATAAAAGGTACAATCATGCACAGATCATTAATTTATGAAACATTTTTTTGTCTGCTCACAGGAGCTAAGATTTAGATGAACTATTCAAATGATAGGTCAGAGTGATAAATGCTACCAAACATGATCTTAAACAGAATAAGAACATAATCTGGCGTATGACAAGGTCGCCATAACTGGCACAATCCTTCTGGTTAGCGGGTGAGTTTCTGGTTCTGATTCTATTTACCTCATTTATTGCTGTTAATGCAGTCTCAGGTTTCAGCTCTTTGACACGAAGGTTCTTTGACCATGCTTGGAAACCACCTTTAACTAGGTAAGGTCGCTGCATCCAAATATTCAAATTCAGAAAGGGGCAAGGATGCACGCCACCAAACTACTAGTAAACACAAAAGGCATCCGAAATTTGCCTGCACGCCAAGCTTCTTCAGTAATCTAGCAATGGCTTTTGATCGGTCTCCATTAGTATCCATAACTATGACCTTTGAATCACCCTACAGTCGCAGGTAAAAACATACTATAACTTAATGTGAAGAATATTAGAAGACAGATACAAAGTTTACACCTCAGTTCTAAAAGCATACCTTAACCAATTTCAAGTTTCGGATGACAACTGCAAGTAAGGCGTCATCAACATCTCTTCCACCTTTAAGCATATTCTTTATTGGACCTTTGATCTGAAGAAGATAATCAAATGAAATAATTATCAGTGAAACTACAAAAACAGCCCCTGATAGCGTGACATGAAGGATACTCGTTACAATTAAATACTTAATCCTTATGAATGGAGCTGAAATCAGTATAAGCACACATAGGAAATGCCCGGCAATCACTAAGTGATTAAAAGAATAATTAAGTACCACTGGAGATTTTTTTAAAGCTGAAAAATAAGACATACCTCAGGTGAAGCTACACTTGCATATTTAGACCTAGCCCCACGGCGTAGATCAGGGACACCATCTTTTTCCCTAAAATCCTACATAACATAATCTGATAATGAGCTTGATTGCAGTTTCCTATACTACAGGAAACATGTCAAAACCTTCAGCAACTATACTTGCATCAAGTAAATTTGTTGCAAGAAATGCATGACAGGAATAAATAACTTGGCAGAAACTGTTATACTGTAGCAAACAAACAACTAGCAACAAGACAAAAGGTGTCTACTAAATATTCCTTTCTAGCGATCTGAAATAATATGTATCACAAACTGGATCCAAAGGCCAGTGAGATCTACAATTGCTTGCCTCAAAAAGTTTGGCAGTAAACTGTTGCACTGAAGAACCAACCAAGGTGACTAATAATTAATAAGCAATAAATAATTCTTCCTAGCATTTGAAAAGGATATGTATTATGCACTGGATTCAGAAGAGAGCTTAGATGAAAAAGGACACGAAAGAAAGAAAAGGCCAGTGAGATTTACAATATCTTGCCTCAGGCCGAACATCTATAAGTACGGCTTTGTCATCATTTTTCAATAGCTCAAATGCTGATTCAGGTGACAGGTCTCCTGAATAACCACCGTATATGAAGAGCCAGTATGATGTCCTACAATGTAGCTAAATTTAGAAGGAACTTTGAAAATAAGAAGCGAAGTAGCCAAAGCAAAGAAATCTTCATTTACCCTATTGTCACTGAACCTCCAAGCAGGACTCCCAATTGAACAATAGGATCACTTGGATCCAAACCAACATTCTTTTCAACACCTTCAACAATCACATGTACCTGAACCATTGAATGCAGAAAAATCCATCAGCGGCTACATCAACAATGAATTTCATAGTGGAAGAATATTCATGAAAATCGGGTATCTGGGTGTTGAGCAGCTCATTCATGCTTGCTCAGTGAGAAGAGCAGTAAAGTGATGTTTAGAACAAGGACTAATGCGATTATGTTCTTGGACCAACATACCTGTTGAAGAGCATTTCCGATTGGTCTCAAAACTAGACTAGCCTTCTCCTCAGACGAGCTTAACAAATCTCTAACATTTGGTGGCAGAGACTCCTTTGCGGATCCGTAAGAATACACAACAAATGTGGCTGCACTGCCCAGTGAATCCTCTGCAGCAACAATTGCCTTCCTAAGAACATCCATAGCCACGGCGCCAGCTCCCGACACCTTCTCCTGCAATGCACCGGAGGCATCCGTGACACCTCCGGCGGCCTGCTCCTTACTGGCATCGACCGAGGCCTTGAGCCCACCGACCGCCTGGCGCACCGTCTTCCTCCAGGTCCCCAGCGCGTCATACGCCGACAGCCTCAGCTTGTCGTAGGCCTCGGTGAGTGCGTCCTCCGCCTGGAACACCTGCTTGCTTAGCTTGTCGATGAGCCTGGCCACGGAGTCCTCGACCTCGGACGCGTCGGACGGGAACGCGGTGGGGAACGGCGCGTCCGACAGGGCCCGCTCCGCGGCGTCGCTGGGAGCCGAGTCGACCACGGCGGTGACGGCGGCGGTCTGGTCGGGAGCGGCCAGGTCCGCGACGAACGTCAGCGGCTGGTCCGTCCCGGTGCAGCACAGCGCGTCGGCGCTGGGAACCTCGGAGGCCGCCGCGCCGCCGAGGCCTCGGACGATGTCGTCCGGCGCGGCGGGGTAGGGGGAGAGGATGGAGGAGTCGGCGGCGAGCGCCGGGCGGTCGGGAACCTGCGCGACGAGCGGGTCGGCGTAGGACCTGAGCGCGGCGGCGCCCACGTCCACCCTCCGCGGCACCCGCGCGACGACGTGCGACGCCGTCACCTGCCAAGGCAATCAGCAGCAGCAGCAGCGCTCGTGAGGACCAAGCAAAGCGAGACCGGTAGCGATCGGCTGATCGGAGCGAGCAGGGGCGAGGGGCCGCACCGGGCAGAGCGGGGAGCAGGTGGGCGCGGCGGAGCAGACGACGGGCAGCAGCATGGCGGGCGGGCTCATCGGCGTCAGGCTGCCGCTCCCATCCGTTTCGTTCGTGGCCTCGACGCCGCCCGCGGTTGGATTGGAGCCCGGAGGCTGGGGACGGACGGGGCGGGCACGTGTGTCTCGGCGCGGGTTGGTGTGTGTGTGGAGGAGGAGGTTGATCCGGGACGAGTGGAGCCGGTGCGACGGCGAGCCGGGGTGCGGATTTTGCCGGGATTGCGCGGATTGGGGTTGAGGGATTCGGCCGTGGGGTGTGGCTCGTCGACGTCGAGGTGGCCCCTTCCCAGAGCTACGCCTACGCGCGCCACATGTTGAGATGTCCAACGGTCAGATTCAGATATTCACTGTTGGGGTAGAAAAGTGGTGCACGGGGAGCAGTTTTCAGGGACTCCCAGGGTGGGCTGATGCTGTGCTGGCCGGTGCGGGGAAACTTAAGTACTCTCTCCATCCTGGAAAGAAGAGAGAAGTCATCCTGGAAAGAAGAGAGAAGTCAAACAACTTCAAATTTAATCAAATTTATACAAAACATTATTAATATTTATGATATAAAATAAATATTATTAAATTAATCATAGATTATATTTTTATATTAAATTTATTTTTAAAAAATAAATATTAGTAATATTTTGTATAAATTTGGTTAAAATTGAAATTGTTTGACTTCTTGAGGGAGTTGTATTTTTTCTAGGACGGAGGGAATATTATGTAATACAATGGCTGCCAAGACTGAAGCTTGCGTGGGAGCGCTGAAGATGGGTGGTGAGGCAGGGATGTCGAGGATCCAGATTGAGACGGATTGCATAGCTTTTTTTATTGGGCACCAGCGCTCAACTCCGAAGACTACAATCTTTCTACGGCGGGCGTCCGAATCTCCGAGATAAAACCCTTGTGCAGTTAAACTTTGTGGTGTGTATGATGGCCTTTGCACCGCGATCATGTAGTTTTCCTGCTCACGAATAGGGATGGACCCGCCGAGCTTCATTTCGGCTCAACCGAGCAAAAAAGGCTGCCTCGACTCAGCTCGCTAGCAGCTCTAGATAGTTAGTTGGCCCCGCATGCCAGAAGTATATTTAAAATTGCTAATTTCTTTACATTTCTAAAATTTACTCAATGATACTATAACAGTAGAATATAACCATATCATCGCCTAGCATCATACATGAGAATTCACAAGTACATATCAATAGCCTAGCATCATACATGAGAATTCACAAGTACATATCAATAGTTTACTCATTGCTCTACCATGGCTTCTTACTCATTTAACTCAGAGGAGCCCTATGTTTGGATCCATCGCCGGCTTCTAACTCATTTAACTCAGAGGAGCCCTATGTTTGGATCCATCGCCTTCCTAAATTTGTAGTGGAGTGCGTGGCCGGCGATCCAGCGGCGTCCACTAGTGATGACTAATAAAGTGAGCGCATGAGTTTAAAGAAAGAAAAGTAAAGAACGTGTAACGATATCAAACCCAACAATGTTAATATGGCAATGCTAGCATTCATCCATTGTGTGGGCACATGTGAGAATCCTAAGGGTTCTTCCAGTATTACTACTTGCACTTGAGCAGCAAGCTGTTTCCCCGCCTTCTTTGCTGCCCTCCTGATTGCCTCATTCTTCTTTTCTTGATTCTTTATTGCTATCTCCTCATCATGTGGAGTCCTGGGTAGGCTGGTATCGACCAGAGCAGTCCTTTCATAATATCTCTCACCTGATTATCAAGGTTCTACGCTGAAAACAGAGTGCAAAGATGACTCAGCAAGCCCAGCATAGTCATGCACCTGTTGTGCCATCGGATCTGTTTAAAAACCAAAGATTAAACAAATACCCAAGGTAGCAATGCTATATTCTCCATTCTTTTTGTAACAACATAGTACTACCTCCGTTCTTAAATATATATCGTTTAAGACAACCTATTTAGTTCAAAAATAAACTAATTTGCTTGTCCTAAACGTCATATATTAAAAAATAGAGTAATAGGTAAGTATGCAAGTAGGGTGGACTGCAATGCATGTATTGTTAATTACTAATAAATCCCAATCTAATTTTACGAGTCACTGTTTGTACTCCATGGGTCAGGGCATATATTAAAACAAGTCTTTTGGGATCTCCAGCTAAGAAAGACTAATTAGCTACCTGCACAACCTAAAGTTCAGAAATCACCCTGTTCTCATAAGGTGCCGTGGTACCTAAAATTAAGTTTGTACCTAAAAATTCAGAAGCTCAGATTCTCTACAATCATTCAGACCAATCCAGATATTAGCCACTTAGAAGGGATCAATTTAACCAAGTATTGCACACAATTTTAACCTTTTTTTTGAAAATTTAACCAAGTTTAACTCAGCAACTGAAGCCCAGGTAATCAACGTGGCCCAAATTCTTTTCCCTTCACGTGCTCAGCAGGACACCCATTGGCTGGAAACAGCAAGGCGCCGTTCGGCACTCGGCAGAGCAGCCTGGCCACAAAACGATATCACAACTAGTATCAGCAGCATGCCACAAAACAGCAAAACATCCAGACTAGCCCTGCAATCAAATAGACAAGTCATCATTGGTCGATGCAATGTGAATATCTATAAACTAATTCAAAAGTGCACACTAAAACTGATATTTTTCATGTTTTTCTCGGTAAATTATAAACACAATAGGTGAACTATAGAGCCAGTTTGCATCGCAGCCTAAGGTTGCCACAACTTACTAGTTTGCCACATGGCCCCATTTATCAGAGTAAATTCTTTTCGCATAACTTTGCCTACGGTTAGGTGGCCAACTTTCTTGCTACAAAAGCAAAAAGACTAACCTTAATATCCTTATTATACAAAGGAGTACAAGAAGAGCATCTCCAAGAGACTAGCCAAATCGTTTTTTAAAGTTAAATTTAGTTATTGTTAGAGAAAAAACGTTTCCAACAGACTCTGTAAATGACCCTCCAAATTTAGTGGATCTCCATCCCACCTCATTCGCTAGCTATTTTTAGCTAGCCTACCTCACTAGCCATCTTTACAGAATCTGTTGGATTACTCTGTTATTTGTTAGTCATAGATTATATTTTTGAGAGTAGCTAAATCAGTAAATTTGACTAGTCTTTTTAGCTAATCTCTTGGAGATGCTCACAACCTTGGAAACAAGAGAGGTGAGAATAAGAGATTGCACTGTACCAGAAGCCATGACCCTAAGGTGTTGCCTGAACCCATCATGCCAAAGTATTCATCCTGATGGGAATGTAATTTTGTGAAAATTCTTGTGCCAAAAAATGTGCGGTACTTTTAAAAAGAGTGCTTTTTATGGAAGTTCGCATAAAAGAAAATAGTTTTTTCAATACTTAAAACCACGGCATTAGATTAAGGACTTACCCCCTCAGCTTTATCATAAAATCTGATAGGCAGTGTGACGTCTCTTTCCACACCACTTTTGATATCACAAACTCTAAGCTGATAGAAAAGAATGTGTTAGTATTTTCTTCAATTACAAATGCCAAAATTTGACTCATAAGTATTTCTAATGTTTAGGTGCAGTAATAATGGATCCAAAGGGCTGTCCTATACTCGGATCCACCTCCTGGGCATACCTTGACATCATTCATGCAAGTTGATTTGTCCTTCAAATAGCCCCAGCCAAGTGACAGAAGGTAATCTTCCAGCTGCACAAAAAGTACAACATTTAGCCGCATTTGCAAAGATTGAAATTATCAATGAAGACCGTGCTGGTGCTTCTTTTCACCTCGGTTAATGTTAGAGAATCCTGCCCATTTATTGAAATAATCACGTTACCACATCTAATCCCAAGTTCCTCAGCGACAGGGTTATATACCTAAAGACATAAACAAAAAGGATTACAATAATATCAACTGTGCACATACAGACTGAACAGCCTTACCTCATCTACAAGGAAACCACCCTTGATGCCGAAGTCAGAGATATCCTCCCGAAGCTGCACGTCCAACAATGCTATTGTTCTAATGGCAATACCAAGAACAGGGCGAGCAACCCGTCTGAAACAAATTGGCTTTAGTCAACCAATAATAAAAAATTGAACTGCAAACATTTCGATGCCAAGATAAAGGTGGAGCACCCTTACAAGACCGTACCGTTGTCTTAAATGGCACATTGACTAGATATATTAGGTTGTCCTAGAATTCTAGTACCATTCCAAGTAATGTCATAAAAATACGGATTTATACTGAAAGTTATCCAGTTCACAAATCAAATTCTGGAATTCACTAAGCATAATGCCATTTATTTCACTCTATATATATAGATTAAATAAGTTCAACGTGAGGATCACAAATAGAATGGCTGGAAAAAAGGCAACTTACTTGAACTGCATAAACATGTCGATGCATTTTTCAATAGTGGAAATCGAAATAACGGCAGGATGCGGGCTCCAATAGAATGCCATCCCTCTGAAACCCCCATCATTGTCAATCACCATTCCTCCATTGCCACCCTGCATTAATGAAATACTACAGAATTACATAAGAAATTTAGCAACAATAAAACACCAGAAAATATATATAATTAGTACCTCAGGGATATCACAACTCAGAAACATGTAGTAGTCGCGCCCTAAAATATCTGATTCTTCTAACCATTTGATATTTCCACGCCTAGCCCTCAAGGATGCTTCTTTGTCCCTGGCCAACACAAAAACTTCTTGACCATACTCTGGGCCACGTTCAATAGACGGGACCTCCACGGAAAAGTCTGGATAGATATATAATAGGGCTATGTCATAATGATAATTGAAGTAGATAAGCTCAGCATCCAAGACAGTCTTCTTGTCCGGCAAGGTAACAGATAGCTGAAAAGATGGGTGTTGATCAGATATAGTTAAATAGCACAGCCACGCATCACGTTCAGAAAAAGGGAGAGAATAGCAGTTGGCCTTAAAAGCGCCACAAAAACAAGGACTTGAGACAGACAAATAACAGTGGGATAACCCTATGGCCAAGCTGATCTGATATCGCAATGTGGCAAAGGCAACAATACCTGATACTGATGAAATACCACAATAAGGCCATGGAAAGAGTTTAAGAGCACGATAGGAGGTTATCATCATGAAAACTTAGGTCAAATAATCGCTTAAATTACAAGGAAAAGGAGAATCTCCATGCAGTTGCAGGCATGAACAAAAGGACAGTAGAACCTCTGTGAGGATCACAATCATAGAAGGGAAATTCAGAAATGAATAGGCACGGTAAGTGTACTGAAATACCACTAAAACATGAAGGGGGGAAACACCCGGGGCACCTTCAAATAGTAGTGAAACAGGAAGACAATTTAACTATAGTGAAAGGTAAGGTTTGTACCTTGGGTAAGGGATCAAGTTTCTGATCCCCCTCCAATACGACTCTAGAATAGGTCACTATAATAGCACAATGATGCCCAGGTCCATCAGACCATTGTTTAATGATGATGCCAGTACATCGTGGTAGCCTCTGCCCATCTGCAAACACAGATACGATGTTATATGTATCAGCTAGGAGGTATGGGTGAATCTTGCTATTATTCTGTCACTTAACTTACCATCCATGATGTGAGAAACGCTGACAATGCTGTGCGCCGCATGCAGAACTTTCTCCTTGTCTCTTGAGCTCTGTACGGCTTTGGTGGTGTGTGGGTCCTTGGGCTTGATCATGGTAGGGATATCGTAATCAAGATCTGAAACAAAAATGTAAGAAAACCTTATGGGTTGGTTCTACACGAATTATCTTTACCCAAACACTGATCCACAGGCACATGAATCTACACTTCCAATACTCGGGAAAACCTTGAGCACGGGGGCGGATCAACGATTTTAGATGGATGGCATTACGCTGTCGCCTTGAACTCTCAACTATAATAATGTTCGGGGGGGGGGGGGGGGGGGGGCAATAAGTCAATAACTTAATGCAAGCATATTACACTCATAAATTGGAGTAACAAACTACCAGCCAGATCAAAGAAGGGCTATTCAAATTCATCTAAATTTAAATCTCATAACGAAAATATCAAAGAACGGCAAGCCATAACATGATGTCTGATGCACCTTGATTAAGTCAATTATCTTCTCAAGTAGCACTTGCCCAATTTGTAAAATCAAACCACAAAACACTAAACCAATGTTACTTCATACACATGCACACAAGTAAATAGCAGCAACACTGATTCCTTGCCTGAACCTGACCATTGTGGACGGCGGCACATGTACTCCCCACCACCACCAAATCCCCGACCCAAATTCCAAACCCTAACCTCTAATAGCTAAAGTGGCCGACGGATTCCCAAAATATCAGATGGTCGATGAGTAGCGAAACTGGGGCGAAATAGGCCTCGCAAAATTCAGAAACAAACCTTTCTCGATTATCGCTTTCACCTTGTCGCACTGCTTGTACCACTTCTGCAGATCCTTAAAACTGCCACCCGTCGGGAATGGCGGGTATCGAGGACGGGGTGCAGCAGCTGAGGCCCTGGAACCCTCGCCTACTGTTGCAGCTGAGGCCCTGGATCCCTTGCCTACTTTTGCCTTTCCGGGCCGATTCTTCTGCTTGGCCACAACCGAAACCTCTGTCCTCTGCGCTGCTTCTGATTCCTCCTGTTCTGCTTTCTTCGGACTCGGGCCGATCTGCCCTCTTTCTTCTACCTGCATCACTTCGATCTTCCTCTTCCCCGGCCTCTGTTCTTCAGGTTTCTCCTCAGATCTATGGGGCGCGTCACTTATGGATCCCGAAGCTCGGGATCCACAAGCGGCGCCCTCCCCTTCAGATCCGGAGTCTGGAGGAGGGACGGACGGAGAGGTTGTGCTTCCAGACATTGCTCTCGGCGTCTTGTGCCTTAGCAACTTGGCTAGTAAAGCAGAGGAAACCTAGAAGATGAGAGACGAAAGGGCGAGGCTGCGAGAGCGAGACAGAAGGAGCGGACATTTTTGACCTACAGGCGTTTGACTTTTTTTTTTACCGTAAGTTTGACCGCTGGTCTTATTAAAAAATATAAAAATATAGTCAAATTTAAGACATTTTTGAAGTTTTTTTATTAATAAAGCAAGCCACCACAAAACATATGATAATGTACATAAAATGTTGAATAAGACGAGCGGTCAATCTTAGAGTCAGAAAAGTCAAACGAACCATAATATGAAATGGAGGGAGTATTTTTTTTAATGACCGAGCACAATAAGAATGTAGACATATAATCATGATTGCGCATAGATGGCTGGACAACGTGCGAACTGGGACTATAACCTTACAAAGATTTTCTTGGACCTATGCATTGTTGAGAAGAGCAAGTTGAACGGGGGCTGACCAAAGCAGGATGAAATAACTTATATCGCAACTTCCATCAACAAACGGAAAAAATCTACGACAACAAGCAACTTCAAAACAAATTAATAGCCTGAAGAGGCAATACAATGCTTCGTGGAAATTAAGGTATCAAGCTATTGAAGGCCCATGGGATAAAAGCAGGCATCGTAGTCGGCGAAGAAGAATGGTGGAAAACCCGTAGTGCGGTCAGGACATTGTTCTCCTATCATTAATGGTTAAATGCATGTAAGACATAGGGACACGTTTGGATATATGGAAAAGACGGTTGGGTTAGGGAAATAGAAGGTAGGATAAATCATATCCTTTGTTCGGGTTCAGAGATAGGGAAATGACGTAGCTTCTGAATTGGGTTAGAAGGCCCTCCTAGCCTAGCGTTCAAAACCCATCGGCGGGGCTGGGTTTGGGCGGGATAAACTGCAAACATATGTGAAATTACCTTTTTGCCCCTCCTAGAAAAGATAAGGCTCCTCATTCTTAAGCCAAGTCCCGTGCTCTTCTCTCGCGGCCTCGCCTCGTTTCGGAGAGAGGGGAACGAGACGGCGCGCGACGCCGCTTCACTGCCGCCCTGCCCTGCTGCTCCCACCGGTGCTCCCACTCTCTCAACTAGCCTGGATCTGCCTCCTCCATTGTCCCAGCACTCTGTCAAATAGCCTATAGAATTTGTCGAGGAGGATTAGGCTGTGTTTGGATTCTAGGGTCCCTCAAATAAGTGACAATTAGTAGCATTAATTATAAAACTAATTACATAAGTCATATCTACTCCGCGAGACGAACCTAACAAGCCTAATTAACCTATAATTAGTACATAATTATCAAATTATTACTGTAGCATTATATTATCTAATCATAGCCTAATTAGGCTTAACAGATTCGTATAGTAAATTAGTCCTCGCTTATGTAATGTATTTTTTAATTAATCTATATTTAATACTTCTAATTAGCATTCTTCCATTCGATGTGACGGGACTAAAACAAACTTTAGTCCGTGTAACCAAACACCCCCTTAGTCGCGGCGGCTTGCGACAGTAGCCGGCGACCAGGGTCAGCGTGTGCAGGTTGAATTCTTTTTTCCATTTGCTAAGCTAGTCTCTTGATGCGATGATTCGCGGACTCAAAATTTGTGTGCTTGAACTCACGATTTTTTTACTGCACATGGTTCTTGCTTCTTCCTGTTTGTCGTGAATGTTTTTGGGTGCTGAAGTATACCAAAAAGTAAAGGGTGTAAGATATCTGAGGCTAGTTTAGCTCCCATTAATTTGGATCGGTTGGTCCTAGTTAGTTCGGATATCTAACCTGCTTCCTTGCTTTGCCGTAAGATGACTCATCGTAACAAGATAAAAACTGCATCTGTGTTTTTTTTTGTTGCTTGGTCCTGCATTTTCAGTGCAAGTTTATTTAGACTTATTGATTTTGTTGGTTCAGAACTACGAAATGGAGGGTAACTGGCCACCCACCAGGATTAATCATTTTATCTTAGTCTCAGGTTAATTAGAAAGTTCAGCTCTCGGTTATTTACTAACTTCCTACCATGGACAGAAAAGGCTGAATCTGTTCTTTACCACTCCTGATGACTTCAAATCTGAGTTTGTTCGGCAAGTGTTGAGAAAGTCTAAGAAAAATTATAAATAGGTGGTCTGTGTAGAGTTGTCCTTCCTTTTGTGTAATATAGGTAAGCAATGGTGCCAGATGCTTAGTAGTGGTCAACAATGGTTGACCGGAACTTCATTTTGCATGGTGAACGGTTGTATATTTTGTTGCCATGTCATGCCAGAAATGAATGTAGGTCTCACTTGGAAGTATGGTAATTTGTGTTGTCAATGATATATGTACAGTATGAAGTATGCGTAAAGTTGTTGCTTTAAGAATTATGTTTGCCCATTTATGTTTTTACGTGCATATGTTCAAAGTATTAGAGAGATTGCAGCTTTTGTGATTGTTTATTTTTTTCATGCACAAGGGTATTATGGTCACTAAAATTTTTATTCCCATTCCCTATCCCATGACATACCAAACATGGGTATGGGTTTAAAACACATATCCCTATCCCATACCCTATCCTTCCTTTTCCATCTCATTTCCTTACCCTTTCCCATACACTATCCAAATAGATAGGAGGACCGTGAAGTCGAACAGTTACGCAAGAGGCTGCTTGAACATGAACATAAATTGAGCATTCTGTCTGACACTAGGGACATCAAAGAAGCTGATACGTTGTGTGCTAGCAGGTATTGAAGATAGGACACCAAGTAGTGAAAGTGAAGACAATCATGATCCCGGTTTGGAGGACAATATCGGTCAATCTTGTGTGGGTCGCGTGGCTCATAGGTCTGGCAAGGAGCAGGAAGTTGACAGCCCACCAGCCAAGAAGACAAATGCCTTGTTTAGTTCTTGAAATTGAAGTCAAATTTGGGTCTTTTGGAGTACGTGCGCTACTGTAGCATTTCGTTTGTACGTGTGAAAAATTGTCCAAAAATTGATTAATTAGGTTCAAAATGTTCATCTCGTAGAGTACAACAAAACTGTGCAATTAGTTTTTGATTTTGTCTACATTTAGTACTCTATGCATGCTATGACATTTTGATGTGATGAGAATCTTCTTTTTGCATAGTGAACTTTGGGGTGGGAATTTGAGATCTAAACAACGGCAAAGAGTAGAGACTACTATCTACAACGCATTTAAGAGAGCATGCTTCAAAGGAGTAGGAATGAAACCACTATGTTGAAGCAAGAGCAAGAAGAGCAATAGGAGGCGATGGAATTGCTACAAGTTCTAGAAGGATTAAGGGGACGAGTTGTATTTCGTAACTACTGAGTTGTTTAGGTCAGCAACGAGGCGTGCTGCCTTTAGGTCTCTTCGCGCCCGAGAGCATCGTATTTCATGGATCCAATGGACTTGGTACAATCATTTTAAGTCGTAGTAAATTACAGGTAAACACTTGGATATCTTAAAATTGAGGATGCAATGGCAGAAGGGGAATGTGGCATGGGTTTGTATTAATAATGTTTACAAAGGAATTAGATGCAGCTTCTATGTTCATTTCTGTTTTACAGACAATATATCCTATAATCCATTATTCATGGATCCAGTAATATCAACCAATAAGTTATTTAGAAGAATAAGCATCGGTTGGTCATGTTTCTGATGTATTAAACCTAATAACGCCGTCCACATCGTCTTGAAATGGCGGTAAGATTGCACTTGACGCCGGATGCCGCAGGTCGCCAAAACGGGCACGCGGGATGGCGAGGCGGGCGTGGGAACCAGAGGAAACTATGAGGAAAGACGTCATGGTGAATAGAGACGGGATGCGCGAGAAACCGAGCCGAGGAAGATGGATATTCTGTTAAAACACAATTCTACCTGATGTTTTCTATTTCTATCGATTACCGATCCATATCGATTTTTCTGGAGTTGCTGTCAGAACTCCTAAAAAGTACTGCGTCGGCGGGTAAGTATGCAGCAGTTTCTTTTTTTTTAGGGATAAGTTTTTTTAGATAAAAAAAACAGATCCATCCGTGAGCAAACAAGACACGTTAGAAAAACAGGCCCATCTACCTAAAAAAATAGGCCCATCGAAACTTTACCTTCCAGCCCACTAACGCCAACGAAGGCCCAGTTATCCTCGGGGCATCCTGGAACCGATCCTGGCTGTCCACTGCAGCGAGGCCACGAGATCCATCCGTCCACCCGAAGGCTAGGGTTTCTCCCGGAGTTAAAAGGGCCCGAGGAGCCCCTTATAAACCCTACCCTTCTCCATCCGCTCCCACCCTCTCGCCCGCCAGGAGTAGCAGCCGCCGCCGCCGTCGCGTCGACAACCACCGCAGGCGACTGAGATGGTATGATCCCGACCCCCTTCCGGCTCGCTTGTGTTTTTCATGTCGATCGATGCGTCCGTGGTATGCATCTAGCGTTTGGTTTGGTGGATTTGTTTCGCATAGAATCGTTAGGTCGCCGCCGAGGTGAGCGAGCTCTGCGACAAGGCAAACCTTGTGGCCGCCGGTGTGCTCTTGCTGTTGTTCGTATTTAACTGGGATCTGGGCGGAGGCACAAGAGGTTTAGCTCGATGTGGCAGCTTCATGCTTCTGCCCCTTGGAAGGGCTGGAATGGGCTCGATGTGTACCATTCTTTGTTGAATGGGTTGGTGGACGCTTGGATTAGTGATTATTGCCTGCGCGATGAAATTATTTTACCGATTTAGTTGTTGTACCATGTTCTTGTTGAGGGGATCTGTTGTAGAAGCACGCTCCGCCATTTCGGTTGCTTCAGAGTTTGTTCATGATGGTTTTTTAAGCATTGTATCCTGTTAATCGTTCGGCAATTGCATTTGTTCGTTAGATCTACTCTTGCGAGCGCATGGGTGCTATGCCTGCAATAGCACTATTGTTTAGTTTGTTTGTTGGTAGAGTCTCAGTGGCATAATAATGATTTCTGGTTGGTGTCACTGTTTTAGCACAGCCAGTAGAGTGCCATTGTCATCAGTTGTGGGGGGCCTATTTCATTATGACGCATTTGCTGCATGGTTTGCTACTTAATTGACTTGTGTAATTGTATAATGTTGAGAGCTTAATAGAAATTCCCTTGTATGAATTATTGTTATATTTACATGCATATCACATTATTTCCTCAGGGTGGCTTTGTCAAGACCCAGAAGACCCATGCGTACTTCAAGCGTTTCCAAGTGAAGTTCAAGAGAAGGCGTGGTATGTGTAATGTGCTATGTTTGTGGTATATTTCTTTTATCTACTGTGTTTTTAACAGTCTATCTCTGTACTTGTTCCAGCTGGTAAGACTGACTACAGGGCAAGGATCAGGTTGATCAACCAAGACAAGAACAAGTATAACACACCGAAATACAGATTCGTTGTGCGATTTGTATCCTGTGAATATACTTTTTTGGTTCATTGATGATCTGGTTTCTGCTTATTATTATGGGATTGCTTTAGATATTTTGTTCATTGATGGTTTCTGCTTATTACAATTGCACTTTGAGCACTGGAGGCATTGTATATCTTAACACAATCTCTATAGACCAACAAGGATATTTCTGCACAGATCGTGTCTGCAAGTATTGCGGGTGATATGGTTCTTGCTGCTGCCTATTCCCATGAGCTACCACGATATGGTCTTGAAGTTGGTCTAACCAACTATGCGGCAGGTACCTTTTCTGTCTGCAAAGAACATTCTTAATATTGCAACTAATTTGCATTTATGTTGTCTAAGTCAACTAATTGCACCCATCTTATAGCCTACTGCACTGGACTTCTTTTGGCTCGTCGTGTGCTCAAGATCCGTGAGTTGGACCAGGAGTATGAGGGCAATGTTGAGGTAAAATTGAAGCTATGGTTTTATTTTATTTTGTTATAATTTTTGCTGATCTCCTGGTTGCATTGGTTGATCATTGGTATATTTTTATTCAGGCCACTGGTGAGGATTTCTCTGTTGAGCCAGATGATGAGAGGAGGCCGTTCCGTGCTCTCTTGGATGTTGGACTTGTCAGGACTACCACTGGAAACCGTGTGTTTGGTGCCCTTAAGGTATAAGTTTGCCGTCCTGTTTCTGGGTTTGTTATTTTTTGTTGTTTTATTTTAGCTGGCTTAACAAGATCAAATGTTTTCATTATGAGCTCATTAGTTTTGATATTCTTACCAGATCACATGTTTTCAACATGATTGTCATTAAGCTATTCTTGTTTTGTTGTATGTTTAAGAATGTTTTATGGAGACGTATCCTTTTGAATGTAATTTACACTAGTTGCCTTTGGTTGCTGCAGGGAGCTTTGGATGGTGGTTTGGATATTCCTCACAGTGACAAGAGGTTTGCTGGTTTCAAGAAGGATGAGAAGCAGCTGGATGCTGAAATCCACCGCAAGTATATCTATGGTGGCCATGTTGCTGAGTACATGAGGGTGAGTTTATATGTTGCTTGACATTGCCCTTTTTCCCCTTGTTGAGATCTCAATTTAATTGCATTGTTTGTAAGTTACTAATTATCATTGATGCTGTTATTCTTATCATTGTTTCAGACTCTTGCTGAGGAGGAGCCAGAGAAGTACCAGTCTCACTTCAGTGAGTACATCAAGAAGGGGATTGAGGCTGATGACATGGAGGCTCTGTACAAGAAGGTTCATGCGGCCATCCGTTCTGATCCTTCCATAGCCAAGTCAACCAAGCAGCCACCAAAGGAGCACAAGAGGTATATATCATACTTGGCTAGCTCATGCCACATTTTAGGCATGTTGATGCATCCAACCCAAATCCATTTTTTTTGTGTTTCTGACCTGTCTTTTATTCTAGGTACAACCCGAAGAAGCTGACCTATGAGCAGAGGAAGGCAAGCCTCGTCCAAAGGCTCAACGCCCTCAACGCCTCTGGTGGTGCTGACGACGACGAGGAGGAGGATGACGAGTGAACTGTAGTCCCGTCGTATTAGTGCTATCTTATGCTGCTATCTGAACTAGTGCTGTGGCACTTATCGTTACCTGTAGTTCTGCAACAGGAATTTTTGTTTAAGCTTGTCGATGCGAACAAAGCTGTTTGTGTTAGTTTTGAGCTGGAGATCTGGATATTTTGCTCTTATCTTAATATTAAGGTGCTGCAGTTTGGACATCTTGTTCTCTTTGTTGTCCTCGTTTTCTAATTGCTATCCATGGTAATTGTTGTGATGTTTTATTCCAAATGTCTGGCGATTGTTTTATTTGTTTTTCAGCTAGTGTTCTACCTTTTTGTAATTAGTCGAAGATGTCTGCTTCTCCAAGTTTGGCAATGTTATCTTCTGTCTCTAGTTCAACAACTAGTTAATTATCTGTGGTAGTTTCATAACATGGAGCATGATTCTGAGGCACTGAATATGATAAGCTTTGGCTGGAATATAATTTTAGCTTTGTTTTTCCTGTTTCCTTTAGGTCGCTTTATGTGATATGTGAAAAGTACCTCCCGTTCCCTTTACCCCTTGCCGACACCCAATAAAGGTTACTGCTTGACGGGCAATCCCTGAATTTCAGCAAGAGCTTTTGTTTAAGGGTTTTACTGCAAACTGATTCCTTTTAGCCTGATAGATGTATTTCTGAAAGTCTATAGCTAGATTTCTGGGCCCTATGTAAGGTTTTGTTTTGCATGGTTTAGTAGTATTGATCTGTTTACACTTTGAGCTGCCTTTTGATTTGAGCACTTGTTGCTTTAGATTCCGTGGCTTGTCTAATGTCATATATTTGTGATTTGGAATTAGACCAATTAATCCAAGTACTCGTGAGAATTGACATATGTTTGATACCTGTGGATTTTATATTATTTTTTAAAATCTGAGTTGATAATTAATAAAATTAAATTTGAATTCGGCTCCTACTATGTTATTTTTTGCTGCTATCTAAATGTCTATTTTAGTTGAAATGTTGGGCTGAAATAATTAAAAACTTTAGATGGTGTTTAAGGTCCTGTTTGGTTCCATTTTAGTCCCGTCACATCGAACCTAAATATACTAATTAGAAGTATTAAATATAGGTTAATTAAAAAACACATTACATAAGTCGAGGCTAATCGATACGGATCTATTGAGTCCAATTAGACCATGATTAGACAATATAATGCTATAGTAATTATGTGATAATTATGCACTAATTATAGGTTAATTAGATTTGTTAGGTTCGTCTCGTGGGGTAGATATGACTTATGCAATTAGTTTTATAATTAATTTATATTTAATACTTCTAATTATCATATATTTGAGGAACTAAACTTTATGAATATTAAAAAAGAAACTCAAACCTTGACGAACATTCAACTTGGGAGTTCTATTTAACTACAACCGAAATATGCAGAGTAGATACTCCAAAAATTTCGATTGCAACTTAAGGCACTCGAGTCCAATTCATACAGAAGTTCCATTTTTCATTCGAAAATGAACACACAAGAAGTTCTATTCATCATGTGAAATGAACAAAGCTAGGATAACACCAGTGTTAGAAATTTTCTCAAATATGAGCTTAAACTTACACAACACTAAATATTTGTCTACATTGCATCACTCCATCTCCACCGCCACCGCAACGAGAACAAACACACATCCACATATTACAATTAAGTTCAACTCACGAGCAATATTCGGCACAAAAGAATCAGCACGTATGTGCTAAGCTTGCAAATATCTGTTCTCTTCAAGGTGCTTGACCATTGCTTTTGGTGAAGGGCATTCCCCATCCAACGACTTAATTACTATCTAAGACCCCACAAAGACAAATCAACTTTTTTAAAACAAATGGCTAATTTGCATTTACGTAAGGCGATAGAAAGTAAAGGTTTTGCAAGCTAAGCAATAATTGACACAATCTATACTGCTATACATGAAGCTATTTAGTGAGAAATCTTTTTGCTATTTCAGTATGGGCTGTACAACACAACTGGGAATATGTAGAACTGTGCAGAGGAAACTAGAGCACATGTACTGTTGTAAAAAAACTCGACCACAGGAGGACACTCCACCCGGACTTTGTTCTAAGAAGGTGCCATGCTTCGAACCCGGGTCGGAACGGAAGTTTCAACGACTTCCGAAGTTCAACGCTCTAACTGGTCCACAGTGAGAATCTGCAATGGTAACATACTCTATGAATTCCGCCTGAAGAGTATTGATCTTTCAAGTAATCAACTAACCGGAGAAATCCCCAAAGAAATAGGAGCTTTATCCGCAAGATTGTCGACAGATAGATAAGCAAATCCACCAGACATACTGGTGATAGATATAATGCAATAAACATCAATTTCACAGGATTATGCTTTCAACATAGACATAGTGTAACAGCATGTCTTACCAGACCATTGGCTGATGAGCAAATAGGGGTACAAGCAAAAATGAAATTTCATACACAGTTCAAAGAACAAGATAAGCTGAAGACATGCTTGCAGCCCAGAAAAAGACATCTCACGAGCATGTGAAAATAGCAGCATTGCAGATATGGTAAATTAATCCTTTTGCATGAATTAGGGCCACCGAGATATATGCAGTTAAGATCAATCAAAGTTTAGGTTCATCGAATAGTGGTTCTCAATTGGAACTATGCTGCCATCAAGTATTTATGAACAGTTTCATCATAAGTATATATGAACGATAACTGAAGAATATATCACTCACTGAAAACTGAAGACAGCATACAATGTTTTCTATCTTTGTAAACCGTGTAAACTGGAAAAAGTTCAGCACATTGACCGAAATAGTACATGTATATAATCAGCAATAGAATATGCCACTCGCTTCCTCTTGACCGGGGTATATGTGAATTGCCAACGTGTGACAACAGAAAGAGAGCATAACAGCAAGCAAGCAAAAAAGAAAGAAAACATACACAATTGTCGCATGGACGACTAGATTGTTACATAATTTGGATTTTATAGTACTTTCTGATATATTACATCGACTACATAGATGCTTCTAACCAGTGCCACATGAAAACAGTCTGTACTGACACCAACCATTCAACATTATAATTACTTGAACACACTAGACTGTGATTACAAATTCTTAAAAACAACATGCCATCTTCAATTCTATGCAACCACACCCAAGAAATCTACTGATCTATTAACAAATCGATCCCAAGGACTAGCAATAATGGTAACAACCTTGGCCAACAATATCTGGCGAAATGATCAACGAAGAATGGATCTTGGATGGCCTTAAAGTCAACAAGATCTACAAAAACTATGGATCAGGATAGAGAGTAGAAACCCTAGGCAATAGAAGAGAGAGAGAGGAGGTGAACTCAGGAGGAAGATGAGGTGGAGGCGCCGTGATGGATCCGAAGGAGGGACCCGGGATGTCAAGCGTAGGTGCCCTTAAATTTCGACACGACGCATCGGAGGGTTGGCGCTCGAACGAGGCGGCGAAACGGCGGCGAAGGGGCGACGCCTGGACGGCAACGAGCAGGGGTGTTTGCACGGCGAGGAGGAGCAGTGGCGGCGCGGTGGTGCTGTGCTTGCGACGGCTGCGAGGCTTGCTTCGCGAGCGACGAAGAGGGGGCGGCGGCGAGAGACGAAGAGGCACGGGGTGGCGGCGCCCGGACCCTCGAGGTCGGGAGGCGCTGCCCCGTGGAAAAGGCGAGGGAGGGGGTCGCCTCAACCGTGGATTGGGCTTCCAAATGACCATAGTTTTTGGCCCGGGCGTCCTTTCCGCGCGGGGGGCCTGCCCAGGGAAAAGCCCGGGAACCCGGCGGGGATTTGGACTTCCAAAGGAGCCCTAAATGTTGAATGCAAGGAGGTAAGGCTGATGTGACCATGAATCTGCGTCCCCCTCCAGTTACCGGTTTTTAAAGAAACAGAAAACTAGCCCAGTTACGGCCTGTAAGCCATCCGCCTCCAACTCCAATCCGCCAGGCCTGCATCGTCTCGACTCTCGACGCCCTCCGGTTCGAGAGACCGCGAGTCGTCGCGACTCCTCCGCAGCGGCGCCGCTCCTCGCTTCCTTGTTGAGCTCGCAGCCGCCGGCCGCCCTACCTGCTCTGTCTCCTCGCTCCTCGCTGGAAGCTGTCCGGCATGGTTCCTGCCCTCTCTCGCAGCCCAAGCCAGAAGCCGTCACCAGGAGGGAGACGCAGCTAGGGCTTCGGTCCAAAAAAAGCAGCCACTGTTGATTTGCCAACCCCGACCGCTGCGCCTCAACTTGCTTGCATCCGGCGATCCCATATGCACCATCATCCTCGTATCATTCTGTGGTGAGCTCGAGTTTCACCTCTCTTCTATTCTCTGATTCCTGAAATTCCTTCAATTTTTTCTGATTTGTGCCAAGCCCAAGTCCAGCACATTATGTCAGAATTGTTTGTATTGTAATTTATGTAAGTTTCGAACTTATTTTGTTGAATTCAATACGTTACCATACCTTTCGCAAGTTATTTGTGCTATGAATGTACATGGTTTTATAGTTAATTTATATTTATGTACCCAATTTTTGGTATGTTTTGTACTTGTATACCGTACTATATTCTAGATTTTACTGAATTGGATGTTGAAAATTTTAGCTAGGACTACTCTAGATTCAAATCTTGGTTCTGCCACTGCTCTGGGATTGATTCCTTCTGCAGGTAAGGAACCCTAACTTGTTAAGATGGATTTTTTCTTCCTAGGAGTAAGTGTTTTCTTGTAGCTGCTGTTAGCAATCAAACCTAAATCTCTCTACCTGTTAGTTAGTGAAGCACCTTCATGTCTCGAGCATCACACAAACACTGACCCTACGAGTTCCACCAATAGTTCATTGCTTACCAAATAATTTTCTCATTGTTACTTCAGATTCCAGGTGGAAAATTTCACTTTGAAGATGGTTCAACTCTTTTTGCATGCACCAGCAGAAGAAGGTGGTAGTGTTAATACAGTTGCTGTGGAGACGAGGAGATCTCTTCTCAACAATGTTGAATCCATAATCAAGTCAATTATCAAGTCAGCAAGCAGGTATGAAGCTCGGTTGTGGCTGTGCAGCACTGTCTCATCGGTCCATTCCCTCAATCGTCATGACCAGCGCGACCTGTTTCTCGATCTCTTAGAGATGAAGAATTCGAAGCGAGATGTTGCTGCCCTCTTGCTGCGAATGATTTTTGATAAGAAGCCCAAAATGGTCGGGTCTATTCTAGCAAAAAATGGCCATATACTGGAGGAGTTCTTCCGAGGTAATTTCACTAGGAATTTTGAAATATTTTTATCTGCTACTCTCATAGATCCGTTTTTCTTTCTTTTGATTGCTGCTCTCCACCAATTGCTATGTCCGAAAAAAATTGTTAAAAAGTCAGTGCAGAATATGTCCCTAGCTCATTAGTTGCATAGAAGTGGCTAAACTACATTGAACTTGTGCTTGTTCGAAGGAATATAGCATTGTTCCTCACTCTCAGATTTATTATATTTTGTAAATCACATGCTACCGTTTACCATACTTCAATGTCTCTGTCATGTAAATGGGAAAACATAATATTATCGAATTTAGTATCACACTTCCATGTACTAAAAGGAATTGAAATGGTGTTTCCGTTTCAACTACATATTCGTCTTTGAACCTATTTTTTAAATATATTTAGGTACAATCTACATCTCTGAATGTGGTGTAGTGCTGGAGCTTATTATGAAACTTCTTGCGGTTACTTATAGTAACTCCCAGCAAAATCAGTAGTGTCCTTTAATCCTTTTGTCCTGAACAAGCTTCACTCAATGGGAAGATGTGTGCCTCTTTGTCCTGGTCACTTAACTAGTCTCTTAGTCAAGTTAAGTAAATATAAGTGTGAATGTGTGATATTTTACCTCCTGTTGAACTGTTGCAATTTAGCAAGAGTTTGTTCAGATGCTAGTTGGAACTACTCATTGATTACATGCCCTCTCTTAATATCTGCAGGAAACCCGAAGCGGATATTGCAGTGGTTTGGTCATTTTGCTGTTAGTGGTGAATCCTCACATAAAAAGGGTGCCAAGGCACTTTCTCAGTTTGCATTTGTAAATCGTGACATGTGCTGGGAAGAACTTGAGTGGAAAGGAAAGCACGGGCAGTCTCCTGCTGTTGTTGCTACTAAGCCTCACTATTTTCGTGATCTCGATGTTCTCCAGACCGTGGAAAATTTCTTGGAGTATGTCCCTGACTTCTGGTCTTCGGAGGAGCTTGCTGATTCTATTAAAGATGGTGAAATACTGCAGATTGATGCAGCATATTTTGTGGATCAATTTTTGTACTTGATGTATGAGGACTCCAAAGATGCATGGCATGCAGTTGAAGAGTTTTTGATGGACGAGCAGTTTTCCTCTCTTTCCCAACATCTTCTTATTCATCTGGATGAACAAAGGCTTCTTGGTTTCTTAAAATCTTTAGGCAAGCTCCTCAGTCCTACTTTGCAATGCAAGGAATTGGCATTCCCATGTTGTTGGCTCGAGGTTCTTTTGTCAGGACATTGTAATCACCTATCTCTTGATCTTGTCTTACTGAACTGTGTCATTGCCAAGGGTAGACAACTTTGGCGGCTCATGAATGACGAAGAACAACAGGAAGAACATGGACAAATGGAAGAGCTTCTGAAGAGCTTAAATCATTTGACTGATGCTGATCATTTTGCTCTCATGAAGGAACTCACGGGGACAGAATTTCCTGATGCACTTAAATGGATAGGCATTCATTCCTGGGTATTTTTTTGTGATATGTCAAAAGAATGCAAATCAGGAGATTCTTGTGAATCTTTGTTCTTTGATAACAAAATAGAGTTTCGCAAGGCTGATGATTACTCATTGGTTCAAAATTATGGGTGCTCAATTTCACAAATGCCTGATACTGATGATGAGGATCATGCTGGAAGTAGTCATAAAAGGAGAAGGAAGAGTAGAAGAAAAAAACGGTGTAGATATGAGTCTGATGAGGACAAGCTTGATGAACTGCTTGAACTTGGATCAACCAATGGAAAGAACTGTATTAAATCACAACGTGGGCGGTGGTACGTTTCAACTGATGGTTTCTCTGCTTCTTGGGACATTGTATGTTACATCCTTTGCTGCTGAATATTATATCAATATAGTAATTGAATTACTTCTTTTAACTGTTATTTTGTACATTTATGGTTGCTACCGTGCTCCTGCAGGCGGACATACCAGATCACCTGTCTACTTATTATTTCACTAAATGGGTAAAGTGGTGGACTTGCTTTAGATGATTCTCATCACAGCATGGGTAGTATGGCAATCCTGCTACTTTTTCAGGCGACAACACATTATAGCATGAAGTTATATATTTCCTCTTCAAATCTGCAATATTTTGGTGATGAATTGTGATGGTAGGTGTTAATTCCCTGCGCCTTGATGTTACAATTCTGATGGTAGGTGTTAATTTCCTGCACCTTGATGTTACATACCATGAATTCATCTCCTATGCAGTGTTGTAGTTCTATTGTTATGCATACTGTAGCATTTGTAGGCTCGTGGTGGTTGTGCAGGGCCTTGCACAGTCATCTATTTCGCTGTCATGCTACAGCTATAACCAATGCATTTTCTATATTTACTTGCTTTAAAGTATGCTCTCGTTTGTCAATGGTTTTGCAGATTCATGCATTTTGGGATTGCGGAATGGTGCATGGGATCCAGTGCCAACTCTCTTTAGTTCGGATTGCTGTATTTACATCCATGGAAGATTTTTGTCTGCGTAGTATTAAATTGTCCAGGCATTTCCTTGAAATGCACTTGGAATTTGGAGTTTGCAGGTGGTTGCTGAGATTACAGATGTTGTAATTGTACTGTACAGTGATAGAGACTTTCCATAAGATTTCGACTAGTACACCTTTAAGAGCAACTCCAACTGCCTCTCCAAAATATTCTCTAAATATAGAGTTTTTTCTCATTTGTATAATATAGAAAAACATCTTTTTTTTGGATGGAAACCAACAATCTCTAAACTAGACTCTCTATTTAGGTGGACCCCACCTGTCAAGCTTATCTTCTTCTCCCCACAGCTCGCCGCCTGCCCCTGCCTCGCCCCACCGCCCGCGAGACCGGCATCCTCACTGGCCATCGCGCGCCTCTCCGTCGGGCCTCCCCATCGCTGCGCGCCGTGCAGCCTCCACGCCTCCGCGCTGTGCCTCCACACCGCCGTCCCCGAGCCACCTCGCTCACCTCGCCATGGCCTCCTCCCTCCTGTTCTCCTCTTCGCTCTCCGCCTTGTCCTCCCAGCGCGTCCCGCCATGGTCTCCTCCCTCCCCATCTCCTCCTCCGCATTTCGCGCCCCAACCTTCCCCAACTCCCCCATGTGCTCTCCTCCTCCATCGGCGGTGGCGGCGACGACCACGGCCACAATGACAACAACAACAACAACGGCGGCGGCGGGGATGGAGAAGGGGACGACGGCCACGGCCACGGCCACGACGATGCGCACGATGACAGCCGTGGGGAGGCGCTGTTCGTGCTCGCGTAGCTGGGGAGGAAGCTCGAGAGCCTGCCGTTCGATCTCGCCGCCGCCGTCAAGGGCGGCCGCGTCACGGCGGAGATCGTGCGCCGCTTCTACGAACTTGAGGCCTCCGCGTTCTCCCGATGGTTGTTCCAGTTCCGGGGATCCAGGGAGCGCCTCCTCGCCGACGACCTCTTCCTCACCAAGATCGGCATCGAGTGTGGTATCGACCTCGTCGCCAAGGTTTCTCCTCCGCGTTCGCGGCGAGGCCGTCGTCGATGCCGTTCAACATCTTCGGCAACACGCAGCAGCGGTCGGCCGAGGTGATCCGCGGCGCGGGGAGAAGCCTCTGGGGCGAGGGCGGGAAGGCGCAGGGAGCGCGGGAGGAGGGATTGGCGAGGCGGCCGCACTCGGTATCTTTGCCGAGCGGAGGGGATAGGATGGAGAGCGAGATCCCAAGCGGATGGATATAGCGAGGCTGTTGGATCGAGTTTTGTGCGACTTTTCCTTTTTTTACCGAATAAAATAGATATAGAGAGGCTGTTGGAGTTGCTCTAATACATGGATATGTGCTGAAATTATTACACGCTTACAGCTGTAACTGTATTCGGTTTTCCTGAGAATTTTGGCATTTTAAGGTTCTTCATTATCTTTAGTTCCTGGGAATTCAGGCATTTTCTCTGTTGGTGCGTATCATCGTAGACATCGCGGGCGTTGCGTTAAACCATTCCGTGACATGGTGCCGAGTTTATTCATATTGTCACTTGAAAATCCTACCTCACAATACAAATATGCAATTAATATGAAACCAATACGAATTGTTTAAACATTGTACATTGGCACCGTCCAGATAGAGAGTGTGTATATACATTGCTTCAAGGTTACATAAAGTGATAAAACCGATAAATTTCCAGACTGAAAAGGCCCCATCGATTTGAAAGACTACAGTTCTCCTTTTTTTCAAAGAAACAATTCTCCTTTCAAAGTGTACAAATGATCGAATATCCCATACATCAGTTTCCTTTCCTGGACCTGGTGCTCAGGCGTAGGCGAGCACCTTATGCTATCATGGGATGGCTCAGCCTCAACAATTGCCCCTTAGGCCGTATAAAGGGCTGCAGACGCCTCAAAGTCGTCGAACTGTGTCATGATCTCTCCAGTTGAATTGGCAAGTACTACAATCAGCCATGAGAAACAGGATTAACATAAACACCAACGCAGTATGAGCTGCAACTAAAGCAAGCTTTATAAGTTGTTTATTGAGCCAACTTACCAAGAGGAGCATATGTTGGCAGGGTGATGTACCGCGGGCAATGCTTTCTTCTTGATACACTTCCATTTGTCAAAGTAGTAGTAAGACAATCACGAGGCTGGAAACATAAATTGAGATGAGCATTGCCATGCAATGTGTCGTTTGATGTTTGGAAACAAATATATGCATCGAACTTGGTGAACAAAACTGTTCAGAGAAATATTCAAGAGTGAAATTTATGCAACACAAATTGACCAGAAGCTAGAAGAAAGCAGCTTGCAAGTTTGGACACAAGAAAACGTAACCAAACAGACAGGGCACAGAACACAGCTATTATGCAGACGATCATGTCCTCTGATTCGTGATTTATCAAGTTTTGTTTCCACAGGATCTAGAGTTCCATATCAGTTGTCGGGGATATATACATAGGATGCAACATCATTGAGAAACACTTCAAATTTCAGCTAATCAGACTCAGTCCTATAGGAACCATCTTTACAAATATGTGTTGATATTTCATAGCAACAAATCTAGGGGAAATGGGGAACTCACCTTCAATTCTTTGTCGAAGCATAATCTGAGTTCTTCAACTGAGCCCCTTTTGCAAATAATTTGTGGTGATCCCCCAAAAGCTTGTTTGATGCTATCGATGACATAGCTCAGTGGGTATTCCTCACCATTTGAAATCTGTATACCTCCACTGGACAGCATTTCCTGCAACCGCAATCCAAATTATAATAGAGAAAGGGCAGAGACCTGAGACACACTTGCAATAGAAGGTAAACTCAGAGATGGATATTCTGGTTTTAAGCACTCCTTTGTCATGCCATGGTGGTAATGTGAAGGTACTTTAGCCTATGAAAGAAACCAATGTTGTGGTAAGACTAATCTGCCAACGATCTGGGTACTAACCGTAACATTATATTTGAAGTAGAGGTCAATGGCAGTGTTGAAATATTGCAATTCATCCTGAATCACAGGGGCAGAGCATGTTCCATGCTTCTCTGAAAAATGAAATTTCATGTTAATAAGGTTAGCCAGTCATGCACTTCTCACAAGCCTCTGAGCCATCAGAGCACAACGACAGAGGCTACTTTGCAAACAAAAGTTTGTATCAAAAGGCCTAGAAAGGAACATTACCCCACTGAAGACAAGCAACAGACCAAACGAGCAGGAAATGCCACCACGCCAGACAAGATGCAAAGGAAACAACACAAATGTTGAGCTGAGGCATATTTTCAGAGTTCACTAGCACAAAAAACGAGCCAGTTCTGAATAGCAGACCTCGTGAGCCCAGAAGAGTCCTCTGCCGCTGAAGCAAGTGGAAGGAGAGGAGCAGTACAAGGACGGCCAGTACTTGTCAAGCGTCTCCTTCAGTGGCAGAATCTACAAGAGAGGATTGTGACCAGATTATCAATCAGCACGGCCACTGAGAGCTCCACACAGAATTTAAACGCTACAAGAGGATTAAGAGGAAGCTGCCGCGCCCTACAACCAATGGAGCACCTTGTCCATCTCGAACTCGGTGTGGCGGCAGCACGACGGCCAGGTCCCGTCGTCATAGTCCGGCCACAGACCATCTGCTCGAGCAAACAGTTGCGAAATTCACACCAAATCGACAACGAATTCATCTAAGAAAAGAAACCGAATCGAGCGGACGGAGGGAGCACTTACGGATCGTAAACCACTGGAGCGGCTCCGAGCTGCACGGAGAAAAAAAAATCGCGTCAGGTCCCCGCATCAACCGAAACGAAATACTATCAAAACTAATCTATGGGGGAGCGAGCTCTCGGCGGTTGGAGGAGAGGATGAGATGGCGGATCGGGAGGAGGAGGGCGGTGCACGTACCGGCAGCATCCGTTCTTGGCGCAGCAGTAGCGGGTGGAGGCGCAGATGGTGCCGGGCCACTGCAGGGAGAGGGCGAAGTAGTCGAACTCGCGCTGCGGCCAGCGGCCCAGGGGCTCGCGCGCGGAGACCAGGCCGGCGGCCACCAGCGCCCAGACCACCAGCGCGCACGCCGCCTTCCTCGCCGTCGCCGTCGCCATCGCCTCCTTCTCCTCTAGTCCTCTCTGGCACCGGCAGCGGTGGGATTGGGAAGGGGAGCGCCGGGAGCTCAGTCCAACAACTCTGCTTGGCGACGAGGCCAGATTGGGAGCGATCAATGGTGTGGGGTGCCGGGACACCCGTTTCACTGACAAGTGGGCCCGAGCCCCGCCAGGTCAGGGACAACTCCGGAATAAGTTACGGATAAACCCGTCATTGCTAAGAGTTAAATAATTAGAAAATTAACCGGTCTCGATGGGGTTTTATGGGAAGTTTTATGTCATCAACCGTGCTGACGTGACGTATGAGAAAGAAAGAACGGTTTCACGGTAAGTAAGAAGAGTTTTATCACTATGAAACTCTTCTGTTTGGTTCTTTAGTTTATTTTTCAGATAACCGTATAAAAGAAACTGTACGATAAAGCTGGACGATAGATGTACTATTGGAGGAGCCCTTATCGCGATCGTCTTGTGGAATCGGCTGAGGATAAGATCCCTGCGTGACAAGCAACGGGAGACGACCTAGCGGTAGCAGCACATGGGCTTGATACGGGATGGATATTCTTTGCCATCGAAGGGCATCTGCACCACTGGTAGCTGATACTAGCAAAGATCAACTACTTGTGATTGCGAGCAAGAAGATGCCGACGCCGACGCGTACTGTCATGAGTCCACGACCAGATGGAAATTAACACGCAAATGGCAGACTTCTCGTGGAGAAAACGTCTGGGACTCTGATACTGAAGAGCACTTAAGTATCTTTCTTTTTTTTGAACGAACAAGAGCACTTCAGATATTCATTCGCATCGCATTCCCAGATCCCAATGGCTAGCCATACGAGATCGTGAAGGAATTATACAGAAGCAAGCAGGGCTGGCGGTTTCTTTACACATTGTGGCGGCAGAACCTGAACTCTACAAACTCAGCCGTATGCGTGCAGCTCGCCATTGGCTTGGGCACTCATCCCCTCCGTAGCATTAGCCAGCACTGCAACCGCAACCGCAACGATCCGTCAGAGTCAGTACAAGTGCATCGAGACAGAAACGGTGTAAGCTTTGGGGGTGAAAAACTGAAAATTGTCTCCCCACGTAATTCAGCACTGAATTCAGGCAACGGGAGTAGCAGCAGTAACGGGCAAAGAACGAGGACTCACCAGATGGTTTGTACGACGGGAAAGTGACGTAACGAGGGCAGTAGCTTCTGCTGTTGGGTGCCTTATCGGTCTCGAGCGTGCAATCACGAGGCTGCCATTCAAGAGATGCAAGTGAGCATCAGTGGTGTTATTCATACGTCCACCTCAACACTTATGTTTAGGTTCCTCTTAGTTATGATGGTCCTTTGTTAATTATTGCTTAAGCTAAAGCCTAGTATACATTCCTGAATCCTGATCACAAGTTGAGCTCTACTCTTACTACTATATATCAACATAAATTTAACTTCCTGCTTCAACTGACTTGACTTGAACTCAGTGTATTGTATATTTTTATGTAAGGAACAGGCATTTCCCAGAAACATTGGCTAATTTTTGAACGGCAACCGTTCATGTACTAGCTCAGGAAAAAAAAAACAAGGAAAACAGTCTGTAATATAGCTATAACTGACAGAAACTACCTACCTGATAATCCTTGTGGAAGCAGAGCCTAAGTTCTTGAACTGAGCCATTCTTACAAACAAGTGATGGCATTGCCCCAAATGCGTACTCAATGACAGCAACAATATGCCCAACGGCGTATTTTCTGCCGCTTGCAGGCCGGATATGTGCTTTTCTCAGGGCTTTCTGCGAGACAACAGCAAGAACTATAGTAAAACAGCAATCTTAACATATGTTCTGTGCAAAGAACATGGCATGCTGAGATGAGGGATGGCCAACCGTAACGTTGTATTTGCTGTAGAGATAAAGTGCTGTGGAGAAGTAGTCATATTCATCATGTATTTCAGGATAAGCACAAGTTCCATGAGTTTCTGCCAATGCAAAGAAAAGAGAGTAGAACGTTAGAGACAGACATCATCTGAGACACAACGAAACATAACCAGACTCTTCACTATTACACCACATCATCTGCCACACAGCGAAACAAAACCAGCTACTTAATGAATTGAATGCAACAGTTTTTGGGCCAACAACTTCAGAAATGGCATACCCCACTGAGGAGGATCCGGCAAAGGGCAAACCATCAGCACATGCACACAAACAAAAGAAAACCTTGGTCAGTACTCAGTAGTCAGCACATGAATTCTTCCTTGTAATCAAATCTCAAAATAAAAAAAAAATCACCTCATGCACCCAAAAGGGCCCCTTTCCACCAAAGCAGGTTGAAGAAGAGCCGCAGTATAAAGATGGCCAGTACTTCTCTAGGATCGGCATCAACATTAAGATCTGTGACAAAGCAATCAAGCACACTGACATGACAAATTTGCAGTAGTTCAGATATTTTGTTCTGGAAAGGGTTTGCAAAGCCGGCACCTTATTGATGTTAAATCTGGTGGGTCTGCAGCATGATGGCCATCCCCCATAGTTGTACTGTGGCCAGAGGCCATCTGTTCAAACAAAATAATGATGATGAAATGGCTATCGGAATTTTTTGGATGCAATTGTCTTAGCCTAAATATTACTTTGGTGCCGATGTGCAACCGCAATGCATACACATGCTTTACAGTTGCCATGGAAGCTATCACTATCACAGTGCATTTCAGTGTCAAAAAGTTCAGCAGCAGTTCATGTCTGATGGGAACCAAATCAACCAATGGCTGATCGAAACAACAAATCAGGAAGCTAAACAATTTGGAGGACGTTTACTGTTCCTTCTGAGAGATTCTAAACGTCGACTGCTTCAAGTCAACAACCTAGCGAATAATTGCCGTGTGCATTTATCTAGCCCTTTTCTTACTATGTTTCGTTCAAAATATAGGAGATATATATATTTTTTCAGTCCTGACTCAAGACCGACATTAATTGAAAAGTTTGAAAAATTATCTATAATTCACATGTCTGAATCAAATCAGTTGATACAGGAATCTAAACATTACTGTTATTCTCTTCAGCATCAAAGTGCCATAAGAAATTCACAAGGTATATGTGCAGAATCCAGATGAGAAAAAAAAATGCAAGTGATTCGCGTGGACTTACGAATCGTGAACCATTTGAGAGGCTTCGATCTGCAGAAAATGTCAAGGAAAAACCAAATGAGCTCGCTTAATCGAGTTCCAGCGGCGACAATTCGAAGATAGAGATCAAGCGAAATGGTACCGGCAGCAGCCATTTGTGTCGCAGCAGTTGCTGGTCTGCCGGCAGATGGTGCCCGGCCACTGCAGCGCCAGCACGTAGTAGTCGAACCCAACCCACCGCCGCTTCCTGCTACCACCCGCCGCCGACGACGACGACGACGCCGAGGCGGACGGCGCCAGCAGCGCGCCGGGAAGCAGCACGGCGAGGCAGAGGAGCGAGAGCGGGAGGCGCTTCCTCCTCCCGCGCCGGTGCCTCCGCGTCTCCATCACCCCGCGCCCGCCGTCGCTCCCCGGATGGATTGGAACCTCGTGGCGCGCGTCTGGATCTGCCTAAGTACTACAACAAATCCATCAACTGCTGCAAGATCGCGACTTGGAAATTGGAATGGTGGGGATGGATGGAGTAGCTTGGAGAACATGCCAGATATCAGCAGCGAGATTATGGACGATTAATTTAATATAACCTCGCATCGGTTAAACCCTCCGTTGGAAGATTAGCTTTTGCTTGCAGATCGATGGCTTGCTGTGCTCGTGAAGCATACACACACTAGGACGGCTACGAGCACTCATCTTTTGGGTTTCCCTTTCCTTCTGCTTCCTCCTATGGACGATGCAAAATTGCAAATGTTGGAACTGCATTACTTGCATAGCCAAGTTATACCATACCAGTGGCAGCAAGCTACGAACATCAACTGAATTGTTGTTCTTTTCATCTACGAGAATAAACCAGTAGCTACTACTAGTAAATCTGAACTAAAAATGATTTGCAGAGAACAATAAATAAAAGACATGTACAAAAGGGAAAAGCTAATAAAAAAAGTTCCTGGCGTCTGCCTTTGAGGCCCAATATAAGAAGAACGAGAGCGAATGGTGGATTAGAGGCCCAATTGAGAAAGAAATGGCCCAGTGAGGTTTTGTTTGACAGAGGTTAATTCCCTACTTGGATCTGTGTACTGCCCGTAGAGAGAATCCTACGGTAGCACACTATGCACGTCTGCAATGTATGTGATCGACCTTGTCCTATATAGAACACCTTAATCGGGTTCAAATCGTTACTTTCTCTGTTTTAAATTATAGTTCGTTTGACTTTTTTTAGTCTAAGTTTGACCGCTCGTCTTATTCAAAATTTTGTGCAAATTATCATATTTTTTATGATGACTTGTTTTATTAATAAAAAATCTTTAAAAATATCTTAAATTTGACTCTATTACATAAATAATTTTTTATAAGACGAGCGGTTAAAATTATGATAAAAAATCAAACGAACTATTACCACCGTTCTAAATTATAGGTCGTTTAACTTTTTAATTATAAGTTTGACCGCTTGTCTTATTAAAAATTTATGTAAATATAATCAAATTTAAGTTATTTTTGAAGAATATTTATTAATAAAGTAAAGCGTCATAAAAATATGATAATTTATATAAAACTTTAATAAAACGAACGGTCAAATTTATGGTAGAAAAAGTCAAACGACGTATAATTTAGAATGGAGGGAGTATAATTTAGAACGGAGATAATACAGTTTACAGTTTACAGGAACTATTGCTTTCGGAGGGGAGGGGAGGGGAGGGCGGACTAGAGAATGAGAGATTGTGTAAACTTTTTATTCCATGGTCGCTAGAAGTAGTTTTTTATTTCGATACTTGAACCTTCTCTCCTGGCAAACATCGGTTGCCGCCCACGCTGATCGGTCAACGGTGGTGAATGGTCAACGGTGATAGGAGAGCTGCCCCGGGTGGAAAAGGTTGAATTCGCAGGCTGCTCGTAGCTTTGCTGCAACGTCTTTTTTTGGCGGCCGAAGCCGTTTCCTTTTGGTTGATGTCGTCGGCCGTCACCAAACACATTTGGCCGACCCATACTTGCCGCTTGCTACCATTGGATCGGAGCAGCTGTCCTGATCGTGACACTGACGCTGTAGCTCTAGCAGATTGAAAGTATTGAATATAGATTAATTAAAAAACTCATTACATAAACAAGAACTAATTTAAGATATGAATATATTATATCTAATTAGTTCATAATTAAACAATATAATGCTACAGTAATTATGTGATAATTATATACTACTTGTAACTTAATTAGACCTGTTAGATTCGTTTTCAAAATAGACACTTAGAGCATCTCCAAAAGACTAGCCAAATCATTTTCTAAAGTTAAATTTAGCTATTGTTAGAGAAAAAACAACAGACTCTGTAAATGACCCTCCAAATTTAGCGGCTCTCCATCTCACCTCATTCGCTAGCTACTTTTAGCTAGCCTACCTCACTAGTCATCTTTACCGAATCTGTTGGATTACCTCCATTGAATTAGATGACTTTCTATTTTTAAAAAGGCTATAATCTCCATAATTAGCTAATACAATACAAAGTCTTTTGAAGATGTTCTTATGTAATTAATTTTATAATTAATTTATATTTGTCTGGCTTATCAGCAGCCAGCCAGCAGTATTTTTCTCTCTACACAGATCAGCATCAGCCACCCGCCAGCCAGCAGTATTTTTCTCTTATCACGAGTACCCGCCACCTGCCACCCGTCAGCCGAACGGGGCCATGAACTTTAGCACCAATCCAAACGCCGGCCAACGCTACGCCGCGCGCCGCAGGCCAGCAACCCAGAGCACCCATCTCCCATGGACGACGCCTCCACGACGACGGCGTGGGCCGTCGCCGTGCTCGCCGTGCTGGCGCTCTGCTCGTACCTGGCCAACGCGGCGGCGCGCCGCCGCCGCGGGCCGAGGCGGCGGTACCCGCCCGTGGCAGGCACGGTTTTCCACAAGCTCTACCACTTCCGGCGCCTCCACGACTACCTCGCCGGCCTGTCCCGCCGCCGCAGCACCTTCCGCCTGCTCGCGCCCGGCCGACGGCGGCTGGTCTACACCTGCGACCCGGCGGTGGTGGAGCACATCCTCCGAGCAAACTTCGCCAACTACGGCAAGGGTGACTTCAACCACGGCAACACAGGGGACCTCCTCGGCGACGGCATCTTCGCCGTCGACGGCGACAGGTGGCGGCGGCAACGCGCGATCGCCGCCCACGAGTTCTCCACGAGGGCCGTCCGCGAGTTCAGCGGCGCTGTCTTCAGGGACAACGCCGCCAAGCTCGCCGCCGTCGTCTCCGCCAGCGCCGCCTCGGAGCAGCCCATGGAGTTCCAGGGCCTGCTGCAGAAAGCGGCAATGGATTCCATCTTCGCCGTGACCTTCGGCTCGGACCTGAACACGCTGGGCGGCGGCGGCGGCGACGACGAGGCGAGCCGGTTCGCGGCGGCGGTGGACGACGCGAGCGAGTACACCCTGCTGCGCTACGTGAACCCGTTCTGGAAGGCGATGAGGCTGCTCAACGTCGGGCCCGAGGCGGCGCTCCGGGAGCGTGTCAAGGTCATCGACGAGTTCGTGTACCCCCGCATCCGCGCCCGGTCCGAGGAGCTCAGGGCGGCGGCGCCGCCGCAGAAGAGGCAGGACATGCTGTCCAGGTTCATGGAGGCAGCCAGCTCTAATACCGCCGATGGCGGTGGCTCTGCGGGGACGACGACGACGGTGGACTACAAGTACCTGAGGGACATCGTGCTGAACATTTTGATCGCCGGCAAGGACACCACCGTGGAGGCGCTCGCGTGGTTCTTCTACGTGGCGTGCAAGCACCCGCGCGTGCAGGAGAGGGTTTACCAGGAGGCCGGAGAGGCCACGGGCCACGCCGGCGAGGCCATGTCCGTGGAGGAGTTCGCGGGGAGGCTCACCGACGAGGCGCTGGGCAGGATGCACTACCTGCACGCCGCCCTGACGGAGACGCTCCGGCTCTACCCTTCCCTTCCCCTGGTGAGCATACATAGCAAGCCACTGCTAATTACTAGCTCGTGTGATCATCAGATGATTCCTAGCGTAAAAGTGGATAGATAGATCGACTGGAGTATATCTGATTTTGATGCGGATTCGTCAGAACAACAAGGAGTGCTTCAATGATGATGTTCTGCCGAACGGGTTCAGTGTCAGCAAGGGCGACATCGTGTTCTACGTGCCTTACGCCATGGGCCGGATGGAGTACCTGTGGGGCAGAGACGCCGAGGAGTTCCGCCCGGAGCGCTGGCTCGACGACAACGCCGGCGAGTTTCAGCAGGAAAGCCCGTTCAAGTTCACAGCTTTTCAGGTAATTAACCATATCTCACGCCGTCTTTACCGACATAAACATGCAGCGGCGATCGAGATGCCCTGATCGACGCCTGTTCGATCGAATTGCAGGCCGGTCCGAGGATATGCTTGGGGAAGGAGTTCGCGTACAGGCAGATGAAGGTGCTGGCGGCCGTGCTGCTCCGTTTCTTCGTGTTCAGGCTGCGGGACGAAGGGGCAAGCGTCAGCTACAGGGCCACGATTACTCTCCTCATTGAACACGGCCTCCATCTGACGGCAACGCCGAGACCTGGGGCAGCATCGTGATGTCTGTATATGCTTCTGTACTTGTAAAAAACGACTGATGTGCGCCCGTGTCATCGCATCTAACTAGAGCACGGTCAGCGTCACTGGCTGCGCCACCGAGTTACAGAGCTCCTAAACTTCTGCAATTTTGCTCTTTTATATATTTTTAAACATAGATTTGTATATATTTACTATTGTCTTTGTTCTAAATTACTATTTTTTACTCATAACATTTAACCATTTGTTTTATTAAAAAAATATACAACTATCATTCCTAGACATAGTGTATACCGAGGATCTTTCATTTATCTTACTTTGGATGTGAAATCGCTGTCGTTGACCCACGGTCGTTCCTAGGCGTAGTGTACGCTAAGAATATCTTATTTGTCGTGCTTCTCATCGGATGCGGAATCGGAAGTTTTCATGTCTTTCACACGCCTTCACTAATAAAGTCTTCTTTATCCCTAACAACGCAGAGACACATTTGCTGTTCGTTAACTCAAACCACAAGATCTCTTAAAGTTTTATGGGAATGACCCGCTACCCTATTCCTACACCCACCCAATAAAATGACCAATGCTCATGCAAGTTGTAACTTCTGAACATGGAATGACCTCAATATATAAAAACAAGGGACCAACTGTGTATTTATATAGGCCTTAAGGACCGACTACGATCACATCCGGAATGCCTAGGCCTTAAGGTCTTAAGGACTATGATTACATCCAGAATGCAGCGTGAGAAAATAGTATGGTATTCTTGGTCAGGGTATAGGACCTGGTGGTGCGGTGAATCTAGTTGTTAGCTCTCTCTTATCGTCATATTTGAGGCCAAACAAGGTGACATGCAGCACAGCATCGAGAACATCCTTGCCACGCAGAACGTTCTCGACGAGGCTGAATCTGCTGTCACCCATGTAGGTAAGAGTGGCACTCAGATACTGACCAGCGGGAGACTTCTCCTCGTCACAGCGGCGGAACAACTTCTCCTTGAGGATCCTGCACTCCGGGTGCCCCGTCGTCGCCATGGCGCTGCGTGAGGCTACTGGGCAGCAGCACACGTACCCGTCCTCCTCGTGATGGAGGCCAACCCATCCGTCCAGCTCGCCGTCGTAGAACTGTAGAAGGCTTGACAGCGTCCACTTCCCAAGGTTCCGCCACACACCATTGCTGGTGTCGAACGAGTGGGTACGCCGGTCAGTGGACATGAACATGGTGTGCCCGTCCGGATGCAACGCGTACGAGGTGATCATCTCGTTTCCGGCGAATGGGGGCGGCGTCGGCGCCGTACTCCAGCACCAAGCCATGGTTGGATCCCATGGCCCCCGCTGATCGGTGGTGCGGTCCCACGACAAGACCTGCAAAGAGCAAGACACATCGAGCTCATCGCACACACATGCTAAGGCATACAGCACTATCCAAAACCCCGTATTTATCGAGTGTATTTCATCGGACACTCAGCAAAGACAATATTTGCCGAGTTTCTGAAGACACACGCTCAGCTTATGGATGTTTATTTTGGAATTATCTACCTGTGATGCTTATTATCATGTATATCAACTGCCTGTGATCTTTGTTTGACGTGGTCATTTATACGTGATCGGACAATAAAAATAGAGGTAGAATTATCGCTTTGATGTAACACTCGACAAACAGGTTGTTTCTGTCAGTTTTAAACAAGCCTTTGCCGAGTGTTAAATGTTTGCCGAGTGTATTGGACACTCGACAAACGTGGATCCTTTGTCGAGTGCTAAGACCAAAACACTCGGCAAACCCCGTGTCTTTACCGAGTGTTTGGTCAAAGAAACCAGGCAGTGGCGCCGGAGTACGTGCAGAATCCTAGTATTCGATGATGAGACGAGGAAAAAAAATCGATTAAATTCCAGTCGATTCGGCTTACAAACGAATTGGGCCAACGAACAACCCAAGACGTCTCTCCCAATTGGGCCAACGAACCAATCCGCTGGCCCAAGTCTGAAACGCCTTCATGCCACCAGCCCACCACCGAGCGAGCAGGGGGCTCACGCGCGGATGCCGTTCTTCTGATCTCTGCTTCCGCCGCCGCCGCCGCCGCCGCCTCTTCCGTTCACGACCTCGCTTAACATGGCTGCGCCGCCGCTGGCGTTCACCGGTAACCTGAAGGTGAGCTCATCTTCGTCCTCTCTTCCTCCCTCATGGCACTCTAATTTCAAGCGTTAAAGGCTTCCTCACGCCTCACGCGCACACATTTCGCCCTCACCCATCGCTAAAAGCCGATGCCGGATTCGTGCTTGAAGCCGGCGGTGGCATAGCCGCGGCGTATGCCACCTTCTGGGCTTTATTGGGTCGCGGAAGGTTTGGAGCTGGGACTCGAGGGTTTCCTTGGCACATCTTGAGAGAGTACGGCGGGTACCAGAACGAGGCTTGTGCGATTCGTCTTGGGACGCTAGACCGGGAAGGCTGATTCCCATGAGTGTTTGGCACAGGGGTCTGATTGTTGCGGGGACGTTCTCTGTGAATCATGGATTAGCTTCGACACTAAATCATCCGGATTTTGATCTGCATGCTTTTATGTGGACTGAATCGAATATAGATTAGCTTTTGATACAAGCTACCCATTGAGACCTCTATGTGTTAGACCTTTTTAAACCATTGTATGCTGGGTTGTGAAGTTTTGGACTTGTTACTTGTGTTGATAAGCTGCGGGGTTCACCAGGAGATGTGTTGACGGCACTGGTTAGATTTATGGATACTAAGCTGCTTTTGCTCGGCATTTTGCTATTGTAACTTGTAATTGTAAGTGCGCTTATCCCGCCAGACGAGATTCTGCGTTTTTGAACCATGAAAGGCTTGGCTTCCATTTGGGTACTGAATTTGTAGACCATATTAATAATGCACAGGCTGATGGCACCTCTTTGAGGTCAATTTGGTATTGTGCAAACAAATTGCATATAATTGTTAATGAAGGTGTGGTTATGTAGGTTCATGTGTCATTGAGTGAAAGAAGCTGCATTTATGTTTCTTCCATTCACCTGTTAAAAGTGAAGAATTATGCAAATATGATCCCCAAATAACTTTGCAGTACAAATCTGGTTCCACCTTCACCATGTATTTTTAGTTTCCTTACTCTGAAACTACCTTAATGTAGTGTCTTAAGTTCTTAACCTATACTAGCAAAACGTCAAATACTGTAAGTGACTGATGCTTCCTTTTTGAACCGTGCAGAAAGCACTTGCAGGTTTAAGGAGAATCAATTTAGATGGGCTGCGTTGGCGTGTATTTGATGCAAAGGGCCAGGTTCGGATTCTTTCACTTGTTTCAGCTGCAAGGAACTCATTGGAAACGGTTACGTGGTAAGTTGCTTTATTACTGTGATAGGTGCTTGGACGGTTGGCATCCCAAATAGCTGTTGTGCTACAAGGCAAGGATAAACCAACTTATGCACCACATGTGGAAAATGGAGACATGTGCATTGTACTTAATGCCAAGGATATCAGTGTTACAGGAAGAAAGATGACTGATAAGATTTACTACTGGCACACAGGGTTAGTAAGTTCCATAAAAATTTGTCCAATACATCATATTTGAGATACTATTAAGTCTTTCTTGTTATGTGCTTTCCTTGCCAAACAGGTATATTGGCCATCTGAAGGAAAGAAGGCTCAAGGACCAGATGGAGAAAGATCCAACCGAGGTGATCCGCAAAGCTGTCCTGCGTATGCTTCCCCGCAACAGATTGCGCGATGTAAGTGAAACTTAGTTCCCCTTTTGTCCTGTAATCAGTGATAAGACATGCACTCATTTGTTTCTCTGAGTAGTTACTTTGCTGTTGGTATTCCTAGCATTATTTGCTGTTGTTTAACGTCGTAATGATTACTTTTATCTTGTGTTGGTTAACAATTAGGCCCCCTTAACTATTATTGTTATTACTGTTACTATTACTATTACTCTCTTTTTATGCCCCCGAGACACTTTGTTTCACCTCTAAGAGGTGTAGCCTACCTTTGCGTGCTTGGAGTGGACTACTGTTGTATTAAGCCACGAGATTGCAGTCTGTATCTTTCTTGAATCATCGGGAGGGAGGCCCCTGCATGGTTGAAGCTAGATCTGTGGTTGTAACTAGTGGTACATAAAATATTGTGATTAACTGGATCTGTTACAATTGGCTGAAATTTCATACGAAGTTGTGATGTTGTATACTGTGGTATATCTCGTAACCAGTGGCTGAAATTTTTAAGAAAATGCTATTGTTGTTGTCACACAAGTGGTTGTTTTTTTTTCATGTTGTCACAAGTGGCTGAAATTTCGGAAATTGCTATAATATTGTGATTAATGATTTTGAGAAATTTTTAATGTTGTTGTAACCAGTGGCAAATAAAACATTGTGGTTAACTTCATTTTTTCTTGCTGCTGTTACAAGTGGCTGAATATGAAGTTGTAATGTTGTGTACTGATGACCTGTATATTTCGTAACATAGTAACTTAGAAATCTGACTCTTTCTTGTCATGCTGGTGTAACCAGTGCCTGTTGTGGTATTTGATATTTAACATACATTGTTCTGATCCTTCAGGACAGGGATCGCAAGCTGAGGATATTTTCTGGAAATGAGCATCCATTCCATGACCGCCCTCTCGAACATTTTGTGATGCTGCCCCGGCAAGTACGCGAGATGCGCCCTCGTGCAAGGCGTGCATTGATAAGGGCCCAGAAAAAAGAGCAAGCAAACAAAGCCAAGGAGGAAGAAGATGCTAAGAATGCCAAAGCTGAGGTCACTGCATAGGCACATTCAGATGTGTTCTCGCATGCTGCTGATCTACCGGATGATGTCTTGGGAGTATCTTTGTTACTTTGACTAGCCTGTCGAGCTGAATAGGCACTAGAACCGTGGGAACGTGAAAAACACATTCTGAATATCTTTTGTATTTTATTACAACATATAACTCAAAACTTGCCCGCTCTCAGTTTCTTTATTTGAGTGAATAAGACCCTCTTCTGATATGTTCAACTTCTGGTATGAGAATTCCAAAGTCCGATTGAATGCACCATGCAGTAAACTTTACTTGCATGAGCGAAATATTGAGAGAGTATACCATGTTGGCATGCTGTAAGGTTTGAATTTGCACTGACATTCATACCCTGAGTGAGGCAGATGAGATGAGTTAACAAACAGATTGATTTTATTTGAGAATTACACAGTACAATGCAGATGCTCACAACATGCACGCACACTCACCCCTATGAATATATGTATGTAAACCCTATCCTATGAGCATCTCCGAAGCACTGAGGACCCGACGGATATGGAGATTCCCGAAGTCACCATTGATGCCTCGTTGTCGACGGGAACACCGCTTACCACTTAACGCATAACGTCGGTAAATCTTGAGAAAATTTCAGAAAAAGGTGCGAGCATCAGGATTTGAAACCTGGTGGGTAGCGTCCCACTGATTGATGACCTACCTTTTTTTTCACTCAAACTGAAAAACTTGTACTCAGAGTGCAGAGCAATCAAAATTACATACAGCAGAAACAAGCTTTCGGCCCATTAATACGTTACCAGGGCCCAACAAGAAAAGTGTCAGGCCCCAGCCCAAAAGCCCTTAAACCCTAGAAAGAAACCTCCTCAGTCCTCCACGCCAGCTCCTCCACGCAAACACAAGGATCACAGAATTCCTCGCCGCCTGCGCCGCCGCCGAGGACGACGGCGACGATGTGGCGTTCGCGAGCTCGTGCTCTGCTCCTCCTCCGCTCCTCCATTCCCAGATCGCCGCCGCCGCAGCCGCCACCACATCCCACTCGAACCCTGACCGCTGCCCCACCTGCGCGCCTTCTCTCCCGCTTCCTCTCCTCTTCTCCGGATCCCATTCCCGACGCCACTTGCTCCTCCTCGGATGCCTTCCCCGACGCCACTTCCGCCTCTCCGACCGCCGCTGCCCCAGGTGATACCACCGAGGCCGGGGAAGACAGCTTGAGCTCGATGTGGGAGGAGGCTGGGGACGCCGACGACATCTTCGCCTCCCCCGGCAGCGCTGACGCCGTAGCCGACGAGGAGGAGGTCGCCCGTGTCCGCGCCGTCGTGGAGTCCACTCCCGAGGACAAGATCGCCTCCACCCTCGCCGACATGGTTGTGGACTTCAACGAGCCGCTCCTCGCCGCAGTCCTCCTTGCTGCCGAGCAATGTTCATGTAAGAAGCTGATTTCCCTGTTCAATTATGCCGCGAAGAACAACCCAGAGGCCAAGAGCCTCTCGAATCTTGAGATCCTCGTGGGCAAGGTTGCTGATTCTGATGAGATTGGCAAGATGGACGCGTACTTGCTTTGGGATTCGATTAAGGAAATGAGCTCTTTACCAGGATCAGTGAGCACACCGTTGTTGAATGAAATGATTGCGATATTTTGGAAGCTTGAGAAGTCCAAGGCAGCTCTGGAGGTGTTTGCAAAGTTCGATGAGTTCGGTTGTACTCCGGACAGTAACAGCTATTATCTGGTGATTGAAGCGGCACGGAAGAAGTCCATGTTCCGCTCTGTTTGTGAAATTTGTGAGAAGATGATTGGCTCTGGCTGCTTCCCTAGCAGTGAGAAGGTCGGCAGGATATTGACTTTCCTATGCGAGGGGAAGAAGGTGAAGGCGGCACATTCATTGTACCTAGAAGCGAAGGAGAAGAAGATTCAGATCCCAAAATCAGCCTTGGATTTCCTTGTTAGTGCTTCGGCGAGGAATGATGAGACCATCAGTACTGCTCTGGAACTGCTGGAAGAGTACCAAGGGGAGTCGCTTAAGCATGCAGGGAAGTCCTTTGCGACCGTTGTACATGCTTTGTGTAGGACAAACAAACTAGAGGATGCAAATAATTTGTTGGCGAGGATGGTGCAGCTTGAAGAGTACCAAGGGGAGTCTCTTAAGAATGCAGGCAATACATTTGCCACAGTTATATACGGTTTGTGTAGGAAAAAGAAACTGGATGATGCAAAGGCATTGTTGATGAGGATGGTAGATCTTGGCCCAGCTCCTGGTAAAGCGGTGTTTAATTTTGTCATCACAGCATTGTCGAAACAGGGAGAAATGGAGGATGCAAAAGGTTTGATGAGGGTGATGGAGAGCCAAGGGGTCAGTCCTGATATATATACTTACAGTGTGCTCATGAGTGGCTACATGAAAGGAGGCATGATTGATGAAGCACATACTCTCCTTCGTGAAGCTAAGAAGATTCATCCAAAACTAAACAGGGTTTGCTATCACATTCTTATCCGTGGCTACTGCAAGATGGAGGAGTTTGAGAAGGCCATTGAATGCCTAAAGGAGATGAGAAAAGATGGGTTGCAGCCAAATCTAGATGAGTATGACAAACTGATTCAGTCATTGTGTCTCAAGGCTACAGACTGGAGAAGAGCCGAGAAACTCCTGGAGGAAATGGAGGATAGTGGTTTGTGCCTTAAGGGTATCAGTCGCAGCCTCATAGCTGCAGTCAAAGAGTTGGAAGAGGAGGAAATGCAGCCAAAGGCAAGCCAGGAAGCATAGTTTCTCTAGGTTACACTTGGGGCGATACGGCTGCTAATTAATTTTTGGGCAGCTCTTCCTTTTCTGAGTTTTGCATGTCTGGTGAGCTCGCAAGAAACATCATCTTTTGTACTTGAGTCTGTCTGTTGTTATTTACTACAATAATTTTGCATTTATTTAAATGCTAGATTGACAAGGAAGAGTATCTAGTTTTGGTCTAAGGTTGCTGCTCATTTTCTGTGTGAGGATGAGGATCTCCATATGTCATGCTACATTTAGAGAATTTCTTCTCCGCACTATTATTTGAAAACATGAACGGATTTTCCCTGCCAGTGGAATACAACTCAGCAAAGTTTTCTTCATATTTTTGTGATTTAGGACGACATTCATTAATTGTTTAGTACACTTAAATGCCACCTTTAATGTTATCTCTTGGGGCTTTTCAGTTGCATCATCTTCATTAAAATTCAATTGCATGGCTTAAAATTGTTGTTCATCTGATGGTTCTTTTAGATAATTTAGTTCAGCGTGTTGTTGCACTTCTGTTGGTATATCATGAACACGGATCTCTGTTGCCTACCAGTTCTGTTTTCTATAGAGTTTGTGCCTTGAGCTCAACTGCTCAAACAAGTAGGACTACTAGTTGCTTGCTATTGGTCCTTGATTCACTTGTGAAAGGTTTTAGTTGTGCATTGCATTAGAATTTAGGTGACTTATCTGCCAGTGGTATTGTCTGTCAATTCAGTGCCTTATATGGTGTTGTGCATACACAGAAATTGTTACTTCCCTGGTAGTATTGCTCTGAAAATCTCACATGCATGTTTATGAAAAAGGTAATTGCATGGTATAAAGGATTTAAAAAAAAATTCGGATTACTGCATCGTATAAGCTACACCTGTGGTTAAGCATAGCTGTTGTTCTGGCATTGTTTGATTCCTCTATGAATGGCAGTTGCTTTTATTATTCATTTTTGCGTTTCATGAATGAATTAATTATTGCAGATTACAGATTGGCTTCTTATCCTTACGGTCCTACCTGCTACATCTCATTAACATACTTTTGTATTCCAGTCATATGTCACTACACATTATCTATTGGTTTGTTGCCACGCTGTGATAGGATTTTTTTCTGGTTTCTAGGGAGTCAATATGATAGGGGCAGCAGCCATTATGTGTTTGAGCTTGAATCAGCATAAGTCAAGCGAACAGCCTCTATGTGTTTGAGCTTGATTCATTTGTGCATGGTCAATTTTGCACAAAGTGAGAGCCTGGCAACGTTTTTGTTTGGTTGTGACTTTTTTTTATGAGAGTACTGAAATGAAACAAAACATGACAAATCCTTTGATTTATCTCTCTTTTATTTGTATTTGCAATCCACACAATTTTTTTTCTGCAAGATCTGTCATCATTAAGTCCGATAATTGTTACTTGTTTTCTTTGACAGTTTAAATTTTGTCGATTGCAGCTATGGCACTAGTGTTTTTTGTCTGGTCCGCTGTCATTGATGTCAGTTTTCAGCAGATCACCGTTTGGCTGCGTGATCCACGCTGATAATTTTGAATTCGCTTGTCACAGTCCAATTTCACAGATGGCATAACATGCCTTTTTTAAGAACTATCTGGTAAGTCAATCCTTGTCAGTACCCTATCGAAGAACTGTTGAATGCATAATTGAGCACTGACTTTGTGTGTTCGGCTGCTGTTCTTTGGTCTTGAAAAGAAAATAATCTGTCGATGCTGTTGCTGTCGTCTGATATGTCTAAGCAGCCAAACTGGTGGAAGCGAGCACAGGGTCACAGAATGTGATAACGTATTCAATTTTCTTTGCACCAAAAACGAATCACGTATTGATCTGCACATAAGATGAAGGTCACTTTGGTTCTATTCAAGGTAGCTAACATGGAGTTGTATCATTGGATTAAGCTGTGGCCACACATGGTGATGGTCAGAACCTGGTCCTTGTACATGCAAGTACTACTTTCTATCTTCTGTTTGGTATTCGGTGCACATCTCTTCTTCTGTGTATGTGATTCTAGCACTAACCAAAGAATCCCGGGGGATAGGGATGTATTTATGCTTTTGTCTTGCCAAGTGACGGCTGGAGATTTGCTCGAGTTTCTTTGGTTGAGGGCTTCAGGCTGTGCCGTCCTTCCGCTATTCTTTTTATGGACATGGCATCACAAATGGACGGTGACAAATTGCATGTTCATTTTCTAGTCGAACTTTGGACTAGTGCTCTCGTTCTTTCGACTTTCTTGAAACAACTCGCCGTAGACACTCCCAAACTGTTCCGGTTGTTTTGACTTTAGAACAAGTAAACTAGTGAGAGCTGACAGTGTGGCATAGGCCATTCCTCATCAGCACTCTGTTTCAACTTGCAACTTGGATGAACTTTGGGGAAATTCCTGTGTTCGAAGCAAAGCCCCCCGTTTCAGTTGGACTAATGGCAGGCAGCAGATTTTTGTTGTGGCTGATGCTGATTTGTGTTGAGAGAAAAATACTGCTGGATCGCTGGTGGCTGTTTGTTCTGAGAGAAAACCACGGGCGGCTGATAAGGCAAACGAAAGCGAACTGCCTGCCACACTGGACCCAGTCGCAGTCAGACATGGCCCTCGGATCTGCCGCGCCCCCGCTCCTCGTCTCGCCCGCGTGACGCCACCCCATTGGCGGATAGGGACACACACCCACCACCATGGCACCACCACACACGCCGGCGTGGCTGCTCACGTGTTCTCTCCCAGTGCCAGCGCCCTCGCCGGCCGTGGCCGTGGCAAGCGCGGGGTGTCGCTGCCGCTTCCGCCTCCGAGTAAATGCCACCCGCTGCTGCTATTTATTCAACTCCCCCCCGCAACCCCAAGCCCACGCCCACGCCCACGCCCACGCTTCCAGACTCACCCACCCCCCGCTTCCTCGAGATCGCTGCTCACGCCTTTCGGCGGCTCCACCACCCAGCCCAACCGCCGGAGCAATGGGGAGCACGGGGCGCGAGGCGGAGGTGGCCCGCGCCGACTTCCCCGACGGCTTCGTCTTCGGCGTCGCCACCTCCGCGTACCAGGTACCGGGCTGCTTCCTCGTGTCCCGACCCCCGACCGCTCCACCACCCCCATCTCGTCCGCGCGCGCCGCCGCCTCGGCGTGGCGCCCGTGCCCGTCGCCTGGTTGGAGGCTTGCCTTTGCGCGTAGACTGCGCGGCAGCTAGTGCACGCACCACGCGCTGGGCCTGCTGGGGGGGACTGTGCTTAGTTCTGAGATTCGAATTGGCGAGTGGGTTCCACTGTTTGATCTCTGTTTTGACTGTAGCTCTGGGCGCCGACGACGCCGTCATTGCGTTTTAGGCTTGTTTCCGCTTGGTGATCGGCTGTCTCAGCTTGAGTTTGGATCGATGTATGAAGTTGATTCAACTTGTCACGAACGTGCACGAGCGGTATCTAGCTAGGAACATGTGCGGATTCATTCGTGTACTTGTATTAGCATTCTACTAGGAAGGAGTTCTCCGTTAAGTTAGTCTCCTCTGTTTATACTAGCATTCCTGTTCCGGGTTAATATGAGTGCAACTTCTGATGAATTGTTGTTGTGTATCTGGATGGGGAGGAACGAAGATAAGTGGAGTTGAAGTTGAAACAGTGAACGCAAGTTCACAACAGAGGATGGCCCATCCACTAATTGCTCTAACGAATCATGATAGTAGTTTATTCATGCCACTGTTACCTTGTGTTGTTCAACAATAGGAGCAGGGTTTACACACTTTGGATTGTTTATATGGTAAATTTATGCGCCAGCCTTGCCACTCTAGCATTCACCAGGCTAATTGTGAACTGGAGGTGAGCGGCAGTGCCTGGTGAGGAGATGAAAAGAGTGGTACAATTGCTGTCAATATCACCAACTGCAAGGTGTGGAGTGGGAGAGTGATGGGAGAATAAGATTTTATAATTCAAGTCAATCTAAAGGTGGCCTATTAGTTGATCCGAAGACGCATAGTTTTTCCTGGACTGAAGTTGTGCCTGTGCCTAGAGCCCTACATGCTAGAAAGTCCCAAAACCAAAATATAGAGAGGAAACCAGCTTTTTTTTCTGTTCCTTTCTCTCCAAGCTTGAAGTCATTTTGTTTGAACTTTGAATTCTCTCCTCTGTAGATTGAGGGAGCTAGGAGGGAGGGAGGCAAAGGAGACAGTATATGGGATGTCTTCACAGAAGACAAAGGTTTGCTTATCTGGTTCCTTTATGATCTTCAAATACATATATCTAACTATTGTGTTCAAAATACTTGTTGTTTCAGAACGTGTCTTAGACAAAAGCAATGCAGATGTTGCAGTTGATCATTACCATCGATACAAGGTATTGTCTATCACCCCTGTCTTGGTTTTCGAAAAAAATAATAATAAGTGAAAGGGAGGAACACCATATTCTTATTAATGGGGTATTATTAACAAATGTGGAAACTGGCTTGTTCCTAGTTTCTACAATGTTAATGTGTTTCTATATTGCATTGCTTCAGTAGAAGAAGTATTTTATTGTTTGAAATTTTTGCTATGAATATTTCAGGAAGACATTGAGCTCATGGCAAGCTTAGGTTTTGGCGCGTACAGATTCTCTATATCTTGGGCACGCATATTTCCTGGTACGTGAAGCTTAACAGATAGAAGATCCATCTATAACTGTTCGTGAAATGGACCACGAGATAAATGTCTTCATTATCTATTGTTTGCCAATGCTAATGCTTCATATCAATTCGTATGCATAAGATTTTATCATGCCTGCAGATGGATTGGGGAAAAAGGTTAATGAGCAAGGAGTTGCCTTCTATAACGACCTTATCAACTTCATGATTTCAAAAGGTGTCGGATGTTCTACTTAATAACTTTAAAGGTCACAGTGTTTCTAGTTGTTAATTATTTGTCTGTCTGGCAATAGGTATTGAGCCATATGCAACTCTGTATCACTGGGATCTTCCAAACAATCTTCAAAAGACTTTGGGGGGCTGGCTTTCTGACAAGATTGTGTAAGTCATTGCAGGCATCTTAAGTGTATAGTATGATCTACAAAATAAATCTTAAATGGATGATTCGATAGATTCTTTTCAAAACTTTGTTTTTCATTTCAAGAGTGGACGCAGCTTGATTTTCTGTATTTTGTATGAGTTTCTCACCATCAAAATATCCCAGGGAGTACTTTGCGTTGTATGCAGAAGCTTGCTTTGCAAATTTTGGAGACAGAGTAAAGCGTTGGATAACAATCAATGAGCCTCTCCAAACTGCAGTTAATGGTTATGGGATTGGAGTTTTTGCACCTGGAGGATGCGAAGGTGAAACTGCTCGATGTTACTTGGCCGCTCATCACCAAATCTTGGCTCATGCAGCTGCTGTTGATGTTTACAGAAGAAAATTCAAGGTATATGAATTGTCAGTTTGAGAGTTCCTAGTGTATGTACATACTACAATTCATCTTATTTACTGTTATTTGGTACCCTCATCATCATTCCATCAGTTTCCTGTCAGTATGTTTAGTTTGTCTGATGGTTTTATGTTACACAAATAGGCTGCACAAGGCGGTGAAGTAGGGCTGGTTGTCGATTGTGAGTGGGCAGAGCCATTTTCCGATAAAGTGGAAGACCAAATTGCTTCACAACGGAGGATTGACTTTCAACTTGGATGGTATGTTGCTGTTAATATTCCTAATGTCACGTGGGTCGCACTGTGCCTGAGTTTTTCCCCCCCTATACAAGGCATGACTATTTTCACAGAACAAACAAATTTATATAGTATTAATGTGTCCACCTTTATTTGGCTCTGTGTTCCTAGGATGATGTATGATGTCTGCTGACTACTTTTCCTTTCCTTCAAGGTACCTAGACCCAATATATTTCGGTGATTACCCAGAAAGCATGCGTGAGCGGCTGGGCAGTGATCTTCCAACCTTCTCAGAGAAAGATAAAGAATTCATCAGGAACCAAATTGATTTTGTTGGACTTAACCATTATACTTCGAGATTCATTGCTCACCATCAGAATCCAGAAGATATTTATTTCTATCAAGTACAGCAAGTGGAGAGAATAGGTACAATACTTCAGCTATGAATGGGAACTGTAGTATGTAGGCAGCAGAGGTGTTCAAGAGTCTTAACCATTCTATCATTGTCTAGTATCAAATAAGTTGATGAAATTCACTTTCCTCAGCTTCCTTTCTTGGGTCTGAAAAAGAACAGAGAGGGAGGGATGTAAGGTGAACAAGTTCGCCCCAACTCCAGAAAGATAGGTAAAATATTGGGCATTTCAGTAGCACACCCAAATCATCTTTTGAGGAGGGAAGGGAGAACAACCCTAGCCTGGATGTACTCTTTATAGGAGTTCAGCTATTGCTGTATGGTGTACAGCTCCAAGTCTCCAACCGACAAAGGAGTAGGATGGGAAGAGAGACCCTGGTGGAGATTACATTCCTAGAAGCTAGGAGATTACATCGATAGAATCTAATCTTATGTCTAGCTATCTGTACAAAGAGAGTTATTGCAAACTGGATCAAGTGTTCTTGGAGCAACACTGGAAAACAGTATAGGTGTTTGTGGCTGAACCACTACGTTTGCAGTCTGCCTGAGTCATTTTTGGTGAACTTTAGATTTATTCGTAATTATGCCTGCTAATTGGTATTATCATTATTCTGATATTTATTATTTTGCAGAGAAATGGAATAGTGGTGAAAAAATTGGTGAAAGGGTGAGAACTCAGAACTGAACTTCTTTCTTTATACTTTTTAATTATAGAGGTCTCTCCTAAATCCTAATGTATCATCTCAACATTTATGCAGGCTGCATCTGAATGGCTTTTCATAGTTCCTTGGGGCCTTCATAAATTACTTAATTATATAGCGAAGAAATATGATAATCCAGCAATTTATGTTACTGAGAATGGTAAGGCTTCCATACTTCCCAAATGAAAGTAAAAACAACATTGCATATCTGATACTGGTGCCATGCTACAGAATAAATTATGGCAGGAAATTCTACAAATATGTATTGACTCAAATCTTGAATTGCTGAAATCAATGGCATTACTGTTTTTTTTCATTCCTTTACATGAATCAAGTTTGGAGATAGAAACCATATATGCCCTTATTTTATTCCTTATGATTTTAATTTCCTGTAGAAGTGTACATAAGATACTCTTTGACAACTATAGCATGTGAATGAATCATTTAGTATTTTAGTGGAGACTGAAGTACAAAAAAAATTAAACAAGAAGAACTGTGAATACCAGTTGCACCACTTAACATATTTCTGAATACCCAAGGCCAAGATGAAGATTGTAGGTTGCATGTACTATCTTTTTTTTTCTTCTCTGATACGCTGGAGTGTTGTGTATCTTTGTGTTAAAAGGTAGAAGAAAATGGTCCCCATACAAGCCCCAAAGGGCAGAGAAAGCTAAACGACAGAAAATGACGACTCTTGCGCCACTGATAGCAAGAATATATACTATCTTATCTGTCCATATTTGGAAATAGAGTTTCAACTTCAATCCTATTTGCGTTCTAACTGAACTGGCCATACAAATTTACTGATATCTGCATATCTGAAAAAGCTTTCATGCTACCCTGCAAAAATTTGGAAGGTTGACGGTTACTTGTCCAAAGTATTTTAGATAAACAAAAGTACTAGAAATAAACTAGGATGTGAATTCAGAATTTTGGAAATCTAACAAGTAAAATGTACCATTGTGGTACACCGTGTGTTATCGCAACAAATGATGGAATTCACAAGTGATATTGGTGCTACTGACATGTGATATTTGATCATCCGCATGAATGTATTGTGGTGACCTTACCTAGTTTCTTTCCTGTAGGCATGGATGAGGAAGATGATCAGTCTGCAACACTAGAGCAGGTTTTAAATGACACAACAAGAGTTGGTTACTTCAAAGGATACATCGCTTCAGTTGCACAAGCAATCAAGTAAGCTGATTTTGGAGCCCACCACATCACTGAGCGTTCAGCCAACAAAATGACTGACGCAACTAATTGTTTGACGCAGGGACGGAGCTGATGTCCGTGGATACTTCGCATGGTCATTCTTGGACAACTTCGAGTGGGCTATGGGCTACACCAAGAGGTTCGGCATTGTTTATGTGGATTACAAGAATGGGCTCTCCAGGCACCCTAAAGCATCGGCCCTGTGGTTCTCACGCTTCCTGAAGGGCGAGGCTGCCGAAAACAAATCTGATACAAACTGAGCAAACAACCAGTCGTAAAGTAAAGAGACATTACACGTACAGTACATGTTTCTCCTGTTGTTGTACCTTACAGTGACGGCTAGTGTATGTATTCATCGTAATAATCCCAGATGCGCCCTGTCATTGGTCGCCGAAGATTCAGAACTCTGCACCAATATGTTTTGAATTCGTGCCAGGCAGCACCCGGTTGCAGATAACTCAACTTGACATCTCAACACCACATGTATCATTGATCTGTAAGGTTGTGTTACCATATCCAAAGTTCATTTGTATTTCATTAGGGTACCTTTTCGCGGTATAGGCTCCAGACCCTTTATCTTTTGCTGGTGGTGGTAGGGAGGAGGAGATGTCCTCTGTTTTGTCAGTGTTGAAGGACAAAGTGGCATGTGATCATTGCCCCCCTTGAAACTCGTACAGAAACAAGGGCTGGTGAAAGGGGAAAATAGAACCTACCAGCCCAGTTTCTTTTCATGCTCAGGCTGAGGGGGCCTATCTATCACTGCTGTAGGGCTCCCGCGTGACGCCTCTTTATTCTGTCCGTCGATACGCTGCTGCTGGGAATGGGTGTTGTGTTGTGCTCGCTTTCAGGTGGTTGGTTGGTTACTTGCACGCTTTGCTGCCATGCATGGTGCCGTTGCGTCCCGGGCTCCGGACGTTGATGCAGCGCCGGGACAGGAATCAGGCCGTTGAGAAGGGTTCTTCAGACCTCAAAGAGAATGGAGACGTCCTAGTCCTACTGATGATTCTGTGCTCCGCCTTTGGCCCTTTGCCTTTGCTGTTCTTCCTTCCCTTGGTGCCCCGGCAGCTGCAAGCAAACCCTACGGTCAGGTATTAATTGGTCCCTTTCTCCTGCTTGCTTCGTGTTGCCCATTGTGTGATGCTACACGTCCCGTTAGTTTGACTGGTGGCTGGTGTTGACTGATGGCTGGTGCTGATGTATTCTGAGAGGAAAGTACTGGTGGCTGATTTGTTCCGAGAGAAAAGTACTGCTTACTGGTGGCTGATAAGCCAAATAACCGGATCCGCCGGAGACAGCTTGCAAATGCAGAGTCTTGTTTCGATCAAATGTGTTGGCAAAGGAGGATGTTAACCTGCTCGCTCGGATTTGAGGCTTAGATCTGCTGTTGAATTTGCCTGTATTGTTTCCGGACACGCAGAATTTATACCTTTGATGAAGGAACGTGTATACCGATCTAGTAGAGCACTATAGCACCGAGCTGTCCAGGCCCTTTATTAACGATAACGTAAACAAGGGTTACTTTGCAACTTTATCACCACTGAACGTTGGCTAAAGCCATATATAGGGATCTTTGCCCAAAAGCAAGGCACGGCGCGTAAAGCCAGCTGATTCGTAGGCATCTCGCCCTCACGTGACGGTGAGCATGCTCAGTGCCTACTGGTGATGGAGCTGAGGAGAAACCTGTGGATTGGAGTGGTAGTAACCATGATGATTTGGGCGTAATGGCCTTGATCGGCAGGTGTATGTTTCCCAAAGCTGAGCGAATCTGCCTTGCTTTCTATGCCTGTCGAAGGCAATTCCAAAGCGGCCAGATCAAGCATTGGATTCGGCTTCAAGGATGAATCGGTGTCAGGCTCTTTCGCTTCGCCCATGCTGTGTGCTAGGGCTGAAATGGCAAAAGTTTAGTGGACGTCACAGGCTTCATTTCTGCTCATGTACCTGCTGGTACTGGTATATCATGTTCACTTCTTCTCCGGGCATGTTGCGCGGCCCTAATTAAGAACACTAAGTTTGTTAGCGAATTAATTCGCTGCTAAATGACTGAAAATGTCTTGAAAGAAACTTGAAAGGTACGGGTACATACCCTGATGATGGACATGGGGAGGTATCATTGGGCCGGGAGTAGTTTGCATGTGCAGCTCACGGGACTATGATGGAACGGAATGCTGAGGGGCGAAAGGTAGGCGTGATTGCAATCGCAAGATTGGGTAGTGAGTGGTTCAGGTGCCCTTGTTGCTGCTGGCTCCTTCTTCCCTACAATCTGATGGTGCTGGTCATTCACGAATCATCATATCATGCTAGTAGCATTTAGGATCACCTATCATGCCCCCATCTTTCGCCTGTGCTCTCTCATCCAAGATTTAGAATCTTGCTCTACCCCATGACCGGCCTTATGAGCCTTTTTTGTCATGGCCATGGCTGTCCATCTCCAACTACTACCATAAACCTAGTATCATAACAATCCCTTTCCTCTCCTTTTTAAAACCAACATAATGATCATACATCTTAATCGTAGAGTATTCCTGCATTGACCCTTGCCACCACTTGCATTAGCATTTAGCAACCTAACTAGCAGTCCATGTGTTTTGGAGGCCAAAGAGCCCAAGCAAATCCCCAAAGAACACAAGCAACTCTGGCTGGCCTTGAGGGCCAATGATTGAGGCCATTAGAGGATTCACCACTCACCAGGCTACCAGAGAGCATCCATCCCATACGGTGCACAGCCTTCAGGGGACGGGGACAAGAGACCCCATGTGGGGCTGCCGATCTTGCAGGATGGGAGCGAGCGAGAGGGGGGGGGGGAAGAGTTTGGTAGGAAAGGGCAGCGGCCACGCCATGCCATGCCGGCCGCAATGTTTTGTGGGCGTGCATCCAAGACCCGAACCACCGCATGGTTGTCACCTTCACATGGGGATGGGGACCCAGCGATGGCGCCCACCCGAACCACCGCCCCTCTTGGTTTCTCCTTCTCCTTCCCCTTCCCATGTTCTCACGGCCATGGAAACCTTTGATTTTGACCGCAGCAGCAGCAGCAGCCTGCAGGCACTTGGTTCTTCATCAGATGTCCCAACTGGAAGCCTGTTGCAGCTTTTACTCCATTCATCCATGGTCGGTCTCACCTCTTGGGGCAGGTTTTAGTTACAGTGTGTGTGTCTGAACTTACAGGGTGGTTGCTCCTGTAACTGGAAAGACTCTTCTACTGCGGATAAAATTGTCAGGTAGACTGGTATAGCCTTGAGGTAAGGTGTATTGCATGGGGTATGGACCATTTGTGGCAATTGGAAAGATGGTGACAAGAATTATTATTTCATAAAGAATATCATGACAAAACACTGTTGATGGATGACACATATTGATGTTTTCTTCCCTGGTACTGCCGGATTATAATAGATTTTGTTTCTTTTTCAAGTACAGCAGAGCAGAGTCCAGCTACCTCACAATTCTTCGGATTTTTTTTTTGAAATTGTTACTGCATTTTTGTTCTGAGATGGATAAATCTACATCTGATTAACTGCTTCAAGACATGTACAGACTACAGACTGAACTGAAGACCGAAGGCCGCATACATGTATGGACTGCTTATTTTCCTCCGCTGATCTAGATTTTATCCCTTGTTATATATATAGAAATAAATATTTGCAAAAATCTTGTACATTCTATAATCTACAGGTACAAAAGGTTAAAAAAAGATGGACAGCTCGCTACCATTTGTATCCCTCTGCCCTCTGGCGGCGTTCTACTGATGGTCCGCGAAAAATTATATTGGCAGACTACCAGTGATCATGGCGATGACACTGAAGCAGCTGAACTCTCATCGTCGGAGAACCCAGCTCTCAATGCATGAATCCGTGGGAACAATTGTGGCATCATTGGGTTCACCGGCACCGGGAAATGGCGCACTGAGCTGGCGATGGTGCGGTCATTGATCCTGCTGACCTCCTTGCAGACCTGGTCAAGAACCGAGAGGAAGTCCCTGACGACCATGAAGATTCTGAAAGGGTGAGCCTCCTCTTTTGCGGAGTCGCCATGGAAGTACTCGGTGATTTCCTTCACGAGCGACAGCGCCACGCTCTCCTGAGCCTGAACCCTGATGATCTCGTCGTCTGCCTTCTTCAAGAACTTCTGCATTCTGTCATGGAACTGCCACGCATCGTCCCTTGACTTCAGCTCTTCGTTCAACCGCAGCACCTCGGTGATCTTCTCTATTCCTCCAGCAAGTTTGGTAACGTAGCTGCTAAGCACGTCGGAATCCATGGCAGCTGCCTTCTTGACATTACTGAGCTCGTTTGCAAGGCCAGCCACTACCTGGAGACCTAGCTTCTTGCACTCGTGCTCTTCTCGTAGAGGATTTGCTTGGGTTCTTGGAGTTGTTTGGGTGCTGGCAGAGAGGCGGGAGCCCTCCGTTCGGATGATCTCCTGGACGACGAAGTGCAGAAGAGTTGTGTGTCCATCAGTGCCTTTGACATCAACCAATTTGAGTAGAGTATCAAGCTTGAACGCGTGTGCATCGCCACGGTTTGTGCCAACATTCATCCTGTTGCCAGTCTTCAGAACTGCTTCAAGGAGCTTCAGAAATAGTCTGCTGCTTCTAAGTTCATCGCAAGCAGTCTGTAAGAAAAGAATGGGAATTAGGTTGAGGATACTTACAGCGCTAAATTACTTGTTGTGTCTAGCACACATGCACCAAATCATAGGGAGATGAAATGGTGCTCGTAATACAACAAAACAACAATGGCAAAGGTGCAATGCTCACCTCGAGGGTCTCGAACGAATTCTTTAGGTAATTGACCTCTGACTCAAAGTTCGCTATGTAAAACATTGCATCCACTCTTTTGAAGGCAAAAGGCACATCAAGGACTGCCTTGAGGAACTTCTCAGCAGGATTAAGTTTAATTGGGGAATTCTCCTCTTTGAATTCTCTCAGTTTGATCTCTTCTTCCTTGGTAGGAGCCATCTTTAGCAAGGTCTCCAGTAATTCTGCTCCGAAGTTATCCGTGTTACCTGAAGGACAGGCATGGTAAATTGGTTAGCACATAAGGAAGTTTAAAGCAATAATCCAACTTGCTTACAGTGATTTCCACAAAAAGTCATGACAAACGACTGAAATATGGAACTCCCCATTGTGAGCAACTATGAATAGAGCAAAAGGAGTCGACATTCTTCACACGCTCCCCGCAGATATAACTCCATGTGCCTATTCAACAGACCTGAAGTCTCCGGTGATTTTCAGCATGAATTGGCCAGCTATTTCAGCAACGACTCTCAACTGCCCTATTCTAGCATCGCATTCACTTCTTTCAGACAAATTCATTAAAAGCCCAACCATACTACGGGCAAGCATGGCTGCAGAGTGCAGGCTGCAGTCAGTCACAAGCTAAATGTGGTCAAACAAGAACACGGCTCACACAGCTCACGAGCAAAATGAATCCTACGCGATCGAAAGGTCAGTGAACACCAGCTTCCGATCCGATGCAGCATGCGTGCAGCGAACAAAAATGGCTGGATTCTAAGAAATGGTGTCAGCGAGGATCTTGTTCACCTTCGCAGAGCGCGTCACAGACCTCCTCCTTGGTCACATTCAGCGCGCGCAGCAAGATGGCAATGTTCTGCGCCTTCTTCGGATCCAGCACCTTGTTCTCGGCCTTGGGCGTCGGCAGCACCGGCCTCCTCGTCGCCTCCTTCGCCGGCGCGTTCGCCGGGTTGCAAATGAACAGCGTCTCGATCATCTCCTCGTTAACCCTGCAACAATTCAGCGATACTGGTCAGCACACCGACCGAAACAGCTGATGCATCTGAAAAAAAAATGAAAAATTTCTGGCAGAGTTCTCACTGGAACGAGCTTGATTTGAGCTGATCCCACACCATAACGCGGTCGGAGCTTGCCCGGACCTTGTCCCAGTGCAACGGCTTCAGCTTCGGCCGCGGCGTCGTGTCCTCGGACTTGTCCGAGCTCTCCGGCAGCCGGCTCGGGAACGCGTCGGTGGGTGCAGGGACGCCCCTGAAATTCGCAGCTTGCGGTGGTGGCGACAGCGCCGGCGAGCGGGTCTCTTTGGACGTGTCGGGCTTCCGTACACGGCTCTCCCAGTAGCCCACCGGCGGCGGCGGCGGCGGCGGAGGTGGTGGCGGCAGCGGGCCTGCAGGCGGAGCTGGCGGGTGCGTGCCTGTCGGTGGAGGTGCTGGCTGGGCGAATGGGTTGCTTGAGATGGCGTCGGTGCTGGATCTGAAAGCTGATTTGTCATTTAGGGGAGAGCACGGTGGTGATGGGGACGGTGGCTTCCGGCGAGGAGGTGGCGGTGGTGGCAGTGTCGGTGCGAAAGGAGGCGGTGGCGGCGGAGTCGGGGGAACCGGTGGGAGGACGACGACGCGCGCGCTCTCCGATCTTGACTTGACGGAGCGTCGGCCGGACTCGCCTGGGCTGGAGAAGGCGGGTGGCGAGGCCGGCGCCGGGGACAGCGTCGCGCCAGGCGACGACGGGTACGACGGCGTGCTCAGGACGGAGCCAGGGGACGGGGTCCTGGAGCGGTCGCGCGCTTCAAGGGCTGCCTGAACTGCCGTCGCCAGAGTCCTGCGGGAGCTGGAGGTCTTCGTCGATGAACCTCGGGGGGAATAGAATTCTTCTTCTCCGGACGACGGGGAGGCCCCGCCGGGGCTCCTCGACGGCGCCGGCGCGCATTGCCGCGACAGCGGCGGGAGCGGGCGGAGCTCGGGCGATCCGCCGGAGCTCCGGGACTCCTCGTCGCCGGACGACGTCGTGTCGCTGCTCTTCTCGTCCGCTCTGCTCGCCAGCGTCCCCACGTAGAGGAACTCAGCCGACGTGGCGGCCGCCGGCGGCGCGGCCCCGGCGCCGCCGCCGCTGCCGCCGAACTCGTCGCGCGCGAAGAGGCTCGTCCTCTCCGGGTGCAAGAACTTGGGTTCCCCGCCACCGACACACCCGCCGGCTCCCCCGCGCGCCGCATTGCTCCGGCGGTGCGAGAAGAAGAAGAAGGCGATGGAGAGCCCGAGCACGGCGACCGTGAGCAGCGGCAGCAGTATGGCCGGGACGAGCTTGGATGCCTTCTTGGACCCGTGCGAGGCGCCGGCCGGAGGCGCGGCGCCGCTGGAGCCGGTGTTGGGCAGCACCAGGGCAGGGTACGTCGGCTGGTCCTGCCCCGCCGGCATCTGCGGCGGGGGCGGCACCGGCAGCGTCGGGAAGAAGGGCGGCGGGGCGGTCGGCTGCGCTGGCTGATCCGGGAAGAACGGCTGGTGGAGCTGCCTCCTGGCGGTGGCGAGCGCGTCGGGCCCGTTGGCGCCATCGACGCAGCAAGTGGCGAGCAAGATGGGTAGCAGCAGCTGCAAGAATTGCCGGGGAGATGGCATTGTGATGGAAGAAGCAAGTAGAAGAGGGAGCAAGAGCAAAAGCTGCGTGTGTATGCTGTGGTGTGTGTGATCGACAGATCTTGGTAGAGAGAGAGAGAGAGAGAGAGAGAGAGAGGAAGGGGAGGTGAGGTGTTGTAGTGGATACAGCTTACATGGAGATGGAGTATTTTGGATGTGTCGTCAGTCTCTCTCCCCCCACTCCCCTCCCTCTCCTCTTCTTGGAGTTCTTGCTGTGCTCCTCTTATTTTGCTTTTGATTAGTAGATTTTTTTTCGTCTAGTGCATAAAGCGTGGGGGGTTGGCCACTAGTGCTGGTTTAGTTTTTGTGAGCTGTGTGCACGAGAGGGAGGGGTGGTGGTTGAAGCTTGCTTGGTTTGTTCTCATTCTTTGGCCATTTTCGGCTGCCCAAAATAAACTAATGGGAAGGTTGTTGTAGAAGAGTGCAAGAGAGCAAAGAGGAAGTGTGGAAGAAGAAGCACGAGTTTTATATTGGGGCACTAGGTGGTTGTATATATGCTTGTATTCGCACTTTTATGTAGAAGCGGGACACCATGTAGATCTTGTTCATTTTCCATGGACTTGTTAAAGATGAAGCTACAAAATCAATCTATTTTGTTTTGTGACAGATATAGGATGCACCGCTAAATTCTCGGTTCTCAAATGAAATGGGACGTGTTTCTTTTCCACGGAAAATATATTTTCAAAGGGAATCTTACATGTATGGAGTATTAACTGAAGTCTATTTACAAAACCTTTTTAGAGATGGGTGTAACTTTACGCGACGAATCTAATGAGTCTAATTAGTCCATGATTTACTACAGTAATGCTACAATACTCATCATCTAATCGTGCGGTCAAAGGCCTCATTAGATTTGTCTCGTAAATTAATCCGGGTTATGAAGATAATTTTATAAACTGACTTTATTTAATATCCTTAATTATTGGTCATGCAGGGTGAAAAAAAATTTCCACCAAAAAAACATGGCCATGGTCAAGTGTGGAGGCGGCATTGGAGCAATACCAACGCTGTAGGACGTACTCAGTGTGATAAGGATGAGCCGAGGATGCACCTTGAATGGGATGAGAATATATAAAGATGATTAATTCCGTAGCATCGAAAGATCTATATGCTACTATTCAGCAATGGAAAATGTCACTTTAGCTCTAATATGATATATGATGCATTACCTAGGACGATGCTAGAAAAAAACAAGTGGTGATACATATGGGTTGGTTGGCAATTGGCATGCTCAAATAATGGTATAAGTATAGAGAGACAAGCACCGTGGATCGCCGGAAATGCACATAAATAAAAGTCGCAAAAATTCAACACAATTTGTCTTTTATCGTGCACATATATATTAATAACACGCGCTAGATCGATGTGTTCACTCGTTTATCATTGGAAGATGACAAGGCTCTTTGTGTTCGCTGGAGTTTGTTAGCACAGTACAAGCGCGCGCGCAACCTAGACCTAGCTTTGCTTAGGTTCGAGTTAGCAAATTAATTAATACTAGTGTTACAAACGGATGACAGGTGGTCCGGATCGAAAGGCAGCATTATTAAGCAGCGCGTGGTTGATCTAAACCCTGCTGCCGGACAATTGATGAACGCCAAGCTATTAGCATTCGCTCCAAACAAACAAACATATCCGAGCTAACGTACGTGTGGTTGGTAAAATCCGATGGGTAGTAGTACATTCATGTCTTGCATGCATGCATGCTGAACACAGATGGGATCACAAGGAAAGGAAGCATGGTACGACGACGGAGGACCGGATCATGAGCATGCCGCGCCGGCGCATTTCCTCCGTGTGTTTGGCATGAGGCGGTCAGCAGCCGGCCAGCAGTATTTTTCTCTCTATATCGACTAGCACCGACCACCAGCTAGCTAATAATATTTTTCTCTCAACATAAACCAGCATCCGTCACCGACCAGCCAAACGGGACGAAGCCGACACGTTTGACTGCCGCGATCGAGCCCGTGAGTCCATAATCCTACGCAAGCGAACAAATTTTAAACATGGCCGGGCTGGGTATAGTACCACGCACATGCGTGCTAGTGGTAGTGCTAGTGAGCGCCCCGCACCGGTAATGTGGACTCATGGAGGCCGGCCTGTGCTTGTGCTGCGCCGGTAACTTTTGGAAGGCTGGCACGAGCGGAAGAGATGCTATTCTACTCTACAGCCGCGCGCATGCAGTGGCCAGGAGGAACTCAGCTCGGTCTCGATCCACTGCTACTTGCCGAGTACGTGCCGATGACTGCCTGGTGCACTGGTGCTATGCTGGGCCAACCAGCTAGCTTCATTTCTTCTGCGATTTCATTCTTCCATCGTCACGATTGGATTAACCGCCACTGTGCAACGACGCAACGATCGATCTTAGTAGAGGCGCTTGCTTGGTCCATGCGACTGACTGATGCTCGCGTCTCTTCTTCTTTTCTTACCCGCTAGCTCGTTGCTATATACTTCCTCCGTCCGAATACGTAAGTATTCGTAGGTTCAAATTTTATGTTAAAATATAAGCATTTCTAGGGATAGGATAAAATTAAATGGGTTGGTGGGGTGGGTGGAGAATTGGTGGATAGTGTAAAATGAGGGGTATAGGGGTTTTTTAGCAGTTCTGTTATTTTTTACATTCGAATGCTTCAAATGCTTATATCGTGGAACGGATGAAGTATATACTAGCTAGTTTGAAAGTTAATTTGGATGATGTGCGTTAATTTGGATGATGTGCACGCGCGCAAGCTCCAGCACCTGTGTAACTTGTAGGGACTACGTACGGGTGGCATCGACACTAGTATATACCAATGACGAAGCTAGAGCAAATTAGAGGGTGATGCATCTATCTTATGGGTGCATAAACTTGAACTGTGGGGTGCATATACAGTGAAATTTTGATCCAAATCACTAATTTTTCATTTTCTTGTGGGTCACCTACTTCCCGCCTGCCGTGCCCACATATGTTAATTGGTGTCTTCCTTGCCTCTATGCGGCCGGTGTATACCGCCTGTAAGTATGCATCATGTACGCGTATGGCTGTATCGACACCTGGCGTGGCGTGTAGCTCGAATCAAGGATCTCCGGTGTACACCGCCGTGCGCGGTTTCAGACAAAACCGATGAGCTACTATAGATAGTGTCCGGCAAATTGAGACCTGCTTTGTGCAGCACGATCGAGCACTGCGAAAATGTCCGTCTGGACGCCTCACCTACCGGCCCGGGGCAGCACCGGGCTAGCTAAGCCAGCTGCTGATACTAAAGCTCGGCGATTATCATGACAGTTGCACGTAAACACTACACCGGCGCCGTGCGATTCGATCTTAAGCCGCCTTTCGCGACGAGTAGGTTAATTAGGACTAAACAGAAATGGGAATCAAGCGTGATGATGATGCACCTGTCGTCGTGTTCTGGCATCTTTGTTGCTTTATTAAAAAAATGCCAGAGGGAGGGCCAACGACCGTTGGAGCTTTGCCACGTGCTCTCCGGCCTGTAGCTGACATGTGGGTCCACAAAAACGGCGTGGTAATAAGGTAACTCCCCGGCCGGCTACGCTTTTGCCCGTTGTAAACGCAGTACATGATGGATGGGACATGGGTATTTGCGCTGATGCTACACAGATCCAGCATGTATCCCGGTTAGTACTCTTAGGGTTTATGGCCAGCAGTACTTTTCTTTCACAATAAATCAGCACAAGTCATCTGCTACCAGTTAGCCAGTCAGCGGTATTTTTGCCTCCGCACAAACCGATACCAGCCAACAAGGACCTTTCCATCTCCCCTGCAACACGTACGCCCATGTCGGCTCACAGTGATCAGTAGTTGAACGCCTTCTTCATCAATTAAAACCGGCCGAGCAGCGAGCATTGAGAGAGCTTGCCCGTGTTCATGGGGATGCTGACGACGACGACTGATTTGAGAGCCGATTTGTCTGGCAAGCGGTGGGGCGGATCACCGGTTGATCTTTTTGTTTCTTGTCTGGGCACGATGACCTTGACGTCAGGACCAGGAAGATTCTTCGTTCATCCGATCCGTGGATCGGCGGATTAACTAACTAATCTCTCTCACCTCCGGTCCGGGCCGGCCACTTCGAGATTGGTAAACTACTGTACGAATGGCATAGGGGGTGGGGGCTGTGTCAGGCGAGGACCCACGACGACGACGAGGACACGTACTCGTAAACCGTATCAGGTAACTCGATAGGTTGTTGGCAATGGCACGCGGACGGACGGCGTCTTGCAGACTGCAGGCCGCCGAGACCGAGACCAAGAGCAGAGCAGCTAGCCGCGTGAGCGTGAGAACGAAACGCACGTACTCCACTAGCAGGAGCGACAATGCAAGTGCCCGTATCGTGAGTGGCAGTGGCCACCGCCCGCCGTGGAGGCGGTTTCACGGCACTACCGCTGCGCTGACAGCAGAATCTGCACTTTCCGGGCCAGCTTTTGTTTTGCCCCGCATTGCAGACGCCAACAAAAGGGGTTCCTGCTTTTCCATAGTGGATGATGATCCAGACGGCCACGGCCCCTACCCCCTTGCAGGTGCTGCTCTATACAGAATCCCATTCATCAACCTGTAATGTTCGATCCGTGTCACGAGGAAGGAATGCAAGTTTATGTGGCCTCCCCTGCTTTTAGGTGATTTCCGACTGACGACGCCGGCCGGCCACTGTCACGGCGATCGAGAGGACCGGCACCTGCCACGCGTATGTTAATTTGGACACTTGAACTACCGCCCGGGTTAGCTAGTTAGTTAGCTGGTAACACTAATACTGTACAAGCTAAGCTGGGGAAAAGGAGTAGTATTATACTAGCAGTACAGTACATAGGGTGATTGTCCTGACAGTAACGCTACAGTCTACAAACAGCGACAGTCGATCACCAACCTGCACCGTCTCATAAGACAGCCACCAGTACGTTTTTCTATGCACAAACCAACACCAGCCGCCAGCCAGCCAGCAGTATCTTTTTCTCAGCACAAACCAGCACCAGCCACCCGTCACCAGCCAGTCGAGCAACCATGAATGGACCGAGCTAGGACCCTAAGTCGCATTTCTATAATTTTACTAAATTTATAGAAACAATACATTCAACCACACAATTGCACAGTCTAAGTCCCATTTGCTGATAGATTTAATGAATCTAATTCGATGACGCAAATGCTAGTATATTTTCGTCTATAAAAGATCAGCTCAAATAATTAGAAAATTTTTAAATTAGTATATATAAAAAATTTTGATCTGCATGTACAGTATTTTGGAAGGAGGGACTTATTACCAGCCTAGCATCCTCTTGAGCAGTCGCAACGAGGTTGCAGAAGTACTCGGGAGTCATGAGTATCTCTAGGATTCAGAATGCAATTATGCTTGATGATCTCGGCGACAACTCACTGTTGATACACACGTCGCTGGTGCCTTGGAACCAGTACAAATCTACCAAGAATAATGGTTCAATCGTGCTGTGAGATATATATATATATCGATGGAGCTGTGTTTGTTTTGTCAGGGCGCGCCCGTCCGTCGACGTCATGGGCAGATTAATCAGGTCGATGGGTGCGATTATATTGTTAACTAATCGCCTCCTTTTATTGAGACCTGTAAACTAACCTGTACGTGTCGACGACTGTGAAGTGTCAGACGAGGAGGACTCCCTCGTAAACCGCAGGCAGAACGTACGTGCGTGGACGGTGGACTGATGCCGTGCTCTCACTGCCGACAAGGTTTGACGTGCGTACGACACAAATTTAACACAACCCAAGCTAGCCCGTGTTCGTTTGGCTTATCAGCCGTCGGACGGCAGAACAAATCAGCACAAGCTGCCAGCCAAACAACAGTATTTTTCTCTCAATACAAACCAGTATCAGCCACCTGCCAGCTGTACATGACGTTTTGTTGGATATTTATTTTTCAAACGCGGTTTTTGCGATTAATTCCATAAGTAAATAGTGTTTCACGTTTTTCAGAGAGCTGTTCTTGACTCGGTGCTCCGCATCTTATCTACACTGACAAATACGACTATTTTCTCTACAACCGAAACACCTATGACGTATGGTGGCTACTAACGCTGGTATGAGTTAAGTTATAATATTTTTCGTATTAGCTTAAGTGATCATGATTTAGGTTAAGCTAAGATTATATTCTTACGATAAGATTTAGTTTATACAGAGTTGGGCCCTTCCGGGACGGTGGCGAAAGTCTCGCGCGGTGCCGGAGCCTCCACGCCGCGTCCGTCGCGCCATCGGTTTCATCACTCCAGGGCTTCTCCGGCCGAACACAGAAAGCTCTGCCTCCCCGGAGAAGCCGATGCCTCCGGTTTCCGTGAGCTCTCTCTCTCTCTCTCTCTCTCTCTCTGCGGAACAAGTTCAGTTGGCGGTGTTGCGTGCGTCTTCAACTTTTGTCTCATTAGGAAGCAGAGGTGGATCGACTAGATGGTGCAGGCTGCAGGTTGCTTTCTTCAGTTCAGAGCAGCCCCAGTCCCCAGGAAATGTATGTATATGGCGGCCCGGAGTAGCAGTAGCACAAGAGCGAGGAAGCTGCGAGCCAATCCTTCCCTGGTGTCTGCTTGCCTGTCAGCAGCAAGGTTAGTGGTACTGCTGCAGCAACGAGGACGAGATATGGGGAGAGAGGGATAGATACTGCTGCGGCTTGGCGCTGCCAGGCAGCAGAATCTATCTCGCCACTTTCTGGGCCACCTTTCGTTTTGTTTGGTGTTTGCTGCTCTCTTCTGCTTCACCACACCTCGCCGCAAAGGATTCTCTCCTCCTGTATCTCCCCGTCTCCTAGCTAATGTTGGATGATGCATTGGAGCCCAGCGTGACGCCGACGGCCAAACCGAAACCACCTCTCTCCAGTCACCACCTCCAGCCTCTGCACCTGCAGCAGCTCGATCTACTCTTCCTTGCCCCCTGCAGCCTTGCTTCGTAAGCAAAAAAAGCGAAAAGGGAGCACATTGCAGTTGCAGCGTAAGCACTTCTCTGTCTGTTCCTTTTGTTTCCACTAGGTCTAGCTCATTAACCGCCGCTGATTATTTATATATGATTGTTAGCTCTTGTTTCCATTAGGTTCGTGCATGCCTGCCTAACTCTTGTTTCTAAGTCGTTTTCGGGGCCGTCACCGCCGCCGCTCAAGAAAACGTCGTGCAGGTAACCCATCGCTCGTCACTGACTGATAAATAGGCTCATGAAAAAAAAGGCAAACAACACGTCGACTTGTGGAGATCTCTGGGAATGTTGAAAAGGAGCGACCGTGCATAGATCAGCTCTCTTTTAGAGAGCACAAGGACCAGAATATAAAAGCAGCCTCTTTTGGCGACATTCCAGGCATAGCCATGGCCTGACTGACTGATCCCTGTCACCAAGTGGAAACCTTGAAATTCCTAATCCCACACCAATAATCAATCAATCAATTAATCCAGCTGTTGTTGATCGATGAAGAAGATCTCGAGAGCTTTGGGGGGGCATTTTATTCACCCTTCTGCGTCTCATATTGTGTGGATTTAGGCTCATTCATTCTCTAATCATTCTGAGATCAAAGCTATGCCCCCATGCATGATTGCGGAATTATTGAGGACAGTGCTAGCAGGGCAATAGCATATGCATCAGCAGCAGACAACATCGTCTACCCGGCAACAAGGCAGTACAGCATCACATGGCATGTGCGCGTTATGCGCCGAATTGAAAAGAACAACAGGGTACACACCAACACCAACCTCACACTTCGGCCTTGTTTAGATCCAAATTTGGGGGGCCAAATTTAGGAGTATAGTGTCACTTCGTAATCATTGCGTCACCGTAGCATTTCATTTGTATGTGTGAAAAATTATCCAAAAATTGATTAATTAGGCTCAAAATGTTCGTATCGTAGAGTACGACAAAACTGTGCAACTAGTTTTTGATTTCATCTACATTTAGTACTCCATTCATGTTATGACATTTTGATGTGACGTAAATCTTCTTTTTGCATAGTGAATTTTGGGGTTGAAATTTGGAATCTTGTTAAAAAGGGCTTCAGCTTTTTCTGCATCTGATCGTCTACCAGTATGTCCTCCAGGTACAGTGGTACATCCAGATTCGTTATTCTTACAGAAAACGTGGCACTTGCCATTTTTCTAAAAGGAAAAAATAACCATCCGAAGCAAGCATAATCTGGACTGGAGCAGTATTTTAGTTAAACCATCTGCTCTGCAGAATGCCACTGGTTGCTTCCAGAAGTGACCAGGTGTCAAGGTGCACAAGCGCAAGGTTTCAGAGACAATCTGCTTACCAGCGCTAGTGAACAAAGGAGCGAGACAAAACTTAGCAGTAGCAGTACAGTGAAAAATCAACGCCACCGACACTGGGTGGGTGCACTGTGGCGGTCGGTTAGGTTTTTAGAGGCTGTGTTTATAGATCCGTGAAAATGAGTGAAAATGGTTTCATCGGACATTATAGTGCACGGTAACACTTTTTGTTTGTTTGTGGTAATTGTTGTACTACCATGACCTAACTAGGCTTAAAAGATTCGTCTCGTCGTGTACATTAAAAATTAGTTTTTTTATTTACCTACATTTAATGCTCCATGTATCATTTGGTATATTTAATATTTCGATGAGATGTTAACGTGACTTAAAGTTTGAAAAGTTGGAATGAACTATACACAGTCAGAGTAGATTTTCTTATTCCTGCAGCTGATGGCTTGTCACTCGACTGTACAGCAGAGTGGTTTATATCTACTACTCGTACATACGATGTAGCCGTCAGATACAGTGCAGAGTCCGAAAAGACGAGGCTTTCTTCAGATCTCCTCACGAAATGCTGTCGACCATGGATGGCAGCTGCGATAAGATAATCCGAGCCTCTGAGACGGTGTGGTCGAATAATTCCAGCACCGACTTTCTGGTCGCTTTCCTCGCCTCCTTTTCGCTTGCCGAGACATCGCCATCTAACGTGACATGATCTTGTTACTCGTCATCCTCTACCATTTTTTTTCTTCTATTTCTATCTTGTTTGATTGATTTCTTTTTCGGTCAGTCTGGTTGTGATGGAAACATATACTTACACTGCTACCTGCCGTTCTTATTTCCACAGATATACAGGTCGAGAGTCGCTTTACAATTACAAGCCCTTCTCTATCAAATGAACAGTTGAATGCAACGTGGTAGAACTGAACAACGCATTGTTGCCCTTAAATCAGATCCAGCAGAACATAATGGTTCACAAGAACGGCCAATTGAGCAATTAACAGTGAAAACATGGGTTGGGAATCAATCCTGACATAATCAACAGGTACATCATCATCGTCTCAGGTTGTAAGGTATACAATTCCTACAGACTTCAACAAACGAAAACTTGCAATAACTTAGGAGAGGGCCGGCGCTATCAGATTACATGGCAGACTTTACAGGAGCAGCTAAAGCCATATATACAATGAATAGCCAACGGTACAACACGGCAACGATCCTACTGAAACCCTAGCAACAACGGATCAGCGCGGGATAATGCTACAGAGGGGGAGGATAATTTAACAACAAACAAAAATGGATTCGAATGGTCACAAGGCCGGGCGGGCGCATCTGCAATGTTGTTGGTGTGGCGGATAAGGTAAGATGTATGTATTGTGCCAGGCTAAGTTGGCTTTGATGGTTTAGAATTCTGACTTCAGGAGCTTTGGTCCTGGCTTTATGCTCACAAAATCAAAGGGGTTTGGTTGATCCACGCCGATGTAGTCCTTTGTTGTCAGGACCTGTCCATGAAACAATAGAGCAAATCAGTACAGATGGACACAGGTCAGCAGATACCAGTGGAATAGAGGGGGTATAATTGGCATACCAAGGTCTCAAAGAACATTCTTGATGCTTCCTTCCGAGTCTTTCCACGTACAAGATGGTCAATGGCGACACTCTTCCTCCCAAGACCAGATTCTTCATCGAATAAAGTCTTGAGATATCTTGCAACACCCCTGCACAGCCACATACAAACCATCAAAATGTTGAACAAGACATTGAACACTTAAGCCCTAAGGAAATAGCAATTAGCTCAACCGTACCTGGTGCGAGAAGACCAGCCACTGTTGTCAAGAGACTGGAATTCATCAGGATTTGGCACATCATTATTTGCATCATCAAAGTCCCCATCATCATCGTCATAGTTCAGAAAATCTGGAACAACACAAGGCTAACAATGAGAAAATCTTTACCAGGACTGTCACAGCAAAAGGCCACATTCCCAACAAAGAATGGCTGGGAAATATTTCCTGACTCCCCCCCCCCCCCCCCCCCCACCACCCCAAAAAAGTCGTAGGTGCGGCAGATATGGAATCTCCACGCATATAAGGCAAACACACTACACTAGAGGAGGAAGATGCTTTAATCAGAACAGATAAATTTACCTGTATCAACACCATGAATTGCACTTCCAAAATCCTGTAAACCGAATAGGAAATCAATTATTGTATGGCCTTGGTATAACCGAACAAAAAAACTTAGATATTGGAACCAGAAAGACAGGAAAAGCACGTCCTAGTAAGCAATTAACAGATCCTCAAAGCATTTAGAAAGTTTGAATATAGGGGAAAACATCTAAATGGACTTACATTGCACTCCTTTAGTTCATAGTCATTCACCATGTCCAGGTCCATAAGAGAACCCATGTTGTTTTCTTGGAAACCAGAATTATCTCCCATAGCAGAAACAACATTTTCATCCTCCGGTGGGTGAAGAAAACCAGAGGCATCCTCCACGCCAGTAATCTCAGAAGTAGGCACCTCATTGTTCTCAAAAACATTAGCATCGCTATGAACAAAATGATTAATCTCCTGTGTCATGTCATCCGTGGCTTGAGCATAGGCTTGGCCAGAGCTATCTAGAACCACATCTGGAGTTGAACCTTTTGCATCAGTACTCTGCAAATCAGATGGAACATCTTGAGGATGGTCATTATCCAGTGTGTCAACTTGAGCATGCTCTCTGTCAGCATGTGCCGCTTCTTTCTCAGTATCAATTAAAGGTTCAGCTACCCCTTGAAACACAGTGTCTGCAACAAAATCGTTAGATACACCGTTAACCTGGTTGTCAGGAGGTATTTTCAAACCAAAAGCAGCTGTAGCGCCATCTCCATCATTTGCATCTGGCAGCACAGCATCTGATTGAATTCTATCTGGTATGTGAAGTGGGTCATCAATAGTAGCGGCACCAGAGGTCCCAGCAATGTTGCTATCTTCTGCAATTGTTTCAGACACATCGAGTTGACCTTGTAATTCCACGTTCTGAACAGTGGGGTGTACAATAGTCTCATATGTCCGATCGTGCAGGTTGTTTAGCTCCTCAGATAGGCCTAGTAGAGAGGAAAAACCAAAGGTATAGGTTTAGAGATTGGAACTAACTACCAATCATTGTTTTCTCAAAAAAAAAACTACCAATCCTTGTCAGATTTCAAAACCAATTCATATCCAAATATGCTTCCATTATTTCCCCTACAATTTATCACGGCATACAAAAAAGGAAACAGAAAATCAAAGATATTCACATGAAACTTACAGGAAAAGATGGGCTCGTGGAATATATCATCTTCCAGTGAACCTTTCTCAATCATCCATACTTCAGAACGAGTACATGGAGCCTTTTTACGAACACGCCGTATATCCTCAGTATTGATCAACTGTTGCCGTATAGTACTGGAAAAGGAATGTGGCAGTCAGCAAGTCAGGTCACGTTACAAGTGAATTTGGAAAATAATCTATAATTGGGTTTGTGTAGACACATTCGGCAGGTGCATACAGAAAACATAACCAAACAGTAGAATGGACTAGGAAATATCCCAGACCAAAATTTCAAGCAAACTGCAGCATACAAAGCATGAGGCAACAGCTTCTACGAACAGGATCGTTGTGATGGTACAAAAGGTACAAGAATAAACATATAATAAAGTAAAAACCATTCAAGATACAGTTCTGCAAATCAAGGGACTGAGGAGATATGGATTTCATATCAAGTCGGATAAAGAGGCAGTAACAAAAACTGAGCAGACACTTCAGTTCACAACTAGCTCATTTGATGGCTCTAAAGCATATACATACTCAGCATGTAGAACCATGGCGTCATCTATTTGCACTTTTCTCTTGAGTGTACCCGCCTTCGATCCCAACCTCGGACGTTTCAAAGATGATGCCCTTGGGGGTAGTGGTGTTGAACCAAGCGTCAATCCAGGGGTCCTTCTACCAACTAATGCAAGGTCAAGTGATTAGGTAAATGCAGAAAATTCAGGAAACAGAAATGCAGAGGATAAGTCATTTGTACCTAGAATAGATGCCAGTAAATCATCATCATCAGGAACGAAATCGGCAGTTCTTTTACCACGTGGTCGACTAGACAACCTTTCAGTAGTCTCACTCTCTAGAGCTGGTAAGCTATCTTCCAGGTGTCTTTTTCCGCTAGTAAGACTGCCTATTTTGTTACTTCCATCAGACTCGGTTGTTCCTTTTTCTGCAGTTATCTGCCCCAAGTCATTTGCATGATTGAATTCAGCATCTGGAGCTGACAGCATTTTCTCAGGCTCAGCAAAATCTAAAGTTGATAGTTCATTTGGTCTATCATTAGATGCCTCTTCTTGTTGCACTGCCTGGACTTCATGTTGAAAATCTGCACTAGGTACAATTGCATTAGTTAAATGCATACTATCCCCTAAACCAAAATGGTAGAACAATTACATGATCTCCAACGCTGTTAGTGACCATGGCATGAGGGGAAAAAACAACAAAGGATGTCAACTGATTACCTTGTGCATCAACCAATGGCCCATTAATCTGTGCTGGGTTCTCCATCAGAGATGGCTCAGTAGAACCATCAACACATGGCTCAGAATCATTTACAGCCAAAGTTACATCTTCAATGGTTGCATTAACAGTTACAGTTCCACCAGATGCAGCTATGTCATCAGGACCGATCAATTTATCACTGGCAGCTTCCAAGTTTGATGTCTGACCCTGGGACGGTAAATCCTCACTTGTGCGTTGCTGCACCAATGCATCAGCGTTCTGCACAACAACAGAAGATTCAACTTGCACAGACTTCGCCAATCCAAGTTCAGTCACCTCAGCACCCACATCTCTGGCATTTAATGTGTCTGAATGGAGAAAATCTGAGACTGGAGCAGCAGGAGTGTCGGCCTTTGCAGTTTCATCATTGCTCGACGGTGAAGCTTTTCTCTGTGGACTCAGAACAGGACTTTCATGGACTCTGGAAGGAACTGTCTCTTCCATTAAACCAGGTGTAGCTGGGGCCTGAGCGCTAATAAACTCTGGTGATGCAGGTTCATCACAAGGGAAGGGGCTAGGTTGATAGTACGAAGCTGATGGCCCTGCAATACCTTCATTATGCAATAGCATATCATTCAAGTCTGGTGTCTGTACATTGTAACCAGTCCAATTAGGAATACTGTTTCCTCCTAGGTCATCTGCATTCAGTGGACTTAGCTTTCCTTGACTAGAAGGCCCATCATCCATGTTGTTGTATCTTTCAGCTGTTTCGTCTTTACTTTGGTTATCATCAATGTCCATATCGGTAGAAGGAACTGATGGTCGACCTTGAATGATAATACTGGGAAGATGCAAACAAAGATATAAGCAGTGTAACTCAAGTGAAATATGATTGAAAGGGAAACAATGCAACACCACCAAATTTGAAATGTCATGAGAACAAATGGTATTTCAAAATACAAGTAACTATACACAGAGATAACTGGCCTCTGGCAATATGATTAAACTTTACAATCCTAGTGTCGCAGCATAAAGAAATCTATAATCATTCCCAGAGAACCGCAATCATCAAAGCTCAAGATGTGAAAAAGGATACAGATCGATACAGCCAGATTAAAAAAGCAGCATAAATCAAATGAGATTCAAATAAAGATAGTATTCAAATGAGGGAGGCAATTTTACCCATCATCAGACTCGAGATGAATTGAGTGATCCTTGTTCAGCATTAATTCCTGACAACAAATAAATATAATCAGCTCTTAAAGAGGATGTTTTAACGCTGGTACCATAGAGTCAGGCTGATCTTTTATCAAAATATAGGAGATGGATAACACTGTCAAGACAGATGGGGCCTCATTTGTTTATACAAATCTGCAACAAAAAAAGGGGGGATGCTGATTTGCGGTCGCCTGCCACCAGGAGAGCCCAGCCACACGATCTCCAACAGCATGTTTCTTTTCTTATTAAGGCAAGCCAGTCACCTTTTACCTTTTGGATACATGTTTCTCAGTCCACATAGCTGAATATGGCACATGCAAAAAAAAAGAGGGGGGGTGTTGGGAAGGGGGTCACAAAACCATTTTCAGAAAAAAAAATGAATAATGGTTTTTCAGAAGATGTTTGGAGAACTTAGAAAAAGATTTTCCAATAAAAAATGTTGAACAGATTTTTTTTGGAAAACTGTATCAAAAATACTTTTCAGAAAAAACTAAAAAACAAAATGAGAAAAGAAGGTAAAAAAAGAATCCTACCCATCTACCCTGCCGGCCGCCGTGTCACGCCCACTCGCATCCGCGGGTGCTCCACACTGGCAGTCGGTACTTCCCCTCTTCCAGATCTTGTTTGAGCGAATGAGAGGAGAAATGGAATGCGAAGGAAAGGAAATGGGTCGCATGATATATGAGTAGAGTGGTGCCCACTCATGTGCAGCTGGCGTGTGCGAGCACATAAAACTTCTCGGAGCAGGGGGCTTGCGGGGGACAGGTGTCAACCACTCCAGACATAGCGGGCGAGGGTGAAATTAGAATTCCGAGACAAAAACCACCAAAACCTTAACTTCAATAAATTGCTAGGTCTACATTAGATGCACCAGAGAACCATCATGCATTCAGCGCTTAACATGGACAGAAACTCTAGAGAACAAAAATGGAGAAAAGAAAAATATATACCTCCTCCAAGTCCAAGCCAATATGTGAAGAACTGCCATCACCAAATCTTTCTGCACATTTAATGCTCTACATGATTAAAATGCTATTAAAGAAACGAAGCAAGACAAGATGTGGACAGAGACAGGACCAACCATCTAGGCCAAACTGGGATGTTGAATACCCTGTTTTCTCTGGGTTGTCTTGCAAAGTGATCTGTTCTTTTGTGCTCACATGATGGTCAATGTCACTGGATCATAGTGGGAAGCATTCAGAAACTGACAAAAAGCATTCTTAAACAGCGAACTTATCAAAACACAAGTCAAGGCTTTACCCTTGAAACGCAGCTTCTGGCAGTTCAAAATCATCAAGATGAAATGTTTCAGGCAGTGTTATAGAATGATAAGGAGCAGTTGACTCCTCAGGAGGTAGGTCAACAGCAGTGGACCTGAAAGCTTGCTTGATCTTCAGCAAAGCTTCACTGCAGTCATGGAATAGGTAGTTGACCTTCCGAGAATAGATTCTAACCACGCCTAGCATAAGATGACTTGATAACCGAAGTGCAATTGGAACGTCAGGGAATATGATAGAATCTGCAGGAATAGTAGCCATCAGTTTTCAAATCTGAACTATAGACAAACTCCCGTATCAGCTGTACCGCACGGAAGATTTTCCCATCGAAGCTGGAAGCATTGTAAGGTAAAATTATGCTCTGTTGGGACCTTAAAGAAAGAAGTGTGAAGTACCAAAGTGTTCTAGCTTTTAAGTCTGCAGTAAACAAACATTTCCCAGTATGGCGGTACACGGCATATTAGACTGTTGATTATCTATAGATATTAATCAAACATCTGGCATCTTCATTTCTCTGCTAGCACTGTGGCCCCCTGCCCGTGTATGCTAAATTTTTTAAAAAGAAATACTCAAGTCACGCTACCCAGACATATCAATTTAGAGTGCTTATTTGCCCAGTGTCGCAAGAGCAACCACTTGCTTGTTCATATTGTATATTCTTTCTGGTAAATACATATGGATAGGCCTGATGCACTGATTGACGGAATCAAAAGTGATTATATGAGGTCATAAGCATTATCACATGTGCAATTACAAAAGGTGGGAAAACTAATCATGATCACAAAAAATAAGACCACAGCAGCTAAAGCCTTTACATTTGTAGGGGATATAAAGCGATAAGTCGTTGCAGTTTGGATTGCCAAGCAATCATTTTCCTCATGACTTAATTCATGGTGCTGAATCTCACACTGTTAATATATTATAACTACTAATTATGGTACATGAGCTGATGTAGGCTACAATGTCTACAAATTTTCTAGGTAAGGAACTCGTGTCATTTGCTTTCAATAATTAGATGATTGCACATTTCCCAATAAAGCATGGATGATATAGCTAAGGATATCAATTTATGCTATGCAATGCGCGAAAAGGTTACACAACACAACATAATATGGCATATAGTAATTGGAATTTATTGTATTGGCTGCCTTGAGTCATTACCACCCTACTCCAGCTGGCCAGGTGTACCACAAAATAATAGGGCAATAACAAAAACAAAGTCTTCTGAGGAGAGGAGCACACAGCTACATGGATATATTTGTTCATTCCTTGTAAAAGAAAATAGTATCAATTTCAACACTCACCACAAAAATACCATGATTAACTAGCAACTAATGATTTTCTGGCATTGAACTTCGGATGGCAATTGTCCATGCTCAGCTAATTTATGATATGTGAGGTGATGTAGGCTCAATGTCTCTGAAAAAATCTTCTACAGAAGAAATTTGAGTGTGTTTTGCTCCCTGTAATACGCGTTTGTATGTTTCCCAGAAAGCATAAATGATGTTGCTAGGTGGTAGTAATATCAATTTACGCATGCCTAAAAAATACACAACAGAATATGGTGTATAGTAAAAGGAATGATGCATTATCAATATTGGCCAAGCCTCAAAACAATTATAACCCTAGTTTAACCGGGCAACTCAAGCAGAATATGGGGCAAATAACATAACATATATTTCTGGCATGCACAGAGCTCAATGGATATCTCTCTCCACCCAATAAAAGGAATTATTGTGCCAATGCATCATAGATCATTAGATGGTTATTAGTGCTTCTGCGAAAGAGGAATCACAACAGTAGTGTAATTCGGAGCAGAGCACTAAATTGGGTGCTACACTAGTGTACAGATCTGGGTTTCTCCCAATCCAGAGTAACCAAGATTCAAGCTGCTTGACTATGTATAATAGCATTAAGAACTAAAAGCTCCCTCTCCTCCCGATACGGAAGAGACAAACTAACGACCATATAAAAAGAAAAGGAAAAAAAGCCACACAGTAGCCTAGCTAGAATAATGAACAAAAGGTTACAGTAGTCAAGCTAGAATGTTGAGTTATTTCCCACATGTCATAGACCACAACAAAAGGTTACAGTAGTCAAGCCAACAGAGTTTTAGACTTATAGTATTACAAAAATCAGACATCTGTTCGGCCCTCCTAGTATCCTAGACAGCAGCAACGACCAACATAACTGAGCAAAAGAGCCATCAGTGCTATTGAATCCTAGCGGGCAATAAAACCATCCTACATGACATAAACCACACAAGGAAACCGTTAAATGCGCCAAGGTAAATATCTTGCCAAATCTACCAAGCAATGATTTGCTACCACATTGTTGATGAAGCAGACAAGTTAAACAAAAAGAATGGACAGCCCATTGACAGCTCAGAAAATACTATATTTTTTACGGATCCGACAGCAGCAACTAGAAACTATTTTTAGCCCTAAACACAAAAGGGCTAAAAAACTACAAAACTCCTGCCATGTAAACATGACGTTTCAGACAGGTTGTACAGTTTGTTTTCTTCTTTTCGTTGTTTGAGCGTTTTCTTGGCTGGAGGTAGCAGTGCCGAAGGAATGGTGAGGATAAAAATAGATAAATCCAATAAATGAGCTAAAGTTAGCATTTTTGCTATGTGGAGCTACAGCACTAACGACAACAAGCATCAGCAAAACAAAACTTCACCATCCCACAGGTCAGTTTGTAGTACATGCAGACTTAACAGGGCAGTACAAACCCTAGATTGAAAACAAATCGTTGAAACAGCAGGCAAGGCCACCCACCTACTGAGAGACCGATGTCCGTGTCCGCGACCTGGTTCTTGCGCAGCTTCCGCTCCAAGTGCGCCGCAATCCATATGGTCCCGAGGGGGCCCTTCTTGGCCAAGATGAACTGCGAGTAGAACATCCCCGCCTCTCCTCTTTACGCTGAACCCTAGAAATTTCGAAAAAAACATGCTGTTAGGTGCTCCACACAGATTGGACGGAAAGGGGCGGAAGAAAGGTTCGAATTTTGGAGTTCTCGACAGCAAAGAAAGGTTTTCGCAGCAAAAACAAGCAACCAAGCCCCAAGCAAGCTAGGGTTTCCTTACCAGCAAAAGAGGAACGGGAGCCAAGGTGGGGATGGATCTCCTCTCCACGCGAGTCCAGGGTGGGAACCCTAGAACCGCATGGAATTGGGCTGCGGAGGCGGGATCTGAGGATTCGGCGACGGCGCGGGCGCGAGGAATCGAGGTGTTCGAAACTGAGGTCGAATTGGGAGAGAAAAAAATGGGATCTTTTTTGGGGACTTGGCAGTGTTGTGGACTCTCTCACTCGCGTTCGCAGCAGCGACTTGGCTGGGTGGAGCTCCTCCAAGCCGAAGACAAAGTGCACACGTTTCGTGCTACTTTCCCTGTGGTTCTACAGAATCCCGTACAAGCCCTCATGCATCACTCTCTGAGGGTATTGCGTGTCGTATGGGGATACTTGTTGGGGGTGTAGTGCAAAATGAGCAAAATTCCTCTCCGAGCTGTAGCAGTGAGTGACCGTGCGGAGGAAAGAAATATCGCGAGAAACCGTGCGAGAAACGGGCGTGGTTGTGGAACGAGAGAGACAGCCGTTGGATCGGAAAGCGTTGGCCTGTGCAGCTATTTGGGCCGTTCGATCTCCTCGTCTCTGCATCCGTCTCGTGCCATGCGGTGCCTTCGTCTCGTGCAGTCGTGCCATGGGGAGCCACAGCCACCCGTGCGCGCTGCACGTGGTGGATTGCGGCGAAGTGTCAGTGACTTCCGGCGCTGTGTCAGGTGTAGTTCCAGATTCCAAACTTTCGTCACGTAGGTGTAGGTGACGATGAAACATTAAATATAACAAATGACACGTATGAAATACTAAACGTCGGTAAATAAAAAAACTAATTACATAGTTTTGATGTACACGACGAGACGAATCTTTTGAGCCTAGTTAGCTCACGATAAGACAACGATTACCACAAACAAACGAGAAGTGCTACGGCGCTACAGTATTTGATGTGACGTTTTCACCAAACTTTTCACGAATCTAAACAGACCCTCAGTGACACTCTGGAATCACTGAGCCGGCAACTGAATGCACTTGGGCCTTGTTTAGATCCTAAATTCCTCGCCCAAAGTTTACTATGCAAAAAAAATTCTCATCACATCAAAATGTCGCCACATGCATAGAGTACTAAATATAGATGAAATTAAAAACTAATTATAAAGTTTGGTTATACTCTAGGAGATGAACATTTTGACCCTAATTAATCGATTTTTGGATAATTTTTCACACATACAAACGAAAACGCTAAAGTGGCGCACATACTTTAAAAGGCCAAAGTCTGGCCCTCAAATTTGGGAATTAAACAAGGCCTTGGGCATCCTAGGCCTTGTTTAGATCCCAATTTTGGGAGGCCAAATTTGGGACTTTGATGTCACTTCGTAATCATTGTGCTACTGTAGCATTTTGTTTGTATTTGTAAAAAATTGTCCAAACATTGATTAATTAGGCTCAATATGTTCGTCTCGCAAAGTACAACGAAACTGTGCAATTAGTTTTTGATTTCATCTACATTTAGTACTACATACATGTGCCGACATTTTGATGGGATGAGGGCCTTGTTTAGATTCAAATTCCACCCCCAAAGTTTACTATGCAAAAGAAGATTCCCATCCCATCAAAATATCGGCGCATGTATGGAGTACGAAATGTAGATGAAATCAAAAACTAATTGCACAGTTTCGTTGTACTCTGCGAGACGAACATTTTGACCCTAATTAATCAATATTTGGACAATTTTTCACACATGCAAACGAAATGCTACAATAGTGCACGCACTCCAAAAGACCAAAATTTGGCTCCCAAATTCGGGAACTGAACAAGACCCTAAATTCCACCCCCAAAGTTCAAGAAGATTTCCATCACATCAAAATATCGGCAGATGCATGGAGTACTAAATGTAGATAAAATCAAAAATTAATTGTACATTTTTATTGTACTCCGCGAGACGAACATTTTGACCATAATTAATCAATTTTTGGACAATTTTTCACACATACAAACGAAATACTGCAGTGGTGTACGCACTCCAAAAGGCCAAAGTTTGGTTCCCAAATTTGGAAACTAAACAGGGGCTTGATTTGTTACCTCCTCTCCAACTGTTTTAAGAATATACTTACTTGTGCTCTGCAGCCTGGATATATTTCGGTATTTTTTCCAATACTAATCCTCATTAATTCCATTAAACAGTACTACCGTGGTAGGGTGAGTGCTTCTGATATCATAAATACATTACTTTAGAGATAATTAACTAAAAGAGTAAGATGATCATTATGGGTCCGTTTGGTTCGTTTGCTGGCGCAGCTTGCCTTGCCTGGTTGAGCAAGTCTAGCCTTGCTAGCTCCGGAGAGCCAATCTGGCTTGCTTGAGTTGGTAAGGGAAATGCTGGAAAACACGGTCTCCAAAACATATTTACTGCACAACCAAACATATCGTCCAGACCAATTTCTTGCTCGGCAACACAGTGGCCAGCAAGAGATCCAAATATACCCTATATTACCTCCTTAATTCTTGTGATTGTGACCCAAGGCTAAAACAAGTGTTGCTAATTGGAACGACATGTTAGGCTAGACACAGTAGGTAATATCACGCATGTTATTAAATTTTACGGAGGACCATTTTTTGCCAACGTGGCACATATAATTAAATAAAAAGAAGAATAATCATTATATATCCTGCACAAGATACACCTTCTGTCCGGCCCGATGAGCTCAAACTCTATATATTGAGTCAAGACATAACACCATATCAATTAATTATTTTGAGAGCGCCTAAAAGGCAATAACATGATACTTGGTATTATAGTTGTTGATTATATGCACCAATTTAAATGACCTTTTCGATTATGTGATGGTCTTTTGCATACAACATCATAATACATATGGTGTGTCTGATTTATACAATAACTAAATAGATCCTAGGCGTAGCCACCGGCAAGCAGCGGCACTACTATGACCCTGGCTTGTCGATGGCGATCTTGATCACTGTAGCCTATGGGGAAGATGAAAGTGAATGTTGACCATGTATAAGAACTCAAAGGAGATAAGTAGATATTATGATGAACTTCGCGGGTTTACAGTCCAACCTTGTAGAAATGTAGATGGAACAGAGGAGGGAAAAGATAGTGAATAAAATATAAAAAAATATGTGTTGATACTGCATTTATTTTATGAATATCTCTAAGGGCCGTATAATATCTTTACTCTTTAAAATCCTAGATTGGTACCTTTCAGGAGATCTTGGGGCTAACATCATTTTCTGCAATAGAGTCTGACACGTAATTCCAAGTGAGATATCCTTTCTCCGGACCTTTCTGCCACTATTTATAGGGCCTTGATCCCAAAAGCAACTCCCAAATTTACTATGCAAAAAGAAGATTTTTCGTCACATCAAAATGTCATAACATGCATGGAGTACTAAATGTAGATGAAATCAAAAATAATTACATAGTTTTGTTGTACTCTGTGAGACGAACATTTTGAGCCTAATTAATCAATTTTTGGACAATTTTTCACAAATACAAATGAAATGCTACAGTGACGCAATGATTACGAAGTGACATCAAACTCCCAAATTCGACCTCCCAAATTCAACATCTAAACAATCCCAAATTCAACCCCAAATTTCACTATGCAAAAAGAAGATTCCCATCACATCAAAATGTCGGCACATGTACGAAGTACTAAATGTAAATGAAATCAAAAACTAATCACATAGTTTTGTTGTACTTTGTGAGACGAATATTTTAAGTCTAATCAATCAATGTTTGGATAATTTTTCACAGATACAAATGAAATGCTACAGTCCCCCAATGATTGAAAACTCCCAAATTGGGAGCTTCCAAATTGGGATATAAGGCCCTAGGATTGGGAGCACCATCAGAAAGTGGTGCAGATTTTTCTCAAGCTGGAGTTGAGCGCGCGCGAAAATTGGCCGCGCGAGCGCAGGCGCGTGCGTTCGGCTGGTGGGTGGGCCTGTGGACAAACACAAAGGTCCAGAGTATAATAATAATTGTAAATCTCGTGCGATCCAACATTTTAGTCGAAGAAAGTCAGCATCGATTTTATTATATGTTTTTAATCTGTTCTGGCGTGTCCGACTACAATCAACTTCTTCGTTGGACTGGACTTTGGGGTAATTTCGTGCCTGCAGCGGTGGCCCTGACTCGTGAGGAAATCCATCCCATGCATCAAAAAGCTACGTATCCTAGTCCTGCTGCAGTTACAAACGTACTCGCAGCTACTAATTGGAGGTTGGGCGACGCTGCTACGGATCGACCACCCGCGTGCTCACGGCCAGACTCGCTCGGATCGCGCACCACACCATGGCCCATGCTGGCTTTCCCTTCCAAAGCTTTGCGTCCGGCAGTCGCCGCCCCGAACGACCACCACCTCCAGCAGCAGCAGCAGAAGGAGGCGGCGGCGGCCAACGGCAACGGGTAATGCTCCGCCTTTTTTACAGCACTAGTTGGTTGGTATGCACGTGTCACAGGCACGTGTTTTAAAAAGGGCATGGGAACAATCTTCAATTCAATAGAAAGTTGATTGTAATTTAAAAAAAATGTTCAATTTACAAGACACACGGTACAAGTTCTATAAACTTTATGCTCAACGCTTCTTCTATTTTTGTGAATTCATAAATTAGAATCACAAACTCACAAACATTCGCTTGGAGCTCACCTTTCAATGGCTCAGTAATCAACTGTTTTAGCACTACGTCAGATTAGAGAAAACGAAAAGAGAGAATAATGGACAAAATATCGAACTCAAGTGTATACTAAAATATATAAATATAAGTAAATATTGTAAAGACAAATAAGTAAATATTCGAGACCGAAATGTTCCAAACGATAATATAAAATAGAGACTAAACGCGCAATTGGCACATCTACTCTAACTCATAGACTTCCGGAGGAGGAGGTACCATTGTGTGATTAAAATCCAAATAACTATTTGGAAGCAGGTGAAAATAGTCATATCTACAGAACTTACCATATTGTACACTGCAAAAATGGAAAGGAAATGTAAAATTATTGGACTTAAATCCAAACGTAATCATTAACTACCATCTATTTGAAAACTTGCTTAGGTTATATATACTAAATATGGCAATATTAAGGATACGACATTGCAAGCAGAATTTACCATATTTTACACTACAAAAATGGAAAGAAATGTAAAATTATTAGAGTTAAATCCAAACATAATCATCAACTATCATCTATTTGAAAAATTGCTCAGATTATATATATCAAATATGGCAACATAAAGGGTGCGACATCGCAAGCAGAACTTACCATATTGTACACTGCAATAATGGAAAGGAAATGTAAAATTATTGGAGTTAAATCCAAACATAATCATCAACTATCATCTATTTGAAAATTTGCTTAGATTATACATATTAAATATGGCAACGTAAAGGGTGCAGCATCGCAAGCAGAACTTACCATATTATACACTACAATAATAGAAAGGAAATGTAAAATTATTGGACTTAAATCCGGACGTAATCATCACCTACCGCCTATTTGAAAAATTGCTTAGATTATACATATTAAATATGGCAACGTAGAGGGTGCAGCATCGCAAGCAGAACTTACCATATTGTACACTACAATAATTGAAAGGAAATGTAAAATTATTGGACTTAAATCCGGACGTAATCATCAACTACCGTCTATTTGAAAACTTGCTTAAATAATGCATATTAAATATGACAACATAAAGGGCGCGACATTGCAAGCTGAACTTACCATATTGTACACTGCAAAAATAAAAAAAATGAAAAATTATTGGACTAAATCCAAACGTAATCATCAACTACCATATATTTAAAAACTTGCTCATATTATACATATTATATAAGGTAATATAAAAGGTGCGGCATCGCAAGCAGAACTTACCATATTTTACACTGCAAAAATGGAAAGAAAATATAAAATTATTGAACTTAAATCTAAATATAATCATCAACTATTATCTATTTAAAAACTTGTTCAGATTATACCTATTAAATATGGCAACATAAAGGGAGCGGCAATGAAAGGATAACTTACCATATTATACACTACAAAAATAGAAAGGAAATGTAAAATTATTGGATTTAAATCTAAGCGTAATAATCAACTACCATATATTTGAAAACTTGCTCATTATATATATTAAATATGGTAACATAAAAGGTGTGACATCGCAAGTAGAACTTACCATATTGTACACTGCAAAAATAGATAGAAAATATAAATTATTGGACTTAAATCCAAACGTAATCAGTAACTACAATCTATTTGAAAACTTGTTTAGACTATATATATATATATATATATATATATATATATTAAATATGACAATATAAAGGACACGACATCGTAAGCAGAACTTACCATATTGTACACTGCAAAAATGAAAATGACATGTAAAATTATTGGACTTAAATCCAAATGTAATCATCAACTACCATCTATTTAAAAACTTGCTCAGATTATACGTATTAAATATGGCAACATAAAGGGAGTGGCATTGCAAACAGAACTTACCCTATTGTACACTGCAAAAATGGAAAGAAAATGTAAAATTATTGGACTTAAATCCGAACATAATCATCAACTATCATCTATTTGAAAACTTGGTCAGATTATACATATTAAATATGGCAACATAATGGGCGCGACATCGCAAGCAAAACTTACCGTATCGTACACTACAAAAATAAAAAGAAAATATATAAATATAAGTAAATATTGTAAAGACAAATAAGTAAATATTCGAGACCGAAATGTTCCAAACGATAATATAAAATAGAGACTAAACGCGCAATTGGCACATCTACTCTAACTCATAGACTTCCGGAGGAGGAGGTACCATTGTGTGATTAAAATCCAAATAACTATTTGGAAGCAGGTGAAAATAGTCATATCTACAGAACTTACCATATTGTACACTGCAAAAATGGAAAGGAAATGTAAAATTATTGGACTTAAATCCAAACGTAATCATTAACTACCATCTATTTGAAAACTTGCTTAGGTTATATATACTAAATATGGCAATATTAAGGATACGACATTGCAAGCAGAATTTACCATATTTTACACTACAAAAATGGAAAGAAATGTAAAATTATTAGAGTTAAATCCAAACATAATCATCAACTATCATCTATTTGAAAAATTGCTCAGATTATATATATCAAATATGGCAACATAAAGGGTGCGACATCGCAAGCAGAACTTACCATATTGTACACTGCAATAATGGAAAGGAAATGTAAAATTATTGGAGTTAAATCCAAACATAATCATCAACTATCATCTATTTGAAAATTTGCTTAGATTATACATATTAAATATGGCAACGTAAAGGGTGCAGCATCGCAAGCAGAACTTACCATATTATACACTACAATAATAGAAAGGAAATGTAAAATTATTGGACTTAAATCCGGACGTAATCATCACCTACCGCCTATTTGAAAAATTGCTTAGATTATACATATTAAATATGGCAACGTAGAGGGTGCAGCATCGCAAGCAGAACTTACCATATTGTACACTACAATAATTGAAAGGAAATGTAAAATTATTGGACTTAAATCCGGACGTAATCATCAACTACCGTCTATTTGAAAACTTGCTTAAATAATGCATATTAAATATGACAACATAAAGGGCGCGACATTGCAAGCTGAACTTACCATATTGTACACTGCAAAAATAAAAAAAATGAAAAATTATTGGACTAAATCCAAACGTAATCATCAACTACCATATATTTAAAAACTTGCTCATATTATACATATTATATAAGGTAATATAAAAGGTGCGGCATCGCAAGCAGAACTTACCATATTTTACACTGCAAAAATGGAAAGAAAATATAAAATTATTGAACTTAAATCTAAATATAATCATCAACTATTATCTATTTAAAAACTTGTTCAGATTATACCTATTAAATATGGCAACATAAAGGGAGCGGCAATGAAAGGATAACTTACCATATTATACACTACAAAAATAGAAAGGAAATGTAAAATTATTGGATTTAAATCTAAGCGTAATAATCAACTACCATATATTTGAAAACTTGCTCATTATATATATTAAATATGGTAACATAAAAGGTGTGACATCGCAAGTAGAACTTACCATATTGTACACTGCAAAAATAGATAGAAAATATAAATTATTGGACTTAAATCCAAACGTAATCAGTAACTACAATCTATTTGAAAACTTGTTTAGACTATATATATATATATATATATATATTAAATATGACAATATAAAGGACACGACATCGTAAGCAGAACTTACCATATTGTACACTGCAAAAATGAAAATGACATGTAAAATTATTGGACTTAAATCCAAATGTAATCATCAACTACCATCTATTTAAAAACTTGCTCAGATTATACGTATTAAATATGGCAACATAAAGGGAGTGGCATTGCAAACAGAACTTACCCTATTGTACACTGCAAAAATGGAAAGAAAATGTAAAATTATTGGACTTAAATCCGAACATAATCATCAACTATCATCTATTTGAAAACTTGGTCAGATTATACATATTAAATATGGCAACATAATGGGCGCGACATCGCAAGCAAAACTTACCGTATCGTACACTACAAAAATAAAAAGAAAATATAAAATTATTGGACTTTAATCTAAATGTAATCATATACGTCAGTTTTGGAAATATACTGGCAAATTTCTTTTGACCATGATGTATATATGACAACATACCTATTGTATATATGTTCAGAAATGAAGTATGAGCTGCCAAAAAATTCGATAGTTGCATGTGCCGCGGTCGACGCAATAAGTTTATCCTATCAACAAGTCCATCAAACTATCTAGTCTAGTATCCCGTGATACCGTGGCCGACGCAGGAGAACCTGACATGGCCGACGTGCGGCACCAACTTCGACTCACACATACTATCGCAAACAACCCCACCATCTGCTTGCACGCCACCAAGTAGTACCTCTCGCGCCGGCTCAACGCCGCCGCCGCATGGCTCTTCATCATGTCGGACATGGCGAAGCTGCTGGTTCTGACCTCGTCGTCCTTCTCGTCCGACGTTGTCGTATCGCTGTCGATGGCGCCGGCGTTCTTGCCTCTGCCCATCATGCACGACGCCCTGTAGTACGGCCTCCGACGCTGGAGACGCTCCGGCGTGCAGGTGCACATATGTGTTGAGCCGACGGCCACGGGTGATGGCGGAGCGGCGGATCTCTCTGCTGGAGGATTTGTGGAACAATCACATGTCGATGGGGGATAATGAGAAGTGATGGCTGGTTGACATGATTTATATAAGTCCTAGCTAGTCTAGTATGGTAATTATGACTTCAATTTGGACACAATCATCAACTAAGAAAACCTATCATATGTTTGAAAACCTCCTCAGATTGTATATATTAAATTTGGATAGTCTAGTATGGTAATTATTAGATTTCAATCTGGACACAATCATCAACTAAGGAAACCTATCATATGTTTGAAAACTTGCTCAGATTGTACATATTAATTATGACAACACATTGGACTTAAATTCAAACGTAATCATCAACTACCATCTATCTGAAAACTTGCTCAGATTATATATATTAAATATGGAAATCTATCGTCTGTTTAAAAACATACTCAAATTATATATATTAATTATGGTAATAGATTGGACTTAAATCCAAACATAATCATCAACTACCATCTATTTGAAAACTTGCGAACATTATACATATTAAATATGACAACATAAAGGACGCGTGGGTAGATTTATGTGGACCCGATTTAGGTGAAAAAAGTTCTGGGTTTTGGGGGGAATTCTCTTCCGAAGGGCGACAAAATGGGTCTCCCCTCCCATTTTGTAGTCTTTTTTTCATGACAGATTGGTCCTCTGTGAGGTGGGGTGGGCCTAATCTTGGTGAAAAGTGTTTTCAAATCTAATTCTCTTTACAGTATAGATGATGAGTGTGCGTTGACCCAATCAAAACTAACACATGTGAGGGTATTAATCTAGTACTATCATGTCTCGAATAATAATTCGTTTTGGCTTTTATACATTTATTCACCTTACTCGAAGATTAAAATATTTTACTATGCATCTAGATATACACTATGCCTAGATACATATCTAATATTATGTATTAAGTCTTTTGCAATACACCTAGATATACACTATGTCTACATACATAGCAAATATTATTTATCTAAAAAAATCAAAACGATTTATAATTTGAAACGGAGAGAGTACGTGTTTCACTGAAAATGTTTTTTTATGGCCCAAAATACGTAACATCTACAGCATTTTCAGTTGCTCATAATTCTCCTCGTCCACAACAGGACCTAATTAATCATGTGCCCGTATGCTTTTATTTGCAGTGTTTTGGGTTGATGGTATCTATTGTGTTGGTTGCATGGATGTTGATGACTGCGAAACATGAGCATCTTGACGTCTATAAAATGAAATGGCGCTCACGATCGTGTGCCTCTCTGTTGCTGGGATGGCGTTCGCATTCACACCGAAAGACCTAAACAAGGCATAAGAAGTACTTTGCATATATGATGCGGTTTTTTCTCAGATATATTATGCATGTACGCGATGGGCACGCATACATATTCGATCATAGAAATTACCGTTATGCTCTTTACTCGCTACTTGAAACAATAGGATATACATACACGCATGTGGTGACTGCGTGCGTTTATGTGCGTCTATACCGTGTGATTTAAAAAAAATGACAGGGCTCTCAATTTATCATGGACATTATAACACGCTGTTCAATTTAGCATGAAGACAAGAACACGCAAACAATATCGCTCTCAGACTAAAAACGACGACAACTGAATGGTTTGGATTAGCATTTCGACACGCATCAGCCCCAGCCGCGCTGCCTCCGTCACCTGCTGCTGCCTCGGGCAACAAGGTAGTTGTGTTGCATATATCAGATAAAAATCACGTAAACTCATCAATTTAATCGATGCTATACGCACAGAGAACAGAAGAACTAAACACATGAACACCACAGACAGCGAGATCAGGAGGTTTTCGATCAGTACCCATCCCGCAAAGACGACGTGGGCAATGACAGTCGCCGTCAACAGTAGGGGCAACACAGTGGTATCGCTCGGTGCGAGCATCCAGCAGCCGTATAAGATCACCAGACGTTAATACCTGCAAAGAAAAGATGCGGCAAAACCATGATTCACTCACTGATGATGGCCTCACCGCCAGGCACTCAAGATCCTTCCTATCTCAACTCGATCTGAAGCAAATAGCATAATAAGAACACCGGACAGTGTGTGTCTTACCTAGCATGGCGAGGCGGGAGGTGAACCGTGAGTTGGGGAACGTACAGGCTACACGGGACACCCAGCGCCACCCAAGACCACCATGATAAGAACACAACGTTGAACCTTGCTGAGGCGGTCTTGAGGAGCCCAAAGTCCGGCAGCAGAGTCAGCGACCCGTAGCCTTGCGTTCCCGACGTCTTCTCCGCCATAGCAACCTGCACCAAGAGAGAAAAATCAGATCAAGTAACCCGATTCTAAACAGAAAAAATAGCAATTTCTCCGCTCACAGCAAGTACACGTCGAACAAATTCAAGCCGAAAACAACTGCCCTTTGGCCGAACTCATAACACGCAACTCGATTGCACATTGCAGGACCCCGAAGAGAATTTGCCATGCGACTCGCGAATTGCAAAATTCGTTGATACAGGCCATTCTTGGTGCAGCTCGCCGGATCCTACTACCCGCACGACCGCCAACACCCGCCCCAAATTGGTCCATGAAAATCTGCGTGGTACCTGGCTCCGGCTGGGCTCGCTGCTTCCGGGTGCAGACGGTGTCGAGGAATCCGCCTTCTGCGTCCGAACCAAGACCACCACGCGCCGGTGGGGCGCCCGTCTCCTTCCTGCGACCTCGCAAGAGGACGGGCGGCGCGGCGCACCTGGATGGCATCCGCCACCCGCCGGAAGTCCTGGCAAGACAGGGCCAGCTTCTTCGCTCCGCACCCGAGTACCGTGAGCCGAACACCGCCTGCGTGCGCCAGCGCCGTGGCCTCCCCGTCGAGGTCGAGGACGGCCTGGGCGCGCTCGGCGCCCGCGCGGGACAGATTTTCCGCGCCGCGGCGGAGAACGCCCTGCCGAGCGGCCGCCGCCTGCTCGAGCGCGGAGACGCACTGGATCCTCGACGCGTCGTCAGCGCGAGAGGCGGCCGCCGCCAGGTCGTAGCTGGGCGCGCCGACAGCGTCTGCCGCGTCCTCCACCACGCAGGCCTGCCTCAGGAGCTCCATGGAGCCCGCGCGTTCGGTAGCTTGTCGGCGGCGTCCACGAGCTGGGACGCCACAGCGGCCGCCCCGAGCTTCTCCGCCAGCATCAAGAGGTCCTCGGCCCGCCTCGACTCCGCGCGCGCGAGGACCGAGTCGGTCGCGGTGGTGGCGTCCATCTCGGCGCTGCTTCCTCTTCTGGATTCCTGGATTTTGGGTTTATAGGCGAAGGCCAAGTAGGGGCGGTAGAGGGCCTTCATCCTCCTGTAATAAAAATTTCAAGGATCGGGTTTAACTAGGACTAGACTAAAATACTATTAGTTTTTGAACTAAAATTGATTATGACTAAGTTAAATTGCGAGGGAGGATAATAAGGGCTACGATCCGGACAGAAGAATGGTGAGCCACCACTAGTCATTGGGTGACAGCGCCTTCACCTTTGCCGCAAGCCTGTCCGGTCCAAGGTAAGGGATCAGAGCAACTGAACCGAACAGGCCATAGCCGGCCATACCGGACCTCCTGTCGTCTCCCTGCAGCATCGAATTGGTAAGCGCGACACTCCTGCCACGGGCCACACACTCGAGACAGGAACGCAAACCGTGAAAGAACCGCGTCATACCGTCTCGTCAGGCTTGTCGCTGGGAACACGAGCCGCCGCCGCCGCCGTTCCAGCAGCGCGGCGCTCCCTCTGCTCAGCCGCGGCGCGCTGCACAGCGGCCATTGCATCCGCCGCTTGCGTGAGGGAACGGCACGCGCGCGTCAAGTCCGCCGCGCGGTCGCGGAGGACATTTTCCGAGGTGCTGTTCGCCTGCTCCATCGCGGTGGCCGCACTGCCGACGTCGGCAATGAAGGCCAGCCTCGCCGAGTCCCCCGCGTGCTCCAACGCGCTGATGGCTAGAACTAGCTCCTCGGGGGGCACGCCGGCGCCATCTGCGGCCGCGACGAGGTTCTTGGCCTGGAGTACTAGCGCGTCGGCTTTGTCTTGCAGCTCTCTCCTTGCATCGCTGACCAGGTCGATCGAGGCCCGAACGTTGTCCGCAAGTAGCTGTTTGCACAAACCCATACACAATTATGCAATGCAATGTAATTCCCGTTCCTGTTCGATCTGACATTGCCCCCAAATTTCAATCCTGCACTACCGCGCCAGCTTCTTCCTGCTCCCGGCCTCGGATCGGTCTCAAGAAACCCTCAAATCGCAAATTCGTCCAGCGGAAACCTCCGATTGGCCCTGAAGAACCAATCGAAATCCCCAAACAATGACAAGAACGGACGTACCTTTGGCTGACCTCCTAATTCCTCGTCCGCGGCAAGGTTCTCTGCTTGGGTTTGGCTCCTCCTCCAAAATGAAGAGCACCAGAATCCACAGGTTCGGCGCGCCCGCTGCTCCATTGTCCGCTGGGCCTTGGAAATGGAATCCGCCGCCTCCTGGTACTCCCGGCACGCGCGCGCCAGGTGCGCCGCGGCGCCGCGGAGCGCGTCGAGCGGGGCGCAGGCGATCTTCTCCAGAGCGGCGGACGCGTCGCCGAGTTCGAGGACCGCGCGGATCCTCCCCTCGTCATCTGCCCGCCGCAGCGCTCCAGCGGCCCTGATAAGGTAGCCGCAGTCGACACCTGCGGCGTCGGCGGCCTCCTCGACGCCGCGGGCGAGGTTGAGCAGGTCTCGCGATTTCACTTCGAGAATCGCGTTCCCTAGGTAGTTGATCGCTATGGCGGTGGCCTCAACAGCCTCCTCCATCTCTCCTTTGGGTCTCCTCTCCGAATTCCTTCGTCTTTGCGCCGGGAGAGCGGGGGAGAGGAGAGGAGAGGGAGGGGGAAGAACGCGAGGTTGTTTGTGGTGGTGGTGGGGGGGGGGGGGGGGGGGGGGGGGGATGTTAGGGGCCGGCCGGTTTTATATCGAGAGATGGGGAAGCACCAAATCAGCGTGAAGATGCATGGGGGCCGAAAACGTGAGCGGGCTGGAAGAAAGCGCAAATGAGGCCCATGAAAATCAACGTATGATATTTCCTTTTTCTTTTTACTTTTTGTCATTTCTACTGTACCAGGCCATTAGTTGTCATTTTTGCTGATGAGATCTAGAGCAGGAACACCAACACGCCTTCTCATACAATACAGTGCAACTTTGCAAAGGCAGTTTGAGCAGGGCTTGTACCTGGTTCAACGTGTCCTGATCTATTATTGCAACAGAGGACTATACAAGGAGTGAGTGCGTAGTTTAGTCGCGCCACTAGGCTAGGCTTCAACTTCAGCTGCTGGGCACTGGGGTGGTATAAGATCAGTCGGCAGTGTGAGATAATGTGTCATTTAAGCAATGTTTTTATGAGCCGTAGCCATGATCACTCGGTCGTCCTTTTCCCTCAAGATGCAAGTGGGCGCAGGCTATCCTACGCACCTGCCAGACCAGCCTGCAAAAAACAGCCCAGCGGGCGCCTGCAGACCTCTACATTTTACAAGCCGGTCTAGGCGACAAGCCCGCGAAGCCCGGTGGCTTAACCAACTAAACCTGCGAGGAAAAAGTCCTTTTTGACATCCTTTAACTATTGTCTAAGCTTGATTTTCATCATTCGTCTCTAAAACCGGACGTTTGTGGTCCCTAAACTCTGAAAACCGGTTGTTTTTCATCATCAACAGTTTGGAGAGTGGTTTCGGAGGGGGCGAAGTGGAATTTAGTTGAGAGTTCGAGGATATAAAATGGTCTTTGTGGAAAAAAATGTTTGTAAATATTTTTTTCCTTATAAATCTGATTAAAAAAAATCCTAAAATCCGGTTTAATCTTAAAAAATATAGAAAATTTGTTTTAGATCAAAAATAAAATATGAAAGTAGTTTCATATTTTCTTAAAATCATGTTTTTATGACTACTTGGAGCCATACTAGTTTCCAGGCATATCAGACTAATTATAATAAATAATAGGAGCAACTACTTAGTAAAAGTTATCAAAGCAAATTGGTAGGAAATTAATAGAAAATTTATTTTAGATCGAATAGTTTTTACGAAGTAGTTGTTCCCGTTATTTATTATAATTAGTCTTATAATTATTATTTTTTGATCTAAAATGAATTTTATATGAAATTTAAGATTAAACTAGATCATAGGATTTTTTATATGTTTTATAATAAAAAATATTTACAAACCATTTTTTTGAAAGGACCATTTTACGTCCTTGAAGTGCCAACCAAAGTCCAATTTACCTCCTCCAAAACCACCATCAAAACCACCGAGGATGAAAAACAACTGGTTTCGAGAATTGATGGACGTAAACATCTCGTTTTAAGATGGAGGACTGGAACCAGACTTTGGCAATAGTTGAGGGATGTGGAAAGGACTTTTTCCAACCTGCGAAGCCTGCAAGAAGGTGTGTCGACGAATTATGTCGAGCACGTCAGCCTGGGGTACCCAGAGAGTAGATTTGTGGGTCTCGCCGAGTTCTAGGAATGACAGTACACGAATAACACAAAGATTTAGACAGGTTCGGGCCACGAGTAGCGTAATACCCTATGTCCTGTGTGTTTTATTGTATTGTACGTGTGGTTGAGTTGTATGGTCTTGCCTGTAGGCTTCTGCCGAGCTAGGGACCCCTGCCCTCCTTTATATATCCCAGGGGGCAGGGTTACATGGTAAGTTTCCTAGTTGGTTACAATATGTGAGTCCTAGTTGGATTACACGAGTAGTTCTACTAGGACTCGATTTTCTATTTTGAGGGTATCCGGGGATGTATATCCCACAAGCCCCCGAGCATCTTGCATCTTTTGCTTCAAGTCTTGAATCTGCTTTAACATCTTCGAGTAGTTGGAGCTAAGTCCAAGACGCTCATGCTTTCTCTAACGAGTAGTTTTTATTGGAGTGCATCTTTAGATGCACTCAATGGGTGTAGCCCCCGAGCCTCCGACTACTTTTTAAGTAATCTGGGGTTCAAAAGCAGTCTTCTATCTTCATCTCGAGTAGTTCAATGGCGTGCACCGAGTAGGTGCACCCATTGGGTGTAGCCCCCGAGCTTCGAGTAGTTCTGTTAAAACTAGTCGAAGGTCTTGAATGGATCAACAATAGGCACAAAAAATGTGTACCCTTAAGTGTAGCCCCCGAGCCTTGAAACGAATGGTTTACATTCGGTCCAAGGGTCAAGAACATAGTCTTCGAGTTGTTGTAATATGCAAGCACCGACTAGTTTAAAGTACTCGGCTGGCATTGTAAGGCCGCGCCGTTTGAGTACCGACTAGCTCCAGTACTCGTCTTCAAGCCAGCCTCGGCGAGAAGACCATGGAAACAAGTGGTGGAGCAAGAATCGACGACCCCTCTCGGCTTCCTCCAACGATACATGTCCCTTGTATATTGCAAACGCAGCTCAGCTGCTTCTTTTCTTCTTAGGAAAGAGAGGCTGATGTGTTTAATTTGGACAGATTTGATATACTTACTATTATGATTCTCAAATAAACTAGAACAGTATACATCTGCATTCATAAGCGAACATTGAGCAAAGAAATAGGGAAACACTGCCTTCTTATCATCGATCAGTTGCAATCTTCAGTACTATCAAGGATTTCAAATTGCATATGAAGGCACGGCTTAATCTGACATGGACATGTAACATCTTGTGGCAGAGGCCTTTTCTCCCTACCCTGATGACATCTTTTGGAAGAAGCCTTCTATGCGATGTAATACATCATTTTTCCCCCCTTTCCTATTGAACGAAGATTTGCGACATCTCGTAGTCCTAGCGAAAATTGTCTTTCATCGATGAGGTCAATGCGATCATTGTGGAGCACACACGCTGGTGTCGTCTTGTCACTATGTCAGTGTGTCACACACATGGAGTGGCGGATGTGCAGCGGAAAAGGGCGGGCACCGGAACGGCGCATGTCGAGTTGAGCCGTGCAGGCCTTCTAAACATCAAGTGCGTGTGTGTTGGCCCAATAGCCCGGAAGACTTCAACTCAATCCCCCAATTCCGCAAGAAACGCAAGCAAACAGGGCAGGCATTCTCCCTGACAGTTCCTCAAAAAAAAAATGATGACACGTACTAGGCGTATTAGAGTTGACACAAAGGAGTACTCCCTCCGTTTGAAAATACATATCGTTTGAATTTTTTACCTCAAGTTTGACCGCTCGTCTTATGAAAAAAATTTATAAAAATATAGTCAAATTTAAGGCATTTTTGAAGATTTTATATTAATAAAGCAAGTCATCACAAAAATATGTTAATTTACACAAAATTTTGAATAAGACGAGCAGTCAAACTTGAGGTAAAAAAAGTCAAAACACCTACATTTTGAAACGGAGGGAATAGTTCGTAGTAGAGTCGTAAGGCTAGTTCCAGTGGGAGTTTCACGAGAGTTTCATGCATATTAAATGATATGACACATCAGCAATCATGATGACATGGCTTGATAATTATGAAGAGAGATAGGGACAGAGTTTCATCAGGATGAAACTCACTTGTCACAGTTACCAACTCTGGATGAGTCTTGAAATTAAATGCTACAGTGTGCCTATGAAACAACAACATAAAACTATTGCACTGTAAGAGTGATTTCAAACATCATTTCATTTTTTCCTTGTTGATGTGGTCATCTTGGAAACATCAATATGAAATCTCCACTGAGATTAGCCTAAGCAGGCAGGCGCCGCCAATGACAAATGATGACACGTACTAGGTGTTTCCGATGCCTCTACGTTTTTTATTAAAACGCTTATAAGTAGTAGATAGGTCGGCCTTGCCCTCCGATCTAGTCTGCCCTCGCCGTGCTTAGGGTTCAATTTCAATCCAGAGCCCCCCACCCGTGCTCCACGCCATGTCCCTCCCTTTGATGCAACCCTTCAAACCCCGCCCGGAGGAGCGAGGCGTGTACCGATCGAGGCCCAGCCAGGCCACCAGGAAGTTCTGCAAACTCTTCATGGGGGTACTAAATAAATTCCTTCGTTGACCCTCTTCGTTCTGTCAATAAATATAATCCAGATGTGATCATCTGGAAACTCACTCCGTATGCTAGCTAGTATTTTTTGAATCCGTAATAGGGGCTAGGGTGGGTGAACGAACGAATGCATGCTTTGGATCCCCGGCGTTAGTAGATGCAGTACATTGTTCATGTGCAACTTTATTACTACATCCGTTCTAAATTATTATTTGTTGTTGACTTTTTTATTTAACGTTTGATCATTTGTTTTATTCAAAAAATTCACGAGTATCATTTATTGTTTATGAGACTTGCTTTATCATCTTATATACTTCAAATATAACTTATTGGTTTGTATATTTAGATAAAATTTTTGAATAAGACGAATGGTCAAAAATCATGAAAAAAAGTCAAATAACAAATAGTAATTTGGAACGGATGTAGTACTATACAGTTTATCGTGTTCGCTCACGCCTTAACCTCTGTTCTTTTGCAGTGCTTCGTAGTTGGTTTGGGCGTCGTATTGCTGGTCTGCGCTTTCGTGTACCGATATGCATTCCACATTCCTGACTTTGAAGACAACTTGACAATGATACCGTGTTTGATTTCAGCTCTCCTCTTCATCGGGTTTGGTCTCGCATTTGCAAACGAGGAAGACCTAGAGACATCATAATAAAGAGAATAATGTCAGCAATGTTAAAGGGAGTATCATATATTTTAGAGATATCTTTATTTCCCTAGCTAGATTTTCGGAGCTACTCCCTCCATTTTAAATTATAGTTCTTTTGACTTTTTTGACTCTAAATTTGACCGCTCATTTTATTCAAAATTTTATGTAAATTATCATATTTTTGTGGTGGCTTAATTTATTATTAATAAAAAATTTTCAAAATGACTTAATTTTGACTATATTTACGCAAATTTTTTGAATAAGACGAGTGGTCAAATTTATGATAAAAAAGTCAAACGAACTGTACTTTGGAACGGACAGTGTATTGGCATGTTCGATCTCTTAATGTTTCGTAGAGTTCCAAGGTGTTCTCTCTATATCTTTTAGCAGAGCCTGCAGTGCGCTCGCTCGATCGGCGTGAATGGAACGCGCTTGTAAAATTCGTCGCAATGTGTAATTCTAGCCTGTCCGCCTATGCGCATCATCCATCACGCGGGGCATGCGAGCAGCCGCACGGCACGGCTAGCTGAACCCGTCTGTTTGTGCGTTGGAACAACGAGTAGGCTGCTACGCGTACGTAGTCGTACGTCACCAAATTATTTTTAACTACCAGTAGAGTGTACGTGCGGCACACACGTGTATTAGAAAACGTGATAAATAAAAACATTATCTTTTTAGATTAGATTGAATTTACGTTAAATTCTTTTCAAAACAGAAAATCCTAATTATTTTAAATGAGTTAAATTCTACAAATTTCATAGTTTCTTAAAAACTAACGTTGAACACTTATAATAATTAAGAAAACATAAGCTTTAGCTATTTCATAATAATTTTACTTTTGCATCAGACCACATGATGTATACAAATTATTTAAATATTGATTGTTTAGTTTAATGGCAACTAAATGTTTTAAGGTAAAAAATAAAATACAAATTAAGGTTAGCGTGATAGTACATAAAAACGAAATCAAGATGATCACATGGTACATGTATTTATCTAGGTTTAATAAGCGCTTGACTAAAAATCAAAATTTTCACAACTGAGCATGGCATTAACCATCAATTGCATGAGATTTCTCAAAAGTGATAGTGGCATTACTGCATTAGCCATGAACTGCATATTTCATCTTGGGTCGATACTACTCCATCCATCGATTTACCCGCTATGTTGCAGCTCTTCAGATTTGATCGATAAAAATTGACTATGGCCGAACGGCACCATCATATCCCTTCTCCACCACGGTGCATACAACGGTTCCTACTACACGGCATCATCACATTCTTTCTTCAGCATCATGTGTTAACTCTACGTGAAGCCGCTCACATTTAATTACCACAACCATCTGCATAAGATTGACGGTGACCTATAGCACAACATCCAATTATCGCTGTCCAATGTGTACTTCCCAATAACCTATTTACAAGCTTCGAAGGGAATCGTCCCTCTTGCTCTATATAGTTTCAAAATTTTAAAAAAGTATTCGATGAAACACGTGTGAAATCCACGTCTCTAACTTTCGTCAATTGAACCCAGGTTATTGGTGATCTCATAAGTATCCTAGGTGATACAGAAATACCAAACTACATACAAACCATCCTTGAAATTCACAATGTCAAGATAAGGCTGGAATTATTCCCTCCTCAGCCGCAACCCCTTTGTTCTGGTGCTCATCTCCCCAACATTGGAAGTATGAGAACATTGGGACATGTGATTCATGTCAAAGGGTAGGGATACCGCAACCTATCTTTTTGTTCTCTTTTTTCTATTGAAGATTTGTGATGCCCTTACGATGCTAGCAAAAATTATCATGAAGAAGATATCCATATATGACGGATAGGCGTGGGCGTGTCCGATGCTTGTTGGGCGAGCAATTCGTGTGGTTACAGAGTTACAGTCGGCGCGGCCTCGCCCTCTCGAGTCCCCGGCCGCCGAGTTTTGCCTGCCCCGTCCGATCCTGTGCCGCTTAGGTTTCGATCCAGACAGCCTCCAGCCCTCCACGCAACGCAACCATGTCCCTCCCTTTCAAAACCTCTCCGGCGGAGAACCTCGCGTACCGGAGGATGGAAGAAGGCGTGCACCGACCACTACTCCCGAGGCCCAGCCAGCAGGCCACCACCACCAGGGAGTTCTGCAAACTCTTCATGGGGGTACTACTAAATTCCTTCGTTGCCCCTCTCTATCATACTATCTGTCAATAAAATCCAGATGATCAATCTAGCAACTCCCTTTTGCCGTCTGTTCTTTTTGAATCCGTACGTAGTAGGGTGAACATTGTTGTACTGTATTGATGACTCCATTGTTCGTCGGCAAATATATTTATCGTGTTCACACCTTAGCTTCTTGTGCTTTTGCAGTATTTCACAGTTGGATTGGGCATTGTATTGCTGGCCTGCCTTTTCGTGTACCGATATGCATTCCACATTCCTGACTTTGAGGACAACTTTGGAATGATAGTGTATTTGAGCTCAGTTCTCACTGTGATCGGACTCGGTTTCTTAGTAATACATGCAAAAGACCTAGAAACGTAGAGAGAACAATGTCAACAATGTTAAGGAGTGGAACATACTGTATGTGTATATTCTAGAGAGAAATTGCCCACATTTTCTGCTTTATTAATGGTTTATCATGTTATCTACATCTTTCAATCAGCATCCGTTTTTACTCCAGTAAAATCGCTATAAAAATTCACTGTTGATGCTGGCGTACCTGTTGGAAACACTAACAGTGGTGGTGTTACAAAAATCGGATGCTCTTCTGTATTCTTTACTTTGTTGGCATTTCAGTGGTATTAGCTGACCAAGCAAAAGAGATGTTTTCTTTGACATGCCATCAACCTGCACTTGCTCTTTTTTTTATACAATTCTTGAATCCTAACATCCTATTATTATCCTTTTTCTATTGTTTTGGTTTGTGAATGCACATTAACAGAGGCAATATTTGAAGTTCTAATTAAAGTTCCATAATTAGTGATTGGTACAAATGCTCAGCATGTGCGTGTAGAGAAAGATGATTTGCAAAATTCTTAATTTTCTCCTAAGGAATTTCCTTCACTGCCTAGGTACGCTGTCTCGCTGAAGGCAGCAGGTTCTTTACGATCTCAATTGTCGTTAACAGCTTACTCCCTCCATCCCTAGATATAGGTCGTTTTCGCTTCCCGAGAAACACATTTGACCGGATATATAAAAATATATATTAATATTTATAGTACATAATAAATATCATTAGATAGATATTTGAATCTAGTTTTTTAATAAATTTATTTGGAGATTAAAATGTTGCACGTATTTTCTATAAATCCAAGCAAAGTTGTGGCACGAAAACCAACGACGACCGTTATTTAGGGGACGGAGAGAGTACTTGTTAGCTATACATCTTTCACTGTAATGCGAGTCATAATTATAATTGCTGACGACACGTTATCTTTCTGCGCCTGCAACAAATCCATATTCCACTTAAACAACAAATCCATATTCCACTTAAACGTGGTAGTTCACAGATTCAAGATGATTTTCCTGGTCTTAGTTTGCAAACACGTTACCATGTTGACTTACGTTGGGAACGGATTTATCTCTACTCCTAATAAAACCCTCCTGGCAAACCGCGTCCGCTGCGATTCGGTTGGCTGGTGGCTGGTGACTGGTGCTAGTTTGTGCTGAGAGAAAAATACTGCTGGCTGGCTGGTGGCTGGTGCTGGTTTGTACAGAGAGAAAAATACTGCTGGCTGGCTGCTGATAAGCCAAGCCAACGGGGCGGCCCCTCCATCCGCTCTTCGTCCGCCTGCCCCCTCCGTCCGCTCCGCGAGTCCGATTGTCCGCAATTCATCCGCGCTCCGCGCACCCTCTGTCTGCCACTCCGTCTGCACGTCCGCAGGCTCCGCGTAATCCACGCGAGTCCGCGTCCACCCTCCGTCCGTCCGCGTCGCTCGTTTGTCCGCAGCCTCCGCTCGCCGCGCCCTCCTCCCATCTCCCGGCCCCTGTCCCCCCGCATCCTCCGCCGTTTCGCCGCTGACCAAGCCTCGCGACGTGGAAAAACCAAGCGGCGCCGTCCGCGCCCCAACCCAGCCCCGCCGTCCGCGGTTGACCCGTCGCCGCCCCTAGCGCCACCACCTCCTCCTCCTCCTGATGCGACGACGGTGCCCAAGCCATGAGGCCAAATTCCCGCCCCGCAACGTCGGACCCCTACGTCCCCTGGTTCCCCTCCACCAATCCCTATTTCCACCGAGACCGCCGCGTTCCCCCTCTCCTCTTCAATGACGCCACGTGGATTGCCGCCGCCGCTCTCCTCTCCAACTCCATCATGCCGCCGCCGCGTGGATTTTGTGGATCACCGCCGCCGCATCCCCGGCTTGACGGCTTCATTTAATCTCCCTCTCCGATCCGTCTTTGCACAAACGCCGCAGATTTGGAGACGAGGACCTCCGGGTGCTGCAGGCTGCGCTTTCCGCTAGCGCCGATGTCCCCGCTCTGCTCAACACACGCGCGCGGAACGCCGCATTCTGCAAGCGCGCACTCTGGAGGCATTCGCCGCGACGAGTCCACTGGTGGCAGATCATGGGAGGAGCCTCGCTATCGCCGACTTCTTCGCCCTCGTCGGCGATGTCGAGGTCTTTACCCATCATCACACAAGGGAATTGGTGGTTGCCGTGCACATTGTTATTTGCCCTGGGGTTTTACCCTGATTTGGGCACATACAGTTCTTGTGATGCTTCAGTTTAGTAAACATTCCAAATTGCTGCGTGTTTGATACACGCTAGACAGTAACAGTCATCAATTCATCAACCGCGATATGCGTTAATCAGTTGTCCCGTTGAGACTTGAATCATTGAATGTATCATTCCTTTTTACTTCGGTTCACGGAGCATGCTCTCCGTTCCTCTCTGCTAATTACTCAACTGATTCTCTTCATGTCGACAGAGCTGCCTTGCCATGAGATACGAGGCCCTGCTTCTGCGCGATGCTAAATACTCAGATGACCTTCACCTGCAAGTGTCCCGTCAGGAGTGGTTAACTTTCGCAAAGGACTCTCTTGATAATGGCTTTTACACCATTGCTTCCAAGGTAATTTTGTTCACCACCAAATGCATCTAAGCTTTCATCTCTCACCTGCTTTGCTGCTTACATTTTTTTATCTCCCTTGAATTATTAGTTTTAGCCGATTCCAACCATTGGTAAGTTTAATGCTCTTGTGTAAGTTTTCTATGTCACTCTGATAATTAAACTGATGGTATGATGTCATAACTACCAAGGAGAAAATATGTCTCAAGCATTCCACAAATTTTTGTTGGAAAAACTCTATCAGGAAATAGTGATTCCACTGATAGTGTGATATAATTAATACTAAGAAAAAAATTATGTCAATCATTTCAGAAATAATTGTTGAAATAACTCTATCACGAAAAAGTAACTCCAATCAACAACACTACAATGTACCTGTTTGAGTGATAAAAAAATGCGTCTCGTGTCAATAGTTCAACAATATGACGTGGCATTAAGTAATGAACAAAGCTCGGATGGACAGTTATTAGCTCAGATGCATCCTGGCTTGGAAAATCATTCTTATTATATGCTCAGATGCATCCTGGCTTAGAAAATTGTATTTTCGATTAAACGGGGAACTACCTGCATGTTGAATGATAATATAATGGTTTTAAGTAATGTCCAAAAGCATGAAGTATCATATATGTACTCGTTTGCTGCCGCTAATCATACCAACTCTCTCATACACCAGAAATAAGCTGCCTTGGATTATATGTGTAGTAAAGTATTAAAAAACAATGGGGAACAGTAGAAATCTCTTGAATCCTGAGGGAAGATTGAACGCTATGTGTGAAATCTGTGTGCCTAAGCGTCTGAAAGAAGTGTCCGTTTGTAATTTCAAAGCTTAGAAAATTACCAAGCTAAGCCGTGGCCACCCGTGGCCTGGCCGTGGCCGGACGTGCCCTGGCCGGCCGTGCCCGCCCATCTGTCGGTGGCCTGTCATTTCAATTTTGGCTTATCTGATTTTTACCATACTTACTGTTCTAATTTGGAACTAGGGTGCTGCTTGTATCGGCCTGCAGACGGCTCATCACCACTTGAAGGACGGGATCACCTTCAGGCAGAAGGTAAGTGCATGTTTGTGTCTGTCTAACGTTCTTATAAACCTATCATGCTCTCCCAATGTAGGTAACAATAGCGAATGTAGTTCTTGAATATAGAAATTGTGGATATATCCAGTTTGCGTTTCTTGGATGGAGTCTTTATTTCGATGTGGCTGAATTAGTTTACAACGCATAAATTGAATACCGACATTGCTTGTGAAACACCATAGCCTGGAGTAACTATGACTGAATGGTCTTTGTGTGGGTATTCTGAATGCTTATAGTTTTGTTATTGTGCGGTAATTAATCTTTTAAATTTTGCAACAATTACTCAATAATTTAATTGAAACGGGACTAAAATTGTTCTACAGGTGCAAATTACTAGGCGAGCTCTGCTTATATTGCAATGTACAAGTGTACTAAAATGAGTATGTGAGGCCATCAAATTTATTAGGTCTTTAAACAACCAATTGAATTTTGATTCTACATTGCACATTGTTTATTAGGACTTTTACCCGCCTGCACTTCCTTCCTAAATTTTCTGAATGTTATAGCGACCCTACGATGATCTGCTCGCGCGTCCATTGCTCCCTGCTCTGTTTTAACTCAACTCTTTTTTGTGCAGTAGTCCAAAATAAAACACGTACCTGACGGACAGTTTCAGTTTAGGGGGCTTTGTTAAGGTACCCTTTCACCTCCCGGGAGGTAAGAGGTTAAATAAAACTGGACCATTGAACATACCAATCCATTCATGAGGTATACGGAAAGCTGAAATTGATGAGGACATCACTCCTATGGATACTCACAACAATCATCTATTGATCGTTCAAGGTCCAATCAGTAGAAGAGTTCGTGTGCGACAATTGAATTTAGAGGTGAGTTCGTTACTAAGTACTTCTCTATGTGATTATGAAAATAGATTGCTACCTAATAATTATATTGTAATTAGAAACCATGGAGAGGACCAGAGGATAGTTGGAGAAGAGCTTCAAAGTGGAGAGGACCAGCAAGGGCGTGTAAGTCAAGGTAGAGGCCCAAATCAACTCGACTTCGAGTCCACATCGGAGTCCAGGAGCGGTCAGCGCTAAATCGGACGCCGAGGTCGCATACATGCTCGGATTTGGACGTTCTTTATATGCTTGGAAAGCTAAGAAGATAATCTTTGCAATGGCACTAGTCTCATGTCAAAATTCGTCCGGAGTTATCGGGAATCGACGAAACAAGTTGATGTCTAGAATCTATTTCGGTGCTGCGTCGTTGAAGCGTCCCCTCAAAAGAGAAGACTTAAATGTGATACAAACATCAGTCCCAGGAGGCTGATTCACATTTATTACAACAGATGGTCCATTACCGAACAAACCTACGCGGTAGCGGGCACAGACGCGCCACTAACGTGAGGAGAAAAACTAGGAACCAAACGGTATAACTAATCATGGCGTCATCAGAGAGCTGCGCCATGCGGTTCTTCAAGCGGGCGTCCCTAACGCATAGGCAAGGTTGGGTGCAGAACGCAACTCCTACTCGATGTCTTCGGGAACGAAGTCCGGGTCCTCTTCTGAAAAACAAGCAAGGGTGAGTACATACGTACTCAGCAAGTCCAATCAAACCCACGGAGGGGTTACGACAGAAGCATGCAAGGATAAATGTCAAGGGTAGGCTAAGGGTTCATTTGCGGAAATGCCACATGCAGGGGTTCATTTTATAAAAGTTATGCAAAGCAGTTTAGAGCTATAGCATCATAATTTAAATAATTCGCAAATCCCAAATCGGTGCTACCGGACTCCCCGTCCGTCGCAGGAACCACCAACACTTTCTGAAACAACTCACACCAAGAGACTCTACTCATAACCTAGAACCAACCAGGTTTAAAGGATTCGTGAAGTGACCATGATGTAACTCGTCCAATACCGTGGACACGGCTATCCGGATAGGTTTCAACTCTGCAGAGGTGTACACAACCACAAGTAGGGTACCACAACATGAGCACCTTAGTGTCAGTGCAGATCCTATTGAGGCCATTACCCACCTTAGCTAAACTGACAAGTCACCATAGAGCAATCAGGGGGTCAGCGACCTACCCACGAGGTTCTACCCAGGGTATAACTCACCAAGAACTTATACCCGTCTCCATGGTCCTCTATTGCTCACCAGCTCACCTGATAACTGCCAGCTCAACTAGTGGGATTTATGCCAAGCCGTTGCCACATACAACGGTCGAGTGGAGGTACTAGTATTTGGGTTAGGCAAGATGACACATCAACTCATCCTTCTAATGACAAGTCGGACTTCTCCCACCACGCTCAGCCACACAGGCACGAGCTCACCTTGGTATTCCACACAGGGAACACCGTCCGGCTTATCCCCTAATTATTATCATTTAAACCCATTTCTTTTAAAAGTATCATTCTCATATTTACTAGATTTTTAATGGGTAGTATTTATTTACCAAAGGTAACTTTGTCCTAAGCGACATTTTAGCAGTGATTAATTCCCAACTAAAATATTCAGAAATCAATCCAGGTTGTCAATGAATATTTGTAGTAATCAAGGAACGGCTCACACAAAAGTGGTTTAGCAACATACATGCAAGTTTTATAAAACAGGCCAGTGGGTTGCATTTATAAAACTGAGATAAATATGCATCAAAGGGTAAGATTGAACTTGCTGTTCTCGAAGCCTTTCGGGAGCTCCTGCTCGGGGTACTGGCCTTCGGGCTCCTGCTCGTAGCACTGCTCTCCTTCGGGCACTTCCTCAACTTGATCTACGGCGCGCAAACAAACATACACACAATAAATAAAAGGAAACCAATACAAGAAAAGTTTTATTTGCCGAGCTCGCAGAAAGAAGGAACGGAAATGGAACGGATGATGAAGGAGAAAAGGTCATATTCGAGAAAGTGATGCTTGGCTTGGTGGAAAGTACAGTGGAAAGGGGATGGTGAAGTTTGGGGTCATTTCGGGTTAAAACGGTGCATAAAATAACGCGTCGTTCGGCGGTTAACGGGGGAGAGGACTCGTTCAGAAAGTTACCGGGGGGTCTCGGGGTTTGATCGGAAAGGGCTAGGGTCATATCTGGGATGGTTAAAGGGTGTTAGAGGGGCTCATTTGTGAATACCTAAGGGTTGGTAGGGTGGAAAAAGGTTAAATAAGAAGCTTCGAGGGGCTGTTTAAATGACTTAGGGACCTACTTGTAAAATTTCTAAAAGGGCAGGGACCTTTGGTGAATCGGTCAGAGAGAGGGGGAACTTGGTTTGGACTACGGGTTGCTTAAGGAAAAAGGTAGGGGGTTTTGCGTGAAATGACCATCTCTTTCACTCGCATAGAAGAGAAGGGGGGACAGGGGAGTCGGCCGGGCGGCGGCGGCGGCCGCATCGCCGGTGATTGGGGCAGGGAGGTGGCCAAGGAAGAAGGTGGGAGCAAGAGGGGAGCGAGGGGAATTCGCCCCTATACTCACCTTGGGCGGGGGCTGTACAGAGGGTTCCGCCCACAGCGGCGTGCTAGCGGCGGCGGCGATGGAGATGGGGCGGCGGCGTTTGGGCTGGTGGAGCGAGGGGGGGGTTGCGGAGGAGGAGCTGAGGGACCTGGGGCGTCGTGGAGGAGCTTGGGCGGCCAATTTATAGGCCAGGGGCGAGGGCAAGGGGGTGGTCGGCGTTGGGGCCGGGCGCGTCACGCAGAGAGCTCGCCATAATGGCGATGGCGATTCCGGCGGGCAAGGCGGGTGGTCGGCGCCCTGTGGCCACACTGTGCTCGCCGGCTCGGGAAGCGCGGCGATGGTGGTGCTGTGCGGAGCGGGTGGCGTGTCGACGGGGCGGCCGGGGGGGCGGTGGGGTGGGCCGCAGCGGCGGCGATTGCGGTGCTAGCGCGTCACGTGGTGGGGGCCGACGGAGGCGCGTGCGCGCGAGTTGCGGCGGCGCAGCACCGGGGTGCTCGGCGTGGCAGGGGGCGGCTAGCGTGCACGGCGGTCGGAGCGGCATGCGCGCGCGCTAGGGTGCTGGCAGGCAATGCGACGACGGCAGTGCGGGGATGCAAGAGCGGCTAGTGTCGCGATGCAGCTAGGGAGGTGGCTGGCCGGCGGAGATGCGACGCCGGGGAGGAAAACAGAGGAGGGGGCAACACCGGGAAAATGAGAGGAAAAAGAAAAGGAGAAAAAGGAAAAGAAAAAGAAGATAGAGAAAGAGGGAAAGAGAGAGAGGGAGGGGATCCGAGGCGGGATTCCTGGCAGCGGTGCCGGCGACAGTCGGTCGCGGCACACGCACCGAGAATGGTCGGTGCGGGAAGTGACGGGGCGACGAAAAGTTAGGCACGACGGGGGTTCGAGCTGGGTCGGCGGAAGATCCGGGAAAAGATTTGGCTTGGAATTCCGAGAGCTTGGCGGAAAAAATAGGTTGAAAATGATTTTAACGCGATTGTTTTTATGGTGATTTAGCTGGGGTAAAAACGCGGGCGTTACAGTCGTCGTATTTTGGCCTTTGGGCGTGTATCGTGTTGTGCCCAATAGGGGCACGTCCAGGGGGGTTGACCACGACCCTAGACTCCTTAAAACAGTAGCCGCCACCCAATTTGGGTTTTGGGTTTTGGGTTTTGCTTAGATCAATTCTGTCAAGAACAGTGTCGCCGCTCGTCGGTTCGTGAGACCCCAACTTCGTGAGTTTAATCATACATCTGCAATTGTGTTGCAATCTTTCTCGTTCTTGCTTGTGTTCTTCGATTCGCAGGTAAGGATTAGCCTTCTGGCCAAGGTCAACTGCGCAACGCCGGTTGATAACCTGAGAAGACATGGTGCTGCGATTGCGGGGTTCAGAACGTGTTGTTCGGAAGCCGGATCGATTTGAGTCGCGACTCCACCAAATCGAGAGTTATCAGAACCTTTCGGAAGATCGGGAAAACCCTAGTTCCCATCAGAAATGTCCGTCCATGTTTAGTTCCCTCTCCTTATCTATTCTTGATTTTTTGACATGATTAACAAACAATGTTGTATATGCAAACAACACAGGGAATAATGTCAACGTTGATGCTGACTGTCGGTGCTGGGATCGGTCGGCCAATCCCCAGCGCCAAACAGAATGCGCTGTGTCCCATCCCTTGACGGTTGATGCAAGAGCTAGCACGATGAGACAAGCGTTTATCCTGGTTCCGACCGTGAGGTCGTACGTCCAGCAGGGTGCGCTCGGGGCGCTGTACTATCTTGCACCGTAGTGCTTGCAGAGGGGGGCTACAAGCAAGGCGGGAGAGGAGGAGGAGTCTCCAAGTCCCTGAAAGCGAGTGTGATTGAGGCGAGTGCCAATATCGTTTGTGGCGGTGTGTGTGATTGTCTTTTTTCTTCTCCCCCCTTCTATCTCCTCCTACCTCCTTTTATAGGTCAAGGAGAGAAAGGTGGGGGTAGGGTTTACAAGTACAAGCGTGACGTGCTACAGGGATATGTACCGGAGAGCATGGCGTCGGGCGTGCCATCGTCCTTTCCCCCGGCGAAGGATTTATGGCGAGCTCCGGCTTCCGCGGGCGTCATGGCCGTCCCTGTGCTTGTCCTGGAGCGGTTTCGAGGGGTGTCGTTGCCATAGTCCGTGTTCTGTTGCCCGTCGTTGGTTGACTTCGAGGGCGGGGCAGGTGAAGAAGGACGGGAGTTGGCGGCAAGGGTCGGCATGGTGGTTGTTGTTGACCACAGCGCGCGATGTGCCCGGTTCATCAGGGGATGGCCGAGAGTTGGTGGATTTGACCCGGCGTTCGTCATCGCCAGGTCGCGCCTGATCGGAGTCTGTACTCGGCTGCTGTTCATATATTCGTTCGAGGGTTCCCCATGCCCATTCGAGGGGTGCCCCTGGGGGGAAAGGACGGGAGTGAGTGGAATAGTGGTGCGGAATGACGCCTGCCGGCCTGCATAGTGCCCCGTGTGTCCGCACAGCGCCGGTGAGGACGCACAGTGACCGGAGCAGGTGGAACAGCGGGCCCTGTTGGTGTCAGCGGCGCGGCGTGGGGAAAGATCGCCTTTTGACTCTGGCGCCCGCCTGATGGGGCGGGCATTAAATGTCGTTGTCGGGCGGGGCGCCGAAGTGCGCCGCGTTGAGTAGAGGGTTGGCCTCGAGCGAGGCAGAGTCGGCTTGCCCGCTCGAGGGGGTGCGCGGCCCTCGAGCGAGGCGGGGTTTGCGTCGTGCCTGCTCGAGGGTGCGCGGCCCTCGAGCGAGGCGGAGACGGGGGTGGCGACTCGGGTCCCTTCGACAGGCGAGCTCGGACGGCCGTTCTTGGGCCGCGATAGGCTGTGACGGGCCGAGCTGCCTTGGCGGCCCCTCCTGGCTGTCGGTGATTTGGTCTTTCGTGGCATATCGTTTTTTGAGGGCGACTACCCCGATGGTTAGGGGACCCCCTGGGTTCGTCCCCGACAGTAGCCCCCGAGCCTCTGGCGGACTGAGGTTCAGTCGGGCAGACGCTGACGGTTTAGCAGGGTCGCTCCCAGGCCTTCTGCGGGGATTACTCCTTCTTGATTATGCACGTTCTTCCGTGGGGGTGCGCGAGCGCACCCGCGGGTGTAGCCCCCGAGCCCTTGGAGGAGTGAATTCACTCGTGCAAGGGCTTTGTCTTTCGAGGGTTGTGTCAGTCGCTCCCTTTTTGACGTAATTCGGGGGGCGGACCCTACACGGCTTCGACGTGTTTTGTGCATAAGAGGAGGAGGACATGTTGCAAGGAGCCCCCGAGCTCCTGGCCCGAGCGGAGGCGATCGGAGGGGCTTCTTGTCTTTGAGTGGCGACCCTCGCTTCCCCTTCGCGGGTGAGAGGGGTGAGGTCATTCGCGCAACCCTCGAGTCGGGCAGCGTACACGGATGCCTCGGTGAGCTGTTAGCGGGTAGTTCAAGTGGACGTCCGTGCCCCGTTCGCTAGGGGTCGGCTCGTGGTCCGGAGACGCGTCCATGTAGCGCTTGCAAAGGTTTGCTAGGTGGGGCTCGGTCCCTTTCGCAGAGACCGAGGGCGCGAAAGCTCTCCCTCGTTGGGACCCCCCACTAGCTGCCTTTGTCCAGCCTCGAACACAACAGGGGCGTCCCCAAACTTCGTGTTCGGGGTAAAGTCCGTTGGACACGCCCGAATCGTCCCTGACTCTGTTGATCTGGAGCGCCTGTCGAACCCTTTCGCGGGCCAAGCTTCGTACTCCTGATCAGTAGGGCCTTGCGAAAGGTGCAGGTCACCCTCGAGCAGCGGGCTCGAGGGTTGGTCGAGCGTGACCGGCAGCCTTCGCATCGCTTAATCTGGAGCGCCCGTCGAATCTTTTCGAGGCCCGGGTTTCGAGCCCCTGATCAGTAGCACCCTGCGCCTCGAGGCGGAGGGGGTCGTTGTCTTACCTGGGAAGGAATCCAACGGTTAGGTCGTTTCGGTTTTGCGGACCCGCGCACGACCGCTGGCGGGCGTGGTCGTGGCTGTCGTGGCACGGAGTGGGCGAGATGGGCGTAGTGGGCGCGCCTTTTTAGGCGGAGTTGGCGTGCGCCGGGGAGAGGCGAGGCGACGGGCGGTCAGGCGCCGCTGTTGCGTCGTTTCGTTTTGCCGTGCCGCAGTAAATGCCACCGCCCACGCGTGCCATTCCGCGAGAAAAAAGGGGAGGGGGGTCCCCGGTTGTCAGCGACGTGCCACGCGTGCGTTCGGCCCGTTGCCAGTGGGTTGGCGTGTCGCGGCAGGGACGAGCCCGCTCCCTTATAAAAGGAAAGAGGGGGAGGAAGGGGATTTCTTACCTTCGCCATTCCTCGCACCAGCTCTCGCCTCTGTCTTTCGCTTGCTTCCAAGCCCGCTAGTCGCACTCTGTTCGTCCTTCACGCCTTCGTCGCCTTTGCTTCGCGCTCCCTGCTCCGCCGTCCGCCATGGTGATCATCGAAGGCGTCACGGAGTGGACTCCGTCCACCGCTACCGAGCACCTCCTAGAGGGCTTGGTGAACGGCGGGCAGCTTTCGCCCCGGGGCGATTCGGCGCGGCCGGCGTGGATTGTCCCGGCGCTGGCGGACAGGGTGCCGAACCCGCCGGCGGGGTACGTGGTGAGCTTCATCCGCTTCCACGAGCGGGGCTTCAACGCGCCCGCCAGCCAGTTCATGCGGGGCCTCTGCCACTACTACGGCGTGGAGCTCCACAACTTCTCCCCAACGCCATCTCGCAGGCGGCGGCCTTCGTCGGCGTCTGCGAGGCTGTGCTGGGGATCGAGGCGTACTGGGACCTGTGGGTCCACCTCTTCCGCGCCGAGCTCAGCACGTCCGGCGCGGGGAGGGGGGTGCGCCGTTCTTCGTGTGCCAGCGGTCTTACGCTCGCGCCGGTCGAGTCCAGGAAGCACCTGTACCCGGCCTGCAGGATGACCACCAACAACAGCGGCTGGGCCAAGGGATGGTTTTACCTGCGCAACGATGGCTTGGGGTTGCCGGAGTACACCGGCAAGGTCTTGACGGAGAAGGCCGACTCCTGGAGCTACGGCGTTTCCGGCGAAGGTCAGCGGAAGAGGCTCCGCCCTGTCGTCGACGACCTTCGTACCTTGGAGGGGTCGGGCCTGACCGTGGCGCACGTGCTCGCGCACTGTCATCGCCGCCGGGTGGTTCCCCTCATGGAGAGGCAGCTCCCTCTGTTCCGGATGACGGAGGGCGCCGACCCGGCGGCACTGGCGGCTTCGCGCATGTTGTCGGAGCCGCTGCTTGAAGAGTACGTCGTTACGAGGGTGCGAACGGCGGTGCATCCCGACACCATGCCGAGCGACCTCCGGTCGTTCCGGCTACGCCTCGACGAGGGCCATATTTTGTCGGTGAGTCGTCATTCTCCCTCTCCGGGCTGTTGGATTGATTAATTTAGAATTCCCTTCCTCAATTCATCGTGATTTCAGGAGGTGAACAGCGGCCTCTACCGCTCCCTCGCGCCGACTCCGGAGGTGCGTGCTTCGAACTGCGCCCGCCGTGACCGCGAGAGGGACGCGAAGGAGGCGAAGAGAGCCAGCAGCCGGAGGAGGCAAGCCCGGCGGGACGCGAACCAGGCGGCGCTTCGCCGGTGGAGGAGGGACGGCGGGGCGCCGCCATCGTCCCCCGAGGACTCCCCGGACCCTCCCAGCGAGGGGGAGGATGAGGAGGAGATCGATGCCGGCGGGGTTCCGCCCGCCGGTGAGGAGGAGGAGATGGCCGCGCCGCTGCCCGAGGCGGGCGTGGTGGCCCCGGGCGATGTTGCGCCGGTGGCGGCGCGGACGGTGGTCGCGCCTGCTTGACCCGCGGCGCCGCGGGCGCGAGCGACTTTCTCCTCTGCTGCGGGCGCGCCGCGCCGCAGCGGATTGAGTGTCGAGGGCTCGGGGGGTTCGCAGCCCCCGAGCGATTTGAGGGGGTCCTCGAGTTCGAGGAGGGCTCCCTCAACGGGCGGCTCGAAGCGGAAGCTGCAGGTGCTGCAGGATTGCATCCGGTAAGTTCTGCCTCGAACTTTTTCGTAGCTTTCCATCCTTGTTCGGTTTTTCGTTTCGTGATTTCCGCTCTTTCTTTTTGATTTAGCACGCGGGGTGCCGCCAAGGCCGCCCCTAACCTCGCGCCTAAGAAGGCGTTGAAGGTTGGGGGGTCGGATTCCCCTCACGCCGGGGGATCGCGTTCGCGCGGGACTCCGCGTCCCGCAGCGATGTCCGCAGCGACGCCGGTGGAGCCGGCGCCGGGGGCGCGAGATTCCGGGTCGGCGGAGGAGGAGCGAGAGAGGACGCCCCTGGTGGCGGAGCCAGGGCAGGACGCCCCGGTGGTTGAGGTGGAGCCGGGGCACGATGCCCCGGCGATGGAAGTGGGCGAGCAGGAGGGCCACGCCACCGCCGCGGCCCCTACTGGAAGGAGGCAGGAGGCGGTCGTGCCGGTCGGCGGCACGGTCATCCTGCCGGCTTTGGGCCGCGCACAAGGCGTGGCCCAGGGTGGCGATGGCGGGCGCGTTCCCCCCCGCTGGGGTGACTGCGGCCGAGGTGTCGGCGGCGCGCTTCTTGTCTCAGGGGCCACCGCAGATGCCCATGGCCGGGGGAGCGGCTGAGTGGGATGCGGCCGAGGTGGCGCTGCTCCAGGGTCGTCGCGGCCCGAGCGCATGGCCAGAGGAACCTGGCGTCTCCGCCCGGGTTTGGCAGGGCATGGCGGAGGAGAACGAGCTATGGGCTCGGGCCGAACGGGTCGGGACGGACCTGGAGCGGGCCATCTCTGCCGCCGCCGATCTCCATTCCAGGCAGGCGCTGGAACTCTTCGAGGTATCCCCGTGCTCATCTTAGCACTTCGTGATTGTTTTCAGTTTGTGTCTTATTCTTGATGGCTCTTCGTGCAGCTTCTGCGGCAGGAGGCGGCAGACAAGACCGCGTGCATCGCGGACTTGTACGCCGATCTTCGCCGGTTCCGCCAGGCGAACGCGGACCTGGGCACGGAAGTGACCCAGCTCACCGTCCGGGTGAGGGAGGCGGAGACGGCAGCCCGCGCACACGAAGAAGCCAAGGCTCGCGCGGAGTGGGAGCGCGACGCTGAGAGAGGCACGGCGGAGCGGGAGGCCCGAGCCTCGGCCGCGACGTTGGAGCGGCTCGAGCTCGAGCGCAAGGCGCGTTAGGCCGCGCAGTCCCAGCTCGTGGAGGTGGTGGCCCGGGCAGGGCAAAAGGCCTAGGAGGCCGAGCAGCTGGGCCGCGCGCTTCGAGAGAAGGAGGGTGCGCTGGCGACCGCGGAGGGCCTGCTCCAGCAAGAACGCACAGCGCTTACCGAGGCCAGGGCCTTGGTGGACGGTATGGCTTTACGCTTTCCTGGATTTCTGTGTTGGAGTTCGTCTTGACGTGCTTGAGCTTTGTCAGGGCTGCGGAGGGCCGAGGCGGAGAAGGCGGACGAGGTGATGGTTGTTCAGGCCGCCTACTCCGAGGCCCAGGGGGAGCTCGAGGCGCTGAAGGTCGCCGCCGATGCGGCGTGCCAGGACGTCTAGTGCGTCGACGTGCAGTCGGGGTCGTCGTTGCCCAGCCGCCTGAGGTCTCTGAAGAGCTGCGTGGCGGAGCGCCTCGAGAGCGCGCTTCACCTTGGAGTGAAGAAGGCACTCGGCGTGGTGTCGACGCATTACGACATCGACCTCGTGGCGGTGGCACGCGACTACTTCATCGACGCAGACCTAGACGACGACGCCGCCCTTGCTTCCCTCGACGAGGCCGATGACGGCGCCGAGGATGCCGCCACGGCACTTGCCGCCAAGTTCGGGCGCGATCTTTTCCCCGAGGAGGATGAAGATGCGCGCGCCGACGTTGGGCCTGAGGCTGCGACCGCCACCGAAGCCGAGGTTGATCCTGAGGCCGACGCCGTGGCGTCCCTTGAGGAGGACATCGCCTCGGTGTGCCGCGATGACGATGGTCCTGGGGCGCTTGCATCGGTTCCCTCTACCGTTGCCGCCGAGGCCACCGCGCCCCCGCAGGAAGGTGGAGCCTGAAGGGTTCAGGCTTAGTATCTAGATGTATCTTAGTTTTTAGGAGACTAGCTCTGTACATAAACTAAGATTGAAAGTCGATTGTGCGTTTCAAACTTGTTCGATTGTTCTATTGTGCTACTCTTGGCTTGGAGAGATTTTGGCCGGGTATTTCGAATCCGCGAGTAATTAAGGCGTGGAGTGGAGAGGGAGGTGCCGTATCCCTTCGCGGGCATAGGCGGTCTCACGGCTCAACCGGCTCCAGCTTTAGTTAGCTCGCGCCCCGCATCTCTCTAAGCGCCTCGAGTTTTAGCACAATTTTTGAAAATTGGGACGATTAGGGGGGTAAACCCCCCCTGCAGCCCCCGAGGGGGGCTTGGCTCTATTGAGAATAGGACCAAGTCCCCCTTGTTCATGCTGTTAGTAACGATTTTTTCATGTTTTTCGCAAACTTTTCATTATTGTTAACTAAGAACATGAAGTATTTACAAGAAATACTAAGAGTTTTAAGGATAGAAGTGACGTAGCTGTTGGATGTTCCAGGCGTTGGTGAAGACCTCTCCCTTCTCGTTCGCCAGCTTGTAAGTGCCAGGTTTGAGGACCTTGGCGATGATGAATGGTCCTTCCCATGGCGGAGTGAGCTTGTGGCGCGCTCGATTGTCCTGGCGCAGCCTCAGCACCAGGTCCCCTTAGTGGAGGTCTCGATGCCGCACCTTCTGAGCTTGGTATCGCCGGAGCGATTGTTGGTAGCGTGCTGAGTGAAGCAACGCTACGTCGCGAGCCTCGTCCACCTGGTCCAGCGAATTCTCGCGGTCCCGCTGGTTTTGGTCTTCCTGGTAGGCCTTGAGCCTCGGAGACCCATACTCCAAGTCTGTTGGGAGGACGGCTTCGGCGCCATAGACGAGGAAGAACGGGCTGAAGCCTGTGGCCCTGCTTGGGGTTGTCCTGAGACTCTAGATCACCGATGGCAGCTCAGCAACCCACTTCCGGCCAAACTTGTTCAGCTTGTTGAAGATTCTTGGCCTCAGGCCTTGTAGTATCATGCCGTTGGCACGTTCTACTTGGCCGTTCGTTTGTGGATGTGTCACGGCCGACCAATCAATGCGAATGTGATGGTCGTCGCAGAACTCCAAGAACTTCTTGCCGGTGAATTGGGTGCCGTTGTCAGTGATGATCGAGTTGGGTACCCCGAATCGGTGGATGATGTCAGTGAAGAACAACACGGCCTGCTCAGATCTGATGCTGGTGATGGCCCGGACCTCGATCCACTTCGAGAACTTGTCGATGGCTACCAACAAGTGGGTGAATCCCCCGGGCGCTGGGCGGAAGGGCCCCACGAGATCCAACCCCCATACCGCGAAAGGCCATGTTACAGGGATGGTCTGCAGGGCGTGCGCCGGGAGATGCGTCTTTCGTGCGTAGAATTGGCACCCTTCGCAGGTGCGCACGACCTCGTTCGCGTCGGACACGGCGGTGGGCCAGTAAAAGCCTTGCCGGAATGCGTTACCCACGAGGGTACGCGGCGCTGCGTGGTGTCTGCACGCCCCGGCGTGGATGTCGCGGATCAACTGCCTTCCCTCGGGGATGGGGATGCATCGCTGCAAGATCCCTGAGGCGTTGCGCTTGTACAGCTCGCCGCCGACCGAGACAAAGGTCTTGGCCCTTATGGCGATGCGGCGCCCCTCGGTTCGGTCCGAGGGCAGCTCCCCGCGGTCGATCCACGCGAGGTACGGATCACGCCAGTCTTGTGGTCGCGTGTCTACGTCGATTTCCATGGCCTCGGCCGAAGAAATTTCAACGTCGAGGGCTTCGAGCCCCTCTTTCGAGGGGTCCTCTTCCATGGGCTCAACCCCCGCAGCCCCCAAGGGTGTCCTGAGGGTTCCGGCCCTTCGCTCGAAGTTGACGGAGGGTTGATCGAGGTCGCGGGCGAAGACGTTCGGAGGAACGGTGATTCGCTCTGACGCGATCTTGGCCAGCTGATCCGCTTCCTTGTTGTATTTGCGTACGATGTGGTTCAGCTCGAGGCCATAGAATTTGTCCTTGAGACGACGAACCTCGTTGCAATACGCCTCCATCTTTTCGTCGCGGCAGCTTGCGTTCTTCATCACTTGGTCGATGACCAACTGAGAATCCCCCCGGACATCGAGGCGTTTGATGTCGAGGTCGATGGCGATGCGGAGCCCAGCGAGGAGGGCTTCGTACTCCGCCATGTTGTTCGACGCTGGGAAGTACAAGCGAACCACGTATCGGATATGTTCTCCGAGGGGTGAGACGAAGAGGAGGCCCGCGCCTGCCCCGGTTTTCATCACCGACCCGTCGAAGTACATGGTCCAGCATTCGGATTTGATCTGCGGCGGCGGAAGTTGGACGTCGGTCCACTCAGCGATGAAATCCGCTAAGGTTTGCGATTTTATCGCCTTACGCGGTGCGTAGGAGAGAGTGTCCCCTACGAGCTCCATAGACCACTTCGCTATTCTACCCGAGACGTCCGGGTTGCGGACTATCTCCCCCAAAGGGAAAGATGAGACCACGGTGACCGGGTGGGCCTCGAAGTAGTGTCGCAGCTTTCGACGCGCGAGCACTACAGCGTAGATTAGCTTCTGGATCTGTGGATACCGCATCTTGGTTTCGGTCAGCACCTCACTGACATAGTACACCGGCCTCTGGACCGGCAGAGCGTGGCCCTCCTCTATCCTTTCCACAATGATGACGGCGCTGACAACTTGCGTTGTCGCAGCCACATATAGGTAGAGGGGCTCGCCGCTCTGCGGCGGCGTGAGGATGGGTGTGCGCGCGAGCGACGCTTTTAGCCCGTCGAGGGCTTTTTGGGCTTCGGGGGTCCACGAAAAGCGTTCGTGCTTTTTTAGGAGCCGGTACAAAGGTAAGCCCTTTTCGCCAAGTCGAGAGATGAAGCGGCTGAGAGCTGCGAGGCAGCCCAGTACTCTTTGCACCCCCTTGAGGTCCCGAATTGGCCCCATTCGTTCCAGGGCCGAGACTTTTTCGGGGTTGGGTTCGATGCCTCGTTGGGAGACGATGAAACCCAATAGCATGCCTCGCGGCACCCCGAATACGCATTTTTCCGGATTCAACTTTACCCCGTTCGCCCGGAGGCAACCGAATGTGATTTGCAAATCGTTGACCAGATCGTTCGCCTTTCTGGTTTTTACAACGATATCGTCAACATATGCCTCAACGGTCCGCCCGATGTGGCTTCTGAAAACGTGTTGCATACATCGCTGGTATGTAGCTCCAGCGTTTCGGAGGCCGAACGGCATAGTGACGTAGCAAAACATGCCAAACGGGGTGATGAAAGAAGTCGCGAGCTGGTCGGACTCTTTCATCTTGATTTGATGATAACCGGAATAAGCATCAAGAAAGCATAGCAATTCACACCCAGCGGTGGAGTCTATTATCTGATCTATTCTAGGCAGAGGAAATGGAACCTTAGGGCATGCTTTGTTTAAACCGGTGTAATCTACGCACATGCGTCATTTTCCGTTTTTCTTCTTAACTAGAACAGGATTAGCAAGCCAGGTCGTGTGAAATACCTCTTTGATGAATCCGGCTTGCAGGAGCTTGTGCACCTCCTCCCCAATGGCGCGGCGCCTTTCCTCGTTGAACCGCCGCAGTCGCTGTACCACCGGCTTGGAGTGAGGCTTGATGTTGAGGCTGTGCTCGGCGACCTCCCTCGGGATCCCCGGCATGTCCGAGGGTCTCCACGCGAAGATGTCGGCGTTGGCGCGGAGAAAGTCGACGAGCACTGCTTCCTATTTGGGGTCGAGGGTGGTGCTGACCCTCAACGCCTTGCCCTCAGGGGCAGTGGGGTCGAGGGGCACCGCTTTGGTGTGTTCGGCAGCCTCGAAGGTGCCCGCGTGCCTTTTGGTGGAGTCGACGGCCTCGTTCGCCATCTTCTCCAAATCCGCCACCAGGGTCTCGCTGTAGGCGAGCGCTTCCGCGCCCTCGACGCACTCGACGTTGCACGCATAGGCGTGCTCGTACGACGATCCCACGGTGATGACGCCCTTTGGCCCTGGCATCTTCATCTTGAGGTAGGCGTAGTTGGGGACCGCCATGAACTTGGCATAACACGGTCGCCCGAAAATAGCGTGGTACGCTCCTGGGAATCCCACCACCTCGAAGGTGAGGGTCTCCCTCCGAAAGTTCTCGGGAGTACCGAAGCAAACAGGCAGGTCGATCTGCCCGAGGGGTTGGACTCGTTTTCCCGGCGCGATGCCGTGGAACGACGCCTTGCTTGGCCTCAGCTGGTTCGTGCCGATGCCCATGAGCTCTAAGGTGTGGACGTAGAGGATGTTGAGGCTGCTGCCCCCGTCCATCAGCACCTTGGAGAATCGCGTGTTGCCGATGACGGGGTCGACGACAAGCGGATAGCGCCCCGGATTCGGGACATAGTCCGGATGGTCCTCGCGACCGAAGGAGATGGTCTCGTCCGACCAGGCGAGGTAAGTTGGCGTCGCGGGGTGAACGGAGAAGACCTCTCGGCGTTCACGTCTTTGCTCCCGGGACGTCGCGTTCACGGTGGGCCCCCCTACGATGAAGAATACATTCTCCACATGGGGGAACTCGTCGTTGCCGCCATCGCCCGTATCCTTCTTCGGGCCATCCTCCTTCGCGGAGGTGCGCCTGAAGTAACCCTTGATCATCCCACACTGTTCGAGGGTGTGGGTGACAGGGCCCTTGTGGTCCGGGCATGGCTTCTTCAGCATCTCGTCGAACAGGCCTCCCCCCTGAGGGGGGCCTCGAGGGCCTTTGCGGCCTCGCTCGACCACGAGGGCGTCGTCAGAGTCTTCGCCCTGCTGCTGCTGCTGCGCGGCTTGCCGAGGCTTCTTGCCTTTACTGCCCCGTTTCTGCTTTTTTGCCTTGGCCTTAGGTTTGCTGCCCTCCGCGGGCAGCTCCTCCGCGCGCTTCCCCTTGGTCTTGCCGTCGAAGATTGCCCCGACAGCCTCCTCTCCAGAGGCGAAGTTGGTGGCGATGTCGAACAGAGCGTTGACGCTGGTGGGATGGTTTCGTCCCAGCTCGCGCACCAGCTCTCGACAGGTCGTGCCTTCGAGGAAGGCGTGGATGATCTCGGAGTCACCCACACTCGGGAGCTCGGTGCAGCGCTTGGAGAAGCGGCGGATGAAGTCCCTCAGCGGCTCGTCGGCCGCCTGCCGGCACCCGCGCAGGTCCCAGGAGTTTCCGGGGCGCACGTATGTGCCCTGGAAGTTACCCACGAACATCTTGACCAGGTCGTCCCAGTCGTGGATTTGGTTCGTGGGTAGGTGTTCGAGCCATGTCCGCGCCGAGTCCGCGAGATGAAGCGGAAGGTTGCGGATAATCATGGCATCGTCGGTGGCCCCGCCCAACTGGCAAGCCAGGCGATAGTCGTTGAGCCACGTCTCGGGTTTCGTCTCACCTGAATACTTGGTGATGGTGGTCGGCTGGCGAAAACGCGGCGGGATGGCGGCCGAACGGATCTTCCGGCTGAACACCGGGGTTCCCGGGGGTTCCGGCGTCGGGCTTCTGTCCTCCTCGCTGTCATAGCGACCTCCCCGTCGGGGGTGCCTACTGCGAGGAGGCGTCGCGTCCTGCCTCTTCTTGTTCAGGACGTTGCGCGCATCGCCATCGTCGACGGCGCCCCGCGTGTCCACGAGTCAGTCCTTCGCGGACCTCCTCGTTTCGCGGTCGCCGGTCACGAGCGCCCTTCCGTCGTTCGTTGGACGATGAGGCGTCCACGCGCCCCTGGGTGGGGTATGGATGGATTGTTCCTTATCCCACTTGCCGCCTCCGGCTCTCGAACTGGCCTGGTGGCGCATGCGGGAGGCGGAACTTTCCGCTTGTTGAACGGCCGCTTCTTCGACAAGGGCCTGCACTTGGCGCCGCATGCTGCGCGCTTCTGGTGTCGATGGTTCGGGCATGGCCCGAATCAGGGTTGCTGCGGCGACGAGCTTCTGGCTTGCTCGTGGCGGCATGGCAGGACTGGCGTCGTCGCCGTCACCCATGATGCGCGCTTGAGCAATACGCCCGGCAGCTCATGCGCGTTCGCCGCGTTTCGGCTGCCGGGCTTCCAGGGCTGCGCGCAGCTCCTGTACCTGTTGGCGCTCCTGTTGGTGCTTGGCTTCCAGCTCTTGCACCTGCGCAAGCTGTGCCTGCGCGAGTACGGCTTCACTCGCTGGCTCGGCGGGCGCCGGTGGCGGTTCGTCGTGTCCGGCCCCGTCGCGCGTTTCTTCATCCTCTCCCACGGACTCTACTTCGCCGTCGAGGACGAAGCATTCCCACGTGGGGTCGTATTCCCCCTCGCTGGAATAGTCGGAGCAGGTGAGGCAGAAGTCCGCGACGGCCTGGAAGGAGATAAGGCCTTCGCGGTCGCGCAACCCGGAGTAGTCCTAGTTCGGGTGCTCCTGCCCGCGCACACTCTCTCCGTCATCCGACTCGGACTGGGGTCCGCCGGGTGAGGAAATGCTGAGGCCGCAGATCGAACCCAGCTGGTGACCCGGTGAATCCTCGTGCGCGTTCGGGTTGGCGCTGATTGCCGCGGAGTAGCTTGCGGCCGCGTTGTTCATCCCGTGGGGGAGCTGCGCCGGCCCGGCCACATTTTCCCAGCGCGCTCCCTCCGCGGGAGCCGCCGGTGGGGGTCCGCCCCCCTGTAATGTGGCAGCGGGCTGGAGCAGCAGGTGTGCGTCCCAGTCAAGGAGGACGATGCGCGGAGCAACGCGCCGCTCCGCGCGAATCTGCAGCTCGCGCAGTCTTCGTCGTCTCCTGAGCTGGGCCGGCGTCGGCGGTGTCGGGGTAACGGGCATCACGTTGGGCGGCCTGGAGCCGAGCCGCATGAGGAGGCCCTCACCGGTCGCTTTGAACTCCAGGCTCCCAAACGTGATCCGGTACCCGCGCGGAAGCGGGCCGGGGGACCCCGTGGCGGATCGTGGTGGCATGGTCTTGGCGCGGCCCGCCGTCAAGGGAACTGATCGGGTGTGATTGACCACAGCGCAGCCCCCTACCTGGCGCGCCACTGTCGGTGCTGGGATCGGTCGGCCAATCCCCAGCGCCAAACAGAATGCGCTGTGTCCCGTCCCTTGACGGTTGATGCAAGAGCTAGCACGATGAGACAAGTGTTTATCCTGGTTCCGACCGTGAGGTCGTACGTCCAGCAGGGTGCGCTCGGGGCGATGTACTATCTTGCACCGGAGTGCTTGCAGAGGGGGGCTACAAGCAAGGCGGGAGAGGAGGAGGAGTCTCCAAGTCCCTGAAAGCGAGTGTGATTGAGGCGAGTGCCAATATCGTGTGTGGCGGTGTGTGTGATTGTCTTTTTTCTTCTCCCCCCCTTCTATCTCCTCCTACCTCCTTTTATAGGTCAAGGAGAGAAAGGTGGGGGTAGGGTTTACAAGTACAAGCGTGACGTGCTACAGGGATATGTACCGGAGAGCATGGCGTCGGGCGTGCCATCGTCCTTTCCCCCGGCGGAGGATTTATGGCAAGCTCCGGCTTCCGCGGGCGTCATGGCCGTCCCTGTGCTTGTCCTGGAGCGGTTTCGAGGGGTGTCGTTGCCATAGTCCGTGTTCTGTTGCCCGTCGCTGGTTGACTTCGAGGGCGGGGCAGGTGAAGAAGGACGGGAGTTGGCGGCAAGGGTCGGCATGGTGGTTGCCGTTGACCACAGCGCGCGATGTGCCCGGTTCATCAGGGGATGGCCGAGAGTTGGTGGATTTGACCCGACGTTCGTCATCGCCAGGTCGCGCTTGATCGGAGTCTGTACTCAGCTGCTGTTCATATATTCGTTCGAGGGTTCCCCATGCCCATTCGAGGGGTGCCCCTGGGGGGAAAGGACGGGAGTGAGTGGAATAGTGGTGCGGAATGACGCCTGCCGGCCTGCACAGTGCCCCGTGTGTCCGCACAGCGCCGGTGAGGACGCACAGTGACCGGAGCAGGTGGAACAGCGGGCCCTGTTGGTGTCAGCAGCGCGGCGTGGGGATAGATCGCCTTTTGACTCTGGCGCCCGCCTGATGGGGCGGGCATTAAATGTCGTTGTCGGGCGGGGCGCCGAAGTGCGCCGCGTTGAGTAGAGGGTTGGCCTCGAGCGAGGCAGAGTCGGCTTGCCCGCTCGAGGGGGTGCGCGGCCCTCGAGCGAGGCGGGGTTTGCGTCGTGCCTGCTCGAGGGTGCGCGGCCCTCGAGCGAGGCGGAGACGGGGGTGGCGACTCGGGTCCCCTCGACAGGCGAGCTCAGACGGCCGTTCTTGGGCCGCGATAGGCTGTGACGGGCCGAGCTGCCTTGGCGGCCCCTCCTGGCTGTCGGTGATTTGGTCTTTCGTGGCATATCGTTTTTTGAGGGCGACTACCCCGATGGTTAGGGGACCCCTGGGTTCGTCCCCGACACTGACACAAATGCCTTGCTATGCTAGCAGAATGGTGTATTCGAACGGGTGAATGCTAATGTCAGTTCAGATATGGTACCCGATTCATATATAATTAAATTAGCTTCTACTGATTCTTGATATATCCACTTTGGAACCTAACGTTGCCTGTTTTGAAGAATGATTTATATGGTTGGGTTCCAGTTCCCCTTAAACTGATTTATGAATTGACCAACTACAGTTCTTGTTCATATCAAGTTTGTGGTTCTTTGAAATTATTGGTCATGACACAAAGGACTATGCTTCATGTTTATGTTTTGTAACTTGAACCGGTTGCTCAAGAGATATGTCGATGATTTTTAGTGCAATATTGTTCATCCTGGATATATTTTTTGAAGATTGTGAGTGGTTTCATATCGGCATAAATTTTTTGAAGCTCTATGCTAGTACATTGTGAAGTTCCTGCAATGAAGCTCTCTGATAGGTCTAATTCTCCGTTGTCCGGCCTCTCTAGCGCACATTGTGGACAACAACAACACCATCGAAGGCTTTTTGAAGAATGTGGCCCATGCAGTGCTCACCGGTGCAAGCCCCATCTAAAGAGCTTACGTGCCTGGAATGATATGGTCGCTAAAATGCCACACAAAAGTAGAGTTGTGTATTTGGTCTACTATTCTGTTTTAGTAAAGAATTAGATTTAGTTTTTTTCTATGTTGTTCCAATATAACTTTTCTTTGGTAGGTTCATCAGAATTTTGCATGAAAGGTATTGAGGAATCCATCGAGCCTACGGACCAAAGTGAATGAATGTTGAAACAGTTAGTTGCTAGATTCCATTTTGCTTTCTTCCTACTACTAATGCAGTACTGGCTATTTCTTTGACTATGTTCAGTTCAAAAATAGTTAACATTCCTATTCAATCAATAATAGCTATAGATTCTGATGGTTTGGCATATATGTGGCATTTTCTAATTAGCAATAGCTCTAGATCCTCACTATTTGGGGGCAAATACTGGGTTGCCATGAACATGTCACTTTGAAAACCAGTTTTATACATGTGACTTGACCATACACATAGACATGGATACTATCATTCATCAATGCAGCTTATTTTATGGTTTTCAATTTCATGACTTTTATCCATATGGTCGTGTATGTATGTTTGCAAAATGTTTGGGGGCGATCATTAGGGGTACCCAAACTTATGGTATAACCACCCTCGATAAAACATCGATCTCATGCGATTAATCAAAAAAAGAGAAACGAAAGTTAGGGCCCACGGCCCAACAACAAACGAAGGCCCAGTTAAGGCGCCCCGTGGCGTGCCTCGACGCGAATCAGAATCTCCGCTTCGCTCGAGGGGACCGACCCCTCGAGTGAATCGGAGAACTCCGCTTCGGTCGAGGCCTGAGGATCGAGCCTTGAGCAAAACCCACGGAATGGGGAAAGCTCCGCCTCGATCGAGACCCTCGCTCCGACGGACAATTAATGGCGCCCACTACCAGCGTGTGTCCAAAGTCAAAAGGCAGATCTCTCGCCATACTGCCCTGACAGCCACAAACTCTCCCATCGCATCCGCCAACTCCCGTCACTATGTTGCCTACCGAGGCTCTGTGCGGGCAAGCCGGTATTGTGCGAACAGGGTCCGTCACTCCGAGCTCCTGTGCTGCCAACTCCGACGACTCGAATACCTCCGTTGAACGGAGAGACCCTCGATCACACGGCAGAAGAAGAAGACAGGACGGCGGAGGTATGGCGGGCCATTCCGAGCGCTATGCGACCAACCCCGACGTTGTGCGGACATGTCTCCGCCGTGCGAACAGGGCCGGGTCACTCTAACTCCCTGTGCTGCCAACTCCCACAACGATTTTCCACAGAATGGGCTGTGCGCAGGCATGGGAGACCCTCGAGGTGATGTACGGACGAGCCATTATCGCGCAAAGGACGCCTCGGATCCTCAAGACCACTCCTCGACGTCGTCACCAGTACAAGAATCGACTACAGCAAACAAGGACATAGAAGCACGCCCAACGCCACTCCTACTACCGTGCGGCAACTATGCCTAAACAGCAACACGCTCATGTAACCCTTCCTCCTTGGCCTATAAAAGGAGGGGGTGATCGAGCAAACAGAGGGGACGGACGAAAAAAGATCAAGAATCCGTTCACGCTCAGAAAAACCACGATATTGGCACTTTGCCTCAATCATCCGGGACTCAGTGGTCTAGCCTCTCTTCCCGCCTGCTTGTACCCCCTACTACTTACAGTCCGGTGCAGAATAATACATCGCACATATCACCTTGTTGGAAGTACGGTCTTCCGACCGGAACCAGGATAAACTCGTGTCTCGTGTTATCTTCTGCATCAACCATCAGGGGAGGGAACACAACACATTTCTGGTCGGTGTCGGGACCACGATTTCTAAACACCGACACAAAATATTTAGTATTTTTTTAGAGTGAATGTAATACATAAGCTTGTGAACTTCAGAACTTACCCCCTGTTTCTTAGTCTAAAAACCTAATGCGTTCATTAAGCATTCATGGCAATATGATAATTAATGGAAAGAATGAAGTTATGCATCTGGGATATTTTTGTGGACTTCAGAAATGTGATAACCCATAAAAATGAGTGGAATTCTGTAGAATGTAGAGAGGACCACGGAAATTGTTCGACTATGTGCGATTATAAGAACATGTCATATGGGTTTATAGTTTTGCACAAGCAGTGACAGATATCAGTTATCTTTTGGCATTACAAGAGTCTCTCAAGAATATTGTTCTTGTTTGAGCTGAAAAATTGTTCTCCATAATTTTCTGCATGTGTCGAATTCCTCTCTGCCTAAGGCTCCCCATAAATTCGTAAGCACCTTTATCTTTTCACATTGCATGAGTCGCAGGCAGACAAGTCCTAGATGTAATATTAAGTTTCCTACAATTATATTTATATACTATTGTTGCAGCAAAAATTTATGCCTAGGATAAATTCCTGTCGTACCGCATGGTTCTGGCTGTGGCGAGAAGGAAAAGCATCTGACCTTTGTACAATTCATATCACCGGGTAAAAGATCTCCAAGACTCTACTGACGCTCGTATAAAACCCTTTAAATGCGACTTGAGGCTTTGGAAGATCAGCAAAGCAATGGAGCTGCTCCGGATGCATCTAAGCCTGTTCACAATGAGGCTTGAGAGTGGATGATTTATCTCTGTTTTCTTTACCCCCAGTTATCTTCTCATTTGAAAGCAAGAGGTCTGATTGACAATAAAATAATCTACTATTCTTCTTTTGTAGCACTATTGTTTGAGGCTCATGCTTGGGGATTATGTAATCTGAAGAAGCAATGCAATTTCTATAATTGAGAAAGCAATCCGCACGAGCTAGCAACTTTATATTGATTTCCATGTGGTGCACGAATACGACGGAGTGGTCTTGTCGAACCAATGTGTCCCACACCAATCTATAATCTCACTCCAAGGATAGATATGAAGGGCATGATTCACATTTAACGATGCAGTTCCTTTATCTTTTCCCCCTTTTTCTTTACTATATATACTTGCACCCAGACTTATTTTTGTACATCAATCTAACTGATCGATTTCAGTGGTTATTGTGTGGCCTATTTCCCTTCTAAAATTTGCCTGGGCTGTATTTTATACAATTAAGAACAAATCATGCACAACTGTTATAAAACGTAAATAGAGAGGAGGCTATATACATGCAAGGACATTTTGCGATGTCCAGAGAATCTGCTACTCATACTGCTCATCAACTTCATCGTACTCCTAAAATCGATGAAACTAGGGGCTCATGGCAGGAAATTAATAAAATTGGTCATGGTTGCTTACTTTTCTTAGGATTAAACTATCCATTCCACGGCACATGGAGGCATATAAAGCCAGACCGTATTTATGTGGCTAACCTGCTTGAGAATGATGTCGTCATTATCAGCATGGTGAATGAAGGTGGCAACCTAATAAGATTCATGAATATCCGCGAAATGAAGTACAACCTTTGGTTTATGATATATCTATACATGCACCTATGTTGGTTTCGCCCAACTGTTCTATCGAATCCTAGATAGACCTTAGGATTTTATTGGTTTACAATTTCAATAACAGGATCATTAGTACTCACAAGATCCATCGTTAGTACCTTAGGAGTACATGTATTAGATGTGCCACGAAAGTGTAACCAGATCTATTTACATGGAATTTATGAAAAACATAATTTGATATTTGGTGGCACTGCCATCGTTCAATTAATAGCTTACACTATATATAAATTAACAGAGTCATAGCATATGCAGTAGAATCAACCACGGTTTTGTAGCCCACCATCCATACATTTGTGAAAAATAAAAGTATTAACTTCCATGAACTTCGGTGCGACCTACAACCGTCGAAATTAAATTTTTCGTGTGATTTATTTATCTTTGCTCCATTGGTATTATACCCGTAGCAACACACGAGCACCTACCTATATTTCTTAATGACTAATGCATTGGTTTCTAATTAAAATTCTGTTCGTTCAGAATTGGTTTCTGCAATTACATTTCGTAACCCCTCTAAAGCTCCTGCATTAGCGTGTGGGGTATTGCATAAATACTTCAGTGTATCTGGGAATAGCAAACGCGTTGATATGGTGTAGTGTAGCATTTGTGCAATTAGAACTTCCATGGGATAGAAGACATGAGAGCATCAAACATGGTTATGTCTTCTATCCTATGAGAGCAGCAAACATGGTTATGCCTTGTATCCTATGGAATAGAAGGCACAACGCACAACCGCACAAGGCAGCTCACAATAACATTGACACAGATCAGCCAGTAGCCGGCGACAGTAAGCAGCAAAGAAACCGTTGACACAGATCAGCCATTAGCCGGCGACAGTAAGCAGCAAAGAAACTTGTACCTACCACTGTTGCCCAAATGAATTTGGGAAGTGCACAGCCAAAAACGGTGTGTTCTATTGTCTCACATGCTCCACACATGTTACATTGATGGGCCAATTTGTCTTTTTTATTTGTTCAGATTGAATTTTGTCATTGCAAACTTGCCACAAAGATATTCAGGTAACTTCGCCTTCCATATATCCATTAGTCTCTCATTCACAAAACTAGGATTAGGATGTGGCTTTGTACTTGTTGCTGCCCACGCTCATTCTCTGGGACATTGCCTTCCTGCTAGCTTTGAATCACAGATCGCCATCATAACAAGCCTGCATAACAAAGGCGGACGGCAGACTTCAGTTTAGGAAGACTGTGTTCTCTCTTCTTTATCTAATGAAAAGAAAAATAAAGCATTTACGACGTACCAAGCCCAAGAGCACAGTATGCAAAAGAATTGCAACGCCGAACAACAGCCAAACACCTTATGTCCAATCGGGAGCTAGCGACCAATGACAGTAGAATATGACGAGCAGTGTTGCGGCTGCAAGAGGGAGCATGCAAATTACTGTTAGAGCGACCATGCCAAAGTTACTGTTAGAGAAACTAATCAACAGATGACAACTCGTGTAACTTAGAAGAACAGAGAGGGGTTGCTCCATGTACCTAGCATACCAACCCGGCTGAGGAGCCGGGCGACCCGGTGTAGGAGAGGGCGCCTTGCCATCAGGCAAGGCACACCTGCGCCCACAATGCACCACAACCAAGCAAAAGTGACGCCGACACTCCGACGGCAGATGCATACCGTGGGCTTGAGCAGACCATCTTCGTGACCCGGTCCACCCATATAAGGGAGCATGGTCAGAGCGCCAAGCAGGGCTGTGCTTTGCATGGCCGAACAGCCCGAGCTCCACTCGTTGCCCTGTTTATACATTGAAAAAAATGGTGAGATGTGCCGTGAACCCACTCCACTACTCCAGGACTATTCTGACTTAAACACTCTTTTACATCGAAAAAAATGCGTTCAATTGACTGCGGCGTGGCAAATTCAAGTAGTACAGAAGTGCAGTGACCAACTGAATGTGGGTGTATGCGTTCCCCCAATAACTGTTGCAATTCCGGAACCGATGAATAGCATAGCATAGCATACCTGATCAGAATAATTGTTAACTGATGCAATTCCGAAATAGATCGAATAGCAGAATCCAATCTAACCTCATTAAGAAAGTCAAACACATTTGACTAGTATACAATAAGTGCTCTGATATCTCCGTTCGAAATTGGGTTTATGTGTTCAAATCCCCACACAATAACTGATGCAATTCTGAAATCCATCCAATAGCAGAATTAAAAGCAACCTGCAAACGCGGAACACACAATCATGGTCAAGAAGAAGGCATACCTGAACGGGAGCAGGCGCCGGCGGCCGCTCGATCTGCGCGGCGACAGCAGCATTGTCTCTCTGCCGCGCCCTCTCTTCAGCGGCGCGCTGCACCGCCTCCATGGCTGCAGCCGCTTGTTGATGCTCCCGGCACGCATGCGCCAGCTGCGCCACGGGGGCGCGGAGAGCGCGGAGGCGTGCAGTGGCTTCGCGCTCGAGCTCGGTGGCCGCGGTGCCCAGCTCGGCGACGGCGGCGTTGACATCGCCCTCTACCTCCAACGCCTCCGTGGCCCTGGTCAGGTCGGGGTGGGGCACGCCGAGAGCGTTGGCAGACTGCTGGATGCTACGCGCCAGAGGCAGGTAGCGCTCGCGTCTCCTCGACTCCTTCTGCAGGACCTTGATCATAGCAGAGTCGTTGTCGTGCGTTCCCTGAACACACATTCCAAAATAAATCCGCGATCCCGGCATAAACCCCCAAAATTCGCCCCGATTTGTGATTTCTATTGCTGCCTGCGTACCTGAGAGGCCGGATGCGGATCCTCCTTGACGAGGAGGGCACCGTCCAAGCTCTTCTCGCCATTCTCGAAGCGTCGCTGCTGAACCCTCCCTTTCCCCCGAAGAAGAAGCCACCACCAGGGACCTGCAACTGGAGGCTCCTCCCGCCCCGCCGCGGCGTTCCGCCTCCCTCCGACGCCCCGTGCGGCTTCCCCATGCTCGCGGCACGCGCGCGCCAAGTCCGATGCGCCGCCTCGAAGGGCCTGGAGATCGACGCCGAGTGCCTCCTCCAGCGCGGTGGCGGCGTTGAGGAGCTCGAGCACAGCCGCCGATCTTCCTGCGCTGTCCGCCCGCGACAGCGCGTCCGCGACCGCGATCAGATTGAGGCTGGGCACGCCGACATCATCAGCATCGTGCTCGGCGGCGAGGGCGAGGGCGAGCGTCACGAGCTCCACGGCACTGGTCCCGAGGGCACCCTCCCCCAAAATGCCTATGGCGCGGGCAGTGGCGTCTAGGATTTCGCCGCCGTCCATCTCACCGGCGAGCGGAGCGAGAGGAGGGGGAGCAGTGGAGCAGAAGGGAGGGGAGAGAGAGAGGACGGGGGAGGAGGGAAGCGGAGCGGGGCGGAAGGGAGGGGAGGCGACGGGAAACCGGACACCGGAGAAGTCATATGGCGACGGGCCGACGGTCGAGAGGGAGCTGGAGGAGTGGGAACCGCCCGCGTTTCCTTTTGGGCCGAAGATTAGCCCTCTCGTTTTGGGCCTAAGAAAGTAAGAATCGGCCCTTGTTTCTATTTAAAAAAGTCCATGCTACCTCCCTCACGTCCGTTATCGCCAAAACCAGATATAGCACCTCCTTCAACTCATAATTTCGGACATTTTTCCTTCCTAGATGGTTTTAAGAGTAATTAAAAATTCTAATATTAAATTACTCTTAGAAAAATTATTTTAGCTCAAACAAATATGAAATCAGTTCCATATTTTTGTAGATTTCATACTCTATATTCTAGTGCTTAATAATAAGTTATTTAAATATTTTATGATCATAATTTGATTTTTTTGCTAAAAGTTGCTCATATTTTTTTGGCTAAATCTTTCAGAGTGACATGCCTAGTGGCGAGCGTGGAAAGGGGGTGGGCATGGCGAGCAATGACTATAGCAGGAGAGGTGGACATGCACGTGGCAACAACAAGGCCATAATTTTGCTCATTTTTAAAAATTAAAAGTAGATGATTTTTAATAAAATTAAACTTTATCCGGGCTCATTTAGCTCATTTCAAGTTGGCTTTCAGAAAATAAAGGATATAATAATAAATAAAAATAACTTAATTTTGAAGAAAGAACTCGGAATAAATAACATGTTGCGACTCTTTTGGACAAGCGTGGCTACATCAGCGGGAGTTTAATATACATCATACATGCTATAATGGATGAATAACTAAGATGACATAGAGGATCAAATCAACTATAAATAATTAGTTTATCTGACCATCCTATAAAATATTGACCAAGCAATCTGAAATGTTAAGTTAATGTCGTGTCCGGATATTGTTGTAAGAAATATTGAAAAATGTATCAAGAAGGGGCAACCTGGATGAGTGGGACTGTGGGAGTGATAAATAATCTAACTTGTCCGATCACAGAAAAACATGTTAACTTGTCCGATTAGCACGTAACATGATAAATCAGGCGATCTTAAATGTTAAATTAGATTTCGTGGATTTTAGAACCAAATGTATGAAAAATGAACGGTTTTCGTGGCGGGAAATTGGTGAGCTATAACGATTGAATTACACGAGTCTTGTTATATAATAAAAAAAATCCCACAGTATCGTTTCTCATGGATTCGTGCTTCTTCGCACACCGTGGTACTCTCTGTACTTGAGGTACAATTTCAGAGAGCTGCCGATGCTAACTGCATGCAGGGGCGACCAGTCCATATAAGATGAAATAAATGCCATCTTCTCAACAAAATGATCATTCCAGATCAACTTAAAGTCAGATGAAACTAAACAAATTGTAGAATTGTAGTGTGCTTCAAACTGTTTTTGAACTAAAAGTGCTTACATGGATGCTCGATTCAACCTACACACTACTAGGGCTTTTGGTTTGCTGTGCGAGGTGGTCCGACGGACCATCCAAGCCTACCTCTGAGCCTACGGTTCCATTTGAATTGGTTTGAGTCCTGTCTGGCATTGGTCTAGCCCGCACAACGTTAAGGCCAAGTTAGGCCTTATTTAGATGTAAATTTTGGGGGTCAAATTTAGCCCAGAGATGTCACTTCATCATAAATGCGTTACTGTAGCATTTCGTTTGTATTTGTGAAAAATTATCAAAATATTGATTAATTAGGTTCAAAATGTTCGTCTCACAAAGTACAATAAAACTGTGCAATTAGTTTTTGATTTTATCTATATTTAATACTCCATGCATGTGTTGATATTTTGATGTGATGAAAATCTTTTTTTACATAATAGAATTTGGCGGTGGAATTTAGGATCTAAAGGCTTAATTTTGAGAGTCAACTCGTTCCGCACGAAATCCCGCCGTCCGTTTTGCATACGGGACGGACTTATGCCGAACGAGTTGATCTAGGAAACCAAACACGTCGTATATTACGAGGATGATTCAAGAAGACCTCCAAGTGAAAGCAGGTATATACATAGTTACAAGTTACAACAAAATAACTGGTGAGACTGAATAATATCAGCTTATTGTGGCCCGGGTGCCATGAATAGAAATTAAAATAATCACCATGTGAACCACATGATCGTCAAATAAAATTAATGGACAATTGTTGTACTATATTGGATTCTGAATAAAAGCTATGAGTTACAAACTCATGCACCATGTGTCAAATTGTTGGTGTTGCATACACCGGCTAGTTAATTTACGTTGCGCTCTTCCGGCCTCGATGGTAAACGCTCGAACGTTGGTTCGGGCACAGGCCCTACGTCTAATGAGGTCGACGGTCTTGTTCAGGGGTTGACAGGATGCATGTCATCCTGGCAGTCCACCTGGCGGTGGGCCCTGGTCTGGCTTGCCTCATGTTGGCCGCTTGGGGCGTGGCTATAGCTCCCGACCCTGTGGTGCAAGACTTGGCATGGCGCCACAGTGCCGTGAGTGCACAGCTCCTCACTGTGTCGTGTCTGCATCAGGAGCACTGGTGCCGCCCCGGGCTTCTGTTCACAATGGCACGCAGTGGTGCCGGTCGTCTACTGGCGTGGGGACTGCACCCTCCTGTCGTACCCGTTGGTACGGCGGGACGTGGCTCCTTAAAGGGGGGCACTCCTTTCCGTGGGCCTTGGCTCTCCCGCCGTTGGGTTGAGCACCTTGATAGCCCAGGGGCTGGCCTGCCGCGCTGTCACGACCCACACGTCCGTGGGTTAGGGTGGGCGGCGTGCGAGTGTCAGTACGTGTCATTGCATTGGTACTCGAATGCAAACACTAAGAGAGGGGCACGTACATAGCTTTGGTGTGTTGTCCCAAACTGAATATGGAGACGTTCATGTAGGTCAAGTTGATGTTGATGTAGCCAAGTTGTCAATGTAGTCGTTCATGGTGATGTAGTCATGCTGCTGCAATGGTGTCCTTGTGTGGGCCGCTATGATGGCCACAGTCCCGTGCAAAGTTTCATTTCACAGTTTTATACACTAGCGCATATCATTTAAACGTTGCATCTAAAAGACCAATGAGAGTTGATGATTCCAATATATAGAGGTGAAACCAAAACCCTCTCAACAGAAGTTTCACACGGTCTCTAACTTGTTGAAAACAGTATGCATATTTATCCTCTCATCTCTCACTTTATAAATACTTTGCCACATTACCATATTAATTTAAAATCTGAAACGGATGCTATCGCAACAAATTTGTTCACACGTTTCCATTTCTCCCGGTCCGCTCGTCCCGCGCCCGACCTCCTTCGTCTCCGGCTGCCGCTCTACGACAACAGTACTTAGGTCCTATCGTGTTAGAACTCTTAATCCTATTTTATCCTACCATTCCCACGTACCCTGCGAGTACAGGACTTAGGCCTTATTTAGATGTAAAATAGGGGATGGAGATTCGAGAGTTTGGGTCACTTCGTAATTATTGCGCCGCTGTAGCATTTCGTTTGTACGTGTGAAAAATTGTCCAAAAATTGATTAATTAGACTTAAAATGTTCGTCTCGTAGAATACAACAAAACTATGCAGTTGGTTTTTGATTTCATCTACATTTAATACTCCATATATGGACCGATATTTTGATGTGATGAGAATTTTCTTTTTGCATATTGAACTTATGTTGCTTTTTGAGAACTAAACAATGACTTATCTCTTCTCTCCTCAACAGACGAAACGTGGGTTATTCCCTGGCCTGCCATTGTGCCACGTCGCCGATCACTTGCTAGGTTTGCTGCCCGAGCTGTTGATTAGGTGAACATTTCGTGCTTCCTTCCAGAGCCTTGAGGAGCGTGCGCGTCTCGTCTAACACGCTCGCAAAGTCCGTCAACTCGCCACGGCCTTGACCTTCTCTTGGTTCCAGCTTCCAGCCCACTTGTTCCAGCGATGGGCTTAGCAATCCTCTCCTGACCCATGGGCCATGGCTGCGTCACTGGGGGCGTCACATAGACGAAGGAAGGGTTGCCTTGCTGTCGCCGATGGACACCAGAACCACTCCGCCCGATGCTTCTTCACGGACTCCTCCATTGTGTTATCCTCCAATCAAGTAAATGATTCAGCAATATTTTCTTGCTGATTATTTTCCCCAAGTATCTATATCCGGTCTATTTATGAATGATGGTAGATTGAAACATCTCCTTCAGTACCTGTTTTTGGATGGAAGAATAGTTTAATTCATGATCTACTACTATATGGACATAATGATGCTGAAAACCTGCATTAGCGAGCAAGAGCCCAAAGTTATGACTTATCTGAACCTCTGTACTAGCAACAGACGGTATTTTTCTGCAATCACCTGGAACTCCTTTTGTTGTTAAAATTGAATTCTCCATTTGTAATATCTGGTGTTGGCGTCAGAAGAGTTTATATCTGTCCTCGAGTTAAATAGGGAGCATGCTGGAGCTCTCATGTTACTGCCCAGACTCTCGTTACTCTGAAAGATTATTATTCAGCACTATTTGATGCATGTCTTTGTCTAAAGAAAATTCTGTCTAACATCCCACAGACGAAATGGAGTCCCGATATGCCTTTGTCTAAACAAAATTCAATACATATGCAGCTCAAACGGTAGCATATATCAGAGCCTACAAATCAACAGTTTGCCCCATTCCAAAATTCTAAATTTTAAATGTTCTTAGTGCAATGCAGAACCTTGCAAGAAAAAAATTACATTAATGGTGTTGTTATTGTTTGTATTTTGTTTCCCATATCTTTCTGTTTACCTGCTTTTAAACAATTCAAGCTTTTAAATGACTTGCCAGGAGGAGTCCCTATATATTGAAGAAGAAAAGGGAGAACTCCAACAAAAGGAGATCAGAAGATTGATACTTCCATCACTAAGCCTGACAAACCTGAAACGGAACTGGTTACTGAGAACAAACATTTAAATGGACCTATCCTCGAAACGAGACCTGCAACTGAACCTCAGAAGTTCGAAGTTCCTCCCGTTCTGCCTTCAAAACCACATGACTGGGAGGCCATTCCAAAACCAAAGGGACATTTAGGTCTTAATTACTCGAAATGGGACATGATTGAAGGCGAGGATGATGAAAAAGAAGAGTTGTCGCAGTTATAAGTTTAAAGTCAGAATTGTGAGCGTGCGGTCCGTAAAGTGAATAGGGTGAGTAATAAGTTCAACTATGGTTCATGTATAGTCTGACAAGATGCCTACTGATCAGGGTGCCATTTATTCATTTTCAGTTGAATTATTTTGGATGAACATCTACATATTGGTTGGGATTTGCTTGAATCCGAAGTTGGTGGTGTGATGACACAACCAGCCGGCCTAGTATCGAGAATAGCTCAGGTATTGGTCCATTTGAGTTTTCAATCATAAAAATTTGAAGTCGCAGTCTACTATCTTCTATTTTGTGAGTGCAGGTTTCATGATTTGTCAGATACTGTCTGACATTAATCTCAAGTGCAAATAGAGCAAATTTTTGTATATATGCTGCTACCTGTCTTCGGTTTCACAGGACAAAAGATGTTGCACATGGATTAGTTAGTTTTGCTATGGTGATATAATACATTGCCTGAATTCATATGCTACATAAATTGGCAATGGCACACACTGCTATCTCATTGTATTCCACTATTCCTCTTTAATACAAGTATTGTCCGCTGGGCACTGACAATAAAATCAGGCAAAACAAAGTAACCTTAATACGTAGAGATCAGTGATTGCAATAATTGTAGCAGTCACGATTGACCTTCTTAACACGATTAAGGAGATTCTCATGCGATTTATGCTGGTTCTCATCGATCTAGGACACCTCGCTCTCTATCTAATTGATTTCAGGCAAGTGTTCACTAAAAACTCGGCCGGGTGGGGGAAAGACCGCCCCACCGGTATTATCTTAAGAAGAAGCCTCGACTTCCCCGACCGAGAAAATCCCCGAACCCCGGCCCCGCCCTAACACTAGGATCCGTAAACTAGTGCTGGGATTTTTTTTAACCACAGCATAAAATTCGCTCCCACGGGGATTCAAACTCAGGACCTGTGGAGTGCCGCTCGAGTGTCTTGACCGCTAGGCTAAGCACCCTTTGGCCAGGCAAGTGTTCACTCAAAACGCTGTTAGTATAAAGTACGAGGGGTGTGTCAAAAACTCAAAATTAAAGCATCCGCAAACGTGTACAGTTGGAATAATGCCTGAATTGCCGGGCTGGTTGAGCTCCTATCATGTACACAAGACCGGCACTTCTCCCAGTTGCCTTTTGTGTGGCTTCCGTTTTGACAATCAAAGCAATCAGCAATGCAAAGTTGCAAACTGAAGTATGCATGCCCTGCTCCTCTATCTGTCACATTTACAAGCAGCAAAAACAATCGCGTACTGTACTACACCAGCAGTGACACTCGGATACTACACAGCAGTGACACTCATTTCCGGTTTGTGTTGCTTTCGTTCCTAAAAGAATCAGCCCCCAAGAAATCTTCCCTGGGCATGACGAAGACTATAGAGCCATGACGAAGGAACCCACAGCCAGGAGCAAGTGAATGTCACGTGACGTATGGGCCAATTGGGCCTAAATGACACCCGGCTCACACAACAAATGTAAGGAAACCATATATTGTACGCAATTTAAATTGCCCTAAAAATATATTGTAATTTAAATTTCGCAATAAATAAATAAATGTAATTTAAAATTAAGAAAAATGCTATTTTCCATGCGCCAAAAAGATTGCTAGATTAAATACAAAAAATAGGTCAAATTAATACACTTTTAAATGTCCAAAGAGTAGCATAATAAAAGATATAAAACATATATATTGTACAAAGAATGAAAACTACATATGATTAGGTTATCGACCAAGTTTTCCTTTTTCAGGGCAAAAGACGTGAGTACAGGTCAAGGAGCAAACCGCACACACGTGGCCACGTTCATTCATCTGGAAAAAATGAAAAAAGGGGAGAAACTGCGCGCCACGTTTCAGTCAGGACAGGTATTCGTCCGGGCATGTTTGCGCCGTTGGCATCCAAGGTCCAAGCAAAGATTTGTGATGCTGCATCAGATCGCCGCTTTGCTGCATGCAGCACACGCAGCGGAATCACACATCACACACACGTACAAGATGCTGTGTATGGGCACTACGGCAGCCTGCAAGCATGTCCTTGTCCCGGCTCTTGTGTGTGCGAAACATCTCTTTCTACTACTGTCTCCACGCACGCATCATCATCAATCAAAAGACACGAATGCTTTGACAAGTGCTCCTGTGTTTGTCGTAATGCGTGCCTAGTCCAGCTCTTCTCACCTGTTGTCATTAGCAAGCAAAGCATCGAGAAGCTAGCTAGTCATACAGTACTCTGCTTAATCTAACCACAGTACTAATCGTTGATGAACAGGAAGCTCCCATCCCACGTTGGCTAATCAGTAATCAACTAATCACCAACCACTAACGCGGCGACACCCAACAGATGCACCTCCAAAGCAATCACGCCGCGGCGAGGACACGGTCGCTCCTCGCTACCGGAAAGGACAGGACAGGTGGTGGTGGAGGTGGACCAGCTCAACCGTATGGAACGCGAGACCCTAAATTCTACTATGTAAAAAGAAGATTCTCATCACATCCAAATGTCATAACATGTATGTAGTATTAAATGCAGATGAAATAAAAAACTAATTGCACAGTTTTATTGTACTCTGCGAGACGAACATTTTGAGTCTAATTAATCAATTTTAGATAATTTTTTACACATACAAACGAAATGCTATAGTAGCGCATGCACCCAAATAAACTAAAGTTTGACTCCCAGATTTGGGGAAGGGCCCATTCTTCTTGCTGCTGGCGGTCCTTCTCTGCCGCTTCCGGCTCGGATCGCACGACACCAGCTTTTGGAGCCGGCCGGCGATCCAGAGAATGCAATGGACAGCACGGCCGAGCAGAGTGGCGGAATGTCTACTCTGCCCCTCCGTCTCTAACCTGCGGGAGGAGCGAGGAAGTGGATGAGCTGGAGGGCATTAAGGGTGTTTCCACTCTAATCTAACCTGCAGGCCGAACCGAAGCAGCCAGCCTTCGACCCTGCGCGTCGCGCTCGCCGGCCGGCGGGCCCGTCCGACGAGGCCGATCTGTCAGAGGCAAACAGAACGTGCCTTTTTCCCAAAAAGCCCCCCTACCCGGAATATTCGCCACCTCCCAGCTGCCACACGCGCTTGCGCCGCACCTTGCCGGCTACGAGTAGAAGTATCCAGCAGCCGGCCGAGCCGGTGAATTACAGCGGAGTGAGGCGACCGTTGTGGTGCCTCGCATTAAACTACCCCTGCCGTCTCCCACCCCCCGGCTCCACGCGACCGGCGGCGGCGGCGGCGAGGCACGTCGCCCGGCGGGTTGAGTTGAGTTCAGCCGGCGGCGCGCGGGGGCGGGCGATCGCGCCGGCTCCGGACTCCAGGTGGGTGGATCCGTCCTGGCTCCGGGTTTCTCGCCCGGATTGCTCGTGCTGCCGCTTCCGGGTGTGATCTGGAGCGTGGGCTTAAAGGAAGTCGCGTGATCTTCCGCAGGAGTTTTGATCTGATCGGGCGCGGCCTTTCTCGGATTCCCGATTCGGTTTCCGCGACGGTGTCGCCGCGCTTCTTCTTTTTTCTCCTGGCCCGCACGTCGGATTTGACTGGAGAAATTGGTTTTCTTCATCACGAGTTGGAGTGGATTTGGTCAAAGTCAGGCCGACGTAAGGGGGATTTCCCTGGTTTGGATTTGGTTTTGGCTTCGACAAAGGGGAGGCTCAAGTGGAAAGCGGTTGGCCATTCAATCGCCGCTGCTGAACTCTCTCCTCTTCGAGCCCAATTGGATCGACGAGCAGTTCGCTGTGCCAACGGGAGAGTAGCAGAACAAGAGGCGTACCGTGGGAGCTCTGCTGTAACTGCTGGTTTCTGTTTTGTGAGCCCAATTGCGTCCAAAGTTTGAATTTTTGGGGGCCTCAAGGGTATACCGAGGCATCAGGAGTTCAGGACTCGCGAGTGCTTCAGGAAGACAACTTGTTCAGATAGTTCTTTCGTTGCTGTAATCGAAGACTTGCACCGTAGGAAAATGGGGGTCATGTCACGGCGGGTGCTGCCCGCCTGCAGCAGCCTCTGTTACTTCTGCCCGTCGCTGCGGGCGCGCTCCCGGCAGCCTGTCAAGCGGTATAAGAAGATTATCTCAGAGATCTACCAGCTGCCACCGGTATGTCCAATTCTGCATTGCTTTTGGATTTCAGTCGTTTCTGGTGATAGTTGTTTCTTTGCAACTGGGTGTGTGGTCAAAACTGTGAGGCAATTTGATGACAATTGAATTTGGCGTTATAGGACGGAGAACCAAATGATAGAAGAATTGGGAAACTATGTGATTATGTCTCCAGAAATCCAACACGCATACCAAAGGTAACACATTCAGCATCCACCCTTTTTTCAAAGAACAAAGACACAATCACTGTACATTTCCCAAGAATTAAGAATGAACTCAAGGCAGTGAGAAAATAGAATGAAAATAGTACAAGAAAAATGGAAAAAGAAGAAAATGTTTATTAGTTGAATTGAATAATCACCATAATGGAGAATTCCATAGTCTTTCTGTACTTAATGCTAATATTTCAAGAAATGAATGAATGGGCTTGCTGAAACCAGGATTCATGGTCACACTCGAACCTTTTTTGGGCAGATCACAGAGTTTCTTGAGCAGAGATTCTATAAAGATTTGAGGCATGAGAATTTCGCTTTGGCCAAAGTTGTGCCATGCATCTATAGAAAACTTCTCTGCACATGCAAGGATCACAGGTAGTGTTAAGGTTCTGTTCTACCAATCATCATTCCTTGCTCTCATGCTTATCTTATTATTCTTGATTCAGGCCATTGCTAGCCACAAGCTCATTAAGCACCATTCGCGCTCTTCTTGATCAGAAATCACATGATGATCTACAGATTCTGGGTTGTCTGATGCTTGTTGACTTTCTCAATGGCCAGGTTGTTCTCATAACTTGCAACAATTTGTATTTGCTGACAGATATTGCCATTGATCAATTTAACTTAATTAGATATGTTTTGTAGGTTGACAGCACACATATGTTTAATTTGGAAGGTCTCATACCAAAACTATGCGAAATTGGTCACCAGCTAAGGGACGACGATAAAGGGCTCCGTCTTCGATCTGCTGCACTTCAGGCTCTTGCTTCTATGGTAACATTTTTTTAACTAAATTGTTCCTAGGAATAATATAAGGATAACTTGGAGATTTTTAGGCACAACATGTATATTACACTTAGTCTAAGTTTAAGTTTTCCTGGTTGCTTTGCGATGCTGATTCTCTTTTTCCCTTAGCAAAGGATATCATCAATGTAGTCTAGCACAATCAAGTTGGGTAAAAAGAAAAACATGGCCTTTTATTTTATTTCATTGCAGTGCGGTTGTATCCGCTCACGCTGATATTCTTCTTCGGTTTACCCAGTCATGACTTGTTTTTTCCTAATATTTTACCTTTTTTGTTGTGTGTACCATCTGACTGCCACCTTCTGTAATCAGGTCCAATACATGGGTGACCACTCTCACATTTCAATGGAGCTTGATGAAGTAAGTTTTTGCTGCTTTTGCATTTGTTATAAAGTGCATAATTAACTTTGTACATGGTTAGCACTTACACATTTTGATTAAACTTGATGAAGTAAGTTTGTATTGTGTTTTATATTGCTACAAGATATCTCAATAACTTTTGACAAATGTTCTTCATTTTTCTTGCCTGCATTTTATATGATTTGGTGCAATCATCTGTATATGAATGAATGGATTCGTTTTGTATCAGAAATAGGATGACCAGATACATGCAAGTGATACAATCAGAAATCAGTGACTTCAGAAAATTGTAGATATAGGCTCCTTAATAGAGAAAGGAGTTCAACATAAATCTTAATTGATAACTGCTGAGAAAGGAAACAAAAAAGTACAATTACTGAAACTTGGAGCTCTTTGTCTGAATTCTGTATTCATCCTTGAATGCAGGTTGTTTCAGTGATCATAAGCTGCTATGAGGCTAATCAAACTCTCTCAATAAAAGAGGTTGTCAGACTTCAAGATGATGATGATCTGGTCGTTAATGGGAACTTGGCTGTGGTACCAGTGTCTGGGCAAAATAGTGCCAAAGTGGCATCTGATACAATGTGAGCTCTCCTGCCAGTGTAACAAGCCCATTTCCAGATGCTTATTCATCTTTCATTCCGATAATGGCTTAATGTGTCAGCAGGTCTGCATCTGAAAATCCAGCACACTGGGCAAGGGTTTGCTTGCGTAATATGGCTAATATTGCAAAGGAGGCAACGACAGTGCGGCGTGTTCTTGATCCTCTTTTCCGCCTTTTCGACAGCCACGACTATTGGTCTCCTGAAAATGGGATTGCCCTTTCTGTTCTGCAAGAAATGCAGAAACTGATGGACAAATCAGGTGCAGCAATTTCCACCCATGTAATTTCTTTTCCTCCTTTTTAACCCCATTTCAGTATGCCTTCCAATCGCTCAGCAGACAAATTAAATACTCTGTTAACTTCCTGTTTCCCCCTATATTGCCAGGGCAACATGGTCATTTGTTGTTATCTTTCACTATAAAGCACATAGATCATAAGGTTATTGCCAAGAAACCTGCCAAGCAAATCAACATTGTAAAAGTTGCTTCAAATCTTGCAAGACATGCAAAGCTGAAGGCATCAGTGACAATAGCAAGTGCAATCAGCGACTTAATAAAGCACTTGCGCAAATGTATGCATTTTGCTATTGAAGCATCTAATGCTCATGTTGATGATGACAAGTGGAATAGTGCACTCCATGTGGCCTTGGAGGATTGCCTTGTGCAGTTGACAGAAAAGGTTATCATATTGTTTTGGTTCCTTTTTCCTAATACTAACTGCCCCTTGCTTTCATCATTGAGATATTGAAATTGTTCATTTCATTTCATAGGTTGGGGATGTTAGTCCTATTCTTGACATGGTTGGGGTAATGCTTGAGAATCTCTCTCATACTGCTACAATCGCAAGATCAACAATTTCATCTGTTTATCGCACATCACAGATAGCAGCTTCTGTCTACAAATCATCATACCATCAGAAGGCAAGTTCCTTGCATGCCCACTACTGCATGAGAAGTATCTTTTGCTTTAAAAATAATAATGGGAAATTATTTGTGCACATCTCAGGCATTTCCTGAAGCTTTATTTCACCAGCTTCTCTTAGCAATGATGCACCCAGACAATAAGACAAGGATCGGTTCACACCGTGTTCTATCCACCATTGTTGCACCTTCGCTGCTGTGTCCATGGTCAGCCATGAGCTTTCCTATCCCAGCAAAGGGTGATGACTTGCAGAACTTGCGTTTGTTGGCTCTCTCAGCTTTCTCTTCTGAAGCCATAATCAATGAAATGAGGACCAAAAACAGGATCCAGGAATCCTTGCAGAAAAATGACAAATCGGAAGCTGTAGTTGGTGCTGAGAATGGATACGCACAGACACAACCAAATACAAGGCAGTATCTAGGGAGCCAATGTTTGAATGAACATCATCTTACAGCATTTAATGATGAAGTATGAAATCCAGCTGGCATATGTACACTACCTTGTTGTCTCTCTCCTTTTTTAGCATTGCATGTTTGTGTCCAACTGATGTATTGTCTTATTTTCTTCCATCCAAACAGAACTTAAAGTTCATGAAGTTGAACAACAACCAGATTGTTCTTCTTCTTTCGTCTATTTGGAGTCAAGGATCTCTGGAGGATAACTCACCTGCAAATTTTGAAGCAATGGGCCATACCTACAACATTGCTTTATTCTGTTCGAAATCGAAAGTAAGTCAAGGTTCAGTATATGTATATTACTATTGTTATCATATAGCAGAGCTACTGTTTTGTGATATCTAACTAAGTTCCTTAAAATAGATGAAACATATGTTACTAAATCTGTGGGCATAGAGGTTACTGTTTGGTTCTGAAGGGGAAGGTTCTCACTGTTTGTGTTAAGTCACCCATTTAAAATTTATTTATTACATAGTCTTTTGCAAAAGTTATTGTCAACAAAGCATGAAGTGCACTCTTAGATTCCTAGCCTCCGCGGCCAATTGGGTCCACCGATGTCATCATGTTCTTTGGACTTGAAGTAGTGTACCACATGTGTGACTGATGAATTTTCATAGCAGAGCTCCAGTCATGTGGCACTAGTTCGCTGTTTCCAGTTGGCATTCTCTCTAAGGAGAAAATCTCTTAGCCAAGAAAGTAAGTTCCTTCACCATCGCCTGCTTTGTTCCCTTTTCCACTTTTACATAAGTAAATGATGTGTATGGCTGATTTCCTTTCTTACCCTTTTCACTGCAATGAAGATAATTTGCCGCCATCTCATAGAAGGTGTTTGTATACAATGGCATCAGCAATGCTCATCTTTTCAGCGAAAATAGTTGATCTTCACCAGATAATTCCTCTGGTTAAAGCAGCAGCACCAGAGAAAATGGTTTGTTGATTCCGACCATGTGAATATTACATGTGTACCTTTGTAGCCTTATATATTTCTATTCAACTTACTTTGAAAATTTAATGTAATAATGTTCAAGTTGCATTTACTCTTCTGTTGATTTTGCAGGTTGATCCTCATCTTTGTGTGATTGATGACTGCCAACTAGTTAATACCTCTAGTGAGGTGGTTTATGGTTCTGAGGAAGATGAAAGTAATGCACAGGCCTTTCTTTCAGCTATAAACAAGGATGATGTGGAGTTAGTAGAAATCGTGATGTCTCATTTTAAGCAGTTTGAAAATTTGCCAGAGGTGTATATTGATTTATTTAGCATTTCATTTTTTTTGTTTGTGTAGAACAAAGAACATAATAGATAATTGAGTGTCTTTACTGGTGATCTGCAGAAGTTTAATGGGATAGAAGAACAACTTCTTCAAGAGTTTTCCCTGGATGATTCATTTCCTCTTGGCGCTCCACTATTCATGGAGACACCACACTCTTGTTCGATGTACGCCGAAAAGGATGACCACTGTTTTGATGAGGTCCCTACTGATCCTTGACAAATAGTTGATCTTGCATCACAATGTTAATACTGGCAGTTGCATCGTTGCTGTTCTAACCTTTTCTTTTTGTCTACCTGTCTTCTGCCTCAGGATGCTGTTCCTTCTGAGCTCGATGATGACGACATCATTTTCGAGCACAGCGGATCTCAATCTGACAGGAAAACATCTGGTTCTATGGCTTCCTCAGATGTTCTAACTGTCAATCAACTAATAGAATCTGTATGTGCCATCTCTACTAACCATCGCACCTGTTAGTTTCTTTGTTAACTTTAGACCATGTGCAGTCCCATCATTTTTAATGCATAACTGTTTGCCATATAGGTTCATGAGACAGCAAGGCAGGTCGCTAACGTTCCAGTTTCTGCCAACCCTGTACCCTATGACCAAATGAAGAGCCAATGTGAAGCCCTGGTTATGGAAAAGCAACAGAAGATGTCTGTTCTCTTGAGTTTCAAGCACTCGAGGACTGACTCCCATGGCTCAACTGGGGTGGATGGGCTTGAAACAAACGAGGCATGTATATCTTATCTGCAAAATCTAGCCATCACATGTATCATTCGGTTTCAGATAATTTCCCCTTGATGAAATTCATATCTTAACATAACTCTCTTCACTTGTCATGCGTTGCAGTTATCTCTGCGATCGGAGCCCGACTTGCAACCAACTAGGAAGGGGCGCATGTGCCGCAGTGATTCAGCATCCAGTGAATCTGATTGTTCGTTCAGGCTGCCACCTGCAAGCCCATATGACAAGTTCCTAAAAGCGGCTGGACGGTAGCTTGGGGCTTCACTTTTCAAGTGTATACAGGAGAGTTTACAAGTCGTTCGAGTCATTCCTCGGCACCCTTTCTTGCTCCATGTTCTTGGAGTGTACATTTGCATTACCCGACAAGTTGTACAAATTTCTTACTCAGAATAAACGCGAATGTATAGGTAATCGAGCATGCCCATGGATCATATTGTATTTGTTCATTTATTGGTCGTGAAAGTAATATTTTTTTACCCAAATTCTTGCCGTGCCGCTGTTGAAGAATGAGTGAGTAATCCGGAATCATGTTTTTCCGTGTCTGCATTATCTTCGTTGCAGCTTGTAACCCTGTATCATAGAGATGTACTGTATGGATGATCTACAATTCTACATGACTGACGGACGAAGCGCTCCAACTTCACATTCTCCTTGGCTTCGTTCACTTCAGTTCAGCGACCTTAACGGATGTATGCTTGAGAGATGGGATCGATTATAATGCGTCTCATGCTGCAGGTCCGTGGAAGCTGAAGAAACAGCTTTTGTTTTCAGAATGGCGCCAGGCGAGGTTGATGGTCGAGAGCTGGTGCCTTTTATGCCCTGTGAGATACCCCATTGGTTGACGGCAATGGAGGGAAAACAAATATATAAAAAAAACTTAAGGGCCACAAAGTTACTCGTGTTCTGACTGCAGACTCTGGGATCTTAACAATGCCGTGTAGCCGCTATCTGATAAAGTTACGGCGAGAAGAGTGCATGATGGCAGGTGATGCGTTAATTTGGGATACACTTTGCAATGATCCATCAGCTATCTGTATGGTATTGAGTTACCACGAGTTCTAATTCATCATGGCTGCAACATCGAATTTGTTTCATACAAGTTCTTACACCCAATTGCTTGCAAATAATTATAATCTGAACTTCCTTTATGTTATGCGGCGCATCTCATGTTTCTTCATTTCTTGAGCAGAAATGGATGCAACTTTCTCAAACCCCAAGACAGGGTAACTGTAGAAGAATCTCAGCATCTACCAGAAGAAATGGTCCATAGTTACGCAAAGAGAAAACCATATAAACTTCAATGCAGGGAACCGGTAGTTCAAACTCCGAACGTCACACATCTTGAAATTACTTCATTGGAAGGCCTTATCTGGACAGCTACCATCTATTTTGGAGTGATGAGGGAAGTCGTACGGCATGTCTTCTGCTTTCAGACCAGCATTTCTCAATGTTTTTACTACTTCCTTGTGGACGACTGTGTTTCCTTCCGGTGTCAGATGTAGGCCATCACTGAGAGATTTAATACAGAAACGTTTCCAATCATTATCAACGTATTAGGTTGTGGAAGAAAAATAGGGGTTCAGGAAAACTGTTCCCTTCTGCTTACAAGACCAAACAATCAAGCTCGTCTACACACACAGCCGACAAAAAACAAGGGCAGTCATTGGCCTCTTAAATTAGGCCAATACTCTAAGTTGCACCACAACATCTTAAACCATGTGGCTATTTCACAACGTGAATTCCATAAATAGCAGTGTGAAATCAAAGTATGAAAACAAATTGAAAAAAAGTTAGAAACAACAGTGTGAATCCAAAGTATCAAAACCATGCAGGACAAACACCATGCCATGAACCTAGATTTCACGTAACAAATTTAGCTTACATTTACAATTGATGGAAACAATGCGACATTTATAAATCTATTTTTAAGTTCCAACACCAAAATATAATATAAATAAAATGTCTAACCTTCAGAACTTTATTGTGCATCAAATTACCGAAAATGACTAATAATAGGAATGGACACATAGGACATCTACTACACTACACTTGTACTTGAGATATAACATAGCGGTTACATCTGCTATACATACAACAAAAATAAAATAAATTCGAAACATAAGTATTACCTTAAGTAAAGTGTCTGCCATCCTTCAGTTTCCTGCATCTTTGACCAAATATTGATGCAGGGTATATGCATTTCTCTGGCTAGCTCAATGCATTGACCCGCATACACACCAGTCATTTCATTTGTCCTTTCAGGTAGCTTCCTTGCTTCCTCTCCATACTGTGACCTTTGGGGAGAAAATCATCAAAATAGCTATAGGCCATGTAATGCATGTTAAACCTTGTGGTAAATCAAACTTATTGGTTACCACATGGAGACAAAACAAAGGAAAGACTAACAACGACAACAACATAACCTTTTAGTCCCAAGTAAGTTGGGGTACACTAGAAATGAAACAGACAAGTCACCAACAAAAAGGGAAAACTTGTACAAAATATTAAAAGGCCTTGACAGTAGTGATATTAGTAGCGAATGAAAAGCCTAGTGTAGGCACGTGGATACTCCTTTCCATGCCCTTCTAAGGATATATTAACAAATGAAAATCTAATGACAGTTCCAGAACATGTAACAAAGAAATACAAATGAAACTGATGGAAAAATAAATAGTGTAAATAGATAATAACTCACTTCGAAACAAGTCTAGAGAAGTTCCATGAGCAAATATAACTGTAGCCCAAATATTATTTAGACAGTAATAGTTTGTATCATTTCCCAGTCACACAAAATTAAAATCACCACCATATCTTTGGTTTTTATTTAATTCTTTCTTTATCAGTCACAAACTAGAACTACAAGGACAGACATATGAACAAAGAGTTCAACAAGTGACACTGTACCGACCGTGCAAATCTTTCCCTTCCTTCTTCGTCTACAGGAGGTGGTGTGATAAGTACAATAACCATGGAATTGGAACAATCCTACATTGAGGTTACAACAAAAATTAGATTGCAAAACAAATTTAAAGAATAACAACTGAATAATGGTCATACCCAGTGCTGAAAGCTCCCACACAATGTGGCGTCTGGGGAAGGGAATTCCTAGACAGCCTTACCCTTACAAAATTATTTTAAATTATTTGCAAAGAGGCTGGTTCAAACCCAGGACCTCCAGGCTACAAGTGGAGAGTCTCTACCACTGCGCCAGATCCACCATTCTAAAGAATAATAACTGAATTTCGATCCAAAATGTCTATTACTAAAACAGTACCAGGATTAAATATTTATCTTTCAATAAAATTAAATATTCATCTTTCAATGATTATATTAAAAAATAAGTAACTTGGAGCTTCAAATCTCAATAGAAGGGTTTAAAAAAGGAAGATGGTAATATATTAGGCATGAGGTGCATGAAGATGTGTGCAGTTTTACTTTTCTTTCACACAATCATAATTTATCTAACTTAAATTATGTCCATTTAACAGAAACATTTTGTTCAACTGTCCATAGTCCTTATGTACACGAGAAGCATACAAGTTCACAATGTTTTGCTTATAGATGCAAAGCATGCCATATCATAATTATAGTATATATCAGTCATTTCACATAACCCATTAAATGCACTAGAGTCCTGTAAATAGAGAAAAATGTCACCAGCATATGCATATCCATCATAAAAGGCATGATAAAAACATTAACTATTTAAGACCAAAAAGAAATTACCTTCAAATGATTAACAATCTTCTTGAGATTCTCTTTATACTCTGAAACTGGGACATGTTGTCTCTCACTAGTTCTTCCTAAAAGGGCCGCATCATTTGCTCCGAAGAATATAGTGGTTGCAAGAGGTGGTGCAATACCATCCTACAGCGCATATGATGATTTGCAGCATATCAATCTGTATGCTAGAATACTAACTTGACCACACAATGCACGAAGACAATAAGCTGGATGGAAGTGTCTTACCAGCGGAAAGATGTGATGTATCAAGAAAAGCGCCCATCTTGTGTTGTATCCACTATAGCCTCTGACAACTACATCAGCCTGGTATAAAGAACATCACTAGATGTAACTATATAAATAAAGCAATTATCCAAGCATCCAAACATTGAGATATAATAAAAATTGACAATTTGCTGAAGAAGCAATGCGGGTAAGCCCCACGATGGAAGGAAATCTAAACAACACGGGGAGGGACTCAATATACCTTGCGGGAGTAGGTGTCAGTGAGTGCAGCGCCCCAGCCACCAGGCTGGAAGGACTGCTGGGTGATAGAATCGCCGAAGAGCACCACCCGCGGCCGCACCATTCCTTGAGATCCACCTGCCCAAAAGTCAAATATCCAAAATAACGGAGAGATTTCGAGGGCGTGGACCGGGAGGCACCGGCGGCTATGCAAGGAAGATGGAAGGAGAATGCAACAGCATGTACCTGAGGCGCCAGCAGGGCAGACGGGAGGATGGACAGTGACAGTGGCCGTGGAGCAGGAGCCCGATGCCGTCATGGATGGTGCTGCGACTCTGATGAAAGGAATGCGATTCCCTGGTGTTGGAAGAGGACGAAGATTTGCCCGCGCAGGGTTGTTGATCCGAAGGGACTACGGTGGCGTTGGTGCAGACTGCAGGGACCCAGGGGCAGATTCAGGAAAAAAAAATACTAGAGTACTAACCAACATCAGTTCATTATGTCTCATTTTACCACATTGCCGTTTAGGAGGAAATGTATGATTCAAAAGCTGAGTTACCCTCAAAACACATGCCCTCTTTACAAGGTCTCAATTTGAGGTGGATAACCATCGATTGGTTTGCGAGATCACTAATTATACCCAATGAACGGAACAATGTCCTAGGCTTCTTTGGAGACTAGCCCACTCATCAATGCGTTGAGTACTGGAGTTGGAGTATCTCTATTATCTTGCTTGAACTTGAAAAATATGTGAGCAGTGTTCTTTTCGACAATGTTCAGTTATTGACAAATAACAATATATCAATCTGCCGTTAAATCCTTATTCAAATTCCATCTAACAATCTAAAGCGGTATCGATTATCAAAACATATGCTAATTACATGTAGGAAGTTGCATTTTTATACCTACTACTGGCTACTGCTTGCGGTTGCTTGCTTCTTCCTGGGAAGAGCTGGACCTGCGCCCGCCTGCTCGCACCTCGCAGCACGCAGCTCGCGCTACTCACGGCCGCTGGCGTACCTGCGCGGCTGCGCTTCGCGGCTCGAACGCTCGCGCCCTGCCGGGGCCCTGGGAGTGCCGGCTGCAACCTGCCGTCGGCTCGTCCGCCGCCGCCGTCTCAGATCTCAGGTCGGATTTGGGGAGAGAAGGCGAGCACAGCAGCAACTGTTAGTCTAGTTGGGCTTCGGCCGGGCTTCTTTTCTTCACATCACCCAGGCCGGCCCAATATCAGGAGGATTTCCTATCATCTTCCATCTCCGCCGGGCTCCTCCTGCAAAGAACACCATGGTGATTTGAGTTTTTCGCTCCCACATTTCGATTCGAGATTAACAAGGAGTTTGCGTTTTTTGGTTGGAATTTGGCTGATAACTCAGCAATTAGAAAAACCGTTGAACTTTTACCTTTTCGTTCTGCAAATAGGTGTTCTGATGGAACTAATTCGTGGGTTCCCGCCATCATCATTCAAAGCCGAGAACTCGCCGATCGTTGGCGGCATTGATCCCCTACCTTCCTCCGAGAGGTGAAAACTATATCCTTTCGAGGCTGGATCATGTGCTAATCCTTTCCTTTGCAGCGTCCTTGCTGATGTGAAGGGTTGATGGCAGGCCTGCAGAGATGGCGGCGGGTAACAAGGGGATCTCAGCACAACTGGGAAAGTGCCGCCGACCAGCGCACGAGGGAAGAAGGCTACTTCAGCAGCGGATTCCGGGATCTAAGGATGCAGTGAAGCCTAGCTATCTCAGTGATGAGGGGTGGAGCTGAATTGTGCAGACACTGAAAGGGGATAAGGGCGAATGGGATCCAGGTGTACGGGAGAAGGTGGGGAAGGCAATCAAATCGACACTTGGCAATGATCCATGGCCTATCTGTATGGTATTGATTTACCACATGAGTCATATTTTTGCTCTTCTGAAATGCTGTCGATAGTTTTTGATCAATTTAGTCTTGGTGAGCCTGATCTACAAAGATAACAAGGACAGATGTCTGAAGAAACCTATGAAACCTGTAAGGTTTCGAGTTGCTCTGATCGATGATGGTTTAATAGCTTCATTGCTCATAGGCTAGCTAGTCGATACCATGCCAATGCACACTGTTATGCTATGATATTAGGGTAATGAACTAATGATTTGCCGATCCTCACCTGCATGTTATAGTGACTTTAAAGTGTCTTCCGTTTTAGGATTTCTGAATCTTGTTTAGACTTTCTTTGATTGTGCCTTATATAAATGCTACTCGGTAAGGGACTAAGGATTTTCTTTTTTCACTTGTCATCACAAAAGTTGAAGTTGTTCTATGCAAGATTTGACAACCTTTTGCTTGCAGATAATTATAATCCGAACTTCCTTTCTGTCATATGGCTCAACAACTGGCATAAGATGGCAATAGAGGACTAGGTTAACGTCCAAGCATCAGGGTTCTGATCAGTTTATCTACAATATCAGTGAGTTGATAACTTTTGGAGGACTCGGAGATTCCATATACTTAATCCTCTATTTAGTTTTGTTTTTTTTAAGAAAATCTATTTAGTTTTCTTGCTGAATGATTTTCTCAAGTAAAAGATAAGATAAGAAGAAACTAAGCTCAATAAAGTAGCACAAGTTGTGTCTTGTGAGCCACATGACTGGTTTGGGATAACCAAGCTTGTAGTCACATGACATTTCCATTATAAGTAAAGCTAATATAGAAAAAACAGGATCTCAGAGGTGCAGAACATATGAGCAATCTGTAAAGTATAAATTACATATCTTGTTGAAAAAGCATAAATATACTTCTAGAGAAACAAACAAGGCAGAAATCATATCTGATAAGCTTGCCGGCCGTTTAGCATGCTTGAGTGCAAAATAGATGCAACCATTCCTTGTGTACAGAATCAAAAACTTTTTGCTTTGTCAGCATGAGTTATCTTTTGCCTCCCACGCCTATAAAAATAGCATTTCTCAGGTCAGGATTCATAAATAGCTCTTAACAACAACTGAAAAGACATAGCAAAGTCAATTGAAATTCTTGCTTACCTCTGCAATGGAAAACAATTGCTCATGCCCAACACCGAGCAAGGGAAATCTGATCACAGTCTTGAGTATTGATGGTGGTGGGGTTAAGGGTATCATCCCTGCTACCTTCCTCGCATTCCTTGAGTCCAAACTTCAGGTTGATCATATGTTTCTCTGTTATATATAACTTAGAAATTTTTATCGCGTTATCAATTTATTGTGGTAACTATGTTTGAATGTGTACTAGCCTTTGATCACTGAAATTCAACTTTGCTGTCTTGGTGACCGGCATCTTTTTCTCTGCAGTCTGCACACATCCATGTTGGGGGTTATTTATTGTTGTTATGTTTTACCATTTTTTAGGAACTTGATGGTAGCAGTGCACGCATAGCTAATTACTTCGACGTCATTGCTGGCACAAGCACAGGTGGCCTCATTACTGCTATGTTAGCAACTCCATCATTGAGCAATGCTAAACAACCATGCTATGAGGCCAAGGATATTGTGCCGTTTTATCTCAAGCATTGTCCTCACATCTTTCCACGCAGGTTTGTATGCTTGACAGGCTGCTATTAATCATATTCTTGGAGGGTTTCTAATGTTCGTAAATAGCTTATGTCTGAAGTGAATTATATTTATTTGTTATTATTATTGGAGAGGAATACATGGGAGTATTTTACCCTATTCCTTCTTCTCATATCACAACCAGGACTGGATTTTTGGGTTGGTTCTTCAAGATCCTATGCATAATTAAGATGATCATTGGGCCAAAATATAATGGAAAGTACCTGCACAAAATAATCAATGATTTGCTTGGTGACACAAGAGTGAAAGAAACATTGACAAATGTTGTGATTCCTACTTATGATGTTAAGTGTGTAAAGCCAACAATATTCAGCACATTTAAGGTTCGATTTCTATCTTGGTGTATGTGATGCCTTCACTGATTCTTTAGGATGAACTAACAACTTTGTTATGGCGCAGGCAAGATCTAATACCTTGATGGATGCTCGTCTTGCTGATGTGTGCATTGGCACATCTGCAGCACCAACCGTTCTTCCTGCACACTATTTTAAAACTGTGGATTATCACACTGGTGCATCACGTAGCTTCAACATTATTGATGGGGGGCTTGTTGCAAACAATCCAGTATGTTGAATTCTTTGGTGTTGTTATCGATGTTATTATTTGTGGTTGGATTTTCCTGTCAAGCTCCTACTTGTATGCTCTATTTCTTTGATTTAACTCTAAATTTTTATTACTAGCAAATTTAGACTAAATCTTTATCTCTAAGTTCCTCGAGCTTTTTTTATATCTATGTAATATCACCATGTAAGAACTTCCGCATGCTTCCCTTCTTAAATGATAGAGTAGTGCTCCTGCAAATTTTTCAAAAAAATTACTGCTAAATTTGTGGGCGTAGTGTATGTATAGTTTTTTCCCCCTTATGATCTTGTATGACCTCATGCATTAACCTTTGTTTTCCAAAATGGACATAAGAGAATGCAAATGCTGATTGACCACCTTGTCCTCTAATTTGACAGACTCTGGTGGCAATGGGTGAGATAACAAAGCAGATCCAGCTGAGGAGCAAGGAATTCCCTGAAACCAAGCCCTTGGATTACCATAGATATCTGGTAATATCATTAGGCACAGGTCTTCCAGAGCAAGACATCAAGTTTGATGCATTGCATGTTGCTAAGTGGGGCATTTTTGGATGGCTTGGCGGCCACCATACCATGCCTTTGCTGCACATATTCTTAAATGCTAGCTCGGACACGACTGATAGCCATGTTGCAAACCTTTTCAAAGCAATCGAGTGCTCAGACCAACTGTTGCGCATACAGGTAGATAGACTGTGTGTTTACAAGCCAATGTCGATATTCCAGTTCTTGTCCTGCGAATGTATGCTGAAGTTCATCCTACTGTTTTGCAGGACCACAACATACCAATAGCAGCTGTGTCAGCCGACCTCTCAACAGAAGAAAATCTTCAAGGGCTGATTAACATTGGAGAAAACCTTCTGCATAAGACACTAAGCAAGGATGATTGCAAGATCAACTACATCAAGCCAACGCTGAAAGAAAAGCGTTCTATAACCTATGCTGATATGCTCACACGGTTTGCAAAGCTCCTTTCTGATGAGAGGAAGCTTAGGCTCCAGAACATGAAACTGGACGCTGGCCATAGCAAACCATGAAGCATGAGATCTTCAGAACGGATGACTCATGCGCATCTTAGCAATTCGTGTAGATTACTATAAGCCGTTGTGTGTACCACATGTTCTGGGCCTGTAAGTGGCAAAGTGTTCTGTTTGCTTGGAGCCTTCTAATCGGACAAAATGTAAAAGGACTTGGCGCGCCGGGCTATCTAGCTGTGTACATTTATGTGAGTGTGGACTATGGAGCTATAATGTACATTATGCGTTTCTCGTATTGAAAATAAAGTATGTTGTGATTATTAGCAGCCCAGCTCTCGATTGGTCTTGGAACGCCAGACTGTTTACTATTATTATTGCCATTTAAAAAAACAATCTAGCTAGTTTACAGAGTAACTGCAGAGGTTGTCCTAGAATAAGGTTGTGATACTTTTCCTTTTTAAAAGCAGAGTACACGCTGCGAATTATTGACTTTGAACCCTGGTATCCCAAACTATCAAAGTACATACAGTGGGCCATTAGGTTCCCTCTTTTTCCCTAGTCTTATTTTTCACAAAACTTTTTCCTTCTCCGGCGGGTCCGTGTCCTTTGTGAATATGTGAATTTTCCCCCTTTTGATATATGTTTGAATTATTTTTTGCTTTTAGTATATGCATGTCTCCAGCTCAAACATGATTGTCCCATGCGTCTCCTTTCGGATTAGAAGACTTTCCTTCTGGTCATTGCATACATCTATCAGCTGGCTCTCAGGCACATCCATCCAACTATATACCCCTTATCAGAACACCCTGTCCTCAACCTCAATGATGCAGTAGTACTCCTAGTCCTAACCATGTACCATACTAAGCGCTTATTTTATCTAATAAGCAAACTGCCACTGTACTTTCTACGTATATAATAAGTGCAATTCTGCCGGCCCGTCGTTATAATTCTGCATGCTCGTTAGGGAAACCTCTTGGCTTGCACGTCACAGACTCATCACAACTGACATCTCGTATGTATCATCGTGCAAGCAGTGCACCATCAATCGCCTATATATCTCCCCATCGTTACACCTAACCACAGCTGGCTCGAGCTCGACACTTGATTTGAACCAAGCCAAGTGCATGCTTTAGCTCATATCGACATATAGGAAGCGTATGGGGTACTAGCATGCACTACCTGCCTCAAGCAACACCTTAGCTTGCTGATGCTGCTCTGAACTAGATAATTTGACAGTCTGTTTGAGCCCTTAATCGTCTTGAGCACATTTCTATTCAAAGGTATCAACCAGCAGAGGTCCATAGCTTGTTATACATGCATGCACCGAAAAAAACCCAGTAATTGGATCGCAGGATCTTTTGGTTACCCTGTTATTTCTTTCTTTCAGAGTTGGAGTGTTGTTTGATGTGAAATTCCTGTAAATTCGTCTGATTCCAATGCACATATATAGTCAAAGCAATTTATCGGAATCCCACTGCACAGTCGTGTAGCATCTGGACATGCAACGGTTATTGCATTGGCATTCGCTCCTGCACACATATCTGACAAGGGACAGTCATACTGTTAATTTTTTTTATGAGCGCGAGAACTACTGAAGTAGGCTTGGCCTAGTTGCCAAAAAGCAACCTCAAAGTTCACTATGTAAAAAGAAGATTTCAATCCCATCAAAATGTCGGTCTATACATGGAGTTCTAAATGTAGATGAAATCAAAAACTAACTGCACAGTTTTGTTGTACAGTCTACGAGACAAACATTTTGAGCCTAATTAATCAATTTTTGGACTATTTTTCACACATACAAATAAAATGCTATAGTGGCGCAATGATTACGAAGTGACCACAAACCCCCAGATCCCCACCCCCTATTTTGCATCTAGGCCTAGGGTGTTGCTGGTTTCAGAGACTCAATCGGGAGAGCTGAAACTGGCTGATCCACCTATCTAATAACGGCCTGCACTAGCACCATGATGGTGTGGCGTGCTTATATAAAATTAAACATAAGTTTTTAGCCGATGGCCTCGAGTCCCGCTTCGATCGACCAGGAAAAGGGATCATATCCATCAGCTCTAGCTTGAAACTGGCCATCGCAACAGATAGAACACGACGCGATCGACTAGTAGCTAGCTTTGTTTAATTTATCGCCGAAATTAGATGCATAGGCCTAGAGCGTTGTGCAATCATCAGCTGCGCGCCTGCGCCTGCGCCTGGATTCAGGCATTCAGCATGCGGCGCTGTGCGCCGCGGGAGAACGCAATGATCGAGGGGGTCATAATTAGTCGTTAGATAGATTTGGTAATGGTGCTGGATTAGTTAGAAAAAAATAAGAGTTCATGCATGGGCCGCTCATGATTAATGTGGCGAGGTGCCGGACCTTCTTGTTCTTATAGTATGGAGTTCGTTCAAGCTTCGGCATGAGCATTATTTTAGTATATTGTATAGTACTATACTATAGTCATTTGAGACAACTCATTGCAGGACTTGAATAAATTGGGATCATCATCATTATCACTAATTATCGCAATAATAATGTATGGTCGCCACGCTAGCTGCAGGCCGCGTTGAGGCAGACTTTTGCTAACGTCGGCGATAGAACATTCATAAGTCGATACCCATGGCAGTTGTATGTTACGGAGCACTCTCTTAATTACATTTCCATCCTACTTTTTTCAAGAGAAAACAAAGCTCGCGTTCCTCATAATAGATTAATAGTGAGCTATGGCTATATATTCAGATTCGCAAAAAGACTTAAGGGGGTTATGACTATATTTAAATTCGCAGAAAAAACATAAGGGATTAATTATAACATGAACTTAAGTGAAAATAATAGCATTTCTCAAAACTTAATTAACAGCAGCACTCATTATTATCTAATTATAGTATACTACACACACATACACAAAAGTACGCACTTCAAAATTTCCAAATTAACTCCAAAATCAGCACCGTACCAAAATGTTCTGGTGTCTATTCATCACCTTGTGTGGTGGCAATCCTATAGGAGTAGTAGAGTGAAAAATAAATACACGCATGCATATGCGATAAATGGATACCACCGGCCGTGACCTGTCAAAATACTGATACTGGTGCGATCATGCATGCTACTACATGGTACATTTAAGAGGACACTGCAACCACACAAGTGATGCGTAAAATATAGCTGCCCTTTTCTTTTTCTCTTTTTACCGACATATCTTCCAAGTTTGAATGCTACCCCTCTAAGTTCTCAGGGTGCAACTTTTGCCGATGTCGGATGTTTTTTTATCTGTTGTTAACACAAAGGGCATGCACAAATCGACGTCCAAAAGCAAGCACATCACGACACATATATTTGTCGTCTCAATTCAAAAAATGACTTTTAATTTGTGGGTGACCATGCTAGCTATGTGGTGGTCCAGTAAATTTGTAGCGCCGTTGAATTCTTCGGTACGGTTGAGAGGACAATGACCCGGCAAATTTGGCTTCAAAAGTTTATCCATATCTTCTTCAAAAATTCGATCTTTGCTGTGCTCTCTCTCTCTCTCTCTCTCTCTCTCTCTATATATATATATATATATATATATATATATATATATATATTATTAGCTTTCAGGTAGGCCACGGAAAAGGTTTCTGTGGGGCCGAATCGACACTAGTACTAGCTGGTTTTATGCGTGGTCCACATCATTGTGGAATGGGTGGGTGTGGATCAAATACTAGTGTATTATTATTATTCTCAGGATCGACTGCGACTTGACGATGCATCACGTACCATGTGTATGTAATTAATGGTTGCATCGCCTGAGTTTTGCCTGCAGTCCACAAACGCATTCCACGCATGCATACGCATCCTACTACACATTGCATTGCAACAGGCCGGTTTATTATTTGCACAATTGTTTGCTAGCTATAGCTAGTATGTCCTGGATTGTTAGTATCCGATCCCCACTTGCATCAGGCCCCCAGTTGCGCGTTGTTTCTCATGCATCGTCTCCTTTGTTTTTGTCTGGTGATAGAGGACGTACAGGACAGCACAGACATATATACGTACGTACTGTCACGTTCAGGGGAACAACATCTGCAGTACATAACATTACAACAGTACGTACGTATGTATCTACGTTGCCACGTAGGGTGAAATAAAGCGAGGCGCGCGCATTTGGCGTTGGTCCTTGAATTGAATAATCAATCATGCATGATCGAGGACCCGCCCAGCACACACCACGTACGCCAGCTCGACCGATCGATCTGTCCGATCGAGACGTACAGTTACGCGTGGTCTCCCGCTGCAAGCCGGCAACGAGGCCCGATCATGGGATCAAATTCGTGGCCAGGGACACAACTGAAGGAACCCAACCCGGCCACTCGTGCTGCCTGCAGGAACACAAGATTCCAGGCCGCTGGGCTCCATGCGCCACGCGCACCAGGGGCCAGGGCCCAGGCCGGGGGCATCGGCATTTCCCCTGGGCGCCACCACGATCGAGTCCGTCCACGGCGCCGCTCCGCACCTCGCCGCGCCACGAGGGGGCGCTCTCGCCGCTCCTCCGCCACAAGCTCCCCGCGCTTATCCGGCCACGCCGCCGGGCCCAGTTGTTCCTCCGTCCACGGACGCGCGGGCATCTTCACAACGACAGCGACACGTACGCGCACATATACTCTCCATATGCGCAAGTGGAGTCGTGAAACCTTTTCGTGCAAGGCATGTACTGCACTCTTTTGATGAACTGATGAATGAATGTGCATTGTTGAAATCGAGCGGCAAAGCAAGGTCAGCTCAGACGCTCAGTGGATATTTGTTTGCAGCTCCCTCTTCCGAGTATCTGACTGAGGGCGTGTGTGTTCGATAGAGCTCCACCCGATTCTGATTCTTTATGAAAGCTGATTCTCTAAGAAAAATGATTATGTGGCCGAAAGTGATTCTCTTTGATTCTCTATCATAAACTCTCTAAATCAGGATGGAGAATCACTTCATAGAATCAGGAGAAACTATATTTTTTTCAGCTCCCGGCTCTTAGTTCATTTCAGAGAATCACTTCACAGAATCAGCAGAGAATCATTTCTCTTTGGAAAACTGTTTGTTTGTCAGAGCTCATCCTGAATTTCATGGAGAATCAGCTATGTGAGCTCTACCAAACACGGATGCTGGGTGAAGAATGGTGATAACCGACAAGCTGCAACGTTCAGTCTATATATGTCAATTTGCATCTTCAGCTTACTGGACTAAGGCCTTGTTGAGATGCAAAATTGGCACCCCAAAAGTTCACTATAAAAAAGAAGATTCACGTCACATCAAAATACCGGCCCATGCATGTAGTACTAAATATAGATGAAATCAAAAACAAATTGCACGGTATTGTTGTACTCTGCGAGACAAATATTTTGAGTCTAATTAATCGATATTTTGGATAATTTTCCATACATACAAACAAAAATGCTACAGTGACGTATTTACGACGAAGTGCCCTCATACCCTCTAAATTTACACCCCAAATTTGCATCTAAACGAAGGCTAAGTTTTCAGGCTGCGTTGTACAGACAAGAAGGACTCTTTAACCAAAAGCTAATAACAGCTACGTTTTCTATGTATACAGATTGATTTTGCCAACGTCGATACACGTACTGCAAGGAAAAGATAGGCAGCTGAATCGAACCGTGCAGGAACGAGTTTCGTGAATGGAACGTCAGGACTCCTGCTCTAGAAGTAGCTTTGGAGAATTTTTTTTAACAACTAACTAATACAATCATGAATATAGTTACCCAACAAAAAATAATCCCATAGGATGCCCCACAAAAAAACACCATTTTTTTATTTTACCAAGACGAAATTATCGTTAAGTTTATTTATAAATAGGCCAGACGCCGAACCGGCCGGAGTACCTGAGGCGCCATCCGCCAGCCAAACCAAAACCATCGGAGAAAATGGCGGCCATCTCCTCCACCTCCTACTTCTCCTCTCAGCCGCAGCTCCCGGCCTCCGCCGGCGACCCTACTACCACCACCACGGCCGGCGGCAGGCTGGCGCGGCAGCCGCGCCGGAGCAGCAGCTTCGTGATGGTCGAGGCGTCCTCCGGCGGGGTCGTCAGGACGAGGAGCCTCACGGAGGACGATCTGGAGGAGCTCAAGGGCTGCCTCGACCTCGGCTTCGGCTTCGCGTACAGCGAGATTCCCGAGCTCCGCGGGACGCTGCCCGCGCTCGAGCTCTGCTACTCCATGACCCGGAGGTTCCTCGACGAGCAGAGGGCGCCGCCGCCGCCGCCGGGTCAGGAGCCTTCGGCGACGCTTCTCCCCAACTGGAGGATCTCTGGACCTGGTAAATCATTCTTCTCTCCTCATGTTTTGATTTGTGAAAAAAAACAAATTACTCTAGCGATGTGTGTTTTTTGGAGGTTTACTGGTCAATTTTGATTAGATTGAATTGAAACTTCTACTCCAACTGAGATGCTTCTGAGTTGCGACAAAGCATACTTCACTGTGCGTGAAAACAAACGGTACCAATAAATCAGGTATTCATGCCGAACACTAGTAATTTGTTTCAAAACATTATGCGCCCCAACTGAGCTAGAAGTATGGGCGTTAGGAGAAATAAAATTGACAATCGTGAAGAACAATTCGTGAAGAACAACCAACATATCTTTTTATAGGAATCATCCAGATTGGTCTACACGGACATCTTTTCTGATGAATTAAATGCTCTTTTAGCTGCTATAACGATTTGCTGGATTCAATCGGTGCACCATTTTTAAAATTCTCGCTAGAGTACTGAACGCCTCCTAATAATTTGCAATGAGTTCTTTCTGGAAGAATACTTTGCAACAACAATGTCATTTAATAGTTGCAGATGTGTTGGAGAGTGGATTAGTGTGTCTCTTTGAGAGCTGCCTTTTTCAGACCTCCTTTTTTTTGGTTTAGGGAGGATACCGCCATCTTGATTCGATCCTTTTATTTTTGATGGGTCGTTTACATATTGCCTTGATGACTGTAGCATTTCCTTCATAGGAGGTTTGGCATGGAGTAGAAAAAACCTTTTATTCTACTCATTTCATAAAAGGAATAGGGATGATAGACACTCCAAGATTCTACCCACTTTTTGTTGTCACCCATTCCTTGGTTTTGGTGGCATCTAAATTTGAAACCGAGTGAAAAGAATTCTTTTTTCATCATTTTGAATCATAACAATAGTCGCATTATTGGTTGCTGTACGGAAGCAAAGAGACTGGGCAAGTTTTTTCTCATTGATGTTGCTTTTCTTAGTACTAAGTGCTAACAGTATTCTCCAAGACTATCTTCACGACAAAGCAAAGCAAGACTAGGCTCCACTGAATTATGTTAGCTCTTTTCCAGCACACTTTTCCTCAAAAAAAGGGAACGTGAATTTGAAGAAAGATTATTCTACCTTTACCAAAGGTCCATTTTTCCGAAGCCAGGAAAAGGGCTCACTTTTGTAAATAGAATTTTATCAAAAACAAAACAGCAGCGCAAGTAGTACACAGCATGTCCTCCATGAGACGTATATATTACCTGGGTTGCCTGTTTCCATACTGAGATTCTATTCTGCCCGTGATTGTTTTTTTACTATGAACACATCCTGTTCTTTGCTGATCGGTATTGTTTGTGACAGGTGATGATCCAGAGGAAGTGAAGGCTAGGTTGAAGTATTGGGCTCAAGCAGTAGCATGCACTGTCAAGCTCTGCAGCTAATGGAGGTTGGCTACCTGTTTTCTGGTAGTGTATGCTATGACATGCTGATGCTGAACTGAAGGTTGGCTGGAAGTTGAGAAATATGCTTAATATGGGTTTGGGATATGGGGTCATGGGGAGCAAATACTCCTCAGGAGCTGCTTCTGCTTCGTGGCATCGAAGCAACACGAGTGATCTCTGCTTCTGCAAAAACTTTGTAGGGGAGGAATCATGGCCTTGGAATTACTGCTGACAAAACTCGGTGTGATTCATGGTCTGTGCTTCTACGGAAGATTCAGAAGCTCATCATTCCTCAGGGCGGCCTGCATAATGCAGCGTTTGCAAATGCAGGACCTGCTGGTTCATTTTTTGTTTTGTTTTGCCTTTCCTGGTAATGATCACTAGGTGTTCTAATTGTTTCACACCTGTAATAATGTACCAAGTGAAGTTTTTGGTTACTGATCCAAGGGTTGGTTAGTTCCAATAATTCTTTATCACGCGCTTCTCGGATTTTGCCAGTTGTCACTTTGAACAATATGTAGATTACAGTGTCTTACAAATTTACAAGGGTGCAGAAAGTGTTTTGTTGCCTACCCCAACTAGCTTGGGACAAAAGGCTATGTTGTTGTTGTTGTTGTTGCAGAAAGTGTTTTGTTGCTTGGCAAGGTACAGTAATGTAAATTGATCTACATCTTCAGCCTAACTGACAAACGGACTGAAACTCCGTTCGGCTGGCTGATGGCAAGTGGCTGGTGCTGGTTTGTGCTGAGAGAAAAATATTACTGGTGCTGGTTTGTGCTGAGAGAAAAATATTACTGACTGATGGTTGGTGGCTGGTGCTGATTTGTTCTGAGAGAAAAGTCCTGCTGGCTGGTGGCTGATAAGCCCAACAACAGGTAAGCACGTGACCAAAGTCGGTACAGGCTGGCAACACACAGATTACGTTAGTAAGTGGTGTTTGGATACTCGATGCTAAACCTATCTACTGTCTAAACAGAGGGTATAAAAACATGCCTAAATCTTGTTTGGGCCTTGTTTAGATCTAAAATATGAGAGTGGTGATTTGGGGGTTTGGGGTCACTTCGTAATCATTGTGTCACTGTAGCATTTTGTTTGTATGTGTGACAAATTATCCAAAAATTGATTAATTAGGCTCAAAATGTTCGTCTCACAGAGTACAACAAAACTGTGTAATTAGTTTTTGATTTCATCTACATTTAGTACTCCATGCAAGCTATGACATTTTAATGTGATGTGAATCTTCTTTTTGCATAGCGAATTTTAGGGTTGTTTTTTTTTTTTGGACTAAGGGCTTGATTCACGCAGTACTAGTTTCAAATCCTGCTGCAGATTGTCCTATCGCATGACATCTTCGTTACAGATCTTCCGCTTGCCGCTGAACTGTGCAGAGAAGAAGGGTAAAAAAACTGTCGGTGAGTGTCGGTCCGCACACGTGCCGCGCGCACGGCTCCCAACGATTCCGAAGCTTCCATGTGGAGCCTTGACTCCGTCGGCTCGTCCGGGCCTCCTACCTGCAACTAGCCTTCCTAAGGCCTTGTTTAGATCGACATCCAAAGTTTGGACACCCAATGTACTACCGTAGCATTTCGTTTGTATTCGTAAAAAATATTCAAACATTAATTAATTAAATTTAAAATGTTCGTCTCGTAAAGTACAACAAAATTGCGTAATTAGTTTTTAATTTCATCTACATTTAGTACTTCATGCATGTGCCGACATTTTGATGTGATAGAAATCTTTTTTTTATAGTGGAATTTGTGGGTGGAATTTGGGAACTAAACAGGGTTAACTTTGTCCCTAAATTTCACTATGTAAAAAGAAGATTTCCATCACATCAAAATACCGGCACATGTATGTGGTACTAAATATAGATGAAATAAAAACTAATTACACCGGCGCATATATGGAGTACTAAATATAGATGAAATCAAAAACTAATTATATAGTTTTGTTCTACTTTGCGAACATTTTGAGCCTAATTAATTAATATTTAAATAATTATTCACAAATACAAATAAAATTTTACTGTGACGCATTAATAGTAAAATGATAACTTTACCGAAACTAAACAAGGCCAACTGATTTCCCCCTAACCAAGTTCGGTACAGCCACACCAGTCTAGTGCCGAGTACCGGGAACACCCCCTCCTGTCGGGGTAATTTTGGAATTCCAGCCGGTGTCGGGTTGGTCTCCACTAATCCTCAGCAAGTCAGCGATCTCCGCCGTGCGGTGACGATGGTGGCCGGTGCCCAAGAAGAAACGGCGGGCCGTGGCAAATTTTCAGTTTGGTCCCTGGGCTTTCTGTATGTAGGGGTCACAGGAATTAGGTTGTGGTTTTAGCCCTGTATTTTGTACGACCGAGAGGACCTAGGCTTGAACTTGGCAGCGCGAAAGGCTCGAAGAATCGAAGCCATAGCGGCAGTTACATTGCTACACGTAAGCGGTCTCATAGGTCGTCTCATACAGTGTCATGTAGGATTTTTACTGATGTGGATGAGAGAGAGCGAGGTAAGAGAATGAGGTCGTTGTTTCGCGAAATAACCGCCTCATGAGCTAAATTTTAGGACTATGAGACGACTTTCCCATCATTGTACGAGTTTTATTGCCATGCAACCAATAATATTTCTTTATTTTCTCATAAATTAAGGGATAGTGTATTACTATGAGACAACTAAAACAACAATCTATTGTATAGGTTGTCTGATAAGTCAACTCAAGATTACGTGTCACTGCATGAGACCGCCTATCAGACGGCACCAATGTACCCGCCCTAAGTAAAAATGGCCTTGTAATAATAAGAATAACTCTAGCATGTATATTGTGTATAGTATTGACTAAGGTAAAAGAGATGAGTGAATTGATTGTATTGGTAATTTTTTTTAGTGGAACATGTTCACCTAGATTCGACTCATTACAGTGCCATATTTTTTGGATTATTTACAAAATTTAAATGTTGTTTTTATTTTAGTGGCAGACGTGTCCATCAACAATGAGGGAGTCTATGATAACTTTACCATCTCTCGGAGGTGATAAGGTTAAGCATCATGTATTTATAAGGATGACTATACGTATACGTATGTGTGAGCTTCTGTATCAGTAGAGCAATGTAAAAGGCATGGAGTATATATAATGTTGATGTAACGTGTTTGCTTTTATCCACGGGTGATGATGATGCAATATTTGTGAAAGTTTGTAAAAAAAAACTAAAGGGCTTTTGTGGAAACTGAGATCTTACATAAAAGTCCTCCCCTGTTTCATTCTCGTGGCATATTCGATCGGAATAATTTAATTATATTCACATTTTCTGCTCCCCCACCTCCGCTCGCCATTGCGGCATTGCCCTCCTCCTCGCGGCCTCGCCCACCGCGCCTTCGAGGAGCTTCGAATCGCGATCGCCCGCCTCGGTCTCCAAGAGGTCACATGGTGGGGGCGCGCACAAGAGGCTAGGGTTCCCAGTTCCCATCATTCTCCTGGTTCGTCCGGGTTCGCTCCTGATTTTCCCGCGATTTTTGCTGATTTGCCCCTGATTTCCTTGCCGTTTTGGCGCAGCTAATTGGAACCGCAGGGTTTTGGGGGAGCCTGTGGCAGTGGCAGCGGCGGAGATGAACGGGGAGGTGGAATGCAGCAGGTGCCACGCGAAGGTGCCGGTGCCGGCGGCGGTGTCCAAGGCGTACGACAGCCACCGGAGCACCGTGTCGTCGCGGCAGCGCGCGCTCAACGTGCTCCTCGTCTCCGGCGACTGCGTCCTCGCCGGCCTCCAGGTGAAGGCCGCTTCCCTTCTGCATTTGGTTGGTTTGATCGGTGCGCTCAGTCTCGAATCGCAGTGTTGCATAGGGATCGTTGAATTGTAGCTGACGGGTGCGATTACAGCATGCGGAGGCGAATAGCATAATATCACGAATGTTTGTAGCCAGGTGAATTTCGTTAGCTGTACCGGAGCTTCAGGGCCTCTATGATTGTTCTGGAACTAACATTTGTACTAGTCTCTGTGGAGGCTGCAGACGGTGTTGTGGTCTATTTTTTTTCCTTTTTCTGAATTTAGTAGAATGCTTGTGCAAATTTGTAAGGTCAAGCTACGCCCCTGCACTGCTGTTAGCAGTGGTCTTTTATTTACATTCACCAACAGCTAGGGCAGGATTTAATTATCATGATCAGTACATGAGATGAATCGTTAATAGCGAACTCACTCCAGGCCCCATCTTTCTGAAATGCAGTACCCCTCGTCAGATTGCAATTGCTATATGTTAGTGTAGAGAACTCGAGGTGGATTGCTTCTGCCCGAGTATTTATTGCAAAATCATCTGGCATACTGAGCATGCTCTTTCATTTTCTGTTTGCTACTTTGAAAATTTTTAAGTTGCTTAACACAGTTCTACCTCATTTTTCTGTAGCCTATATTAGTGTACATGTCAAAAGTGGATGGGAAATTCAAATTTAGCCCGGTCAGTGTGAATTTCTTGACAGAGATTACCAAAATTGTCTTTGCCATCATCATGTTATTCATCCAGGTATGTGAAATCCTCTGTCATACATATCCATGATTCATTTTGTATCCATATTGTTTGGTTGCATGCGACTGAAGTGATAACAATGGCAATATTTCGTGTGGCAAGATGACCCCCTTTTCTTTTGCAGTTACATGAGCATGCTATTAAACTAGCGCATTGATGTTATGTTACTTCCTCACATTTCAGTTTAGCGCCAAGTGCTGTAGACTTCTACCTTCGCTGATATCTTTGATGTTCTTACTTAGTTGGCTAGACGTTCTTTTGCAGGCTAGACGTTTAAAGGTGGGGGACAAGCCGCTTCTCACAGTGTCAACATTTATGCAGGTAATGTGACCTGTAAGTCTAAAATTATGTCACATTTATAATTTGGATCTGGTATTCCTTCACTGTTTGAATTTTGAGAATTGATCTTTCTCTTGGATCTAGTTCTGAAGAGAATCTGATCCTGACCAATATGGTGTCATTTTTTATACCTATATAGCATATCTTACTAGAAATCTCCTGCAAACTTCCACAGAAACTGCACAGTGAATGATTTACTACTTCCTGCAGCACATAGGTCTCCCTTCATTTGCTATAAAAATATATTACTATACGGAGTCAGTGATCTTGTCTACCACGCTAATGATCCTTCCTCACTGGCCAGGCAGCTCGCAATAATGTTCTTCTTGCAGCTCCTGCTTTTCTCTATGCTATCAACAACTATTTGAAGTTCATAATGCAGGTAAAACATCACACACCAAGAGTCAGAACTTGGTGTGCTCTGGTTTTCCCCTTCTTTTGTCTGTAGGAGCCAATATAGTAGATTCTAACAGTTGTATTAGCCTAACTTGGATTTGGATCTTGTACATCTCCTCTAACTATTAGTCCTATGACTTATGCAGTTATATTTTAATCCTGCAAGCGTGAAAATGCTGAGTAATCTCAAGGTATGCTACTATGATAAACTATTATGTTAACCTTTTATTCAAAAAATGTTAGGATTATTAGTAATGCGTGCAGTTGAATGCCTGCAAATATGTCCATATGTTAGGGCATGCACCAACTGGCCCATGTTTGTATGTGTAGTTGTATACGCATATGCACTTGGGCATGCACATTCCCTTTGGTCTGTATGTTTTAAAGATATGTTAGCCACCACCTTGTTATATGTTTGTCTTTGGTGTCCAACCTCTGTTTGGAGTTTGGTCGGACATAGCACTAATCATGTATTCGCTATACTGAATACTGACATTTACAGGTTCTGGTAATCGCAGTGCTTCTAAAGATGATAATGAGGAGGCGGTTTTCCACAATCCAGGCAAGTTTGGTCTTTACGTATTTTCGTGTGTCTAATATTCACTACTTAAAAAGTGATCCAAACCTAGATTTTCATTGAAGCTGTGCAGTTTTCATTGGTGCAATTGGTATTTACCAATTTGTATTCTGACATACATGGATTAATCTCTGAGTGTGATGCAGTGATTTTAAGAAACTGCGTAGTTGACATCATGCTTTTTTACATTGACAGTGGGAGGCCCTTGCCCTATTGTTAATCGGAATCTCTGTTAATCAGCTGAAATCATTGCCTGAAGGTTCTAGCGCACTAGGTCTTCCTGTTGCAGCTGGAGCCTACCTATATACATTATTTTTTGTAAGTTCTCATTTCTCATAACTGGGATACTGCACATGTTGATGCGGTGTAAAACACATCTCCCATGAAACAGGTAACAGTTCCTGCGTTGGCTTCAGTTTACAATGAAAAAGCTCTTAAAAGCCAGTTTGATACCAGTATCTACCTTCAGGTTTGTGTCCATTTTGATGGTTGTCTTGCTCTGGCATTCTATTTCTAAGCTATCTTGATAATGCTTTTATGTACCTTTTGATTGCAATTTTTATCTCATGTTTTCAGAACTTATTTCTGTATGGTTATGGCGCAATATTCAATTTTCTTGGGCTAGTAATCACTGCCATCATCCAAGGTAATTATTGAGAATGCATGTCTACTTGAAAGCAACATGTTCTTTTGCACACTGTAATTTAAGGCAGTTTTAAACTGTTCTATTGTGCTGAGCAGAGCTGTCAATTACTCATGGTTCTTTAAATACTAGTAGTTTTTCTATGTCAGCTTGGTGCTTTTTGTAGGCTATTTTGGTTTGCCCTTATAAGTTTGTTTTGTAAGTACCATATCCAACTCTCAGATACCTAAAAACTTCAGCTGCTTGAATCCATCTTGTTTATCTTCTTATTCTTCTGGGATACCACCATTGGACTGTATGCATTAGACTGGTGACCCTTGACTGAGAATATAAGAGTTCTTGTACGATTAAGTACTTTGATCGCAAAAAAGTAAAAAAAAAGTACTTTGATGGTTCCTTGAAAAAAAAGTACTTTGATGGTGTAAGAAATCAGCTTTTGTGTACATTTTTCAGGACCCAGTAGCTTTAACATTCTGGAAGGACATTCAAAGGCCACAATGTTTCTTATCTGCAACAATGCTGCGCAGGGCATACTGTCGTCATTTTTCTTCAAGTATGCAGGTATATTGCCAGCAAAGAAAAAAAACCTTAGTTCTTCTTCGATATGCTATTAAAATGGTACAATATATCATGCACGTATCACTGAAAACTTGTTATCATGCATGCATGTACTCAGAAAGGATTACTTCACATTAGCATGCATCTTACTCTTACCAAAGTCTTGCCTAAAGGTTGAATATGGGCATTTATTAGGAGTTGAAAGATTGCACGCTTATTAGTGGGTTGGTCAGATTAATCTGTTTGTGGTGCACGTGGTTATGGCAATTCAGCTGGTTTGTGTCTTATTCTGTGGTGTTGTTTGTTTGGCTTGTAATCGGGTTGTATTCTTCTCCTTAATACAAAGGCACACAGCTCTACTGCATGTTCGGGAAAAAAAAGGTTGAAAATGCAGGCATTTGCATGTGTTGCTGCTATGTTTTAGTTTTTGCAAGTGAACTGTAGTTAAGCGAATCAACAATGAATGCAGATACAATTTTGAAGAAGTACTCCTCGACAGTTGCCACGATCTTCACCGGAGTAGCATCTGCTGTATTGTTTGGACACACTCTGACGATAAATTTTGTTCTTGGAATTTCGATAGTAATCATATCTATGCATCAGGTAACTTGCTTTTTCCCCTTGCATTGATTCATTAGTGTTGAAGTTCTCCTACTACTAAGATTTATTTTTTTATTATTTTTCAGTATCTTTCGAACCAAATTAAGGACGAAGTGCCGAGCAGCAAAATTGAAATGGCTGAAGCTCACGACCACAGGTTTGCCTTACCATATTGTTGACTGTACTGTAGTTGCTTAGTTGGCCGTTTGGCGCAGTTCTGAAGCACCATTCTGCATCAACCGTTCCCCATTCAGGCGACATTTCTGGTTTTCTGTTGTAGTTGCTGAAAACTTGATACAGTGCATGTTATTTCATTTAGTGGACTCTCGAATTGATAACAGTATAATTTGTTTTATGGTGCCCAGCAGAGTAAAGGAATCTGTTTATGTCAATGTGACTGATTCAGTGGCAAGTGAGGTAAGCATCTGCTGTCTAGAATTTCTTCTTCTTCTTCTTTTTTTGGGTGCTATGTAGCTAATGGTCTTTCTATCCATCATGAAGGCTAAACACCGCCATGGATCTGACGAGAGGCAGCCACTTCTTCCTGTATAATTTTACAGCAGAGGTTGTCCTCTTTTTCTCCACTTTCCAGATTCTAATTTTTTATATTGCTATAGAGATGTGCTAGATTTTCCTAACGAGTTTGCATCCTCCATAACATCTCTAAACTCCCTTATTTTTTTGGCAGCAGGCACACTGTCTCTTTGACGAGAGCAGCAGGCATCTGACCTACCTTAGTGGGTTTTTCTCTTTTTGACCTATGTCTCTGAAGCCACATTGCTGCCGTGCTGTTGGCCGAGTAAGAACACGCATATTGGTGGCAGAATGATGAGCTTCCTGAAAGAGTAATGAATGGATGAGGCATTAGCCCAGTGGTGGTAACACTAATGTGGTAGGATTTGCGAGGAATAAAGTCTATTTCACTATTTCCCCCCTCTCTTGAGATTTGATAGTTTGATACAACCCTTGGAAGTGGTTCTATCGAGTGACTTCTTTTTTCCAGTGCGGCACCAATGTAAATAGACTCCTAGTTCGTTCCCTTGTTATGTGTGAGTTTTTTTTTAGGGAATGCCATCCGGCTATCTTTATTGACTTGAGAGTACAGTTACATCGTTCATGAGATACTTAGGATGAAGCTAGGAGGCTCATCGGCCCAAATACAAGTTTGTTTAGAATTAAAACTTTTCCTAGCTAGGTGGTGACTTGGTTTGCTTCCCTATTACAATTATCAATGGAAACATCAGCGAAACCACTCCACAAAAAGTGGTATTCTCATAGACAGCACCTGCAGAAGTTGCTGAGAATCCTCCTTCACGTATTGTTTCCATCACTTGCATACATTCTGTCTGAATGATAAATCATTGCAGCCAATGTGTTGGGCTAACATCATACCTTCCTTCAGCGCGTACTTAGATGTTATGGTGTGTCTGGTACACCCGTGCTTTGCCTGTCTTTCGCACGACGTCGTCATTGTAGTGCTCTTCGCAAAGTACTCACGACCAAGAATACGCGTGGTATTTTTCTATTTTAATTTTTTTATAAAGCTATACTATTAATTTTACATAATTATCCTCTCTTTGTTCCAAGATGTTTTGAATTTCGTCCAAGTTCCGTTAAATCTACCATGAAGTACATAATTAAATTAGACAAGGTTGATTCAAAATACTTTCATTTAGGACAAAGCAAGTAGCATGATAATATTTCAGAATCGAGTTGTATAGCTTATGCATAACAAATATACTTATAATTTACTAAATATGAGCTAAAGAATGTATAGTCACTTTCTGAAAATAAAAATGCGTCTTTCTAAACGAAGTAAGTAGGATTATCACGATGCCAGCCAAAAATGGTGGTTTTCTTCCGTACAGTCACTTGGCACTGGCAGTAGCAATCTTAAGGCAACTCCCTCGATCTTCAATACCGTTACAACTGGCGCCACCTGCTCTTGGTAACACAAACATTGCAAATGATAACAAAATTTTAGGAAATAAATCAATGCACCAAATTTCCAGTCCACATTACATCATTACATGTAGCTCACTGAGAAAAATATAATGACAGGTCAAATCTATTATGAATGAATTCCTCTTGTAAATTAGGCATCTACACATTCCAGTTTATACATTTGACCCAAATACAGGCATTCAATTCCTATAGCCGGCCAAAATGCAGACTTGCTGCAGAATCCATGTTTCTGAAAGATGAATATGAACATTACTGTGGAACTGCAGATGCCCCGCCGTCATTGCAGTACTACAAACATCCTCCATACAGTTAGTTGTCGAAATCTGAGAGGTGAAATCCATTGTGTGTATTATCCAAGCTGTTGTCCTATCATATTTGCAACCTGACAGATATTGCAGAGAGTGAACTGTTTGTCCAAATCAGTATGTTACAGGCATTCTCCACAACTGAAAATCATCAAATATAACTTCCAGGCCCATATATGTGATAAAACATCCAGGAAAAAGAACTTACTATGGTTAATTCTATGCATCAACTGTCAACGGCTGGTGGTGGTGCAGGCGTTGGAGTCTGCTTGCTTATGAGCAGCTGAGATAAAGCCTTGACCACAATGTTCATATTTGGGCGGAATTCAGCTTCGTATTGCACACACAAAGCTGCTACAGCAGCAAGCTGCATTAGGACAAACCAGTGATATGATATGAGGAAATGTGGAAAGAGGAAATAGGCTATCAAGTTGTTCGAAGCGGTTTTTTCAACAAAAAAAAATTGTTCCAATCTTATGCACACAGCACAGCGAGAGTAAGGGGGACCTTAGCGAGTCCTTTTGCTGGATATTCACCCATCAACCTAGGATCTACACACTGCTTCACCTTGTCTTCAGTTAATCTTGGTGTAGCCTGCAGAACCAAAGAAAGGCATTCTCAGAGAACTGGTATGACAAATAATGTCTGCATTTGCAATCGGGATGTGTCATGTTATCATGAGATCAGACTTTTAAGATAATACAAAGTGTTATTTCATTATCCAGCAAGTTTTGAGGGCATCACTGTGCACTCCGGTAATAACTATAGTAGTGCTGCAGACAATGTAGGGGAATTTTAAAAATTCTAAGAAGTATGGCACATAAGTTCAAGTTCATCATATTCTCATTTATTGTTACCCTAAGGAAGACAAAAGTTCCAGATCTGTGATTGATAGAGCACATGATTATATACTTGATGAATACCCACATTATTATATACATGGTTTAGCTTAGACCCTCTGGACTAAATAAATTTTTTGGAAATCCCATTATTATACGTAGGGGCACAAATTATTGCTTCACACAAGAACGCGTTTGACCAAATAAGGTGCCAATTGCAGCCACTACTAATTAAATGATTCACATCTAACTGCAAAAAGAAAAATGGGAAGGTATCGAGTGAGCATTACCCAGGTTACCAAGCTCTGCTGCCCTCTAGGCATTGTATGGTCTACCGGCTTTCTACCAGTCAAAAGCTCCAAGAGAACTACTCCAAAGCTATATACATCACTTTTCTGGGTTAGCTGACCAGTCATTGCATACCTGGAAAAGTTTTCAAATGTGCACATCATTAAAGAATGGAATGAAAAAGAAGTCAAACAGAAGTATCACATTAAACAAGAATCTAAAAAACAATACTGATTATCAAACTGATTACTGCTAGGCGGAAGACCAGAGGATACAAGATTCAAACTTGCTTGTAATTAAGTAATTGGTCGGCAGCAGGATAACAGCAAAAATAGCACAAAAAGATATGGTTGGCCATTGACTAGGCAGAGACTAGACACTTTTCACTAAACTGCTTGTATGAGTGCTATGCAATTATTCAAGTTTATGCGTTAGCTTGTAACAAGAATGCGAAACAGGGCAGCAGCTGCCAGCCTGCCATCTAGTCTGAGCCAACAACAGTCATGAACTAGTCTAACTTGGTGTGAGAGGCCGATAGCACACTTCCAAGGAACTAGACAGGTTACAAGATAAGCTTCTACAGTTCTATTTCAACAGAACACAGTATCTATAATTAATAAAAACAACCTAGCTAGCAGATCTATTAGAAAATTGATTAGACAACAGTACAAATGCAGAACAACAAAGCATGACAAAAATTAAATAGTGATCCAAAAATATTAACATATAACAAACACAAAAATAGTTTGAGCAAAAGATTTTTACTCTGGAGCATGATATCCAAAGGTTCCCAGCACACGAGTAGAATGCAACCGGGCAGCCATGTCCGGAGCCTGATTTGAGAGATTGAAGTCTGCTATCTTTGCCTTAAAGTCCTCAAATAAGAGTATGTTACTTGATCTAATATCCCTATGGACAATTGAAGGCTGAACTTTCTCGTGTAGATATTCAAGTCCTTTCGCAGCATCAATAGCAATTCTCACTCGCTGCATCCAATCAAGTGCTGGGCCAGGTTGAGCACCTTGAACTCCTTTTCTTCCTGACATTTATTCAGAAAAGGAAATTGCAAATTATCTGTTGCGGATACTATTCAAATAAGATGAGTTATTTAACAAGTTACAAAGGACATGAAGAATCATACCATGTAGAACATCATGCAGAGAACCCATGGTGGCAAATTCATAGGCCACAATGCGAAGATTACGCTCTGTACAGTAACCCAACATATCTACAAAGTTTTCGTGCTTAAGCCTTGAAACCAATGAAACCTAGCATCAGAAAGTAAGTGTCACTGTCTAATTAGGAACCAACAGCACACATGCAGCAAGAAATAACCAAAGACAAAGGGAACCCCCCATCATTAATAAGTAACAACAAATCAACCTGTGTCAAGAATTCAGTGGTTGGTTCATTTTCAGTAGAATCAAGTTTCTTCACTGCCATTTTTGTTCCATTATCAAGAACAGCATAGTACACTCTCCCGTAAGAACCTTCACCTATCAAAGCCGTTGATCCAAAGTCATCAGTTTTTCCTATCAGTTCATCCAAGGATAGAACAGGAATAGTGATAGGGGGAACAGCATTTTGTGGCTCGACTTTTTCAGTAGCAGAATCTTTCAACCCCTTTGTCATCCCTGAAGAAAATGGCAAAATAACATCAAACTCTCTGTAGACGGTTGAGAAGTGAATTTTAGATAGAGCAGCAGATACAGGGTTCACATGTAACTGGCACGCGAGTTAGGAATATAAGAACAGTCAACTACATTGAAATAAACATACCATCAACATTATTGGTTGTAGCCTTGAGATGCCCATTTTCACGCTGATCAGATTCATCCACTTGGCAATTGCAGCAAACCCAGCGACGCCACATTACTATCTTTTACTCCAATTTACACCTATTCTGCAAATCAGAAATGATTTTATCAAGAGAACTATCACATTGTCAGTGCAAATATTCTGACATCATGCACGTTGACAGTACTCAGAGATAACTGTTGTTCCAGTAGACAACAACCCCAATGGCAACTTCTAGATACAAGTACTCTTGACTTTAAGACGGATTCCAAATTCACTGTACAAAGGTCATCCGTTGAAGTAGCAGTAAAATGGGGATTCTCGTAAACATTTCAGATATAACGATGCAGTAGCAGTAAAATGGGGATTCTCGTAAACATTTCAGATATAGAAAAAAGGCCACCAAAATAACTTCAGACAAATTCCCAAAAAATCATATCAGATAAACCTCTACGGCCAGCACCTCACAACCAGACCTATACCATTTACGACTTCATCACACACAACCCGGTGACCCGCACGATCGCTTTCTCACCTCAACCACAACCAAAATCCCAAGCACACAAAGGCATAGCAAAACCGAGATCCAAGCCACCGTATCGGAACAACAAAAGAGACTAACCAAACGAAGAGCGCGGTTCCCCAAAACTCTTGCCAAATCACACCCGGAATCACCCCCACTGCGATTCCCGCCGAATCGTGCGGTTCCACCGCCCCGACCCGATCATCGCCCGCATTTCGGCGGATGGGCCGCAGGGAGGTCGGGGGAGGGAGCGACCCGGGAAAGGGTTCGGAGCTGGTGTTACCTCGGAGGAGGGGCCAGCCGCTGCGGCGTCGGTGCTGGAGTGCTGAGCTCGTCGTCGGCTTCGTCTCGAATGCGAGAGAGAGAGAGAGAGAGAGAGAGAGAGAGGTGGGGGGCGCCGCGGAGGGCGGTGGCGCATTTTATAGCGCGTTTCCTTTTTTTTTTCTTCTTCTCCCTCTTTCTGAAGAAGTTTTCTCTAATCTTTTGCGCGTTTGCCTGGTGCACGTCGCGCTGTACTCTGTTGCGCGGTTTCGGGGACGCGCCGAAGATGCTGGTGGGAGCGGCCGGTATAGCCGGCGGCCGTGGGCCCACGCTTAGTGGGGCCTACGCGTCAGTTACACGGCTGCAGCCTGCAGGTGGGCCGTGCTGGAGAAAGATCTCGGTGGTTGCTTAGGACTCGTTTAAATACCAAGTTTGGCGGCAAACTTTGGGCCAAACTTTACACTTTATAATAAATCCAGCATTTCGTTTGTATTTGTGAAAAATTATTCAAATATTGATTAATTAGGCTCAAAATGTTCGTCTCGTAAAGTACAACAAAATTGTGTAATTAGTTTTTGATTTCATCTACATTTAGTACTCCATGCATATACCGATATTTTGATGCGATGATATTTTTTTTACATAGCGAAATTTGGGAGCGAAATTTAGGATCTAAGCAACAAGGGCTTAGGCTTGTTTAGATGGAGAATAGGGGTGGGGATTTGGGGGGTTTGGGGTCACTTCGTAATCATTGCGTCGCTGTAGCATTTCGTTTTTATGTGTGAAAAATTATCCAAAAATTGATTAATTAGGCTCAAAATGTTCGTCTCGCAGAGTACAACAAAACTGTGCAATTAGTTTTTTATTTTATCTACATTTAATACTTCATGCATGGACCGATATTTTGATGTGATGGAAATCTTCTTTTTTGCATAGTGAACTTTGGGGTTGCTTTTTGGAACTAAACACCCGCTTAATTGCTTTTCGCTTGGCGTTCCGAGAATGCCATTTTCGAAGAAGATTCTGCGAAACGTGGGGTGTTGTCTGACCTGTGGGTTTTGCTTGTCTGTGGTTCAGATTTGACCTTGATTTTGTCTTTAGATGTCTCCGTGGCATTTTTACGAGACCAGGAGAGAAATTTCAGCAGAGTATTCCGAGCTAACGTGTGAAGTACTGCGTATTCTTCCAGCTGTGGTGTTTAGAACTAGAGTTCTGAATTGGGAATCGGAAGAATGAATGAAAGCGAAGCCGGGTTGCATTTGGAGAATTTGCGGAAACCGCTCGAGTTAAGCAATCGCTAATGACACTGTCAACGGCAAATTACATATTACCCGGAAAGGAGAGGGAAACAGAGGTGTCCTCGAATTCCATCACTATTTTCGGTGCGGATAAGACCACGCCCACGCGGCAATAATAACTGCCATTATGTTATGCCGTAAGGAAATCATGTCCCTACTCGATCTGCCGCCTTCACTTTGCTTGTACAACACCCCTATCAATCACAAACAGCCCGTTCGGTAGCCCGGTCTGAACTCGGAAAGTAACAAGGACCAGGTGAAATTTGGCAACTGCCAATCAAGGCCTACCGTTCTACACGATGCAGTACAACCTGTAGATTGCTTAGCGACCAAACCAAGGCAAAGTCTAAAACAGAATAGTATAGCTCCTCTCGCATGTACATCACCGGCACGGCTCACAATATATGTACATACACATGTACAGACAGCTCAGAATCTAGATTGCTTGGTTCCAGCTGCACGGCTAGTCGTCGGAGCTTTGGAAATCAAGCTGCGTATTGGAATGAAGAAATGACGTCCAGTGGAGTCAGTGGCTCAAATATATTGGACTGGTCATACGTGGATCTGTAATTCTGAATCTCTGATGCTCTAAAAAACAAAGCTCTGAACCTCTGACCGTAGAATAAGCCGTTTACCCTTCAACTGTACAGGTAGCAACACCCTGGTCGTCTGTATATTCTTCATATGTACAGGTGGTAAGATCAGCCCGCTTTTTCTTAAAACATGAGAAGTCCTATAACTTGTCACCATGAAAATGAAGGGCTTGCTGACCCTGATTGTTGGTTACTCACTTTAGGTCCCTGGGAATGGGAGGGAATTGTCCACGATGAGAAGCTTCTCAGCATCCAGGGGCCCATTTTCAGTGTCAACAATTCGGCTATGCCATCGTAGACGGTCCGCATCCTTCTTGACTTTGAGAACGACATCAGCTCTGTCCCGAACTATAGCGGCACCCCCTGGCTGGAGAATGCGATCCATCTCAACCAGGATGTCGATAATGGCACATCTGAGAAGAGCTTGGTGTCAGGAGGGGGAACTGAGCTAGAATCAATTTAACTGCACGGTACTATTATGCATCACTAGAATTATTCATGTGCTTTTTTGAAAGCGTTCTATGCCTTTCTTGTTCTCTTTCAGAGGCTTGAGCATGCCAACAAATCATGAGGGATTGGTGGGTCACTTACCTGTGAAGATGTGAACTGAAGATTCCATTAGCATGTATTAGATCATATGTCCGTGGATAAGTGGAGAAGGTCTCGCACCTGAAAATATATTAAAATCAAGATGGTGAGTTATTTCCTATATCTTACTGCATAATTTGGAAGTACTGATTTATTTCAAGAAAAAGAGGTTTTAATGAACATTACCAGTCTGTGTATGTTCCAATCAGTCCACGCTCATAGATGACACCAAGGGTATTGTCTGTTATATTAGTAGGAATGACATTCATCACCCAAACAGGATACTTGGACATAGCAGCAGCAAAACCTCCAAAACCAGCACTCATGTCCATGACATTTCTGTAAGATCCATTGGATAAATATTTTAGATATGTTACATAGAAATTAACCCTTTCCTCCCAAATCAAATTGTCGTGCTTATATGCCTGGATGGACAACCACTTCATTTCCCCACTGGCTATCCTTGGTGGTACTGCATCAAGTCTTTTAGGCCACTTCTCCATTGCACCACCAGCACAACCATTAACAAGTTCAGCTGGAAGACATGTTATACACATTGAGATATTTGCATACCTGCAATGTAACAAAATTTTTCTTTAATGAAATTGCCATGTTGGAAGAATTTAATAACTGAAAACTTCAATGAAGAGTCCAAGTTAGATTATCCCATGGCCAACATGTGTTTTCCCCCAGTTTAGAAGCAAGTTCCTTGAAATACACTGGTGCTGTACTGAACTTGTCGTGTTCTTAGTTGGGTGTGCCTTATTGTAGCATTGTACTCCTGTTAACTTAATATTATCTGTACTGTTAACTCTCCTGAAATATTCCTGACACTAAACTTTACAATTACACATGGAGTTCAGAACAAAACCTATGTTTTTAGAATAAGTTTGTACTGCAAGGCAAACTTTAGAAGAAACAATGAAAACAACTAATTATTTTTTATCAGTATCACATTAGAAAGCACAAAAACGTTTATTTATCCAGAAAAACTACCATGTGCATAGTCATATCACCAGGATATTATGAAGTCCCCAAAAAAAAGAAAAAAAAGAATTGGATGAGGTGGTGCCATACTGTCATTGTTGATAAGGCAACAAGATTGCGATCCTCTTGCATTCTTTCAATCTTAATGCATGTCAAACCCCTCCTCAACTTTCAAGTGCAAAATATGTCGAAGCTAAGATTTGCAATTTTCGCTACAACTGTCTAGAAATGCAAAGTGACAAGGAGAAAATGATAACCTTACCAAGCACTATCTGGGTCTTCACCTCTGCAGAGTGGTGGCAATCCTAAGAGCTTTGATTCTTGGTCACACTGGAGATGACAAGTAGGCTTTCTCCAAACAGAAATTGTGCCCTTCTCAGACAGCTTTGTCCAATGAAGCTTATTCGCCATATCATCCATGGTTAATTGCTTGTCCTTGTCTTTGATTGCTTGATTCGAAATATTGTATGCAGATTTCCAGCTGACAGGTGGCCCGGAGAAAACCCAATAGCCACCGGGTTGGAGAAGGCGGTCAATTTCCAGCATGTAGAGCCCATCTGGAATCAGCTATAGGTGAATGAGAACAAGAGCACTCCACCACAAAACTTCACTTTATTATTGACATCGACATACTAGGAGCTGTTCTGTTCAGTGCTCATTGACGTCAACATTCGCCAATAGGATGTTAGCCTTAAAGAACTTTACTGATAAGCGCAACGATAATAAACTAGATAGGGTGAATAAACGATGCATCAGGAAGTATGCTTTGTCAGTAATAGAATGATATCTTGCATGTCCTACCATGAGCAGTCCATGGAACAAGACAGTCCGCACAGTGCACCATGTCAAAGGACCTAGATGGATATGGTAGCCTGTGAGCAACAAGCCCTCCGATCATCGCAGGCAGTCCACGCTCCAACGCAAGCTGCACTTGTGCTCCGTATCTATTCTTCGGAGCAATGGACATGGTCAGGACGCCATAGTTCAGCAGATAGTCCCCAAAGCTTGCAACCTGCCAGTGACTCACATGAACAGAGAGAAACATCAAATTCACACTGAGAAGGCATAGCAATCAAACAGTAAAAAAATTTCACTATTCAATTGCAAATACGAAACGCTCTCATGTAAGACTCACCCCGCAGCCGATGTCGAGCGCCGTGCGCACCACGCCGCCGCGGAGCGGCACAACGCGCGCCAACTGATCGACGTAATTCCGCACCCGCTTGCCCTCGGTGAACACCAGCCACTCCCCGCGACCGCGGACGGGGTCCTGGCCGCCAGCCGCCACCTTGGCCGCGGGCAGCAGCGGGAGCTCCACGTTCGCGTACCGCGCGCGCTCCCGCCGCACGGGCCACGGCGGGGGCGGGCGGTACCCGGGCGGCGGCGGGACGCGGCACTGCGGCGGGGGCGGCGGAGGGTGCGGGGGATGCGGCGGGTGGTCGTCCTTGGGCGGGTGCGGAGGATGCGGCGGGCGCGGGGGGCAGCGGCGCTCGCCGGAGAGGGGCTCGTGGCAGGGGACGAGGTGGGTGGCGTTGGGCGGGCACGGGGGAACGGGCGGGGGGTGGGGGTGGGGGTGCCCGTGGTCGGGCGCCGGCGCCGGGGCTTGGGTGGCCGCTGTGGACGCGCTGGCGGACGGGGGAAGCGGCGGCGCGGGGTAGGAGGCGATGTGGTGGGTGCGGGAGACGACGGCGGAGATGAGGAGGAGGGACGTGGTGGCCGCCGCGACGGCCGCGGCCGAGAGGGAGAGCGCCCGCGGCAGCGCCGTGACCACGGCCGCCGAAGACGGCAGCGAGAGCGCCATGGTCGCCGCCGCCGCACTCGCCAACGCCGCGTATGACGCACTACGGCGCACTGGCTGGCCGAGTATCTGATGCTCCGGGCCGGGGAAGTGAGTGCGGCGAAAGTTGAGTGGTGGCGCCGCGGCCGCCGTGTTCGTATTTGAACTTTGAAGAGGCAGGAGCTGCCGCGCGGGCCCGGATGTTGGGGATTTCGTGGGACCCGCCCAGCAGTGGCACGTGCTCGTTCGCCGTCTGTCCATGGGTGGGGCCACCTGTAGTTGTGTGGAGTACACTACGAATGCGAAATCTGAACGATTGAATATTTGAATCTGATCGAGCAATGTGGAGCACGTGCCGCTGGAAATGCAAGACGACCCAAGAATTTTCTCTCTCTGTATGGATTTCAAGAAATCACAAACACTCTGGCCCAACCTCCGAACCGGCCTCCTCTCTGTGGAGATTGAAATTGGCCGCACGAATTTAAACGAGCAAGCTTCATCAATGCTTTAAAAAGGTGATCAGCACACTGCACACCAATATACAATGATGTGTCTGCACGGTTTTTAGAGTAAAGGAGGTCACTAATCCAGTTTCGAACTCGCAGCTAACGCGCAACACACTACAAGTCCAAAAACTCCAAAAGTGGCCGTGGTACGGTACAAACTAACTCATCCCGTACCGCATGAATTGAACCCATGTACCCAACACATCTTTTTTACCACGATCATATCGAAATCGACCAGGATCTGAATCGAAAGCAACGCGCGTCTGAATGCTACGTAGCTCCGTTCCGTTCCCCCACAACACCCCAACGATGAACCGACGAGATCACGGCCGTGGTTTTCGTCGACGGCGACGCGTCATGATCGTAGCATCGCTTGCAATTGCAAGCAAACAGGACCGCGTGCACCCCCGTCGTCGGGCTCGCTCTCCCCGTCGCGGCACGGCGACATGTACGTGCTAGCTTGCAAGTCACGAGAGAGAGAGCGGCCGGACGCGATCGACCGGTCGGGCTCTCGTGTGTGTCTCTCTCCCGGCGGCGACGGCGACGGCGCGATCGCCTTCTCGCCGTAGGGTCTCAAATAAACGACGAGGAGAGGAGGTTATTTCCTCTGTCGTCTCGTCTCCCTGCCTGACCTGATCTTTGTTCTCTGCTGCCTGCACGTCTGCTGTGCTGTGCGTTGTTCAGAACAAATTGGGCTGTTCCCAAATTTCACCCTAAATTTCACTATATAAAAAAATTATATTACATCCAAATACCGACACATATATGAAGTAGATGAAATTAAAAACTAATTATACAGTTTTGTTGTGCTTTACGAGACGAATATTTTAAGCCTGATTAATCAGTTTTTAGACAGTTATTTATAAATACAAACGAAATGCTATAGTGACGTATTTATGACACTTTTTGAAGTTTGGGTGCTTGAACATTGAAACTAAACGAGAGGCCTTGTTCTCCTGGCTAAGAATCTGCCTTTTTTTTTTCTGCTCTGGTTTTCTCGCGGCATTCGACGCAAAGAGACGTCAAGGATGGCGCCGCCGGCACTGGCCGTGCGTTCGCTCGAGCCTCACTGTTTCGGGGTCGGACGGCGACGGGCACTATATATGAGCGTGGGAAACATTATCGCCTAAGCTCGGTCACTGTCTTATCATAGCAACGGCTGCAGAACAAAAGCTAGGGCGCCTTTTCAGAAAGGCATTCACAGATCACAACAAAACGTATGGGCTCCATGTATATATAGGGTTTCTCTGTTGTGTAAATTTACATGGGGGGAAACACACTGTACAACGCTTTTTAGTTCTCTAGCGTATGAGAGAGTACAGTAGCCCAGGCCTCGATAGCTTTCAGTGTTCAACCGAGGAAAGGCACTCGAAGCTTTATCATTTTTTTTTTCGTTTCTGTAGGTGAACAACGACACATAATCACAGTTGCGTTACATTTATTCAGGCATGAAAGAGATGGCAGCAAAGTTAGTTACAAGTTGGGGTAAAAGGAATTGATTCGAATACCAGATATCTTTTTAAAAAAACAGAGAAAGAGAGCTGACTCAGGCCAAAGACATCTTATTACTCTGCCCCTTTCTTCTTGCAGCTCGTTATTACTGAGAATTTATAGCCGACAAAGCTTGGCCAGCAGCAACCCCTCAGTTGCAGATGTCCGCCGGGATCAGATTGCAGTGCATGTTTTACAAGAATTGGCACCTTATTTGTTCTCTTATTTGTCAGAAACCAAACTCGATTCTTGGAGGCATGTTACAGGCCATACATGGCCAACCTTCCTTCACCGGTAAAGTCAACAATCAGGTACTCTGATGCTTCAGGTCATTCTCATAGTCGACAGGTTGTGCACTATCTCCTAGCAAACTCGCATAATAGCAAATCAAAGATCTTTTGCTGATTCCCCTGACACCCTTGTCCCTGGACAGGCGTTTAGGTGCTTTCTAAGGAAAATCAGCTGATAGGTTAAGATTCATCTTCAGTGGAGGTTTTCACGCTTTTACGCTGATAACGGGGGAAAAGCATTCGTCTGATCTTCTTTTCAGCCGAACGTTCAGAGAGTGCCTGAAACCAAATATTCCAAATGATGTCCTAGGTTCCATTAAAAGAACTAAGGTTATTTTATTCTTAATCCTAATAACTAACCTGAGCATTAAATGAAAATCGAACAGTCCTAGCTTCCAAGCCAGAAAAGGCTCTTACATCAATACCAAGACTATCAACGCCAACCAAGCTTGCCTCCTGCAGAACATATCAGATTGCAAACAAAGCTTACACTAAAGGAACACTGTGCTATTACTATTAGCAATGCAACAGTGAGAAAAACAACATGCCTAACCAACATATGAACAGGTTATATCATAACCACAGTTAAAATGACGTGTTTCTGAACAAAAGGTGATATTGAAGATATATTTGCGGTCCTGGCATTGCAGAAGCATTCAGTCACAGCAACTAAACAAGAAAAATAACATGTGCCTTGTTACTCTTTTTCACAATGAAATAATGAATATGGGCATATATGCTTAAAATAAGAACATTCCATGTATAAGAATGGTAATTTCAGACAGTGAACATGAAAATAAGACATCACTGAAAATAAACACACCTCAACAGCAAGGCTCTTTTTCCTGTGACAGAGTGACCTGAGAGCCACTGCACACTGATCACCGTTTTCTTTGATCCTTTCTATAATCGCTGAAGCAGAGTTTGCAAGAATATCTGGTTCTGAATCTTGAAAATCTTGTGGATCAATCATCAACTGAAGCAACCCATGGAATATAAGAAACTATAATGGCCACAGTACCAAGAAAAGTCAAGTAGTTATATGGTACTCTGAAGCAACATTACCCGCTTGCCATACATGGAAAACAGCTCAATTGTCATTATCTCCAGCTTGTAGATCATTGAATCAGTGCTAGTTCCGGCATGACTGAAGTCAAATCTTGATTTATCATCATCTGAATATTTTCTTAGAGCAAGTCAAATAAAAATTGGAGGAAAGTGGGTAACTGAGCGGCAAGATTTTAATCAAGTAAATTACCAATTAGGCGATTGGTTCCAGAAATTGACTGAGTTTCTCTGTTGTATTCATCTGTTTCTTTTACTACATCAGAAATGGCATTGGATTGAAGAATAATATTGAGAAAAGAAAAGAAGAATCTTCATATCTGAATTGCTATGGAAATACCTTTCCAGTCAGATGAATAACTATCATTGTTGCATTCGCCATGAAACAAGCTCCTCAAGTAAGATTCTTCCTCTATAAAGGCAGGTCTCAGATATCCTACAATAGAGACACCATTTGATGGACTATCCATCTTCTCCCCACGATTATCATGAACAGCCTGTATAGTAAAAGAGCAGGTGATGTGATTGCCTAGCTCTCTGAAACTTGAGTGATTTGATGTGTGACACATTTAGGGCTGTGCTTTGTGATCGTGAATGCTATGAGTGCTTTACTGAATCTTTTACTCTACAACAAACTGATACATGAAAGCTCTGAATAAATTAAAGAAGTTCAGGTTGGCACATCTATAAAAGCCACGATGTTATTTAAATAATATTCCGTTTTAGCAGAGCGCGTGCGCGTGTGTGTTGGGGGAAGAGGGGGGGGGGGGTGTTCTCAGAGCAAGATATGAAACTTCTGTGGTCTTTCTTTTGTTTTGCTGAAGTACTCTGGAACTAATGCAAACCATCTTGATTTTCTATCCTTGCCTTTTGTTTTCGGATCTTCATATGTGTCAAACCAAGTGATCTGGGCTGTTAGATGGTTCACTTTCAACTCTTCATGACAGCACCAAAATTACTAGATCAATCCAAAGTGCAGGATGTTAGCTGAATTTAACTAATCATTTATAGTATCTTTGTCAGGTTGACCTTTTTCACTATTTCATGGGCTGTTGGTTTGTGGTGCCTGCACTCTTCAATAACTGTTTATCTCTTACCTTTGTCAAACATTTGGCAAAGTATATCGGATGTATAGCGCGCATTGTTGCTGGCATCCCCCATTCTATAAGAATATCGGTTATTTCTGTATCAATCTGTGACATTTCACAAAGGAGACATTAACAATGACAGGGTCTGTTGCTAATAAAAAAAATGACCTACAGTACCTTCTGAGAGCAAGAAAAAGAACTTTCTTAGCAAACCTTGCTGTAGTGCACATCAGGGACGTCCATAATGTTTTCACCATCCATGTAATCACTAAAATCACTAATCGCCAGGCTACTTTCTCCAATAATGGGCCCGTCCATTCCAATCAAAACTGTCTGCAATCAAAACATCATTTTAAGTAAGTGGATTACCCATCAAAGCACTGATGTGCAAGATTTCCAACTTCAGAGTAACACCGTTTTATAGCAAGACAGTGGCATGTTGACTGCAGCACTAAACTTGCAAGCTGAAAAAACTCAACGAGTGCAACCCATAAATATCGCATTACTGACCATAGAATGGTTTGCGCTTACACGGAGAAGAAAAGGGAAAGAATGATCTTATGTCATGAACATTAGTCCTTGAAGGAACAACTACCATGCAAAAGAACGATGATGCCAGGCAGATAGACTGCTATTAATGGCTTATAACTTTTGGTAGAGAAAAGAGAAAATTCAATTTTTGCCTTATTCATAATGGATACAAGGTTACCCATTGTCCCATTCAGGATTTCTTGACTTGAGCCTAAGAAATAATATGTGAACTACACAAAATTGTCTGGCTTTCCCTAATACAGGGAGCATTATATACATCTACAAAGAAAGTAACCCATTAACACGGAAAACCCATTATCTAGTTTCTAACAAGTATTTCACTGGCCGACACAGCAGAACAACATCTTACCACGGGATTGTTCGCAGTATCATCCTCCAAGAGGTTCTCACTATCAGGTACTTCAAAGAATATGTCTGTAAATAAGTTCCCAACAGGTTAGCTACACAAGAAGAGCACTGCTAAGGCTCCCCCCTCCACCCCCCCCCCCCCCCCCCCCCTCCTCCCCCCAAGCCCCCCACATCCATTAAGGCATTACCTCCATAGTCATCAATAACATATTGAAACTCTGACCAGGCAACATGTCCATGAGGTTGATTGTGTACCCTTGCTGGAAATACAAGCAATCCCTTGCTATTGGCCTAGACAAGATGGAAGATATAAACCATAAGTTTGAGGAATTTGTGTAAGCTTTTAACAGAATATATTTGGATTAGTTTGAGGAGCTTTATACTCTTCTATCAGGATGTCTTTATGTAATATTTAGATATGGAGAATTTAGTTCCACCAGGTTACCTCTACTACTGTTCTAGCTGTTTCAACATCTGTCAGTAGCAGGTCCTTCTTTTTTGGACGCTCTTTAACTTCTTCAAGTGGATGATAACCCCTATCTCTTGTGTACTTTGCATCTGGCATTGAGTCTGAATAATCAGCAGCCACGCGAACCTTGATTAGTGATGAGTCCTGATCAGTTGGCAACCAGCAGTGCTGAATTGATCCAAAAGGGTTACGGCATCGAAAACTGCTAGAAATGGTTGCAGCTGTTAGTTTTAAAATGCAAAGAAGCCATTCAGAGTAAGTGATCGCAATGAAGGTTGGAAGGACCTTAAACTAGATAGGTCATGAAACCTCCGGGAGTCAAATGGGGTTTTAACCCAGTTTAAGGTGGCTCCTGCCGCCATTGTACACTCCGGCAGAGAACAATTAAATGTGTTCTGCAAAGGTAAAAATATATTTGTTAAAAAAAATTGCTGATGGCACAAGTACTCAATAAATACTTGTTTTGAGGAACATGAATGATTGTGCATGGATGGTATTTCTCTTGACACAACTTAAATATGCTGTAATTTGACAGATTGAAACAGAGCTTACATGTCTTCTCAAAGAAAGTAGGGTAGAAGAGGAAACTAAAACAAATGGTGACCAGACACAAAAGAAATGTTGGTTGCCATTTTTGAAAGCAAGAAGAAATGACCAATTCCTTTGGCAAAGGCAGTGAGCATAACAAGCATTTCCACCCTCTCCAACAATCAGCCGAATGCAGTATTGTGTTGACTATCAACCAAATACAACTGACTGAGATGAATGAGACCTCCTCAGATTACAACATATAACATGGGAAAATGCATCTGAATGGATGAAAAACTGGAATGTTCGTGGAACCTCCCTTCAAAAAAGTTAGGTATATAACTATTTCTCCCAACTGCAATTGTACATAAGGGGTAAAATGGGGAAATAAATGACTGGACAATGTCAATCATAATGAGGTTTTGTTCAGATAAACCAGTATAATTCCCTGAGAAAAGAGACACTTCTGAATGTGCAAATTGCCACTAACGCTCTCCAAGATCACATCGAAACCAAACCCAAGTTATGTCTATCTTTAGTCCAGCAGACCAGCGAGCCTAATTCCTGAGCACCATGTTTGACGGTGGGCCCGGAGGATCAGAGCACTACACCACCTTCAGCCGCTGCAATTAACATAACATTACAAACTTGATTTCTACTACAAACTAGTACTGCACCTGCAATTCTCCAACTAAAACTAAATTGCTCAGTAAGCAATCGCACACGCAACTGCAGCTGCACCTGCTCTGATCAAGGAACAGGTCTACCCTGTTCTCCAAGCATTCAGAATCGACACTCAGAAGGAAACATCTCCGGGCGCCACTGTTCTATGACCAGAACAGGAACAGCCGCATCACCGACGCTAGACGCAACCGAATTCGATGTGGAAACGGCGAGATCAACGGGGGCACTCACCGAGGCGGCTAACCACCTGAAACGGGCCGGAAAGAGAAGCGCCGAAGGATCACCGGGCGTGCGCCGGCGAGAACGGCAACCCACGCACCGCGACACGGCGGGGAAACTCCCGGGCGAGACGGATCACCGCGCGAAACTGTGCCGTCGCGAGCCGCGAGGCGCCGTGCGTTCTCCCTCCCTTCCCCCCTTGTCCTGCTGCGCTCTCCCCTTTTTCCCTTCCTCTTTGGGACTGTGCGAGCCGCCAGGGGTGCAGGGCCCTTTTGGGAATTTGCTCTTTTCTGCACGGCTCAGGGTGAAGTTTCCCACTAGTACTGTACAGTACAGTACTTTTTTTTTGGGTGCAGCTTCTGACCTCCAACCCCGTTTTATATTGCAGATTCTTCCTTCAATTTCTTTTTTTTTATTACTAAAAAAGCTGGAGATAGAAAAAGCTTGGTGATTACTGGAGTAGCATGAACATGATTAGGTTTACCCCCAACACTTGAGCAGATTGCGTACTGCATTTTTTGAATTTCCTTCACTCTGGGGCTAGCTGCATTTGGATTATCGTTGGGGTTGGTGGGACTTGGATCTCGAGGTAAATTCCGCATTTAATAGTGGGCGTTGCCCCCGTAACCAAAACAATGATGATGATGGGGGCAGTTTGCTTCCTGCTTTGAATAACACGTGCAACGACCACCGTACATGTGGAACAGAACAGTAGCCACGTCACGAGTGGCGTCGTCGTAATATGTTGGTTGCACAGTCTTGAAGCTGTTGATGTACTACTAATAGTGCAGTTGTGTGTTCTGTTTAATTACCATTACTGTCGCGATGATTAACATTTTGGTAGCATTTGATGTTGTTGGATGGTGACAGTCGCTCCCGTCAGAAGATCAAGGATTCGATATGTATGGATAGCATTAATTTGGGCGAGGGGGAAAAAACAAAAAGAGAAAGGATAGGAGAAGCTTGTACCTGAATGGATCATGGATGTGCATGCAGGGGAAAGGGAATATGTCACTCATATTCCATTGGCATCAAAGTTTTAGGCTCTGGGCCTCGTGCAATGCCAGCCGCAGGCTCATGATCGGCTCACGAAATTAAAAACAGCCGACCCCGGGTTGTTTGTTTTCGCCCATTTTGGTTCGTCCGTTTGCCACTTTTTTTGGCACTTTGGTCGATTTTTATGACTGACGGATAAATAGGTTAACTGCTTTCATGTTTTATAACTTTTATCTTCTGGTAGAGAGGAGATATATCCCTTCTGGATTCTGAATCTCGCGCAGTATAAACCGAGAAGCAAAAATGGAACGAGTGCTCTCTGTTTTTTTTTCAGGAACAAGTCTGTCGGGGTGACTTCTGATTTGTTCTGTTTTCTTAACAAGTAAAGGGCACAAACAAAAAGGCTCATTTTTTTAGCTGCAAGAAGGATATATTTGATTTGTAGAGCTACTAAGAAAGCTCATAGTACTTATGATTACATTGTGAAGTAGCTATAGGCAATGAAATGTAAACTGCAACAGTCTGACAATGCAATAAACAGCTCTAGAATACTGAAATGGAAGCAGAAGCCTCCAGCTATGATATGATTCCTCTTGATAATCGAAATAGGCTTCAGCTCTCTCGCTTATTCTGCACTATACTTTGGTAGTATGATTCCTCTTGATAATCGAAATAGGCTTCAGCTCACGCCTGGCCCTGAAAGGAGAGCGGAGTCATATCATGTCACTATACTTTGGTAATATGATTGTTTTCTTCAAATTTTAGTTCTGAGTTTAGGTTTTATTTTGAAGATACAATACACTATATCATGATACTTAAAGTTTTGGATGGTGTATGTTACCATAAAAGAAAACTTACACTTGAAGAGCCCCAGAGTTGACGCTTAAGATAGCGGATTTGTTGGCGGTGGGGATTGGTAGGAGTGCAGAGGTGGCGTTGTTGATGGCAGGCCTTCAATTGGAGGTGGTGGAGAGCTGTGCTGGTAAAGAGGCTGTGGAGCTGCTGAAGATGCTGGTGGTGAATTCGCATGAGGGACTTTTGGATGTAGATGGTTTGGAGCATTTGGAGGCAATTGAGGGGAATACTGTGCAGGTGGCGGTGAAGCTTGATATCCACTCGAATATGGAGGTGGTGAATACTGGTATGGAGGTGGAGAGTTATAGTATGGAGTTGCTGGTGATGATGGTAGAAGTGGTGACGGTGGGGGGTACTGGTAAGCTAGTGGTGGAGGTACATGGTTGTACTGGTATTGTGGTGGTGGAGAGTTGTAGTAGTATGGAGGTGGTAAATACTTGTGGGATGGTACTGGAGAATTGACGCCTTGTAGAGGTGGTGGAGATTGGTAGCTGGTAGGAGTTGTGGACTGCTGGTAGGGTGGCGGTGAAGCATAGTTGTTTAGCGGAGGCGATGGGTACTGGTAAGCTGGAGGAGGAAACTGGTTAGAAGGAGGTGGTGAATATTGATAAGGCAATGGTTGGGAGTTGTGGCTAGCCGGAGGTGGGGGATACTGGTAAGGGAGCGGCGGGGAATTGTAGGGATGTGTCGGTGGTGGCATGTGAGGTTTTGAACACGCATAGGTCTTCTTTGATGCAAATGCCATTATCTGGTTCGCTTTGAAAACCACCTCCTGGTTTGACTCGGAGTAAACACTGAGCCCAGACAAATTTAACTCAATGGGCACATTGCAGTCTGATCCTCCTGGTGCTCCATGGAGCTCAACCTTACACGAGTCAGCCCCATAGTTGTTGCTAATTGGCGAACCCTTCAGGATCACACTGTATTTGCCATTGTTTCTGGTGTAGCCAAATGCCACGAGTGCTTGGTCGTTTGCCTGACAAGTTACCTTGACCATGGCTCCTGCACCCAGATCATTGTAAACAAATGAGTATGAAACACAGAAGGACATTTAGGGATAATTTGCAAAAAGTCAGAAACCGATGTTTAAGGAAAACAATTATGATAAAATAGGATCATTTGTATTTTTTCAAGCTGACTCATTAGCATGACTGGATCACAAGAATAGAGGTAATGGCGAAATTTTACCTTCCAGGTGCTCCTTCCCATGGGATTCTTCTGGGTGTGCCTCATCGAAGCATCTATAGCAGTACACCTTCCCTATCACCTTAATAACAGGTGCATATGTTGGTGACATGGAAAGTGAAGGTGGTGCAAAGCTGCTCGCTCCCTCACCGTGCATCGCAAAAGTGACAAACAGCAAGGTGAAGACCAGCCATAGGTGACCCTTTGGCTGGCCTGTCATGCTCGTTTTCATCGCTAGATAGTGTTTTGTCAAGTGAGAGCAGGAGAGGATGTGGATGGTTCTGGCTTTGATATGGATGGCTATTTATAATGGCCATGGTCACAAGGTTTGAGGGATGGAGCGAGAGCAGGTAGGGGATGGAGCAAAGGGGGGTCAACATTGTTCTGCTTCATCTCACTTTTTTCTAAAAAGAGCACATACAGTACCTTGATTTTTTTCTTCTTCTCATGGATAGAGATTACAGTTCTCTTTTAAGATAGCATAAATGTGCTTAAGTTTATTTACTACTATGCAGGTAATATACGAAAATACAAAAACAACCCAGTATTGTTCAAGTCTCGCTCCGGCGAGGGTAGATTGAGGTGTGAAATGTGCATCATTGTCTTACAGAAGAACTGACAGGATTTCGTCCACTAAGAAGAAACAAGCTATGACAGGCCACATGTGTACCGAATACGCGCTTGTTTGGCAGAGCTCCATTTGATTCTGATTCTCTGTGGAGCTGGTTATCTAAGAGAAGTGATTCTGTGGCTGAAAGTGATTCTCTTTAATTCCCTAGCCTAAACTATCAAAATTAGGATGGAGAATCACTTCACAGAATGAGGTTCAGCTCCCAGCCCCTTAGTTCATTTTAGAGAATCACTTCTTAGAATCAGCAGAAAATCACTTCTCGCTGGAAAACTGTTTGGCAGAGCTTTTTCTGGATTTACCAGAGAATCAGCTCTGGGAGCTCTGCCAAACATGGCCTAAATTGGCCAATATACCCTCGTTGTCATCGTCTCCTTGTAGGCCAAAACTGCAACGGTGACAACATGGGAAGTATAGTATTTTATAATGTCAATGCCTCCGGCAGCTGATTCTCCATTTTATGTAAAATGTTTGCAGTAATGTAGTCGAATAGAAGTTATTCTAGAAATCATGTACCATGTGCCAGCTAAGTTATGCTGCCTTCAAAGTGAAATTCCTTCGATCACCTGACTGCAGTTTCAGGACCTGAACATGTAAATCTCCAAAGGACCTTTTGATGCCACCCTTTCATCAAATCCATCTTAAGTCACCTGGGTACGAGTGATTATACTAGAGATCAAGAATACTTGTCGCCCCATTTTGATCCAGCAAATTGTCGGTGGCGTGTGTAGCTTCAACTACTCAGACAAAGCCCACTGACCACAGGTAGGATGGCAGTAGCAGCCAGAATCTCAGGTCAAAAAAGCGCCTGCCGGGGTCATCTCGATGGTTCAGGCTAACAAATCCGTCCTGCTCCATCTCCATGCAAGAGTTGAGCAGGTTTAACTGACAAAATGATTGTTCACCTGTTTTTTTGTTTCACCCGCAGGCTGTCGAATAATCTTTGTTGCCCATCCCTTGATACTTCGATTTGACACATGCATAATGACATCAGGGAGAGAAACAAGCTTGAACCGTGATGCTGGCTTTTGGAGGAGGTAGCAGGAAACTCATTTTGAGTTGTTTTTTTCCCCGATGAACAGGAAGCTCATTTTGGTGCCGGAAAGAAGGGAGCGCCATTTGGTTTGGTCGGCGGCAGGCTGGTGTGAGGGTACCTCGACCCGTTCCTTTGGCTAGTGGCTGGTGGCTGGTGCTGATTTATATCGAGAGAAAAATATCGCTGGCTCACTGGTGACAGGTGGCTGGTGCTGATTTGTGCTAAGAGAAAAATATTGCTGAGCCGGTGCCGATAAGCCAAGCGAACGGGTTGGGCCCAATCTGTAGACTGCCTTCAACTGGGCCGATGGTACGTACTATCTTGAAGACAAGAGGATTGAGCCCATGTAGAGTTCAAATTTTCAAAACAATAGGAGCACACAGGACAAGGAAAACACAGGTGGAAACGATAATATGGAACTTTGCTTGATTTCCTTGCTTAGCTTGATCATATGAATGGAAACACTAGACAATTTAGATGCCATAAGTCTTCACCTCATGTCAGGTCATCCACCCTAGCTACCACATTTTGCCCAATTTACAAGCATGCTTGCTAGCTCCATTTCTACCCATCTAATGACTTGCTGGTTAATGCTACTAGCTGGTATCCATCTTCTGACCCTGAACCCCAAAATGGCAGCGAGTGAAGATCCGATCATGGAGGAACGACCATGGATCTCTCTTCACCAACCATCACCCTCCCTTCAGAAGAAACCCTAGCTTTAATAATTCCCTTCAGCTACAAAGAACTTTAGCATATGACAAATAACAACTCAATGGTCACCTCCATCAGGAACCCCAAGTGTTACTTATGTCAGTGCACGGTTTACCACGATGCCGGGCCGGCGTCCGTAGCTTAAGTGTCATTCCAGACACTGAAGAGCTGCGCGCCGCCATGGGCAACGCCCCCCATGTTGTCGTTGCTGCTCGCCGCCGCCGCCACCGGAGGCGCCGGTGCCGGTGTCCAGGAAGGCATCCTCCCGCCACCGTAGGCAGCCTCTGCGCTCACCAGGTAGCTCTCGTACCCCATCTGCGCCGCCTGCTGCTTGGCCTCGTCATGGTCCCCCTGCTGCGGCCGGTGATGCACCTGCTCGTGGTTCACCATTGCCGTGGTGGTCGCCGCGGCAGCGCTCATCGGCATCATGTAGCCGCCGCCGACGGCGCCACCGTTGCTGTCCCCTACCCCGTTGTACACGACTGAGTTGGAGCCGGTGCTATGCTCCAGCGAGGCGTTGTCGATGCTGCCGAGGCCGTGCATTGCCCCCGCCGAGAAGAAGTCGTGCGCGCCGGCGCCCAGGTTCAGGTGGTTGAGCTCCTGCAGGCTGTGCGCGGCGGCGATCACCGCGTGGTCCTGCTCCTGCTTGCACCACCCGCGCAGCGGCTGCGCGTACGGGTGGTACAGGCCGGCGGCGGCGCTCGGCTGGAACGCGATGGTCGGCCAGGCGGCGGCCGCGGCGGCATGGTAGTGCGTGCCATAGGCGGCAGCCAGGGCGCCGGCGTCGCCGAGCTGCGAGGCGATGCGGCCGACGTCGTAGCTCACCACGCCGGCGTGATGCTGCGCGGACGCGGCGGCCTCGGCCTCCTTGAGGCGCTTGGCGGCGCTGCCGATGGGTAGCGCGCTGCTGTCCAGGATGCTCTTCACGTCGTAGCGGCTCATGTCGAAGTTGGTGACGGCGTTGAGGCCGCGGAACTTGATCGCGGCGATGTCGTACGCCTCCGCAGCCTCCTCCTGGGTGCCTGCATTGCATCCACAAAATATGTTGCACTTGGCTTAGCTCAATCCAATCACACTCGTGCGCTTTGCTGCACAGTGCATGGTATGCGCGCATGAACAGAATGCCTGGAGGTTGCATGTGACATAGCTTATTAATTAATCAGAATTTTTAAAGGTTGGAGCTCAATGATTTAAGCTGTGGCCTGATTAGTCTACTGCAGATGCATGCTCTTGTTTCTTATTGAGGGAGTAGTACGTGCTACTTTGACCTGATGCACGGGTGAATGGGAGACAACGATAGCACCAGACATGGGATCAGATTTGAAAAAGGCCACTTGATCGAGGAGCACGCACTAAGTAATGTATTACTGCAATGCAGCTTGGCATGACTTGATGGTCACATTTTTAATAGTCATCATATATACACACACACACATCCATATACAGCAGGTCGCTTAATTAGTGACTAGTACCATCAGCTATATATATCATTTGCTTCTCATTGCATTGAGATGGTTATTAGTTTACTGTAATTATTTGCTTCTGTGGTGAATATATTGAAAAAAAAATCTACTTACTGAAGGTGCCCAAGTAGAGATCCTTGTTCCCTGCAACTCGTCCAATCCGTGCTTGCCATCTCCCATGTTGGTGATGCCTATAAATACAGAGTTCAATAAATTATACACCAGTCACATTTTGTCCATTTGCTGAGTATGCATTTGCCGACATCACAAATGTATTTATACCTAGTCACTCCTCTGTAAATGGATGCACCTCTGGAGAAACCACTGCTCTTCCTGCAACCACATACACACAGGTAGTTTGTATCAATCTTGCCCAACATATCTGATATAGAGTAATTTCTTAAATCTCATGCTAATAAAAGATTATCGACCGACCTTCTCAGAGACGCTACAAACTCCTGCCTTGTCATGTGCTTCATTTCCTCCAGCTCCTTTTCGTAGTTACTCACCTAGAAATACAAAAACAAATGCCTTTAAGTACAGTTCATGTACATAATTAACAGAACTTATAGAACCTTCATTCCAGCTCACCAACCATTTAACAGAATTGAGAAATAACAACTACTACATGTCCTTCATCAATGTAAAACTACATTCTACATATACATACTGGAAAATTTGTTGTCGTGGTGGGGCCCCAATACTTAAGAGCAGCCAAATCATAAGCCCTAGCAGCTTTCTCCTCTTTGTCATAACCACCTGTATCAATAATGACACAAGATGAAAAGAAAGGTGAGAACTCAGAGAGGGGAAAAATATGCTTCCTTCTTCTTGATAAAAAATTTAAGTAATCCAAATAAAGTGAAATCGCGTACCTAGATAGACTGTAGGTTAAAGAGTTGAGTTCAATCCCACAAATCACGATAGTCAATCAAGAGATGATCAATGAGGAGTGATAATGTCAGTTAACAACATTGGGGGAAATCAAACACACAAAAAAAACAGATTTGAATATCACAATCTGGCATTAGTACCTTGACGGCCCTTGCGAGTTTGTCCTTCCCTTCTGCAACTGTTGTCCCACAGATGAGCCTCATACCTCCCAGTCCATCTATGCCTAAAATAAATCAAAAGTAGAAACTTTTTGTTAATGTCGCACAATGCAAAAATCATGCCAACATAATGACACTACTAATCACCCAAATCATCAAATACTAGCATATAATATTATTGCTGCCACCGACCCTACTCATTTTATTCAGAAAACGAGATCGGCATCAAGCAAAGAACTTATCTAGATGCAATCAAATCTATCATAGCATCTTTGCATTCTTGCATTAGTAATGGTTTCTTTAATTCCATGATTATTGCTTGATCCATTGCTGATTTATGCTAGTTAATAAGTCCCATGATTCAATGGTTGCACCCGGGCCCTACCTGGTCACGCCGCGGTAAATCGAGGTGCGCTGGCCGAACGTGTCCACCGTCTTCCTCGCCGCCGCCGTCTCAGCTAACGCGCCGCCGCTGCCACCCGCATCAGCTGCTACCAGGGCGCTGCTGCCACCGCTATCCTCCTTCCGAGCGGGGATTATTGCTCCACCGCCCTGTGCCGACGTGGACACACTCTCCGGCGCCCGGCCACGCTCTCCGGCGAGAAGCGGCATGCCAGCGCCCTGCGTCCCCGCCATCATGTTCATGGACAAAGAGAGCCCCTGCGCCGCCTGCGCGCCATCGGCGGCAGCCACTCTCGGCGCCTGCGGCGGCGGAGCTGGTTGGCTCCGCAGCCAGTTCTTGATCATCGACAGCCCGATGCTGCCGCCATTATTGGCACTGGCGGCAGCGGCAGCGCCGCCATTGGCGGTGGCAGCACTGAGCATGGCGCCGCCGTCATGGACGCCGGCGGAGGAGGCCACCATGACGGAGTCAGCGAAATGGAGCGCGGAGCTGGGGTGGTGGTAGAGCTGGTGGTAGCCGGCCGTGCTAGCACCTGAGCTCGCGTAGCAAGTGCTGCTACTGCTGGGCATCACGTTGAGGTTGGCCTTGTGATGATGCTGCTCCGAGAAGGAGATGCCACCGAGGAAATCCTCCAGCTTCGGCTCGGCGACGAGCGCTGAAAGCTCTGATCCCCTCATGCTCCAGTCTGAAAAGGATCGACGAACGAGATTATTTCATGCAAGCTTCGATGAGTACATATGCGTGCCATATTTAGCTGTAGATGCATGTGTATAGTTATGCTTATGCTCGTGTTGATCAAAATAAAACCTTGGGGGATGTTGAAGCAGACGTCGCCGGAGACCTCGTCGGTGGCGGCGGCGGAGATGAGGGTGGAGTCCGCCTGGGACGGTGGCAGATCCTGCGGGGAGAGGGAGAAAGCCAGCCAGTTGTTCACAGTAGCCATGATTGATTATCTGAAAGAGCTGCGATTAATTTGCCCCTAATGCTTGCTGCTTGAGCTTCTTGTTAGATTGATAGGGGAAGTAGAGGAGAGATCAAGAAGTCATTTTGGTGAGCGCAAAGGTTAGGGAAGGGAAGGGGAAGTCAAGCAGAGAGTTTTGGAGCATTAAGCAAACAGTGCTAGTACTGCTAGATATTTATACAACCAGTACACTCCATAAGATTAGTAGTAGCACTATGTGAAGACACTCTACTAGGAGTAATATAGTCTATGTAGGTTGATGGAGTATGATATAATTAAGAATATATATATATGCAGGAGAAGTTTCTTTCTAATAAGAAAAAAAAATGTAGTACTATGTGTGCAATACAAAAAAACAGTGTGGCGTGATTTAACTGAACAGAAAGCACTTTTTGCTTCTGCTTTCTGGGGAAGTCTCCACTATATTTTGTCTCATTTTCCCCAAAACAAGTCTATATGTGTGCCTATATCAGTACCTGATGATGTATCTGCGCATGCATGTACATGTAGTACTAAAGTGACAACCTTTTACTCGATAATAGTATTGCGCTGTCAAGGTCATTTGACTGGAAAGTTGTTGTTAAGAATGATTAATAAATTCTCTTGGAAAAAAGAAACGGCTCAAGATCTAAGCTGCAGCTTCATTCTATTTGTCTCTAGGATCTCAATTCGTAAGCAGATGTTCTTGTATGATCTTTTTAAACATATACACAGGATATAATGGTGCACATGCGCGCACGGGTGCAGGGGTGCCTGAACATCTATGCATTCAGTTGACATCTGCGTGTATATTTATGTCTCTCCAACTATGTATAGTATATTGTTATTGTGTGGAAATTGTGGCTATGAGCCAAAACACTGTTCAAGGCCTGGCCTGGTCTGGGCCTCTTCTAAAACCCTAAAGCCACTCATAGCTCACCTGCAGAAGCTGAATGCCTGACATGGTTTTTCACAAAGCCCTAGGCCCGCCCTTCCTCTCACCTCTGACACAAACACACACGCATATACATGTACTAGTAGCGATTCTAAGATTATTACTACAATGATATATCCTAAAATATTTTCATTGACCACAAACATAAGAGCAGTAAAATTTTAGCACACTTCTATTCCACAATTCCATAGTAATGGTCATGATTTAGAGGCAATATTCAAACACCCTAGCTTAGGGTCGATCGAAAACGATCGGAAACGATCGGAAGAAGGCTCCACCACTTTTAATTTCACATTATTTTCTCGAAAACTAAAACGATACGATATTGTCGGAAACGAGAACGGCGTCGGTATTTCGATAATATTGAAAACGATCAAAATCCATCAAAACGATATTTAAAAAACGATAAACACATCAAGCTGTAAAACATGGTAATAATCCTCTAACCTGACCTATCTCATACGACAAATACTAACAATTTATGTTAATCCCACCCTACATAGTCACATACATGTTACACAACAATAAAAGCATGCATAGTGGCATATTTGCTTACGTAGCAATAGAATAATACCAAGTCTAGGCAATGCCAGATTGGCAGACGCAGGTAACTGTTGAACCAAGACTGACCTGGGTCAAGTACGAAAGACTGGGTCAACCGTAGCAATGTATTGGGCTGATTGGCGCCTTTGGAAACTTGGAAATCCAATAATTACCAACGATAGAATACCGATAAATACGGTATTTTTCGAAAACGATCGGAAAACGCTAGAATCATTTTCGTTTTCGTTTTTTGATAACTGTCATCGTTTCCGTTTAGACCTTAAATTTGGGCAAAATCTCGGAAACGATTCTCGATAATCATCCTAGCTGTAGGGTCATCTCGGAAACCCTATTTAATGCTATAGAAATCATCCTAGTTGGAGGGTTGGGACTGCCCTAATACTGAACCGAAGCGAGTAGTTTCTATACAATATCCAAGACAAGATGAAAAGAGAGTGTCATTTAATTTGAGTATAGAACATCAATGTTTGCTTTAGGAGGGTAGTGTCTAGTACCAGTTTTGTGGAGACTATGGACACTACTAGTAATGTCTTGGGTTGAGACTGCCCTAAGGCTATTCCCAGTGGAGATTTCATTTTTTTGTTTCCAAGAATGCCACATAAGCAAGTAGACAATTAATTCATAGATGAAATGGTTCATACAATGCATTGTTTCATTTTTGATGTTTCATAGGCAATGCATGCAAGACACAAACTTGTTGGAAACTGTGTATACAGAGTTTTATCTAGATGAAACTCATTTCATCTCTCTCCTCATTAACTCTTTGCCACATCATCTAAAATGCTGATTTGGCACCCTATTTAATGTGCATGAAACTATATGAAATCTTGCACTGGGACTGGCCTAAGGCCAGTCTCAGTGGGGTTTCATGAGAGTTTCATGGTATTAAATACGCTGATGTGGCATAGGAGAGATAAGGAAAGTTTCATGATACTCCGTATGTGTGTCATGAAACTCTTTTGACATAGTTACCTAGTTTTTGATGTAGATAACTGTATAGTGAAATTGTGCACTAAGACTGGCCTAAACATTATTCGTCCAATCAACTGTAACCAACACATGCCCTAATTGGAGCACTAGAGGTGCACGACAATCCCTGCTTGTCATGCATGCTTGAAGAAAACACTTTAAATTGCTTCAAAAGATGAAGGACAGGCAGAAAAGATGAAAAGAAAAGGGTAAGTTCATGGTCGACGGAGAGGACGTGCCACCTGCACCCTAGAAGAGGACACGAACCCTTGTCTTACGGACATAGAAAAGCTTGGCGTTCCCAAGCAGCTCCAGACGCCGTGCATAGAGAAGTGAGCAAAAAACACCCTAAAAACTTCGCATAGGATCCTCCAGGACGAATTGTTAACAAGATCTCTCTCTCTCTCTCTCTCTCTCTCTCTCTCTCTCCAGAAAACTAATGTTGTTTTTCCTCTCTCTTTATGGGAGGAGGAGAAGTGGAGGTTAAGATAGGGCGTGTGTGTTTTTATCTTGGTAATTGCACCGCTTGCCTCCCCTCCCCACGCCTAAAACTTTGACCGTCAAAGCTAGCGACTAGCGAGCTCTAGCTGGAGCCGGTTCAAACTGACGAGTATCTTTAGTTACCGGCCTATTCATACTTACCCGATGAAGGCTTGTTAATTACTGGCTGATGAGCTGCTTTTAACTGGAGTTCAGTTAATTAACCTTGATCTTTTCGGTAGTGTGAATGTCGATACAAATTCACAGGTTTAGCACACTTGATATGGCAAATGAAAACTTGCTTTTGGCCTCTTCAATAAAGCTAAGTGATGATGAACGTTTATTAATCTTTTTTTTGCAAAATTGTTACGACTTTTAAAACAAGTAACTATCGTGTTTTTTAAGATTCGTCCTAGAAAAGTTTCGCAACATAATGTATCTAATAGTATATACAAATGTACTTGTAAATAGTGGTCATATTTACACTATTGATAACACGTCTCAAGTATAAAATATCATAAAATAGTAGTGGTCAAAGCTATTCACTGGAGTACAATAGATCATCTTCTCTGCAGAGTGTGTGCATCACAATAATTTTATTTTCTTTGTAGTAAGACGTAAATTTTCTTTTAAATTTTTCTCGTTCAAATCGTGGCTCATAACACATAATTTTTGAACTAACATTTCGAGCTTTTTGAGTCACAAATAAAGCTTTCACCGTGTACTCCTCCATCCCAAAATAAGTACATGTATATTTAACCAAAAGCGCACTTATTTTGGGACCAACGGAGTAAGTATGAAACTTTTTTGGGACATATATACTCCTATTACTACTATGTCAATAGTCCAAGTTAAATTTAAGTAATGCATCTTATTATATGGGACTTACTTTTTCTAGGAGGTGGAACCATGCATTGTGTTGATCCATTGTTCCGTTGTGCTAGTCTTGATTGTCAACTTGACAGGCATCTACAGCTAGCTTAAATTTTCTAAATGTTTGACTATTTTGCCGTCCTATTAGCTACTAGCTTGCAATTATATTTTGAATTTCCTGTGGATTATAGTATTGTTGTTTCCTATTTCAATTAAGAATGTGAAACACACGACAGTTTAGCAGAAACACATTATAAGGATCGGAAATCATTCCTACCAAAACTTTCTGTTTGAAAGCTACTCATCATTGTTGATTTATGCATGTGTTCCTGGCAAACTAATTAAAACAAAGCAAACCTAAAATTTGAATCCAATCATTGTGCGTAGCCACACGTCCAATAATATAGTTGTGTTTGTCAAAAAGTTGCCTTACTCGAGTATATAGAACTCACGTACAGGTCTTGCAAAGGATAAACCCAATTACGCTGTGTATAAAAACACTGCTAAGTGAAGCAACTGGGTACGTATGTAGACGAGACGACGTATGGTGTACACGTACGTCGTGCATCCCAGACATCATACATACACCGGCGTGGGTATGCATATTATATATATATATATATATATATATATATATATATATATATATATATATATATATATAAATGCGTACGATGACAGTGTGCATGCTCGATCCGTTGTTCATTTTTTGCAAACACGGCCGGGGCCGAGAACACACACATGACATGGTACTATAGAAATCGAGATTTTATCGCTTCTCACGTGCACACACTGATCACAGTCCACCATAACTGTACAATCTTCTCTTGGAACGATAAAGCGCATGTGCGCGTCCACTGGCATGTGCATGCATGCTTTGCTTCTACTCAAGTCATGCATTCGCTAGCCTACTATGGACACTCACACGTGTGGGTCTCCTTGGATGCAATAATGCAACAGAGATGATATGAGTCTCGATCTCCCTCATGAGTCATGCATGCATGATGACTTATTACGAGGCATGCCCACGTGATCACCACCACTACTTTGCTCCATCTCACGTCTACTATGCTTGCTGTTAGCTAGATATGAACTTCCACGTACTAGAAACCAACACAAAAGGCTGGGCAAATGATGGAGGGGGAGAGTTTTAAGTTCTCTCCCTGTGCCCAAATATCCAGCAAGAATCTTCTTCAGGTGGATCTAGTAGCAGAAGATATATAGAGTATATTATGGGTATGTGAACTGCAGTTCGATCTCACTCTTGGAGCATGCAATGCTTGCATTGTGAGTTCTAAAAATTTCCTAAATATAAAGATGTAGCATATACAATAAGCTGCAAAAAGAGAGAGAATACAATCATATTTTGGCTTTGCGGAATAGATGAACTTATATAACTCTTTTTATTTGTAGATAATCTTTTTTCTCTTTAAATCTGTCCATACATCTCATAAACGACCAAACTATTTCCCTATTTTTTTTGCTAGCTGACCATGTTTCATCACGTTTTACATCTAATATTTTTACATCATAAATGATCTCAAATGTGTACAAGTTTAACATAATTTATTTTAATTTTAATCAAATAATATGCGGGTGGAAATAGGATAGGTAATAACCTTATTCAAATAATATGAGGTTAAGATACTAAATGGGATAGCATGTATCCTAGTCCGTGGTATTCAAAATTCCAATCCAGATACTCACAGTTGGATATTTGTTATGATGATGGGATGGATATATCTATCTATCTGATACAATATTCACACCCTAATCTGAATCTGCGAAAAACATAATTATCTTTATGTGTATCCATATATATATATATATATATATATATATATATATCTGATGTATTATCATCCCTAAATATGCCGCTACGTATATAGATCAGAGGAAATACACTGAAAAAATAAAGGGATTGCATACTTTTTATTTGAGAGAAGAAGCTATGACTCAGAGGATAAATGTTGCTCCCTATGTTCTTTTTTACATGTCACGCTTTCTTTGTTCTAAGTCAAATTTGTACAACTTTGATGGAGTTTATAGAAAAATATAACAACATTTACACTATCAAAATGTATTCCATGGTGCATCCAATGAAATAGAATTGGTATTGTAAATGTTTTTGTATTTTTCGATAAATTTGTTCAAAGTTGTAGAAGTTTTGACTTAAGATAAAACTAATGTGACATGTGAAAAAAGAACAAATGGAGTATTGAACTGATATTTTCGTGTAGTATAATTTTTAGGATGCTCATCATTCTATTTGTTTCAACAACACGTTAAAGGGGAAACAGATTTGCAAGTGATGTGCTTTCCATCTAGTATCATTGTCAGCAAAATCAATCATGAATGAGATAACTTACCACATAAAAAACGCCGATGCATGTGTTCGCAAAAGGCATTTCTAATAGAGGCACATTAACTATCTATATGATAGTATACATCAACATTTATCCAACATGGACAAGAGTTAAGGATGAGAGAGGATACAACTAGCTCTTGTTGAAGCCCTAACCTATATATATAGTAGAAAATGAGATAGATATTACTGTACTATGCAAGCTTTTATAACAATAAGAGAAAATTTTAAAGATAAATCATTGGGGAAGTTAACTTTAGTATAGAATATAGCTAGCTTATACATAGAACTATCTCTAACCATTATTGGCGATGGTCAAAGAGTAATGTAATTGTGTAGACATATAGAAAAAAGAGTAACTTTTTCCTTGATTTCATCAAAGAAACGAGTACGTAGGTCTCAGTAGAGAAATTTCGGCGGGCAGAAATTAATATAACACCCTAGTACGTAGAAAGAGAATCCAAAATTACCATAGACATAAAAACAGCATAACTATATTGAAAGTAAGTAGTATGCAAAGAGAAAAGGGATGCAATGTTTACGGTCACTAGTACTCCTTTGCTTCCTTATAAGTCAAGCATAATAACATGTACTAGTTCATAGTTGAAAATAGTTTCCTACCATACAAAGTTTCATGTTTGTTGTTTTCAAGGCTTCATGCAAGGCACAATCTACCTTGGAAACAATACGTGTACACATGATTTCATCGACATGAAACTTATTTCACCTCTTTCTTCGTTAATTTCCTACCACATCATCAAAAATGACGACATGACGTTGTATTTTATATTTATTGATGATGAAACTCTTATTGGGAATGGCCTTAATTCATTCGTGGAACATGTACTCCATCTCGGCAGTTTGTACTTACGTAGTATAGACCCTAGTGGACAACTGCAAGGATTACGTCCATACTACTACATGCTATTTAGAGTGTTTAAGCATCCACGAACAAACAATATCCTTTCATCGGACTCTGAGTTAACAATGCAACTAGTGCTTCCAAGTTGGCTTGGGTAGTTTGAGATGCAAACCAAAGGTTACTGGAGTATCTAGCGGATCGGAGGCCGGACTGCATGCATGGTCATGGATGGAGGTAATTAAAATTAAGAATGGTAAAGCATGCAGGCCTGCCGCTGCATGCATGGCGTGGCGTTCAAACCCTAGCAAGCAGCATGCACTGGCCTAGGAGAAATCAACGGAGAGTTTAGAGAGCTAGCGCCCGTGCGCGCCTCCTCGTAAACACTGTAAAGATAACCGGCCGTCGTGTGTATAATAATAATCATCAATAATTACTCTAGCTTTGCATCGCATTGCATTGCATGCATGAGAGAGAGAGAGAGAGAGAGATTCTAGAGAGAGAGAGGTGGGAGGCAATCCCACTGAAAACACTTGCATTGATTTGGGCAGCTTTTCTGGGATTAGGCTCTGCCGAGCCGTTTGAAGACCACGGAGTACTACTGTATATGATGGATCGACTGGATCACATAGTACAATACCTCAAGCTAGCAATATGAGTAGCCTGTAGCAGCACATATGTAGAGCAGGAGTAGTAGCTTGGTACCTAGCTCGATCTGTCACAGTAGTCCAAGTCTATGGCCGCATTTTCTGGTTGACCGTACGCGTGCTACTCTCTTCTTTCTGACAGTCTCTGGTGAATGCAAGCGAAGCGCAATGCAGGCATGGAATCTGAGCACGCAGAGCTCTAGAATGCCCATGTCTTGTGCAGATCCAAGCACTTTTGTTTGGCAGAGGCATGTATAGGTTGCGAAAAACACGCTATAATGCCTTGACTGCCAATATGCAGCTTGAATATAGTATATGCATATGTCACCCATCAGAAAAACGATAAGGTAATTTAGCCTTTATTTAGAATGAATGAATAATTAATCATGTATCGGTTTAGCTCTACTATAGAACTACTGCGCTACGTACATCCATATACTACTAACGGTATCACTCTAGTTCTCTCTTATAACTAATTAATTTAATTTGTAGCGTGCATTCCAGCTTTATGCGTACGTACAAGCAGGAATGCTAGTACTCCATTGAGCTGAGCCGGAGGGAGCGAACCTTTTCTTCTCTCTAAGAGCATCCAACAGCACATGTATATTTGGTGACCTAAAAACACTTTTATTTTAGATATAAGAGAGAAAAATTTAGGTAACTAAAAGTTATCTTCTCCAACAGCATATGCATAAGTGAAGAAAGTATAGCAATCCAACATTTGGATTGGTATATTTGGGTCAAGGAGAGAGAAATTTAGGTAATAGCTTAGGGCCTTGTTTAGTTCCTAAATTTCACCCCCCCAATTCCACTGTGCAAAAAAAAGATTCACATCACATCAAAATGTCGGCACATGCATGGAGTACTAAATATAGATGAAATCAAAAATTAATTGTACAATTTTGTTGTACTTTACAAGATGAACATTTTGAGCCTAATTAATCAAAGTTTGGACAATTATTAACAAATACAAACGAAATGATATAGTACCGTATTTATGGTGAAATTCAAAGTTTGGCGTCCAAACTTTAAAACTAAACAAGTGATAGAATAGCAAACCGTATAGGTATGCTGCTGGAGCACTGTTTTGAAGTGTTTTTAGGTATTCTGATAGTTTTAGGTACAACAATTCACTTTTTAGGTAAGCTGGTGGAGATGCTCTAACCTAGTAGTAAAAGAAAGAGAGTGATTAGGCCGGGTCTTGTACATATCTGCCGACGACGCAGCGCCCGTTTGACCATGGGCGTCGTGTGGCGCAGCTTTGCCGGAGGCCCCCCGTAGGTGATCTCACGTGACCTTGGCCTCTTGCTCCTGCACGCTTCCTCTCATCTCGTTTCCCTTGGCACGGATGGGGTCAGGACAAAACGGGGTGCTTCCTGGTCAAATGATAGGGGTGATAAACCTCAGATTCTCCTCTCCGTACTTCTTTTTTTTTATGTGGTGTGTGTGGCCGTCTGTGTCTGTGTGTGCTTTGTTCCATCCTTCCTGCCTCGTGGTCCGAGATGGGCTCGATTCTACTGCGGCCCAAAGAGACGTACTCGGATTGGCAGCTCACGGTAGTAGAAAGTCCGAAAGAGCAGTCACGACTCACGCGGGCTCTATTGTCCGGAAGATAACCTTGGCGGGCTATATAATCTTAGCCCAATTCGCAACGAGTTATGTTAGGTTTGTCAGATGGTTTTCGGCCCAAAACCTCGTCTGTCCTAGTAGCCCGGCCTGTTAGCCGAGCCCTGCGACTACAGCCCAGTAACACGCCTCCGCTGCTTCGCCTCCCTCCCCTTGGGTAAGCACGGCTCCTGCCGTCCTGCTCTACCAGATGTTCGGCGGCGAGCCGGCGAGCACCGGCACCGGCACCGGCACCGGCACCATCAGCGGCAAGTGAACCGCCGCCTTTCGCCATTTCCTCGCCGCAGCGAGGTAACACGTACGTAACCTTCTCTCCTTCGAGCTAGCTCCAGGCCACTTCAGTTCTGGAGCACACATCCGACGCCGCCATGGCGCCAGCAGGGACCGGGGCCAATAAAAAGCGCCGGCGTAGCGCTCGCCAAAGCCCCCCCGGACGCACGCCGGCCATTCTCGGCCAACCGATCGATCTCGACGCGCACCTGAACCCGACACCGGCCTCCGATCCCACGGGAGCACCCGGCTCTCGACAGCGACGCCGTGCCCCTTCCGTCGTTTCAGTTGCGGGTTTGCCGTTCTTGGCAAAAGCCTTCCTGGCATCTTCAGTTCAGGGTAACCGAACCGGAGCCTTTCAGATTCAGCAGCCGATTCCAAGTGGGACACTGCCACTGCCACGCGCGGATGATTAGTGCCCGAATCGATCTCTTCCGATCGAGGATGCCGCCGCATGTTGCCAAGGCTCCTCAAACGGTACGGTCAGCGTCTCCATCAGGCAGGCCGATTTGGGAGCTCTGTGATGTGGTCATGCAGATGCTGTGAGACTGACACTGACGAATAACACATCGGAATACATTTAGTCCTCGAACAACGGAACCTGGTCGTACGCAACCGGAAGCTCGAAAGTCTGGAACCGCATCGTCTTTCCCTGCAACGGCAAGCGAAACCGGCATGGCGTGCGTATTACCGGACAGATGATTCATCACGAATCCATCTTGGCTGGGCTAACAATGGCAGGCTCGAAAAAGACTGGCCGGCCTAACTGAACTCTGGAACAAAGGATCGAGATGCAGGATGAGCCGCCGCCGCCGCCGTCACCCATCCCTTCCGTGCCCGGGAAAAATCGGCGACCGGTTTGAGCAGGTTTGCAGTTAGCCGAAAGTTGCCTACCTGGAGTAGTGGAGTACTCTTCATGCAGAGCTAAGAAGCTGGCCACATATATGATAGGAAGTTGGCTTGGGAATGTAGGTCTTGGTCTTGCAATTAGGAAAAGTCTGTTTGGCTATGTTGCAACGATCTTTGGCTGCTCTGTTTTCGTGTAACACAATGCCGTTTTCAAATAGCTGGGTAAGACCATCATCTTTTTCAACTGAATTTGTCAGTTCAAACTAAAATGACCGGATCAGACTATGTCTGGCTACTAAGTTGCAGAGATCTTATAAGAACGCAATGGATGCTACCACGCAAGGAGTACCTGTCTCTTTAGCAAGCAAGACCAAGGCTCAACACCGTTGGACCGAACTGCTGTTGTCGATCTTCCCAGAAAAAAAGAACGTATCACCTAAGCTTCCCAACTAGAACGTGTAGAAACTTCTATTCCTCGAATCACGGAAACATCTGCCGGTCACAAAGATGACGCTCCATTAGAACATACAGTACTTAGCGAAAACACAGTCGATGATCCACAAATCAGCCATGCAAATTCCGTCTTGCCTCTTTGCAGTATTTACATGGAAGACAGCGAAAAGAGGGCCTTATTTAGATCCTGAATTGGGGACGTGAGAGTTGGCAAAACACCATAAATACGTCATTACAGAATTTTATTTGTATTTATAAATAATTGTCCAAACATTAATTAATTAGACTCAAAATGTTCGTCTCGTAAAGTACAACAAAACTGTGCAATTAGTATTTGATTTCATCTATATTTAGTACTTCATGCATGTGCCGGTATTTTAATATGATGGGAATCTTCTTTCTACATGATGGAATTTGTGGCTCTTTTTTAAAACTAAACAAGGTGGAGGAGAGAAACTCTGCCTCTCACAGGTACTGCTGCCAGACAAAATGGGAAAAAAAAGGTAAAGGGACGTGACCCTGACTAACTTGATTACTAACCCTCCAAAAAAACACTGTTGAGAGAAAGAGGGTCAACAACAATTAGTACGAGAAGCCCCTACTCCTAGGCCCTAAGCAACCAGTCAGATCCAGCCCATTTGCTGCGCGGCCTCCTTCCACGCGAACGCGGCGGCGCGTTGCCCCTCCACGAATTCCATCGCCTTGGCGACAACGCTGCCGCCTCCGCCGCCGGCCACCGCCTCGGCCTTCACCGACGACACGTACGCGCCGATGTCGTGCACGCTCCCGGGGTCGCGGAGCCTGACGAAGTCGAGGGCCAGCTCCACGCCGACGTGCGTGTACCGATCGCCGCCGCCCCAGCAGGCGGCGAGGAACCCCCTGGTGCCCTCGTTGAGCAGGGCGCCGGGCAGCATGGTCACCGGGTCCCGGACATTGGCGACGCGCAGCACCTTGACGCCGAGCTCGTCGCACCGGTCCCTGAACGCCGCGTTCCCGACCCGTGGCCCGCCGTAGGAGAACACGCTGACCGGAACGCGCCGCCCGGACGCGTCGCGGTTGAGCCCGTGCTCGGCGAGGTCGTACCCGAGCAGCATGGCGAGGGCGCTGCCCATGCTGTGCCCGGCCAGGGTGACGCTCATGTCCTCGCCGGGGTGGTCGGTGGAGAAGGACTTGACGAGGCGGGACACCTCGCGGCGGAGCTGGTCCCGGCAGCTCCCCATGCCGGCGCCGCCGGGGGAGGTGTAGAGGCCGAGGAACCCCGACTCGACCTTGACCTCCGGGTGCGCGCCGCCCGCGTCGAGGCGCGCCGGCTCGAGCGCGCTCCGGAGGTTGGCGGCCCACTCGGCCTGCGTCACCGTGCCGCGGAGCGAGACGAGCACGTCGCGCCGGCCGAGCCGCCGGGTCGTATCGTCGGTGGACACGGCGACGTAGCCGACCCAGCTGGAGCGCCGCCGCCCGCTGGTGGACGGCGGCGCGGCCACGTCGTCGGGGGTCGCGTAGATGTACCGCGTCACCTCGTACCCTCCGGCGCCTGCCACGCCGGCCTCCGTGAGCACGCGGTCCTTGCCGTACTTGCAGCACATGTGCCGCGGCGACGACGGGTCCACGTCGAGCACCTTGTAGCAGGCGCCGACGAGCTCGCCGTAGCGCGCCACCTCGTCGCGTACCACGGGGTGCAGCGGCTGGAGGAGGCCGTCCCAGTCGTGGGACCCCTGGACCTGCCGCCACATGCTCGCCACCGACGCCGCCGTCCTCCGCGTGCTCGTGCTCGTCCTCGCCACTGGGGCGGCCGGCGCGCAAGGCCTCTCGGCGCCGGCGCCGGCGGTGCTAACTGTGGCGGCGGCCGCGACGACGCGTGCGCGGCACGGCTTGGGACGCATGAAGCTCGTGGCCTGGTGAAGAAGGGCGCATCGCGGTTGGATCGTTGCAGCGGATGCCGCCATTTGTTCATGCACGGATTGGCACTGGACCAGGAGATCGGTCGGGAGCTCGTATATATAGCCATTTTGAAGGGAGCAGAAATACGCGTGCCTTCTCCTTGTTGAGCCACGTCGAGTGGAAGGATGGCACCAACCATTTGGCAAGGGTTATGGGCAGAGCTGGTACACGCCCGCGCATGTTGATGACGTCCCAGTAACCGTCGTCAGAGTTCGGTTCATGATCTCTCTTTAGCATACCCCATTTCGTTGCCAAACCATGGGGAGCAATGTAGGTCTAAAAACGACTGTGGAGAGCAACAAGAACCCATGTAACTCAGCATCAACTTTTGGAAAAAAATAATAGGCCGTCATTTTCAACTTGACAATAAGATTTGCAATCTTTTCACTAGGATTTCGACAAACTTTTCACGATAAAGTTAACGTTCGTCCGGGATATCCCGAAGGTTCTAATGGATTTTTTTAATTTAGAGTAAATAAATTTAGATATAGGTTTAACTAACATAAGAAAATCTACTAGCACGTTTACATGCGTTTACTATTCATATATCACTTTCACTTATAATCAGGGGCTGAGCCAGCAGGGGGCTAGAGCCCCCTACCCATGTAGTCTATGACGCCCCTCTATAATTTCTAGCCATATATGAAGGGGAGGGAAGAAAAGAAGGAAGAAGAAGAAAATGAGGGAAAAGAAGAGGAAGACGAGGAAATCAGCTCCCCTAGCTTGCATCTCTAGCCCCGCCACTTCCTATGATCATCTACTGTCCATTCTTCACATCTTATATCTATTTAGCCATGTGTAACAAATTGAAGCTAGCACGTGTTTATCTGTTTAATAGCGCATTTCTTCGCGTATAAGTACTCCGTAAGCTTGATGCACACAAGCACACCCATGTAGGTACGTCTAGCACTAGCACATGTCTAAATTAAAATGTATTGTCGCCTAACCTTTTTTGTTCCATTGAAGCACGGTAATGATGGTAGATGAGGGCTAATTCTTAACATATTGTAGTGAATTATGAATATTGCTGCTGCATCTAATCCGTGAGAATCAATTGTTCGTTGCTTAATTTGACTTCAATTTGGTCCATAGCGATGAAAATACATACTTATTAATGACCTCTAATTAACCTATAAATACATGATGAGGTGCGGTATATAATCAAACAAAAAGAAGTTAGTACTTCTAAATTTGGTGATAATCCATATGATATTTTACCGAAGATGTTTGGTTGGCCTCCTTATGTATGATTCTTGGCTTCGCAAACATCTCAGTTCCTGCCTGTAAACTCCTCATCCCCTAACCTAAATACCCTGATATATATACTTTTCTTTAAAAAAAACAGGAGGGCAACAAGGAAGGACCATCCATATATATTCTCTCTGCTTTGAATTTCACTTTTTGTGTTGAAATATAAAGAGAGAGATCTTGGGCCCACCCACCTGTCGATGCAAGCAAACAGTAGATGTAATGGGCCCTATGGGCCTGCGGGGGCGGCTGTGTGAAAGTTTGAGGAGCACGACGAGTCGACGAAACTGAAGTGAAGTGTATTGAATTAGTCGATGGAGATGGTTTCCTACGCGGGCAATTGGGCAATCAATCCACGGCATGAACGATCAATTCAGCGGAGCCAATGAGCCCATGACCCTCCTTGTCCTAGCTTTTTGCTAGCCTCTGATTTGATCGATCCTCTCCTACGTGTACCAACAGAGGCCATATGTGCATGCTCCCCCATAACGACGATATATATATATATATATTGATTGCGGCGGATCTAGTGTGCATGATGGTATGATAATATGTCAATACCATTAATCTCGTCTTACGTAGGTACGTGGCCTCCGGTTCTTCCTTGGCTCGCTTTTGAGGTTTGATTGGGGGTTGGTTGGTGATGTGAGCTTGATTTGCTCCCGAAAAGTGGAGGGAAAAGGACCCGGAACCATATGCATCCCCAGATCAGATGTACATTAGTATATATATACTTCAGACTTTGTATGCGCCCTTCTTCTTTATAATTATAATGCACAGTACGTACTGCAAGTGGCATCATATCTTTTTTGGTTTGAAACGAATCGAAACTATATATATCTTCACATATATTGGACGATCATAAAGAAGATCAATCCATTGGCGAGCCGGCTGATTAGAACAAAGAGTTATATATGCTTTGCAAGAAGAAGATAAGCATCTCGATCTTGATGAATAATAAAAAGCACTGACTGACTGATGGCATATATACAATGTCGGTCAGTTGATACACATGTAGGTGGCCTGGATCGATCCGCCGGCCGGCCTCGTCGCTATTACGGCGAGCCGGCCGGAGAAAGACACGATCGGCGACGTGCCCATCGTTTGCGCCGCGCCCTTCGCCCCCTGACACCAAACATTCGATGGCCGGGATCATCCGATAGCAACCCGGCGGTGCACTAACCACGAGACGCGACAGCATCGTGATCGGTGGATCGATCCGCCGGCCGGCCTCGTCCACTGATGAGCGAGCGAGCTACCTACGCGGCTGCTGATCGACTAGCTCCCAGGCCGACCTGGCCTGGTATTGGCCATCCAGATCGGCGAGCCGGAGAGGCCGTCGCCGTCGCGGCTGGCTGTCCCGGCGACAGGCACAGGCGCGCCCCGAAAAGGATCGGATTTTTCCTTTCCTTTCCTTTCCCCCTCCCCACATTGATTGGCGACGCGCACGTCCGTTTCAAATCGGATCCATGTGTGGGGGTGATTGGCTGATGACGACGATGCCGACCGCTGGCCGGGCCAATCATATGCAGGAGCGGGTCAGCTCGCCGGAAACCGACCGGGCCGCGCGACGACGGGGACATGCCGATTGCCCGCCGCCGGCCGGGCTCGCGCGCTCTGGTGTTGGCAACGCGCCGCGATTTTATTCCGGCCGGCGTCGCTGATCCCGGGATGACAGGGATCGAACTGGACGTTTGGAATCGATGGCCAATCCAGGAGAAAACGAAAAATATCCTCTGCGTAGTGTTGCTGTTGTCCAGCTGAATGCATGCCTGGCTCTTCTTGGTTTTTTCTTCCCCCTCCTTTCTTGTGCGTTGTCCATCGATTGACCGACGGTCTGCTGGATATGGAATCTTGGACGGGAAGGGTCTACGCCCTTCATGAGCTTGTAGCTCGATGGAGTAGTAGTAGTAGTTGAACTTGAATGCGGGTGTAGTGCAGCCCACACTGCGTACAACTGCACATGCAGCTGGATTGCAAGCTGAAAAGTTCACCTGCAACATAGCGAAACAAAAATGCCCCATGCCGCCGTGCTTACGCCTAGAGATCTCAAGTTCAACCCCCAAATTCCACTACGCAAGAAGAAGATTCTCATCATATCAAAATATCGGTACATACATGGAATACTAAAGATAGATGAAATCAAAAACTAATTATACAGTTTTATTGTACTTTGCGAGACGAATATTTTGAGCCTAATTAATCAATGTTTGTATAATTTTTCAAAAATACAAACGAAATGCTACAGTCCTCCAATGATTGGAAACTCCCAAATTAGATGTCCCCTGCTAGCCGCAGTAGTTAGTTCAGGAAGGAATCGGTACGTCAAGACCTGCCGATATTGATATCAACTCCAAAATTATATATCTCAGGGTTTTTTAAATCTAAAATCTCAAAAGGATTTGCAATGGCGATGTGACTTGGATAGCACAAAGGCGGATGTATATGGACAAGTGCTGACAAGCAGTCGTACTACAAAAACCGAAGTTGCTGAACTGAACCCTCCTCGTGATATGATGAGCACGAGAGATCAGATTATTTGCATTGTTTAGGAGGCTTTTCCTGCAGAGCTAGCTGGGATCGCTGGATTTTGTCCTGCTCAATCAAGCATGCAGCGCCAGGAGCGTGGCACGGATGCCTTCGAGATCGTGTGCAACGAAACAGGACGCGGTTTTCGCTGGTCGCGTGATCTGCTTCAGTTCAGATTTTGTGTGCAGTTGGATATGCTAACGTCCTGTCCATGCCTACGTGTATGAACTGTCGGTCCGATTACAAAAATTTTGTCGATGATTATATTAAGTACAAATCCTACAGTGACGTCCTGTCCATGCCAACCATGATTGATATTCGAGCAAATCCTACAATGACGGTATGATATCGTCTAAGACGAGGCTATCCGAATCACTGTCAAAGTTAAATGCCATTTTTTTCTCGGCGTTTGTGGAGCTATATGACAACTCGAAATTGCGGTTTCAAAGACTTTTATTCATGTTTGGAACACTGGAAAAAATATCATGATTCTTTGGAGGTTAATATGTTAAAATCAAAAACTTAAGTTATGGTATTTATAGTCGTAAAAAAGACTTTGATATTTATGCAAGATATTAGTTTAGTTTACGAGGCAAGATCAGAAACGAAATATGCTGACATGACCGTCGGATCTGTTGATAGGTGTGGAGTTAAATACTGAAAACTTCGCTTGTCGTTTGCTAGTAAATATGTTGAGCACTGTTTGGTACAGACAGGTTGTTCTTGTGTCAAATATCTATGCCACATGCCAGATCAATAATTTGTCGACCACGAACGAAAGGAGCCTATATGGCTGCCAGGGGCCAATGTTTTGGACGATGATGCTAAACACAATGTGCTCTGTTGGCTGTTGCTAATGCTATTCAATTTGATCTTTCAATTCTACAAGAATGTAAGTATAAACAAATGTACTAGAAATCGCATTAAAATAATGCATTGCTGAGAAAATATTTGAAATGTAGTGCCTTTTATCTCACTTTTTGCAGACATATTACTGATGATTTTAAGGTAAATATTAAGTGCTAAAGCATTATATTTTTAAATGGTCCTTGCATTCTTTCGAAGATCATTATTATGGAATCTGGAGAGAAGACCAACGCGAGAATGAAATAAAATTCTACATAAGGTCTGACTTCTAATATTTATTTTTTACAAAAAAAACAAATGGATCCTTATCGATTCTTGTATTGGTTGTATTTCACATTTTTCACTTGATTTTTGTACGGATTGGAGAAGACACTAATTTCCATCAAAGCTCCACCATTCCAAACAAATGCTTAATTTTATGATAATTAATTTCGACTCACATCTAAATCAGCTCACAATGCCACTATATACAGAGGTAACATGATTTAAAAAGCAGAGTCACCACTCTTTTTGCAGGACGCCATACAAACACTTTGTCAAGGCAATAGTAAATACCCCTCCATCTTCAAATAAACTAATTGAATAGATTGTCCTAAATATCACATATTTTAAAATAAAGGTAGTGGTATTATGAGGACAAAAAAAACTCTAATAATATATAGAGCCACACCTTGTAATGTAAGTGATAAGTACTACCTCCGTACGTTAATAAATGACATTTTGGACAGAAATCAATACTAGAAATAGGCTAAAGTGGTTGGTGCTAACGTCAAATAAAAAAGGGATGGAAGTAGTAGTACGTAGCACGAGCCACATTAATGTTTTTTTTGACGAATCTCGCGCTATCATTTTTTCAAGTCGTAGAAGTTTGGAGCAGAGATCCTCCTATGAAATGGGAAAACGAGAGAGAATGCGGCCGCGTGCATGTTTGGTGAAGGGGGGGAGATCAGGAGATTGACCAAATAAGCTGTGAGATCCCTGTTGCAATCAAGCGTACGTCTTGGCCTGCTCGCGCAGGTTCATGAGCTGCATTTCTTAGGATTTTGTTCCCTGCAAATACATCTAAAGAAACTGAAACGCCAGGCAGTTTGCAAAGAGCTGGACGAACGAATCCTGGTGGAAAGCAACTGGGAACTCAGGGGTTGGATCGGCAGGAATCTCTCCCAGATAATTGAACAAGCAACTGAAAAGATCAAATAGAATAATAATATTTGAAGTAAACTACAAGTGGAAACAATAGGTGGTTGGTTCCCAGCTGAGGTTGCAGCTAGGCATGCACGAATCCTGAAAAGCACAGCTTCGAGGGGCCCAAGTCCGATCATGCATATATCTTACTCTTAGACATGACATCATATTATCCTGTGTTTTGAATTGATTTTCCAGATGGAACAGTAATGTGCTGGTAGCACTTTGGGGAGTAATCTTCGTTGAAGCAGGGTGTCCGTTTCATGCAAAAGAAAAGCAGGGCAGGAAAAAAAAGAGAGAAAGAAAAGAAGCAACAGTTCCATGAGTCCTATGTTCCCAAGCAACAAAATATACGGTGACGCATTTGGGACTGTCACCGCATCCTACTTTTAGCATCGCAACCGAACGCCTCCCGAGCCCAAAGACACATCCAGGTGTCGGCTCGACGGCTGCCGTTCTGTCCGTGAGATGAACAAAGACCAGAGACAGAGCAAGAAGAAGCAGGAAGAGAGGAGATATTTGGATGAGTAAATCGAACATATCAGACGGGTTCTGTTGCGTCTTTGTCTGCTCTGTTTCGAGCAAAGCTTTGCTTCACTTATTACATAATGGTCACTAGCTGTACACTGTATATATGTCCGTCGTGCCAACAAAAACGGAATATATAAACAAAGAATTCCAGTTTGATGATCATATATATATATACTTCTACTACAATGATTCAGTAGTCATGTTAATCGATCGATCTATACAGAAGAAATCGTCTAAAAAAACCACCTGGAACTGGAATCCTCCAAAAATAAAATTGTCCAAGAGGATCCCTGCCCGGTTAATCCTGACCGCTGGTTGCTTGGTGAGCTCAGCTGAGCCCAAGCGTCTGCACCAGGCCGCCCATCTGCAGCGCCGCGTCCTGCCACGGCACGGCGCCGCCGCGCTGCCGCCCCACGAACTCCATCACTTTGGCCAGCAAGCCGCCGTCGCGCCGCTGCTGCTCGGCCGACCTGCTGCTGGCCGCGGCGCCGGCGGCCCTGTCGTTCTTGAGCAATGAGATGTAGGTGCCGAGGTCGTGCACGCTGGCGAGGTCTCCGACCTTGATGAAGTCGAGCGGGAGCTCCACGCCGACGTGGGTGTAGCAGGAGCCCCGCCATGGGCGGAGCACCCCCGTGGTGGCCTCGTTGAGGAAGATGCCCGGGAGCTTGGTGATGGGGTCGTGGACGTTGGCCACGCGCAGCGCCTTGACGCCGAGCTCGTCGCACCGTGCCTTGAACGCGGCGTTCCCGACCCTGGGCCCGCCGAAGGAGAACACGGTCACCGGCGCGCCGCGGTTGAGGCCGAGCTCGGCGAGGTCGTAGGCGAAGAGCAGCGCGAGCGCGCTGCCCATGCTGTGCCCCGCCACGGTGACGCTGACGTCCTCGCCGGCGCCGGCGGGCCGGTCCTTGACGAGGCGGGACACCTCCCGGAGGAGCTGCTCCCGGCAGCTGCCAGGGCCGCCGAAGCGGCAGGTTTTGTCGGCGGAGGTGTAGAGGCTGAGGAACCCCGACTCGACCTTGACGTCGGGGCGCGGGTCGCAGGGGTCGAGGCGCGCCGGCTCGAGGGAGCTCATGAGGTTGGCCGCCCACTCGGCCGGGGTCACCGTGCCGCGGAACGAGACGAGCACGTCGCGGCGGCCGAGGCGCCGGCTCATCTCGTCGGTGGACACGGCGACGTAGCCGATCCACCGGCCGCGGCCGCTGGTGGAGGGCCCCATGGCGGGCACGGTCACGTCGGGCGCCGCGTAGAGGTAGCGGGTGATCTCGTATCCGGCGCCGGCCATGCCCACCGCCTCCAGCATCCGCTCACGGCCGTACTTGCAGTTGAGGTAGCGGCGCGACGACGGGTCAAGGTCGAACGCTTTGTAGCAGGCGTCGACGAGCTCGCCGTAGCGCGCCACCTCGGCGCGCAGCACCGGGTGCACGACGCCGGGCTCCACGAGGCCCGCCCAGTCGTCGCACCCCTGCACCTGCCGCCACATGCCGGCCACCGTCGCCGTGCTCGTGCTCCTCCGCGCCGCGCCGCGCCTAGGCGCCGCCTCCACCGGCGCCGCGCACGCCGTCGCCGTTGCCGTCGTCGCCGCGCGGCACCGGACTCGCTGCTGCGCGCGGCCGCATTGCTGCTGGTGGATCGCCGGCATTGCTGCTGCTAGTGGTGGTGCTTTGATGGTGGCTGCCAAGGCCATGAGCTAGCAAGCTACGCGCGCTGATGGAGCAGGCCGTGGGAACGCGACGACCATAGAGCTAGCAGAGGAGGAAGGGAGGGGAGGAGTGTTGCATGGAGGCCGGGGGCGGGGACATGGCTTATAAAGAGGGCGCGCATTTCACTTGCGGTGGCTTGCACGCATGTTCCAATCCCCTCGTCTCCCGCCACAGCCTACAGCTACAGGGGAGGAGGAGGGGAAGGTGAGCCAAGCCCGAGCTGCTGCGGCTAAGGAACTTTTGAATGGAATGGAATGGAAGCTGCGGCGGCCTCGCGCGCGCTTGCTTGCGCTTTTGGCAATAACTTGCAGGGGGGCGACACGGCGACCTGCCCCCAACCCCCTGGCATAATTGAACAAAGTACTCTGCTAATACGCGATCAGGAAGGAGTACTAGTAAGTAAGCTACTGGGATTTCGATTGCTGGAGAGACCCCAAACAAAAGTGATGTACTGTGATGATGCTGTTCGTCAGGTCAGGAATGGAAAAAGGGTGGGAAAAGCAGGGTGAAGAAACAGGTTTGGCAAGTGATTGACCGGGAGATGGATTGCCCCCGCGGCCTGAATTCTGACATGTACTTTTGGGGTTGGGGTTGGGGTTGGGTTGGGTTGGGTTTGGTTGGTCGTGAGGTTGATGAGATCTCTTCTTGGTGGCCGGGGAGGGGACGGTCAGAGTCAGACAGAGGTCACGACTAGGGTGAGACCAGACCATACCATCTCAGGATTGCTGGATCCTGTCTCTGCCGAACCGCAAGCATAACAGAACAGAACAGAGCAGAGCAGGGTCGATAGCACTGCTGCGTGCAAGCTGGTATTGTTGTCTGCTACAGTACAGTGCTACTCCAACATTGATTTCCTTGTTTCTGCATTGGATTGGATTGGATTGGATGCCCCTTCCTTCCTACGGGACAGAGCACTTTCCACCACCAAAAGGGAAAAGAAGGCAACCCTTTGGTCTGATTCTGAATCACAAAAACGGAGGTCTGGTACGATGACTGTAGCAGTACAATGAGCAGATGATGATGCTTGATTTGGAGACATCCAGGAACATTCCGAAGCTGTGCTGCTGCAACCTGCCTGCCGGGTCTGTACTTTGTGGTGGCAAGTCCTGATCGAACCAGTAGCACTCGACTACTCGTGCTAGTTTGGACGCGGTCAGACAAAATCACAGTTACTGTCATTGATTGCATTCATAAAAAAAATAACAGCAACCCATGCATCAGTTTTCGGAGAACCTGAGAGTAACACAGACGTGGGGGCGTGTTTCAACGCTTTCAGCTGAAAACGACCGCACTGCCATTCACCGTCAAGGATCAAGCCCTTCGCCCCGTTAGTTTGGCTTATCAGCCACAAGCCAGCAGCTCAGAACAAATCAGCACTGTCACCAGCCAGCCAGCAGTATTTTTCTCTCAGCATAAATCAGCACCAGCCACCTGCCACCCGCCGGCCGAGCACGGCACTTGTTGTTTAGATCTCAAAATGGGAGCTTTAAAGTTGGGCTTTTGTAATCATTGCGTCGCTATAACATTTCGTTTGTATTTATGAAAGATTGTCCAGACATTGATTAATTAGACTCAAAATGTTTGTCTCGCAAAGTATAATAAAATTGTACAATTAATTTTTAATTTAATCTGTATTTAGTACTACATGCAGTGCCGATATTTTGATGTGACGAGAAATCTGCATACAGACTCTGTATCGGCTCCTACACCTACATGCTAAAGTAGCTGGCATTCAGGCGCAGTATGGGATACCTTTTGGTATCTCTCCAAAGAGAAATGGTACGTACGATTGGCCCATACCATACGTCCAACATCAATACCCCTGCTCGTTAGGATCGATCGGAGATGGATATTTATGCCGAAAAGTTTAGCCAATCTGGAGGCGATCAGGCGGCAATTAAGGGTGCTGGTTGGGGAAGCAGCTCGATCGCCCGGCCATCCATCCATCCATCGTCCATGGCCTCCCTCGCCGGCGCCGACGTGGCCCAACCCAGGCCGCGCCGCCCACGACGTCCCCGCCGGGAGGCGACGTGGCCGCCCGGCCCACGACGCGAGGCCCCCTCGCGCGCCTTTAGAGGGTGACGTGGGAAAAGCTCAGGGCAATTATTATTTATAGCGATGGTGCCGCGACGCGAGCGAGGGCTTGGACCCCGGAGACATTTAGCGCCATTGATGATGATGTCATTAGCTCTACACCCTAATCTGCTAGGGGAGGGGAGGGGTCAACGGCCCCCCCGTCTGTCGCTGCCACGCATAGTGTTGTTGTTTTTGACGATTATAAATAAATGGGGGCGATGCCTGGATCCAACAGGCAGGCCCAGTGGAGTGAGGAGATTGATGCGTTCTCACGTGCGGTTCGTGGAACGCATCTCGGACCTGGTACTCTGATCGGAAAATATCTAACTTTGATCAAGTTGTTTTGTAATAATGTTATTATCTATAGTGTGTGTATATATATAGACACGCTAAAATAAATGTGCCAACGATTGTATGGTAGGTTTGTAATGAGATAAATTTGAAGCGTTGACTTTTTTTCTGTAAACTTTGGTGGTAATTGAAAAGTTTGATTTTGAATAAGACTAGAATAAATTATAATTTGAAACAGAAACAGCAAGTGCACTTTCATGCTTAAGGGCATGTACAACCCACAGACAACAGCTATTTTTTTGTTGGCACATAGATTAAATGAGCTGATGTGACTATCATTTAATGAGGAAAGACAGTGTTGTTATCTACTATCTCGTCTACTGCTTTGGCTCGTGCTTCCATGCAAAACATCAGAAACCAGAGTGCGTATTTATTATCACACAGACAGCTAAATAGACAGCAGCTGTCTAAACTATTGTAGAGCTGACTATTTAACTGTCTGTATGTGTTAAATAGACAGCATCTGTCTAAACTGTTGTACATGCCACCATATGATACATGAATGATTAATTAGTTCATATCGAAGGGACTTACAATCTGTGAAAAGTCATGGAGTGTTTATTTCAAGTTAACACTGTATGACTTGCGCATCAAGTGAGCTGGTTGACCGGGCCAGCTCACGACGACAAGAGAAGAACGAAGTTGTTAGTAGTAATAAAGAAGTGGAGGCATGCAGCTCGAGTGTTGACTTGGGGTGTTGGCGAGCGATCCACGCTGCTGCTACATCGCACACGGTTGGACATCCAGCTCGCAGCTGCTGCCGCTGCAGTTGCGCTGTAGGCATCCGTCATCAAGGCGTTGACGTTTTGCTATCTGTCTCCTGTTTCTCTCCCTCCCTGTACGTACGGCCGCGAGTGAACAGTCGATGACTGCGCTGGTCATTGAGAGAGACTAGCTCACCCGGGGCCTTGTTTAGATGCAAAGGGGTGAGAATTTGAGGGTTTGGGTCACTCCGTAATCATTGCGTCATTATAGCATTTCGTCTGTATGTGTGAAAAATTGTCCAGAAATTGATTAATTAGACTTAAAATGTTCGTCTCGCAGAGTACAACAAAACTGTGCAGTTAGTTTTTGATTCATCTACATTTAATACTCTATGCATGGGTCAATATTTTGATGTGATGAGAATTTTTTTTTTTGCATAGTAAACTTTGGGCTGCTTTTTGGGAACTAAACGAGGGCCAGGCTTGTTTAGTTTCCAACTTACCAAAGTTGAGACTTTGCCACTGTAGCGTCACTGTAACATTTCGTTTGTATTTGTAAATAATTGTCCAAACATCAATTAATTAGGCTCAAAATATTCGTCTCACAAAGTACAACAAAATTGTGTAATTAGTTTTTGATTTTATCTATATTTAGTACTTTATGCACGTGCCGATATTTTCATGTGATGATAATCTTCTTTATACATAGTGGAATTTAGGGGTAAAATGTAGGAACTAAACAAAGGGCCAATCTTTTTGCACATTAATTAACTAGGACGAATAGCGCGCTCCGCCGCGCCCGGTTGCCTATTTATGTACTTCTTCCAAATTCGATTCTATTCATGCTGGGATATGACTGCGGGTGATTTAAAGTGGGCACGCACTATGATCAGGTCGATACCTGAGGAAAACCGAAAGTCCACGCATGATGTGGTTTTCAAATTGATAAAGAATTCATATAAGTTGTTGATACGATGTCTCTTAAAAAAATTATGCCATGCAATGACAAAGTGCGCATGAAATATTTATACTATATAGTAGTACAGCTGATGACAGTCTGAAAGTAATCCTAAAAACATCACATTGCAATGTCTTAATTGTCTAAACGTTTTCTGTAAGTACCGATAAGCACTCCAGGATTTAAGATAACAAAGCAGAGACTGGTTTAGGTGAACTATTCTGTAAGCATACGATGAGTGCTTTGCTACCTAAAGCCCTCGCAAGCACAAACTAAAAAGACAAAGTCAGAAAATTGTCATTTTACAACACCTTCGATCAGCGCTGTGCTGAGTGATACTGATGAGAAGCATATGATGCAGGGCTCTCTTCAATATTGGAACGTCAATTCTAGTTCTTCTGTTGTTGCAGAAAACATTATTAAAGATGTAACGTAACATATTCACAAAAATTATTCTAAAACAGAATTAGCCGGTTGTTCGTAGCTTGAAGACAGCAATGTATTACCTTATCTCTGTCCTACCCAATCATGATGCATGCTGTGAACTGTGAAGGGCGTAATGTTTTAGAAAATGATATATATTTCTTAACTTGAAACTGTAGTTTGGATTATTAGCAAACATAATGGGACATAGTAGATTTTTCCAGATGAGTTCATTTGGTTCGAATACATATAGGTTGTATATAGTTGATATATTGTAATTTAGAAATAAAGCAGCATCTTATGTTGAAACAATTAGCAGATATATAAATAGGCAAAGAGGGCAATTTCGGTCTTGAACACATGACACTCTCACTTTTATATATGGATCAATAGTTTTTAGTTTTTACAAAAAAAAAGTTCAGCAATAAACATTTCACGCGTATGGGAATTAAACCTGACTCAGATATACCTGGAAGCATACTCACTTAATAAAACAGCAGCAGAATTAGGTACGCTCGTAATGGGACAGCATATTTTTCGTCAACTGCAGAATTTTTTTGGTAACGTTGACAGAACATTCATATAGCCGAAACACACTTTAACAGAACAGCAGCAGAATTAGGTACACTCGTAATGAGATGTACTCAGAACATCCATATAGCCGAAACACACTTAACAGAACAGCAGCAGAATTAGATACGCTCGTAATGAGACAACATATTTTTCATCAATAATATAGAATCATGTGATTGCAGAATTTTTTTGGTAACGTTGACAACAAATTATTTTTGTATTCGGATCTGCTGTCATTTTATAGTATGACAGCGTTCTAACCAATTTTCACCAGGAAACGACCGTGGTATAGTTCAATCACGAAAAACAAACTAAATGCAGCAAATGAAAAAAACATTAATGCAATGGATGGTAGATGCATCGGAGCGGAGAAGGTGAGTCTGTGAGAGAGAAGACTTTGATTTTTTTAAGAGACACCAACGGGACGCATGGTCATCTGTGGTGCATGGCAAAAAGTAAAGGATTTTTCTCTTCCAGACGGTGAGCGCACGCGCAACGGCCGGATAGGCAGGACGTGCTGCCGAGCCACGCGTCACGTGGAAGCTGCAAAGGCCCCGGATGGCTGCCGAATTCTTCAGGGAGATCTTAGTTACTCCCTCCGTCCACAAAAGAATGCAACTCTCGCGTCCCGAGAAGTTAAACATTTTCAAATTTGACTAAATTTGTACAAAAAATTACTAACATCTACAATATAAAATAACTATTATTAGATTAATCATGTAATATATTTTCATACTAGATCTATTTTAAAACATAAATGTTAGTATTATTTTCTACAAACTTGGTCAAAGTTGAAACTGTTTGACTCCTCGAGATGCGAGAGTTGCATTCTTTTGTGGACAGAGGTAGTACTAGACTGGGCCAGGGCAATACTGCTACATACTACAGTACAAGCCTACGACTGGGAGTGCAGCAGCAAGCAGGGTGACGTAGCGCTCCGTTTAGGCCGTGTGTGGGGCCATGCATGGGAAGAGCACTGATTGAGCAAGCGCCATCTGTTGATCACTGTAGCCGGCCGGCCTCAAGCTCGCTCTGTTGCTTGTGCAGTTGGTCATCCATCTGTCTCTGCTGTGCCTCTTCTCCTCATCAGCGCTTCTTCTCGGGGGATCCAGGTTATTCCATGACTTGCCGGTACGCTGCTTGCTTGTCTCACGAAACCAGCAAGTAAAGCAGAAGAGAGTCACAATCTGGCAAGAAACTACCACCTGCTAGCTAGTACGCACTTTAATTGAGAAATAATCTGAGATTACGTACGTACATGATTACGTTTGACCACTGTGGTAGTCGCTAGCTGAATGTACAATATGCACCATATATATAGGCATACTTTATTAGGTAGGTAGGTATATACCATACTGTACAAGTTACTGCCTCTGATCATTATGTTAACGGTAATTGTCCACTCCACACAGCTCCACAACGTTACGCAATGAAGGACCTAGCTAGCTAGCTGGGATGGATGGGATTAATGAGAGATGGAGGTGGACGTACGGGCGGGCAATGGAAAGAGCAAGGCGATGGGCGTCGTGGTCAGCGTGTACAGCGGGCAGGAAGAAGGTGAGAGCGGACATGGCTGACTTCGAATGAAGCTGACGTGGGTCGTACAGAGCCCCGTCGACTTGGCGCGTTGCTGGCCAGCCAACTCGAGCCTACACAGGCCCTTAATAACTCGAGCCTACACAAGCCCTTAATAACTCCGCGTCAACCGAAAGCGATCGCCGGGCTTGCGATCCATCCGTCCATGTCCATCGCCATCGCTAGGCTCACCCGTCCTGCTGCCCTCATCGATCAACAGAGGAATTAATAAGTATAAAAAAGAACAGAGGAATTGAATTGATCGAAAGTATATGTACACGGAGCCGCCGATCGTCGGAATCTCGCCCGCCCCCGACCGATTGCTAGCATCGACGGCGACGTGCGTGCGCTATTCTGTCTACTACGTAATCGCGGCCAGTAGTAAATACTAGAAATTTTGATCAGTAATTCTACCCAGTAAAATATTAGTGTAGAATAGATTAGCGATATATATATATATATATATGACAAATTTTATCTACACCCGCGTGTAACCCACCATCAGTAGACCATTGTACGTATATCCGCATACTAGTTTATCATTTTTAGTATGTTCATACACTAATATTAGTGTGTATATATATACACACACGCACGCGCGAACTCCACTTGTGTTATTTAGGCGCGCGGGGCAGGAACATTGACCGGCGGCGGCGCGGGTCCGGCAGGTCGTGGATAATGTCCGGTGGAGGGTTGGCGCAACGCACAAACGTGAGCGGGCACGGGCGTTGTTTCATGGTAAGGAGGCCGGGGCGGGGCGGGGCGGGGCTCCATCTCGCCCATGTCTGGCCGGCCGGTCGTGTGATAGTGCATTGTGGCGTCGGACGACGACTCCCTTTAGCTTTATATTAGCCAGGCCGGCCGGTTGACGGACCGGGTGCAATGTAACGTGGCCGGCCAGGCCCCTCCTCGATCGATCTCGTATGTCGTCCTGACCGGCAAATGCAATGCGATGCAAATTAAAGCTGGGTTTTCCATATGCATGCACCACCCCGGCTGCTGGTCCTGTGCATTTGTGTGTAGTATATATGTGTGGCGTGGTAAGCGTCCGGATCATGCAACTTGACGCCATTATCTTTTGGACTCGGCCGGCTAACCGCAGCCGGCGACCGACCCGTGTCGTCGTCGAGTACGGACGACCGGCTGGTGGTCCTGCGGCAAATGAGTCAACGTGACCGCGCGCGCACAATCAGTTGTTGGGTGCACGCACGCCTCGGTCGCTTTGTTGCGGGCGTACGTACATATACTCATACTGCGTGCCGTTTCCCGGAAACCAGGGAGTTTTTTTAGATTAAGGAAAAAAAATCCCAGCCTCTATATCCATAGGTGGATATATACGGCCAAAGGTTACACGACCCCAGAGCACTTAGACTCTAATCCTCGCACCAAGGTAAGCCAAGAAACAAGAAGAAAAAACGCACTAACAAAAAGAAAAAGGAAGACTAAACTTCAATCTTCTTCTCCGTCCATGCCCCAATCAAACCTCCAACCGCTCACCAAATCGTTCCTCCACAGTCGCAGCCAATCACTTGATTTCCAATGCGACGCCTCCAAGAAGTATACGGCGTCGAAATCGCCGTCGTCGCCCCTCCGGTCAGCCGGAGAAAGGTTTTCACCTGGAAAATCAAAGACCAAGCAGGGAGCCTCTCAACCAACGCCTCCAAGGAGGTTCACGACATCCGAAGACCCCGCCGTTGCTGACCCCGGCACCAGCGCCAGAGTAGACTTTCGCCCGAAGCTCCGCCCAATGCCGGTCCGTCGACGAAGAACACAATGAACCACAACTCTGGCCGTAGCCGCCGGTATAGTGAGGGACGAGCACTTAGGCACCCCTCAACCTGACCGCCGACGAACGACACGATAGTCGTGACACCCTGCTCAGCTCACCGGCGTATCGGTACAGACTGGTGAGGCCCTTCTCTTCACACGGGGACGTCGAGGATGAAAGCAACCCGCGGCAGTCGCCAGCCGCCACCGCCACCGCCACCGTGCAGTCCGCCGGCGGACCTCCGCTGCACTTAGGCCTCGGAAAAATCCGCACGCTGGAGGCCGCCACTTACCGAACGCCGGCGTCCTCGCGCGGCCGCTGCCGGTCTCCATCGCGCGGCCGCCCAGCCCTCACGGCCCCGCGCGCGGCCACCGCTGGCCGCCGTTTAGCCCTGCCGCCACCTTTATAGCTGCCACACGGACTTCCGGTGGCGGCGAGGCAGGGAGAGGAAGGGTTGGCGACGCGCGTGGGGGAGGGGGAGCTGAGATCCGCTTTTTCTGGCGACCCTCGTTGGCGTAGTCTGAAACCTGGGAGTTAAGGCGTGTGTGCGTGCGTACGTGTATGCCGTGTATACGTACGTACGAACGTAAGGAGCGAGTAGTAGCTGGCTATATATCTATAAAGTAGTCCAAGATACGATACGACCAAGATCCGTCTGACGACGGACGGACTATACTGTATATGAAGAAAGAGGACCGGGGATGATGGTCTCGATCCGATCCCATATGTATACACGCCAAGTATACATACATGCACTCGTTTCGTACACGAAACACTCGCTGCTATGCTGCTACTAGCTAGTACGCACCGCCGCCAGTTGACACGTCGATCAGGTGGTCGGTCGGCGACAGCTGCTACCGCTGGCACACACAGATGACAGATGGAGTGCGTACGTACATGCAGCGTCGGCCTCCAAGCTAGTAGCTTTCGTGGTCGTGGGGGGCGTCGTACGTAGACCGTGTCTGCGCCACACGAACATTTGATCGAACAAATGTACGTGGCGATACCACAGATTAGAGAGAGTGTGGCGCATTGATGATCGATGATGCCACCATGCCGGCGGTGTTTGGCCTCGCCGCGCGCATTCAAGGCCTCCTTTGACCGCAAATGAATGAATCGATCGGGGGCAAAAGCAAAAGCGAAAGCTAGCGGGCGCGGCCGGAGCCGGAACACGAACACTGGCCGAAAGCGAGCAACCACAGGCACAGGCACAGGCACGCAGCTGCAAGTCATCTTCTCTTGAAAGCGAGTGGCAGCTGCAAGCTACTAGGTGCATGCCGGAGGAGTATCAAAATGGTAGTTCACCTTGACTGGACCAGAGTCTTCGCGGTGGCAGTACGTCTCCGAGCGAGCCGAGTTTTTCACCGCATTCCGATGCGGTGTACGCATCCGATTCCCATCAGTCTAATGATCGATCTAATCCAACCCAGCCACCGTACCGCACGACAATGCAATGGCCATGTTTCTTTTTGTGTCGATAAAACTTCCTCGGAAGAATCTTACGTGCATCAAGTATTAAATAAAGTTTATTTATAAAACTTTTTTAAGAATGTGTAATTTTACGTGATAAATCTAATAAGCCTAATTAACCCATGATTTACGAAGTAATGCTGCAGTAACCATCATCTAATTATATGATCAGAGGCCTCATTAGATAGATCTCGCGAATTAATCCAAAAGTTTTGTAAACTGACTTTATTTAATACTCTTAATTAGTGATCAAATGTGTGTGTAAAAATTTTTACCCTAAAGAAACGAGGCCAATGCAAGCACTTTTTCTTGCTTGCACAGATGATTGCCCTCAGCTCGTATATGTCGTATCTGCATCCGTGTGACTGACTTCACAATAGGGAGGGGCCGGCCGGCCAGCTGCCGCCTCGCATCTACGCATATGCCATCTTATATCTTACTACTATACTACTGGCAGCAAGACTGTAGGAGCCCCGTCCTGGGCAGCGCCCGGTTGACAATGCGTGTCTGAACGACGACGACGACGACGGCGTGCGCGCGCGCAGTTCGTTCGTACGTGGTCTGCTCCCCCCAGCCTCTCACCACGCATGCGGCGGCCGGATCGGACATGCATACGTGTACATACAGCTTCGTGCCTGCTTCTGACACCTGGCCACTGTACGCCTACTATACCAACCTGGTACGGCCCAGCTCTCGATCGCACACGTGTACAGCACGCACGCCGTCGTCGTTGGCAGATGGCAGTAGGCGCCGCCGCTGCTGCATGAGCATGCCTGCCTGCATTTGCTTGAGTTAGGGCTTGTTTTATCAGATTCCACCCACAATTCTAATATGTTAAAAAAATGTTGGCACATGCATGAAGTTCTAAATATAGATAAAATTAAAAAGTAATCATACAACTTTATTGTACTTTGTAAGACAAACATTTTCAGCCTAATTAATCAATGTTTGGATAATTATTTACAAATATAAATAAAATATACAGTATACGATAAAATACCAAGTTTACTTTCTCCGAATCGGCAGCCTCACTTCCTTGCCTGCTGCGCCTAGCTTATTGCACGCCATCCAGCAGCTTAATTAGCTAGCTAGCACCGCCGTCGATGATGCATCGTTATCATATATAGCATCCACCAGCAACGTACGACGGGGAGCTAGATATGATCGACCAAGCGTCTCTCGCTTGGCAAGCTTTCGTCAAGCTGTCTGTCTGTCTGTCTCCTCAGGGAGTTGAAAATGTGCGGAAATCCCTGCACGCACGGTGAATCGGTGATGCACATTTCAATTCTGGGATGCGGCGGTGTTCGATACGGGGAGCTAACCTCTGGACGAACCTTCCTTCTTGGTGCCCGGCCTGCCTGCCGGTGCGTGCAGAAATTTTGAACGGGACGGGACTGGACCTGCTGCTGATCGATGATGAAACGAGCGAGCGAGGAGAGAAGAACAATAATAATGCGTGCGTATACATACGTGCTGTGTCTGTGTGCGTGTGTGCGTGCGTGCATGTGTCTCAATTCGCTACGTCACATCGATCGATTGGAATTTCCAAGGGGAAAAGCTAGAAAAGGGAAAGCAGCTAGATAGGTTGATCGATCGACTCGTCGAACTGGCACATCGGAGATTCTGGCCTTACTAAATGCACGATCGAGCAAGCAAGCAAGCAATCGCTAGCTTCATCAGCGCTTGGATCAGCACGTACTCCCAAAGTCACAAACGATACGATATAGTACGTACATGTCATATATGCTGATCCATCGCATCGAATATGTCTGCCGACGAAATGCACCTGCGTGCGCGCCTTTTGGTTTTGGCTTTGTGGTCGTCATCGACCACTTCTTTCCTCGAGAGAGAGAGAGAGAGATAATCTATGATGATCTATCCTCTCCAATCCATGGCGGTGGTGTGCATGCATGCCACCTATACTCCGATCAGCAATGCAACCAAGCTTTTTTTTTTGAAACGTCAATGCAAGCAATCAAGCTGAGTCCAGGAGATATATAAACTGTTTAATCTAATTAATCTTCCTATCTATATGATGGATGGATGCTGCATTACGTGCCTGGACCGACGACCATTATCATCTCCTTGCTCCTTCCTAGCTTGGCGGCGGCGGGCGTCATCACGCACGATTATATTCCTCTTTTGGTTCTTTCCAATCCAATCTGATGGAGACGATGCCACACACTACCTTTCTGCACCGATCGAATAATCGTTTCGTTTTCACTTTATTGCCACCCCTTTTTTTCCCCCCAAGGAGATGACGACGACGGCGACAAGCTAGCGATAGATAGTTTTTTTTTTTTTGCAGCGGATGGCCGGATGCCATGGGATGGGCCACGGAACGGAAGCTTCGTTATTACTTGCTCCATCATCGCTTTCAGCTGGGGCCCCGGCCGGCTACGTACTGAAAATTTGCAGCGCTTTATTGTGCTCGCATCGCATGGGATGAGGAGGTTGGTGAGGCGGCGCTCTGAATATGTGTGTTGTAAATAAATTGTAATCCTCCTCCGACCTCCGATCCGTCGCATCCATGGCCATTCAAGTCCGCAATAATATATGGCTGCCTGCAGTATCCTCATCACCTTCTGGCTGTCACACACCAGCGAATCAGCATGTATTCAACGACATATAATACTTGATATATCCATAGGAGTTTTCTGACAGATGGAATGGAATTCAGTGCAAGTACGGGGAATTATCTAAATGTTTAAAATAATACTTACTCTGATTTTTTCCCCGAAAGAAAAACCCGGTAGTAGGAGTTTAAAAGCTGCCGGCAAGGCAATGGCAATGAAGAAAGTCTTGCACTTGTAAAGTTACCTTTTTTTTGACAGAATAGTAGTAGTAGTAGTAGAGGAGTAAAACTCACCTTCAATCATGTTGACCGGCTTCACAAGTCATGGAGCCTGTGGCAAGCGAGTCAAAGTGCTCCTCGTTAATGAATGCAAATGCTCTAGCTACATGACCTTTGGTTGAAACACGAAGTGCTGGAATTCTTTCAGACTTCGGACAAACACAAAGTAAAACGCAATGTGGAGGAAACTTCATCCAGCGACCACATAGTAGTTTATTGAGTAAGTTAGATGCTGCACTACCTGGTGACGCTTCATATTTTACTTCTCATCATAGTTACATACATGACCATGGAAATGTATCAGCAACACTGCTTGAAACAAATTTTTGATACCACATTCCATGCATGTTGGTTTTGTCAATCCCCCTCCCATCTTCGGTCTGATTTTGTAAATTTCTCCTCCCACCTCCCATGCATGTTCCCATGCACGTTGGTTTCCAAAGTTTGCACGGAAGGGTTGGTTTGCACTGGATATGTCCCCTAATCTATGGCAACGTATCAGGTGAAAACCAACACCTCCGTGCAAACTTTAGAAACCACATCCGGTCCACATAATGTTGATCTAATGAGTCTACCACATTCCATGCATGTCCCCATGCATGTTGGTTTTGTCAATCCCCCCTCCCACCTTCGGACTGATTTTGTAAATTTCTCCTCCCACCTCCCATGCATGTTCCCATGCACGTTGGTTTCTAAAGTTTGCACGGAATGGTTGGTTTGCACTGGATATGTCCCCTAATCTATGGCAACGTATCAGGTGAAAACCAACACCTCCGTGCAAACTTTGGAAACCACATCCGGTCCACACGATGTTGATCCAATGAGTCTGGTTTTGTCAATCCCCCCTCCCACCTTCGGTCTGATTTTGTAAATTTCTCCTCCCACCTCCCATTCATGTTCCCATGTACGTTGGTTTCCAAAGTTTGCACGGAAGGGTTGGTTTGCACTGGATATGTCCCCGTAATCTATATATACTCAACTGATTATTATATAATCTACTATACCTGGACACCTGGTTGATCTCAGAGCATGCCTATCCCAGGCTGAGTAATAAATGTTAAGTTCTAATCTACTACACTGGTGGTTATAATCTACTACTCATCAGAGCAAACCTATCCAAGGCTCATAAATAACAATGCTGTTCTCGGTTGATCTCATAGCAAACCTATCCAAGGCTGTGTACAACAATGCCGAGATCTTCAAGTAATGCTCATCAGAATGGTATGCAGATGGTCTCTTTCACTCTTCTACTTACAGAAAATTATGTAATATGTACAACAAAGATGGCAAGCGGCACCAATAGATTTATACAGCGTCCTCTGCAGCTGAGGAATCATAGATGAGCTGCTCCTGTTTTCGCGTTTCTATAACCTTTTGCATGGCATACTGACACCTACAAACCAAAAAGGTCAATTTCTGTTAGACATTCTTTGCACTTTTTTTGTACAGTTACTAATTTCGCAAATAAGAATACATTGCATTCACTAGCTAAGTGTACAATTATTCTTGCCAAACCCTGCAATATATAATCCAAGGTGTGCATATGTGCCCACATGCTGCTCCATCAAAATGTTAAATATGCACAATTACTGGTGTAATTTCAACACTGCTACTATAGGATGATCTGAAATTCATACTATTTTTTCATTTGAAATAGCACAGAATTTATCCTTAAATATATAGAACTTCCATGAGAGATCGAGAGTAGAGTTTTTAAGGGCAAACCTCCAAGGGAGATGATCAAGGAACATGCGAGGTGTCACAACAAGGTCCATGAAATCTTTCCGATTAGCGATAAGTGCTTTGTAACTCTTGTTCTTGTGACGAGTCACAGCTGTCTTCTGCAACGGAGAAGTATTTTTCTTTACCGGAACAACATGAACAACAAGCCCAGGAAGATAAACCTCCAGTGACTGTCCTTCTGATGAGCTTATTGTACTGATGTGGTCATTTGAAGCAGTCGTGAGTTCAGTACCATTATTTAAATGAGGCGGTCTGTACCCCGCACCACATTCACAAAAGCCATCTTCTCGAAATCGATCATCTGACTCATCTCTGTGTGCACTACTAGCTTCTCTGCAGTGCGAAACATCCAAGAAACCGCGGGAAGTAACAATGCATTTCCCTCCATCACTGGCAGTAGTTCTAGATCTGCCCAGTTCATAATTAATTGCTGCTGTGGAGCTTACTCGATATTTTGGGGTATTTACCAAGCAAGATATTGCTTTTCCAAAGAGAAATAAGCCACCTCTTATTGTATGCATTGGATTCCTTCCGCGCATCGGGTCATTACTGACTGTCTGCAGAGCACCAACTGAAGCACAATTATCTATTGCATTTTTCTTGTCTGTTCTCGCACCTGTGATTCCATCAACTAGTTTACCCACTTTAGCAGAATTAGGTGAAGCATCCTTTGAGAGAGCTTTCACAGCCAAGCCACGCAATCTAATCACTGAGTTCATGGATAATCGTGCAGAAAATTCATCATTGTGGACGATGCTGTAAGTGATTGACGGTTTATCAGAAATCACATGGTGCCGCCAATGCCAGCTTTGCAAATAAATAACTACATTCCACTTGTAAAGGATTTTCGATTTCACCTGGTAACAAATTGTGAGCATGCATCTGCTATGACATAATCTACACATGGTGCGGCTCCATATGCATACACATGTAGTTTCGGGAAGCGTCCGTATAGCTGTGTTTTAGTGATACAAAATTGACTCAATTTCATGAAAATAAACATTACAGGAAACAATACAATAACGAAGCTATGCATTCTGGAAAAACCTTCAGCATTTCTTGCACCATTTATTGTCCAGTAATTGAGCATTTTGCATATTTTGAACTCAGCATTGCAAAGGAGCTGTTTGTTCTGATAAAAATGTTTTTTTTGGCTAATTTAGTAAGCTCATTTTCCTATGTGTGATATGATATAGAACTGCCCCAAATATTAGGTAGACAAATCATACAGGTCCCCTCTAAAATTCTCCTATTCTGGTGGTACCTCATCTAGTTGCCCTACATTTCATCACCCCATTCAAGAAATTGAATCCTAATACATCATCAACAGTAGGCTCGTTGCAGCAGCCATAAATTCCCATGGTGAACCGAACAGTCAACAATTGCACTAAGACAAACAACTAAGACAGAAATATTTAAGTGAATCATCTAACAAAGGATTCACTCAAGTATTACTAAAAAATGACAAATCAAAATCATCAAGTGACTTGAAATAAAATTCATTGTATGCTGAAAAATAAATAAACTTACCTTAATACCAAGAAGTGCCGCCACTGAACCTCCTAAAGAATGTCCAACAATTTCAATGCCGTATCCATGGCACTCACAACCATCCCCAAGAAGAGAAGACAAGAATCCAGCTGTCACTGAACCTGGCTTATCTGCAGGCAGTTCCATGACAGCTGCTAAATTATGGTGCTGCATTGCCTTTTGTCAAAGAATAAGGTGATGGAGTAAATAAAAACTATACTGTTGTTAAAAAACTATTCATTGTACCAATGGAGGTATCCTTGTTTTTATTTAATGCATTACTAGGTCCTGGCCTAATAGTACTTTTAAATTAAGGAGAAAGAAAAAGAAACATATCTAGATAATTTAACATGCTGTGCACTCAAAAGAGAAAATAATGCATGTTTTCTTGTTGACCTTGATGTATGGGCTGTCCCTCAAGTACTGCGTACAGCTCTCGGGCTGATTCAACAATTCCTGCATGCCCATAGTGTGGAAAAGATGAGAGAACGGTATTCTTCAGTTGAGGGGACAAGTGATCAGAACTGCAATAGAACAAATAATCTCATCAGGCAAAAGAAGAGTTGAATTCATAATTGAGTTCACAGGTGACCTAAAGGCCATAGTGCCTTAGATCAACTTCCTAGGACATTTCAGGAGGCCTCTTCATTCAGCGAACCAGTAGGGATATTATGGTCTAAAATCATTAATCGGTATATGTTCAGTCACCCTCCTAATAGGCTTGTTTCAGAACATGCAAACGAGGTTCTCTGATGATGTGAATGACAAATAGAGGTCATTTATTCATTCTTTTCTATACATTTTTGCAAAAAATAAATCTGATTTAGCCTAAATAAGTTACAGTACAACAAATAAGGCAAATGTACAGTGAGTTACTTGATTAACCCATCCAAGTCATCCACCGTAAGGGTACATTCCTTACACAAGCCATCGGTTATAACATCTTCTGGTGTCTCAGTTCCACGGATAGCAATGACTACTGTACTCAACTCATGTAAAACAACAACAAAGTAGGCAGCCTCACGTTTTGTCTGCAAGCAGAAAAGAAGAGAACTCTTCTCAAAAAAGAAAAGAACTTGACCACAACATACTGTAACTATAGTTAATAGTTTGATATAGAGGAAGAGCTGATTTACCTGGTTAACGCGACCTTTTCGAAGGACTTCTGGGGCCACATTGGCATATTTTAGGAAAGCAGCTGCATGACCTCTCCAGCAGTTATCGCCTTCAAGTATTGGTCGTCTGTAGAAGTAAAGTTCTACAAGCATGATTATGCATCCTTCAACAAATGAAACATATTTTAGAGCTCCAGTTTCAATTTACTTTTGAATGCAAGAGGGGAAGTGAGGACAATTCCTACAAGTCATTATATGCTTCGCCAATCAATTCACGACACTATTCTGCTAGTCTGCATTCTTCTCACATCAAAAGAACTAAGAGACACAAAATTGAGAAAGCATGTATGATCCAATTTTGCAGAGATTATCAGCTACAAAGAAAATATCCCAATCTCTGCAGTCTACACGACATAATTTAAATGGTGGCAGCAAAGTATTTTAAGAAAGCTTACAATATTTACCTAGCACGAGTCCATGGAGTCAAAACACCTTGCCTATTGAGCCACACACAGGGAAACACAAGAGGATTCCTTCCAAAATCAAGCAATGGGCCCTGAAAGGAGACTTCATTCAATGTGTCTAGCTCTAGCACGAACAAAAAAATGAGACAGAGCAAGGATGGAGGGAATAACTGTATAGGCAGCTTCAGCAAATGGATGAAAGAGAACGGCCTCTTGGATGAGATCTTGAGGAGCCTCCATTACTTCTCTTGAAATAACTGTGGACAACTTAGATTTCTGCAGTAGTGAAAGCCCTGAAGGAAAAATCATTTGGGATACAGATGATTGTGGTGAGCAGTAATATCATAAAACCACATCGTCAGGCTTCTCTATAAAAGAAGTTTCATATTCTTTTATACTCAAGGTAAATAATCAAAGTTCCAGTATAGTTCTCTAAAATATGGTTGGCCTTTAAAAGGTTCATGATTTATCATACAACAGCTTCTAGATAATTTTAGCTGACTAACTGTCTAATATAGATGCGATCGTAGTCACATTGGTTCCTGTGATTTTATCCATTAGGCAAAGATAAATAATGTATATTCACCAGCACTGAACAGAAATTGAGTTTTGGATTGCAAGTTAATAGAAAACTAACCTGCTACGAGCTCAAGATGACCAGTTCCAGATGCGCGATAAGCCATAATATCACCCAATAACTTTGCCACGACACATATATCATCATCTTCCAACACACTCCTAGCAAGGCCAGGAGCAAAGTTACTGAGATTGTTCAAACACTAATGATATTAGGACATAGAACGTGTAGCAGATGGGAACATACGAATACTTAACCCGCCCTAGACAGCACAAAACTTCACGGATTCCATGATCAAACACCTCCTGGTAGTGAGCCCTCCACGCGATATCATGGGATGCATAAAATGATCTCCACCTTAATATATCAGAACCAGTAGCGCACTGAACTATAGTTGTCACCCACATACTGACAAGAAAAACTACTAACAAGACGCGCGTCCAGTCATTGTTGTCCAGATTTTGTCCTGACAATTCAGGTAACATGACTCAGTAATTAGCATTGGAAAGCTGCCAATCCTTATATGGCACATAGAATCAACAAGCCACACACTATGTCAAAATAATTCCAGGATCTAAAGGAAGGTATATCAATCTCAACAAAAATCTTATCAGATCCCCCAAAAATAGTTTATGACAATTTGTGTGAACCTGAAAAGCACTGTTTTGAAGATCCTCCGGCTAAGACATCCTTTAGGATGATACACATCAAATAAATTGACAACACGAATTGCAGCACCGTAATGATCATTCCAAATCGAGTCCACCAAAGCCATCTCTTGTACCGTAGCTGTTCACAAAAGAATAAAGCTTCCGATATTACTAGAGGGAGTATAATTCCAAGTCAGATATGTCTTCTGTTGATGCTTAACAATTAAAATGCTACAGGGTGATCAGTTTAAAAAACAATACGAGGATAATCTATCGCCAATCAAGGTTTCTCTCGGATGAAGTAATTGCTACTGTCCCATGCTGGTGGAGGGAAAATTACAAAACAGAAAAAGAGAGGAAATAACAACAGCATGGGTTTACAGCAACTTCAGAACACTCAGCTTCCAAAAAGAAGAAGAAGAGGGAATAATTAAGAGCACGCATCCCTAATTTCTCGATGGATAGTGATCCTCTAATGAATTATGATGGAGACAGAGATGTCAAAGGTTCAGCTATGCTAATGCTGAAAATTGCAGAGGAAGAGCGCATGAACAAACAGTCAGCGCACTCCTGGCTCCCCCAGTCTGCAGAAGGAACTAAAGGTTCAAGCTGGCAATAAGCAACCCGACCGCCACAGCCATCTCACTACACCCATAACAATCTTCAGGGCAGAAGCCAAGACTGTTCTGCTGTCAAGACTCAAGAACCAGCGCGGCATTGCAAGTACCCAGCGCCACGAAAATCTCAGGGCCCCAATGTCCGAAACCACCAAACACACCACATGATCACCGCCTCCCGCCAGGTCTGGCCCGTCTGGGTTGTTAGCTGTTACCTTTACCCCCGGACTTCAGAGAACACTACTCCGTAGTACACTACCACCCTCCATGCATTTCTGAATAATTAATTGCTTCGCATTTTAGGAATTAGTATCAACCTGCGATTTACGGCGGATTTAATAGAACACTAGGCTGCATTAAGCAGTGGAGCTTGAAGCTTACCCGGGAGAGTTGGCGGAGATCGCGCTCGCTGTCGACGTGGGCCCCGATGGCACCGGCGGCAATAGCAGAGGCTGCGGCGCCCTGCGCGAACCCCGCCACCCCGGAAGCAAGGAGCCTCGCCGCCGACGCCGCCGACGCGGCGGCGGCGGCCGGGCCGAGGGCGCCTCCCCCGCCGCAGCGGCGGAGCGCGACGGCCGCCACGGCGGCGCCCGTGGAGGCGGCGGCGGCGTTGAGCAGCGCCGCGCACGCGGTGGCCCGGCGGACGGTGGACAGCGCGCCGGCGGCCATGTGCGGTTCGGCCTCGGCGCGGCGGGGCCGAGGCGGCGGGGGCAACGAGGTGGAGGCGCACGAGGCCTGCACTGGCTGCGCACGAGAAATGCCATGGGCGCTCACTTTTGCCTGGAATTTCTTAGGAGCCGGGGCAGCGGTGGGGCCCAGCGCCAGTGACAGTGTGGGCTGTCCTGCGTCCTGCCATTTGGTTGGCAGTTGAGCTGCTCGGTTTTGCTGCGCTCTCTCTCTCTCTCCCCCACGGGGAAAGCTGGTGCGCGTACGAAGACGAAAGCAAATTACGGCTGGGCGTCTGGTACAACTAGGTCACTGAACTGTGGGCCCTTGAAAGGTCTGACTTGGCTTTAGGCCCACTGATCAGTTACTGATCTAGCGGTTTCGTGGAAGCCATGGGTTTTTTTTTCTGCGTGCCTGCGTCTCTTTCCAGGTTAGAAGAAAGTTCGCTGGAATCAGGTGCGACTTGTGTGGGCCAGAATGGGCTGGTTAGCCAAGGGGCCCACACGTCATTTGGATGTCTCGGTCGGGGTGGCTGGGTTTGGTGTGGGCCAGGATAAATTAGTTGGGGGTTTTAGTGGTCGGCACGTGGACGTCGCGTACGGCGTACTACCTGCTTCTTAATGACGGCATGACGCAATGCTGCTATTTCTAGAGCGATTGTTTATGGCGGGCAGCGAGACGGGGTCAACGCAAAGGGTCCAGGATGCCCAAGAGCACGGCCCATGCTCATCTGTCGACACGCAGGAACGAGCAGTGGACCCCGGCGGACGAAGCATCGCGGACAACGGCGAAGACTTCGTGGGCCTTAAAAGGCCGGGGGTCTTGGGCTTTGAAAGGTCGCCACCGCCCGCGCGGCCCGATGGAGGTTTGATCCCTCGCTCTTCTGCTCAAACCCGGCGGCGGCGGCTACTCCTCCATCTCCCATACTTGTTTCAGAGTTCGGTTCGGCCAGTGCAGATCCTTATTTTTTTCCACACACCATGCCTTGTTTCCTCGGCGTTGAAGAAAGTTTCAACTTTTGAGCTTCCTAACGAGAAGTTCCTTTATCCGGTAATAATAACTATATATATATAATCAGAGCAAGTCCCACCAGATGAACCCGTTGCGCAGCGATATGTTGATCAGTGTCAACCTCTCACACCATCTGCGTAATCCCCACAAGACAGAGATCCCAAATCTGCCTGCCTGGAGACGTTAACGACCGTTCGAGGAGAGAGAGAGAGAGAGAGAGAGATCAGCGGGTGTGTTACTGGGCTATTCAGCGGGCCAAGGCCCACTCGACCAAGAAAAGAGAGGCGGGCGAGATTTTGGGCCGAAACTACTGGTTGTTGCCAAGGCCCCCAGCCACGCGCCTACCGCTCTCAGTCATGGGCCTCAAAGGCCGAGAGTCCTTGGGCTTTCAATCTTTTGGGTGATGTCAGGGCCACAGCCCAAAGTAGAAGAAGAAGAACGAGATCAAACTCAAGTCGGCACGGAAGGGTGTGTACTCCACGTCTCCACCTCCACCAGATCATCACGAGCTGACTTTCTTTTCATTAGCGAAAGAAGAAAAGCCGAGCTGATTTTCCACGTTTCAACACAAGGCTCTCTCTCTCTCTCAATTGTCAACTACGGGAGCCGACCACTGCATCCAAACGACTGGAGCCACACGTACTACCTACGTCGTCCTTTTGATGATCTCGAGCTAGTTGACTTTGAACAAGAAAACACTTCTCATCCAATGGGGAACAATACTTTTTTGATGAGCAAAGTAAAATGCTTTTCTGTCAACCACGTGAGCTTTGAACTCGATAAACACCGGCCAGCCATCTGTCTACTACTAATTCTTTTTTATACAAGTACCTAGTACTAATTCTAACCTACGCTCGGCCGTACACCTTTTTCCTGGCCCTGATGCCGCCTACGTGGCTGGCGGCGCGCCACAACCACCATTTGGTAGAAGTTTTAAAAATCGCTCCCGAGCTGTATTACAGTGAATCACTTTTAGAAAGTTGGTTGTGAGAGGTGAAGCCGTTTTACACGACACAAGTGGCCCCCTTTGGTAGAGCTCCAAAAACAGCTTTAAACAGCTCCCTGGAGCTGTTTTTGCTGGAGGTGTACCAAACGATCATGACGGAGAATCACTTCTGAAGGGTTGGTTGTGAGAGGTGGGGCTTTTTTACACATGGCATAAGTGAAGCTGGTGAAGCTAAAAAAATCAGCTCATCCACCTCCAACTCCAACTCCACCCTCACGTGGAGCTCTACCAAAGGGACCCTAAAGCTGATAGAGCTTTAAAAAAATATCAGCTCCTCCAACTCCAACTCATATGGAGCTCTGCCTAATAATTGTTGCAAGCCGCCACCAAAAAGGCACCACCGATAATTTTGCCTGGCGCCATATATGCCACTTGCTCTGGCAGCCGTGCTGGAGGCGCCACCGTGTTGATCCGCGCCTCCGGTGGCCGGATTCCATGCCACATGCGCTGATGCGCCCGGCCTTCCAGGCAGGGGAATAGGGATTCAGCCAGCAACTTGCACGCAAATCCAAGAGATCGAGCGGCCAATCCGCCGGCTGCCTCGTAGATAGGACGGGGATGGAGATAGCTAGCTAGCTGATCGAGCATGCAAGCCGCGAGTGCTCTCAACTTGCTTGCTTTAATTTGTGTCCAGTATAGTAGTGTTTTTGTGTGTGCTCCTCGGTAGATCGATCTGGCAAATAAGGGGCATCATCATAATTATCATCGTCTGCACGCAGCCTCAGCTGCTCTCCGTGCCAATTTGGGTCGCTAAACAACTCTGGCGAAGGAGCGGTAAGCATCGCGATCAAGGCCTTTTCCGGCTTTCTTTATGGTTACGATGCCAAATTAATGCGGGTCTCTCGTTTTGTGGTGGTGCTCTGCTCTGCTCTCTCGCAAGTTGCAAACCGATGGCGGGCGGGCGGAAGCTGCGCCCCTGTTTGGCTGGATTTCCCCACCTTGAATGAATGAAAGCACGCATGCATACATACGCGGTTTTCCGTTTCCCGTCCGGGTGCGGCTATCCCTACCTCCCGACGACCTGGGGACAAGCTTGCAAGTAGCCAACCCTACACAAAACCGTCCAAAAGTTTGCTTTTCGTTGGACTTGGAGCAACTGGAGAGATATAATAACAAAAGAAAAATGTGTGCCAAGTTTTGCTAATTAAAACTAGCCAAAAAGTAACGATAAGATGCTGTTCGGAATCGGACAACTAACCTTGAGCGAGCCCATGCACAAGCACGTTATAGTTCTATTGTTATACGACTTATATATTACGGAGTACAAGCCTAGCTACAACATGCATGCCGTCACATAATACTAGTACTATATCTTGAAGATACTGCTTGCTGCATTGACTGGTCACTAGATTTAACAACAACAGGGTGTTGGCGCCTTAAACTAAGCCCCGTGGCCATGAGGTTCCTCTGGCGCTCTGTCTGCTGCCTCCGAGGCCGGCAGCCGCGCCGCGCCGTCGTGCGCCCGTGTGCGCGCACGCGGCCGGCCTTTTTGCCGTGTGGCTGCAGCCGAATCTATCCGCAGCAGAACGCACTTTTCATAACAAGCCGCAGGGGGGATGATATGATCGTCATCGGCAAATTCAATAGAGGATTCCGCAGTGGAAATTTTGAGAACGTTTTTTTCGTCTCCACCGCCGACAGGGAATATATATATGTAGATAGAGTGCCGGAGTTCAACGATTGGGACCTGGCACTAGAAAAGCAGCATGGAGATATGTATAGTAATAATATAGACACAAGAAATACACGCTGTAGTAGTATATACATCGTCTGATCCAGATGTGAGCCGACAGCAGATATCAGCAGTCATGCGGTCTCATTACCTAACCGGGCGGGGCGGCTTAACCGTATCGTGATGCTGATGCAAGGGGCGGCAAGCACACAAGAATTATTAACAACTGGTATAGCAGGTTATTTATCTGCCTGTGCTGAAAGATGATTAGCACATGCATCTAACTAATATCCCGTCGTCATCGGCCGCCGGCCGCGTCAGCGAAAGGATGATTCTTTCTTCTTCTTCTTCCTTTGCGATGCTCTAGCTAGCAAGCTACTAGTCCTCCAGACTCCAGTCTAGTCTCGGCTCACCAGACCAGACGGGAGAAGAAAAGTTACTTAGCCCGCGTTCAATGACGAGGAACGGATGATTTTTCCCATGAAAGACCGCAACGACAGAAAGTTTGCCCATCAATGAAAGAAAAAAACAAGTACCCCACACACTGGCGGCGCAACAACGCAACGCAAATGTTTCTCGTGACCTCAATCATCTCATCAGCTGCCGGCCATGCGCCCTGCAAGATCGACGAGACACATGTGGGCATCTATAATTCATATACGGAGTAGTAGTAGTAGTAGCTGCTAACAGCGACCTGGATATTTACACAAGATAAGATTCATGCATCTCCTCTGATGAGAATCCGACCCGATCCTATCCTATCCGAGCGCCAGAAAGACACCAGGGGAAAGGAAGGAAGGAAGGAAGGGAAAGGCGATGGAACGGAAAGAGACAGGACGGCGGGCCTTGACCTTGCGCGACCCGGCCAGGTCCGAAAGCCCAACATAGTCGCGGGCCGGCCCGGTCAGCGTCTGTGAACGCGGCGGGGGCACATGTCGGCTCGCGCACATGGCCCCCCACGCCTGACCTGGCGCCCCGGTCTCGGTCCACCTGTATTGTACCCGCCATCACTATACACATCTCCTCCTCCTTCCTCAGTTCTTCCTCCCGTCCTTCCCAGGGTGGGCCCCACCCGCACACACGCAAATCCATCCCCCCTGGCACCGGAGGATCCCTGCTCAAAAGCCACCACGCGCACACAGCAGCAGCAGCAGCCAACAGCAGCGGCGGCGGCGAATTCACGCGCCCCCCACCCCACCCCCGCGACCGATCGCCCGCTAGTCCCGCGCGCGCGCCGCAACAGCAGCAGCAGTAGCAGAGGAAAAGGCAGCCATGAACCGCCTGACGCCGGCGCACCACGGCGTGATGCAGCCGCCGGCGGGGGCGGGGCAGCTGGCGCGGTACGGCTCCGCGCCGGGCTCGCTCCTCGCCGCGATCGCGGACTCCGTCACACGCGGCGACCACGCCCCGCCGCCGCCCGTGAGCCGGTTCTACTCCGCCGAGTCCTCCGGGCTCACCTCCTGCGAGTCCAGCTGCGGCGGCGGCGGCGCCGCCCGCCCCCGCCCCCTCGAGCGGGCCTACGGCGGCTCCGGCGAGATCCGCGTGCCGCCTCCGCAGCACCACCAGCCGCAGGTCGCGCTCGCGCCCCCGGGGCCACCGCACGGCGGCGGCCCCCCCGGCGTCTCCCCGCTGTTCCGGCACAGCAGCTCCCCCGCCGGGCTGCTCTCCCGCCTCATGGCCGACCCGCACGGTACGTCGCCTCCTCCTCCTCGCCGCCGCCCCTCTCGCTCACCTTTCCTCGCGCCAACCCCACCGGCGGCGTGGTTGCGTACTGCTCCGCCGCCGCCGGTTCCCCCTTCCTCGCGTGGTCCACGCAGGAAGCAGCATGACTCCCGTGCTCTCCATCTCGTGCTTGCTGGTGCACGCCTCGCCCCCATCTCTTCCCGCTTAATTACCCCCATCTACCAGTACAATCTCCACTTTATACTGGAAGTACTAGCACCCTGGATTTGAATCCGAGGTAACTAATATTTAGCATACTCCAATTAATAGCACTACTGTAAGAGCTAATGGTGCTTATTAGTGAGCGATAATCATCACTCCATCAGAATGATGGTCAAATCTCTGTCCAGCTGATTTGGCTATTTAGGTGATTGGCATGTGCCAGGAAAGCGTTGAATCGAATAGCACGAGTCCAATCGCATCCTTTTCTTAAACAGCGAATTATTACTCCATATTCAAAGAAAACAAAACAAAATAAAAAACAATGGATGATCAAATTATAAAACATGTTTGCCTTATCCCGATTTGGTTACTTGGAAACCGTATAAAGTACTCACCACCACCATCCGCGTAGCGATACGTACCATTGACTGGTTATTTTACGCGTCTCTCCACTGGCACACATGTGCGGGAGAGCATTACTAATCCCAGCTTTAACAATGGCCTTTCTTTGCTAGTGACAGTGCGATGCACCTGAAATGTTTCGAATAAAAATCTGCGCCCCCATATCCCCCCACACCCACACCCATGCGTTGAATCCTTACGACCAATGATGAAATGGATCAGGGCATCACAGGCCAGGGCGCATCGATTTTTGGAAAGGCCGCCTGTTTCCATCTATAGGTTGTTCCTTCTTGTGCCATGTACAGTATATGCTGCCGACGTGTACTTGATGCCGCGATGTTTAAAATAATCGCCGCCCACCCAATCATCGTGCTTGCGTCACGCGTGCGTCATGGGAGATTGCGCTCTGTTTTTCTCTATTTTCCGTGGGAACGTCGTTGAAAAACAAGAATGGGCAGCAACGATCAGTTGACGTGGCGTTGTTGGTTTGAAAAGTCAAAAGGCGTCATGCCACACATTTCGCCATGTCGCACGATGAGCGCCTCTGACTGGCCGGTGGGACCACCGTGCTCCTTAGTATTCCCTCCCTTCTTAAAACCTGACGTTTAAGATATAAATATAAATCATCAATAACTTTTAAATTGTTGAATTTATAAATGTGAAAACTATATAAATAGATTTGTATTGAAAAATTCTTTTATAAAAGTATACGTATATCATTCTTGAATAAATATTTTTATAATAACAAGATGTCAAAGTTGTGTTTTAGAGACCGTGTCGTTGTTCTACACGTTAGGTTTTTTTTAGGACGGAGGGAGTGCCAACACAAGCCCTCAGCTCAAACGCCACGAACAGTCTGCTATGTGGGCCCGAGTCGGTTACACCTGTATTTCGTGTTGGTTGGCACTCAATCACTCATGCATGGATCATTGCATCATACATTTATACAGTAGTCTGATCATCCGGGCAAGCCAACGGTTTCGGCATGAAGGAGTGATGTGTTTTTTTTTCTGATGCACGCACGCATATGGCAGGCATGGCTCCGACGAGAGGGATGGGCAGCTACTCGCAGGCGGGCACCGACGCCGCGATGGCCCACGGCCACAGGCAGCTCAGCTCGCAGTGGAGCTTCTCCAGGCAGGACCTGCCGCAGATATCGGAGATGGGGATGATCCCCGACATCGGGGAGAGCATCGTCGCCGGCGGCTGCAACAGCTCCAGCGACGGCGGCGGCGGCGCGCAGTCCTCCTCCTACCTCTCCAGGAACTTCTCCGTCAGCTCCTGGGACGACACCAACTCCATCATGTTCTCCTCCCCCAGCAAGAAGGCCAAGCTGGACGCGGCCGACGACATGGTCACCAGCTTCAGCAACATCGACTCGCAGGTCTGTCACCAGCTTCAGCAACATCGACATGGTGTTGCGGCCAGTCATGGATGATTCGGTTTTGTGCTGATTGAGGTCTTCAATTTTTTTCTTGCGATACAGTTTGGGTTGTCAAAGTCGTCGTTGGAGATGTCCGGCATGGATGACTACATGCAGCTGCAGCAGGACTCCATCGCTTGCAGAGTTCGTGCAAAGCGAGGCTGCGCAACTCACCCGCGAAGCATCGCTGAGAGGGTTAGTTCAGTCCCCCACCTCATTTGCTAAATCTCCAGTATGATGCTCATATTCTTGCGCGGTGTGCCATCTTGGTGGTGGATACTGATAAGCAGAACAATTTTCTTGTTGGTGTTTAGGAAAGAAGAACAAGGATCAGCAAGAGGCTGAAGAAGCTGCAGGATCTTGTGCCTAACATGGACAAGGTAAATTAAGCTGAATCACAAATGGCTGTTTTCGCTTCTACACGTAGATTTTCGAGAGGATTACTGAAAATCAAGAGTCACTAAACAACTGAATCTAGCAGCTCCCCATGGTAGCAGTCTATACAAATGAAGTCTGTGTAACAACCATAAGATCCTGCTATCCTGAAACGGTTTTGTACAATTGTTTGCAAATAGAAGTGATGTGGTGTGCTTATTAGTTTTTTCTCCTGAATATGCAGCAAACAAATACGTCAGACATGTTGGATCTCGCTGTCGAGTACATCAAAGAGCTGAAGGATCAAGTTGAGGTATGCATCGCTTGCTGCAATGCCTTGCGCTTCTTAGAAGTCTTTGTCCAGATTTCCACATGTGAACACAGCCAGGCGCCATTTGTTTTTGGCATAATGTACCTGCACCTGTACTCCCAGTTACTACACTAATTTTCAAACCAAATATTTGTGATTAACATTTTATCTCAACGTACTACAAACAAAACAAATTTCTCACTCTGCTAAAATGTATCCTTGCAGAAGCTAAAACACGACCAAGAAAACTGCTTTTGCTCAGGCAACCAGAACTGCTAGCACTGGAGAAGCAGATGAACAAGGTCTTATGTCACACCGATACGATCGTCGAGCCCCATTTTTCGCTTCAGGAGATCTGGCTGCAGCAATGCTTAACATGTCAAGTCGCTTCCATGACTCAGCTTTCTTTTCCATGGTTGTATTACGGATAGCGTCAATGGCTTAAAGGCTAGAAGATGAGTAGATGACACGTAGGTTATCGTAATTTAATTCCCGTGAGCTGTGTCTTCTGTGTAAAATATTCTCCATTTCAGCGTGAATGGGATTGTTGTTGACAAAATTATTGTAGGAATCTCGTGCGCTCTTTTGTCATTGAGATCAATTTTGCAGATTACTAAATTTTGACAAGACCAAAACTCGGCACTAATATTAATGACTACTAGACATGCACACCAAGGAGGATTCTAATATGTTAAATTGAGAATTCAGCTTATCTATTCAGCTTTCCAAAATTTATGTCAAGCTGAACAAGATAATATAAAGGTATTATGTTGTGTAAGATGGTGGAAGAACCTTTGCATGATAATTGTAGGTCGTACATTGTATCAGGTCACTCAATTGATTTTCTGACTGGGTCACAAGTTTATTTATACATCAATCCTTGAAGAAAAGAAACAGCCAGAACAGCCAACTGAGGATGAATTTCATATGCGCTATATGTTTTGTCAATTCAGGCAAAACCACGTCGGCGAATCTTGAGCTGATGCCACCTATGCAGCTGTCCTATAGAAGAAGCTCAGGTAACGCAATCTCCGGTTATCTACACACCTCTCCTGAAATTTTACAGGGGAGAATTGGTTCCTCAGAGATAAGAGTAGAAGACTGAAGCCAAAAATAGAAACAAAGTAGTGCAAGGTGTGCTTATTGTCGGATTTTGTACAGCACTGTACTTACAGTCTCGATTGTGTTCTTACAAGAGATGGCTGAAGTGCGTCGTAGTGCCCATAACCATCATAGAGAACACGGACTGGATCGTCCTTGCCATATTCCTGGCCATATTCTGCTATGATCCTGGGGCTATCGGAGCTGCTCGTATACATGTAGACGGTGATGGGCATCCTGCAAAGCAGCATTTCTCACTAACAATAAGAGGCCAAACTTAATGTGAGAGGTGGGTGCCTACCTGAGAACATGGGAGCACATGAACAGTTCTGGTTCTCCTCCCCAAGCATGCGGTTTTCTCATCTTTCTCACATAGCTGTCGAAATCGCCTTCCAGGAACCTAACATTGAAAAGGTTAATGTGACAGTGGGCGTCTCTGTATATGTGAAACAGAAATATAATTTTAACATAGAGTTTATGGATGAGTATTTGGAAACGTAAACTTGTTGTTTTTATGGCAAAAGGTGCAAAATCTGCAAACTGCATGAGAATAGTTTGGATGCAGAAACTGATAACTAAACTAGCCTGTCCATTTTAAACATATTATTTTCCTGTTTACTCCTATGCAGAAAATTATGGAAGGGACTTTAATGTATCAGAATAATAGTGGAAAAAGGATGAAACCATTCAGTGTCTCCTCTTCTCTTCACAAACTCATCAGCCACCTGGAACAGACGAACAGCAGGTAAACGACCATACAAATAGGAGAAATATCGCATAGTTCTGTCGAATATGCATCAAACGGCGATTGTGCTGAATGAACAGCCAGAAGCTCAGGACCTCAGGCGATGGTGGACACTCACTTTTGCTCGAAGTTCGTCAGCCAGTTCCTTCTGGACGCTGTCGCTGGGTGATTGCTTTCCTCTCCTCAAGCAGGCGCCGTAAGCCACGGACCTGAACAGGCATCGGCCGTCCCCTGTGATTCCTGAAATGTGAAGGCGGCATCACTGTAATTGATACAATATGTTCTGCAATCCGGAGCCAAACAAGAAGTATTACTAAACTTAAGATTAGCATCATGTACTGTCAAATTGAGTTTATCTGTTCTATTAATCTGCTTTCTGATTTCTGAATTTGCCAAAGGGTATATGCCCTTCTCTGAATACATCTGAATCCATTATCATACACCAGCATAAAGATAGTGGAAAAGAGGATACAGAAATAGAAAAAGGGCATCTTATCACGAGCCTGCTACTACTACTAGACCTTCATTGGTAGTTTGTGATGATTACAGTCTTTGTATTCTTAATCAACAATGATCTAGACACTTTATTCTCGCGTCGTTCAAAACCTAAGATCTCCGATGAACAAGCCAGAAACTGCTGCCAAAAGGAGCAAAGAATCGGTCCTTTTTTCTTTAACACCGATCACTAACGAAAGGAAGATGCCTTTTTTTTAGTGCTTATTGCTTAAAACTACGGGCCAAGAAACACGAAGCTACCGGATAGAAAGAAGAGGAGAAAGAATCAGCAATCATTATGATTATGAACAAAGGAAATGGGGGAGCGGACGTACTGATCGAGCGCAGCGGTCGGAGCTCCCGATCCGACATCCGCCGGGCGGCGATCTTCCGATCCCCCGCGCGGCCTCCTCGGTCGGCTCGGCTGCTCCCGCCGCTGCCTGCCGGGCGCGGAGGGGAAGCAGGCCGGCGGAAGAAGCACGCAAGGAGCTGGAAAATGGGATGGGATGGAAACAAAGTGAGGGAGAGGGAGACGGGGGGGGGGGGGGGGGTAGGAATCGGAATTGGATTCTCCAGCGGCTGCGCGCGCACGCCTTTTCCGCGGCCTTTTTTAGCTATTCCTGCCTTTTTTTCTACCGCTCGCTGGGTTGAGTTGAGTGGAGGCCTTGGCTGCCGCGGAGCCGTCGCCGCTGCGCTGCGCCCCTGCTCGGCCTCGGCCTCTCTCTTCTTTGATTTCCCGCCACAAATCGTTGCCGAGCCGTGTCTTTCAAATTAACCTCGCTGGTGGACCGAGATTAAAGTAGGAAGCAGTTGATGGGCGTGGGTCCCGCCCGGTAGCACGTTATTACTTATTTATTAGTAGTAGTTTCTTTAGGTAATCACATCAATTATTATTCTCTGCACCACTCTCTGATGAGCATTTCCAAGAGCCGTTGTATATCTCGTTGGCCAGTAAAAAAAGAGAAAAGAGAAAAAAATCGCATCCAACAGACTAGCCAATTACATGGCTATATTTTCACGGTAGCTATCTCCTCCCCTTCGTTAGCTATCTTTGTCTAGCCAGACGCGCTAGCTAGTTTTAAATATAGAGAGTCTGGTTGTAGAGAGTATGTTGGTTTACTCTGCTTTCAGAAATTTTTTTATTTTTTAGCTCGGTTTTTAATCTTTAAATTTAGTTAGGATTATTGCTAGTCTCCTGGAGATACTCTCACAAGATGAGGTATAGAGAAGGGGATTTTTAGATAGCCTTGTTATTAGTTATTTTACAGAGAGCATATGGTTACAACCCGGCAACCCGGATATATGGCTACATTTGCATGATAAATCCGTAGACAAAAAAAACGGGAATTGTATCAAGTACGTTGTGTGTCAGGTCCGCCCTACACACTCTGGGTCTCGGAGTCTGACCTCACAAAGAAAAATGAAAACGGAAAAGAACTGGCTGATGGGCTTCATGATTACAATAACAGGGACCCAATCCAAATGGTAAGGGGCCAGCAAAATTCACATTTCGCGTCCGTGCCGAATGTACATCTGTTTGGTTGCTGGGCTTAACCCAGCCTGGCTAGTATACAAAGCCAGGCCAGCCCAAACCTGGTTAAACTAGTCCAGGCAGCCCATTTTTGGTTGGCTGGCCAACTGGAGTCGGCCCGAGATGGAACATGTTTGGTAGGTTGTATTAGTGGGTGGCTGGACTTGCTGGAACATGTAGCCCATATTTGGTTTGCCAAGCTCTGGTGGGTCGAATGACCGGTTGCACTAATCGGTAGGCATACCTCCTCAAATCGCCGTATGAATCAAAAACGAATCGGTCAACCCCGACGGTGAGCCCTCATCCATTCAGCCCCCCTCCTCCCTCGTTCGTCTCCCCCTCCTCCCTCAAATCGCGACCGAGGGCGATGGCTGGAACCCGCCATGGCGGGGCGTCCTTGAGCTCGGCGCGCGCCACCAGTAGCCGAAGCCATAGCCCCGCCGGATCTACGGAGGTGAGGTCCCCATCACCAGTCCAAGTGAGGGAAAGTGGATGCTTGGCGGGGAATATTTGCTCTGGTTGCTTGGCCTACCATGCCATGACGGAGGCGGCAGGAGTCGATGGAGGAGGGGAGATGCGGGCGACGACCCCCAGCCGGTCCATGTCCCCTTCATTGACAAGGCAATACTCCGTAGATAGGAATGGGTCGCTGGTCCAATCCCCTCATGATTCTTCGGGAGGTTCTTCAACGCATGACTCGAAGCCACTATCTACGGTAATTAGTTCTCGTTGTGTAGATTGATTGATTGAGTTTGTTTGGTTGAATGATTTGATTTGGTGTTGCAGCCATCTTTTGTGGGTGTTGTCTCGGAAGGTGAGGAAGATTCATCCTGGGGAGGTGTGGACCGTCGTACCGATCTGAGATGCCGCTATGGAAAGCATCCACGGCGCCTGTATGTCCGGGATGGCAAGCACAGCGGCCGGCGCTACCTTGGGTGCCCCCTGAAGGTACATTCCATAGGCCAATTGCACATTGTTAGCATAAATAGGTGAAGCATGATTGGTGTGGTTATGTTTTTTGATAGGGAGACAACGAAAAATGCCGGTTTGTCAAATGGATTGATGAAGAATGGCCGGCAAGGGCTCAACAAGTGATGTGCACCCTTTGGGACATGGTTAGGGAGTTCATGAATAAAGCCTACATGAACCAGGTAGATGCTATGGGGACAATGGCCATGAGGAACAAAGCAACTGAAGAAAATGAAGCACTCATAGCTGAGAAGGAAGCTGTAACACCCTAAAATTCATCACAAGTACATTGTAGAAATTTCTGATTTTTCTAGGATTTATTAAGGCCTAAATCAATTTCCTATGAGTTAATTGGAATTTTTAGCCTTTTATCAATTTAAATATCATATTAAATAATTTTAGTCAAAATAAGTTGTTGATGCATTCATGCTGTTGCATTGTCTTTTGCTTGCTGTTTAATTAAGTTGGAATTTAAATTCTGTTTAAATTCGAATTTAATTTGAATTTGTTTGATGTTTAGAATAGTTGTTCTCTGTCGAGTTCGTTTTCGCCCCTCCAACTCTTGGCCCAGTTCAGCTTTGCTCCTCCTTTTCCTCTCGGTCAGCCGGCCCAAGCTTCTTTCTTTTCCGGCCCAAGACTTTTCCCAGCCCATCTTCTCCGCGCCGGCCCACTCCGCGTCTCTCTCTCCCGCGTCGCTGACAGGCGGGGCCCGCCTGTCAGGACCGTCGTCCCCGAGCTGGACTCGAGCTCGAGTCCGACCCGGCTCGGCCGCGCCGCTCTCTCCGATTCGGGCGCGCATGCCTAGGCAGGCGAGGGCCTAGCCCTTTTACCCGCGGGTCGTGACCCCCTTTGCCTCTCCCCGCTCGTTTCGCGCACGCATCCGCCCTCGCGAAGCCCTAGCGCCGCCGCCTCGGACCGCCGTCGAACAACGTCGCCGCCGCCCTCTTCTTCGCCGAGAAGCACCCCTAGAGGTTCAACTCGACGCCCCGAAGCTTCTCCCCCAGTTTTCCCTCTATTTTGGGCCTCAAACTCGCGCTAATTTGGCCTTTGGCCGACTTGCAGCGCCGCCGCCGCCATTCGCCGTCGCCGGCCGCCGACGAGGCTCCTCCCTCGACTTGGTCTAGCTGGGTGAGTTTGCCTCGTCCCCCTCTTGCTTCCCGTCCAATCCGCGCGCGTTTTGGTGCACTGTAGCGTAGTTTCGCGTGTCGCCGGCGAAGCTCCGCCGCGTCCGACAGCGGCGCCGCCGCTCCCGTCGTCGCCGGCGAGTCCATCCGCCCGATCTGTTCGCGATCGTTAGATGTCGATCCAACGGCCGAGATCCTCCCGAGCCTCCGTGTCAAATAGAACCCATACCGGACAACTTTGGAGATTTTGCAAAGAAGCCCTCCAAGTTTTCAAAATCAACCCGCAGTCCTAGCGCAGTTCAAAAGTATTTCAATTTAGGACTTTTTTCTTTCGGTTTAGCCCCTGCAAGTTTTAAAATTGCGCCCGAGGTCCAAGTTTTAGCTTTTTACATGAAAACCCTCGAGTTTATATACAAAATTATATTTTAGTCCTCAGATTTTCGCGGTTAAACCCCTGGAAGTTTTAAAACTTCGCCAGCAAGTCCCTGAACCTTAGAAAAGCCATATCTTTTGCGTTTTAACTCCAATTTTAGTGATTCTCGCGCTCACGCGTTCGTGGTAACGCGTAGATTAGTTTTGTGCTATTATTTTCTTCTGTTGGAATTGTTTGGTGTACTGTTTCTTATTTATTGTATTATTTTCTTGTATGTGTTCGTGTGGTGCGTATAGGAAACACGCCGTTCGAGGAAGTGTTCGAAGAACCAGCTGTTGAAGAGTTTGAGCAGCAGCAGGGTTGGGAAGAAGGCAAGTATTCCTTGATCATACCCGTTTGTACCTAAATGACATACATTTTAATTACATCGTTTATTTATTGCTTGCATTAATATTGCTGGGTCCCATTAAGGATTTCCTAGTCTCTTTTACCATACCTTGCAGCTGGGTCAGTAAATTAATTTGACTGGTAGATGATGCTTAGTTGCTCAACGGGGATTGGTCTAATGAAAGCCCTACTCTATCTTCCATTACTATTTTTAATTAAATAATGACAAGATCACATCTTTTAATTGGAACATGGAGCGACCACCCAGGAAAACAGTGCAACCATAAGTGTTATCTGGCTCTGGCTTTGACTGACTAATTAGGTATTCTAGTTTGGGATAGTTTTACCCGAAAGGGGCAAGAGGTGCGGCGGTTGATGAGGTATAGCCCGGTCCTCTTGAGCGGTAGGCTTTGCTAAGATACGCGACTCACTAGGGAGGGTTATGCTTTGCTCCTGAACCGGAAGCCTTAGCGAACTATCACTTATTAGAGTATCTTTGTAAAGGTCTCATAGTGAAACCCAGTATTCGGTCCACGTGGTGTGGGAAGGGTACATGCTTTCGGGCAATGAGAATCACGGCTTATGGTGAATGTGTACAACCTCTGCAGAGTGTAAAACTGTTATAACAGCCATGCTCACGGTCATGAGCGGCCTGAACCCTCACATGATTAATCTATCAGAATATGATCTAAATTGTGGTTACCTGAATTTGATGGGTTTATGTTATCATTTAATTTGTGGTTGGTATATACTTATATCTGCTAGTAAATAGATGCTTAATAAAATTTGACCCACTAAAAGTGCTTAATGCAGCTATCCTTTCAGCCTTCCACTTTATAAAGCCTAGCATGTCATTTATTTCCATACTTTGTTGAGTACGACAAGTGCTCACGCTTGTTTATTTATATTGCATCGACCACACTCGGACTGCTGCTCAGATTGGGAGAATTTTGAGGACTTTACTACTGATTTTGAGGAATTCTAGGAGAGTCCTTCAGTCAACTGCCTGTGGAGGTGGAGTTACCTCGTTTTGTTTAGTTAAACGTTTATTTAAGTCTTCCGCTATGACATTTGTGTCAACTTTGAGTTTGTAATAAATATACTTTAATACTCTTTCGTATGCATGGTTATGGATATTCACTTGTGACGTCTACCATATGTGTGTAAACTTGATCCTGGCACACATATGAGATGCATCTGGTTTTCTTTCTAAAACCGGGTGTGACAGAAGCTTTGGAGAGGCAGAAGGAAGTGCTTGTGAAGGAGAAAGAAGAACTGCTACAAAGGTCTGTGTTTGTTGAGACCCTGTGTCGTGGACTACAAGGTAGGGTGATCAGAGAAGTTGAAGAGAAGAAGAAGTTGTGGGTGCTTCTGTTGTGTATGGCAGGTCTTGCTATTGCCATCATGTTTGGTGTCCTGCTGAAGCACCAGTGATGATGATGTGCAATGCTTATGGAGTGCGGTAGTTAGGTCACTGAAGTAAAGATATGATGGTTTGTGGTTCTTTTGGATGAATGATGTTGAACCAAGTTGGTGCCTGGTGTTTGTTCTGTAAGTTTGGTCCTTATCAAATGTTAGGTGAACATTTGGGTCTGGTAGACATCCTTTTGCAAGAATGTGGACTGTCTTGTATGTGTAAGAAGGAATTGTGCTTTTGGACATGGTTGTGCTTTGGGACATGGTTGTGCTTTTGGATGAATGGGGACTGGCAACTTGACATGAATTTGCCTGATCGTGTGAACTTTTATTTTGTAACATGAAACACATCTTGTCATTCTGGATAATTCAACGCATTGCAAGTTTACTTCTGCATTTTCAAATGTTTCACAACGCAAGTGTTCATACAGCACACAACACATTGGGCAACTAGACATTCACTTCTTGAACCAAATAACAAGCAAACTAACAAACAATGCAAATATGAGTAGTAGTATCGCAACATCCTTCCAGTGCATGGCATATTTTGTGTCCCTGACATGGCTGCTGCCTTGTTCCATCACAATCTTGGGTTCCTCTTCCTTAATGTTGTTTTGAGCTATGGCAAAAGAACGGAGGGGTTGAACCGGAAGGAGGCTTGAATTGTAGAGGGGTTGAACCGGAAGGAGGCTTGAATTGTATGCATCAAGAGCATCAGCAAGTGATCTGTACTTCTTGTAACAGTAATGGCTATAGCCAGAAACTTGCGCTTGACAGGAGTTCCAATCGGTGTACACTCCAGGATGTCTACTACGAAATACCACGTACCAAGCCATATCCCCCTATCATGAACATGGACACATGCGATCAGATATAGACAGATAATTAGACTGAACTAATGAATGCATATTTAGAATGGCATACAATACAAAATGTTTCTGTATGCACCATGCATAATTTGCATACACGGCATGGTTTATGTATGCAGGTATGCATGAACAACCTGTGTTAACAATTACAAACTAAAACTTGAGTAAATGTCTGAATCAAAGCCTAAACTAGACCATCAAGATTGACAGATGGCCCAAAAAGGAACACTAGGTGTTAATTGTCAAAGGCTCTCCAAAAAAGCAGTCAGACTTGGTCATGTCACTACTGAGCATCATAGAAGTTGGTGCTAGCAAGGTGATCTCTCATCCAGAAGTCCTTGTCCACTTCATCCATCTCTAGGAAGGTTTCAGCAACACCCTTGTTCTTCATGAGGAAGTTGAGGCAGTGCATCTGAGCTCCCTTGCTGAAGTTGGGGCAACCCATGACTGCTTGGTAGATTCCTGGAGTCCTCTCCCTCACTGCATTTGCAAGGCCGTCAATAGACTTGATCAAGCCTCCATAGAGCAGACCATCTTCTTCAGACATTCCCCTTTTCCTCTTGCCCAGTCCACCAGAAGTGCTGCCCTTGTCACTAGGTGCTGCTGGTTTTGGTCCTGACGGTTTTGGTGCCTCACAGTCGACATCAATGGTCTCCTGCTCTTGTGGCTCCACTGGTTCCCCAAATGCTTCATTGCTTCCCATGGCAAACCTGCCTGTGGCAACTCCAGTGCCAAATATGTTCTGCATTTCTGCGTAGTTGACCAAGTGAGTGTTGAGGTAGTTAGCATCCTTAGGATGGTCCTGCACACAAGTAATGCAAGTAGCTAGACATTAATAACTACTCAGTGGACAAAATAGAGCATGAAAAAATAACACTACGTAAAAGGATCTGACCTTAATGTGTCCATTGTAGTGTTCCTCCTCAAGAGATATCATGGAGTTCTCCTCATCCCACAGTGCACCACTGAGCTCCCTCAACCTGCAAATCTTGACCCACCTTGCACGCCACTTCCTCAGATGGTTGTAAACATGAGTCCCAGTCACCTCAACATTCTGAAACTCCGATAAGTCCCTAGCAACAACATTGAGGTGCACTTCCTTGAACCCCTTGTCTGTTTTCAACCCTTCACTAACAAGGTCAGAAAAGCGACGCAAGATAAATCCAGACATAGCATTGGTCCAGGTAAGCCTTGCGTGGCCAGCATTGCCTTGACCACCATTGCCATCAACAGCAGCAGACACCTTAGCATTGGCATGACCCCCCAGGTCATTCACGACAGCAAACTCAGCCATCCCTATAATGCAATGCAATTCATACATATTGAAAGACAAATAATATGCATACAGGTTCAATGAAAAATAGGCTAATTTATCAACAGACAATGCATTCACACCATGATTATAAGAGATAGTGGAGTTCATCATTGCTCTATGTAGTGGTCTCAGAAAGTAGCATATGTTCAATACATCATCATGGAATTAATACAAGTTCCACCACTAGATAAATAAAGTTCAAGCACTAGGCACACTCAGTTCCTAATTCCTGCCCTGTTAGCCCACATCTGAGTAGCCCAACCATCCCTTATGGTAGCCCAGGAACTACTATCAGGGACAGCATCATGGATTGGCATTGACTCATCAGAACTGTTTGGTGGCCAAATTTCTTCATGTGGAACATGATCATCAGGACCATGTATGAGGATCCAGTTATGCAGAATGCAGCATGCCAATACAAGCTTGACTTGGGTTTTGTATGGATGGAAAGGCTTGTTGTACAGGATCTTGAACCTATTTTTCAAGGCTCCAAATGCTCTCTCCACAGTGACCCTCAATGAAGAATGTCTGAGGTTGAATACCTCTCTTTGGTTTTGTGGGGTCCTAGTGCTATACTCCCTCAGATGGTACCTAATGCCTCTGTATGGTGGTAGAAAACCAGGCCTGCAAGCATATCCTGCATCTACCAGGTAGAATTTACCTAGTACAGGAATGGTCTGTGGATTAGATTTGTCTAAGAGTTGTGTGAAATTGACTAAATTTGTTATCAACCATTACCTTGAGGGACTTTTAGTCCATCTGGTCTCTGAAGGGCATCAGCTAGGATAAGAGCATCATTGGCTGACCCCTCCCAACCAGGTAGAACATAGGTGAACCTTAGGTCAAAGTCTACTGCAGCAAGGACATTTTGTGTGGTGGTTTGCTTCCTTCCAATAAAAGCTGGTCTGTGTTTGGCTGACACCCTGGCTAAAACATGTGTTCCATCAATGGCACCTACACAGTCCTACATAAATGCAGAACATGTGAAAATTGGGGTTATGACACACAACTGGCACAATAATTACATAAGGTCAGTGGTCAGGCAATTATTAGTGTCTAACCTTGAAGTAAGGGTTCCACCGACGACTGTTTTGTATCTTAGGATGAACTGAAGTGGCTGGAGGTACTATCATCTCATTACTCAACTCACCACCTGCATGCAGAACTTCCAGGAAATGCCTATGGATGGTTTCTGTGGACCTCCTAAAGGTGAAGTGGATACAGCTAAAACGTTGGTTGTGCCCTACAACATGTAGGAACATGGCTACCTGTTCCTCAATGTTGCAGTGAATGGTATCAGTGAACAAACCACGGCTGCGGAACAGGTCACACAATTGAAAAAATGGGGCTCTTCTCATCCTGAGTAGGCTAACACACTCTGTGTCATTGGATTGGTAGATGAAGCGTAGGTTGTTCTGTCGTTCGACATCCCTGTCTGACATTGGGGCATAGGTGATGGATGGCCTAGAGGTGAGTTGGCGCCTAATTCTAGCAAAAAGCCAGGTTACAACTACAGCGACTACAGATGCACCCTTACGTATCATCTTCCGACGTTTGGCAGCATGCTCCATATCTAACCAGGTAAAACATTGACAGCATTAGGAACAGGATGAACAAATTATCCTGATGGTGGTACTACAAACAATTCCATGATCTGTAATACTAATGGCACGGCTGCTACATCAAATGATGAGCCTCCCAGTGCCAAAAACATCATTGACCACTACTATTAGAGCTCAAAAATTTAATCTTTGTCACCGCAACCAATCAACAACTTGCATCCAACATAACATACATGCCCAAATGTACTGCAAGATTGAAAATAGGCTTACCATAAAGGGACAAGTACTACTCAGGCAAAGATCTACTTAATCATGCGACAAACAACCAGATCTGAGACATAATACTTTCCAGACATTACCAAATAAGGTGAGATCTAAGATAAACGGGCCAACCATAAACGTGTCAAAGTCCTACACAAGCAAGCGACATACGTCCAGATCCGCTGAAAATAGTCGTCGACATGAGAAGAAGACGAGTAGAAACAATCACGATTTCGAAAGCACACACGGCGGAAGGAAGGGAGGAGAGGAGGAGTAGAACCACGGAGGAGGGAAGGGAGGAGAGGAGGTCGAGGACCACGGGCACAAGCATGCGCCACTTTACCAGCAGATCCGGCGGAAGCAAGCTCGGGTGGCGCCGGCGTCGGCGGAGGCGAAACCCTATCGCCCTTCGAGCGGGAGCAGAGTGCGGCGGCGAGCGGGGAGTGAACAGTAGCGAGCCGAGCGGTAACCCTAGCGATGTCACTGGTTTTATACGAAGTCGGGCCGGTGCATTGCGGGAGCCAGGGGACGGGCGCGCGCGGCCTTGCCCGAGCCTGGCTTCGCTTGTGCGACTTTGGGCCACGTTTTACCGGAGCCAGGCCACCCAGGCGCCTTTGCATAGGTTAAACCTGGCTAAATGGGCTGGCCAGGTAACCAAACGTTGGGCTCATGGCTAATGGGGGCCTGGCTAAGAGATAGCCACCCAACCAAACAGACACTATGATGTCGGGCCGAAACGTCAAAAAAAAAAACGTGGAGTCAATTCCATGCGAGTCGAATCAATACGCTCATCATCCCTGTCGGCAGGATGTGTCAATGCTATCGTCTCCCACCAGGCGTCGTTATCTCCCACCGGCCTCATGTGCCGTCAATCTTACCCTACGTTACCGCAACAGGGCTGTAGTAGTGGCTAGTGAATAACCTTTTGGCACATCAGCTGGCAACAGCAGTCTCTATAATGTGCTCTCAGGTCTGATCAGTTCTTTGCTTCAGGCATGTACCACGCAGGGTACCAGGCAAACGAGTTATATGCATCTCCACCAACAATGAGCCATCTTAGTCTGAAGAATGGGAACAATCAGTTGCTTGGAAAGCATGTTGGATTGACAGAGAAGCAGTATCTGATCTGATAGAGAAGGAAACTGTACAATCTCTTGGCAAAGGCCAAAGTGGAAAATGCCCTACATCACCCCACCGAGCAGGGGGGGAAGAACATCAAGGTTTTGCTTTTACCCGTAGAAAACAACACCCAAAAGAAAAAACCCAAAAAGATCAGGAGGGAAACAAGGCAGGAGATGTACATATCCACTGATCAACTCAACCCTACTCTACCATCCTAGCACTGGTACAGCGAGAAGCCCCTGTTCTTCCACAGCGAGCTCAGCGTCCGCCCCAGCTTCCGCGACTTGGACTTGCACAGTGGCTTCGACTCCCGGTGGCACACAATGGCACCACCATTCCCGGCCTCCACCAGCTGGTTCTGCTGCTGCTGCTGTGGTTGCTGGGGTGGCGGCGCATCCCGCTGCCTCTGCTCCCTGAATAGCTTCAGAAGCTTCTGGGCCTTCTCCCTGCCCCTCCCAGTCCCGGCCCCCGAGATGGAGACCAGGGACGGGACCACTCCTTCCTGGAGCACTGGTGCGATGCACTTGTCGTCGGCCGTGCACATCACCAGGAGGCATGATACGGCCTGCTCCTGCTCCGTCGGCTCGCCCGTGTCAAGCAGTGTCGTTAACGCGCTGACCAAACCCGGGGTGGACATGATCTCCTTCCTGCCAGCCTGGGTGGCTGCAAGGCTGATGAGCACCGCAAGGGCCTTCTCTGTCCACCCGAGGCCTTCCGAAGCTGGAGACTCGGTGAGGAGACAGTAGAGAGCATCCACTATGCCTGCGGTAAGGAGTGCTGGGACACTGGCCTGGTGGTTCGAGAGGTTGTACAACGTGTACAGGGCGTCGTGCTTGCAGGAACTGCTTTTTGTGTCACCGGCATCTTGGCTGTACAGACGGTCAACTAGGAATGACACGGCCTGGCTCGAACCGATGGCAGCCTTCGCATCCGGTAGGCAGGAAAGGTTAAGGTACAGTGCCGTGGCTGGACCAGATAGGCTCGGATTGGATATCATCTGCTCAAGTAGATCGACAACTCCAGCAGTTAACAGGAGCCCCTTGTTTCTGAAATAAGAAGGATATTGATAAGCAAAAATGCTAGGAAAAACAACTTTCACTAATTTGAGTTAGTATACACCCTAGATATTTTCAACTAGCAACAATTAACAAGCACCAGATGACTAGGAAATATACCTGTTATTGTTGACTGCGAGGTTGAAAAGAGCCATGGCCCCAACTTCCTGTGCCTTCTCATTTCCATCATTCACGGCATTCCTCAAGAACTCAACCAGTGCCTCAGCAAACCCGTTTGAGCCCAGCTGGATCCTTGCTTCCTCGTCATCTTTCAAAAGATACCTTATCTGCTCCACCAACCTACACTGCTTGTTCACATTGCTTCTTTCATGAAGCAAGAGCAGCAAGTTCCCATAGCCCTCGTTCAAATCGAAATCGTTACAAGAGCTGTCATCCAGCGTTCCTGATTCACTGTTTGCCGGCTCCTCCTTTCTCATATTCTCCACTGGGACAATCTTAACACTCTTCACATTGGTAGAATCAAAACTTTCACCAGGCATGCAACCTGTAGCCTCGGTATCTGAGAAAGCAAGCCTCCAGTTTACATCAAAAGATCCCGGTGGACCATCAGGTACTGGAAAATCATTCTGCTCACACCAGCTGGCGATCAGGGCCTTGACACAGTAGTTTGGAGTCAATGACAGGTGGGCAAGTTGCTGCTGAGTTTTAGGACATGTGCTGTGACCATCATTGAACCATTTCTCAATGCATATGCGCTCATAAGTCTGCCCAGATGAAATGATAACTGGGTCATACATGAGCTGTAAGGAAATAGGGCACCTAAGTTCCTCAGGAGGGATCGACATATTTTCAGACCTTGGACCGCCACCACGTCTGCAATTGAATGACCCGAGCCTAGAATTGAAAGATCCAAACCTCGAATTGAAAGACTGGATGCTTGAAAGCTGCCTGCTGAATGCCCGTCCATTGCCGTAGGGCCCATACATGTCATCCATGCCTAATACTGTAGGCGAGCAGGGAGACGATCCTTGAGAATCTGTATCATCACCAGCCTCACTTCTGAAGAATTTTGAGTATTTCCTCATGAGATTGTACAAGTACGACACGACAAGCTCCTTCCTCTTGTCTTCATCAGAACGAGCCTTCTCAATTAGCTTCTTGAGGGCTCTTCTCTCGGTGAGTGCTGCCCTAGAAGATGTAATTCCCAATTTCAGAGCAGCCATGTGGAAGACCTCGAGCTCCCCACTATCACTGGAACCATTTGTTTTATTGTTTCTCTGGAGTAAATTGATCACATCATCACCAGCTTCCTTCTCCGATCGATCCAATGTAAAGACAATCTCTTCCAACTCGCTAACAATCTCTACAATCTGTACAGAAACAAGTTCAGGGTGTCAGTGAGTACTGCACATTCAAATATATCACAAAAACCATAAAGTGATGAAGGCAAAAGATCAAAGAACAGTGACCCAATGATATTGACTAGATGTGTTTCTTTTCACAATATACCTTACAGCTGATGTCTTCTGTTACTATGCTTTCAACACACCTTAGACTTTCCTGAAGCTGGCTTCTAGATTTCTCAAACTTCAAAAGCACAGTTTCCGAAGTGATGGCCTAGAAGTAAAATAAAATCCCTGTTACAAAACTGTTCCAATCCCACAAATCCCCAAAAGAAATTGTGGTTCTGTCCAGTGTGTTGTATTAGGGAAGAGGGGAACAAGAAGTTACCAAGTAGAGCCTGCTGCTGTCTGCGCAGTGTTGAAGAAGCCCTTTGGCTTTATCTAGAGCTACATGTAGTGAACACAATGCCTGTATACCAGACTTGCTTCTGGGTCTTGATGCTTCGATGAAAGGGAAAATGGTGGAAAGCTTAGATACAGCAGGATGAAATGCTCTACAGATTCCTGCGTGCAACTGCATAAACAAAAACTTATTCAGATTTTGTAGAGAAATTAAGCAAATCCCAAAGCGAGAAGGTGGCTCCAGTAACTTATTGTAAGTATACTATTTGCTCGATACAGTACAAAGGCACCTGCTAAGTAGTAGTTTTTTTAACGAAAAAAGAACCTTATAGAAATCAAAGCATTGTGATAGTATTAACCATTGAAAGTACTCCTTAAAAGAATATGGAAAAGAAAGTAACCCTGATTGATCAACAAATAAAGAAGGCTTTCAGGATGTACGGAGTACTTACAAAAGGTAGACAAACAACTGATTAACAGGAATGCCAGAAAATTTCACTGTAAAAATGATACCTTGGCATCATTAGCCAGAAAAGGACCTTCTTCGGCCTCAATTGCATCCATTGTTGACTGCTACCTGAGCTCCAACATCTGATTACAAGAATCACAATCAAAACAGATGACATTAGCATTTCACTCTAAACATTCTCAAGTTTCAGTCTTTCAGATAAAATTAGATGGGTTTTTTTCCCTCGAGACAAACGGAAATGATATTTTGGACATTGGCAAATGGAACAGAGCAAATATCGAGCCATTACGAGTAGAAATGGAAGAGATCGGAATGGCTGAAATGTACTGGCAAGCCCACAACACACTGCTCTCCAAGAATCAACTTTGGTTTTCAGAAACAACCCAATGAAAAGGGCGTTTCCTCTACAAAATTTGTGATTTCCAGCTCCTGGAGCACAAGACATTTTTTTATCTACCAAATTCACATGTTCTGAACAAATCTAAAGCTCCAATATAGCCAGCGTCCTGCATTTGACTCTTCTCCTTCCAAAAAAAAATAAAAGAAGAAAAAAAAGATGTCGGCAGGGGCGGACATGGCGTGGGCATAGAGATTCGGATAGCCGACATTTTTTTTCGAAACTACAAAGATCAAGAGTGCTGAAGAACTACTCGAACCACCTGTGTGGATGAACTGGGTTAGGAGGGCGTGGCGCCACGCAGAACACAAACCCATAACTCAATGGTGGATACGATTGTTCGTGCCTAGTGCCTACAGCTAAGGAAGGGAACTCTCGGAGCATCCACCCAGACAAGCTAGGTCTACTCACCAAGGAAAGAAGGAATCACTCCACCGCAGGATGGATCTCCACCCCCACACCACTCCTCTAGACCGAGGGAGGAGCTCCGCGCCGACGGCCACAGAGGACCGAGGATCCGGCTGAGGTAGGGAGTGGCTGTGCGGCGACTGCGCGAAAGGCTAGCGGAGGCGAGCTGGGAGCCTAGGCTGAGCCTCCAGAGCCAGCCTTGCCGTGAGGCCGTGGGCGCGCGTGGATGAGGAGCGCAAGGCCGAATGCAGCCACACCTTGGTGGGCACGCCCACAACGTTCAAGCTTTGATCTCTACCCGTAGAGTTGACGAACGGATCTCACCGGCGAGGTCTCCACGCGGCTCCGGGGGTCTCGCCGGCGACGGCTGCGGCGGCGGAGGAGGAGCGTGGGGCGGTGGGGGAGGGGAGAGAGAAGGGAGGAATAATGGAGAGTGGGGGGACGTTGGAGTTGAGAGTGGATTTTATTCAGATTTCAGGGTCTGTGGGCCCGGGAAAGTGAAATAAATGCCAATTTTTTTTTCTATGTGGAGTTTTTCTTTTCTTTAATAGTGTTTCCTGAGAAATAAAAAATGGTTCAAGGTCCCGTCTCTATTTCTTTTTGTTTATTTTTTTGCTCCATCATGCTTATGGTGGAGTTTGGATAAGCTTTTTGGTTTCTTGGAAATGATTTGTCAGTTAGACAATGCGAGATGTGGACTTGTTTATAGTAGTAGCATGGTTGGTTATAGTGAGCATGTGTGTTTGAACAAAAGTGTACAAAATTCACAATGAAAAGTTTGGTTTTGTTTATATACAATTTTTTTTCTTTGTCTGAACTCCAATCATGTATTTCTTCTACTAGTTCTTATTTAGTCATAGAAGAAATACCAGAGAATTGATGTTAACAAGCTGTGGCTGTCTTTTTGAAACATTATAGATAGTGATACAAAGGATTGGCTGTTGAAGTTCTAGACACCATAGAGTGGTGTGTATCATACTCGTCATTTATGTGAAGAATAATGTGTTTTAGCCGTTATTAGAAACTGTTTAGATCGTGGTTGTGGATAAGTACTAGCTAGAAAAGTTGGTAAGCCGTTTGTCTTTCGTTGTAGTAAAATAAAGTAGGAGAAATGTCACTGTTCATGAAGGGTTCGTTCGATCCATGTATGAGTTCTCATAGTTACGTTACATCCAAAGAGGCATGTCAAATACAAGTTGTAGGAAGGGATCCCAATCCCAATCAAAGCAAGATAACCTAGATGGCAAGTCGTGAACCGGTGATGTTCCGTTTTGTTCCTCTCACTCCCTCTCCACGATGATATTGATGTTCAAACTACTTGGTCAAATTGTTCAAAATGTCTACGTCGTCCTTTTTTTTAATTTACTTTGCAATGGGAGGGTGTATCTGAACTCACGATATATGTTTATAAAATAAATAATCAAATTCAGATATTTTTTCCCTAAAAAACACAGGAAAAATGAACATTTGTCTCCATGATTTTTTGGGGGGAGTTTCTCTTTTACACAAGTACCTTGCTGTACTTAGCCGAGAACAGTGCTGTGGTGTCCTTGCTGATCGAGTAAAGTCGCTACAATTTCTGCGACCAGCACATGATTGATGTTTCAGCCACACACTACTTCAAAATTAAAGCCAACTTGCATATGCCTGTGGCCAAACATTTCCACTCCCAAGCGCCCTTTCTTTCTTTAAACTATGAACCCGCCGACGAATGTGCAAATGGCACCAAAATCAGATCCCAAACTTAACAACTGGAACCAAGATTAACACAGAGATCTAAGCTATAGTGCCAGCATAGTGACCCCCTCCAAGTGGGGGGCTTTTCTATTCCCTTTGCTGCAAGGGATCTCTGATTCCATCCATCAGATGCCCAAACCAAACCAAACCAAACCACAGCCCGGAGACACGAGGTATAAACAAACAAATCTTGACATCCCAACAAAATTGTTTATGCACCAGTACTAACGAGTTGATTAATTAGTAGAAAACTACACATAAATGTTTGAATGGTCCCTCCACTGGCAGATGATTCCATGCGTTTCCCTTCTTCTTATAATTTTAAATTTTGTCAGAGTTAGATCAAGCCTTGCTTTCCAGTGGATCCTCAGAGAGACCCAATCATGCATTCACCGGGTAATAAGCTATTATAATCCAGTGATCAGAGAGCTAGTTTAAGAGGACAAGGCAAGTGCTAGCTTTGAGGTGATGCCATGAGGCTTTAGGCGACAGGCACTTGGAGTCATGCTTGGATGATAGGGGGGCCTGTACGTGTCAAGGAATTATTAGCATCTTTAGGGGCAGGGAATAAGGGAAAAGATCTTGCTGTTGGGTGGACGGGTTTGGCTGATGATCAAGGCCCTGGTGATGGATTAAAGAAAGGGAAGGGGGAGAATTGACCACTAATTCTTCCATGGTGTGATATTATTGCTCGCTCCTTTTGAAGCGTTTGTCTTTCTTTTGGCACCCTTTTAAATCTTTCGAAAGTGCTGGATGTATGTTTCTGCACCAACAATCTTGATCGAGCAATGCTGTCCAGTAGTTAAGCTTGTTTTAGAATGGAGAAAGCTGGCATGAATCCTCATATCTGAAATAAAAGCAGCGGAGAAGATTGTAGTCGTCTAATTCCGCAAAATGTGCAGATAATCCACTAATAAAGATCGAGCAGTGACTCTTTTTTTTTACAGAGAATCCTAGAAGTGCGAGGTACAGGTCATCTGTAAGCGAGATTGGTCAATTGGCAAGCTCGCGGTTGCAGGTAAAAACAAGCAAACCTACACAGAATTAACGCTCCTTGCACGGAGATCAGGAGGTACTACGCTACATAACTATAGAGCAGGACCTCCAAGATCCAAATTATCATTTGTGAAAGAGAGAGGCATGCGCAACCTAAAGGCTGGGTGCATTATAGTCACACACACAAAAAAACAATCTTGAACTAGTAATGTGCAGTATTTTGAGGCAGCATTGGGGTCTCGTCGATCTCCCCCAATCTCCGTCCAAGAAAGTACTCCAGCTACTGCCACGTGCACAGTAGCCCCGCCATTGGAGCAGCAAAGCAGTCAATTTCTCACGGAACGGAAGCATTGCAAAACGATAACAGTAGTAGCAACATAGCCGATGCATGCAAAACGATTCATCCATCACTGTTTGCCACCAAATCCATGTCCTCTGCTGCGCTGGGCACGTACGTTTCGCCCTGTGCAGCAGTCCCATCTAGCCATCAACTACGCTTTCCATACATCCTGTATACGGACTACCTCCGTTCTAAATTACTATTCATTATTGATTTTTTTTTATAATCTTTGACTATTCGTCTTATTTAAAATTTTTATCCAAATATACAAACTAATAAATTATACTTATACGATAATAAAGCAAGTCACATACAAAATAAATGATACTTGTAAAATTTTTTGAATAAAATAAATGGTTAGACGTTAAGTAAAAAGGTTAACAATAAATAGTAATTTGGAACGAAGGTAGTAATCTCGGACGACGAATCCGTGCACCGTTATTCAAGCCGCTGTCACCGGCAAGGCAATCGCTGTTAAGCTTCGTCAAACACATGGCGGCATTAATCACCGATCGAGAGACGAGATCCTTGGTTGATGTTAACCTAGGATGTACTTATATATACAAAAACGCCCAAGTGATCACTGATCGATGATCTGGCGTCAACCTTGCATTAGATTAGGCATATACAGTCAGCTGGGTAATGACATCACATTTTTATAATCGCAGCATGTAGTACTAGGATAGTGTACCCGCGTACCGTACGCACACACCTTCAGATGGATGGGCGGCGGCTGTGTTTGCATCTGCGAAGCTGATGAATCCGAGAGGAAAAAAAATATCTCGCCATGATTGGGAGGTTGTTGTATATATTTGGCCATTTGGGTGGGCAGGAGAGGAGAGGAGAGGAGAGATGGCCGGAGCCGGGAAACCCAGCAGCACATGCGGGCGGCCGGCCGCCGGGCCCGAGTAGTAATTGGGCGGCGCTAGTTTGCCTGCGTTGTCCCGGCTCGCCGCCCGCCGTGGCTGTCGGCTGCCGGCGGCCGCATCGTGAGGAGAGGACGGACCCAGAGCGGCAGAGCCCAGGAAATGGGGCCGCGGGCACGGTCGCTGTAGCGGGGACCCACCAATTGAAGCCCGGATCGGGCGGCCGCTGTTGCAGACCCCCACACGTGGACGGACGGGAGCGCCCTGGGCCAGGGATCGTACGGTACGGCCCAACTGGTGGAGGGTCCCGCCGCCCCGCGGCGGGGCCCAGCTGGCGGGCGCCCGGGGGCTCCACGGTGGCAGCGGCGGCCCGAGCGGCCGAGACCCTCCCCCCACCTGCTGTGGCGCTGCTGTGCCAGCTGTCACGTCGCGCTGAGACCACCTGGTGCATTGGCAGCTGTCCACGCGGCGGCCTCCTTCCTCGTGCTTTGGAGCCGACGTGGTCCGTACCACGCGCCGCGTGCGCCTACAGCTGTACATTTGCCAAGTGAATTTTTCGATTTACTCGTCCGTCCCTAAATAACCGTCGCAGTTGATTTCCGTGCCACGACTTTGATTCGATTTGTAAAAGATATGTGTAATATTTTAATCTCCAAAAAAATTATTAAAAACTAGATTCAAATATTTATCTAATGATATTTATTATGTATCATAAATATTAATATGTATTTTTATATATTCAGTTAAAAATGTTTCTCAGGAAGCGAAAATGGTCTATATTTAGGGACGGAGTGAGTACGTACAACTACTATGCTACTACGTACACCGTACATCCAGGAGTACTGTATTGTGTATTGTATTAAGTATAGTATCAGACACAATGAAATGAATATTTTTTGCAGCTGGTATTCCTGCGAAGCAGAATGTAGCTACACATACAGAGAGAGATGGAGAGCAAAAGGGAGCACGTTACGGCACATGCATTTGCAGCTCCGATTCCGTCACCTTCACTCAAAATACACGCATCACCAACCCACCCACCCATGCATGCATTGCTGGTAAGCGCCAGGATTATATTTCGATGCCGATGCCATTGCCATTGCCATTGCCAACCAACCAACTGGTTGCATGCATCGATGCTGGGCGCGATGCGACCGGGCCGTTTCTTCCTTCCCGCGCACTCCTGTGCATGCTGTGTGCTCGACCTCGACCCATCCATCGTCTTCCTTCACCTTCACTTCATAATGTACCGTACCTGACGGCTGATCGTATCGAAGGCATGCACCAGGCCAAGCTTGCATTGTCTCTGCATGCACGCATGGGCATCATGCATGTGAGACTAGCTTCGCCGGCACTCGTTGCAAAGATCCTCGAATTTTAATTTCCATGCACGGGACGTTGGATCGATCACCCCTTGGCAAAAGCAAGCTAGCTAGAGTACACGTAGTTCTGTTTCTCAATGCATGGGTTGTTTAATAGAACTACGTGCTAGCTAGCTTTCAGCTTTGTTCTTTGCTTGATCGGTAGAATAGAAAAGGTTGCTTTTGTTTTTGTCGCGCAAAACCGGCCGGCTCTGCGAATTGATTTTGATTTGATTTGTGGTCGGCATGCATGCATCGACCACATGCGAGATTCCTGTTGTGTTGTGGTTCTGCAGGTGGCATCCTTAACTATTTCCATCCTCCATCCATACGAAGTGGTGACCCAACAGAGTTTAAGCAGGCCATCGTGCTTATATATTATACGCTCATGATGGCAGTGGCATTATGTTCAAAAAAATGATGGCAGTGGCATCATCACATCTTCACCAGTGATCGCACGGCCACCCTCTGCATCCATGGCCATGGGCCCGCCCAGTCACCGACACGGCGACACCTAATTAAACTACATTGGAGCTCTGCCGAACGAAAACTCTATGGCTCTCGTGTTTTACAGTATATCATCACCATAAGTATATGATATCGAATGCCAGCAAAATAAATGTATATTGATATCGAGTAGGCATGTTCGTCCGACTTATCAGCACCAGCCAGCAGTATTTCTCTCTCACAATAAATCAGCACCATCCATCTGTTATCAGCCAGATAATAATATTTTTCTCTCAGCACAAATGCACATCAGCCACCAGCCATCCAAAAGGGACGCGAAGGCTTGCAGAGTTCCAGATTTTATTTTGACCCCTGCACTGCGCGCGCGCCATGGCAGTAGATGAGCCCAAAAGAGAAGGGCAAGCAAGTTCATCAGGATTCAGTAGTAGCTAGCTAGCTGTAGTTAGCTTCCAGCTACTGCCACCAGTGCCCCAACCCCAGCACGATTATGGTAATTAAGCTGGACCATACAGCTCTTGACCTCCGATCAGCGCGCCCAAGGAGACAGGCTATGGAGGATCACACGCCAATGGTCGGCGCGCAAGTCACATGAGAGAGAAAATGCTCAGAATTTCTCCCTCCACACATGCATTCTGATTCTGAGGTTTGTATATGGTGAAAACAATAATAATGCTAGCTGTTGTTGTTGTTGGGTTAGCAAACTCCAGTCGTTCTTGCCGGCACCATCAATGATTGGGCACGGCGGGTGCCTGCCTTGCCCCTTGGTCCTTGGACCTTGGATGCAAGCTCTCTCTCTCTCTCTCTCCCTCTCTCTCTCTCTCCTCTTCCAGCTCTATGTCTCTCTCCCTCTAAGGCTCCAAGTGAAGTCGGCATGCAAAAACTAATGACTAAACAGTGGCGCCAGTACAGTTAGGTCATGTCACACACAATCATATCATATTCATGTCGTGTGGCCCAACCAACACAAAGCTTCGATCGGAGCTTGGAGAGATACAAATAATACAATGATATGCACACAGTACAATCATTTGCGTGAGTGGTTGGCTGCATGCATGCTATAGCTCCTCCAGTCCTACTCAGCTGCTGCGTGCCACCAGGCACCAGCTAGCAGCTCGCCGTGTGTCTATCCTGGCCTCAGATCATCAATCAGGCAGGCGACAGCGGCTTGATTTCCTCGTACGACTGGTTGTCTCTAACACTGCCGGCCTGCTCTTGCATCGTCATGCATTTCGCTGCCTGCCTAGCGGCTACGCTGCTGCTTTGCTGCTGCCATTGTCATTCTGGTCGAATCGATCATTTGATAGATTATCCTTCCAGCTAGCGTTTCTACAGCACAAAATGAATATGCTCTTCTTTTTTTCGCGACGTTTTTCATTAAGAGGTAAGCAAATTACAGGGCTAGTTTCAGCACCATACAGAGGATGACCTGGTTAAAACAACTACAAGTTTATGAACCCGAAATAGAAGCGGCCCGAAATGAATATGCTCTTCGATCATCCGACAAAAGTTAATAAAGCTAATTTCCTTGAAAAATAAAAACCTACTCGCATTTTCCTTCGATCACCACTACTACTGATCTCGTACTACTGGTAGTTAGTACGGAGTACTAGATATGTTGGCCCCGGCACAGTTATTAGCTGGAAGATGGGATGGGGACACATATATAGAAAGGTCATGCTCATAAAACCCCGAAAAGGTGCCTTGATTACAAGTAATTTAGGGTGTGGATCATATTGGAGAGAGACCAGTCCCATCACCGATTTGCAAGTGTATACAGTAGTCGCTGGCACTAGAGCTCATCATTAGTCCAATCAAAATCAAATCAATAAGCGGCTGGCTACGGACGCACACATATATATACTAGGTTGCTATACCTAGGTTGCTAGTCAAACGGCTGAATTCCCGGCCGGTCTTAATACCGAAAGGCGACGTGCAAGAGAAAAGTGGCCAGTCAGCTAGTCAGCCGTGCGTGCATCATATATACAACCTAATTTATTGCTGTTAATAAATATGTGCTTGATTAGGTCAAAGAAATGGTTGCATGGTTCATTTTTCTCAGTGAAAGAAAGTCCACGGTGAAATACTACAGTGGTCTATAGAACTGTGGCACACTGATGATCATGCATGCCCATCCTTTTCTTCGAATTAGAAAAATAGTTTCCTTCATTTATTCGGCAAATTGTGTAGCCTGCAGGTGTATGGGTCCAGGGATGACGACTATCGAGGTCAAGATTCCTGCCAACATGTTGGGGCTACGCAAAGATACGATATGATGATGTGATGTGTTTCTTATCAGTAGCGAGCGAACAGCTGAATTATCGGCACATCACAGGGGCCGTAGTTCCTGCGGATATTTTTCCTGCTTTCCTGACACTGCATGCAGCGAGATGTTTCTCCTGGTTTGCTTTTTAGGCCCGTAATCAGTCTCGCTGATGATGCTAAATGGAGATGGCTGAATGACAATAAAATGCCGGCCGGCAGTATATATATACCTGCAGATTGCCGGAAGCATAAGCCGCAGCACTAGTCACCTGAAAATATGCTCAGTACGCACCGCCGCTTAACTAATGCTCTGTTTGGCAGAGTTTCCAGAGAATAGCCGATTCTCTGGTGAATCCAGGAGGAGCTCTGTCAAACAGTTTTTCAGTGAGAAGTGATTCTCTGTTGATTCTGACGAGTGATTCTCTGAAATGAAGTAAGGGGCTGGGAGCTGGAAAAAATAGCTTCTCCTGCTTCTGTGAAGTGATTCTCCATCCTGATTTTAATAGTTTATGTCAGGGAATAAAAGATAATCACTTTCAGCCAAAGAATCACTTCTCTCAGAGAATCAGTTCCCACAAAGAATCAAAATCAGATGGAGGTCTACCCAACTTAGTCCTAACTCACAACAACGGCACCAAACGAACCGTCAGTGCTGATATAAAACGGTCATGATCAATGCTCTAATGATGGCCATGTTGGTACGCCACGCCCGATATATACTCCGTATGCCGTATCACCAGAAAGGGCCAAGCGATCAATGCGCACATGTGCATGCATATGCCCCGGCCGGCCCGCCCTACGCCCTAGATATACAGGCCTACCAAACTCTTGCTCTCCGCCCTTTTGGCGCCACCAGCCCACCACCAACAGAAACACTGAAACAACAAAGCCTATAGGCTCGCAATTGCAAATACTTACTGTACAAGCTTTGGCGTCTACGTACAGAGATCGAAATGCACACGCGTGCGTACTGAGCCGTGCCTGCAAGGAGGAGGAAGCGACTAAAAATGCACCCCTAACGAGGTGTCTGCTGGTAGGATAAAACTAAACTTATCGAGACGGAGATGGAGCTGGCGTCATCGTTATCATCGTATGCTACGGTTCGTTCCCTCTGGTCAAGCGACGCCGCAGGCCTCTAAAGAGTCAAGCCGAGCGAGCACGTGAGCCGCACATGACGGTGTCCCCCACCCATCGCTCGCTCTCTGGCCGGCCTCGCGCGTCTTCGGCATCATCGCAGGATCGATCGATCCATCCATCGGCCACGCACGCATGGCTGATGGCTTCACTTTTAATGGGAGGCGAGAGAGGCGACGGGCACGGACGGCTCCAGCCTCCAGGTGCAGCGCATGTTGGATTTGCATTGCATCGGGTTGCCCCTGCCGCCGCTGCCGGCGTCGCGTTAGATCTATCGGGTGGGCGGCTACGGAGCACAAGGGGCCAGCCAGCCAGGTCGGGATGGCAGTGCCCACGCCGACGGCAACGTTACCCCCGTACTTGCCGTGCCCGTGCCCGTGCGCGCGCGTTGCCTTGCCTTGCCGCACGCCTGGCTGCTGCTGCTGCTGTGTCCCTGCCGTCACGCGCTCACGCGTCCTGACTCCTGACTGGGTGGGATGAATAGTGGCCAACACGAATTAGGGCCTGCTTGCGGTGGCAGTAAAGCGAGTCGCCACCTTTGCTGTTGATTTGGCTGTTGCTGTAGCTAGCTATAGATCGTCGTTGCTCTGGACATACTACACTCTGCCGCGCGCGAACCATATTTTGCTCTGGCCCGGCCGCTGACTTATCACTGTGCTATATCCGGCCCTGTTTTGTTTCCCTCTTTCTTCGGATAACCGACAACGACTTTTGCATCTTGAACGAGCGAATTCATTATAGTAAGCTAAGGCCTAATTAAGACGACTTCCAGGAGATGTTTATTTATTTATTTAGGTCTTCTCTGAAAGAAGTAGCAACCGGTAGTTATTAAGAGTCCTGTTGCGCAATTAGATATTGCACATGGCGCTCAACGGAAAGCATTGTCACTGTCACCTTAACAAAGGACACTCCCATCCCGCCCCCATAAATTATTGCTGTTGACTCGCTTGAGAGCACCTCCAGCAGACAACAAATCGCCGAAAGGTTTATAACCATCGCCTGAAGTACCTCCCCTTTTGGCCTTGGATTGGATAAAATGGTGAAGGGAATGCGGTAGTACTACCTAATCAGCTAACCCTTTTACGCCACAACAAACAAAAAGTACTGCAGGCAAGAAATCATTTCGTGGCGGAAAGGATGCAGCCTTTTGGTCTCGAGAAAAAAAAGAAAATCAGGGCATGGCTACCACTGCTCCATGAAAATATGCCTACAAATAAGGGGTCCGCCAACAACAATTGGGGAACAGACCCGTCAATGCACCAGATCAACGAGAAATTATCAGCCCAGATCACATCGGTCTTCCGCAAAACAACAGGAAAGCACATGCAGAGGAAGTCTAATAAAATTCTAACCGCACTCAATTAAGAATGCTTCTGAATTTGTCTTCGACACGAGGAGTCTTCAAGATGTGCAGCATATATACACGACTACATCACTACTCTTACCGGTCCTCACGAATGTTTAAATAGCCACAGTACCCCACCCTGCCAACCTTCCTATGCCACCTGCGAGCTCTCATCACGATTTCACAAAAAGTGATTCTCTTCACGGTTACACTACACTATAAAGCACAGTAATAACCGAAGCCTGCTACAATGAGATCATCACATGCATGCCGGTGACTTCATGGCCCAAAATATTGTTTTAGTGTAACAATTGCTTCATAAGTTCTGTTCCCACCTGCCATTAGATCAAATCACTGGTTAAGCTTCGACTACAGCTGCCAGGTCCTCTTCTGACAATGTTTCAGGTGCGAGAATCTCTTCAGGCAAATCACTCGGAGAACTACCTTCAGCCTCCTGCTCTTTAGGTGCTTCAGTTTCCATCAATTCCCTTAGTTTCATCTCTAGCTCTTTTGCAACACTCTTGTTTTCAGTAAGGTAAGATTTAAGGTTATCTTTACCACGGAAACTCATATCATTGAAAGTATACATTGCAGCACCAGTCTTTTGGACAAGCTTGCGCTTCAATCCGAGTTCAACAAGCTCAGAACTCCGGCATATCCCCTTTCCAAATTCAAGCTCAAATTGTGCAGACTTGAATGGTGGGGCATGCTTGTTTTTCACAATCTTCACAGCAACTTGACTGCCTATTGTCTGCAAATAGAAGCAATCATCATTCAAAAGCATACTGTTTCAGGGTTGTAGAGTGACAGAAGATGCTTGTGCCTATAAGTTATCTATTCTATGTGTCTAGTAGTGGTTCAGTTAAATAGGCCTCATGCAGACATGGGCATCTCTATTTCAACAAACGCATGCGGTGAACGTACTGAATTTTACGAGTATTGGCTAATAATGAAAACAGGTAAATGCTAAAGATATGGCTTAGTTAAGTACCTCTTCACCTTTCTTTACCAGACCAATGCGCTTGATGTTCAAGCGAACAGAAGCATAAAACTTCAAGGCGTTGCCACCAGAAGTGACCTCGGTTGGCCCCCCAAATCCAAATGTTGCTACCTTGGCCCTGGTCTACAATGGGAATGAAGAGATTGAGTTGGCAGCAAAAATACAGAGGATTTAAGGAAAAGGGAACTTCATAAAAACAGATGAATAGAATGTAGAAATGCTAAGACAGCACAAGAAAGAATCAGTAATTACAAAACTGTACGCTAATGTTTCCTGATCTACAGTGACATTCCTTTTTAGCTTTAGCGGCATGTAATTCTGGAACTTGAAGGTAAAAGATGTACAATTACAGTTACACCCTTAATCATAGTTCAATATAGCGAACATCTTTAGACTTGTTGATGCGACGCTTCACTTCAATGAGACACGTAATGAAATCAATGCTACATAAATTACTTTAAACAAAGCTCAAGAAATTATGTATGGCTAATACCTGATTAATAAATAACAAAATTGTTTTGGAAAGTGAAAGGGAGTGGCTCAGTTTACGAAGAGCTTGGCTCATCAATCTAGCCTGAAGAGCAACATGGGCATCACCCATCTCCCCATCAAGCTCAGTCTTTGGGACAAGAGCTGCTACCTGCATCAAAGAATAAGATAATATGAACCGTATGCCCAAATCTGAAACGAGGAATTCTTTCAGGTTATTAAGATTGAGCTGCATGCTTGAATTGCTAATTGGAAAATGTTGTTCAAAACTTAAATGGAACAACACAATTGCACAAATAGAGAGTACACCACTCAAAAAAGAGAATCAGATTGGTGAAGCAGCTACATGGAGCTAGGTCTTACACTGTCTACTACAACAACATCAACAGATCCACTTCGAATCAGTGTGTCCACAAGACTGAGTGCCTGCTCAGCACAGTCTGGCTGAGAAAGGAGTAAATTGTTAGTGTCAACACCAATCGACTCCGCAAGAGCTGGATCCAAAGCGTGCTCTGCATCTACAAAGGCGCAATAACCTAGAAAATGGCAAAAAAAAAGTCATTAAGAATGTTTTAACAGAAGTTGAAAACCACAGGCTAGTAACTAAAGCATAGAAATTACTTTGCACTTAAAACTATGATTTAAACTAAAATGATTGAGAATCTCAGGGAATGACAAGACTTTGTATACAAAGTAAGTTCAAACCAGAGAAGGTGGCGTCCATGGCAGACTTCTTTTCATGTGCCATACTCCGAAGGTAAGACAGCTTTTCATTTTTACTTCAGGTATTGCAGCTCCCATTCTTCAAGTAGCTTTTGTTCAATAGGTGGGTAGTAATATTTTTAAAGGAAAACAGATATTTGTGAATGAACTTTAAGAACTAGGAGTACTTATGTTCATGATTAAACTAAAAGGAACACTTAGAATTCTGATTTCTAAGCATGGAAGAACTGCTTTCGAGATCAAGGCACGGAAGGAGTTTCCATAGGATAGCACATGACTTAGCGGCGAATGCTATAAAAAAAAGGCATCTGAGCACTAAATTCACCACATTATTGCATGCTATAAAATCCCAAATTTCAAAGGTTTGGACATCCTAGTTATCAAGCTGCTTTCACCTTTACTCTATCCTAAGTAGCAAGTTGCTGAGCAAGGAAACCATATTATTCCAAGAGGGGTAGAAAGTTATGAGTTTACCCCCATTCTTTTGTGCTTCTGCAATGACATGTAGAGCAAGAGTTGTCTTTCCTGAAGCCTCTGGGCCATAAACCTCTATGACACGACCCTACAAAAGATATTGGCGTGAAACTTCTACAAAATAAAATCCATCAACGAAGAACACCAGAAACTAGGCTAAGTGATTTTCCAATTTGCAAATAATACCATGCAGCAACTGAAAAGAAGCTCTACTTAAATCATTAGTATGCAAATGCATACCTTTGGGAGCCCACCAGTTCCTAGAGCCATATCCAAAGCGAAAGACCCAGTAGATATGACAGGTACATCTCTATGTCCTTGTGAACGGCCAAGCCACATTATTGCCCCCTTCCCAAATGCTGATGTTATTTGATCGATGGCCTGGTGCAAAGCCAAGTCTTTCTTCGACATATTCTCCTCACCAGAGTCAGTTCCACTTGACTTTGACTTCTTTTTGGCTACATAGGCAAGAGAAGAATCAGTAACTGATTCAGTAGGCAGTAGCAGAGAAGCATAACAGAAACAAACGAAGAAAACATATATAGTATTATAATCAAGTTACAGGGCAGATAACAATAGGAGATTAAGACAACAAACTATGTGGATAGTATGATCGGAACTACATATGCCACTGCTCAGTATATATAATAAAAGCATGTGCAAAAAGCATAAGAGAATCAGCCTATAACCTTTAGATGAGAACTCTCGGTAATGAAACGTGGAGCCACAGATCCCTTGCTTATAGCTCTGCACAAGTATTAAAGCATCAGAAAACTAACAAATAACTAGGAAATCTTTTTTTTAATTCTAGTGCATGTATCACATTGCATAACGTGTCATTACTGTTATTAGTTGTAGTGTTAAAATGCATACTACAGACAAGTATTGAGCCATTCAATTGGGCAAGCAATGGCCATTCATTTAGCACAGCATGAGACTGATTGTAACCTCATGAAAGGCGGTCAAGCCTCTCTACTAATCTGGCACATAAAACGCTTTAAGCATGCTGTCAGAGTCAAAATGTTAATAGCAATGGGGAGCACTTATGGCTCTGTATCACTGATCACACTGCAGGGAAACAAATTTACCACGCGGTAAGAGGAAATGCCATTTCACACAGAAACTATATTTGGGCGACCCTTAATAAAGCAGGCAGTAAGCAAGTGATAATCGTAGAAATTTAGTGGGGACTAACGGGTTTGACCAGTAATTTGAGATTGGAACGGAGGAATCAGCCCCCAAAGGCCAATATTTCACATACAACGATCAAACCACGAGTTCAAACTAGGGTTCTCCATCCCAATCAGCACGGTATAAACACTAAAGTAACCTTATCGAGCATTCCACCCGTCATTCGCCAACTCGTCCCACCCCAAAATCACAAAACCGATTAAATACAGCAGAGAGAACGGGGGGGTTGGACCTCAGGGTGAGAAGAGGAGACGGCTGCGGCGATGGCGCGCCGCAGCGACGCGCGCCTGAGGAGGGTCGCCATGGCGGTGGCTTCGCCTCCCGCCGCGGGGAGAAGAGCGGGAGGCGGAGGAAGGGGGCTAGGGTTTAGGGTTTTTGCGGGGCTCGGGGTTTAGGCTTCCGCTCCGCACCCATTTGGAGTTCGGTCTCCACCTCTCCCGGGTGTCGGGAAGAGCGCCACACAGGGGCGGCGCTTGCGGGACAGAGCGATGGACCGCACGTGGACCCAACTCAGCGCGGAGCCGGCTTGTCAGTGTCACGCCCGTGGACGTGGTCCACGGAGGTTTGCTCGTGTTGACTGGAAGTGGCGGGTGGGTCCACGGAAACTTTTGAGGTATCGTGTGATGGGCTCACACAGAGGCCCCATTTGGCCCATCAATGGGCGAATGCGGCTTGGCCCATCTGGCACCCGTCTGCGGTCTGCCCAGCTTGTTGCCGTTACACTTCATCCTCCACGACGTCTCGTGTCATTCGCGTGAGCTCGTCTGTCCCCCTCGTCGTCGTCTCCGACTGAAATCTCCTCTCCGCCCACGGCCCACAGGAGTGGGATTCAATCCTTGGGGCGCCATTTTCGCCTGCGTTCTCTGCTAGGAGAGGTGCGTTCTTCTCCATACCAATTCCTTCTCTTCTCGTCCCGCTCACTCCGTCGCTGGTTGCCACTGCTCCCGCGGCGTTGCTTCTTTGGGGGCTGAGTGGCTGACCATTCATCTCCATCGCCTCATGCCTCCTCGGATGCGGCGATTCAGAGCCGCAAATCGTGCAGAGGAAGCGCCGCAGCGGCGCGCCGGCTGTGGTGGCTCTGCTGGCGACCTCGATTAATAGCGATCCAACTTTTTGCAAATCAGCCCCTCGTGTGCGCCGCCGACACCGACATGGATTTGCCGGCAAGCCGTGGGCCGTGGCGCATGGCGGGGTGACGCGTGCGGAGCGCGTGGTCACACTTCCCTCTCATCTTGGCTTGTCCTGGTCCTCCTCGTCCCGCCTACCTCCTCCTTCTTCCCGGTGCTTCTCCACGTGAGATTCGCGTGAATTCACCGTCTTCTCCGACCGCAATCTCGCAACAAAACCATCAAATCCAGCTGCTGGTTTTGGGCGTTGGGGAGGGCCTCCTTTGAGTGAAATCCAATCCTTGGGCCCGCCATTTCCTGCCTGCGTCCCCCCACAAGAAAAAAGTAGGTTCTTCCCATGCCCGTCGATAGTCTTCTCGCCCCGTTCGCTCCACTGGTTGCTCCTTCTCCCCCGGCATCACTTGCTCGCCAGAACGCAACCTCGCTGTGGCGTTTCGTCGGTACGCCCGCTCCGTTTCTCTTAGTTTTGTGATCTTCCTGTGCTTTTGGTTATGGAACAAAGTGTCCTTTGCGGCCATCACTGACAAAGCTTCTGGATCACCAATTGATCATTGTGTAGATAAACTGGTGGTGTAAATTGAAATTTGGAAATGATTTGTGTGACTGGGATTTAGCATGCTTTTGGACCTTTGGATTGATACTAAACCGAATTTTAATATGTGAAAAGTGTCTTGATCTGGGCCTCTGAACTGTAATGCCTGTCTTTACATCTCTATTTAGCTTTTGCACATTTGATCTATATGAAAAGTTAAGTACTCACTTCAGTGAAGCTAGTTCATAGCGCAGCCTTACATTGGACAGGGTGCTAGTATAGTCATCAAGTATAATGAGCTTTTTAAATGTAATTGCATATACTGCAGGAAATGTCTGATGACTGTATGTTTTGACACTACTTTCAGTTAAAACAAAACTAGCCATGGATGGCAGGAATTTTGACCTGAGTTGTTCCTTGGGTATGAAGGATGACAGTCTAAATTTGTCGCCGTTTCTGCACAAACTTTTCAAAGAGGTCTGTAGTTTTGACAACCCTGACCCTAAGTGACACCATTTGTGCATTTAGTTGATGATTTGAATTTAAAGAAAGCTGAATAAGTAGAGACATGAATGCTATTGCAGTGGGATGATCGCAAGGCAAGGGGATTGTTTCACCATGACATAAGTTCCTGTGATACCAAGGTTTTCTTTTCCATTCTCTCTGATTAACTGCCCAAGTTTCTTCTGCTGATTTTGTTTTTCCATCTTAATTCTGTACAATGATGCGTTGATAGCTACTACCTGGAGAACACAACTTTGTAGCAACATTAATAGAAGGGCGTGATCAAAAGAAACGGCCAACTGAGTTCAGAATCAACCAAGTCCTCCAGCCATTTGATAGTGGGAAATTCAATTTCACAAAAGTTATGCCAGAGGAGGTGATCTTCAGATTCCATGAAACTGATAAAGACACTGACCAGTATTTTGATGTTGCTCCTGATACTATTTCAGCTTCTTCTAGCGCCATTTTGATTAATGTCAGTGCGTCCCCCTCTAAGAAATTTACTTACACGGTTACACCTTATTGATTAAAACGCAATTGACTGTTTGTCATTTCCGCATCACAGGTGAGTCCAATTGGTTACTGCCATGTGCTTTTGACCCCCAAAATCCAGGATTGTTTGCCCCAAAGAATTGATGAAGAGAGCTTCTTAATAGCCATGTACGTTGCAAGGGAGGCAAGGAATCCCTTCTTCAGAGTTGGTTATAACAGTCTGGGTGCTTTTGCAACCATCAACCACCTTCACTTCCAGGCTAGTCTTTAGATTATCTAGATATCGTATACTTTTCAATTTCTACGGCAATCGTCTGTATTTTACAGTTCCTCAGTCTCAGCAAGTCCTGTATTGACATTTTGTTCATTAGGCATACTACCTGGAAGTACAGTATCCAGTTGAAAAGGCAACTACAGAGAAGCCCACGACCCTAGGCAATGGTGTGAACATTTCTCAGCTGGTGGGTTATCCAGTAAGCGGTTTTGTGTTTGAAGGTGGAGTGAGCCTCGAGGATTTGTCAGATGTGGTTTCAAAAGTCTGCATCTTCTTGCAAGAGAACAACAGACCTTTCAATGTCCTTATCTCTGAATCCGGCAAGAGAGTTTTCCTCCTACCACAGGTACTGACACGCAACCACAGTTGTTTAAGTTCTGGATTCAGAATCAGTTTTCCTAATTCATACTTTAGCAATCTGTTTACATTTATCTCCCTCCAAATTGGCCAACCAGTGCTACGCAGAGAAGCAGCTTCTTGGAAAGGCGAGCCAAAAGTTCCTCGACATGAGAATCAATCCCGCAATCTGGGAGCTCAGTGGCCATTTGGTACTGAAGAGGAGGAAGGACTACGATGAAGCCTCTGAGGCAAACATTTACAGATTTTTGGTTGAAGCAGCTATTTCTGAAACAGAGTTCCAAGAGTTGAGGCAATGCGTGCTGGACTTCCTGATTGTATCTGTTGCTTGTAGTTCGGATATAGATTCCTAAATAGTGATGACTGAATGATTTTGAGCACTGGTTAATGATTCATGATTTGTATCTGTAACTGTTATGATGGTAATATCATGTGTTTGTGATTTGACCACCAGGCGGCGGTACGGCCGGTATTCAAAAAAGTTCGCGCGAGGCTTGGGGATTTGCCAGGGCCTTGTTGTTTATTGTTTAGGCCTTGTTTAGATCCAAATTTTGGATTCAAACTTGAGACTAAAGTTTGGACTTCAATCATTGCGTCACTATCCAAATTTTGGATTCAAACTTGAGACTAAAGTTTGGACTTCAATCATTGCGTCACTGTAGCATTTTGTTCGTATTCGTGAAACATTGTCCAAATATTGATTAATTAGGCTCAAAATGTTCGTCTCGCAAAGTATAATAAAACTGTGCAATTATTTTTTGATTTCATCTACATTTAGTACTCCATGCATGTGTCGATATTTTGATGTGATGGGAATCTTCTTTTTGCATAGTGGAATTTGGGGTGAAATTTGAGAACTTCCATGCAAAAAGAAGATTATATCACATCAAAACGTCGACACATGTATGGAGTACTAAATGTAGATAAAATCAAAAGTAATTACATAATTTTGTTGTACTTTGCGAGATGAACATTTTGAGTCTAATTAATCAATGTTTGAACCATTATTTATAAATACAAACGAAATGCTTCGGTGTCGTATTTATGTCGTTTTCTAAAATTTGGGTGTCCAAACTTTAAAACTGAGGCCAGACGTGCTTTCGGATGTTCGTGCAAGAGGACGATAAACAATTCAGGCCTTGTTTAGATCCCAAATTTGGAGGTACGATGTCACTTTGTAATCATTGCATCACTGTAGCATTTTGTTTGTATGTGTGAAAAATTATCCAAAAATTGATTAATTAGGCTCAAAATGTTCGTCTCGTAAAGTAAAACAAAACTGTGCAATTAGTTTTTGATTTCATCTACATTTAGTACTCCATGCATGTTATGACATTTTGATGTGATGGGAATCTTCTTTTTGTGAATTTTGGGGCTAGAATTTGAGATCGGGCTCAGCTCCCTTATCTCTGAATCTGGCAGGAGAGTTTTCCTCCTGCGACATTCTTCGCACTCTGCAGCTTACTTATTGCAATGCAACCTCAGCTGTGGAAGTTCTGAATTTTGAACTTATTCATTCTCGCAATCTAGCAGTGGATTAATGACATCAGATTTGCTCCCCTCAATCGATCAGTCCTATGAGATGAAGCAACTCCTCGAGCTGGCGAACCAAGACTTCCTCGCCACAGAATAGTGACCATTTGGTACTGTATAAGAGGAAGGACATATGCTGATATCAATCCTTTTCTGAAAGAGAACTCCAGGAAATGAAGAGATCGGTCCGGAGTTCCTGACTTGGGTTGTTGGATGTAACTGTAACGTAAGATTGGTGAGAGCTTCTTACTGAAAACTATCAATAATATAGTGTACGTGACTATAAGTAATCAAATGGCCTATTAGCTCAGTTGGTTAGAGCGTCGTGCTAATAACGCGAAGGTCGCAGGTTCGAGACCTGCATGGGCCAATTATGTATTTTTTGTTTTCGCTTTTTTTTTTGCATGGACCGGCGCCGGCACTCCAATTTGACGGTGTGCGTCCATGAACGTAACGTAGCCATTGCCAAAGCCAAAATAGTTTTCAGAGCGTCGATCATATCCTGACTTCTCTACCGCCGGTCTTCCGCTGAACCAAACGCAGACGCAATTGATACACTGACAGTGATGGCGACGTCAGAGTTATTGAACCCATCAAGGGTCAGCACCGAGCCCTCCGTGTCATTGATGTAGTACCAATAACTTTATTTGCACTTAGGACCGGTACTTTGCATGAACTAATAAAAAAGGTAGGGACAGCACGCGCGCGTGTGCGAGCACACGTTGACTTGATCGGGGTACTAACTACTACGTGATGTACGCTACTTTTGGCGATACATAGGTAGTGAACAGTGGTGATTGGTTTCTTTGGCCTCGGCTGCTGCTCAAGCACCTAACCGCAGCGATCAAAGGCAATTTTCACGTGGAGTGATCGAGAGGGACGTGTGGCGGGCGTGATCGTGAATGAGACGCGCCACTGTCCGCGGGTATCTGCTTCCGCAGCTGAACACCTCCTGCAATATACACCACCATTTTTTTTCTCGAGGGAATAGGGCAACGGCATTTTTTTTTGAACAAAATTACTTTCGGCAATAGAAAAGTAGAGCGCTCAGTTAGTTGTCCATGAGATAATAAGGTCATTTTCTGTGGCAAGATCGTTTTGAATTATCTGGATTTGCTTTAGACTTTCAACAGTAACTATATGTTTTGTTTATGACGGGTTATTCGGAACAAGACATTTTTGTTTGCGGCTACGGATGACGTATCCTCACGTTCGCCATCAGCTCCGGCCAGCAACTACTGGGTCGACCACGGATGCCGTATCCTCACGTTCATCTGCGTGTTCTGGAAATCAATCATCCCTTGGGTCGACGAAAGGCGGTATTGTATTAGAAATCTGCAGCGACCTCCTCCATCCGTCCCATAAGGAATGGGTGGAAAGTCAGTGGGCAGGGTAAAATGAGAGGTATAGAGATTATTTTGTTTCACTGATGTTTCTTAAGTTTAAATCCTCATGAGTTTAAATCCTCATGACCTAATATTTTGGGAGGGACCGAGGCAGCAGATATTTTACGACTGTTTCAAAATTATCGAAATAATAATATTTTTAGGGAATCGGAAAATAATAAATAAATAGTAAATAATACGAGAGACAAGGCCCAGATGGGGGCGAAAGCCCGCGGCCAGGCCACACCGCCGGGCCAGGACTGTACTCGGCCACGTCTCCCTGTTCGGCCCCAACACAACTCCTCTCCGGCTCTCCCATCTCCCATCTCCGTCCGTCCAGCGAGCCCACAGCTCCCAACCTCCCCTTCTTCCCCGGCCACCGCTACCAACTGCCCCCACCGCAGAGCACAACACAATTTCCCCCAAACCCCGCCGGGCCAATCCGGCACGTCTCTCTCTCTCTCTCTCTCTCGCATCCCGCGATGGCCAAGCAGCAGCGCCCGCCCGCCGGCGGGATCGACCCGCGCAGCGGCTACTGCGCCGCGACGCGGACCTTCCACAGCCTGCGCCCGTCCGCCACGCTCCCGCCGGACTCGCTCCCGGCCACCGCCGCCGCCTACGCCTTCTCCCTCCTCCCCTCGCCGCTCCCCGACCGCCCCGCGCTCGTCGACGCCGCCACCGGCATTGCCATCTCCTACCCCTCCTTCCTCGCCGCCGCCCGCTCCCTCGCGGGGGGCCTCTGGTCCGCCCTCGGCGTCCGCCCCGGCGACGTCGCGCTCGTCGTATCCCCGTCCCGCCTCGACGTCCCCGTCATAGACTTCGCGCTCATGTCCATCGGCGCCGCCGTCTCGCCCGCCAACCCGGCCTCCACCGCCGAGGAGTTGGCGCACATGGTCGCGCTCGCCAGGCCGGTCGTCGCGTTCGCGGTACCCGAGGTGGCTGATAAGCTGCCCAGGAGCCTCAGGTGCGTCGTCATCGGGTCGGACGAGTACAAGAGGCTGTCTTCCGCCGGCGGCGCGTCGCCGCCGCCGCCGGTGGCGGTGGAGCAGTCCGACACGGCGGCCGTGCTCTACTCGTCGGGCACCACGGGGCGGGTGAAGGCCGTCGCGATCTCGCACCGCAACCTCATCGCGCTGATCTGCGCGCACAGGGACAACCGGGACAAGGTGGAGAAGGAAGCTGCCGAGGCAGGCGAGCAGCCGCCCCCACCTACGGTGACGCTGTTCCCCCTCCCCCTCTTCCACGTGTTCGGGTTCATGATGATACTCAGGTCCGTGGCCATGGGGGAGACCGCCGTCCTCATGGAGCGCTTCGACTTCGTCGCCGCGCTGCGCGCCATCGAGCGGTACCGCGTCACGCTGCTGCCCGCGGCGCCCCCGGTGCTGGTGGCCATGATCAAGTCCGAGGAGGCGCGCCGCCGCGACCTCTCCTCCCTCCTCGTCATCGGCATCGGCGGCGCGCCACTCGGCCGAGAGGTCGCCGAGCGCTTCGCCGCCATCTTCCCCAACATCGAACTCGTTCAGGTTCGATGCACACTTCATCAGAATAATACGAAGGCTCTTGTACGGCACTACAGATTCCATTACGTTTCTGTTTCCAGGGCTACGGTCTCACGGAGTCGTCTGGCTCGGTGGCTTCGACGGTCGGGCCGGAGGAGTCCCAGGCGTACGGTTCGGTCGGGAGGCTGGCATCGCACATGGAGGGGAAGATCGTCGATCCCTCCACCGGCGAGGCGCTCGGGCCGGGGCAGCGCGGCGAACTGTGGGTCCGAGGCCCAACTGTAATGAAAGGCAAGTGCCACCAATAGTTACTATACTATGCGGAGATTTGACCATTGTTAATGTAGACGATAGCTTTCTCCTTTCTTTTTATCCGCTGAACTTCCCAAATTCCACCTCCAAAGTTCACTATGCAAAATAAAGGTTCTCGTCACGTCAAAATGTCATAACATGTATGGAGTATTAAATGTAGATGAAATCAAAAACTAATTGTACAGTTTTGTTGTACTCTACGATACGAACATTTTGAGCCTAATTAATTAATTTTTGGATAATTTTTCACACGTACCAACGAAATGATACAGTGGTGCAATGATTACGAAGTGATACTATACTCCTAAATTTGGGATCTAAACAAGGCCTATACAGCCTGCAAAAGTTCGTCGCCACGATGATGGTTCGCCTAAAGACTTTTCAGTCATACACAATCGTAGTAGTGTTGGATGGTGCAGTTTGTTTCGTCTGAGTGATGGAAGCTACGCATATCTGTCATCAGGCGAACTTTTGTTAATTTGCAAGCAGCACGACTTGCAATTTTTGCATGCCATGTGTTTCATGGGGTCTCCTTGGTACGACTGTACTAGTGCAACATGGGTCGGACGATTAGTTACTCCTACAGATCTGCATCACTGGCTATGCATGGGCAGGCTGCTTGTTCTGCTACTTGTTTCTAATAATAAATAGTAATGCCATCCTGGCATGGATATGGACTTCAGTGTCCAATGGAATTGTATTATACAAGTCCATGTGAACCACATGGTGTTTTATTTCTGAATCATTTTGTTTTCTATGTCTCTTATCATGCTAGACATAACAACTGTTTAGACTGATATCTGGTCTGGGATGTCTCTAAAGTCTGAACCTAGTTCACACTTCACGATTAATTTCAGATAATCACTGCACAATCTTTTCTTGTTCACACTTCATGATTAATGTGGCATGTTTTTAGGGCAAGAATTTTTTAGAGAACTTTGGTGTATTACATATTTTCATGAATTTCTTGGGGGTTTACTACATGAGTCATGTAATGATATATTTTTTTTCAGGTTACGTGGGTGATGACGAGGTGACTGCAGCAACAATGGATTCAGAAGGCTGGTTGAAAACTGGTGATCTATGCTACTTCAATGAAGATGGTTTTCTCTACATCGTTGATCGACTAAAGGAGTTGATAAAATACAAGGGATATCAGGTGCTGTGGATAATTACAGCTGGTTCAGAACTGCAGTAACATTACCATTGTGGAATTTTATCTCACAATTTTTTGCTTGTTTGCACGGTAACTGATATAAATCTTGCTTCAGGTGCCTCCGGCTGAACTGGAGCATATACTGAATTCTCATCCTGATATCATGGATGCAGCAGTTATCCCGTAAGTACCCTGCGGTAAACCTGGACAAATATGAAACTATATTGATTCGAACTAAGACTGCTGTAAGATTCCTTCATCACGCGGCAATATGTGAGATGTTCCTTCTGAATGCACTATGCAGATATCCAGATGAAGATGTCGGACAACAACCAATGGCTTTCATAGTGAGGAAACCAGGCTCAAATCTCACTGAGCAACAGGTCATGGATTACGTGGCGAAACAAGTACGCTTCTCCTTTGATTACATTCTGCTCCATATAGTTTCATATTGAACTATAGGTGTCCTGTCATAATCAACTTCGCTCTACCTTTTCCTAAACAAATCGTCCAAGTTGCCAAGTTGAGTAGAAATTCTTGCAATTTTAGTATTGTTAGTTCAAGCTCGCTTATTTGCTGTTAACATTCTTTGCCCTGATGCAAAAGGCAACACTGAACTGTCACTAGCATACTGTTGCATATAGCTACGGATAGCAACCTTAACTTTCCAGTAGTGATTCCAGCAAGGGATAATGCCGCTACTGATGTTTTCTTTATTCAAGCTATTCTAAGAACCTTTGCTGGGATAAATTGATAAAGTATCAGTCTTAGCACTTCTGGCAGTTGCAGTGACTCTGGGCTAATTTTTCCTTTTATGGCAGGTCGCACCGTACAAGAAAGTTCGTCGAGTGGCCTTTGTCTCTGCAATACCAAAATCACCAGCTGGGAAGATCTTGCGGCGAGATCTTGTACAGCAGGCCGTGTCCATGGGTGCCTCCAAGCTTTGAGGTTTATGCTGACTTGGAAATCTTGGAGGAAGTTCTTTTGTAGTATACTCCTATATACCAGGCCCGTGGAATTGTACATGCTGCTATGGTTTTCAGATTGACCCAGATATTCTGAGCTGACCTGTTACTTTACCTCCGAATGCTCAGGCTTGTTTCATATGACGTGATAGTGTTTCTGCACAAAGTTGTACGCCGGGAGGAAATACTGGGATCTATTGTCACATTTGATAACGGAATTTTTGTTTAAAGCCGCGGAGAGAGATGGTATTTGTGTTCTCTGAAAACATCTATTTGTTCTGTCTTTTGCCAGAACTGGAACTATCCGCTTGCTGTCCCCGTTACCCAGACCCAGCCCTTTCCTAAATTTTACCGTAAATTCCACTGTGCAAAAAGAAGATTCACATCACATCAAAATGTCGACACATGTATGGAGTACTAGATATATCAAAAACTAATTGCACAGTTCTGTTGTACTTTGCGAGACGAACATTTTGAGCCTAATTAATCAATATTTGGACAATTTTTCACAGATAAAAACGAAATATTACAACGACGCAATGATTGTAAAGTCTAAACTTTAGACTCTCAAAATTAGGATCTAAACTTGGCCCCATCCAAGGTGGGCTTCCGTCATGTCAGAGATTCGAAGTTGCTTCAGTTCAGTTCTATTTGTTTTAGAAAATGACCTAGCTTAATTCAAGGAAAGGTTTTGAAACATGGAGATTTATCTAACAACGACGAAAAAGAGAGAGACGCAGTTACACAAACGAATATGCTAGTACACGTTTTACTGTGAACTGTAATTCAATCTGTACCAGGAATGGGTTGTACAGACCGAACACAAGCTGTATGCCTCCTGTACCAGAAAAAAGTGGAGCAAACCCGTTGAACTAGCTGCGTGCATTGGCTCATTGCTGATCAGAGACCAAACGATATCGGATGCCTGACGAGTGACGAACCACCCTACTGTGCAGTCGTGCGTGTCCACCTTCGAAACCCATAAACCCCTCTGCCTCTGTCTGCAAGTCTTCAACTAGCCTATTCCGCCGCCGCCGACTCAACGCAAGGGCTTGCCCCAACCGACCGCGTCGACCGATGCCGTCGATCGCCGGCGGCGGGCGCGGGCGCCTCTTCGCCGCGCATCGGGGCGCGATCTGGTGGCTCCGACGCCTCCAGCACCCGCCCTTGTCGTCCCTCGCCGGCGGGGGAAGCAGGGGCGCCGCGCCGCATCTGCCCGTGCTCATCGTCGGAGCTGGGCCCGTCGGGCTCGTCCTCTCCTTCCTCCTCACCAAATTCGGTAAGAGCCTCGTGTCCCTCGCTCTTCTAAAGCAGCACCTGTTCCGAATCGTGCTTGTAAAGCTGTACTAGGCGGTGGCGTTGAGCTGAGCGGAAGTTCAATGAGGGAACTGACGAATGTGATAAAAACAAGTCACCTCTGTGCTAGTTTGGATGGTTGCTTAGTGGTTCGATGAGCTTAGCCGCTTAAAATTTGGGATGGGTTGGGAAATTCTTGCGAAGACCGGTAGCCTTTGATGCAGTTATTCGTTTTATTCAAATCCTGCAGGGATAAGATGCGCGGTGATAGAGAAGAATGTGGAGTTCACTCGGCACCCTCGAGCACACTTCATCAACAACCGCACAATGGAGGTGTGTATTTTTTACCAATGCACTCCAACTTCGCCATTCCAGCTTATGTGTGTTGTTTTGGGTGGTGGTGTCACGGTTGGCTCGCATTTTCAGATCTTCCGCAAGATGGATGGCTTGGCTGGGGACATCGAGAGGTCCCAACCACCAGTGGATTTGTGGAGGAAGTTCGTCTACTGTACTTCACTCTCCGGTTCTGTTCTAGGATCGGTTGATCACATGAAGAAGGAAGGCCAGTTCAGTTCTATTCATGTCGAGCATTTGATGGCTCACCTCTCTGCATATGTCTTATGACTGACTATTTTTGGCAGATTTTGACAAGGTCATTAGTCCTATATCGGTTGCACATTTCTCGCAATACAAGTTAGTCGATTTGCTACTCAAGAAGCTGGAAGATATTGGCTTCCAAACATGTTTTCCTGGTGAGGTTGGTAACTCAACACAGGATGTGAGGCTGGAAAGCAAGATATTAATGGGACATGAGTGCACATCCCTTCAGCAGACCGATGAGGGCATTTTGGTTGGAGCATCCGTTAATAATGGAGGGAGGATACTAGAGAGAAAGCTACACTGTGGTCTTGTACTAGGCACAGATGGTGCAAGAAGCACAGTGCGTGAATTGGCAGGCATATCTATGGAGGGTGAGAGGGACTTGCAAAAACTAGTGAGTGTACATTTCGTTAGTAGAGATTTAGGCAGATATTTATCTAGTCAGAGGCCTGGGATGCTGTTCTTTGTTTTTAATCCTGGCGCAATTGGTGTGCTAGTTGCACATGACCTGGAGAATGGGGAATTTGTATTGCAGGTATGTTGAACTACTATGTTAGAAGCAAGCATATGATACATTTGATATTGTATATTCTCATAAGTGGAATATCACCTTCTATTCTATTTTCAGATTCCATTTTATCCTCCTCAGCAGATGTTTGAAGATTTCAGTGCTAAGGTGATCTAATTCTAGTATTTTTCTTGATTCTAGTTCATTATCCACTGAAATGCTGTGTGCTGCATTCAATTGTGTTTCAACGTTTATTTCTGAAACATTTGTGCTGTAGTGTTTTTGAAACAAACTGTTCCTAAACTTGAATATGTTATGCGTAGATGAATTTGCTGCCTAAATTTGGTGCGTATATGCAAAAGCATCCCTTCTTAACTTTTAAGTTTCCTTGCCATTCTAGGTATGCGAGCAAATTATCGTCAAATTAGTCGGATGGGAACCTGCAGATGTTCAGGTTTTAGACATAAAACCATGGACAATGCATGCTGAAGTTGCAGAGAAGTACATTGGCTGCAATAATCGTGTTATCCTTGTTGGTGATGCTGCTCACCGTTTTCCTCCTGCTGGTGGTTTTGGTTAGCGGTTTACTTTGAATTTTGATACTGAAATATTACCATGTTAATTTTCCATACTATCTATATGCAAGTCCAAGTGTCCAACAGTCAGAATTCAGAAACATGCATCATTGATTTCTTTACAGGAATGAACACTGGTGTTCAGGATGCACATAATTTGGCTTGGAAATTGGGCTTAATGCTGAATGGTGTTGCTTCACCATCAATAATGCAAACTTATGAATCAGAGCGCCGACCTGTTAGACTCTTCTCACAGGCTTTCTGTTCATTCATGTGAATGTCTCCACTACAAAATTAATTGTCAACAATTGCTTGCTTATTGCAGGTTGCAATTTTCAATACAGAACTAAGCGTGGAGAACTTCAAAGCAGCAATGTCTATTCCTGCAACCCTTGGTCTTGATCCAACTGTTGCAAACTCAGGTAAAATATCCTGTGCCACAGCAGTAGACATTTTCTTGTTTTTATTTATTTTCAAAGTAAATAACGACAACTGAACAGTTTATATACCGCTACGTGCCCCTTCTCATCTGATATGTGTATTCTCTGCATGCATTTGTCAGTGCATCAAGTTATCAATAGAAGCCTAGGATCAATCATTCCAAGAAATGTACAGAAGGCAGTGTTGGAAGGATTGTTTTCAATTGGTCGGGCACAAGTCTCAGATTATATTCTGAATGAGAAAAATCCCCTTGGGTCCTTGAGATTAGCAAGGCTGAGAAGTATTCTTGATGAAGGCAAAAGTCTGCAGCTTCAGTTCCCTGCAGAGGACCTTGGCTTCTGGTTAGTCTCATTACAACTGATCTTTCTTTAAAAGAATCTGTTTCTCATTTCCTTCTGTTTAATTGTTGGACAACAAAGCATGACTGGAATATTCTCAAATCATGGTGAGAAATTCAAACCTAATTATGATGATCTTATTTGTGTGCCTTCAGCTATGAAGAAGGAGCATTAGTTGCTGAAGATTGTGGTGAGGAGACTCAGAAAGGAGTAAAATTAAAGCACTCTAAGAGAGCTTCAAGAGAGTACATCCCATCCGCTAAGGTTGGTTCGCGGCTACCCCACATGCTAGTAAGAGCTCTGCCTGCTTCAAGTGAGGTTTGTATCTTGGCAGTTGGCACCTAACTGATACACTCATACACATGTTTTATGCTGTTCCTCTACTGTTTTTTACATTGCAACTGTGATGTATCTTGCAGGTTGTGTTCTCAACACTGGACCTGGTAAGTGGGGATAAATTCGAGTTTGTTCTCGTCATCGCACCACTCAAAGAGTCATATGATATCGCCCGAGCTACTCTCAAGGTAGCAGATGAGTTCAAGTTGTCAGTCAAAGTATGTGTCATGTGGCCACAAGGTTCTACTGATGCGGAAGTGGAAGAGAGCAGATCTGAGCTAGCGCCCTGGACGAACTATGTCAATGTCGAGGAAATGCCTAGGGTACCTGGTAATTCATGGTGGGAGATGTGTCGGATTAGCAGGAAAAATGTCATTCTGGTTAGACCTGATGAGCACATAGCATGGAGAATGGAATCGAACATGGTGAGAGATGCTGATTCAAAAGTTAGGAGAGTGTTTTCTAAAATTATGTGCCTATCATATAAATAAATGGGTTCACAGTGTGTAAATTAGTACAGCAAAGAGTCAGCTCGGCTATCATATAAATAAATGGGCTCCACATATGATTTTTTTTGACATGGCATAGAGTTTGGCTTATCAGTCACTTTTCTCTCAGAACGAATCAGCCACCAGCTAGTAGTATTTTTCTCTCAGAACAAATCAGCACCGGCCAAGCGAACAGGGCCATGAATAAATAGATTAGTTTTGTGCCCATTGTCATAGACAAAACATCCAACAATTACTTGACTTGAAGTTCCTATAACAAAACAACATCAAAATACTGTACAGTAATTATGTTGTATCATATTTGTATTTGTATGATATGTCAACCTTAAAGAGAATAATATAATACAATATATGAAGATAGTGTTTGGCGGGAGGATATCTTTGTTCACCTCCGGAGCTTATGGAGTTTATGGCCCCCAAGTGTTAGTGTTAGTTTTGAGCAAAATAACACTAAACTAACATTTTGGATCCAAACATATGTGCTATTTTGGTGTTGGTTGGGACTAACACCCCCCTAAAAAAACTAACCCCTGCAAGAGGTAGTAATTGGTGTTACTTCGGGGTGGGGCCCACTAGATTTACCCCATGTACCTCTCTCTCTTCACACCGGATCGCATCGCCTCCTCCCTATCCACTCGCGCGTTCCTCCCCGCGCTCCCCGATCTCGCGCCTCCGCCCCGGCGCCCTCCACCTGCCGCCGCCACCCCCTCCTCTCCCCCACCGCGTGCCCCCTCCCCAACTCGTCGAGGCTCCAGCGGCGCTGGCGCCCCCTCCGCGCCCCTCCTCCCTCCACAGCCCAGCGAGGAACCACCACGAGGGGGCGTCGAGGAAGCTGTTTGACGAGATTTTGTGCAGACTTTTCTTATTGTGATCATGTGACCTATATGTATAAATATGGGTTATCTCCAAGTAAGGAGGACGACAAGCTGATAACACACCCGGCTTTGGTGGGGTGGCGTCCAGTACTTATTAAAAAAAAACAAAATGAAGATGCATATGCATGCCCGTATATACCGATGTGTGCTTTTGGTCACCAATGGGAAGAGGAGATCAGGCTAATGGGTACCTGAATGAGCTCCATGCTTGTACATGCACGAAGGGGCTCATGTGTTGACAAAATATACACGGCCACTATTTAATTAGTGCCTAAAGGTCACCGGTGCACGGCAGCCACCATGCATGGCGCCTATGTACGTATACAAAGACTAAGTACAATACGCGTTGGTGATGTATTGAGATACGGCCGGGCCCACATGGCAGCCAGCATGGCCTGGAAGGTTCTAGATCGGCTTAAGGCCCTTGCCGTGAACAGCCGACGCTAATATATTGATTAACAGGCCCACGTTTCAGAGAATCACGGCCTGATCATCGATGCGAATTTGATAACTGCGGATGGAGCTAAAGCGCAGGATAAACATTAATCAACTTGATCGGCGGGATAGAGCTCCGATCTAACCGGATGCCGAACGGCCACACAGCACCTTGCACGGAGCAGCCTAACAGAATTGAGGCGGCGCCCGACGCATAGGCTTACCTGATCTGCTGGCCTAGCCCGGCCTATATAAAGCCTCCGGCTCCTCACGAGCAAGTGGAGGTCTTTCCGATCCACGAAGGACAGAGGGCTTCAAGGAGCGCTGCCCCGCCCCGCCTTATGGCGGCCGTGCCGCAGCAGGTGCCCAATGCATCTACTCCAGCCAAGGATCCAGCGTGCGACTAGTTGTGCCGTATATAGAGCTGCACAGCGATGTCTGGCCAAGCAGCAACAAGGTGACGGCCGACATTTGCTTGCCGAGGCACTCCATCGTCCTGGTGCAAGTGCGCCGGTAATACCCCGCGGCGGCAGCATGATTCTTGCTGCGAGCGCCACCGGCTGCACACTGCGTGCACGTCGTGCCCTACCCAGTGATCGCAGAAGATCATGTCCATCTAGTCAGGCATGCCGGAGACGACGGCGTGTAGAGTTGCTGACCGTGAGCACTCCGGCCATCTCATCACCGGCGGCGGCGGCAGCACTCTCTTTGCACCATATATAGCTGCACACTGACGTGTACAGTTGGAAAAGATCATATCCTTGGAGGAGGGCATGCTCATTAACGCCGCCTCGACGCTGGCCGTGGGAGCTTGACGGCAGCAGCTCCTTGTATTGGCATATATCTACGTGTGGCAGCCTCTCCACGGCGTCCAGACCGAGCAATGCCCCACGGCCGCATCTACGTCAGCCTAACAAGCACAGAGGCATCAAACGTCTGGACGGAGTGCATGAGATGAGGATGGTGTGCATATCCACCACGGGAGGAAAAGGCGTACTCATCCTTCGCATCCACGAAGGTGATGTTACGAGGCTGCCGGAGATGGCGCCGAAGGCGGCCGGCGAGCTGACCACGGCACGATGGCGGTGGCCGAGGACGACACGGATCGGAGAGGCCGCAGAGCTGCGCCATCCGAAGGACTCCCTCGAGCTCACAGCCGACGATGTGCTCATGTGGCCGGGAATTACAACGTGCCCGTGTTGGGCTGCTACGCACATGCTGGTGCACTGGCTAATGGAAAAGCTAGGAGATGGATGAATGCATGTACGTGTGCATATGCCCCAACTAAGATGATGACACCACCACGGCTGCCGGGATCGGACGACGCCGACTGGCAACGGCGACACCGTGAGGCTACCGAACGGCGCCAAGATGACGATGACTGTCGCAGCTAGCGCGGCCGGGTGCTGCGGGCGCCTGGCCATGAGCCTCCTCGGTGTGTATCGATCGGCATACATATATGTATATTAGCATATGATTTGCAGGAGGTATTACTCGCCGACGAAGAAACAAGCGAGGAGACGTGCTCCCTACGGGGCCATGCATGCATGTGTGTGGCTGTGTGCACCTGTACCGCCGCTAGTTGAGAGCAAGCTAACCATGAAGCCGGCCGAGGGCCTTGCGGATGGAATTTTCCTGCAGCCCTACTTGCCTGTATTCAAGACCTGAAGACCATCCAAGCGGCCACGCCACTGATCGTCTCTACTCTGGCCAAGCTGTGGATCGTCTCTACTCCGGCCAAGCTGTGGAGATGCCGGACCTCATCCAGCTCATGCGACTCTCCGTCAACCTACTACTACAACCACGTCGTCCGTGACCGGCGAGGCGGCATGACACCGGGAGGGCACGACGGAGCTGATGTTATTCCTGTAACACTAAGAGCAACTCCAACGGTTCCCCAATAACAATCCCATTTCCCTATAATTGTCAATAAAGGGGACTGAGGGAGAAAAACACAACTCCAACAGATCCCCTTTCTATTCCCCTTTCCCTATAATTTTTTTCTCAATCCCCTTTATTTCAATCACATCCCCCTTTAGAAAGGGGAGGCAATTCCTCTCCCCTTTCCTTCTTTCCCGTCACCTGGGCACCCGCCGCCGCCGCCACCGGTTGGCCTCCTGACGCGCTGCTACCGTCGGTCGGCCTCCCGACACGTCGCCGCCGCCGGGCCACCCAGCGCCACCACAGCCGGTCGGCCGCGCGCAAGCGAGCCACGCCCGGCCGCGTGCCGGCGCCGTCGCTTGACCCCACACCGGCAAGCCCACGCCGGCGAACCACGCCCGGCCCACACCGCACGAGCCCGCGCCAGCCGCATGCGCGACTGCCGCCCCTGCCCCGCCGCCAGCGCCGGCCGCCGAGCGCTACAAGCCTGCAATGCCTGCCGCGCCGCCGGCCCTGCACCTGCTCCGGCCGTGTGCCTTCGCCGTCGCCTGACCCCGCACCGGCGAGCCCGCCCGGCCCGCACCGACGAGTCCACGTCGGCTGCCCACGCGCCAGCCGCCCCTGCCCCACCGCTCGCGCCGCCAGCCGTACCCCTGCCCCTGCGCCGGTCACCCAATGGCCACCCCACGCCGAGCTTGGGCGCCGCCGCCCCTGCCCCTGCGCCGGCCTCCGGCCGCCCACTGGCTGCCTGCGTGCTGGCCGCCGAGCGCCCAGCCCCTGCCGCGCCGAGCTTGAAGAAAGAGGAAGGGAACAGATCGAGAAAAAAGGATGTGAGTCGCTTCCTAGTGGGACCCATGTGTAAGGGGATAGGGAAAGGGGAAAGAGAAAAGGGATCTGCTGGAACACCTCTCCCCAATATTCTAAAAATATGAAAGGGAATTTCCCTGTAGCAAGAATAAAGATAAAGGGAAAAGGGGAACTGTTGGAGTTTCTCTAACTACACCGATACGGCAGTGGCGGCGGCAACACGAAGACTGCGCCGACACAGCAGCGCCCGACACGGCAGCGAAGACGGCAACACGAAGACTGCGCCCACACAGCAGGGCCCAACACGGCAGCGGCGACGGTAACATGATGACTGCGCGGACGCGCAGCACCCGGCACAGCGGTGGTGGCAACATGATGACTACGCTGACACGGGAGCGCCCAACATGGCGGCAACTCCGACGGCTCGGCGGCCACTACGATCCCAGAGGTACTCGACGGCTACGACGACTCTGACGGCCTCGACAGCTATCTCAACCCCGGCGGTACTCGGCGGCTACCTCAGCCCCGGCGGTACTCGACGGCTACGGCGACTCCGGCGGCCTCGACACCTACCCCAGCCTCGACGACACACGATGGCTACGACGACTTTGGCGGCCTCGACGGCTACCTCAGCCCCGGCGGTACTCGACGGCTATGGCAACTCCGGTGGTCTCGACACCTACCCCAGCCTCGGCAACAAACGACGGCTACCACGACTTGATGTCTACTTCGACCTCAGCGACACATGACTGGAGGGCGAAGCTGATGTTTCAGCTGCACTGCACCCTTCTACGGGCTGACGAGGCCTTCTTCTTCAACAACCTCTACCCCGACGAAGCTACCGTGGCGTCTATCCGGTTCAGCTACACGTCTTCACCATGCATCTGCTACCACTATGAATACAACCACTACACGCCGTTCGACACCGACGAGACGGACGACGCGGAGGCGGGCGGAGCTAATGTCCCAGCTACACTACACCGGCACATGGACACCGACGAGGCCATGATGACGCCGACGCCCACATCTACACCACCATCATCACATGTGCATGGAGAACGTGAAGCGAAGACCGAAGACGACGACCCCTGTAGCTTAATCGGAGGTATTCTGCGAGCCCGACTCGCAGATGTAATTAACTAGGAGCTTTCCGAGGCCCTAGGAACCATAAGACCACGTCGCCCAAGTCAGAGCTGCCCGACGGCAGGCCATGGCGCGCATATGTGTAAAGGGAGCACCTATTTGTATTTTTTTTAAATATGAATAAAGCTTGTGTTCCCTTATTTCTTTTGTTTATTTACTTTGTGTACTTTGTACACTGGCACGCCCGCGTTTTACTTTTCCTCCGCGTGTAGAGAAATCTGTGCGATTTTTCTCTCCAAACAGAAGCGCAGCGCCGCGAGGCCGTCGTCGTAGACGGCGGGGTAGCAGTGCTCGGGGGAGGGGTGGTACTCGACGGACAGGACGTCCACGGAGAGGTACGCAAAGCCGTCGCCGTGGAAGAAGACGACCATGCGGATGGCGGGCAGGAGGCGCTCGGGTGGCGGCAGGCGACCAAGGCGGCGGGAGCGGGGCCACGGGAGCAGGAGCGCTGCGGCGGCGGTGGCGGCTCCGCGCAGTGGGTGGGGCGAGGCGGCGCGGGAGCAACAGCGCGCGTGGGTGGCCCGCCCTCGAGCTGCGGCGGCCATGAGTCGCGGGGGATGCGGCGGTGGCGGGTGCCCATGCCTTGTGCAGTTCAATTAGCTCGTGGCCACACGGAGGGCAACATGGCTCCGTGCAGTCCAAATCGTCCACCTGGATCCTCTAATGATTGTAAAAGTAGCATTCAATGCAAACTAATATAGAGATCCAAACACAATTTGTGTTAATTTTTTTCGTGTTAGTTGGGGATGTTAAAAACTCCCAATAACACTAACACTACCACCCTGGATCCAAACATGGCCTATGTAGTTGATAAGTCCCCTCTGGCACATCAAACACCTGCAGGGTGTTGTTGCGATCAAACACGAAGTACACATGGTTCGGAAGCTGCCCCTGCTCACTGGCAGAGCATGATGCGCCAAAGTAGAACCGGGACAGAAGAAATGAACGGCCGCCAAGATCATACACGTTGCACCACCGTCGTTTCGAAAAATCCATCATGTGGTTTTCTTCATCGAATCCTAAACATGGTCATCATGTACTTTTCCTATCCTTGATCGGTCTGATCCCTCCTATTTAAGAGGAGAGAGAGAGGAATCTCCAATCCAAACAAACAGATCAAATCTGACAGTTCTCCGACGGAATCAATTGCAGAACAGATCGATCGACACCACCATGTCGCCGTCGAGCCTCGAGCTCCCATGCCTCGCCTTCCACCGCCGCGACCACACCACGTCTCTATACACCATGTCAAAGGAGAGCACCAATCTCATCGTCGCCCTCAACGCCGGCGACACAGACGACGAGATTCTCCGGAACAAGGCCATCTGCCCCACTGCGAGAGGCTTTCTCCTTGCTCGTGACCCTAACACCATGGCCACTTTCCTGTGGCGCCCTCAAAATGCTACCGGAGACCAGGTCGTCCATCTCCCAGCTCTCGAAGGAGTCGGCGACGACGACGCTCTGATGCACAGCCACTGTCTCCTCTCCGGCGAGCCCTCCGCCCCCGGCTGCGTCGTGTTGCTCGTAGAGGGCGGCGACAACAACTTGATGTGGTACTGCCGTCCCGTAGCCCAAGACGAGCAGTGGATGAAGCATGAGTACGACATGGGAACCATCACCCTGCCATATCTGTATGAAGGGAGCATGTACCACAAGATCCCAATCTGCCCCATCGCCGCGTGCCAGGGCAAGTTCTACTTCAACGCCATGGCTACGGAGTTCGACGACAGCTACGAGTCCGAGGATGATGAAGAAGAAGAAAAGTATGGCGCTGGACCAAATCCAGAAGTGGTGGTGTTTCTTGTGGAATCGGGCGATGAGCTCTACAAGGTGAACCTGCTGAATGCCAACGTGCGTGGCGGTGAGATTCACCGAGCCTTTGTTCAGAAGATGGATTTCTCGAGGCAGCGATGGCGCAACGTGGATGAGCTCGGGGGACGGACGTTTCTTATCTCGTCGATGTACTTCGGTGCTTCCTGCTCGTGCTCCAAGGGCGAGAGTGGGTTGCACAAGGATTGCATCTACTTCCTGAATTCATGGAGGAAGGAGATGCTGGTTTTCAGTGTCAGGGAAGACACTAGCGAGCTGCACAAACTTGATGAAGCTCCTCCTTGTGACAAAGCACTATGGCTGCTTCCTTCTACTAGTCTATAGACACCATAGGGCATGCATGCTTAATTTTTTCTCCAATGTCCATGTTAATTGTCGAGTACATTTTTTATTTTATTTTATTTTTACTTATAAAAAACTTCTTATAAGCAGCCGGTATTTTTCTCTCTATACAAACCAACACCAGCCACCAACTAGTCAGCAGTATTTTTCTCTCAGCACGTACCCGCACCAGCCACCGGCCAGCCGAACGGGGCGGAAACGCTTCGTTCATCTTGCCAAACACCGAGCCGAATCAGACTGTAATCGTCTTTTCTCTCCAAAAGTCTCGATGCCGGCTTCAGGTGATGCAGGTTTCACTGTTCAAGTCTTCAGGTGCTGGTTGCATCTCAAGTCAATGGGGGAACAGGATTTGGCTAAAGGGCCTGAGGCAACCCAAAACGGGCGCACGGCTTCCGGCACCGTGGCGCAGAGAATTCAGTACGCGAACGCGCCGTCGCTGGCACCACATCTCTGGACCCCGGCTCCGCCGCCGCCGGTGGCCTCCCCAGTCGCCACTCCACAGTCCACACCGACCTGCTGCAGCCTCCGGCGTTGCACCGGCCACTGCGCGGCGCGGTCGGCATCCTCCGGTTTTTCGATTTGGTGATCGCTGCTCATCCCCGCCGCCGCGCCTGGGCGCGCGCGGGCGGCACTGCACGCACGGCGCGGAGCGGTTGGTTGGTGTCGGCGCCACCGTCGCTACCCGATAAAGAAGCGACGGCAGGCGGCGGCGACACGCCGTGGCCGGCCTGGAAGTCGCCGCCGACATCGCCGAGGTGGACGGCTGAACTACGAACCCGAGGCCGGCCGCCAGAACCCACGCTCAAAAGGTCTGCTCCGCACGCTTGATCTGGGGGCGAAATGGTGCCCAGCCGCGATCTGAAGTCTGAACGAGATTTCGCAAGCTGAGCGCCGCGCCGGCGACGTCCCGTTCCACCCAAGGAGCGGGCATGGCTGTCACTGCCGCGCGCGCAGGGGCTCCATATGATCCGCTGCCGATGTGTGGCACCGTGGCCGGAGCTGACGAGTCCGGCGGCGTGGTGACTGCCGAGAGTTGCCGCGCTCCGTTCCTTGTTGGCGCACGCGATGAGCGGGGGCCAGGAATAGTAAACCATGGCTGGATGCTTGGAGCAGGCCGCAGGGTCGAGCAGACGGCCGGCGGCCGCGACGCTCGCTGCCCCCTGCCGTGGCGCGGAGTTGGGATGCGAGTGCGCTGCCGCTGGCACACCGCATCACAGCTCTGGGCCCCGGCTCCGATCCGCCGCCGCCCGCGGCTTCCCTTCCTCCTCCACGCCGACCAGCTCGATCCTCCAGCGCGGCTCTGCATCCTCCGGATCAACCATGATCGCTGCTCCACCCGCGGTCGTCGTGCCTGGCATAACGCGCGCGGGCGGTGCTGCTCGCAAACAACCTTGCTACCCCGCTCACAAGGAAATATTAACAGGCTTGCAAGTGCGGTTGGAAAATGTATTTCTTGATCAAGAAAAAAATATAATATATACATAAGTTATTAGTTCCTTGTTGAGTTCAGACACATTAGCATACTTTAACATTTTTGGCTAAATTGCAGGTTGAGCCACTGGATGATGGCAGCGGTGTCCCGCCGATAGCTAAGATATGCCTTATATGTACTCATACGCACATTATCAATTTTTTTTTTCTCTTTTACTAAGCTCTAGATGTCTAGCTTGTTAACTAGTCGAGCAATTGATGCTAATATGTATAAATTTCAAATGTCTAGGGCCGCTGGCATCACATCCGTAGGCAAGGGAAATTCTGTCAAAAGAAAGAAGGCGGTGACCAGTAGCAGCTAATACCATCTGGACATCCTCTATCGACAATGTGTACATAGCAAGTGAATTCTACTGTTGTTGTCTATCTGTTCTGCAAAACCTAGTGAATATGTCACTTATAGCTTCATTAGAACATGAGCATGAGAAATGTGGAGTTTCTTTATGCCTAAATTTTGTTGGTTCGCAAAGTTGGAACTATATGTATTATGAGTTCGCGACTTATAAGTTGTGATGTTCATTTGCACAATTTGTGATTGAAATGAAACTTTGGTTGTGACTAACAATACATTTGAAATGTATATACTCTGTGAAGCAGAAATGGCTTGGTACTGTTTATTTAAAAATACCTATAAAAGGTCTTTTAGGCATTTTTGAAGATGCCTAATAATGTATTTGAAGGTGTTCTCAGATTGTCTGATAATCTATAGAAGGCGTTAAAAAGATGCATCTGAAACCTTCCTGGCATTCTGAAAAATGACTTGTGGCTTTTGGAGGCGTTTTTTAAAATGGTTTGGTATGACTTTTCCCTTCATCAAAAGCCTTAGCGTTTTTTAAACTGCCATGTAAAGCCTTATGAGGCGTTTTTAGGTGCTATAGAGGCGTTGTAAGAGCATCTTCACGAGACTAGTCAAATCGTTTTTTAAAATTAAATTTAGCTATTGTTAGAGAAAAAAACGTTTTCAACGTACTCTGTAAATGACCCTTCAATTTTAGTGGATTTTCATACCACCTCATTCGCTAACTATTTTTAGCTAGCTTACCTCACTATCCATAAAATTTGTTGGATTACTGTGTTATTTGTTAGACAAATCTATTTTTGAGAGTAGCTAAATCAGTAAATTTAATTAATCTTTTTAGCTAATCTCTTGTTTGCAGAAGCCAGGACGTTTTTCATTTGGTTGATGAAATAGAACTCCATTTATCTAAAAAGTTAATCTCTTAGAGATGCTATGAGATGCCTCTTATCAGCGTCTCTCCTGTAGTGAGAGCTCACCCCGATCGAGGTCGACGGCAGCTATGGTTATGACGAGCGACATCCATGCCGGATATTCCTTGTGGAGTCCGATGGTGAGCTCTACATGACCCGCCTGCTCTTCGCCTTGCCCTACGAGGGTGGGGATGAGATCGATAGAATCAGTGTTCACAAGACGGATTTTTCGAAACTGCGGTGGCGAATGTGCATGATCTTGGTGGACATGTGTTTCTTCTGTCCCGGTTCTACTTCGGCGCGTCATGCTCTGTCAGTGAGCATGGGCTGTTGCCGGACCATGTCTACTTCGTGTGCCATCGAAAGGGGACTTATGAGCTGCGTAAACTCGAACAAGCGCCGGAGGTGGATAAAGCATTCTGGTTGCTTCCTACTGATTCATAGGGGATGGCTATTTGAGAACACATTTTCTGTTTGAATAGATTTAAGAATAAGTCGATTCTGCTCTTGCAGCTGTTATTGTTTGTCTTCTTTGTTTGTTTCAACTCAAGCCGCGTTTAGAGCAACATTTTGATGCCAGGGCAAAAATAAAGTCTCATCTTTTATTTTGATTATGTAATTGGCAATAATCTGGTAAGATCATAAGGCGCTTCATCTAATGCTTGGTCTAGAATCCAGACCATTCAGTTGTGCAGTTCTTTTGGCTTGCTTCAGAGTTACAGAAATATATAGTGGAATTTAGAGCAAGATTGTTCCTTCTTTCATAGAGCGTGAAGTATGATTCCAAATTCAAATGCTGAAGAGCAAATCAGCCCCACATGGGAGTCAATGAACAAATGGAACATCTAAGTAGTGGTCACAGATCATCACTGAAATAATCACATTTTAGATTTCACCATAACCATGAAGTTATCGAACAAATGTTCTGTACAACAATCCTGTGAACACGTTGACATACAATCATGTGCCATCACAAGCTCAACCTCCAACAACACTACAGCACAGAGTTACAAATCTTACCAGTACCTAAAGTAGCAGAACACTAGAGAAACTTCTTCTCAAGTCTCTGCAAATGCTACAACAGTTCTGCTGCACCTTCAAAGTTCAAAGGAACAATTGTCCTGCTGTGGCTATCGTACACCCAAGCAACGCGCCAGCAACCACCTGGGAGCAATTTAACGCGCAAGAAGTTAGCAACATATAATAAAGGTAGTTCATGATTGTATGCCACAAAATGGTGGTGCTGACAAAGCTGCATGATGTTGATAGCAGATAAGCATGTGTTGCTAAGTAAAATGGGGGTATGGTGATGTGGGGACAGCCCAGTTTGAGGTTCACTTGGCATCCACGTAACCACAGTCCAATAAACCATCACTTTCATTTTGGCAACAACAAATAAAGTGGACAATAAAAAGGGCATCTAGACAAACCTGGGTCGGTGTATGGCCTAAAAGTTCTCGCAGTGGTCTTGATTCAGATAAGGGATGTTCAGAAGGAAGTTCACAAACTATTTGATTCAATACCTGAAGATTGGAGAAAACAGAAGTTCAACATAAGCACAGAGCTTAACACTAATGTCATCATAATACAAACAGATCTAGCAAAGGGTTGTAATGATTTGTGTTAATGATATAAAAAAGCTACTGAACCAACAGTAGAGATGACATGAAAAGAGTTATTACATACCGCTGCCTGCTTTCCAGCATGCAATCTGATACCAGAAGCATCGTACATCACCTGCCAAGTCACATAATGGAAATTTCTGAGACCTCCACAATTGGAAAATTAAAGAGAAGGAAATAAGCATACACTTGTGCACAATGCCCACACTCAACACCATAATGTCCGGCTCAAAAATGGAAATTGCTTCCAAGCAACAACATATAAATGCTCATTTTCTTCTATTATGATGGAAGTAAAACATCTTCGGAAGGAACAGGGGTTGGGATGTTAACTGATAACCTACCACACTTGCAAATATAGCTGCTGTTGCAAAGAGGGAGCAACTAAAGCCATCTTGGAATCCAATCGCTACTGCTAGTGCTGTAACCGTGGCAGAATGTGATGATGGCATGCCGCCAGAGCCAATAAGCTGCTTAGGATCCCATCTGTTCTCCTTGTACCTTTGTTCAAAACAAGAACAAATCAAAATTACTGCAGCATTTTTTTATTGAACTGGCAGGAGAAGTGCCCATCATTATATTAAGAATAAGAAAAGTTATAAAACAAAAGAAAAAAAAGGCCCAACAGAGCCCTTACACACACATTCAATCAAACTTACTGCAGCGTAGGAAATTGTATAAAGACATGTTCAGACTTGAACAGAAAAATTCATTGCTGAATGCTGATCTTACACAAGGCTAAAGCTGATAAATCTATCTACATCAAAACTGTGGAGCAAATATTATAAAAGAAAAATAAACATTACAATAGGCCAGGGCACACATATGACATATCTAAGGCAAACGATATAGGACATTCTTGCGTGCAAACATAACAAGAACTTTGTATCCTGCTGTGGCTGCACTGTTGAAAGAGCACCACCCAGGAGCTCCTTGATCAGAGATGGAAATCAAGGTACAGAACCACTTTGGAAATTTTGAATTTCTTTTTTTTGGAAAAAAATTATCACCCTGCTTCGTCCTATATATATTTCTGGTAGAACGATCAAGGATCTCTGAATGAAACATGCAATTCAAAGTGCTAACAGTACGATATGTGAATTCCACAACTGTAGGTTCTACTCCTACCATCTACCAGGACAAATTAAATGTGCAAGGGTGAGCCAGCAAACTTCACTCTATCGATGCATTGCAGACGAATAATCCAAAGGCACTCCAGAAAAAAAGAGGCCCACCAATTCTCCTTGATTGATATTTTTGGTGAATACAATTATCCCTGATTTTGACCAGATCAAGGCCAATTCCTCTTGCTTCCAGTTCAGTTCACCAAAATCATCCAAAATTCTACCATTCCTCTAGCTCTATGTAAATGGAGGGGGGAAAGGAATAGGAGGAACGAATTGGTTATGCTCGGCTCTCCAGGAAATGGAACCTGCGAGCAATGTCAAGAGGCGGCTTTGACCAACGTAACCGCACGCGGATCCGATGACGCCCGCGCCCGCGGCTTTCCAAACACCAGCGGCGGGCGTCCAAGGCGAAGGCAAAGGGGGGAAGAAGAGAGGCCATCGGACGTACCGCGTAACGAAGAACTTGATGGACTGCGCGATGGCGAATCCGAGCAGAGCGGCGACGAGGGGGTAGTTGTGGAAGACGGCGACGTAGGAGAAGCCCGCGGCCGGCGGCGGCGAGGTGACGTCGTCGGTAGGACCACCGTCCCCCATGCCCGAATTCCCCCCTGGCTCCCCGGATGGACGGTCCGGCCCGGCGCTGCGCTGCCTAATCCTGCCCCCCTCCCTGCAGCGCGTTACCGGCCCCGGGGCGCGCGCCCCTTCGCTATATATACAACCTATCCCCCGCGCCCCGCGCTCGCTAAAAATTCCTCCTTTCCCGTCTCCCTCCCTGCGCCGCACGGGGTGCACCGCAACAATGGCGACGGCGATCCGCCGCCGCGCTATTCCTGTCGCTGGATTTGCTTCCTGCTCTGCTCCAGGTGAAAGAAAGAAAGAATGGAGGGAGCGAACACTGCTGGGATGGACGGACTCCCTCCCTCCCTATTATTTGACGTGGGCTCTGAAATTTTCTGCCTGATTGGAGGGGAGGAGGAAGCATCAAACGGGAAGCCAACGGCACCGGGCGAATATGCCAATCTAGCAGGCCGCTGTAGTGCTGCAGCAAAGCTTCGGCTACTGCTCCGAAATTTTATTTTGGCGACCCGGGCTTGTTTTGTTTTTGTTTAGATTCTAAATTTCACCCTAAAGTTTACTATGTAAAAAAATTATCATCGTATCAAAATGTCGACATATGCATGGAGTACTAAATGTAGATAAAATCAAAAAATAATTACACAGTTTTGTTGGAGACGAACATTTTAAGCCAAATTAATCAATTTTTGGATAATTTTTTATCCATACAAACGAAATGTTACAGTGACGTACGCATACTAAAAGACCAAAGTTTGACTCCCCTCCCTTTGCGTGATTGCGAAAGCTGCAAGAAACGACGGCAGGCACCCTCAGCTTACGGCGCCAAGACGGTGACTGGCTGGGCGTGTGATCACCGGCTTCCAAACTCCAAAGTATGACAAGTTTTACCGTCCCGAATCTGGACGTTGAGTTTTTCAAAAAGAAATCTTGGACGTTGCAGCGAAGTGGCAGAGCGGAAGAAAAACAAGCCCAAGATGCTCACTTTGCATGCGGGACCACATCTCAGAGATACCGATGTACCCAGTTCACAGCACAAATGGTGACGGGAAGCACAACTGTCAATCTAGTAACATGCTGATGGGTACAGTTGCTGCAACTGGGAGGGGAAGAAAGTAACGTGGTGCTAGCGGCCAATCTTGCAGCAAAACATTTGCAGCCACGCAACGTTCATAATACTTACACAAAGCTTCACGCATAAACCAGACGAATTGATTATCGTAATCGCGATGTGGGAACGTAGCTAGCTCGTCCGGGTGTTGATCGAGTCACCCAACCAGAATGGAGACCACCAGCTCAAGTGCATGGTCAGGTCAACAAAGAGAATACCAGACCTGGTTTATGATCTCAGTGTTCAACACTCGTCCATAGATCCAGTCCAACCAACCACCAGGATGTTCAGTCCTAAACATGAGCTCAAGTTGGGAACCATCCAAAAAATCATTCAGTTAGGTTTGCTTTCACACATTGAGACAAGTTGACTGAAATCTTGCTCTAAATTCCTACTGCCAGAACTGTCAAACCACAACTTCAAAAGGCCACCAGGCAAACAAGCATGATTTCCAGTTTCTACTATCATAGTGCTATATAGCTGCAGCCAGGGCTGAGCCAAGAAAGCCTGCAACCTAATCCTCTTACTATTTCAAGGCACAAAGCTATATCAAATATTCACATCCTCTCGCGCAACAGACAACTACATCTAAGCCGTGGCAAATCTAACCTTCTCATTTCGTGATGTAAAACCGGTTATGAGGGGCGCGAGGATCGGTCATCTTCTTCAAGTCCATATCCATCTCGTCGTCGTACTCCTCTTCCTCCTCTTGCGGCTCTGATGCCTTTCTCTGCCTTTCCCTTGCCTCAGCAGCTTCCAACTGCAGCTTCTTGCGGATGTAGTCATCGTATGACATCTCACACCATTTCTTTGCGTCTCCGACAACCTGTTGGTTGTGACGCTCCACGTCCCGCTCCAACTTGGTCTTCTCAGTGTTCCTGGGCTCTCCCCAGTAGTCATAGCGGTACATTGGCTTCTCTGGGTCATAGTAATCCTTCCCATAGACCTCAGTCTCATCTACGTCATATCGCCCAGGCTCCTCAATAGGAAGACCAAGCGCTTTCCGACTGCCAATTTAGGATTTACTTAGTTAGCGCCTATGCACTAGGTTGATGAAACATGTACAGGTAGTAGATTTACCAGCAGATGTCTCTGATAAGGGCTTCCCTTTCTTCAAATGAACGGCGCCATTGCATCAGATCATACTCATCCATTTCTTTGTTTCGCCGGAGCTTATCAACTTTGTACTCCTCTCCTCTTTCTTCTGCCTCCTTCTTTAGTTTTTTTATCAGCTGCGATGATCAAAGCTCATCATTAAAATTACTGAGTGGTGAATCATTAAAGAAATCTGGTTGGGTTATGGAAAAGGGGATACCTGGCGCTCAGCACGAGCAGCATCCAGATCAAGTTCTTTGATGTTTACATTCTAACAAAAGAGGTCGGAACAGGATGTCATTAGGGGATCATTTTACTTACAGCTAATAATTATGCAACTGGATGATCCAAAGATGGTAATCGGGAGATACACAAGACCATACCACAACTTGCTTCTTCAGCAGTGTTTCTTTGAAATATCCTTCAGTGTATTCAACTCTGTTTTCTTCATCGAATGAGGATGCATCAACTAAGGACTCATAAGTTGTATCCTTGAATTTATCTGGATTTTGCTCCTCATAGTCTAAAATCATCTGTTCTGCATTATGCCACTCCCAAAGCTGAAAGAAGGGAGAATTTTTCCTGATAAAATTATTTGATGGAGTAATGGGAATGAAAGAAAATGAGCCATCAAAGCCATAACATGATGTAAAACACTAGATATGCAGTAAGAAACATATGGTTGAGATTCTCGAAAAATACCGTATCAACAAAAGGATGATCTGATACCAAAGGTTCCTTTTCCATATCCTTCAAAGGTTTTTTTCTAGGAATGGGTGGCCGTCCACCTTCACGCTGTCGGTTCATAAAAAGGTTAGATGCACACACATTACTAAACCTAACAAAATAGAAGAAAACTGAATTTAATTCTCACCCACAACTGCTCTGGGTTAGTATCCTCCTTACGGTGAAATATTGGTGGAAAGTCGAATCTATTGAATCTGTAGCCAGAAAGAAAATATAACAATATCGATCAGTCAAGTGGAAATAAACTTAAGCACAGGTTAAGGCAACCAGCATTAAAAATTCATACAACCAGGACTGAATAAGCAGTGTCAAGAACAATTGGGATTGTAATAGTACTCACATTAGGTGATCAATGTTGGGATATACAAATCGCATTTCAAGTGGAAACCGGAAACGGTAGGGATCCCGTTTGGCCTGCACAGTAATAGATACATTTATTAAGACAGATCGGACAAGGAGGCATAAACTTCAAGAACATAAGTGGCTGTAACCTTTTTGGGAGAAAGAAAGGATAATTCAAAAAATGCACCTTGGGGATGAAAAGGTCCTACTGAGATATCTTTTTTTTTTGCAACAAGACTAAAGTATCCACTATTCATTTACCCTATATCATTGCAACCAGGTATCTTTGAAACATTACTTGAAGAATGAAGATCATTTACCAGAATCTCCACATAGACTTTCATGCCAGGCTTGATGTGATGTCGGATCCAATACCAATCATTTCCTTTTATGGGAACCCACCTGAATATATTGTGAGTTGTAAATGCCACACAAGATAAAAAAATCAGAGTATACAGTTTGCCAGTGGATTTAAAAAAGAAATCTAGGCTTAGAAACAGAAATCTGGCGAAAGGGCCTCTAGCTGGACTGGTTAGATGGACTCAGTAGCCCTCCTCAGGTGCTGGGTTCGACTCCTCGAGGGAGCGAATTTCAGGCTGAGGTTAAAAAAATCCCCTCGTTGTGCCTCCCCACTGCAAATAGTGGCAGGTCGCCGGCCTATGGTAACGGTGCGGTCCTACTAGGGGGTAGTCACAGTGGTCGTCGGCCTAGGTTACGGTGCGGCCCTATAGGGTGAAGCCAGGGTTCGGGGGTTTTCTTGGCTGGTAAGGCTGAGGTCTTCTCTACTTAAACAAAACCGTGGGGGGCGGTCTTTCCCCCACCAGCCAAGTTTTTTTTTAGAAACAGAAGTCAGTCTCACAAAAGTCAAGATAAGTGTGTGGCTGTGTGATGGTCGCTCATCACTGATCACTGGAGAGTACTGATATTATGTGTTGATGTTTTGTGCCAGCTTTCAGGTGAGCCGAATAATGCAAAGTGTGGCTATTCCAATTTAGTTCACAGATCACAACTAAAGGCATGGTAGCAAGAAACATGAAAAGAAATTTTTTGAACACATGCAGGAGCAGGTGCCATCTCGAGCTACACAGATATAATGGTCATGTATTAGCATAGAAGAAGGAATAATCCTTCACATCCTGTTTTTCATTAAATCAGGCACGCCAAGGTCATAGTTATACAGGACTCAAAAGTACGTACCCTTCATGGACACAGCCGATGTCCACAAAGGCTCCCTGATAGAGGTGAACGGTCGTCACTTGCCCATAACAAATCTGCAGGAGGTGCATCCAGCCATTTAGAATTAGAGCAAGTCTAAACCTGCTGAAGATAAAAACTGCACTAGACACGTTCGAACACAACCTGTCCAGGATAGTAGAATGGAAGTTCATGCTGCATGAGAGAAAACAATACATCAGCAACATAACTAAACAAATTGAGAAAACGTAGGCACTGAACATTCAAGAGCTAATGAACATACCATGTCTTCTCTGTAGTCCTTACCTCGTTTTCTTCTGCCAGGGTAGTAATCCTGATCATACTGCACAATTGAAATAGACACATAAGAGGAACACTACAAATACTCGACGAGGTGAACATGACATGTTCAACTTAATACCAACTCAATTCCATACACAGATTACAACCAAACTAACTTAACCATTTGCACGATGATCATAAAAAAGCTGTTCCTAAGCACTAGATGCTGCAATAGTGCAATTTCATCAATGAACTGCATGATTATACCTGGTAGGACTCCTGCTCCAACCTATCCCGATTTGCCTCCACCCATTCCTTGTACTGCTTGAGGAACATTTTGTACCTATCTAGCGCCAGATCCTTCGGCGCGTCCTCCAGCTTCTCCACGTTCGTCACCCCGGCCGCGGCCGCCGCCTCCATGTCCAGCCTCTCCGACGCCTCCCTGTGCGCCTCCCTTATAAACTCCAGCTCGTCCGGGTCCACCTCCCAGCCGGGCGGCGGCCAGTCCCTCGGCGGCACGAGCCGCAGCGGGAGCCGGCCGGCCCACGTCGTCTCGAGGGGCTCCGGCGTGTCGCGCGTCGCGAAGAGGCGCTCGATGTACCCGGGCCCGGCCTCCACCTTCTCCCGGTAGGCCGGCGTGAGCATCCGGAAGGCCTCGAGGGACTCGGGCGACTGCAGCGGCACCTCTTCTCCCTCGTTGAGGCTGTGGCGGGCGAAGGCGACCTCCGGGGTCATGACCTCCTCCCAGGGCGCCCAGCCGTGCTCCACCCAGCTCCGTCGGCGGGCAACCTCTTCGGGCTCGGTGTTCTTAATGCTGATCGAGGGGATGACCGGCGGGTCGGCGGCGGGGGTCTCGTCGGGAGGTGAGGGGTTGACGGACGCGGCGAGGCGGCGGGGGCGGGGCCTGAGCAGGGTCTTGGGGCGTAGGCTGGGAAGGGGGAGGTGGTGGTGGAGGAAGGTAGCGGCGGCCGGCGGGGTGGTCGCCATTTTTGTTGGGTTTTGGGAGCACGGGACGGTCGCCGTGTCGTCACGGGGTTTAAGGGAGACGAGGGAGGCGAAGATAAGGTGCGGATAGTGGCCCACATGTCGGTGCCGTGCGTAAATCTTGTAACTGAAACAGTTAGCTCTTTTCAATTCAAATTAAATTTTCGTGAAATCTAATGAATTGGACCAAGAGTGCGTGACAAAGCTATGGGATTAGTTCTGGTCTCTTGACGCATGCCTATGCCAATCCAATTCAATTCACCATCAAGTTGAGGAATGTAACTCTGAACTTTCTACCTACTTAAATGTATAAACAGTGCTCTTGCTGATCTTTCAAAAAAAATGGAGAATATATACCCTCCAATTCAGTAATTTTATACTCAGGTTTCTTAACCAGAACACTTCAGCATCATAGCTTAGGCGGAAAAAATTGACGCCATAATTTGGTATAAAAGAACTCAAGAAACAACCAATTCTTGTGTGCGCGTCTAAGATCTCACAGTAACCAAAGCAGTGGCCAGCTTTTTACAGTTGCGGGCAACCAAGCTTACTTTTAGCATATGCAAATATGTGTTTCGAGTTTGATTGATTGCGTTCAAAAACAATGATAGCTATTAGTTAGATATATATATATAACCTTTAGTTTAGATATATTGTCAAGTTGGCCTAGTAATTACTAAACTCATCCAGATCCAGGGAAGAAAAGTGGATGCCAAATGATCTAGAAAATTGATCCAGATCTACCTATTTACCCCTAATAACCAATTTGATTATATTTTTGCCCCTAAAATTATCGCTGATCAAAATATGAATCTCTTGCTGCTCATTCCCAAAAAAATTTGTATTAACTTTAAATTTAAAGTTTGTAAAAGGTGATGTCTATATATATGTAAAAAGCGTGAGTTGTTTTAATGTAACAGGATTTATAGAGCCATGATGTAAGATTGCATCTTTGTCCACGTTCATGTCTAGATTTCTAGATCTGTATTTCTTCGTCCGCCACTCCACGTCAATACGCAGGCTCGGGCACGAGGGTGTCCAACCTGCACGGGGGTCCATTTTCTAAGGGCCCCATATTTTGTGTTATTTTACAATGTTTTGTTTCTTTTACGGCTATTAAATGAGCCCGGATTAAATATAATTTTAACAGTATAATGTACGATACTCTAAATTCTTACATTAGGTATTTTCTTGTCTCCCATTTTTGAATCATATCAATATTTTGTTATTTCAGTTAGGGCGACCACGAGTTGGTGACTAGGATTGAAGGGTACCTCGCATGCGTCGCCATATCGCTCCTATGAATGTTTTCCTTTAGGTGTTTGTCTTTGTAGATAGGCAGGATTTTTGGCGTTGTCTTGGATATCATCTATTTGTCTGGCTTTGCTGTGGGTTCATGAGGGCACCAACTCCACCACCAATGTATCATTGTGTTCTCTACTTTACAATGTCTTGTAGATCAAAATTAGAATGTTAGATGCCTTACGCACTATAGGGCTAGGCCATGAGTGCACGAGGGCTAAGATCCAGACTAGTGTCACCGTCATTGTGACGCTATGTGCTCGTGTCACTAGCTATTCGATCCCGCCGTCTCGATTGCGAGTAAAGTTTTGCATTTTTTTTATTGATAAGGCTTGCTTCAGATTTTGGCACAGGGCCCCGGATTTTGGTGGTCCGATCCTGTCGATAGTTCTCCTACCCGGACACTCCACCGTGCTTGTATATGACTGGTACATGTAGCATGTGCATACATTTTTGCTAATACATCTGTAAAGAAATTTGTCCACTTAAACTAGCGTTACTTATGTTGGACAATATTTTGTCACGGTTGAATTACACTTGTTCTGGTATTTTTTTTTAAAAAAATATCAGGAGTTCCTGAAACACACTATTGGGCCTTCTTCAACTATTTATTTTTAGCTAGCTCATAGACTACTTTCTTGTATTTCAATAGAAGAGAGGGAAGAATCGTCACTCGATCAAAAGACAGTCTCGTATACGTACTTCGAGATTACATAATGATAATATATACGGTCATTCATATTATGAGCTATGTCCTACGAGTTAGGCCATTGAAATAGTTGTCTCTTATGATGCTTAGAGCTAGGTACAACTTGTACCATTGGAGAAGGCCTTAGCATATTGGCAAAGATACATAGATTTTCTAAATTTGTAGGCGTCAAATATTAGGAGTGGTATTGCGTATCCAAGAAAACGCTGTCCAAAGTCCCCTCCAAATCCAGCCGTCCACGCACAAACCACCGCCCAGATTTCGCATATCTTCGTGACCTCCGCTCGCTTGCTGAGCCGCTGCTACCGTTTGCTTGTGTCTCCAGCCGCTCCGCCGACGGCCGCACGAAAACCTCTTCCCCTCTCTCGTCTTCGCGGCCCACTGCCCGCACCTTCTCTGGAACCTTCTAGAAGCCCTCAGGTCTCCGCGATGGAGCCCAGGAAGCGGGAGCGCCGGGCCATCGCCGTCGCAGGCGCGGCGGCGCTCGTTGCTGTCGGCCTCAACATCGCCTTCTCCGCCGTCGCCGCCCACCGCCGGAGGAAGCGACGAGGTGGGCGCCACAAAACCCTCCACCCTCGCTTTTGAACTCAAAGCCCATCCGATACTTCTGAAATTGAGCATCCTGCACGGACTTGTGGCTATTTTGCTTCAATTTCGTACCAATGTAGCATATGTTGATGGGTTTTTGCCTTAATTAACACGAACCGATTGATTTGCCCTTACATTATTAGAATTACCTCGTGAAACGTAGAAGCATGCGGCAATGTTACAATTTAAGCGAGACTCTAACTCTTAGGCGAACCTTAAAAGACTATTGATGTTTTTTAAAAAAAATTGGTAGTGGTTAATGTTCTGAATGGTTGCAGAGCTTCCAGGGTTTACTGCTCAAGTCAACTTATCATCAGCTGAGATCAAAAGATTAGCTGACCGTATCATCACTAAGGCAAAGAAAACATATGATTCAGTGGCTGCAGTACCCCTAGATAAGGTATGTTTGCAACTTGTTATGCCACTGCATTTTACTCACCGCTGTTTTGAAATGTAGCTTTTATATGGAAGCTTATGCATGGTACTTGTGGTTTGTTTTATGGTATTCTATAATTCTACAGTTCAGACAACCATATAGTGGTAGGGAAGTATATATATGTTTGCAGCATGGTTCTGTTTAAAAATATATATAATGTGCAATGATCTTGAGAATTTCTTAATGGTTGCATGTTGTACTTTGCAGGTCAGTTTTGCAAATGTCGTTGCACCATTGGCAGAATTAGATGCGCTGCAATTTCCTCTGGTTCAAGCTTGTGTTCTCCCAAGGATGGTATCACCATCTGAGGATGTTCGGAAGGCCAGTGCCGAAGCAGAGAAGCGATTGGATTCTCACTTTGTGCTGTGCAGGTGCAATGTTGTTACTTGTTTCCTATTCATTCACTTGGATGTAACTGCAGGGTAGTGACATATGTTCCCTAACTGACATTAGTGTAACATTAGGCACTATAGTCAAATGACATTGAGTGGTAATGAATCGGACAAAATCATGCATATAGCTTGTAACCTGGTACCTGTGTTACTCATATTACTTACTTGGTCCAGTGAGCATGTGGCATAATTTCAGTTACCCAGCAGATGTATCATATATTAAGAATAACAATACTAATACAGCATGCAGTTCCCTTCTATCTGAGCCAATGCAATGGTAATATAAGAGTCTTACTATTTCCTGCAAGGGACCAGGCAGCGTGAGGATGTTTATCGCGTCATAAAAGCATTCGCAGCGAAAGGTGAAAGAATAGGCCCTGAAGCAACAAGATTTCTCCAGTGCTTGGTACAGAATTCTTTTGCTACATGTAAAATTGATCTCTTGTTCTGACTGGCAACTGTTTGTTTTTACATATGATGAATCGGTGTCAACGCATTGACCCTGAATATCATTTTGCTATAATTATGTTGTGTCCTTGTTTATTTTGATACTACTTATGAGCATAGGTCATATAGGTATAATCTGGCTAGTGACTACTCTCGTTGAAACATGCTTATGTACTGCATCTTCTCTTGCACTGACGCATCTTTGCATCCACAGTACCCTTTCTTCTTGAATTTGAATTTCTGAAATGATTTGTTAGCATAAATGATTAATATGTATTTTTTATTTAAAAAGGTTTATCAAAGCTGAAAGCAAACCATAGAATCATCAGTGAATTATAAATTTACTGAAGGATATGTGATTTGTCTTGATATTATACTGTTGCAATTTGCACAATGAAGATTTTTAAAATTTCTTTGACTAATTAGCATTTTCGCTGATTTGTATGGCTGAACAGGTGAAAGAGTTTGAGCGTAATGGAGTAAAACTATCTCAAAGCAAGAGAAAAGAAATTGCGAAATTGAAATCTCATATAGATGAATTGAACCTGAAGTATCTCCAAAATCTGAATGATTTCACCAAATTCCTTCTTTTAAGTGAGGATGAGCTAGCTGGAATGCCCTTTGAGTTCATAAAGGTAACCTTGAATCAAGCATACCTTCAAAAAGTACAATAAGCGATCCTTAGACGGTTGAAATAATTTTTGCTTACTTTATGCTTGAACTGAAGTTTGAATGAATGAAAAAGGCGACAATGTTGCTTTAAAATCCTCGTTTACTCAAACTCTTCAACTCAGGATCTGGAAAAGGCTGATGGGAAGCTGAAGGTCTTGTTAACTAGTTACCATGTTACTCCAATTCTTGAGCACTGCAAGGTCAGTTCCCTCTCTTTTTCTTTATCACACAACTGCACATTATGTAGTTATTGTTAATGGTTAATTGTCTGTTTTATGAGCTCTCAACATTTATTTGATTTAAAGGGTAAAGCTAGCAAAATGATATGCTGTGGAGTACTCGTTTTTCTTTCTTTCTTAGTTTCTATTATAGGAAGTGCGCTGTTGGCCAATTGTAATTTATATTTTTGCAATCAAGTTATGTATGGCTGGGTATTAACTAGGCGCATCTTTTTCAAGGTTGGCTCTACCAGGAAGCAGATTGCTGTTGCTTATGGACAGAAAGGTGGGAAGGATAATCTAGGCATCCTAGAAAATTTGGTAACCACAAGTGCCCATCTGCATCTGCAACTTCATAATACGTGCCTTTTCATTTAATCACTGATTTCACCTTATCTGTAGCATCTATTACATTTGTTTTTTCTGCATGAGTTCCATACTTTCAGTGTAGGCAGGAGCATAGAACTGATATGTTGCAGTTTCATTTCTGTAGGTCCAGCTAAGACACAAGTTTGCTAGATCGCTGGGGTATGCCAACTATGCTGATTTTGCTATTGAACCCAGAATGCCAAGGACGTCGAGGAAGGTTTGTGCTTTTCTGCAAGGAAAATATGCTTCGTTCTTTCATTTTAGCTAAATCTGCCTGGTGAAACACATTCTTTAATATTAGACTTGGTATAATTTTTCAAACCTGATCTAGTCAGCTTGCTGACGAGTATTGTTTCATGCCCAGTTTCACATGAAAACAAACAAATATCAAAGTCTTTTATCTTGCAGGTCTTAGAGTTTTTGGAAGAGATGTCAGAACAGTTAAGTGATGTAGCCAATAGAGAGCTCAGCATACTCAAAGACCTTAAGGTTCTGAGAAAGCTCCCTTTTGCTCTGCTAATGTTTCCATCAATCAAACTATTTTCATTAATAAATCGAGTCGCCACTATTGATTTCCTGATTTCAGATGAAGGAGGAAGGAAATGCTCAGTTTGGCATGGAAGATTTGTTATACTACATCAAAAGAGCTGAAGAATTCAAGGTTAATCTTGACATTGGTGAAATTAAACAATACTTCCCTGTTAGCCTTGTCATATCTGGAATGTTGAAGATGTTTCAGGATCTATTTGGTAAAATGCTAGCCATTAACTAATGCATTACCAACCTCTATTTTTCATGAGCTATGAGCACAAATATATTTCTCTAATTTCTTTATTTTTTATTTCATGAAGCACTTCGATTTGATGAAATTGAGGATGCTGAGGTTTGGCATGATACAGTTCGTGTGTTTTCTGTTTGGGATGCAAGTTCAAGTGATCTTTTGGGTTATTTTTTTCTCGATGTCTTTGCCAGGTTTGTTCTGTATACATGCTAGCGAAGCTTTAATGATTGAAAGTAAATTGGTTTTTATGTAAGAAATGAAGTGCAAGTTGCTCTAGCTTCTCTATTTTGCCCTGTTCATTATAACTGAATGCAGATGCAAAACCCATTAATGAACACGGTATAAGACACTGATACACATAAAACAGGGTAATTTTAATCAGCTATCCTCTTTTGCTTCACAGGGAAGGAAAGTATGCCCACACTTGCGTTGTGACGCTTCAGAATGGGTGCTTGTGTTCTAACGGTACACGTAAGGTAACTCGGAAAATCTCATGTATATTATATAGTGCAATCAGAGTATGAATTTCTTGTTAGAATCACTGCAGTCCAAAGGATTAGCATATTACCTTTTCTAGTGACCTTAAAGGTTTTATATTAAAACAAATTTAACATAAGATTTAATACAATCAAATTGTTAACAGATCAAAAGTAATTATTCTCACACAAACTCAAAATATCTCTGAATCTGTGTGAGGTACTTCTGTGGCCTACTCGAGTGGTTAGTTATTTCATACTGTAACTATTGTGCTGTTGGTGACAGGTGCCGGCTGCTGTGCTATTATCTCAGTGTCCAAAAGAGTTTGATGGGAATTCAGCATTGCTGCGGTTCCCTGAAGTTGTCAGGCTATTCCATGAATTTAGCCATGTGGTATTGATATCAACCTTCTCAAACATATTCTCTTACAAAAATCTTATAATACTTTTGCCACATTAGTTGCCCATTGAGTTTTAAGGTTTTTAACAAAATGTTCTCCCTCAAAACTAAAGTTTTCAACAGAAACGTTGCCACGTTGGAAAATTCCTTCTCATATTTTTCACAGTGAAACTTCTTTTTAGGGAGTCCTCGAAGGAGGAATTTGATTCTGGCAAATTATAATCATCTTGACATCTGTTGACAATAAATGAATAGATGCACTGATTTCAATATCCTGCAGGTCCATCACATATCCAACAGAGCCACCTTTTCAAGATTTTCAGCTCTTCGGCTGGAGGGTGACTTTGCTGAAATCCCAAGCCTGCTACTCGAGAACTGGTAGGCATAGCTCTTTTTCTTCACTAACACTTGTGTGTTTAATCTATTGGAAGCTCACATTTCTGATATGTAATGCAACCTTGTCATCTCAGGTGCTATGAGAGCATTTCTCTGAAAATGATGTCCGGCTTCCATCAGGTGGTGCAAATAAATTTAGCTTATGATGTTAATGTGTTGGAATTATTATCATGCCTTGCATATTTTCAAGCACAAAAAAAATTAAGATGTAAGGAAACAGGCAAATGATATTCCAGCCATTATATGGAAACGACTCCATGGATAAAACAATATTCCAACATTGCATGTGTGGAAAATCCTTAGTTATACTAAGTAAGCATTATATGATAGTGCTGCATTCCAATAGTTATTTGATACTTTAATAAGTCCTTGCAAATCTGTTGAAACTTGTTTAAATTAGCACTATAATTCTGTTTTTATCATTGTAGGACATTACGAAATCCATAACTACTGAAGCTTGCCAATCTCTGAAAAAGAGGCGTGATTTATTTTCTGGCCTGAAAATGAAACAAGAGATCCTTTTGTGTGAGTCACTTTGCTATCTACCAAATCAAGGAGAGTGATTGTATTGTTTCTCAAATGTTATCTAGCTCTGAATAGTGAAGTTGAGGCCTAACACAGTTTGACTGACACCTGCCACCTGATTTTGCCTGGCTTTTCATGTTGTCATCACTTCATTCTCTTACTTCAGTTAAGAGTCTGTGTTCATACTAATGCTGCTAGTAGATACTGGTAACACAGATTACTCTCCTTTTCTAAAAACATATTCTCTGAAATAAGTTCCGGCTGATAGGTTAGTTTGACCGGCAAATCCAGGCTAATTGGTACTTTTTAATCATGGACAGTTTTATTTGTATCCTAACGTTAGCTCATGTTTACTATTCAATGTAGTACCTTACATAATTGTTCACTTTTACTAGGCCTTGTTGATCAGATAATACATTCAAGTGAGAATGTGGACATTGATGACTTAATGAAAGAGCTTCATCCCAAGGTAAGCTTAAAATGATTGCCTCACTGTCTATAGTACTAATGATGATCAATTAAGGTAACATTTGTTTCCAGGTAATGTTAGGTATACCTTTATTGGAAGGGACCAGTCCAGCTTCATGCTTTCCTCGTATCGCTGTTGGCTATGATGCTGTGTGCTACAGTTACATATGGAGTGAGGTTCGAGCGATACAAATCCTAAGGCATATTGTTTCTATGATATTTGGATATATTAGAAAAACACATCTATCTGAACCGTGCAGGTGTTTGCTGCTGACCTCTTTGTATCAAAATTTAAAGATGACTTGCTCAATCAGCATGCAGGATTGCGATTCAGAAATAAGGTAGTGACTAATGCCCTCCTAGTCGTTCTGTGTGAATTTGTTTCATGCGCATGTGAATTGTTACAAAATGCTTTGCATTGCTGCAGGTGTTGGCTCCAGGAGGCTCAAAAGATCCCCTGGAGATAATAACCGACTACCTAGGAAGAGAACCGTCACTCCAACCTTTTATTCAGAGCAGAACAATGAACAGTTTATGAGAGATCATGTATGATGTAACCATTAGAATTCTTTTAGTATAACCATTGAAGATCTGATGGCTGTTGAGTTCTCTTTTTGCGCAAAGACTTACAAGTATGATCTGTGTGCAATTCTGATTCCCAACAACGTTTGTTTGACCCTTTAGTTACGCAGGAATACAGAAGTGATGTGCCTATATTCTGCTAATCTCTTTGGACTGTCATTTCCTAACCTTAGCATACTTTCAAGCTTTCATCTCATTCATGTCCGAGAGCACGTGAATCAAGATTGTACAGGAAGTCTGAACTTGAGCTTAAACTTCAAGTCTGTTGGTGTAAGCAAAAATCACGCCTTTTAATGGATCTTGCTTTAAAGCTTTACAAAATCAAGTTGATAACTGATGAAATCTTGGCATGCACACAAAATTCACTTTCACTTGAACATTGCTGAAACTTGCAAAAGAAAGCCTTAAAATAATATCAGAATTACGTACACACTGTTACATGTAATTCAAAAACCTGATGGAAATGTAAGTATAACATTCAACAAATGATTGCAACCTGAAATACAGTACACGGAACAATATGAATGATTGGGATACGTATATCATTGTGTGGGAATACGCGTCATTCGGTGGAGCTGAATATTTCGCAACTGGACCACTGAGAATGATATATCTTTTCTCAAAATGGTAACTTCAAGCACCAGTAATTCCATAATACACAAAGGGTACAAAAAGGAATGAAAGAATTGAGCTCTACAAGGGGAAGAGCACCGTTTTGAGTACAGTCTACAACTTTGCACACTACATTCTTTCACAAAAACACCGAAGGACTCAGTACTCACATTATGCTAACTGGTTACTAGACTATAATCCAGCATCCCTCTCACCACCAGTTGAAAAAAACATATTGATGCTTCCCCGTAAAGAGTCTATTTCACAATGCGTGATCTTTGCTACAACTAATATGAGAATTCATGCCCTCGGAGGGATATGTATTTCTTCATCCATATGGCAATGTCCTCAGCACAAGCCTGGGCTTGTGGCGTCTTTAGGAACACATCCAGGGTCGCAAACTCGTGAACTGTATCCTTGTAGTCGAGAACCGGAGAGTCAACATTAACCTTGCGGAGTTCCTCAGAGTAGGCAATTGCTCGATCCCTCATCCAGTCATGCTCAGCAATAACTGTCAAGGTCGGTGGCATGCACTTCAAAGGAGGACCTCCTCTGCCAGGAGCCAAAGGGTTGGCTGCGGGGTGGTCTAGGTTGAACTCTTTCTCTGACAAAAATAATCTCCAAGCAAGTATACATGTGGACTTGTCATAGAAGTACGAGTTAGCAAGCCTTATTTCTGAGTGTGTCGGAACACTCCCTACGAAGAAGGGATACATCAGAACTTGTGCGACAACCTTAATCGGGTCAAATAGCTTGCTATCTTCCACCGCCTTTCGAGTAACATAATCTGCGATATTGGCACCACAACTTGCACCAAGGAGAACACACCTGCATACACCATATGGTCAAAACCCCACTAACAGCAACAAACAATAAACAGAAAAGGAACTACACAGCTGACTAGACAAAACAGCTATCATGACATAGATAAGTAAACAGAATGAATTTGGTTAGGGGTCTACTCTGAGGTAGGTGAGATGTGAACAACCATTTACAAGATGACAGTTACAAAGTGGAAACTAGAAAACTTAATTCTAACCCAGTGATCCGTGGGAGCAGAACTAAGGGATATGCTTGAGTCAAGTGAAGCTCACTTATAGGTATGGTTTTGTGCAAACAGGGTTATCATACTAGAGTCAGCATTCAGCAATACCCGTAATTCAGCAGACTCCTATTCCAACTTCCATGATGAATCACAAACAGCATGTGAATGGTTTTTTCCGAATTCTGATTACTTAACGGGTGTTCAAAGTTACTAAGATTATGCTACAACCTTTAGCGGTCATGCACTCAATATGTAGCTTTGAAACAAATGTAACTTTTTCCCAAAAAAAAAGAAAAAAAATGCTCACAAGACAATTTTATAAACAAGTAAAATGGCATTAACCTCATACATATGTCAACAATGTGCTGGAAATGGCATTGGTTATCTGATATCTGCAAATTTTTGGAGCTGCCTATTTTTTATTGCGAGGAACTGCATTCTCGTGTGAACCTACCCCATCACGCTTCACACACACAAACAGCTAAAGCTCATGCAGATGGTATGATATAACAAAACTAGCTAAATACAACACTTGGTCGAGCTTAACTGCCAACTACTAGACATTAAATTTTTCTCAAGGAATACAGTCCCCTTGTAGCATGTCTGTTGAACTGGTAAATGGTCATAGATGACACACTAACTACATAACATTAAGCAATGCAATTTAAAATTGTTGATCTTGTACTCTCAGGCTCATTGTCATTTTGGCATTGCAATTTCATGTTCTGTACCCTTACCCCTATCTAAAGGAAGGGTGTAGGTGTAGCACCAAGTAATAATACAGTAACAGGGGGTCACAATTAGTATTGCAAATTTACCTTGCAGGATCACCATGTGCAGCAATCCACGGCTCAACAGTGGACGCACCAAACGTGTCCACACCACCCCCGACCTTGCTCATCAAGGCTAGATTGGCCTGCTTGGCGATCCACTTGAGAACCTTGACCCCGTCCTCAAACGCGGCGGGGTATCGGCTCTCGGGCGCGAGCCTGTACCCGACCGCGACGACGATGGCGTCGCATAGCTTGGCAACCCTCCTGCAGAAGGCGTCGTTGGCCGCGGCGCTGCTGCTCCCTGTGGCGAACCCTCCGCCGTGGAACTGCACGACGATGGGCAGCCTCCGCCGCGCGGACGCCGGCGCGCGCGGCGAGGAGACGGCGTGCGGGAGGTAGCCGCGGTAGGGCGCGCCGCCCGCCGCGGCGGCGGCGGCGGGGGCCGGGGTGGGGTCGCTGGCGCGGCGCTGGTGGGCGAGTAGGTGCGCGTGGGCGGACGCCGGCGGCGGGGGCGTGGGGAGGAAGATGCGGACGGAGAGCGAGGAGTTGGGGTCGATGTGGAGGTCCTTGGATGCGACGCCGTCTGCGGCGGAGAAGGTCGGGTTGGCTGGCGCGGTGGCCTCGTCGGGGCGGCAGGAGACCCCGAAGGCGGCCGCCGCGGGGTCGGGGTCGGCCCCGGCGGCGGCGGCGAGCGACTGGAGGCGGTGGCGGAGCCAGAGCTTGAAGAAGACGCTGTAGATCTTCACGCCGACGCTCGGCATGGCTCGCCGTCAGCCGGATCCGCGCATCACACGCGCCGATCCTCGGGTCGGATCCTGTCCTGCGCCGCCCGATTCCGTCCGCTGCAGGTGAGGGAGGGGGGTAAGGATCAGGAGGGATCGGATTGGGCCGTGTCGGGTCAGGTGAGGCGGGAAGGGGGAGTGGTTGGGGGAGGGAAAAGCGAAGCAGGCGAAGCGGAATGGCGATTGGCGGGGTGGCCAGCCGGATGACGATGGCGGGCGGCGCGTACGGGGGGAGAGGCTGGCGAGGCAAGCAAGGAACTAATCGAGAGGAAGGGGGTGGTGGTGGGTGAGGAAGAAAGGAGGATGCAAGGAAAAGACGGGGAAGGGTTGTTGATGTGGCTTTGGATGGAGGCGTCGGCCGCATGCCTCCGCCTTCCCTTCCCAACGTGACGGTGGTGCTCTGCTCGCCCTCCGATTCAATTCAAACCCCTCCTCTCCGCTCCCTGGTTTTCACTGCCCTTCTTATTCGGACGGACGGGTGAAAAGTGGGTAGAAAAGATGGCAGACCCTATAGCGCGTATCGTAGCATTTTTCGTTTGTTTATAGTAAACATTGTTCTATCATAACCTAACTAGACTTAAAAGATTCGTCTCGTCGTGTACATCAAAAATATGTAATTAGTTTTTTTATTTACATACATTTAATGCTCCATGTATGAAGAGAGAGATTTAATATGATTTGATGTGATAAATGAATAGAAAAGTTTGTCGTTTCTGTCTCGTGATTCAAAACAGATCGATGATAGTATTTTTTCGTATGAGACCGGAATTGTCAACTTGAGACTTATCAAAATCTGTAAATTGAACCGAGAAGAAAAAGGTAGGCGCGGGCTGCGCTGAGAGTTTCCAAATATCTCGTCGGAAAAAGGTGGAAAGCTCTACCGACAGCGATGGCGAAGAGAAGATTACAAAGCTGAGACCGATTTTCCTGACCAGTGCTACTATATCCCTTTTCTAGAACCAGAAAGTAATTCCTTTTTTTTAAAAAAAGGAAGAACCAGAAAATAATTAGCTCTGCGGGTCGCGAGCAACAACGTGGCTGAGTAGGCAAGAACGGTCGTGTCTCATGTGCAAAGCTGTTGGGCAAGATGGTCTCCTGTTTCCGTTCCCAAATACACGCTGGATATCCAGTTGAACAAGCGTTTTCTGCAGCGACCTCCCCCGGAAAGCAGCAGCCGTCAAAGGCTCGTCGGCAAGGCCGTCGTGGCCGCGTGATCCGGCTGCCGATTGGCGTGGCGTGGTGAGCGGTGACAGTGAAACCGGGAGGGAGCCCCGCGTGGCATCCGGCTGACGAGGCAGGTGAGGCACGCTGGCTTGGCGAGATTTGCGTTACCGGATTCAGTCACTGGAACGCTTCAACGGTAGTATGTAACGGGAAAAAGTCTACTTCGCCCCCTAACCGAGGGGTGGAACACATGACCCCCTCACCTATAAAAATGGATTTTTTACCCTCTAAACTTTCTAAAATCAGACAAATCACTCCCTAAAGCAGTTTTAAAAAATCATAATAAATCATACATAATAATATGATCGATGTCGCGGCGGGGCCAAAGCACCGCCACGTTCCGGCCGGCCGGCGTACGCTGTTGCTTTGCTTCGGCGCCAGCGGCCGTGGAAGAGAGCGGAGCCGAGGCGCTTGTCAAGGAGGGCGAGTTCCGACGTGACCGGTGACCGTGGCGACGGCGGGCGGGCGTTCGGCGCGAGAGGGCCGGGCCGGGGCGCAGTCGAACGACGGGTGGGTAGTGGCGGCGCGCGAGGGCCGGGGGCAATGTAAGTATCCACAGCATATTATAAAGAGATCAGCAAGCATCCAGGCAACGTAAGTATGCACAGGCCTGTGCCTGTTATATGAGAAGCCAACAAAAGCAAGAAGTACCCAAGTCTTTCAGCGAAGTACTGCTACCTGCAGAGGCGTACGTGAGATCCATCAATCCACATGAGTACCAGGCTAATTAAGCTAACAAGAAAGTAACTGTCTATCTGTAGCATATACCAAGTACTCAAGCCCTCATCAATCCCCACAAGTAATGCGTGCGCCGTGTCTTGATCAAGCAACGTGTAGAAGCACCGAAACCAAAGAAGACAGGAGCCGGTCAAACGTAGTCACGTCGGTGCCCCTGATGGGCTCAAAGGCTTTCTCTCCTTCTCTGATGACACGACAATATGCACTCCAGCTTTGGAACCTATGTGAGAATTCCATCACGGTTTGTGTAGCTATCAATTTCATTGCATAGACCAAGAAGCAACGTAACTGTGGAAACCTAAGGGCTTCTGGAAACAGGACGCTGATCTTGGACAGCGCCTCCTGAAGTTGAACAATACCTCCCGGGTTGTTTGGATAAGCACCCAAGACCTTGTAGATATCTGGCATGGTGTTTTTGCCAAATCTGAGGGTCGTGAAATCGGTTCTCATCCCACGATTATGATAGCCAGACTCAAATGGCAGTGGCTGACTTACACCACCCGGAACAATGTAGGCAGGCGTATTACTAAACCTGTACCAACGACCCCTAGACGAGAAAGCTTCCAGATAGAGATTGCGTTTCGAGAACAGCAGAATAACCTTGCCATGGAGATGTTCTTCTCCGAGACCACTGCCACTTCCAGGATAGAGAATGATCTGAAACTGGCCATCTGGGGAACAAACCGGCTTTCCGTGGAACTCACCGTGTCCACCTTCTCTGATAGTCTTCAAGATGCTTCCGGTAACAGATGCATATGTGTGGGTCATTCTTCCCCGAACTGAGATAGAGATCGGGAATTTAAACCGCTTGATCATCTGCTAGGAAAACAAAAGGACACTGAGCTCAAAAGCATTCAGATAGCAATCCTTTAGGCTTTAGACGACATTGGTGTGGATGCATGATTGTTACGCACGGGTCAGAAGGTCATAATGCGTGGTTTAGAGGACCATTTTGCTCATATGAAACTTTGAACGCGAAATTCAGCCGAGATACTTCATGGCATCATTATCGGTCACAAGCGCATCACAACTCAATAAAATGGACATTCACAAAAACGAGAAATCTGGAATGCATCAATTGTACAAGTTCATAAACTGGTAGTGATATAAATTAAAGAAGATTTGTTCGAGAAAAAAAACTACAAGAAGATTAACTATCAATTGTATAAGTTTCACAACAGCCCGACAAATGATATCAAGAATATTAAACTACCAATGAAAATGAAGATCTGTGTCACAGGCACAGCTCATGCCATCCTCTATATTAGTGTACAAACGGAAAAATCCTGCCAGCCCAGCTCATGCAAGACACGTTAGTCAACTGTACAAACGGAAAAGGTGCAATTGGCAAACGGCAAGGAAATTTTTCTTCATATTGTGCTGAAAATAAAGAACGATTCCTTTTAATCCTTACCGCTCAGATTAGTTGACACACTTGAAATGAATCGCAATGGACAGAGTTGCAATCCTTACAATCCGAACTTTGTTGCATTCAGATCATCCAAGCCGAAGATGGTTTGTGAGAATAGTACACCTGCATCAGTAAAGAAGTTCAGACATTTTCATGGTAATCCAAGAGTCTGTAAAATGGTACACAATATAGGAGACAAAAACAAACACATGTAGCTAAACGAAAAGGTGCACAGCAAATATGCCATTTTCTTGAACACACAGCTGTGCTCAATAACATTGCACAAGAAAATGACTTCTCAAAGATGCTAGCTCTGTGTAACCTATCCCCTCTTCTCTGTTTGTAATTTGGTACCGTAAACATCTTTGACCATGTGTTAGCACATCATCTGGAACAAACATAACCATACCTGTATCAATCATATGATCAAGTATTCATCTCCGAAAATCACATACCATATATGATACCAATAACAGTCACTTCTACTTCGGCCTCAGAACTGAAAATGCATTACTTAGGAGTTAGGACCTCCTACGTACGTGTGACTATGCACTAACAGCCAGCGGTACTTTTCTCTCAGAACAAATCAACCAGCAGCCACCAGCCAACAATACTTTTCTCTCAGAACAAATCAACACCAACCACCAGCCACCGGCCAGACGAACGGGGCGCTAGTCCATTTGTCTCTTCTCCTTGAATATTTGGATAATAGCAGGTCCACAAACAGTACATTCTTTTTGTCCCTGCTTCCATCACAGCAGCAAACAAAACATTGACCTATTAATTACTCTTAGCCTCCAGAGATCCTGGAAACCAGTCACCATTCAGAATCTTTCACAAGTTGTTGACGACGTTAAAATGGGCCAGCCGTGCAACGTGGAGCAGACATGCTCTGTACCGATGGCGTTGGGGGCTGGGGCTAGGAGGCATTTCATCGAACAGCTGGGGCACCATGCTCTGTGCGACTGTGCCGATGGCGTTGGTGGGTGGCGGAGCTACAGTACCATGTGCTGGCCTCTTGGTCGGGGACGAGCTGCCGTAATGTTGTGATCGCGTGATCGCGACGGAGAAAGAAGACCACACATTACAGAGAGGAAGCATTAGAGAGAAAGTACTCGGGTTCGCTTCCATTTGTTCGTTGGCGCCCCTTGTGCTGCACATCCGAACAAGTCCTGACACGGACGCCGCCGTGGCTAGTTCGGTACCCTTGCGGCCAGCGCATGGCGAACGACGCGAAAGCGGTGGCGCGCCCTCGAGCGCCTGGCCGCGGCGGCGTTGCCCGCATTTGTGTCCGCGAGAGCGCCTGGCTCCGCTAGAACTAGAACCCAAGCCCTTGCCCGGCGTTGCTCATGGTCTCGGCACCCCTTGTAGGCTTCTATCCGGCGTGAGCTCGAGCACGCGAAGTTGGCTGGTCCGTTGGCGAGAGGGCACCATAGATCACTACCGGCAACCCAGCACGCATGGGGCTACGCCGCCTCGAGCGAGCAGGGTGTAGATGCATTCCAAAAGAGGTTTGGTTGGGGGAGCATTTTTCCAAATCGGGAATTCGTGAATCGTGATCGCTGGTGACCAGATTGATGAGAGAGTAGATCGAGCAGAAGTGCACGTACCTCGTCGGTAACGGCACACCACTCGAGCGGCGTCTCGATCATCAGATCGGAATCATCTGCACGCCGACGTCGACGAGGGGAGGTGCCCGCAACGTGATTTTGCTCGAGTCCGGCGAGGACACCCAGAAAGAAAGGGATGCCAGTGGAGGCTTATTTGTCGTGTTGCTTGGATGGTTTTCCATGAAAACCCTCGCTTTTTTTTATATATTATTATGTCTCCATCGGTCTGTCTGGTTTGGTTTTCACCTGCAAAGAAATGTGTTGCACACAACACTTAGCTGATAGTGTTCATTCTAAAGTGATACATGTTCAGTGCTGTAAAAATAAACCTACATTCTTAGCCTCTCTTTTTTAATTGTGGGGTGAGGGATCATTAACTTTTCATGAAGTCAAGTTCCCATGCCTCCTCCGTAAATTCAGTTAAGGCTAATCCCAACCCAAAACTACTAAATTAGTGTCTATATCATGCCATGTCAACTACTTTAAAAACTATAACGACAATGCATCATGTCTAAGCAATTAATTAGTTAGTCAATTCTCTTCCTATTCACCAATTATTTTCCTTCCTCACTAATTATATAGACACTAGTCTTCTCCCATGCAATTAGTAGTGTCTACTGCATGTCTGCATTGGTTTTCTCATAGAAACTGAGTCTTGTATGAGACCCAGTTTCTTTCTATTTTTCTTCTCTCTCCCATTTAATACAGTGCCACATCATCGATATCCTATGTGGCGCTATAATTAATTCTATAGACACTAGGATAGTTTCTATAGCATTTAATAGGCTCGCATATAAGCAGTTTGATGAGGTGGAAGGAGAATTAATGATGTGAAACCATGTCTACACGAGAACAAAAATGAAGAAAGAGAATTGGGTAAAGAAAGGAAAGATCGCGAAGAAAGATGAGTAGTTGATATTTTATTTTGAAGAAACCTTCTTTTGGGAGTGTAGTTGATATTTTAAGTCAATATTTGGTCAAGGCACATAATAACTTGCTCAAATGAATTGTGCCATGTAATCTTACCATTATATGGGAGTAATATGATACACATATGCCAAGAGTGAGAAGTTTATGAATTAAATTACCAGTGTCTTCATTTCTCACATGAACAGCAAAGTCCCAGGTTTGGCAAACCGGTCAGACCGGCTTTGCCAGAATTGTGACTGTTCACCGGAAATTTCCGATTCTTGAACTGATATCCGACATTTGCGACGGACATTTCCGGTACAGGCGGAAATTTCCGTTTGTGCACAGCCAAATACTCATACTTGAGTTTCTTCGGTTGGAGTATTTGATTTTCTGCAATTAGACACAATATTGCTCTACTATAGAGCCATTAGAAGCACCATATGGCATATGTTGTCAATATTTAGGAAAATAATCTAGGTCACTTTTCAAGTGTCACAAGTTCAACACTTAGAAACACTTGACCCTACCAAAGGCACTAGTGACGGAGATATAATCATTTTAGGCACAATGTTACCGAGATGACATTGGGTATAGAGTATGGAGCGGAAGCAACTTTTCTTGGCTTGATACTTGATCATAGATGGTTGTTATTCAAGCCAAGCCTCCAATACATCTTTTGGTTCCTACCATCTTATCAAACATGCTTTGGTACCCAACTCATGTTGGGTCCGACAAGGTTAGTCCCAATATGCTTAGGGACCCAAATAGCTTTTGTTCCATTCTTTGGAGAATGAATCATTTTGGATGGACAAGAGACATTTGGGGTGTTCCCAAGTTTCATATGGTTAGTATGGACACGATTGAGTTTAGGAATTTTACCATTGGGACACTCTTTACCAAGATGCCCTTTTTCCCAACATGAGAAACATGTCTTGTGCTTGAAATTTGTTGCCTTCTTCTTGGGTTCTTTGGCACCCACTTCTCCATTGAATCCTGCTTGTGCTTTGAGAAAACCTTTATTGAGCTTGATGTGGGGCTTCCCTGTCAACACCGGAATATCCGGTTTTGAACTCCCGGATTCCCTTGGGTGAGACCCCACTTTGCTTAGACATGATGCAATCTCATGTCCTTTCTCAAGACACCCAAAGCATCTCCTTTTCTCAATATTTCTTTGTCTTTTGGAGAGAGTAGTCTTGTCTTATTTCTCGTTGGAGCACTTGATGTGAGCCAATTTTCCTTTTTCGGCTTGCTCTTGGCTTGTGTGGGACTTGACTTGATTTATGTAAGAGCTTTGCACGGTTGATCCCTTCTCAAGCTTGTTCACCATGCTCTCACGGTTATCTTGAGAAGGTTGTGCATTGCTCTTGCCTTTGAGAGTTGTCAAGTTCTTTGTGAGTCTTTCCACCTCTTGCTTGAGTTCTTCATTTTCCTTTGCAATGAGGTCATCACACGACTCTACAAGCACTTCATCATACCAAGAGCGTTTTGCTTGAGAGCAACATGGGTTAGCACATGATAAATTATATTGAATTTGTGAGCATGTGCATTTGTAAGATTGAGGTTCGAATGATTTTACCAATGTCATTACAACCTCATGAGTTATCTCTAGGAAGGCATATGATTCTACAAGCTCTTCATGAGAACACGTGAGTTCATCATGTTTTGCTTGTAGTTTCTTATGCTCACTAGTTAGCAAGTCAAATTGTTGCTTGAGCACTTGATTTTCTTTCTTCAAGAAGGCTACACATGAAAGAGAGTCAGCGGCACAAGCATATTCCTCAACCACAACATCATACTTACAGACCAAGGAGACGTTCATGAGTTTGACTTTCTCAAGCTCCTCGGTGAGAGCTTGGATAGTTGCATCTTTTGAATTTTCAGCCTTCTTGTCATCTTTGGTCTTGTGGCACTTCGTCACCTCATTACTGGAGGATGTCATTGCTTTTGCACTTGAGGTTTTGCTTGCACGGCATCGACCGCCCTTCTTGCAACTAGCTGTGACCCTTCTGCCCAAACCGGTCATACCGGTTTCAGAAACCGGTTGGACCGGTTTTGGCAGTGAGACAGCAGCTGCACAATTTTGGTCCTCTAGCTCCTTTGTGGTTGTCACATGAGGCTCAGTGCATGTTGTTGCTGATGTAGAGCACTCCTCATGTGGCTTAGGTTCTTGTATGCTCTTTCTTGTCGCTTGTGGTGTTTGCAAATAATCTTTCAAGTTGAGACCAAATAAGATGAACATCTACTAGAGTCGCTTCATCTTGTAGAATAAGTTCCTTCACACCTTGGCTCATAACACTAAATAAGAAGTTAGCGACAAGAGCATTGAGTTGTAGGCAATCCATTTCGTCTTTGGTTAAATTGGACGAATTGATCTAATCAACGTTAGGACGATGGATGCCTCCAACTACCACTCGCTCAAGAGTAGGACCCATGGCCCTAATATCATGAAGAACATGAGCAGACCAAGTAAAATAATTTGAGCCGTCACAAGCTAGTGGCTCAAAGGTTACCTCACACGAAGTCGACATCTTTCCTCACGACGGTTAAGCTTGGATGTGAGGCCAAGCTCTGATACCAATTGAAAGGACCTTGATGTCACCTAGAGGGGGGGTGAATAGGTGAATCTGCACTTAATCAAAATTTTATAACAATCAGTACTGAAACCGGTCAGACCGGTTTCCCAAACCGGTCAGACCGGTTTCTGGCAGAGAAACACAACAATGCAATTTATTCCCTCTACGAGTTCTAGCACAAACCAAACTTGATGAATAGCTTCTGTAGATGATTTCTAGCAGGTTCACTATGTCCCTGCACACAAACAAAGCACAACCAAGTAGATCGAAGCGGAAGCTAATATAAATGCTAGAATTGAACTTGTGGGGCAAACCAAATGAGAGACGCGATGATTTGTTTCCCGAAGTTCAGATTCACCGCTGCCACTAAGGCTGCCACCAAGACACGATGAATCCTACGTCTCCGTTGAGGGCCTACGAAAGGCGGGCTTATACACACCAAGCCACTTTCCTCGATTCCACTAACTTGTGACCTTTTTCCACGAAGGAGGCAGGGCCAGCCTTTACAAACAATCCGTGGCTCACCACAAACTCGGTAGCTCACCAGCGACGCCTAGCCGTCTAGAAGGCTTCACCTCCAAGAGTAACAAATGCTTCAATGGTTGCTAGACTTTATCGGAAGTGCTCAAGCTAAGGATTTGCTCTTCACTGATCTAGTTAGCTCTTACTAGCTTGCAATAGCTCACACACAATTAGCCTCTCAACCCAAATCCAAAGATATAATCAAATTTCTATCAATCTCACAAAGAGATGTTTGGGGAGAGCTTGCTGGTGCTCAAGAAGGTTCTGAACGCACAAGAGAAGCAAGGGAACCAGCAGCTCTCAAAGGGGAGGGCCAAGGGGTATAAATACCCCACACCCAAAAACTAGCCGTTATGTCAGTGGAAAACCGGTCAGACCAGTTTCCCAAACCAGTCACACCGGTTTTCAAACGAAACTAGCCGTTAGCACTCTGAGCTCTAAAAACGGTCAGACCTCCTTCCAAAACCGGTCAGACCGGTTTTGGACCAGTCAGCACACTTAGTCTCAAAACGACTTCTCTCAAAGGCTATCTCACATGGGTTGACCTATGAGCACTTTTTGGTGTTGTCTAAACAACTACTTGTTGCATCCCTCTTGATAGTACGACATTCCTATACTCAAGAAATTAAATAACAAATTAAGTCTTCCACTTGAGCTGCAATGTCTACAATCATGCCATACTTGTCAATTTCAACTTTGAGGGCACACAACATTTCTTGATTGCTGAGCAAATCCAATCTTGAGCTGGGCTTAGAATTTCCAAGTGTATGGACCAATTCATAAGCATTTTCAATATATGATCCATAAATGATTAGATGCTTCACATTGCTTCACTTGATACGGCTTGATTGAAGTATAGAGATCAAACTAAGATGCTAAACTTTTCCCTAACAAAGTCCCTCGGCTACAAGACCAACTTGCCCTTCTCTTTGCTAGGAGTGTCACTCCCGTCTAGCTTGATCCTTTTCATCAAATCTTGCCACTTTAAGTTTTGCTTTGCTTTGCATCATCATGAAAACCACATTGAAATCCATGTATTCAATTAACCCGAGATATATTCAATATTGTCTTGTGTGTTGTCTTTGTCAAATCACTTGTCCATAGGCTTCCATGTACTTGAGACCATATAATATCCATAAGATCATGTCTCATCATGGATGTAACTATTGTCATGGACCACGTCCAAAGGAATTCCAATTTCTTCATGTAGATTGTCCCATTTTGTCTTGATAAGCTTCTACTAGATGAGACAATATACTATCCATAGAATCATATCTCATTTTATTTATAACCACTGCTATGGACCAAGATCAAAGGAATTCCAATTTCTTCACGTAGATTGTCCCATTTTATTTTGACAAGCTTCTACTAAATGAGACCAACCAATATGCATAAGAACCTTGTCTCATTTGTCATTTCTATTCTCTTGCCATTGCTCATCTTTTGCATCATGGGATCAAACATACTTGCTTGCTTTTATGTCATTTAGAACCAATGTCAAGTACATATTCTTATCAACAATTATATAGCGCGAACATTCATAAGAATAAAACCTGCTCATATGCTTAAGCAAACAAGTTAGATCACGAATCATGTTGTCATACAAATCACCAAAACACATAAGTGCCTAGATGCACTTTTAGATCCACCCTTCAACTCTCAAGTTTGAAACTATAGAAACTATAGAAGTTTGTGATTTTTCGAAAAAAAAAACTCTCAAGTTTGCTCACACCACGTTGGTCCCACTAAGCAAAAGACGAGTTTGATCAAGTTTTATAAGCCCCGTACTATACGTTGGATCTAAGTTGCTAGCAATTAATGCAAAACGGAACCTGGCGACAAAATCAAGGTGATAATAAATACTATATACGATTGCTCGCATACCCCTCATACTGCTGTACTCTGATACCGTATATCCGTATATGTTGCTCGCATTTCTACCTCTTTATCAAGAACCGGCTTTAGTGCTGGCAAACTATTGCCAAAACATTGTTGTGTGCCTAGACGATGAACTGGCATGACAAAAAAACACTTGTGCTACCAGCCTAGGCAAGTAAGTTTGGATAATATATCGTTCCATCTTACAAGAACAGAAATGACCAGCTAATTATAGGCCTATGCATATTCACGGATGAGGGGCACGTAACTTAATTCATCTCAGTTGAAAATGGGATTGGAACAATAACATAGTGCTAAAAGGTAAGTGAATCGGCACCAGTCCATCAACAATTATCAAGTTAGAATGCGGAAGTCTGAACAAACAAACTATCACAGTATGGTACTAACCACAATACATGGATGCATATTCTGATATGAAGCAGATAAATATGTGAATTTTTACAATCATCCTCATTTCACAGTAAGAAGGTCGACCAAGTAACTTTGACTTCCAGCTTGTAGACACCACAAGTGATCTCAAGCTTGTCCCAGCCTTTAATTAATGGAGTGAAGTCACGGATGTAATGGTTCATATTAGCGTTCTGGTCCTTGCCGCAGGCATAGATATGGAATACCAACATCTGATCTGCCGAGACTGCTACCACACGACGCAAGAGTTGGATAACTTTGTCATCACCCAAAGTATTTGCGCCATGAACAGCACTGTCATACAACAGCATGCGACTTGGAACATCAGTGGTGCAAGCATATATTTTTCCATAAAAAGCATCAGGCCCTGCCAAAATTCTTATCTCGATGGTGCCCTCCAACGCTTTCTTAACATAAGCAAATATCAGATCCACCTCACTAAGCCAGCTAATAGAACTTTTCCGATTAACCACGGAGTTCATTGTTGCAATATCCACATCAATCAATGCTTTGTTAAATTGTCTGTCATTGCTCTCTCTATCTTCCTTGATCTTCAGATTTATCTCAAAATAGGCATCACTGCTAAAAACAATTCCTCTACTTGGGCCAGTCAAAATCAAAGATGCACCCTACAAGTGGGACAACAGAAAATGTCATCAATGTATTTGTTAGTGCGTGGCAAATCATTCATCATTAACTTAGCTTAAAGAATATAGGTCACACATGTGTTGGAACTCACCAACAACCCGGCATCAACACAAGTTAGTGTACAAATAAATTGAAATGAGGAAAATGGAACTGCATGTGGCCTGCCAAGGTCTTGATGGAACAATGTGATGTTTTGGTGGCATATAACATGGCACCTATCCATCATGACCTACTTTAAAGATATATTGAAAAGAATTTATTACAGTTACAATGCCCACTTACATACTATGGCACTTTAATGACAGCAACAGAATCGTACTCCATCCGTCTCAAAAAAGAAGACACTCCAGGATTTAAAATTTGTTCCAAAAAACAAGTCATTCTACTACATTTTTAGTAGGTGCATGTGCATGCAACAATAAATTAGTGTCAAATATGGCTAATAATTAGGGGCAATCAAGGTCATTTTATTTTCTCGTTAATCTGCCCTAAAATTTCTAGAATGACTTCTTTTTTGGGGACAGAGGGAGTAAGTGACAACATTTCATAGAATACATTAGTGTTATTAACCTAACCTAGATTCAGATAAGCGACTTCCTTCAGATTTCATTAAACTGTTACCAGTAAAGAGAAAATGTGAAAGCGAGCATGTGCAGTAGTAAGCAACGGAATCACAAGTGTGACACCCATGCCAATGTAATCTCCAGCAAAAGATATGCCAAAGGACACAATGCAAAGACAATAGAGTTGCAATATTAGATACTAACAAAAGCAACCCCCAAAAAAGAACAGAGGAAAAATATGGTTTTGAGACTATGTTCTTCAAATACCTCTGATTGGACAAGTTGGCAATTGTCCCTATTGCGACGGAAGATGTAGATGCATTTCATATCCAGACGATCTCTGACTATCACAGTCCCATACACATTGATAGGGTAGCCAACATCTGAGGACATTATCTTCAGACAGAGCACATTTAATGAATCAGTCAGCTTGTGATCATCTTGGATAAGTGAATCCGTAAAGCGCATCGGACCATATTGTGCTGAGGAAAAGGAAGGTCATTTTACAACAAGAGATGAATAGTATGGTACCAAAAGTAAGTATAAAGAGATAGTCGGTCTTCTATTTGCATAGCCTCATTTCAGGATTCTGTTTGAACAGCAAGATTAACATTTACACTAGGTAGAGCCAGTCAGTGAAACGATGGAAGTCAATTATTATAAAGGAAAAAGGCAGTAATGATAGGAATAAGAGTCAAAATGCTACACATGGCAGCATAAAGCATGCATTCCCTGGTAGGTCAAAATGGGGAGAAATATTGGAAAAGGCAAGTCAGAGATGTGTGAAAAGGATGACACCAAAGCATATGCAAGAAATCATCTATTTTGGCTACCAGAAGCAGAGTGTGTAGACCCTATGCAAGAGTTAGACAGTCACAGGCCTTCCTACTAAATCATATATACTACATTTTACAGAAGTTCACTGTTCTAAGATAACAGGAATCAAAACAAATATGTGCATCTCATGAATAAGATAGAATTTCAGTATCCCACATCATGAGCTCTCCAAAAAGTTTTGCCATGTGATTTTGGGATTTAGTTTTCTTCTTTACAGCAAAGTCCCACTTCTGCTTAACAAATAAACGTGCATGAATAGGAAGGTATAATAGGCTTCGGTATGCATGTCGTTATAAATGCCATCTTGTGTTCAGTGGTGCACTGGTACTAGAAATAAAATCATGTAATGTTTTCTAGTAAAACAGAGCACTCCACATACGGTAGGCTTCATTACCGACATATACAGTAACATGTGTCTAATTAAAGTTGCTTTTTGTGGTACCTTGTTCGTTTCAGAGATTAGATTTTAATCCGATAACTAATCTACATGGTTCCATTTTGTTTCTCAAACAAGACTCGGCCAATTTCCATTAATCAGGAACCAGATTAAATATGCAGTAGTCTGAAGTAATAATAACATGTTTTTAAGCTGTATAATGCATACTTGAGTTATTATAGTTTCAAAGTATTATGCTATCGCTGACTCTGGATTGAATGGAAGTGACTTGCATGAGATAGGCTACCCAAGTTGGTCGTATACAAGACCTGACCCTGACCTGCTAAACAGCTAAACAGTTTAATGGTTCAAGAAGGAAACCCCAACCCAGTCAAGTCCAACACAGCATGTCCAGGCAAGTGATTGAACCCAATAACAGCCCTAAAGCTGCCTGTGGCAGTTTTCCACTTCCAATTCCCCATCCCCTTGTCTAATTTTCACCAAGAGTAACGGGATTTACCCACACAAAAAAATACCCCCCTTGATATTTAGCAATTTGATAGCTGTTGAAATTTGAGTCTTCGCATATTAACGAAGGTCGGGATGGAGGGATTACTCTCTTCATCAATGTCGAGGGTGGTGAAATCAACGAACCAAACTCGGGTGTACAACCCGATCCCATCTTGGGATCGTACTCGAAAAGCTTCTTCATGGCCAATCTCAGCTCACTCCTCGCCTTTTCCTCCGGCGTGTCGTCCTCCCACGGCAGCTTCCCCCGAGGTTTCTGGCTCTGAAAGCCGGCGCTTCTGCTTCTCCGCTGCTGCTGCCTCCTCCTCGTCATCCTCGAAATACATGGGCAGCTCGTCGCAGTCGTCGGCCGCCATGGTCCTGAACGGGAAAGACGAAAGCGCGAAAGTAGCCGCGGCCTCTATACCCTAAGGCTATTTGCAGTGGTAGCCCCTAAACCATCCTGGGTCTGTATCTTACCGTCTTTTGGCTCAAAAACTCGATGCAGCGGCGTCCTGTATATGCTCTGCTATTGTGCAGGTCCAAGTCATCCTCCGGCAAATTTCGGGGAGGCCCTCCCCTCCTCCAAATCGCCGCTGCCGCGCCGCGCCGCCTCCCCTTCGCAGCGCCGCCTTCGTCGTCCTCCCCCCCTCTCCGCCCGTACCTCCCGCTGCGCCCGCCCCCTCCGCCCACCCCCTCCCCCAGCACCTCCCGCCGCCCCGGCTCGTGCTCGCGCCTCGCGGTGGCGGCGGCCTGCTGCAGCTTCTGGTAGTGCTCGTCTGATGACCAGTACGCCAGCTGCTCCCCGTCGTCCTCCACGATGGGGTCGAGGACGCTCCTCATCGGCGCCTTCCTCCGCCGCGTGCTCGACGACGGCACCACCACGCGCGGCGGCACCACCTCCGTCGTGAACCTGCTTACCGCCGCGACCTGCGCCTTTGCCATATCTGTTCCCTTGCTAGCTAGTAGCACCGCGCAACAGCCTCGCCGTGTTTCTTTTCAGTTTGATGTGTTGCAAGATTCTGCAGCATCTGCTTTGGCAGGGTCGCTCCTCCTTGAAAGCAGCTTCACCACCATTCCGTTGTGCAATCTGTTAAGTGGATCAAGAACCATTTGAAGGTTTGATGACAGCGTGTAGGTGAAATGAATCAAGACTCTGCTCAAGTCAAGCCTGCTGTGTGACGAACCGGATTCTCACCGACGAGAACCCGACTCCCTGTACCCTTGAGATAGTCCCAGGAATAGCAGCTATCTCGTACAGAACTCATCTCAGTCGAATATCACATCCATACAACGATAAAAGATTCATTACATGACTCATATAAAGACAAAGCGTCTGGTACAAGCCCTCTGGGCTAAAACGACAATAGGAAACTTCTACGCAGCGGTAGCTAGAACAACAGGGATCACTCCTCCACAGGCATCCTTGAGCGTAGCGCACACCCTTCAATCGTACCACCCGTCCTGGTTGAACTCGCGGTCGGGGTCTTCACCTGAGAACCCAAAGTCTGTCCCCAAGGAAATGGGACAGGTCCACGTCACCAACCATAATATGATGCAAGCTTTAAAGTGGCCTATTCTAAGGTATAGGAATAATCAAGGTTTAAGCCAGGGTTTCTTATGCAAGCAGCAGCAATAACCCAATTTCAGCTCAACACCAACTCCTGCTCACACATACATCCATCCGCTCCCCAAAACCAACCATCAGCCTCACATATTCCCATCGGGCTCGTCCTGCCACGGCAGGTTCCCGCAAATCATTATCCACCAACACCTTTCACTCACTAGTCGACTCGGTGAGCTCCCTCCCCACCTCGTCTCAACAGCCTCAGCTGGACCAATCTCTCATAACCCAATTCAAGGATGAGGTAAGAAAGCAGATTCCCATGCTAGCCGGGGCTTCTCAGAAATGGGTCGTCCGTAACCGTGGACACGGCTATACGTATAGTTTACACTCTGCAGAGGTGGCACTCCAGGAATCCATCCGGGCTGCAAGGCTAGTCCGCAACCAACCTGAGACGCAGCCCACAGCAAAGACCCTAAACAGTAACGGCGCCAATCCTGTCTCCCTGGGCTCGGGAAACATCCGATCTAACATCTGCCCCAGGGTCGTGAAACCTTCCCACCGGGGCCAGTCGGGGGCCGTGGTAAATCAGGGAGATTACGCCGCAACGAATCCCCCCTACACATATCAAACTCGATTCTCCTACAGTCTCGGCGCCGCACTAGAGTAGGCTTGCTGGAACCCTCCCCATACTGGGTAGATGGTGAGCACGGTAATTCCCAAGTCCGAAGTGGGGGCACGACTCGGTCCTTAATTGTTCGGTAAAGCGAGTATCTGCATCACAAGCGATCCGCCGCAACGGTCCGCAATCGGCACCCATAACAGGTATTGCCGCCCAAACTCCTCAGGTACTCACCGAGTACCAACCCCAAGTAACCAGTAACCATGTACCCGCAACAGGTACCCCATAGGGACTGCCCGAGTGCAGCCCCTCAGCACCTCGATCAACGATCGAGTTGTTATTTACTCGCTTACACCGCCTAGCTGCACTACTCCTCCCAAACCACCCACAACTCACGCCAAGAGGATCAATCACAACCATACCAACACATGCATAGCATAGCACATTTATAAAGTGAGTAGTAGGTAGCAAGGTAACAGGATGATAACAAAGGCAGTGCAGGTTTATCATGCGAGTAAGGTAAAGCACTAGCATACTAGTTTGCATGTCTGATAGGTATTTCAGAGATGGTCGGGCGTGAACCTGGGCAAAGGTCTTCGTCCTCGTCGAAGCAGTTGTTGTAGTAGTCCGGCTCCTCCTGACTCTCCGGAGCTCCTAGGGTCGCGGAAAATAAAATAAGACGCGACTACTAGCAAGGAAACACTAAAACAGCGACGAAAGAAAACCCAAATAACACCAAACTCTACACTATCGCGTAGATCATGATTTTAGAAAAATATAGAAACTGGTTTCATATTTTTCTGAGCTACGGTTGATTTATTATTAATTTTCGAAGTTTAAATCATTTTCTGAAAATATTAAATAATTTCCGAAAAAAAAACAGACAAATAATTAGCCTGCTGACGTCAGCATGACGTCATGCTGACGTCAGCAGTGGGGTCCACCTAGGATGACGTCAGCAGTGGGCCCTGCTGACGTCAGCGTTGACCGGTCAACGGTCAACGGGGTCAACGGTCAGCGGGTCAACTCTGGTCAGTGGGCCCCATGTGTCAGTGACTCACAGAGTATGACAGGTGGGTCCCATATGTCAGCGCTGTTAAAAGAAAAAGAAAAAGAATAAACGATGGCTGGGCTGGAATTGGGCCGAAAGCGAATGGGCCGGAAGAGTTCAAGGGTGTAAACCAGACTTAAACGCGGAAATTAGGCCCACGAAAGGGTGGCTGTTGGATCGGGTCTGGTGGACTGGGTCCACGGTGCACCGTGAGAGTGGTTCACATGAGCCGGGTGCATGGGATCTAGGTGTGGCCGAACTGGGATCTTCTGTGCACGGCTGTGTGGCGACTTGGTGTGGTCCTGCGTGTGGCACGGCCACGACGCGACGCGCGCGCGGCGCGCACTGGAACGCGCCGGCGGCGACGGTCGGCGGCGGATCTGGCCGGAGACGGCTCGGCTGGGCTCAAGGACGGTCGGAACAGCACGGCTAGGGTTCGGCGGTCACGGTCGGGGTGAAACAGGGATGGCTTGGGCTTCGGCTTGGGTTCCCGACGTGCGACGGCGATGGCACGGCCATGAACGCCGGCGAGCACGACGGCGACACGGGGTTTTGGTTCAAGGGCGCTCGGAAGGGGTTAAACGAGTGCGCGTGCGGCTCCAGCAGCTGCTGGGACACACCCGGGGTGCACACGCGCGGGCACGTGGTCGCCCACGGCCGCGCGTGGCCTCGGCGTTCGCGCGCGCGGCGAGCAAGGCTCGGCCGCGGCGGGCCTCGGCTGCGGGTACAAGCGACGGCGGGTTGCGAGAGGGTTCAGCGGCTTAGGATCCTGCAAAAGACACGCACAGCTCGAAGGCTGGCAACACAGAGAAGGCTAGGCTCGACGACAAGCACGCGCGGCGGCGGAATTCGGCCGGAGACAGAGAAGAAGGGGGGCGAACGCGGTTAGCTCACCTAGGGTCACGTAGAGGTACGCTGCAGCTCGGGGAAGACTCGTCGTGGCTCGGCGATGCTCGTGCGCGCCCTCTAGTCCCTGGTCCGGCTCCCCTTCGACAGCTCCACGAGCGGCGGCGATGGCTTCGGCGGCGGCGCTGCGGGGAAGGGGCCTCGGCTTCTCTTCTCTCCCTCTTCTCCTCCTCAGACCCTCCCCTGGTTCTCCTCCTCCCTCTCCCCCACTCGAATTGGATCTAGGAAACCCCAAAGGGGCGGCGCGGCTTGGGGAAGAAGAAGGCCGGCGGCGGGTTAAATAGGCGCTAGGGCTAGGGTTCTAGGGCTCGAACGGCGAGATTGGGATGGCCGGGCGGCTGCGGACACGCGGCGCGCATCAGACGGGCCGCACGGGGCTCGGGCAGTTGGGTCACGGGCGGCGCGCGGAAGAGAGAGAGCGGCGGCGTCGCGAGGAAGGAGATGACGCGGGGGAGAAGGTACAGCTGACAGGTGGGGTCCAGCGGTCAGTGAGAGAGAGCGAGCGACGCGGCGGGGACGCGGCGGGGCTGCTGGACGGGCCGCAGCTGGGCCGAAAGGCCGGCTGGGCCGACTGGGGTTGCAGGCTCGGGAGAAGAGTTGAAGGTGGAAAGATGGACTTGAGCTTCGGGAAAACGGCCCACGAACAGTTAGAAGAATTTGGAAATTAGTTTAGTCAATTAGAGTTTGAATTCAAATCTAGAATTTGAATTCAAACCAACCAAAAATCCAAATAAATCCGAATAAATCCAAATCACACTATTTCATCCTTAGCACTTCAAATTGATTTTAATTTGAATTTAAATTGCCTAAGAATTTAGGGAGCAAAATGAAGACACTCTTATATGTTGGTTTGCATGCACACAATTCCACCAAAAATTTTTAAATTCGAATTTTTGCACTCAACAAATCCTATGGGGAATTTTAGGGTTGTTACAGCCTCCCCCCCTCACAAGAATCTCGTCCTCGAGATTTGTGATTACCTATGGTTTAAACAAGTGGGGGTATTTCTCCTTCAGCACTGACTCCTTTTCCCAAGTGGCTTCCCTTTCTGAGTGATTGCTCCACTGTACTTTGCAAAACGGGATAGCTGTGCTTCTGGTCTCTTTGACTGCTCTGTCTAGTATCCTCTCTGGGTACTCCAGGTACTCCAAGGTGTCTTGTAGGTCTAATGCCTCTGTCTTGATCTCATGTTCTGGTACTCTCAGGCACTTCCTCAGCTGAGATACATGGAACACTGGGTGTACTCCCGCTAGTTCCTCTGGTAGGTCTAGCTTGTAGGCTAGCTTTCCTACTCTCTCCAGTATCTGGTATGGTCCCACAAAACGGGGTGCTAGCTTTCCTTTCACTTGGAATCTCTTATGCCCTCTGAGGGGTGACACTTTCAGGTAGACGAAGTCCCTTACTTCGAACTCCAGATCTCGTCTCCTTTTATCTGCATAGCTCTTTTGTCGGCTCTGAGCTGCCTTCAGGTGCTCTCTGATCTTGGCCACATTTTCTTCTGCCTCTACAATCATATCAGGTCCAAAGAATGTTCGTTCTCCCACCTCTGACCACATTAGAGGTGTTCTGCATTTTCTGCCATAGAGTGCCTCAAAGGGTGACATCTGTAGGCTGGCCTGGTAACTGTTGTTATAGGAGAATTCTGCATAGGATAGACTCTTCTCCCAGTCTGTGCTGTATGCTAGAACACATGCCCTTAACAAATCTTCAAGAACTTGGTTCACTCTTTCAGTCTGCCCATCTGTCTGAGGGTGGTAAGCTGTGCTATACTCCAAGGTTGTCCCGATGGCTTGATGTAGGCTTTGCCAGAATTGAGCCGTGAATTGGGGTCCTCTGTCTGACACAATACTTTTCGGTGCCCCATGCAGCTTAAGAATGTTGTCTATGTATAGCTCTGCTAGTTTGCTTACTGAGTGTGTGCTTTTGACTGGTATAAAGTGAGCTACTTTTGTCAGTCGATCAACTATGACCCAAATGGCATCATTCCCTTTCTGTGTGCGAGGTAGGCCAACCACAAAGTCCATGCTAATATCTTCCCACTTCCACATTGGAATTTCCAGTGGTTTCAGCAGTCCTGCTGGTCTTTGATGTTCTGCTTTGATTCTTCGACAAGAGTCGCACTTGGCTACATACTCTGCTATGTCCTCTCTCATTTTCTTCCACCAGAACTTATCCTTCAGATCCTGATACATCTTAGTGCATCTTGGGTGTATTGAGTACTTGGACTCGTGAGCTTCTGAGAGAATTGTTCTCCTGATTTCCTCATCCTGTGGTACACAGATACGGTCTTTCAGCCATACTGTCCCTGCCTCATCTATCCGAAAGTCAGGTGCTACTCCTCGTTGGATGTCCTCTTTTACTTCTTGGATTTCTGGACACTTTCCTTGTGCTTCTTTGATCCGGTCTTCCAGATTGTACTTCACTCTCATTTCCCGGGGTTTTCCTTCTTCTACTAGCTCGAGTTTCAGCATGTACAACTCTTTTGCTAGTTCTGGCTGACTTTCTTCTATCATCAAGTTGTTGCAATAACTCTTTCGACTTAGGGCATCTGCCACGACATTAGCTTTGCCAGGATGGTAGTGTATCTCCAAATCATAATCTTTGATCAGTTCTAACCATCTTCTTTGCCTCATGTTTAGTTCAGATTGGGTGAAGAAATACTTCAAACTTTTGTGATCTGTGTAGATATCGCACTTGTTGCCAATCAGATAGTGCCTCCAGATCTTCAATGCATGTACCACTGCTGCCAGTTCCAAGTCGTGCATGGGGTAGTTTTCCTCATGTTTCCTCAGCTGCCTTGATGCATAGGCAACAACCTTGCCCTCTTGCATCAGAACACATCCCAAACCTTGTCTTGAAGCATCGCAGTAGACTACGAAATCTTTGCGAACATCTGGCAGGGTCAATACTGGAGTTGTAGTGAGTTTGTGCTTGAGTTCCTGGAAACTTCTTTCACATGTGTCCGTCCACTCGAATGGGACATTGTTCTTGAGTAGTTCGGTCATTGGCTTGGCAATCTTGGAAAAGTTCTCAATGAATCTTCTATAGTATCCTGCCAATCCCAGAAAGCTTCGGATTTCTGTAACACTCTTCGGCTGTTTCCATTCTGCTACTGCCTCAATCTTTTCTAGGTCGACTGCTACGCCCTCGGCTGTCAACACGTGACCCAAAAAGGCTACTTTCTCTAACCAAAATTCACACTTGCTGAACTTTCCGTAGAGTTGATGCTGCCTCAGCCTCTCCAGTACAATCCTCAGATGCTTCTCATGTTCTTCGGCTGTTTCTGAGTAAACAAGTATGTCGTCAATGAACACCACTACGAACTTGTCTAGTTCCTCCATGAATACCTTGTTCATCATGTTCATGAAGTAAGCAGGTGCGTTGGTCAAACCAAAGGACACAACGGTGAACTCGTACTGCCCGTACCGAGTTACAAAAGCTGTCTTGGGAATGTCACCTTCTCTAATCTTCATTTGGTGGTATCCCGATCTCAGATCAATCTTACTGAAGTATTTGGCTTTCTTCAACTGATCTAGCAAGTCATCAATTCGAGGTAATGGGTACTTGTTCTTGATCGTCACTGCGTTCAGGGATCGATAGTCTACGCACATGCGCATTGACCCATCTTTCTTCTTCACAAACAACACTGGCGATCCCCATGGGGATGCACTTGGTCGAATCACACCGCTTTCAAGCATCTCTTTCAGCTGCTTCTTGAGTTCCTCTAGTTCTTCCACTGACATTCTGTACGGTCTCTTAGCAATAGGCCCTGTGCCTGGTTGCAGTTCGATTATGAACTCTACGTCTCGGTCTGGTGGTAGTCCTGGTAGTTCCTCGGGAAACACGTCCGGGTACTCACATACTACAGGTACTTCTTCGATCGTCTGTTTCTCAATGGAGTATACCAACTGTCTCAGAATACATGTTCTGGATCTCTTCCCTGTTCTTCTTTGTGGCTCTGCTGTTACTTTGACTCCACTAGGGTGTGTCAACTCAACTGTTCTGGGTGAGCAACTGATTATTCCTTTGTGCTCTGTAAGCCAATCCATTCCTAGTATCACGTCAATTCCATCCGATTCCAGGACTGTCAAGTTTCCTTCGAACTCCTGGCCTCCTATCATTAGTCTAACTGCGGGGCACTCTAAAGTGCACCTAAGCTCTCCTAAGGGAGAAGTAGTGACTATAGGTCTAGCCTTAGGTATTGTCGGGGGTGACTGCTCTCTCACAAACTTTGTCGAGATATAAGATCCAGTTGCTCCAGAGTCAAACAATATCAAAGCTGGAATGCCATTTACTAAAAACTCACCGAGCACAACGTCGGGAGCGTCCTCGGCTTCTTCCTCTGTCAAGTGGTTGAGGCGTCCTCTCTGCGCTGTTGCTGGCTGCCTGTCCTGTCCTCCAGGTGCCGGTGCCTTGGCTGGGGTTTGTTTGTTCTTCTTCTCCGGACAGTCAAAGGACTTGTGACCGGGCTTCCCACAAGCAAAACAGACCACTGTGGTCCCTCCACCAATTCTGGGTGTGTTGTTCGGCTTCCAGTTGGGATTTCCCTGACTTGAGTAGCTGTTGTTTCTGTTACCAAAGTTGTTGTAGTTGTTACTTCTGCTGCCAAAACTGTTGCTGTTACTGCCTCGGTTACCCTGGTAGCTGTTTCTGTTAAATCCTGAGCTTCCTTGGCTGTTGCTCTGCTGAAAGCTCCTCCTGAGCATGTTGCTCTGGCCACTCCTCGGCCTCTGACTCAGTCTGTGGTTGTGCAACTGTTCAGCCTTTCTTTTCTTCTCTCGCCAGGTATCTTCAAGTCCCACTCTTTCCTTCTCAACAGCGATAGCCCTGTCAATCAGCTCTCTTAGTGACCTGTGCGAACTCGCTGCGAGTGCTGTCCTCAGACCTCTGTGTAAACCACGCTGGAACCAAAACTGCTTCTTCTTCTCAGTGTTGACGTCTTCAGGAGCGTACCTTGACATCTTAGCAAAGTGTCGAGCGTACTCAGCTACAGACAAACTTCCTTGGGTCATTGTCCTGAATTCCATTGCTTTATGCACCATGACTTGTTCTGGTATGTGGTACTCCTTGAAAGCTTCACAAAACTCTAGCCAGGTGATCTGAGCTGGGTTTGCGTGAGAGTCACAGTAGCTCTCCCACCACGCTTTTGCTGCTCCTTCAAGTTGGTGCGCCGCAAGGGCCACACATTCCTCTTCAGTGTAGTCTGTCAGGTCCAGCTTCGTCTCGATGGTACGCAACCAGTCGTGTGCGTCGAGTGGTTCGTCCGAGTAGTCGAAGGTGGGTGCTTTCAGCCTGATGAACCTTTCAATCTTCCTTTGTAGGTCTTCCTCACGGTGTCCCTGACGGTTCTGGTTCTGATTTCCTTGCATCTGTTGCATAGCTTGCATCATCTGTGTGTTGGCCTGTGCCATCTGTTGCATCAGCTGTGTCTGAGTAGTCATCACTTCTGCCAAGTTAGGCGGTGGCGGTGGTTGCTGGTTGTTCTGCTGGTTCTGCTGAGGTTCCACTGCTGGTTCTTCCATTTCCACTTCCTGTTCTTCTCCTGGTGCGTTGTTCTCGGGCTGGAGCACGCCTGCTGCGCGTCCACGACCTCTGCCTCTAACTGCAACTGCTGCTCTTCCACGACCTCGACCTCTGACACGTCCTCTGCCTCTAGCTGCCATTGCTGCCTCTTCTTGCTCGGCTTCCTCAAAACGTGCAAGCAGTCGGTTGGATCTTCGGATCGACATCTTGCTGTATTTTTCATAAAGCAGATTTAGTGGCGGTCGGTAATGGTTAGGTTAGCGTAACTAGAGTAGGAGCTGCACACATGAAATAGACTCAACACTAAAGTACACTCAAGATGAACAACAATAAAACTGCAAGAACAGCCAAAAAGATCGATCACTCATTACAGCATTACACCCTAGACATGGGTACTATCCCGAGGCCAGCTCCTGGAACCTTGAGGATTAGTACATCTAAGCGAATGCTACATCGTGGCTGAGCCAAAAGGTGGTCATGATCTACTAAGTCTAAACATCTACTCATGAAGATAGATACAACTCTCATCATCTGCTGACATCTGCTGATACTGCCTACTGCATCTGTCCCATACTGCTGAAAGTGCCTGTGAGGCGCGCTGCCAACCTCACAGCCTCAGTCTCTGTCTGCTGCTTGATCACTGCCTGTTGTCTTGGTGGGTGTCCGTGAGGTGCGCTGCCAACCTCACTATGTCCATCTCAGGTTCTGTCAACTGCCTCTCTAAGTGTGTCAGTTCTTGTCTCAGTCTTGTCATCTCGGAAGTAAGGGTTCGAGCCTCAGGTGGTGGTATCGGCTCAACTCGGCTTGGTGAAACTCTGTAGTTCTCTGTCCTGGGTTCAACTCTGCGTTCTTCTGGTAGTCCTTGGTTCACTGCGATCATTTCTGCCACTCTTTTCCTGTCTGATCTTACCCAACTACTAAGGGTCCTTCGAGCTTCATCCTTTGCCATAATTTGTTGAAGACTCAGGTACTTCATCAGCTGGTAGTTTCGTCCATTCTTCTCTTTGTAGCTATCCACCTCTTCTTGAAGTTCTGAGTTGAGACTGTCCAACCAGTATACTTCTTCCTTCAGACCTTCTATCTCTTCTTCCTTGGCTGCTAGTTCCTTGTCTCTTTCTGTGAGCTGATCTTCCAGGCGAACATCTCGAGCATGGTGAGTTGCTCGGATCAGTCCTGCCAACTGTCTGTTGTTGCGAGCTTCGTACTCCAAGTTCCTGACTTCCCTTGTTTTAGCTCGGAGTTGCTCCTCAAGTAAGGCGATCCTGTTGTCCTTCTCCATCAGCTGGATATCCTGCTTCCATACCCTCTCTTTCAGCTTGGCAACTTTCTCTTCTAGGCCAATGTTCAAGTATTCCTGCTCAATCATGCACTGAACTGAGGTCCGCAGAGTCACGTTCCGCTCTCGGTCTGCTGCGTGGGCCTGCAAGCTGACTGCGTCTCTGTCTGTCGGATCTTCAAGAGCTCGCGGTAGGTACCGGAAACGAGTGTGGCTGAGCTGACTCTGGTACACAAGTGTGGCAAGTCGGAGTATCCTCATAGCTATAGTCTGCACTGCCCGACTGAAAGTGCTCTCGCTGGTAGCTGCTCGTAGCATCAGTGACCTTGGTCGTCCAGGGATGTTGGGTACTACCATCTGCAACCGGGTGTGTACTCCCTCACCAGGTCCGTAGGTCCATCCTTCGTAGAAGACGTTGTCCACATCTATCCCCACTGTACGCAGCACCTCCCTCAGTAGCACTGCCAAACCTCCACAGTCTGCTCCTGTGGTCCTGATCTCCCGTCGTTCATCTGCTGATCTTCTTTCCATCTGCCAGACAGTTAGTGGGTTGTTAGTAAGTTAGCAAGTTAGTAAGGTAAGGTAAGGGTAAAAAGTTTTGCAAATAGATGAGATGTACTTATATAGTTTTCAAATAGTCCAAGGGGTTTCATATAAAATAGAGGACTCAGTTAGAGCTTCTGTCCTAAGTTTCCGTTCTATGGGTTACGCGCTACGGTCAAGTATGGCTCTGATACCAACTGTGACGAACTGGATTCTCACCGACGAGAACCCGACTCCCTGTACCCTTGAGATAGTCCCAGGAATAGCAGCTATCTCGTACAGAACTCATCTCAGTCGAATATCACATCCATACAACGATAAAAGATTCATTACATGACTCATATAAAGACAAAGTGTCTGGTACAAGCCCTCTGGGCTAAAACGACAATAGGAAACTTCTACGCAGCGGTAGCTAGAACAACAGGGACCACTCCTCCACAGGCATCCTTGAGCGTAGCGCACACCCTTCAATCGTACCACCCGTCCTGGTTGAACTCGCGGTCGGGGTCTTCACCTGAGAACCCAAAGTCTGTCCCCAAGGAAATGGGACAGGTCCACGTCACCAACCATAATATGATGCAAGCTTTAAAGTGGCCTATTCTAAGGTATAGGAATAATCAAGGTTTAAGCCAGGGTTTCTTATGCAAGCAGCAGCAATAACCCAATTTCAGCTCAACACCAACTCCTGCTCACACATACATCCATCCGCTCCCCAAAACCAACCATCAGCCTCACATATTCCCATCGGGCTCGTCCTGCCACGGCAGGTTCCCGCAAATCATTATCCACCAACACCTTTCACTCACTAGTCGACTCGGTGAGCTCCCTCCCCACCTCGTCTCAACAGCCTCAGCTGGACCAATCTCTCATAACCCAATTCAAGGATGAGGTAAGAAAGCAGATTCCCATGCTAGCCGGGGCTTCTCAGAAATGGGTCGTCCGTAACCGTGGACACGGCTATACGTATAGTTTACACTCTGCAGAGGTGGCACTCCAGGAATCCATCCGGGCTGCAAGGCTAGTCCGCAACCAACCTGAGACGCAGCCCACAGCAAAGACCCTAAACAGTAACGGCGCCAATCCTGTCTCCCTGGGCTCGGGAAACATCCGATCTAACATCTGCCCCAGGGTCGTGAAACCTTCCCACCGGGGCCAGTCGGGGGCCGTGGTAAATCAGGGAGATTACGCCGCAACGAATCCCCCCTACACATATCAAACTCGATTCTCCTACAGTCTCGGCGCCGCACTAGAGTAGGCTTGCTGGAACCCTCCCCATACTGGGTAGATGGTGAGCACGGTAATTCCCAAGTCCGAAGTGGGGGCACGACTCGGTCCTTAATTGTTCGGTAAAGCGAGTATCTGCATCACAAGCGATCCGCCGCAACGGTCCGCAATCGGCACCCATAACAGGTATTGCCGCCCAAACTCCTCAGGTACTCACCGAGTACCAACCCCAAGTAACCAGTAACCATGTACCCGCAACAGGTACCCCATAGGGACTGCCCGAGTGCAGCCCCTCAGCACCTCGATCAACGATCGAGTTGTTATTTACTCGCTTACACCGCCTAGCTGCACTACTCCTCCCAAACCACCCACAACTCACGCCAAGAGGATCAATCACAACCATCCCAACACATGCATAGCATAGCACATTTATAAAGTGAGTAGTAGGTAGCAAGGTAACAGGATGATAACAAAGGCAGTGCAGGTTTATCATGCGAGTAAGGTAAAGCACTAGCATACTAGTTTGCATGTCTGATAGGTATTTCAGAGATGGTCGGGCGTGAACCTGGGCAAAGGTCTTCGTCCTCATCGAAGCAGTTGTTGTAGTAGTCCGGCTCCTCCTGACTCTCCGGAGCTCCTAGGGTCGCGGAAAATAAAATAAGACGCGACTACTAGCAAGGAAACACTAAAACAGCGACGAAAGAAAACCCAAATAACACCAAACTCTACACTATCGCGTAGATCATGATTTTAGAAAAATATAGAAACTGGTTTCATATTTTTCTGAGCTACGGTTGATTTATTATTAATTTTCGAAGTTTAAATCATTTTCTGAAAATATTAAATAATTTCCGAAAAAAAACAGACAAATAATTATCCTGCTGACGTCAGCATGACGTCATGCTGACGTCAGCAGTGGGGTCCACCTAGGATGACGTCAGCAGTGGGCCCTGCTGACGTCAGCGTTGACCGGTCAACGGTCAACGGGGTCAACGGTCAGCGGGTCAACTCTGGTCAGTGGGCCCCATGTGTCAGTGACTCACAGAGTATGACAGGTGGGTCCCATATGTCAGCGCTGTTAAAAGAAAAAGAAAAAGAATAAACGATGGCTGGGCTGGAATTGGGCCGAAAGCGAATGGGCCGGAAGAGTTCAAGGGTGTAAACCAGACTTAAACGCGGAAATTAGGCCCACGAAAGGGTGGCTGTTGGATCGGGTCTGGTGGACTGGGTCCACGGTGCACCGTGAGAGTGGTTCACATGAGCCGGGTGCATGGGATCTAGGTGTGGCCGAACTGGGATCTTCTGTGCACGGCTGTGTGGCGACTTGGTGTGGTCCTGCGTGTGGCACGGCCACGGCGCGACGCGACGCGCGCGCGGCGCGCACTGGAACGCGCCGGCGGCGACGGTCGGCGGCGGATCTGGCCGGAGACGGCTCGGCTGGGCTCAAGGACGGTCGGAACAGCACGGCTAGGGTTCGGCGGTCACGGTCGGGGTGAAACAGGGATGGCTTGGGCTTCGGCTTGGGTTCCCGACGTGCGACGGCGATGGCACGGCCATGAACGCCGGCGAGCACGACGGCGACACGGGGTTTTGGTTCAAGGGCGCTCGGAAGGGGTTAAACGAGTGCGCGTGCGGCTCCAGCAGCTGCTGGGACACACCCGGGGTGCACACGCGCGGGCACGTGGTCGCCCACGGCCGCGCGTGGCCTCGGCGTTCGCGCGCGCGGCGAGCAAGGCTCGGCCGCGGCGGGCCTCGGCTGCGGGTACAAGCGACGGCGGGTTGCGAGAGGGTTCAGCGGCTTAGGATCCTGCAAAAGACACGCACAGCTCGAAGGCTGGCAACACAGAGAAGGCTAGGCTCGACGACAAGCACGCGCGGCGGCGGAATTCGGCCGGAGACAGAGAAGAAGGGGGGCGAACGCGGTTAGCTCACCTAGGGTCACGTAGAGGTACGCTGCAGCTCGGGGAAGACTCGTCGTGGCTCGGCGATGCTCGTGCGCGCCCTCTAGTCCCTGGTCCGGCTCCCCTTCGACAGCTCCACGAGCGGCGGCGATGGCTTCGGCGGCGGCGCTGCGGGGAAGGGGCCTCGGCTTCTCTTCTCTCCCTCTTCTCCTCCTCAGACCCTCCCCTGGTTCTCCTCCTCCCTCTCCCCCACTCGAATTGGATCTAGGAAACCCCAAAGGGGCGGCGCGGCTTGGGGAAGAAGAAGGCCGGCGGCGGGTTAAATAGGCGCTAGGGCTAGGGTTCTAGGGCTCGAACGGCGAGATTGGGATGGCCGGGCGGCTGCGGACACGCGGCGCGCATCAGACGGGCCGCACGGGGCTCGGGCAGTTGGGTCACGGGCGGCGCGCGGAAGAGAGAGAGCGGCGGCGTCGCGAGGAAGGAGATGACGCGGGGGAGAAGGTACAGCTGACAGGTGGGGTCCAGCGGTCAGTGAGAGAGAGCGAGCGACGCGGCGGGGACGCGGCGGGGCTGCTGGACGGGCCGCAGCTGGGCCGAAAGGCCGGCTGGGCCGACTGGGGTTGCAGGCTCGGGAGAAGAGTTGAAGGTGGAAAGATGGACTTGAGCTTCGGGAAAACGGCCCACGAACAGTTAGAAGAATTTGGAAATTAGTTTAGTCAATTAGAGTTTGAATTCAAATCTAGAATTTGAATTCAAACCAACCAAAAATCCAAATAAATCCGAATAAATCCAAATCACACTATTTCATCCTTAGCACTTCAAATTGATTTTAATTTGAATTTAAATTGCCTAAGAATTTAGGGAGCAAAATGAAGACACTCTTATATGTTGGTTTGCATGCACACAATTCCACCAAAAATTTTTAAATTCGAATTTTTGCACTCAACAAATCCTATGGGGAATTTTAGGGTTGTTACATGCTGCTTCTTGAAGAAACTATAGTGTGGCGTTTGCTGTTTTTATGTGTTTTGTGTTATGTGTCTTGTGTAATGTAATTTGACAACCACTAGGAGGAGCTGTGAGCTCACAGATTGTGTTGAGTTTTATTGAATATTGTATTGAGTTTTTTATTGAAATGTATACCTGAATGGTCTTATTTTCTTATCTGAATATAAATTTATGTTTTTTTCACATCATACTGCTAGCTCATGGATGTGCAAACAGGCATCAGGCTAATACTGAATTTGTGCCTGTCTGATGGATTTGACAGGCATCAGGCTAATACTGATGGAGAATCTTGCTTCCAGTACAGACTACAGAGCAATAATCTTGCTAAAAAATATTTAAAAACCCACTCTTATTTAAGTGAACAGTTCTGAAAGTTAAAGCAAATAGTTTCAACCCGTAAGTGTATGTGCAGTTTTCTTAATCACTTTCTTAATCAATTAAGAAGAATGAGTACAGGTGCTTCTGCAGTCTGCAGGCCCTGAATAGAGTAGTACACCTTTTTCTGACCCTGAATACAGCAGTCCTGCCAATTTCATTCTACATCAGGAACTACAAACAGTACCTGAACTCACTTCTTTTCAGGAACTTAGTGGTTCAGTTTGTGAACAGATCAAGAATAGTCAAATGGTAAGTCACCGCATTCAAATAATTCTGTAGGCAGTTTCCCTAAAAAAACTGTGAGCAATGAAATGGTCAGACAATTATTTACCATGCATCTATCTTCTTAAATGGTCAGACAACCAGCTCACTTCAGTACAGCAAACTTGTTGACAGAAGGAAGTTTCAGAGCTAGCTGAACAAGCATACAGTAGATTCTTGTCTAATATTGGAGGGAGCCTATTTTTAGCTTTGTTGATTCTAATGATAGTAATTTCTTTGTTATCTAATATGATCCTCTACAGGAACTTCCATTCTCCAAGTGGAACATCCCCAGCTTGCACATAATGGTTTGTTGTTGGTGATGATATGCTTTGGTTTGTCAAACTGAAGAGGGGACTTCTGCTCCCTAAAACTGCATGTGATGAGTCTATCAAATTTTCTTGAAGTGCATTCTACCCTGAGAGTTTTGTATATCACCTGAAATGTATGTTTGTTCTACCAAACTCAGAGCTCATGGTTTGTTATCCAGGTATGCAAAGGGTGCCTCTTCCACTAAGTTCTGCAATTTTATCCAAAATAGCATATACAGACCACTTTAGCAAACTAGAGTTCAGAGATGAGATTGGGCGAGAAATAGGTCACTGTATACAAAAAAATTCATAGCAACAACAACTTGCAGTTCCTAAATGCCAATCATGCAACTGAGCAACTTGCAGTTCCATCCACATTTTCTCATCCGGGCTTGGGACCGGCAAAGGCAGTGTTAAAATGCAAGCAAACAATACTGAATACTGAATGCTGTATAGCACGGGCATGCCAAGAACAGAAAGCAGGTAAATTACAATACCTGCAGACTGACACAACATACAGCCAAGATTGATTGGTAGATACAGCCAGCTATATGAAACTTAAGATGAAATTTCTTTTCAGTAAAAGAATAGTGACAACTAAATGACTTGTGATAAATAGTGATAAACAAAATGATGGGATATCGGATAGGTTATAAATAGACAAATAGTGATAACAAAATTGGATACTTGGTAGGTGATAAATAGTGATAACAAACTGAACTCTGATAAAAATGGACAGACACTAAGCATTTTCACTAACATGTATTTTCTATAGGCTCTCTGAACATATCCCCACAGCAAGCAAATGAGCCACGCCCGCCTCATACTACAGGAGGCAAAGAATACCACAGAGCTTGTGCGGAGCCCTCCTACGGTGGTGTACTGATGTCTGCCGGCAGCCGCTCCCTCTTGTGGTGCAATACATGTTCTAACTTTCCCCGCCAGCAGCAAACCCAGAATCAGGCCAGATGGCTCAACCCGGACAGGTGACGAGAGTAGAGAGCACTCACTCCATCGGCCTTGTGACGCGCGCGCACCTTTACGAGGAAGGTGGCGGCGGCGGCCAGGTAGTCCGCGCGGTGCCGGCGTTGGTGAAAGAAGCCGCAAAGCAAGGTGGGGAGGAACCGGTCCTCGGCGGCGTGGCGGAGGTGAAGGCCGGCGCGGAGACGCCGCGGTGGAGAGCCCTGCACGCGGCGCCGTGGCGCACCAGGGTCATCGGGTCGGAGCGCGCCGCGATCTCCAGCAGGAGGTCCACGGGGAGTGGCGGCGGCGGCGCCGTGACGGGCGACGAAGCGGGGACGGGAGATTTGGAGCGTGGAATACAGGACACCGCTGCAACGTATATCAGATTTAGAGGATAAAATATTTTACAGGATATTAAAATATTCCTTTAGAGGATGAAATATAGAGAACACCGTTATACACAGTCTAAACCCTAGACCATGAAACAACTAGGAAGCGAAGATGAGTATCAAGGAAACACGAGTTCGAATCAACCTAGGAGTGATTGAGAAGAACGAAGAACTAACCTCACCTGTTAATGTCTCTTCCGTCTCCGCCGCCGCCCGTATGACTAGGCCCAAAACTTCGTCACACAAATATAGCCCATGGAAGAATAAAGGGTATGGCACGATTAATATTAGCTTTGTTTTTTATTATTTTTAACTGTTGTTTTTCAACTTACTTCGGCATTCATCGAGCAAAATTTAAACTAAATTATTACTAATGCATTGATTTCATGTTTAGTATGACAAATTTTTCTTCTCTTCTTGTTTCTCCTCTATTACAAAGGAGTTTACTTTTATAGATATATTTGTGCCTCCACGTTCTCTCCAAAGGCCTTAGCCAGCTTTATAGATAAAACAAATGTAAAGGATTCATGGGAGGCATCCTTCAGGCAGCAAAGTTACAAAATTACAGCGGAAGAAGTCCGCATGGACAGCACCTGCAAGCTCAATTTTACATGAGCTGAGAATGCAGCGACTCCGCTGGCCCAAACCCGGGCAAAATCACAGCGAGCAACAGGGACAGCGCCTAAACCAGCTGAGAGGTTCAGCCAAGGAACACACAGAGAGGGGGAGGGAAACAACCAAAAACATTGTGCCTCCACAATCATGATGCGTATCATGTGTTCCTCTCATTATCTACACAAGACAAACCAATATTACGTTTTAAAATACTTGTTCCTCTATCTTACAAAGGTGTTTTCCCACCGAGGATGGTGTTTTCCTCCTTATAAGAAGAATAAGTATATTGGTGTTGTATAATATATACTCTTATATATTAAAATATAATATTGAATCACTTAACAGATTGATATATACAATATACGGTGGGTTATTTTGTACTAATAATACCATATCTATTAATTGCAAAAAAAATAATATAAATTGCAACAACTCATACAATAATAGTGAATCCGTTATTAATTTGTGGAAAAAATAATGTAAACTACAATAAATGATACATTGGTGATAAATCAGAGCAATAATCTTAAAGTTTGGCATATAGTGAATTAGGTGAGCATCTTCAATTCCTAGACTGAAGATCAAATTCCCTCCGGTGACTTCTACAACAACTAACTCTCATGCCCGTCCCGGAAGCAACGGTGAACCTGGCCATAGATGTCCGTACGTGGAGCAAGAAGCCAACAACTAACACTCGCACTGTGCAATTGTGCATCACCAGAGTCGCGTCCGTGCCGACGCTTACCTTGCGTCACAAATCTTCCTGGAAGTTGTACGCATGGATCCGGTCTCCCAGGCGGAGCAAGATCTCCTCCCCCTCCTCGACGCCCTCCACCGCCGTGGCGGCCATGAACGCCGCCGACAGAATGGTGCCGTCCAACCGCACCGTCCCGATCCTCTCCCTCACCCGCCAGCGGGTCCGCGGGCCGGAGTAGTCGTCGAGCACCCACATTTCCATGATCTTGGCCGGACGCCGAGCATGCCGGCCTACACGATGGCCCGTGCTGCCTCCAGATGCATCTGCCCGCCGGCCGGGCGCTCCGGCGCCGCCATGAGCCGGAACCTGTCGTGCGCCGTGTCGCCTCCTGCTAGTCTCCGCCCGCTGCACGACCCGGTGCAAGTTCCCGTGCACGCCAACGGGACGGTCCCGATCGCCCTTCATTAAGATCGATGCGCCGTCTTGCAGGGTAGGAGCCTCTCACCATCCGGCGGCAACGGGCACGGGCTACGGCCGGAACGCGGCCGCGCCGCTGCGGCGCGCGGGTCCTGCAAGCTGACGCAGACGCAGCCGTTGTTTGATCACCCTGGCCTTGTCGCATGCAAGCTGGGGCGGACGAAGAGCTGTCTTAGTCACGACGAGGTCGGAAGGGACGGCCGGAGCGCGGCGTCAAGCGGCGGCGGCGGCGGCGGCGCTTGGTGCGACCGACCACCCCTGGGGGCCCTACAAGCCGTCCGATCGGTCTTATGCGGCCCAGATTAGGCGCATGGCAAGAGGTCGTCGTCAAGCTCGCGCGCATCCTCGAACTGCTGCTCGTCGGGCACGAGTTGGTCCATGATCAGAGCCCGCCAATTGCACGAGTCCTGTTCCAATTGCAGGGCATAAGCGATCGGGATGATCATCCAGCTAGAGCTGTGGTTCCATGATCGGAGCCGCGCAGGAGTGGATCCGACCGATACGCAGAAATATTTGATAAACACAAACATTTTTGCATCAGTATGGAAGGGATCCGAGTCCGCCGCTGTATTTGACTTCGCAGTGCATAAATCCAGTCACTCTACTGGTCCAAAAGGAGACCTGCGTGGTAGCAGTAGCAGGAACAGTCGGGGCTCTATTTGGCACGGCTCCGACTCTAGAAAATCCATGGAGTTCTTGGAGCCGGTTACGAGGAGCTCCAGAAAATTCTGGAGTTGGAGCTGATAAAGAGTATTGATAAAGAGTATTGAGATGAATCATTTTGTTTATAGCTTATACTAAACATAAATATTTAAACTATATTAATTTAGCATAGAAAATGTAAATCTGAACTGAAGTTTGGAGCTGGAGCTATGCCAAACAGGCTCTAAAGTAGCATGGAACCCTCTAGTTTATTTTGGATGGGCAAAAAATAATTAATGGAGCGCGCGCCCTCCCCGGCGAGCACGACGTGACGCGTCCCCGAAAGTTTCCCAATTTTTATTGCTCGCCGTTGCTCCCAATTCTCATGACTCCATGATTGATCCCTGTGGGAAAAAAAAGAAGGATATCCACGGCCGCCGTCGACGTCCCATCTCCTGCAGGGTAGCCTGAAATTCCGCGAAGCAAACGCATGGTGCACCGGCCGGCGATTGGACGTCCCCGGCCTCCAGGCTCCAGGAATTCCCTGACCACCGCGCACGCGGTCGCAGAACCACAGTTTTGTGCGGTAGCGGCCACCGACTGCCGCCAAGAAATTATACCTCCTTAGCAAAGTTATAATTGAGACAAATTAAGGTGCACGGCTGTTTCTGGTCACATAAGGAGCAACCAGGTTACCTGGTCGATCAATTAATTCCTTGCTGCCAAAAATCCTCAGTTTCCCTGGTGAACTTGGAGTATACAGAACATATAGCTTGCATGGCGAGGTATATGTAGTACGGGCCACGGGGGTATACCGTATACAGTGAGAATCTAGTGGGCACATAGTTCCAAGAATATTGGGCACTAAAGTAAGGAGAAGATTACAAGACACAGATAGCAATCTAGCTAGTAGCATCAGATAATTAACGAGCTACCCGCAAAAAGATAACGAGCACTCGTCAGTCGTCACCAGCACCAGCCACCAGGCTACATGCATCATTGGCCGAACCTAAATAAAGATCAGTAGATCACGCATTGGTCTGACTAAAATACAATACAGGACAGATGACAGAAGAAGAAGAATGTGCCGTGAGAGAGGCACATGCAAGAGCAGGATAGAGCCCTACTAGCGTTCTCGCCGGTGCCCGGCTTAGTCTATCTGATTCGCAGTCACCAGTGGAAGCACGCCATTCTCTGACACCAAAGTGGATGAAATCACGTACTGGCTGCACGTATCGATCCGCCTGCCTTTATAATCCTGCTGGCCCCTCTTGTTCTTCTGCCCATGCATGTTCAGTCGCCACTCGCCAGCGCGTGCTCGCACTAGCTTAGCAACCAGTCTCACTCTCACTCTCAAGTTGCTTCACAGCGCCAGCCGTGAGCCGTCGCCAGTCATTCCACTAGCATAGACCAAAAGAAAAATTCGTGGATAAGAGTTGCAGGGCTGAAATATCAAGAACGTAGGGTGAAGCTGGAAACAGGCGCATTAAGGTCAGTTTTCTGAACCGGTTACATCAGGACCAACAGCAAATTAAAGCGTACGTCGTCTCTGTAGTTTTTCGTTTTACATGTGTTTGATTGATTCGTAACAAAAGTTTAATTTGGAGCGCATATTCATTGATTCCTAGTCATTATCTAAAAAAAATCATTGATTCCTAGTCTCTTCAACCTTTTGATGTTGCTGTCCCTGAAATTCCTTCCTGAAATGGTTGCAATTCTATGGTTTAGGAATTCGCCACGGTCAGAGTAATCTTGACTTGCACCGTACGTGCCTGTGGAAATATCAGGTGCAACGGTGAGCTGCTGAAACCATGGAGGTGGAGGCCGTCGAATCAAACGCCTTGCCCGGCGCCGCCGATCGCCGGACATCCAAGACGAATCGCCGGGTTTTCTGGGCCTGCATCTTCATCCTCGGTAACATATATATCTTATATATATATGTGCACCTTATTATATACTACTATGGTCTCATGATCTCATCAAAACCTTTTGGATTTGGTGGTGTCATCACGTACATCAGCGGGCAACTGCTTCCAGTACACGGCCTTCTTCGCCGTGTCGACGAACCTGGTGAACTACCTCAAGGACCGGCTGCACGAGGGCAGCAAGGCCGCCGCCAACGGCGTCACCAACTGGCTGGGCACCAGCTCCATCACGCCGCTCGCCGCCGCCTTCCTCGCCGACGCCTTCCTCGGCAGGTACCGGACCATCGCCCTCTTCTTGCTCATCTCCGTCCTGGCCTACGTGGTGCTGGCGGTGAGCGCAGCGGCGGCGCTGGAGAGCGCCGCCTTCTACGCCGGGCTGTACCTGCTGGCGCTCGGCGGCGCGCTGCAGCCGGTGCTCACGGCGTTCGGGGCGGGCCAGTTCGACGACTCCGACGAGGAGGGGCGCCGCCGGCAGAGCTCCTTCTTCAACTGGTTCTACCTGTCCATCAACGTGGGCTCGCTCGTCGGCGGCACCGTGCTGGTGTGGGTGCAGTCCAGCGTCAGCTGGGGGCTCGGCTACGGCATCCCGGCGCTGCTCAGCGTGGTCACCGTCGCCGTGTTCATGGCCGGCATCCCCACGTACCAGCGCCACCAGCCGCCGGGCGGCAGCCCGCTCACCAGGGTCGCGCAGGTGCTCGTCGCCGCGGTCGGCAAGTGCGGCGTCGAGGCGCCGGCGGACGCGGCGGAGCTGCACGAGTGCGACGCCGACGACGGCATGTCGGCGATACAGGGGAGCCGACGGCTCGCGCACACCGACCAGTTCAGGTCAGTTTGCTGCTGCATTGTTGGCTTGCTGCCTTTCTTTTCAAAACTCATCTACAGTACGTGTATATACGTAGAGACTATCAAGTACGTGCATACCTAAATACTGGATTTATGCACGCACGCACCTGTATCATCCCGACGAACGTCATCCCGACGAACGTCAAGAATAATGTAAACATCGATAAAGTTAACATAGGCTGTGTTTACTTCTCAAACTTTCTCTCTCCAAACTTCACTATTCACCTATCACATCAAATCTCTCTATGTGGCACTAAATGTAGGTAAATAAAAAAAAACTAGTTGTATGGTTTTGATGTACACGATGAGACAATCTTTTGAGCCTAGTTAGATCATAGTAGGATAATGTTTACCACAAACAAACGAAAAGTGCTACAGTGCGCTACGGTATTCGATGTGATTTTTTCACCTATTTTCACCCTCTTGTCAATGAACTAAACACACCCGTAGATGCCTTTCTGTTCATATGGTTATGTTGCTTATCTATGAAGCAATGCACAAACTTTGAAAAGGACGAACCTTCTAAATTAAAACACTCAGGTGGAATTTAATAACTATGAAACCAAAAAAATTAAAATCCATAGAAGTTGGGCCATGCCATTGCTCACTCACCAGTAGTTTGTCAAAAGCACGGTAGTTTTTTTTTTCAGTCACTCGTTTACCTTAGTCAAAAGGTTGATATGATAGCCCAGGCTACTTGAAGCGGACCTGACGTGACACCGTGTGCTTTGTGACATCGGCCACACTTCACGACACCCGCGTGCATCAAATTATGCAACGATATCGTTCGTTTTCTGTTTATTTTTTTCTGAAATTAAAAGATGCTCCTCTAGCTAGCGCCAACCAGTGTGCCTATCGTTCATGTTTCGGATGGCTTGCCGTTGACGTGATGTGCACGGTCACTCTCTCCAGCTCGATCGTTCAGACCGGGCTGTGTTTAGTTATCAAACTTCCACCTCCAAAATTTCACTATATAAAAAGTTAACGTCACATCAAATCTCCATCCTCATTCGTGGAGTATTAAATGTAGGTAAATAAAAAAACTAATTGCATAATTTTGATGTACACGAGACAAATCTTTTAAGCCTTGTTAGGTCTGATAGGATAATAATTACCACAAACAAACGAAAAATACTACAATACGGTATAGTGTTCGAGGTGACTTTTCGACCAAAAAGTAACGTAAACACAGCCCCAGTTGTTTATCGATGCAACCACGGGAGAGTTTTGTCATGTGCATGCCAAACTGATCGAGGACGCAGTGCACGCAAGAAAATATGTCCGTTTCATATCGTTTTCATTTCGCGTTCTTGTCCATACTTTTTTTTCTTTCTTTATCTGCAGCGCTTTGTATAGTAGAGTAGCACTGGCCGGTCATTATCAGACCAATCGTGACCACTGGATGAATCAGACAGACGGCCGCCCCGTTTGATTGGCTGATGGCCGGTGGTTGGTGCTGATTTACGTTGAGAGAAGAATACTGCTGGCTGACTGATGGTTAATGCTAGTTTGTGCCAGTGGCGGAGGGCCCGGTAGGACATGGTATGGCTGCCGCCATACCTCAAATTTCTTTAGAAGTACATGCTGAAATTTTAGCTGATGTATTTTTTGTAGGTTTAAGCCTTTTGGACATTAGCACAAGTGCTATACTGTAGTAACTAGTTTTTTTAATCAAGCTGCGCCACACCTCGACTATAATCCATCCTCCGCCATTGGTTCGTGCAGAGAGAAAAATACTGTTGTCTGGCTGCTGATATGTCGTAAGTCGGCACTCTGCGATGAAATTAGAGTACTCATTCGACCCCAATCTAGCTTGCAAGTCGTGGCATCTTTTACTGAAATATACCGTGATCATGTATGGAACTAACTAAACTAACTGTACTGATGGGTTAATTAGGTTCCTGGACAAGGCGGCGGTGGAGACGGCGGCGGACAAGGCGCGGCCGAGCCCATGGCGGCTGTGCACGGTGACGCAGGTGGAGGAGCTCAAGTGCGTGATCCGCCTGCTCCCCGTGTGGGCGAGCGGCATCATCTTCGCGGCGGCCTACACGCAGATGACCACCACCTTCATCCTCCAGGGCGACACCCTGGACCCCTACGTCGCCGGCTTCCGCGTCCCCGCCGCCGTGCTCTCCGTCTTCGACACCATCAGCGTCATGCTCTGGGTTCCCCTCTACGACCGCCTCGTCGTCCCGCTGGCGCGCCGCGCCACGGGCCACGACCGCGGGTTCACGCAGCTGGCGCGCATGGGCGTGGGCCTCGTCGTGCTCGCCGCCGCCATGCTCGCCGCCGGCACGCTCGAGGTCGAGCGCCGCCGCGTCATCGCGCGCCACGGCATGTACGACACCAACACGGGCGGCGGCGACGGGGCGTACCTGCCGCTGTCGATCTTCTGGCAGGTGCCGCAGTACGCGGTGGTCGGCGCGTCGGAGGTGTTCACGTTCATCGGGCAGATGGAGTTCTTCTACGACCAGGCGCCCGACGCCATGCGCAGCGTCTGCTCGGGCCTGTCCATGACGTCGTTCGCGCTGGGGAGCTACGTGAGCTCGGCGCTCGTCACCGTCGTGGCGCGCGTGACGGCGCGGGGAGGGAGGGATGGGTGGATCCCCGACGACATCAACAGGGGGCACCTCGACAACTTCTTCTGGCTGCTCGCCGGGATGTGCGTCGGCAACTTCGCCGTCTACCTGCTCATAGCGCGGTGGTATACCTACAAGAAGACCGTGGATTAAATTAAATATCATCATGCATTCACCAATGTCCTAATGGTATGCTATGTCCATGGATTATGGATATGATTATTGGTGAATAAGATTCTACTTCAACTCTTTATAAGCTAGTTGGTTGGGGTCCGTCTACCTAATCCTATATATAACATAGTACAAGACCAAGCAAGTATTCAACCACTAGAAGTTGAAGTAGTTAAAAACGCCTTCTATATTCATCATCTATCATTCTATCTAAGGTGATTTGGCCACATACAACTGCGTGTTTTTGGTGGTTTTGGCCACTTGCTATAATTAAGCATGAAATAAAACACGCGCTAAAGCACATCCACTTGGCCAGAGTGCAGAGATGAACGACTAAAATATTCCCAAAATGATGTAATATGCCTCGATACCTGGAAAACATGAGTTATCGCTAATGTTTTGTGTATCCACGGAAATATACATGGAAATCCTAATTCTACTCTGGTAACCTTGGAGAAGACTCAAAAACATGATCTATATTGACGTGACGCGTAATTTCCCGGAAGGGGCAAACTCAACTCGCACAGCACAGTGTGAATGCAACTTCGCCCGGTCACTGTACAAGTGACTTGGTGAAGGCATTTTCATCGGCAATTATACCAAAGTGGAAACGTACCTAGTGTGGATATACTAAACCAGGGCAGTTGCTAGATCCAGTCGTATTCAACGGTCTTACTAGCAAGTTGCTCCATTTTTACAGAGCTGACAAACCAGCGGATACATATATAAGAGCTGATGGGCGAAAATAGTAAGCTGGAAAGAGGCGATTTTCGATCAGATCGAGGCACAGGTCTGTTCTCTTGAACCATTTACGCCATGCATGTTTTATATGTGAATGTGATCAACAACAAAAGCTTGTGTTGTGTTCTCTTATTCTGTTTTACTTACACTGATAACTAATTAACATTTGGACCATACATACACATCGACTCCGCTTCTCTCATTCTCACCCTGTGGAAATGACTTCGTCCGATGCATGGTTTCAGAATTCTCACCTGTGTGAAGTTTTCGGGATCTCCTGAACTTCTAAAACCATGGAGGTCGAGGCCGTGGAATCAAAGGGGTCGCGCAGCGGCGGCGATCACCGGACGTCCAAGAAGGATCGCCGGGTTTTCTGGGCCTGCGTCTTCATCTTCGGTAACCACTGTTCTTGGTATTGCTTGTCCAGTGTTTTGGCTTAATAACAATGTGGTGCTCTCTGCATAACGTACACGCGTACGTGGCCGTGGCGATGCAGTGAACAGTTGCTTCCAGTGCACCGCGTACTTCGGCGTCTCCACGAACCTGGTGAACTACCTCCAAGACCGGCTGCACCAGGACAGCAAGGCCGCCGCCAACAGCGTCACCAACTGGCAGGGCACGAGCTCCGTCATGGCGCTCGTCGCCGCATTCCTCGCCGACGCCTTCCTCGGCAGATACTGGACCATCGCCATCTTCATGCTCATCTCCGTCGTGGTGCGTCTTCACCTACGGCTTCGTATTCTCTTCGTTCCAAATTACTATTTAAACTTTCTTTTCAATAACATTGATCATTCGTCGTGCTTCGCCGTCGCAGGGCTACGTGGTGCTGGCGGTGAACGCGGCGGCGCTGGAGAGCGCGGCGGCGTTCTACTCGGGGCTGTACCTTCTGGCGCTGGGCGGCGCGATGCAGCCGGTGCTGACGGCGTTCGGGGCGGACCAGTTCGACGAGTCCGACGAGGAGGAGCGCCGCCGGCAGAGCTCCTTCTTCAACTGGTTCTACCAGACCCTCAACGTCGGCGCGCTCGTCGGCGGCACCGTGCTGGTGTGGGTGCAGTCCAGCGTCGGCTGGGGCCTCGGGTACGGCATCCCGGCTGTGTTCAGCGTGCTCGCCGTGGCGGCGTTCATGGCCGGGACCGGCACATACCGGCGGCGCGAGCCGGCGGGCGGCAGCCCGATCACCAGGGTGGCGCAGGTGGTCGTCGCCGCGGCCAGGAAGTGCGGCGTCGAGGCGCCGGCGGACTCGTCGGAGCTGCACGAGTGCGAGGCCGACGACGGCACGTCGGCGATACAGGGGAGTCGCAGGCTTGCGCACACCGACCAGTTTAGATAAGTAGGAGGAGTATATTCATTTGAGCGTTAATTTTGCTAGTCATGGAATTTTCATGAGAACACCTTATATATAAGGGGGAAATAGGTAGTGATATCTCCACGAAGTTCAGCGGAACATCTTTGAAACCAGTAACATAAAAATTCTAAAAGTGTAATCTATATGTCGGTGATCCGTTGGGAGTAGAGATGGCAACGGGTTCAAACCCGCTGGGTTTTGCCGTCCCAAACCCGTGCCCACGAAAATGAAACCCGCCCATTAAAAAACCCATGGCCCGTCACGGGTTTGATATTTTGTCCAAACCCATGCCCGTCGGGTTTACGTGAAGCGTCCCCTCGAAAGAGAGAACTTAATGTGATACAAATACCAGTCCCAGGACGCTGGTTCACATTATTACAACAGTTGGTTCAGTACAAGAACAACATTACGGGAAACGGTGGCATTGCAGGGCCACGACAAACAGAACTAACACTAAGCTCCAGATAAAAAGATTGAAAACGTAGAGGTCTTCATCAGAGTGGCAACACATGCGGCCTGCAGCGGGTGACCCTAACACACAGGCAAAGGTTGGGTGCAGAACGAACCCCACTAGACGATATTCTCAGGCACAAAGTCCGGGTCTGCCTCTGTACAGAAATGAGAAAGGGTGAGAATATACGTACTCAGCAAGCACAACCACAACCACGGAAGGGATACAACAGAAATATGCAAAGGATTTTAACAAGGATGGCTCATGGTTTATTTAGCAGCAAAGCAAATTTTATTACACATGCAAAGGGTTGGTTTTCGCAATGGGTTTTCACAATATTTCTTTTGAAAGGATCAGTAAGTGTAACACTTTTACACACAAGATTTTAATGCTACCAGATTTCCCATCTGTCGTAGCCCATATCAAAACTTTTCTCAGCTCGTCAAACACCAAACACTTTCTTACACCAAAACAGGGGACTTAGTGAAGTGACCAAGCCGTAACTCGCCCAATTCCGTGGACACGGCTATCCGGATAGGTTTTAACTCTGCAGAGGTGTACACCACCACAAGTAGGCTACCACAACATGAACACATTAGTGCCAGTGCAGCTCCTATCAAAGCCATTACCCACCATAGCTAGACTGACAAGTTATCACAGATGCGACCAGGGGGGTTAGCAACCTACCAACGAGGTTCTACCTAGGGGCATACCTCACATAGATCGTATCTCCGGCTCCATGGCCCTCTGTTGCTCACCAGCACACCACATAACCAGCAGCTCAACTAGTGGGATTTATGCTAGGCCGTTGCCACATACAACGGTCGAGTGGTGGTACAATAAAATGGGTTAGGCTAGATGACACATCAACATCATCCCAAAACTTGTGATAGGATAGACAACTCCTACCATGCTCAACCACACAGGTTCGAGCTCACCTCGGTATTTCACACAGAAATACCGTCTGTCTCATCCCCCACGGGTACTCATTTTATTTACACAAATCATCTCTTTTTATTTTAAAGCACGCACACAGTTGCTTTTGTAAACACCAAGTGATTGTCATGGGGTATAATGGTAAAATATTCCTAAGCATTTCTAGCAGTGACCAATATTCAAACAGAGCATTGTCATATTTAAACATTAATCTGGGTTGTCAAGGAAGTAGTCATAGCGATCAAGGAATGGCTATCCAACCGGGTTTAGCAGTAAAATCATGCAAGTTTTATAAAAACAGGCCATGGGTTGTGTTTACAAAAATCTAGGACGAAAGTATGCATCAAATGGTGGGATTGCACTTGCCGTTCTCCCAACCCTCGGGGGATTCCTGCCCGGGGTCCTGGTTTCCAAGCTCCTGCTCGTAGCACTCCTCCTCCTCGAGTCCTTCCCCGTTCACAGCGGAGTCTACGACACACACAACAAGCATAGAATAAATAACAGAAAAAGCTTTTTATTGAGCTCCGAAGGAAAGAACGGAAAATTGAGAGCAAATGATAATGACATGATCATTTTTGAGTATGGACTGGATGGGGTGGTGGAAATATACTGGTGATTATTGTGGTGGAGTTTGGGGTCAAACGGGATTAATTTGGCGCATGAAATGACGAGTTTAGTGGAGGTTTAGTGTTGTTTTTAAAGAGAAAAGGACTTATCTGCAAATATCGAAAAGTCCAGGGGTTTCTGGCGAAAAAGACAGAGAGAGAGAGAATAGTGTCGGATGGACCGCGGGTTAATTTGTTTAAAGCTTAGGGGGTCATGTGCAAAGTGCCAGAGAGAGAGGGGTTTAAGCTCGATGGACCGCGGGTTTGAATAGGGGAAACTTCAGGGGGTTATGGGCAAAACTGCCCTTTCTTCTCTCCCGAACAGAGCCGAGGCAGGGAGGGAGGGGTGGCGGCCGTCGGCGGCGAAATCGCCGGCGATGGTGGCGGTGCAGGGTCAAATTGACTGGGGGAAAATGGAGTGCGAAGCATGGCTAGTTCACTGGTGGCCTCACCTTGGACGGAGGTGAAGTGTGGCGGCCGGTCCACGAGAGCGGCGGCGGCGGCGGTACTGGCGAGTGTGGTGGCGGCGCTGCGGTGGTGGAGAGGGCGAGCTGGGTGGCGGGTGAGGGAGAGGTGATGGGGGAGGTGCTTGCTGGCCCCTTTTACAGGCGTGGAGGGGCTCGAGGCGGTGGGCCGACGAGAGGGGGAGGTCGGTCGGGCGACAATGGAGGCCGGCGGGCGGAATTGAAGTCGGCCGGCGCGGTTGGTGGCACGGGGAGCGAGGTGGAGCTGTGGCGGAGCAGTGCGTGTGTGTACGGGTGGGGGCTGCCGTGCTTGGCGACGAGACGGTGGCGGGTCCGGGCGGTCGGAGCGGCGGTGGCTGGGGTGGCGTGCTCGACGGCAGCGTGCTCGGGTGGGTGTCGTGGTTTGGCGATGACGTTGGCGGGGTCACGGTGGTGGGCGGCACGACTGCCCGTACGGCGGTCGGGTGGTCGGTGGCGGGGTAGTGCTGTGGCGGGGCCGGCCCGGGAGCGTGCGCGCGGCGATGGCGATGGCGTGCGCGAGAGTGGTGCGGCAGGGGCCGTCGTGGCGGCGTTTCGACGGTGGTCGGCGCGTGCGTGCGGTCGGCACGGCAGCGGGTCTGGGGGGGGAAGCGGTGGTCGGCGATGGTGGCGTGGTGGGGAAGCGAGGGGTGGGCAGAGGGGTGAGGCCGGCCGGGGGACCGGCGGTCGGCGGTGAGCGGAGCCGAGGAGTGGTGGGGCCGATGTGGTGGCGGACACAGCGGCGATGAGAGGGGTGAGCGGGAGGTGGGCCGACGGCGAGCAGGACAGGGGAGTGGCGCTCGGCGTCGGGTGAAAGCAGAGGGAGCAGAGGAGGGAAGGGAGAAGAAAGAAGAGAAAGGAAAAAAAAGAAAAGGGAAGGAAGAAAAGAGAGAAGGGAAAAAGAAGAAAAAGAGAGGGAAAAGGAAGAGGGGACGGCAGGGATTTGCGGCAGGAAAGACAGGCGCCGACGGCGGTCGGCCAGAGACGATCGGCCCGGCGGTCGACCCGAGAGCGGGCGACGCGGGATGGGACGGAAAGAGGGTGGCGACGACGAAGCGAACAGGAAAAGAAGGGGGGGGAACAAGGCGAACAGGTTTTGGCGGGAATGGGAGCTCAGGCGGTAAAACATTTTGAAAGGGGTTTTCACCGGGTGATTTCTTTAGGTGCTTTTCCAGAGATTAAAACGCGGGCATTACATTACGGGTACCCACGGGTCGTCCGTGCCCATTTAAAAAGACACATATTATAGAAAAACTCAATGAATACTAGAGCACATAAATTATTTTTATTAGTTATACATCGCAAGAGTATCATAAATAAATAGAAAAAACCATTAATAACAAGTATGCATTTGATTCTATGGAAAAGAAAGGAACAAGTTAGGTTTGGGCCATTTAAATTGAGGTATGAATTAAAAAAATTGGTTATTTAATGTATATATTGGGGTCTAAAAAACCCATGGGTTCACGGGTTTGGGTATTATGTTCCCAAACCCATGCCCGCAAACCCGCTGGGTTTAATACTTTACCCGTTAATAAACCCACGGTAGAAAAAGTGACCCAAACCCGTGCCCTAATAGAGTAAAAACCCATCGGGTTTCGGGTTTCGGGCACCCATTGCCATCTTGAGTTGGGAGTTATTTAAATTTTCTTTATTGTTGTTCCTTATTTTTACTGCTTCTAGTCATACTTATTATTTATTTAAATTTTTGCTTTGCAGTAAAGCACTAGCACACAGGTTACCTTTTTAGAATTTTTTGAGAGCTGTTTGATAATTTTTTAATTTAAAATAAATTAGTTTTGAATTTTTTAAGATTCAACCATTTTTTTTAAAAAAATTAAAAATCACCATGCGAACCACCTAGAGGTCCTAATTTACATGATTTTAATATTTGGATGGCCTATGATGTCGTTTTATAGTTCAGGGTTGAAAATGAGATTTCTATGATGGTTAAAGGGTGTAAATTAGTCTTTTCCCTTTTCAGACTTAGTACAAGAAGTAAAATGGTAGAGTACATTTCGTGGTCAAAGTGTGTGTGTTAAATGAAATTACGTCCCCATTCTTTGTTAGACTTAGCACTAGAAGTCTAGATCACACCCACACAGAGGGAGTGTGTGTAAATTGTAATTGTGTATGTGTCTAGTCTTGTAAAAAAAAATGTTTCCGTTTACCTGAGACTACCAGGATATAAAGTCTGCGCTCTTGTGACATCAGCCACTGACCTACTTAATTTCCTGGAAAAATATCATCGTGCATCTTTGTTTTCTTGACATTAAAAATATCATCACGCATCCCTTCTTCCCGTTGACGTCGTTGAATCGAGGCGCACACGGTCGTACGGTGCAGCTCCATTGTTCTAATCAAATTGTTTTACAGAGGCATGACTAACTATGCGGTGCACGTAAGATGTCTGTTTCACATAACTTATCTATGCGTCTCAATGAGATTGAAGTTTTAACATCACTATTCCTTTTCAAGCACCCTTACGGACCATGCATGCATGAGCTTTAAACCTAATCAAACTTGTATTCATTTGACAGTTTGATTTTCAACTCTTAACCACATAACATAATAGAAAAGGCCATTGAACTATTGAAATCGGATAAATTTGACATTTTGAGTGGTTTCAAAGGTGTTTTTTCATTCTTTTGAAACAAAAAACCTGATTTAATTTAAAAATTATATGTAATTTATTTTTAAATCATAAAAATATGCAAATATACATTTTTTCTAAAATGTAACTATCTATTAATGCTCCATCTGGAGTTATTTTGACCTTATCCAAAAAGGGTAAAAATAACAATGTTAATAAAAGAACATGCATAACTAGAAGCAATAAAACACCTGGACACATACATATATATGATATGAATAACTCGAATTAGAGCACCAACAAATAGCTTTATATCTTTTCAAAAATTTTGCTACCAAATTTAGATTTTTTATTAAAACTGAATTACTTATGAATTTCTAGATGAAATAAAAACATAATTTCTAGAAAATTAGAAAACCACCCAAAATATAAACTATGCCCGGTTTCAACAACTAGACAGCGTTTGGTGTCTGGTTCTGTACTTTAAGGTTGAAAATAGGACTACTGTGTAAGTTGAAGAGCGTAAACCAGATTTTTTTTCTTTTGCAAGTAACAAGTGATAGTATCTTTAATTTTCAACCAAATCCAGGTAGCCTGGTAAATTAAGCAGAACACGCATAAAATGTTTGAAGAATTCTTGCCGGTCCACTGTTACCACTGTAGTCGAGTGTAACATTATTCAAGCTGTTTTCAGGTGACGTAACTAGTCTATTTGCAATCGGTCACCTGTTGTTTGGCTTAGGTTCCTGGACAAGGCGGCGGTGGAGACGGCCGGCGACAAGGCGCGGCCAAGCCCGTGGCGGCTGTGCACGGTGACCCAGGTGGAGGAGCTCAAGTGCGTGCTCCGGCTGCTGCCCGTGCTGGCCAGCGGCATCATCTTCGCGGCGGCGTACGCGCAGATGTCTAGCACGTTCATCCTCCAGGGCGACACGCTGGACACCTACGTCGCCGGCTTCCGCGTCCCCGCCGCCGTGCTCTCCGTCTTCGAAACCGTCAGCGTCATGCTCTGGGTGCCACTCTACGACCGCCTCGTCGTCCCGCTGGCGCGCCGCGTCACGGGCCACGAGCGCGGGTTCACGCAGCTGGCGCGCATGGGCGTGGGCCTCGTCGTGCTCGCCGTCGCCATGCTCGCCGCCGGGACGCTGGAGGCCGAGCGCCGCCGCGTCATCGCGCGCCACGGCATGTACGACACCAACACGGGCGCCGGCGGCGACGGGGCGTACCTGCCGCTGTCCGTGTTCTGGCAGGTGCCGCAGTACGCGGTGGTCGGCGCGGCGGAGGTGTTCACGTTCATCGGGCAGCTGGAGTTCTTCTACGACCAGGCGCCCGACGCCATGGGGAGCCTGTGCTCGGGCCTCTCCACGGCGTCGTTCGCGCTGGGAAACTACGCGAGCTCGGCGCTCGTGGCCGCGGTGGCGCGAGCCACGGCGCGGGGCGGGCGCGGCGGGTGGATCCCCGACGACATCAACAGGGGGCACCTCGACAACTTCTTCTGGCTGCTCGCCGGGATGTGCGTCGGCAACTTCGCCGTCTACCTGCTGATCGCCCGGTGGTACACCTACAAGAGGACGCTGGATTGAAAGATTTCCCACTGGAAATGGACAAGTGGTGGTGAAACAGATGATGGGCCGGGGGGAAACTGAAAATCGCCGTTGGATCATGACTGGGCTTGGCCCAGGAAAATAAAGCCCAAATAGGTTTAAGCCCATGGTAACGAACACATTATTGCATCGGAGGCCCGCAGAGCTGTTTCACAAATCTCTGGCAACAGATTGTGCTAAAAAAAAAATCTCTGGCAACAGAAAGATCACAGTTTGTTTAATTCACTAGAAAATATCACAATTTAATTCACTACCAAAACATCAAAGTTTCTTTTGTCAAGTGGCACGCAAAAAGATCATAATTCGTGATCGATCATCGCGGTTTAATATTAACGCGTACGCTAAGAACTGATACTATCCAATGCAGGTTTTTTCATGCTTAGTTTCTGCAAAGCAAACTCTTGTTGCTCAAAGCGCGACACTTGTTTCACATCGTATCGAAGTTACTGCATCGGTAATGACGAGTTATGGGTTACCAACCGATGGCTCGATCCTTTCGCCGCGCCGAAGGCTGACAGTGCACTGGGCGTCACTTGTGACGACCTCGTATCTGTTTCTATTTCACTTAGTATACAATTTCAGTTGCAATCACACAGCATCGCCACAACCAAGCGCTCGGAGTTTTGATTGTTAATTCTGCTGCGAGAGCGACTGCAAGTCTGCAACGACGACGTGTTTGCTTCCCCCTAAAGCTACACAAAACAAGAACAAGGAAATAGTAGATGCAAATTTACATTTTTTTACTGCTGTATATATGGTTAGTGGCAAATTAAAAGGTGTCAAAACAAGTACTCGAGGTAGACAACTCGACGAGGCGTGTGCCGATGTGTGACAACAATATGGAGACGTGAGGATGCAATTTCACCCTAGGGTTCAGATCTGAGTCCCCCCAGATTTAGACGCGAGTAAAATACGCGAGCGGTCCTTGGACTTGTCTTGTGGTGTCATCTAGATCTCCGAACTCTTAAAATGCATATTTAAGTCCCTAAACTTGCTAAATTGTGTCATCCAGGTCCAAAGTTTTAAAAATACCCCTACGCATGATAACATGACCATAAATTGAGCATAATTTTTTATAGTATTTCTTTAACCAAATTGGTTGTTTCTATCACAATACTTAGAAAACTTTATTTGATCGTACCGTAACACAATTATAGATTAAGATAATACAGTGTATTTCAGCAACATATGTGTATTTTTGAAATTTTGGACCTAGATGACACATTTTAACAAGTTTAGGGACGTTAATGTGCATTTTAAGAGTCTGTGGACCTAGATGACACCTCGGGACAAGTTTAAGGGCCGCCGGTGTATTTTACTCTTTAGACGCACACGCTTGCTTTGTCAACAATTTCTCTGATGTGGCTTGTTTTATCATTAAAGATCATTTAAGTGACTCAATTTTTTCAATAAGATAAATAGCCAAACACCCTGATAAAAAATCAGTAGTGGCAAACAATTAAGAATGGAGGAAGTATTTCCCCTGCATCCAGTTTGAGGCTTGCTCGACAGGGTGTCCCAACTTGTATGCTTTTGCAATATGCATGTATAATTGCCTGAGCACTAAATCTTTGTATTTAAATTAAATTACCTTTGTCCGTATGATCACGCATATTACTATCATGACAAATAAAAAATTACTAAAAACTCATTTCAGTTAGAAGTAACAACACTATGCTTAAATTAATCTAATATAAGAAGTCCTTAGGATTGGATTAGTATCAACATGCATAGAGCCGAGTGATTATGATTTATGATCCTAGGCATCGCATTGCAAAACCTCGAAAGATAGTAACAATGCAGGTGGCCAAAGTAGGACGTTGCATTGGCATATTCTGGTTGACATTGCTCGAAAGGGAAAACAGAAAATGACAACCGTGATAGAGTGACCAATTCTCGTACTCTTGGATACGCGCTGAGCTGTAACGGTACGGCTAGCGTAGCTAAATCTCCACGACCAAATCTTCATGCATATTGACAAGGACGGATAGATTACACTATTACAGCATTTTCATTCCCTAGTCTGTGTTAAACCAGCACGACCTGCTAATGACCGACATTGACACGTGGTTTTCAACTTGCCTCATAGCTGCTTGAGGTCTCTCTATACTTTAGCTATTTATTAGTGAGGAGCTCTTTTGTGGTGCTTGGAAATTAAGGATCTAAATTATAACTTTGTAAAATTCCTTCTCTACTTATTAATATATATGCCGGGCCATAATCTGTCTGGATCTTTCAGGAAAAAAAATTATAACTTTGAGTTTGGTATCAATCAAATTTGGTATCTATAGTACGGAGTAGTACTGACTATTAGCAAACATGCTATGATCAGTGGTATTCTGGCTCCCTTGTAAGGACTTAAGGATGGCAAAAACACTAGTGTTTCCCTACATTCTTCCTCTGCTACTCATAACTCATCCAATCCCTGCAGGCTCTTGCCATCCCGAGTCCCATTCGGAGATGGAGAGTAACGTCCGAGGCAAAATGCAATGCATGTGAGGATCATCTGATTCAGACTTTGCGTTTGTGCTACTAGCAGCATCTATCTCCATGCTGTGCCCTCGGAACCAACCAATAATCGTCCAACTTCCTGAATCTCCATCCTCCAGGTATCTTTGAGCATTAAGGTTACTATCAACATCATCTCGATCTCTCTCACCAAGTGTCCAACAGGCAACAGCTCTACACATAGAAATGCATGTCGACCGCCTGCACCGGCGTGCATTGTCGATGAAGCTAGGAGAATCAGCACGCAAACTAATCGTCTTCCAGGCTTTCAGCTTCCCTGGCTCTAAATCTTTCACTTGTGAAAGATGGAGGCCGGATGTTTCCTGATTCTAAAAAAAAGGCTTTCAGCTTCCCAGCATCGTCGGTGCCGTTGGATCTTTGCCAGGCCGGCCTTCTCGGTCGGCGGCGTCCGCGATCGCGGCCGCGCCGGTGGAGACGACGGAGATGGCGTCGTCACTGACGCTTTGCTGAAAGGGTCCCGATATCCCCCACGGCTAGCTGTTTTGGCCACTGCCTTGGTGTGAAACAATCTTGCGTGCCTGATTACGTGCAGCTGGACGCCAACATTTTCTCGCTTCTTGCAGGCGATGAGGTCACGGCCGGCGAGTATATCTTCGTTTGTTAATTCATTCATGCCGAGATCGATTGATCTGTGTGCTTCATTCGCAAACTCTGCACCCTTGCAAGCATGAGACCGCCTGCATTCAGTATCTGTGACTTTCAGATGTGTGTTTGGACTCATCAGATTCCTGTGGGTTTTGGGTTGTTGTGTTGCGTTTGGTCGGCAATATTTTTTACTGCTACCCAGTTTGACAATTACCGGCACGATCAGCTTGAACAGAAAACTACCGTTCGGCTCTCTTCCAAACCAGAGAAGACAGTCGATCGAACGCCATCACTGATGGCCACAGAAAGTTTAACTAGGGGGCAAAAACTTTGATCCTAACGAAGAGACTAATTCGCCCGTCCACTCTTAGGATTGAACTAACTTTGTATTACTACTCACTGTGGTAAGATTACATAATCAATTTGCACTGCTAGCTGCTGCATCTTTCTTCAGCAGCCAGCAGCTAGCTTCGCGCGCCATCTGTTTTACAGCTTTCTTTCCAGCCAAGGAGAACCGGACCAAAAACCCATTCGCCTTGGGACGCCTTCCGTGCTGCAAACGCGATCCTCCACACATATCCATCTTGTGGTACCTATCGTCACTCAATCTGGACAGTGAAAAATACTACATTTTACACACATGAAGAATCTGTGTGCACGGTTTTGTATGTTCCAACATAACAAAACATCAAACGCCACCTATGGAATTAACAGTGCTGAAAATATTCTGAAATCTGAATATATACTTGTCCCTTTCAGCCTGACGATTATATTTATCTTTGCGCCAAATTCCAGCCATCATAAACTTTCTTTACAATATATATGAGCCTAGTGCCAGGTCTTTCAGTACTTGTATAACAAAAAAGAGACAGGCAAACCTGAGTTGTATCATGTAGCATTTCTTTAGCTAGCTAGCAAAAAAGAAAGAAAAATGGAGGAGAAAAACCAGGTCTTCTCCTACCCCTCTCCTGTAGTGCTCTATAAATACCTTGTTGGTTCAACCACTTAACAAAGTTAACTAAGCCATCTGCCTTTGCAACAAGGCCCTGACTAACTAACAAGAACAACATAAACACACACATGGGCATGTCTGAACAACCATGCAGGAGCACGCCCAATTCTTTCACCACATCCTACGGCTCCTCCCAGGAGATTCATCATCATCTGCCCCAGCACGATGCTGCGCTCTGCATCGAACCAGGACTGGGCTTCGTCCCCTACTACTATGGCACTGATCAGCAGGACGCGGCGTTCGACGGCGACGAGGTAGAGCTCGGCTTCCGCGCTTCCAAGGCCACCAAGGTTGACTACTACAGCTCGCCGTACCAGCCGTCATGGCCGCTGGCTCGTGCCGAGATCGCCGCCGCCGCCGCCGCAGCCGAGTCGTCGCGCGTCCGCAAGCAGAGGTTCCGGGACGTTCTCGAGAGCTGCAAGCAGAAGGTCGAGGCCATGGAAGCCATGGACTCTCCTGCGGCGTTCCAGGAAGGTGAGGACGGGGTTGTTGTTGGGGATGCCGGCGGTGGTGGCGGCGGCGGAAGTGGAGGTGGCGGCGGCGCCGACGGCATGCGCCTGGTGCAGCTGCTGGTCGCCTGCGCCGAGGCCGTGGCGTGCCGCGACCGCGCGCAGGCCGCGGCGCTGCTGCGTGAGCTGCAGGCCGGCGCGCCCGTGCACGGCACGGCGTTCCAGCGCGTGGCGTCGTGCTTCGTGCAGGGCCTCGCGGACCGGCTCGCGCTGGCGCACCCGCCGGCGCTCGGCCCCGCCAGCATGGGCTTCTGCATCCCGCCGTCGTGCGCGGCGGGGCGCGACGGCGGCGAGGCGCTGGCGCTGGCGTACGAGCTCTGCCCTTACCTCCGGTTCGCGCACTTCGTGGCCAACGCCTCCATCCTCGAAGCCTTCGAGGGGGAGAGCCGCGTCCACGTGGTGGACCTGGGCATGACGCTGGGCCTCGACCGCGCCCACCAGTGGCGCGGCCTCCTCGACGGCCTCGCTGCCCGCGCCGGCGGCAAGCCGTCGCGCGTGCGCGTCACGGGCGTCGGCGCCCCCGCCGACGCCATGAGAGCCGCCGGCCGCGAGCTCGAGGCGTACGCAGAGGGTCTCGGGATGTGCCTCGAGTTCAGGGCCGTGGACCGGAGCCTGGAGAGCCTGCACGCCGACGACCTCGGCGTCGGCGCGGGCGAGGCGGTGGCGATCAGCAGCGTCCTGGAGCTCCACCGCGTGGTGAAGGAGAGCCGCGGGGCGCTCAACTCGGTGCTCCAGGCCGTGCGCAGGCTGTCGCCCAGGGCGTTCGTGCTGGTGGAGCAGGACGCCGGGCACAACGGGCCCTTCTTCCTGGGGCGGTTCATGGAGGCGCTCCACTACTACGCGGCGGTGTTCGACGCACTGGACGCGGCGCTGCCGCGCTACGACGCGCGGCGGGCGCGGGTGGAGCAGTTCCACTTCGGCGCCGAGATCCGGAACGTGGTCGGGTGCGAGGGCGCGGCGCGGGTGGAGCGGCACGAGCGCGCCGACCAGTGGCGCCGCCGCATGAGCCGCGCGGGGTTCCAGTCCATGCCCATCAGGATGGCGGCCAAGGCGCGGGAGTGGCTGGAGGAGAACGCCGGCGGCGGCGGGTACACGGTGGCCGAGGAGAAGGGATGCCTCGTCCTCGGCTGGAAGGGCAAGCCCGTCATCGCCACATCCTGCTGGAAGTGCTAGACCGCCGGCGGCCGCGCCGCGCCGGCAGCCGGAGAGGTATACCACCCCAGCACCGTGTCTGCCATGCATGCGTACAGAGTACTGGTACTGCATGCGGGCCATAGATGCATGCATACAAGGTGGATGGAGCTGCTGTGGTGAGGGTAGATAAATAAAGAGCTCGAGCTTAGAGGTATATCCATGGCAGATGAGATGAGCTCACACAAACTATGGCTGTTCAAGCTGTTATATGGCTTGAACACACTTGCATAAATAAGGACCCCAAATGTTTGCTTTGTTGAGTTGTTTGACAAATTTTGTAGGAATTAACCAATCTAACTGTACAAGGAGATTTTGATTTCTTGATGTAAACCTACTAACTTGCCCCCTTTGTCCTTTTATCATGGGGAATTAATGTAATTTTCTATGGAGGAATAGAAACTGATGTTCATCATCCATGGTACTGAAATGATCCTCCGTTGATAAGCAGAGATGGAAGGCAGATCGAATGCCCTGCCCTGTACTGAAAAATGCTCTGCTTTATAGAGTAGAGAGGAAACAATAGGTTTGAAATGTTCATTTGTGGATCAAACAGGCAAAACTCTCATCGATGCGATCGCCTCCCTGTAATTTTAATACGAAGTTTACGGTGACGAAGTCAGGAAGCTTGTCTTTTGTGCAAGGAAAGGCTGGACAAGTCTGACCAAGCACGGATCGACGTCCAATGTGACGGATTGAAATAGCGGATAGAGTAATGTTTCTCAACTTTGAGCATATAACGATGATTGTGTGCATATCAGCTCCCAATAATATCACCAACCATATAATCCAAATAAAAGAAAAGGAGGAATAAAAACCAATAAGGTTTCTAGTCTAAATGACACGCATTTTGACAAAGGAATGAGCACGGTCATCAGATAACACGCACCCAAAGAAAATGAATGTGTACAGATGTACTGTGAATAAGAATCGAAGGCTTGAGCTTTTGACTTCTGCGAGTTCATTACAGAATGCTTGTATACAATGTCCTTTGATGGTTGCTATCTCTACCTCACCAAAACAGTCGCCTGAGAAAGCTTCTCTTTTGCGTTGATGCTGATTTTGATGAAGCTGCACCAACATGGTAAATTCAAATTAGTCCATCTCTCAAGTCTCAATCAGGACGGCACAGGAATTGAATGCCTTTACTCTTTACTATATAGAAATGCAGAGCTGTGTGGAACATGATAAAGGCTGATTAGTTTGATGAAAACATAAACAAAAGATGCAGATCACAACACCATTACCTCTTAGTCTCCCAGCTTTTATCAGTGCTTCCTCAGCAATAGGTCTCCAATGCTGAGCGCACGAGAAAGTAAGCCCCATCCCTACAGTCAGCCCTCGCAAAAGCTGTATTGTTCGAAGCACTGAAAATAGCTCTTCCGGGAAGCTCTTCAAATGGGAACGAAATATAAACAAGTCAATTATGGAACCAGTTTAGGAAGTAAAAGTGCACATAGATACATAGATAGATCACCAATATGTGTAAATAACACTAAAAATTGATGAATAAGACTATAGGACTCGTTAAAAAACATACAGGGCATTTAATCACATGTTTGGATCTTTAAGGTGTGATCATACCTCCACTCCAATTTTAGTTAGTGAAGAATCATCAGCAAAAGGTGACATAACAGTTACACCAGGTGGTAATCTCGTGTCGAACATTCGCAGGGATAATTGAAACAATTCTTCTAGCTTATTATCAGCTATGGTCCTTGTTTTGATACCGAGCTCCCTGAAATATTTTCGTAGTCCATGAGCAAGACAGGTAATATATCAAGATTCAAGAATTATTCTCCAATAATCAGCACCCATCTTCATTAGTTTGCTAGCTCAGATTGCTTTGTTACTTGTTACAGAACAACATAAAATATTTCATAACATGGCATTGAGCATACCTGAAACTTTCTTCGGCCCTCAAAAAATCATCATCAGCCATTGCCACTACAAGATTTGCATAAGCAAGTCGTAAATCCTCTGGCATTTCTTTCACTTGTCCATAATCAAGTAAAGCCACCTAAATAAAAACACAAGAATAACATTTAACCAGAAGTTGTCATTGGCCTGAAAGAGGAGATGGAAGAGTTTAAAACGGTCTCTTGCCTCTGTGTCCTTACAGATAAGGATGTTTCCTGGGTGTGGATCTGCATGGAAAAAGCCATCCTTCAAGATCATTTGACCATATGCAAGAGTAAGATCTGACAAAATCTTCCTGCAATAGAAACAAGGGTGCTTTTGAAATCAACTAAGCATTAAAAACTAGAGCAATTGAAGGGAAAACTATAAAACAAAATTAAATTCTTTCAAAATAGGGCCCGTTACTAATTATCCAGTGGAATTTTATTTATTTATCCTAATAGCACTGATCCAACATAGAATCTGAAAACTAGTATAAGGATTTGTAAACTAAGCAAATGAGAATCATACTCTTTTAAGATGAAGGGGCTTACTGCTTTGCCATTGCTGCAATCTTACCACCAGGATCTACCCCTCTTTTAGCCATTTCATCGCCAAGATTCATTATTGGGATCCCTTTGATGAATTCCATTACCAAAACCTCTCTAGCAAAACATATAAACAAAAAAAAGTTAACATTTAATCCATACCACGACAGAATAACTTCATGTATTGATTGGTCTAAAAAGCCTCTCATTCATCATGCAAAGAAACACAAGAGGTAGTAGGCTCAGTAGACATGCATTAGAGTTAAGTGCTTATTCTATCTAACAGCAATACAGTAGATAAATCACAATGTGCCCTACATTTGAAGTACAAGAAGAAAGAATGGTACGATATAATATCAGCAGCATACTTCTGGATATCATTTAATGGCATCAAAGAAACTTGCGATAAATATTTCTTTGTTTATTAGCTCCAAATTTCCAAACAAGGCAGAAAATGACAATGTTAATCCCTGGATGGCCAGATACAGAGCCTAGAGGGTCAGGAAGATCCAATTGCACAAAGTCACAGTCCGATGGACGAAAAAAACACTAGAAAATGCAAATATTAACTTTATGTAAAGAAGCATCTTGCGAAGCATCTATGATAGTATACCTGCTAACCATTCCAGGAATCACACGAGGCACCATAACCGGAGGTTTCTTATTCGTGACACGTAGGAATTCTCGTATTCTTTCCATTGCCCTTGCTTCACGGACAAAGTCAAACTCATAGCATATCTTCAGAAGCAAATATCAATACAAAAAAATTATATCAATACTTTAACACAACCCGAGGTGCGCACTGGTGTAAAATAGAGGTATTGACAAAAAAATGAGAACACAACAATATATTCTCTGCAGATTAATGAGTAAACCTGTATCAAAACAAAATTGAAGTTAACACAGCATATTATCTTATAGGGGATGCATTTTTAATTTTTATATGCAAAGCTGACCTCCTAGGGCCAATGTAATCATGTAATTGAGCAATAATGTTGCAGCTGAAAATCGGAGCCATTTCTTGTTTCTAATGGTTAAAATGCGAATACAAAAAGTGACTGGGTTTATTCTTCTGTGGACATGCAGATATCACATATTTGAAACTTCTATTAACCTTCAATTACAATCCCTTTTCCCCAGAGATAATAGTTAGAATGTGCTATACTATGAAAACAATGTTAAAAGGGCGCTTTCACATTTTCCCTAAGAAGCTTAAAATACTAGAAGTGATTGGAGAAAAGGAGACAAGAAAAGGTTGGAACCACCTACTTTAGTGGTCCTAAATTTTAAAGCTGCTGGTTGTTCAGATATAAGATAGTAGATATCATAATTACATGTGCTTATAATTCTATATAAAGACCCACATATAGTACCACATCCTGCGCTATTTCACTGGCTTCATAAGTAATTTGACACACGGCAGCCTGACTTAGTTTATGTCAACATAATTATAATTGCGCAACGAGGCTCCACATTTTCTTGATGTTTGGTGTAAAAAGAATATTAGATTACTAGGACAAGCAACAAAAATAGAATGATTCCATGGTGGTGGTGGTGGGGTGGGGGGGAGGTTGACCTGCTTTTCCATTTCTTTGGTGGCAGAGAATAGATCAAAATTGATGTCATACTTCTGCAAAAACAAGGCCATCGCTTGCATGTTCCGGATATCAACCATCATCAGATGTTCAGCTCCTGGATGTTGAACCTGGTCAATTCCTAATTCATTATGACAAATCCGAACAAACCTGAGAATTTAAATGGTTGTTTACAAAAAAAACATAAATGAATTACTAACCTTCACACCAACATCTGTCTTTGATGATTTAAGCCTTGCTCGATGCACCTAACAATAAATATGAAGCAAACTATTAGCTGAGAGATTATCTAAAAGTAAGCGATCTGTTCTAGGCAAGTGTGCAATGTTATGTTCAAAAGCAGAAAATAACATTGCACAGGCCTAACATCAGTTGGAGTGGTAGAAAGCACAGAGTTATGAACCCCCAGATTTCACAGATGAAGAGAAGTACCTAAGCACGAACCTGTGCAATAGAAGCAGACCCGACAGGCTCGACATCGAAGACTTCGAATATGTCATCAAAGTTCTTTCCGAAGTGTTTCTCCACAACATCTCTAACCACATCAAACGGCGTGACTGGGGCCTGATCACACAGCGTGACAAGTCTCTTCACCCAAGCCATCGGTGCTAAATCAGGTTTTCCCAGAATTTGAGCAGCCTGTTCAAAATCCACTAATCCAATGTCACACAGCACTAGAATCAAGGAAGATACAGTAATACCATAATCCGATGGTACAAAAGCACCCCGAGCACAATCACAATTGCCAGCACAATCGGATTGCAGCTTCTGTAAATGTCACAATTGCAGCACAATCCACTGATGGAGGATGGAAACAACCTGAGGAGAAGACAGAAAAAAAAACAGGGGAACCGAAGCACACCAACCTTGAGGAAGAGACCGCCCATCTCGGAGCAGAGAGAGTACATCTTCTGGGCGCCGAGCTCGTGCTGCTGCTCCCACATGGCCTCCCGCTCCTCGTCATCCTTGACGAACCCCGTCCGCAGCTGGCACACCTGGACAGACCAAAGCACTCGCCAATTAAAACCCCCACACACCGCACATCAGGCGCATATCAACGAACACATCAGAGGCACACCGCCAGTGAAGAGCAGCGGCTAGCTCGCCTACCTTGTAGCTGGAGTAGATGTCCACGGCGCGGACCCAGAACTCCGCGGAGCGGCTCCACGGGCGGAGGCGGTCGGAGATGCGCTCCCGCAGGTCCTGCAGCTGCGCGACCGCCAGCTGCATTGCGGCCGGGCGGGCGGACTGGGCGAGGCGGCTGCTGCCGCGAACGGGTGGGATAGGGGGGAGACGGATAGGCGATGCGCGCACGCCGCTGCTGCAGGAGTTACGGCGGCCGCCGTCCCGTTCCTTTCGCGCCCCGCGGTGGTGGGGGGCGGCCGCGGCCACGTGTTTGTGGCTGGCTGGCTTCGGCGCACGGCGAGGCTGGGCCCACCACGAATCTTTTCCAACTTACTGTAGATGCAAAAGGTGCGGGAAGGGTGCGGCCGCCGCGCACCGCACGCACGCGGCACGCCACACCACATGCTGCGCTGTGGGTTGTGGCGCGACGTGGTAGGCGCTCTCGTTGTAGGCTGACGGCGCTGGACGGTTCTAGTCAGCTGCGAGATCGCTTTGAGATGCGTGCATGTGGCGTCGAACGCGAAGCCCAGGAAAGCCGAATCGGGCCGGGCTGGGCCGGACAGCGGCTTCATCCTCCTTGGCAACGGCGGCAAGCGAAATAAAGGAAAAGGTCCAGCTGACCTCCCTCGTCTATTAACGTTGTTTGATTTTCATCCTTAAAATACACTCTATAGTTTGATATATGAAACCAGTTTTACATTTTTTTCCCTAAAATCACACTCTATAGTTTGATATCTAGCCAGGGTGTTATAGTCTAAAGCCACATTGTCTTTATACGTTGGAAGTTTTAATTATTATTAATAGATAAGCAGAGCATCTACTCGCAAATAAACACAAAAAATATAAGACAAATTTGACCTTGAACTATCAAATAACTTCAAGCTGGCTACATATTTTTCCAATCTAAAACAAAAATTATATTCTCAAATTAAACTATATTTATTTTAGGACTTTTAATTTCATAACTGTTCACAAAATATTGGATAACTTTGAAGAAAATAGTAAAGTCTATTTGATCCTTGAACTATCAACATAGTCTGGTTTACCCTCCTCGGGGCTGACTGCTGCTACGTATGACGATTGATATGGTGATAAGTAGGCCAAAATCACCTTCAAAACTGGCTAGGGATGTGATTTATCCGGTATTAGATACTTTAGGGCGTAGGATATCCGGTTTGTACTTTGAGGATGAAACCTTTAGAGGAGGGAGCTCGAATGGACTTATTCCCGAAATAAACCCCCGGAGCTGGAGAAGCAGCGGCAGACCCCCGCCCCCGCCCGCCGGCTTCGGCTCTGCCCGTCGCCTAATCTTCTATGGCGGCGGCAATGGGCGCCGTGATCCGGCGGCTGCACTCGGCGGCGGCGCAGCCCCCGCGCCTGACGAAGCTCGCGCTGCATCCGCCCAAATCCGTGAGTCTACTCTTCCCAGACGGCCGCCATCTCCTCCTCCATAGATTCTATCGACCTTAGCTGATTCCTGCGACTCTCAACTGCGCGCGTGGTGGTTACTGCTCAGTGCCAAGCACTGTCGTAGGCTGATTGGCCCAAATTCACAACACTGCTCCGGGCCACAGTGTTGCGCTGTCTGACTTCACCTGATGCTTGTCACAGCTGCTCAAATGTTATGTGCAGATTGATTCTTCGGTTGTCATGCGTAGAAGCAAAAGAGAATGTTCCTTATTGTCCACCCGTGAGTGCTCGATAGCGAAATATTAGTAAGGTGCTATTCTGGACATGTGACCCCTATTTGTGCTGAAATTTGTGAGTCCATGCCGTGTGGTCACGGCAAAGCTCCCAATCAATGTCAGGGAAACAGATCTCTGGCGTCTATTGTTGAAGCTCTGGTCTTATTTCACTGTTTTAGGGTGCTTCCAAATTTTACCTTATCACATCCATGTTTTAGTACCACATGCATCTTATCTCAAAGAAATGGGACTGTACAATAGTTGGCACTTATTACTAGCTAGCTACTGCTTCACAATTGATAGACAGATCAATGATATTGGAGCACTGCATGAGAAATCAGATTACTTGCTGATAAATATTATATATGTTGGTATATGTGTCCTGATTGTCTATGACTTAACCATTTTTTGCAACATATTTCACAGGAATCTGTCGTTTTCTGAACATGGTAACCATCTCACAAATTGTGCCTTGTTGATATATCTGCGTATTTGTCTTAAAGTTACAAGGGGCTTTTTTTTTCTCTTATTGGCCACTCTTGCAAACTTGCTGCAAATTTACTCTGGCATTGGTGACTTGGTGTCATGGTGCATTGTTTGGAGTTTGAATTGTGTGTATGTTTTTTGGAATTGAGCTTTATTTCTGGTTCATCGCAGGTTGAGGTTGAATTTGCGGATGGCAGCTCATTTCTTCTGTCAGCAGAGTTTCTCAGAGTTTACAGCCCAGCAGCTGATAGCAAAATCAGATCGGTGGGCGGTGAAAAGGTTAATTTTCTAGTATACTTTACATGCATTTCACGTTGCAGTAGGAATACTTGAGTTTTTTGCTTAGTCCAAATGACAGTTTTGCTATTTTTGGAAAACTCATGGCAATTGCTGTTGGAAAAGAAAATTGCTCTGGTAGCTTTTTGAAGCGTAATCTTTATGTTGACTGAACCTGCAAATTTACAGAGGTGTTCTCGTTCAATCTGTGAAGACAGATCATTCATATAAAATCCTCAATGATGTCTTTAGGAGATTACTTAATATCTTGTGCTGGGTCTGCGCTTTCCCTAAACTTCTGTTTTAACAATGGAAATCATATCTGGTCAGGTTATATTTGGGCGACGGCATGTTGGAATCATGTCAGCTGAATCAGTGGGGAATTATGGGGTCCGGTGAGGGTCATATTATCTCGTGGCATGTTTTTCCCATGTCATATTGTGACATCTTATTTGATTAGAAACATTTTTTTTGTTTCTATCTGCAAATCCCGTCCATGACAGGCTATTGTTTGCGTGTAGGATACTCTTCGATGATTTGCACAAGACAGGGATCTTCACATGGGATTACTTGCACCACCTGGGTTCTAACAAGTTCAGTCTGATGCGAAGTTACATCAGAACTTTGAGAAAGCACGGCCTTAGTCGGGATCCCAAAAGAAGGAAATGATGGAGCAATAGTCTCTAGACAACCTCACCTTGTGCTACATCGATTGCTCGCTTCACCTGCCACTTATCAGAAGAGCTGCTCAATTGGGCGTTTAGATGTAAGCACATGATACAAGGAGATGATCAACTACTCAGCGACTGTAACTGGCAGGATGGAAAGGAGTGTGCGAGTTGATTGACTTGTTGGATTTGGACAGACGGGTGCCTTCAGTTTTAATATGTGTGCAGTTTTTCTTTCATTTCCCTCTCTGAAGATACAGTTGGTGTAGATGAGTCCAAATACTTGTTTGCTTTGGAAAATAAAGATTTCTGCAACCTCGCATTTGGTTGCAGGACATTTTTGCACAGTACATTTGACGGCCAACTCGGCAAGCTCCTATAGCTATTGTTCTGGCAATGTAGCTCAAGGTTTCGTGCCGGAGGAAAGGATGGTCTCAGGAGGAGCAGAGTCCAATGGTGGGAATGTGGGATACTTGACAGGATCACTGGAACCTGAACAAGGCAAATCATAGCCTGAATAGAGTGTATATTGTTTCAGAGTAATAATCTATTTCTTAAACTCAAATCAGTAATGGAGAACAAAAATCATAAAATAGCAATAAATAGCACTTGGGCTTTATTGTTAAAAATATTGTGCAGTCTAAATTTGTGGAGTTTTGAGATAGAAGGGAACGCAGAGGCGTCGACAACCATGGATGTATTGCAGTCAAAAGGCCGCGTATATAGTTTGCTTTACATCCAGTAAAGACGAGGTTTATTAAGAGTGCTATTGTGTTTCTAAGAAACCTCGGTGACACGTATGCCCGCGTCGGGCCACCAGATCAGTGCAGCATCATTGTGTTCGCTTGACTTATCAGCCACCAGTCAGTAATATTTTTCTCTCAGTAGAAATCAACACCGGCCACCAGCGAATCCCAAGCGAACGGGGCCTGAAGAAGATAGCGAGCAAAACCCCCTGTTGGTTAGATAACCAGAGCTTGGATCCATCTCATGTCAATGTCTTGGCCGTCAGATCGCGCGAGTATACTACCAACAAAATTCAGATCGGACACAAGGTTCTTGAACCTCGGCTTAAAAGTAAAGGGAACAACGAACAAAACATGAAAAAGATAAGCCATGATAACAGATGGACGCAAAATTACATGCTACGCACATCATGTCAGCATAGGTGTTCAATCTTTCAACATGAACTTGTTCAACCGCTAATTACACATTGGTGCAGATTAAAGAACATACAACGAAGTAGGCAGACAAGGTCATGAACGTAATGGTTATAGCACCTAAACCTAATTTAGTGTCATGGCCTGACAAGCGAGGAGCTTGAGACATTTTTGCGGCCACGGCACCAAGCACTAGGACCCCATAAGTTACGGCAGCAAACCATTTGGAAACCTACGAGCAATTGTGGGGCTCAGCTTTCATTAAATCATTCTCCTGTCAGAATTAAGAATGGTAAGGTTATATAATTATCATAACATATGTAGATGACAGCTTTGGAAGTGTACGCCAAGTTTTCAGGATCAGAACATACGTACATGAGCATGGTGTATAAACTGGTCATCTCTGTTTTGAAGGCACTGTTCTTGTCACAGTGGACACACCATCAACAAATTTTGTCCGGAATATCACGTTGGCGTTGTTGAACATACCCTCTTTAAGCGAGACAACTATGAACTGCAAATACATTACTTCAGACTTTCAGAACGAAAATGAGGGTTGAGGGAGCATCTGAATCAGCATTTGTGTAGCAGGACACAAGCAAAAGCAACATTTACCAAATCAGTAGCGGTAAGAAACTCGTTACCTTGAGCATGTCTTTTTAAGCAAAAGTTACTACATAGACTACAAATTTAAATGCAATACCCTCCTTACTAAACAGGATTGTAAATTACTATAGCCGCATTTAGATTACCTGTGAGTGCGGAAAATGAGCCTTGATCATCCTACCGATGTTTTGGGTGTGGCTCAGATCAAGGGCAGCATCAACCTGCAGCGCATGAACATAATGGTCAGTTGAAAATGGTAAATCTCTGCAAAGAATTTGCAAACTACAACGCTCGAGGCATCAGACAAAAGACTATACGAAGTATCATTGTAAAATCACTTTGCCCAATCCATGGATATATAATTAAATTACCATGAAATGAACAAGGCCCCAGTTATTAGATACAAGTTCCCTAAATAAACCAATCTATACATGCTAGCATGAAACGCCAAGTACTGCTCAGCGTCCTTCCAGTTGCTTCAGTTTAAGACATGCTTTCTAGACCAGAACAAATTTATCCAACAACTGAGACGTACCAAGAGAACAGCTTGCAACGGTACAATGTGGAATCATTCTATCCTTAATAGGTATGGACGTGTGGTGATCTACTCTCAGTCTTCACCACACTGTCTATAAAATAGAGCATGGGTAAATGTCTGCCTAGGTGAGATGAACTCATGCTCTGAACAGTTGCTTTAGTCTAACTAAGCACAACCAATGACTAACCATTTCCAGCTTTTAAATATTTTTGGGCAACTGAACAAGTATTGAGCTTCAACAAATCAGGAGGTTGACAGCATCAAAACTGAATTTGCCTAAGTTTCAATAAATCTGATTCTGGGAAATTACCTATCATATTGTCTTACCATACTACCTCATTCTTGTTGATACAACAAAGTAAGCTAGCACAAGAATAATATATAGTGGTGATAAGGAATTTGAATAGTAAATCATATTCAGATAGGCCCGAAAGCTTCAGGATTTGGGCATAGGTCAGGCTTTAGGACTTTTTTTGAGTAAGTCTAGGTCGAGTAGTGTTTGCCATTATAACAGGCGATTAACTCTCTTGCTGTAAAACAACCTCCTATTCTCTCCTAATAGAAGGAGGGTATGGGTTTGTTCTTTTTTTTCTCTCTCTCTCTATAACACAAAGATACACAGCTCCCTGCATATTAGATAAATAAAAACATATTCAGATATACCTCATCCAATATGTAAAGTGGTGCAGGTTTGAAAAGCAGCAGCGCCAGGATAAGACTAAGAGCAAGAAGGGATCGTTGCCCTCCACTAAGTTCAGATAGAGACTGCTTCCAAACTGTCCCAAATGCCACACGAACTTCAAGACCATCCAAGAAAGTACCACCTTCTGGAGGATCGAGTTTTGCCATGGTACCAGGTAAAAGAGTACTGAATATAGATCCAAAATCCCTATAGAAATACAATAGAGATGTTAGACACCATTTTGCGTATTTGTGAGTAAAGAAATATCACACTAAGATTAGGTCTTCAGCAATATTTAAAGGGCTAGTGCATCTTCTCAGCAATAAGTCACTAAAGGATTCATATACTGACTTGTTTACTTTGAGCCATGTCACTTCCAAGGTTTCCTTCTTCTTCTCATCCAACTCTTCAATCACTTTTTTTATTTTTGCCTTGTCATTCTGCAGATGAGAAAAATGTGCGTGTGTGTGGCTTCAAAACTATTCTCAGGCTATCAAGAAATCTATAAATGATAGGGCCTACCTCAATGATGTTTTTCTTTGACATCAAATCATTGTACTCATCCTCTGCCTTCTCAAACATTGCCATAACTTTCTTATTGACCCTTTTCTCAAGACTGCGTTTGGCAGGTAATGATGATTGGTGCATGCATTGCGAATTACAAAATTATTAAAGAGTTGGTATGGGTACAGCTATTCAGAAGCACCGGCATCAACTTCTGATGATTCATAGTGAAATATGGAGCAAATAGAAGTATCAAACATACCTGGATTGTTGAGCTTGAAGGTTTTCAAGTTCCTCTCGGGCTTTATGTGGTTCACAAGATTCAAAATCATAATCTGTGCCACTTTTCCCAAACAACTGTTTCTCAGTTGCAATCCAACTATACTTCTCCACTAGCTTATCAACTATTGAAGAACAATCCTTCTGCTCTATCTCCATCCTCTTAACCTAATATGTTATATTCAAGTATTAAGGCATGTTCAAACGATCAATTATAAAGCAGAAAAGTGCAGGAGAGATCACAACCTCATTTTCCATTTTCTTCCTTTCAACATTTGAATCACTTAGTTGTTGTTGAAGTTTCTGCTGTTCCTTGGCCTTGTGGTTTATCTGTGAGTCACATTCCTTGAGTTTAGAACGCGCAACATTGAGCTCACCTTCAGCTTGATCATAATATTGCTTTATGGAAGTAACCTGTGTTCCACAAGTGAAGTGCAACAGCATATTAAACCAAAGCTCAGCAATAGCACACCAGGCACAGAGTAACTACAACACAGCATCTTGCACTACCTTGTCCTTCTGTTTTTCCAAGGTTTCAGACAGAGAAGTAATTTGCGCTTTTGAAGCTGATAATTGCTCTTCTAGAGTAGCAAGCTCATTAGCAACCACATCTTTCTCCATTATCAACCTCTCCCTCTCACTTTCATGAGCCTATTTCAAATATGCAATAAGAAAAATTGTCAGCATTGTTTGGGTATAAAAGAATCAAGTTATGGCCAGTATCTGAGTAGAAATTCAAGAGAACCAATATATTCCGCATGCTAAAAAATGTCCAGCCTCTTCATCAAAGTTAAATGCATAGTTACCTTGTACATTTACTTGCCTCTTCAGAAAAAGTTTGTAACTCGTGGCAATCAATGAAATTCATAATTTAGCTATATGCAGCTTTAATAAAACATCCTACCTATCTTCATCTAACCAAAAATGTGTATCAAGAAATAATACGCATATCTAGTAACTATTGTGGAACTACAAGTCAAATATGAGTATGAAGACAAAGGTCATGTGGCCCTTCCCATACAAGTGACGGAGCAAGGCTAAGACACCAGGAGCACCTGCCCATGAGAATGAGGTAACAACAGCATCTTTTTCTCTTTAGTTCGTTGATCTTTATTGTGCTTCGAGATATCAAGTACTCAGAGATAAGATATCGCAGGTGGAGTTTGTTAGTGCCAGACTAGCTCTATATAGAGGGAAAATTGGCAGTAGTTTGGAATTAATCAATCGGATCAGCCTAATACCACAGCTTCCTGTATGCCTGAACTCGCCAATGCGGTAGCTGATCATGGCTCTTAAGCCACATTGACGAGATCCAGGGCCCCACATTCAGAATTGTCCCACAACTGTTCCCACATATCAATATCAATGACAAGAAGAAACATTTTTATTGAAAATGCTGCGGAGATTAAGCGATAAATCAGCTGTGGCAACAATGAGAAAGTAAGGAACCTTTAGTTGCTTTGACATGGACTGCATCTCTGATTTCAATGTTTTGATCGTTTTCTCCAATGCTTTGAGTCTGCCTTCACGTTCAGTGCCATAAGTCCTGATCGTTTTTTCTAATTCAGAAACGGTAGACACACATTTTTCATACTGCACTTGCTTTTCTGTCAACTCTTGTTTTGATTCTTGAAGCTCTTGCTCAACTTTCTTTACGAGTTCTCCTATCTGAAGTCCAAATACAAAACTGTTATTTAGTTTGAAGTTGAAAACCGGTAAGGCAACCATATGGATAGTCTAAGCTAATACCTTGTGGTGTTCATTTTGCTCAACTCTGTTCTGGAATAATGAGAGATCATATGACTTGAGCTCAAACTGAGATTTCAACTCAGAATACCTTTTCTGCAATGGTAAAAGGGCTCCAATCTGGGGGGGGGGGGGGGGGGGGTGAGGGGGAGAGAGAGAGGGGCATCAGAATTTCTAGAAAATGAAATCTACCACAGGTTACAAACCAACACATACATGCTACAGAAGCAATGAGGAAAAATAATTGATACAGACAGCACAATAAACCACTCAATTAACCAGAGATGATTTTTTTATATCATTGTGCATGTTTGCAACCTGTATCAAAGAATGCTTGCAACCATTACAAGAATTACTGTGAAAGCAAAATACTTAACAATTTAATAATTAAATATGCACTCATCTTTCATGTTATTCTTTCTTATGAGGAAACATAAACGTTAAATGAATTTACAAGCTTTCAATTAACAGATTAGAACAGAACTTTAAGGGAAAAAGGTGGTTAGTAGGATGGTAGATCACTCATCTTTTATCATGCAAACAAATTCATACAGATTCAAGAGGAAACAGTAAGAACAAAACTCGTGTGGGCATTGTGCATTCAGTGAATACCTTTTGTTCGATGTCAGAGAGCCTTTTCTCATGATTGGATAGATCAGCCTCAGCTATAGCCAATTCATCGAGTTTCCGTAGCAAATTCCCTCTACCTCTGCACAATCATGGTAGACGTTACCAAGGAAAATGATGAATGTGTTTATCTGACCTCAGGATCGTCATATTTACTGTCTGACAGCCATATAGCATCAGCAAGAACAATGACAAGCCAAACACAGGCATCCAGGGTGCAAATTCATGGATTGCTAACCAAACCAAGACTATCAGAGCATCTAATGTGTCTTTTGCTCCTACAAATAGTTAAAAGAAACTGGAAAAAAATACTTTGTTCTCCACAGAAAATCATTTGCTTAATTCAAACATCGAGAATATCAAAGGAACATCAAATACCAAATTCAACAAGGAAAATGTCAAGTCCAAATACTAGCATTAAGTAAAATATCGGCAACTTACCCTTTGCTGCCTCCAGTCAAAAGACCACTAGGCTGAAAAGTGTCGCCTTCAAGAGTCACACTGGTACTGCCAATTTCCCTATTAAATGCAACCTGTGTCAAGAAGAGAATTAACAAAAAACAGTATCAATCACATGATCTGTAGTATTCTTGGATTGGATACATGTTTAACTAAATTAAAGTATACCAAAAAAAAAATCCAGCAAGAAAGTAACATTACCTCTTTTGCTGCCTCCATATTGCGACAAACAAATGTTGAGCCAAAGATATAAGCCACAGCATTCTGGAAAAAGAAATATATTAAACAGACAACCAGAAGCATGCAACCTTTAGATTTGAGATACAATAAATTATGAATGACCACATGCAATGCAGAATGCTTTTCTAGCACTTAATAAGTTTGAGGAAAACAGCAGAACTCTAGACATCAGGGACGTATACAAAACTAAAGCAGATAGTGAACATTTCTTAAAAAATAACAGAATAGACGGCAATACCGACCTTCACTTCCTCACCATATCCAACCAATTCTAGAGCTAGTGTTACATTGTCAGGACCAACCTACAAAGAAATCAGTATATACTTCTCATTTAGACAAGTCATCATCAACCAGTATAACCAAAGAGGTAAGGGGGGGAATATTAACCAGTCTATGCGCAGCCTGCTGAACTCTATCAGGTATCATGTATGTTTGGATTTTGTTCAAAGGTATGATGGTTACTCTACTTCGGAGATCCCCATTTTTCAATAATTGCTTTCCAGTGTCTTCTGTGTCAACAACCACATTAAATAGCTTTCCACCTGCAGCAACCTGCAATAGTTGACCAATAATTGAACTAGGATGGCTAGACCAGGGCTCCTTCAGTGAAAACAAAAATCAACTGATAGAATTTTGTTGATACAAACCTCCAATGCTGTTGCTGTTGAGCTATCCTTTATTCTAATAAGGCGTGCAACAACCCCTTTGACTTTGGATCTGTCAAAATTCCTTTCAGGGTCTCGATAACTGAAGTGAACACTAGCAAGCTCAGCCGAAAGCTTACGAACACGGTCCTTCAATTTCTGAACTGTTTCTAACTCTATAGAGCGGTCCTGTGAATGATAATGACGCAGAAAAGAATAATTGTCAGCAATCAGAAGCATAGACTTCTTATTGGCACCTCTTATGCCACATTAACACTTTTAGCTTGGCCAGTTTTTACCTTTTGCAAAGCTTCCATCTGTCCCTCATCATAATTAATAGATCCCATGGATGTCTTGATAGCTTCCAAGTCTTTTGTCCTTGCTTTCAGCTCATCCTCAGCTGCAGTAGCTTCATCACGCTTGGATACTAACAGAGCTTTCTTCTCCTTCAGCTCCTTCTCAGAATGACTTATTTTTGTAGTCAACTGCTTTAATCCAGATTCTGCATCTCCAACTGCAGCTTTTGCATCTCTAAGCTGATCTTCAAGGCATTTCTTCTCATTTGCGCTACTTTTTCCCGCTAGCACACCCTGGGTAGAAAAGAATTTAGTATTCAAGAGTACAGAAAGCCTAGGGGCTATATGTTACTGCATTCTATTTAAAGGTATGTTGCGTTTACATGCCTGATATTCTTTTTCATTCTCGTCCAACTCCCTTGTCAGATCCTCTGCTTTCTTTTTCATGCCAGACGCCCCATCCTCTAAATCTTTTACAGCAGCATTTCTCTCGATCATGGATCTTTTTATGTCTTCAATGTTTTTGAGAATCTAAATATGAAATATATAATAGTAGACCTTGTAAGTTTCTCGAAATAAAACTTAGGGTGTCTGACATCAGTACAGCATTACCTTTTCAGCGCCCTTCTCCTCAGACTTCAGGGTTTCCTCTTGATTATTCATCACAGAAGTTTCCTTAATAAGTGCATGTGATAGTTTATCCACTTGCTCTGACAAAGCCTTCATCTCACCACCAAGTTTAGCTTCCTTTTCAGCAGCCAATGCAGAAATGTTCTTGTCCATTTCCTGTATATCTGCTTTTAGCTTTTCAGTATTTTCATCCAGCTCAAGGATCTTTGCCCTGATTTGTTTAACATCATTAAGTGCACCATCTCGCACTCTCTCAGCCTGAACAAACTCATAGGCGATACAGAACCTTTTGAGCCGATCCAGTTCAGCATTGCCATTGGCCCATTTCATGTACTGACACCGCTCTTTTCTAAGCTTCTCTAGTGCAGGAAGGATTTCAACATCAAGGAGTTTATTAATCTCATCAACTTTGTTCTGTTTCTTCTCAAGTGTCTTAAGAGCAGATTCTTTCTTCATTTCATACATCCTTGTTCCTGCTGCCTCTTCTAACATAGACAAGATTTCCGGAGGCTTCATGTTCAGCACTTTTGTTATGCGCCCTTGCATAATTAGAAAATGAGGATTGTTTACATTAAGCTGCACCGAGTGGAAAAGGGTCTGCACCCTGGAAGGTTGTGCAAGATGGCCATTGATAAGATACTTGTTCCGTCCACCGACTACAATCTACAAATACATGACAAAAGTTAACTGATATCCGGTAAGCTTGGGATAGATTTGATCCACAAGAAACAACACAAAACTTTAAAGAAAAAGAGGAATGAAATTGCAAGAGAACACTCAATTAAAGCAGATATATTAGCCATTTGACAAATTAATCTACCAAATGAGATGAAACAAGCAAAATATGTACTGCAATTCTGCTAAATCATCTAAACAAATTAAGAATCATAAAAAAAATATACACCACTAAGACACTAAATGTTCGACTCAACAAATGTAAGCCTCAATTGATATAGATTTCAGCAAAAATGACACTAAAACCCTTTCAAAGAACCATGTCTGCAATCGCCGCATCTATTTTTTCAGTGACAAGCCATCCAGGTCTGTTTTTGAATAACAAAAACCTCACACTTGATCCCTGATGCCAACAAATTCTATGATACCAAGCCTTCAGGGCGAAGTCATAAATGAACTCCAAGATATCCTCAAATGCCCAGCACTCCACAGTCCACACTCCTAGACCTAAAATAATTTCAAAAATTCAGCTGCAAATGTTTTCTATCATGATTTTTCCAGCTGCAAAATAATTTCGATTTCAAGTATTTTGTTGATTATCATGAATCACTGGCCGCCAAACATCCATATCCACATTTAGAAATGGAGTATTTAACTAAAAGATATGTTTACTAGATTATGCATAAAATAAATCAGAACAATTTCAGTTCGATTCGTTGCAAATTTGCAATCCCTGATTCCTCTTAAGAAAAATTAGTCAGCTAGAACACACATCAACAGAACTCCAGATTCATACACATCAACCAGGTGTTTGAAAGTCGTAGCGATACTAGATTCCTCTATGAATAAAGCTACCAATATCAGCTCTGGATACACAAGCACACTGACAAATATACCCAGCTAAGCACTTGGATCAACTTATTTATAACAGCCACTAAGCCTTAATTAGGTTCATTTTTTTAGCACAGAAACAAAACGGCCTTCAAAATTCCAACTCCATAATCGCCACTTCCAACCCTTCAGTTTCCAAACCATACAAATCTGCTTCCAGTCCAAAGAAACCAAAATAACACGCAACCACTTGAACCATGGTATCGAGAAATTCAACACTCCGAGACTTGAAGGAAAAAATCACAACCCAACTCCTAAAATCCCCTCAAAATTCCAGCCGCAGATATAAAATCACCATCTATGCCCCTAAACCAGCTCAATCAGCAGCTTATCTTTGGAGAGCAACCCACTGTGATTCATTAGTGCCAATTTAGAGAATATGCAATGCAAAGTTGTGGAATGAGCCCCAAATAACACATACACAAAAACCCTCAAGGATACTAAAACACGAACCGGCAAGGAACGCTTCAGCGGTACGGGGTAATGAAGATGGCGGCAAGGGATGTGTAACCTGGCGCGTGACGGTGATCTCGGGCGAGTCCTCATAGCCGAGCGGGGAGCGGGAGCGGTCGGAATTGTCGAAGACGATGGAGACGGTGGCCTTGGTGACCCCTGCCTGACCCTGCTTATAGACGAGCTCCTGCAGCGAGGCGGCGCGGACCTGGCGGAGGTCGGTGATGCCGAGCACGAAGCAGATGGAGTCAAGGATGTTGGACTTGCCGGAGCCGTTGAGCCCGGTGATGGCGTTGAACAGCGGGTCGAACCCCGACACCACCGTCCGCCCAGCGTACGACTTGAACCCCTCGAGGGTTACCTCCTTGATGTGCATCTCGCCGGCCGCCGGGGAGGCGTCGCCGGCCGGAGATGGGGCTAGGGTTTGGAGGCTCCGAGCGGGAAAATTTTCGAGGCGCCGGGGTTTCCTTTCCGTTCACCCTTTCCGGGGTTGGGGATTTTGAAATGTTTCGAAATGGCCGTGCCAGGGACGGAAGGCCGCGTCCCCCCGTGTGAAGTGAGAGAGGCAGTGGAATCAGTGATGACGGGGAAGGCGAATGGAATCTTTTGTATACAAGTGGGCTGAGATAGCGAGTTGGGCTTTTGATAGAGAGAACGAGTTGGGCTTTTGACATGCTCCCTCTCCAGTTGTACATGTTCGTTGTATTGTTCAGGTACAAGTATTAACAGGTCAAAGAAACGATCGTCATGCATGAATCGTCCCAATGCATTAGCATGTAATAGTGTTTTGTGTGTAGACTGCCGTACGTATTTTAAGGGAATCAGATTTTAGACAACAATTGTAACATTAACCCTCTCAACGTAGTACAGTATCTTGGCAGCACATGGAAATCCTTTACATATAGCATCAAAAAATTAGTACAACACAGTCATGAGTTTCGAGCAGAAGAATAGATTATTGTATTTGTATGCTCAGATAATTAATCACATGTTCTACAGATTGACAGTTTCTGACAAGAGGGGCTAACAAAGGAAAGAAACAACAATATGGGACTTTACATCATGACAAACAAAACCTGCTAGCAACTCGAAGAAAGCTGAAAAGAAGAAACGAGGATTCCGAACGTCCAAGTCCTCTGGCTTCTTATATTAACTCAAACATATGTTAGCTTCTAGAGTCCCAGGACTGTACCCTTTTTATGTATAATGTTCACAAAGGAACAACCTTATGAGAATACTGTCTATTCTATGGTCAGAAATGGTGTCCTTATGGAAAAGGAATACTCAGACATGGGCCTTCATGCTTCTTGAAACCCTAGATCTCGAAGCGGTTCTCCTTCGATCAGTGAAAAACATGGAGATTACCAATAAGAACACTACAATTGATAATGCCCAGACAGCAACTATCCACATCCTGGAAGATCTGGCCAGTCTCCTTGATCTATGCACAGGTGGTATGGTGGCTGCAGCCCTTTCAACAGTCTTTTCCCTTGCCCCGTCCAAGGACTCAAAATTTCCTATATTTTTAATTCTGGATGACTCATGTGCAATCCTCTCAATTTTGTTTGAGGAGGTGCCGTGGATAGCATCTAGTCGGGGGCAATTTCGGCGCTTATGGTGCAGGTATAGAGCTTTATTCAAAGCCCTTCCACATTCAATGCTCAGAAGATCCCTCTCCCGTGCATCTAGATTCTCTTGCATGATGGTAGCTGGATCAGGTGGTTCAGGGAACTTGGCCCAGCATGTATTTACCATATCAGCATTTCTCCAATCAGCCTTGTCAAAGCTCCAATTACCAACTCCAAATCTTAACCCGTAATGGAAAACCTTATATTTTGCTCCAGGTAGTGGAACATAACCTGGATATATCATTATGTCCCTCCTAATGATGTGGCGCAGGTTAATCTGCAAGTGAATAAGGAAGAGGTCACCCCACAAGATAGACAATCCGTAGTTAACGGATGAAATAAAATTTTATTTTCTTGAAAGGAGACAAGTGTGTGCTACTGATGCCAACCACACTATTTTTTTCTAGAATTAGTCGCTGCAAATTGATATACTAGTTTTATAGGAGTGTCTGAATGTAACCTGCGATCCTTGCACAACATTTTTAAGAAAATACGTAAGAATAAAACTACACATACCTCAGCTGCTGCAAATGAGTAACCATACATCTCACTAATCCAGCCAGATTCATATATGTCACCAGTAATGTTTGTTGCATAATGAGCTTTGTCTGCACGAACCTCCTCTGATTTGTGCAGCCAAAGTATAGCAAAACGGCGAAGATCATCTATATGCATGATAATGACACCACCAACCTTGTCACATGCAGAGGGATTGCGAGTGTGTATCTTTGCAAGTATGTTATCACACCCAATGAGGTATCTGGTACACATAAAGGATAAAATTACTACATGGAGAATACATGCTTCAAATCAACCATAGGAAAAAACTACATCATAGCCAAACACAGGCTACTATCATGCCACAACAAAGTCTTACTCGTAGGGAGTAGAAACAGGATGACCGAGTTTTGCACCATATTCCCATGGGGTGATGGAGCCTCTCATGATCATGTCAGCATCTAAGATAACAATGAACTCAGCATCAGTTTGTACATGGTTGAGCCAATGGAGAACTGCTGCAGGTTTGTTAATTGCAGGGTACCTAGCAAAAGCGCTATGTGAGCAGGTTCTCTTGAACAATTTAGACACTATGTTAAACTCAGAGGTTATACCAGTCCCCTGTCAATGGATGATGGCTCATAGATGGAACATAATGTGTTGGAGCAAGGTCATGGCCTTTATAATTCTTCAAGTCCTCGTCTGTGCAGCTCAATAAGCGTGTAATGTTACCAGGCTGCCCGCTTAAACGAAAGCTGTGCATGAGCCCAACAGTTTGCCAGTCAAAATATGATGAACATTCAGTGGAGAAAAGGGTGTGTATTTTTGGATATTCACTGTTTGCCTTGGATAATGCAACATGTTGCAAAGTCATTGCGCTATCAACCTTTTGACCCTTCCAATACTTTGGTTTTGTAAGCTCTGAAAACTTTCGGCTTTTAAGGAAACTCAGGTATTTTGACCACTGTGCTTTCGGGCACCCAACAGATGCATGATGCAACAAGAGCCCTTCATTCAAGGTGTTAATGCATTCTGTGCTTAAAAATAAGCCTCGTTTCACATTTGGGTCGGATTCCATCGTCTCGACCTATAAATTTTAGCAACATTAAGAAACATCTGTCATATGTTTAGCTATATATGAGCACACCATGAAAGCATGAAATATGATCAGAAATATGTTTACCTCTCTAGGAAAAGGCGGTGGAGGGAATAAGCGGTTGCAATCATAAACAATTCCATCCTCATGGTGTTCTAATTTACTGAATGACCAGTTTCCAACTTTAAATGGCAAACCATAATGCAAGATAAGTGGCTCAATGCCAGGTCTTGGAGTATAACCTGGGTAGATCATTATGTCACAATTTATCATGTGCCGTAGACCTACCTGTGCACAAGGACCAGATAATGAAGCCACAGGCAAGTTTGGAATCCATCCAGTGAAAATTTTACTTTGTCAAAGACGCATACTTAAGAGAGTGGATTCAACTTACTTCTGCAGCACCAAACGAATACCCATACATCTCACTGATCCAACCCATGCCATATATATCACCAGTAATATTGGTTGACCAATGGGACTTATCCTGCCTCACTTCTTCAGTTTTTGAAAGCCATAGAGGTGCTAGAGCTCTTAAGTCATCAATATGCATGGCAAGAATTCCCCCAACTTTATCACAAAATTCCGGATGTGCAGTGTGAAGCTGTGCTAGGATGTTATCACAGCCCTTCAAATATCTAGTTAGGAGAAATATAGACTGAAACCAATTAGAGGTCCGGTATAAATCAGGCATAATGGGGCACCGAGCCTATGACTGACAACCAACAGTTAGTGTTGGAACATAAAATACATATCTAATCGTATTTTTCTTATCAGAAATATGAAGCAGCACACAGACTTCCTCCTTGACATACTACAACCTTATACAGCGAATTTTTCTGACGTTCTAACAGGAAAATGGAATGTGAGTTAGCAAATTACTATTGCAGACATAGGTAAGATCCTAGTGGAAGGATGAGTAATAAATGTCTAGATTATTGACTCAAAAGAATAATTATGTGATTTATTGAAGCTCCATCCTTTCCAAATAATTAAGACTGTATCAGTACAAAAAGGAGAAAGACAGAATTAATATCCAAGCGAGTAAAAATCATACCCATAATAAGCAGCAAATGGCTTGCCTTTCTCTGCCCCGAGTTCCCAGGGAATAATGGGTCCTCGAATAATCTGGTCAGCATCCAAGATTACAACCCAATCAACATTGTCTGCCTCTGGACTATGCTTTAACCAATGTACCACACCTGCAGGTTTATTAATGGCCGGGTACCTTCACATGAAAATTGAAAGGACGCCCAGTGAGCTCACTTTAATTTGAAACAAGGAATCTTAACTTGAAAAATAGCAATCCCACTCTCTTCCGGCGTAACTTTGGAATCCCTCGTTCCAGTTGACTTGTTACCATTTAATTCTATAACTACCAGTCTATCACAAACTCCTACCAAATATACTGTTAGCAAATAATGAGAAAAAACAAGATCGAACACGAGACACGATTTAACGTGGAAAAACCCTTGCGGGAAAAAACCACGGAAGACAATCACTATTGAGGAGAGTTTACAAGTAGGGATGATACATGGCTTATCTATCTTGCCTTGTCTTGTCTTGTCTTACCCTACCGTCTACATAGGCTTACATATATATAGGCAGATCACGCGCCCGTACTTGGTTGCGTTACCAAGGTGGGACTAAACTGTGCACTTTCTGAGAGAAACCACAGCGCGATGGGCCTCCGCTTCGCTCCGGCCCAAGCATGGCCTATATCGTGGATGTGAATTTGGAACATATCCAACATATACTACTGCAGCCTAAACCCATGAACTCCCCATACTTTACATAATGTTGGCAGCTCATTCAGCAATTCATCTAAATATTAGTCCAACCGTTCAATTTTTGTTTAGCAGTCAGCAGATTATACCATAAATCAGGGATAGGTTCTCAGAAATGCTTCCAAGCAACCACCCAGAAATGCACACTCCATTTCGAAGCACCACAACTAACTACTCGAGCAGAAGCCTCTCCAAACTTGTGAAAAGAGGAAATCATAATAGCCAATACCATTAAGTTCTTGCAGGTTGGCCCAAGGAACAAATTTCCTAGAATAGTAAGTGGAGTGATGGTTGTGTATGCGACGGCGAGCGTTACCAGTCGCCGGTGCGTGGGTGGCGGCTGTAGGAGGGGACCTGGAGGGTGTGGCCGATGCGGAGGCCGCGGTAGGAGGGGAGCTGGTCCTCCGCGCAGCTGAGGAGGCGGGTGACGCCGCCGGGCTGCCCCGCCTTGCGGAGGCTGTGGAGGAGCCCCACCGCCTGCCAGTCGAAGTAGTCGCCGCACTCCACCGAGAACAGCGTGTGCAGCCGCCGCCCCTCCCTCGCTGCCGCCGCCGCCGATACCCACGCCGGATACAGCAGCAGGAGCGCGGCCGCCACCGCGCCCGCGATAGCCGCCGCCATTGCTGGTGGCACGGCGGATCTCGCGCCCGGACGGATCCCGCCTTTGGGCTGACCCCGCTATCTTCTCTCTCGATAATTTTTCGAGTTTGGTTCGTTGTCCGTTTGTGCGCCCCTGTGTCATTGAGAGTGAGGACTTCATGGAGTCGCGGGTTTTAGAAAGTACGCCAACATGAGTGGCTGGCGTAAAAGTATTGGCAGTACTACTGTTAATCTGTTATACGCCAACAAGCCAAAAGCTCAGAAACATGTCATTGGTGCAAACGGGTTTGCCTTCTTAGAATTTACTGTCAGCTTATGCAGATTCTGCGTATACTTTGTGTTTCGTCTGTAGGCGAGGCAGGAATCGAAGAACTCAAGAAACAGAGAATTCAACTGCAGAAGTTGCAGTTCGTCGTAGAATCATGGCTATGAACGCAGAGCTTCGACATATCACGCTAAGCATCAATCTTCGAGACTTCAACATGGTATCCTCATAACATCGCATACATCGTTTTCCGTAGAAGATATCCTTTTAATTTGTAGGAGACATTGGAAAGAATGAGATCTGGTTTTGATCTTCAGAGTTACTGGGCAACTGACAGAAAAGAGTCCACAAACAACACGGATTTATGCAAATCAGTCAACTTCAGGCAGTTTATTAAGGTGTAATATCAAGATGAACTACTGACTATGATTTTTTCATTGAGTGCTAGAAATAAAATCAAATTGCAACATTATCGCTTTAGGTAATTCAGAATATATCACATTTCCATGTCTACAGTCTGTAGTTCTGATTCTGACTAGAATATCCTGCATCACCACTTATGTCAGTTACTCTGCCACTCTCCGCATAACATGATAATTCCTCTATGGCGTGTGCTCCTTTCCTATGTAATGACCTTCCTCCTTTTTCATGTCAATTTAAGTTGAAGAACTAGCTCTGCATCAGAATTACACAAGAATTTTGCATATAGATGTATCACTACCACCTTCACCTATGTAACTGTTTCATGTTAGATTAACAAATAACTTCACAGTCTGCAGGTTCTGATGGAATTTCTCCGCCTATACAAATAGTTTCCCTTTGAATGTCATAAGCCTAATATACCTTATGCAATGCTGCATCAATTTACTGCAAATGTCAGTTGTGCAAAGCAAAGATTTGGCAATCTTCATATATAGTTTGAAGATCATCCATCGTAAAGGGTATATATTATAATCATCGCGCCATGACACAGTCTATAATACAGACGATTATCAAAAGTGGAGAGACTACAAATTAAATCCTTCCACCACAGGATCAAGTTAGATCACTATAGCCCTACAGGAGCGCTATACGGGGACATACCAAAGAACATAATCCTTCCTCACAGAAGGACATGGTCGAAAGATGGGAGTGGCTGAAGGATTTATGCAAATAGGCCTCCGTCTAGCAACGGGAACTCCATTGTTTCACTACTAAGCTCTGGATCATCATACCAGTTATTCTGCAGTCCATGTAGCATCATTGCATCATTGCACTGAAACAAATCAATGCTATTCAGTCCTAGCTGATAGCCCGACAGGTCATCAGGTGGACAAGCCAAATCAGTGCCGCATATGATACTCGCCTCGTCTGAAGTAAGCAAAGTGGCTTGGTTCCTTGCCTGGTCAAAGTAACAATTTTTAGCACTGGACAACCCATCCACACTGGAAAACTTCTGGTCACTGTTAGTTGAGGTCACAACACTGTCACTAAGTTGAGCAGAAACTGAATCAACTGTACACGTCAGTGCCGGTGATAATGACTTCATACAGCCAAGAAGATCTGGTTTAACATCTGGGAAGTCTCTGACATCCCCCTCGATACTGCAACTCATCGATACTATTGGTGGTGGAGCATATAGATGACCAGTGGTGATTGGGTGCTCTAAGTCTGGTTTTGGCAGGCAAGAATAGTCTCCTAGCAGGTCACAGCGCTCATGGTTATGCTTTGGGTACTGCATGAACTGCTTCGGTGGTACACTTCCAGTCCAGGACCGACATTCCAAGATCATGTTTTCTGACGGCTTTCTGTCCTGATTCACTGGCATTCTTTCAAAAGAGAGCACCCCACCTAAAGGCGAAGCACTGGTGGCATTCTGAGGGTCAATAACATCACTTACTGGGGTTCCATTTTTATCTGGCACCTTCAAGGGCACCACAATCTTCGTGTCTTCCAGATGAGGATCGAGCATGTTTGTCTGAGCTTGAATCGTCTGAGAACTATGCTGAAATCCATTGGCACTATTGCCCGGTTGCTCTTGGAAGGAGTTCCGGAGGTTAAGGTTATCTGATGGTCCCTTGTGATTGAAATCTTGCCTAGCAGCACCCATTATCCTTTCCTCATTCTGCTTTTGCAACCTACTCAAGTAGAGGCGATATTTCTGCACAGAAAATAATTCTATTCTTAAAACACTTGAGATCGAAGTACAAGTATCAGAGGAGGTTAATACTAAAATACATTTATAAATTCGAAAGCATACATGGATTTTAAACTTGAATTCTAAGTATCCAATTACATGATCTTCTTTTAGGGCAATGGCAGGTGCTCTGCCTGTTCATTGAAGTAGGAAATAGAAAATATGTACAGATGGTGGCCTAGGCAGGGTGCCAGGCAAGTTATGCTACATTTTCAGGAACCGGCACGGATTGCTCTAGCCGCTCCAGCACTATCTAAAGGCAGATGTCTTCAAATTTTGTTTCAAATTTTCAAGAGTCGGCACGAATTACATGATCTATCTCAAATTTCGTTTGGCCTTTACATGAAATCTCGAATTTCTTCATATTTCAGGCTTTTTAAGTTAGGGGTGAACGTGCAAATTGCTTGGAATAAAAGGCTTCGTTGATTATATTGTGAGTTAAGAATGCAAGTAGTGTTGCAAAGAAGTTTTCAGAGGAAGCTGCTAGATTACTACATTCCAAGAGTTAGCCCCATGAATCATACAATCGGAGCTTTTCCATGAACGTGACTAGGCTAAGAGTATGTCATGTCAGAGCTTATCAGGGATAAGCATAGAATCCAGTTTTCAAGGGAAGAGAACATTTATATATATATATAAAGAGTTACTGTTTCTTCCAGAAAAAAGTTACTGTCTGAATATGATATCTGCCATACCTGAAGATGGCTGGCTACATTCTCCCTTGTCAGGCCAGGAACATTCATTAGATCCAGTATTTTCTTTGGCCCAACTTCTGCAAGACAGCAATAGTTGCAATTTTAAATTGACATCATCCAAATTTTATAGATTCGGTCATTCAGAAAAGTCAGGTGCAAATTTATCAAATTTTTTAAAGGACTCACTGTCAAATCCGATTTGGTTGACCGCATTAACAAACTTCTGATGAAGGTCAACTGACCAGACAACTCTAGCCTTCTTAACAGTAGCACCATCACTTGAGTCCTGATCTGCGTGGTCCTTATCGACATCTTTTCTCTTCCTCATGGTATCAGAGTCAGCTCTCATAAATAAGCCCCTCTCTTCCAGTCCCTCACAACCATTTCTAAATATTTGGAGATCGTCACAGCTGTCATTACCTTCGATCTCTTTCACCTCATGCATTTTCTTCCTATACACATGTTGCCAGATGTTCCGGAGTTCCTTCATCCGAACAGGCTTGAGGAGATAGTCACAAGCACCATGCTGGACACCTTTCATAACCCTACTTGTTTCTCCATCGATGGACATCACTGTGAAAACAGATTGGAGCAATTTGGTATTTTGAGAATAGATATTGAAACAAGTAGAGCATATTATGATATTTATTTGTTCTCTGAAACTTGCAGGAAAGACAGGTCAGGTGTTGGATACTGACTTATAACAGGAAGATCCATCTCAAGCCCAATGTGCTCGAGAAGCTTGAAACCATCCATGTCAGGCATGTTGACGTCACTTATTACAATGTCAAACTTGTTTCTCCTCTCCCGTAGAATTTGCAGAGCAACACTGGCTAAGCCACATGTGGTGACTGCAGGAAAATAACTACTTTAGTCTCAGTACAGAATGATTCATGATTAAATATCATAGATATAGATGCATGAATGCAATATGATTTCGGTTGAAAGTGAGATAGATAGTACTGGATTATTAGCAATAAAGCTTGTCCAAGAAACAGACCGTTCAATAGCGATAGCCAATAACAGGTCTGCCAAATGGACTAAAAATTATGTCCAGATGAAAATAAAATTGTCCGTGAAAAACAAATATGATATGCTTGTTGGGTAACTTTTATTGTAAATTTTACTGCTTCCAAAGGCAGTTATGGTGCCATAAAAATATAATAGCAAATGAATAGTCTGCAGCCTGCAGCAATGTAAAGTAAGAAGACAAGGCACGAGATATATTTCAAAACTATAATTCTTAAATTACAAACAAGTGGAACTAAGTGCTTCATAGATACACAAGCCATCGATCTAAAATGGTGACAAACTAAAGATAACCTTGCAGTTTAGTAGGTTAATAATGCCTTTGCTGTTCCATGTTTCACCATGAGAAAAAAAAATTAGCAGAAGAAGTAACGGATTAGACCTATAGCTTTCACTCATAAAGTCCAGTGCCACACAGTTTGAGAAACTACATCAAAGGCAGAAATACCTCTTGTCTGAGCAATCACGATTACTTCAGCTTGTAGCATACAAGCAAAAAGTAGATAAAAGAAGCCCAAAAGTAGAAAAATTGATGCCATATATCTGTATAAGGAAACTCCTCGGAGAACCTAAGCAACCAATCACCTTAATCAAGAACCTTATCCCCACCTAAACTAACAGGACTTGGCCGAAAGGCAACTACTTATCAGAACGTACTTACGAGTCGCGGCACAAGCGCGAGATGTCACGAATCATTTGCTGTGTAATTTCAACGAACACTAGGCCTGTGTGCGTGAGCGGAGCATGCGATCGATCTCCCATCTTCCCCTACTCCCAACCCGACTTATCCATCAAGCTAAAGAAGAAGGAGCAAAGAGGAAAGCAGAGATTCCAACCTTCGTAGGAACACTTCCTGAGCATCTTCTCGAGGATCTTGAGCCACGTCGGGTCGTCGTCCACGACGAGGACGCGCAGCCCGTAGGGGAACGCCGTGGCGTCGGCCATGGCCATGGCGCCGCCTAGGGCCTAGCCCCCTCCGCCTCCGGCTGCCTGCTGCTCGCAGCGGGGGGTGTAGTGGGGGGGGGGGGGGGGGGGGGGTGGGGGAGCAAGAAGGCAGGGGACGCCCCGGGGGAGCTTTAAAAAGCGGTTAAAAAGGGCGCAGCGGGGAAGTGGAGGCGGAGGAGGCCGCCGATAAATATTGGCGCCCGTTGGTTAACTAACTTTATTCCCTTCCACTGTGCCCGCCGAGGCGGTACGCGTCCCTGTCTCCCTCGCGTCGCTAGGCTTTGCGAGCCAAATGGTGCTTGCTTTGGAATAACAACCCGGCTCGGCGAGCGGAAGTGAGTCGCCACCGGTCTTGATCGAGAGTGGAATATGAACTAGCAGCAAAGTGCCAGGCTTTAGCTTTTCTTTCTGGTTGGGGGAAATGGTTATTGTGTAGCCAATGCGCTTGTTGTGTTGTGGTGATTGTTTTTTTGTTTCCACCCAAGAAAGCAGGGAGAAAGGTCAAGAGGAATATGTTGCGACGATGGTTAATTAGAGGATTCATCCCCTCGTGTAATTGGGCAACCAATACCGACATTGTTGTGAGTTGTGACAACGATATTGATCGTTGGATATGTCCGTAGCTCTTAATTATATTTTGTTTCTTGCAAGGCCGTAGCTCTTAATTTCACAACCATTATTATGATCTTGAGTCTACAAATGAGTAGGGTCGAGTAGCATCATACTAGATGCCCTACCGTGTATCGTTAATTAAAGTCCATCAATTCAATTGTCATGTATTCTCCATACGCTGCTTTGTTGGTGTATGAAACTAAATGTTAAGTTGTATGTATAGTCTGTTCTGACATAATTTTTTATGTCTAACCGTTTATGTTCTCTTTTATTTTTTCTTTTAGGCTTTGTACATCTTAGCTATGTAGAGGCCGAAAATGATCTTTCTTGATGTAATTGGCTAAGATTAATAAAGTTTCCTTTATCGAAAAAACAAGTTGCTATATTTTATATAAAATTGTGTAAGCATGTACGTAGTGGTGTGTACTGGTAGTGTTGAGTTATAGTATTACAACAAATACAATAATCCACATTCACAGATTGGGTTATATTATACTTTTGCTAAATATTTTGTTTTGTCCGAGAACATGGTTGTGTTGTTATACATACGTATATACTCCACATTATCTAAACAAAAAACATACGTATATACTCCAACTAGGGTAGTTACCCTGGCAGTATGCATCATATGCTTTACACCTAGTTTACATGTACCGAGACTAGTCGTGATTCGTACGTGTAGCAAACACTGACAGGAGATATTCGTTAGTGCTGTGAAACTTGAAATCTCAGGTCAAAGCGTGCACCTTTGAGCAAAGCACAGGTGCCATTCCATGTCCATCCCTCCCCCCAGGCCCCTGGTGGTGCCTGCCAGTCTCGTCAGGCGAGAGCTGAGAATTTTCCCCCGACAAGAGAAACCTGTCGGTCGGATCGTGGCCACCAGCGGCAAGCCGGCACCACCACGCGCGCGCGCCCCGAATCACACCTCCATTTGGTAACCTGGAAAGGCCCCTCACTTCCGATGAGCTAGCTACCTGTCCATTGATCGCGTCGTGTGGCCAGCGGCGGGCGGCCTCCGGCGCGGCACGAAGCGCCCGGCCCGGCTGTCAGGGGCGCTTGTCACCGGCCGGCGCGCGCGCGGCGGCGGTGGAAGTGGAACCCCTAGCTCGGTGGTGCCCGAGATTCCGAGCCCCTACGTGGAGCTGTACCCGCCGGAGCCACAGGAATCCGGAACCTGCGTGGTCTCGATCATCTCATAGGCGCCGGCCATTCACGTGTAGACACCGCGGCGCCGGCGACGTCGCTGTTCACCAGTTCCTCCGCCGGCGCGGATGGCGCAGAAACGCGACGGCCGGGGCCCGGCCGGCGGCCCCCACGCGCGTCCGGAAAGGCGAGCGAAGGGATCGGAGCCCGGCCGCCGGTACGAACGAACCAGCGCGTGCACCCGATGCCCGCGCGCGGCCGGCGCTCGCGGTCGCACAGCCACGGCTAGGCTGCTTCGCGCGGCGCGCGGCGAGTGGTGGACCGGCGGCTTTGCGCCAGATGCCTCCCCGCGCCGCGCCGCACAAGCCAAAAGGCGTGCGCGCTTGCATCGCATCGCACGGGCCAATGCACAAGAGACAGGCCGGTGATCCCCCGCGGCGCGCGCATCCGCACACGTGCCGCGTCCGGCCCCCGGCGGCGAAGGATCGGAGGCGCTCGCCAGCCGCGGAGGGGGTGGGGAGGAATTGGAATGTGCTCGCGTGGGGGCCGGGAGGGGTTGGGGCAGCCGAGCACGAACCAAAAGCTAGCCCGGGCGAGGGGGCGGGCGGTGCCGGTGCGCGCCCAACGTGGAAAGGCCGCACCGGGCGCGTAAAATATGTGCGCGGGTGCCCAGTGGGGGTGGGGCGAAGCATGGGAATGTTCCTTGGTTCGTTCCGTTCGTTCGGGCGAGCACTCGCGTCGCCAAAGCCCAAAGCAAAGCCGGCCGGGGGGCATGGTAGCAGCGTCAGCGGAGGCGGCGAGTAATCGGGAGAGGCCACAAATCACATCGCCGATTCCCATCATAATTCATTCCAGGGCAATAATGCGACCGGATGGTGGTTGGGGCGGGGCGAGGTTGGCATCGGCCGGCGTCTCATGAGGGTCGCCGGAAAGCTCGAGGGCTTTAAGAGCCACCACCACCCCTCGTTTTCACGTGGGTTACGCAGCGCACGGCCGGGCACACAAGCTTATTAGTGGGGGGGAAGGCCGGCCGGCCGCCTATGGGCGCCGGGATTAGTGGAGCGGAGAGGCCACGCAGCGGCGCGGCCCTACACAGCCTTGCTGCTTTGCTTCGTGGCCAATGGCCTCCGCATGGCAGATTCCTCTCTATCCCATGGCTTGCCGCCTTCGTTTCTGCACACGGCAGGTCCTTTTCTCTCCTGCTAATGCCGCCGCTGCGTGCAGGGGCGGCATCAGTCCATCTCTCCTGAGTTTTGCTGCTCCGCTCGCCGTTAAAGAAAAAAAGGCGGAGAAACGATTAGTGGATTCAGATGGTGGCTTTATTTGATCGATTAGACATGTCAATCTTTTCCCCGTGATAAATTAAAATATAACTAACCCGACTGAGAGAGATGGGTGTCCTTGAGAGGTACAATGGCGCACTTGATGGATGATGCCTTTGTTGCGGGTAGATGAGCCCTGCTGAAATCTATCTGCGATCTTTCTCCAAAGGGGAAATCTATCTGCTGTTTAGTGGTTGGTGCCGCCAGCTGCCTCTTGATGGTAAGTTTGGGACGAGAGATTCACCCTTAACCTTTCACCTGCCTCCAATCATAAGGTTGCTTGTGCCACAATTACCGCGTTCTTGTTCCTTTACTACTGAAAGCAGCAGATTCTGCAGTTACCGACAGAGTTGACCCTGCCAGTGAAAGTGTGCCTGTAACTGAAAGGAAGTAATTACAATAAAGTAGCAGCAAGTGTTTGGTTCATTAGTTGGCTCGGCTGGCCTTAGGAGCAGCTCAACAAGGCAAAGTTTCACTGTTTTTTATGCTGGTAGAGTAGTGACTCAAAAGACTCTGATTGGAACACTACCACTTGAACTCGATGCTATGCTAGATTGTCAGTCAGCAGCAGCAGTAGATAGAGTACAGAAACAAAAGGAAGGAAGCTGGCCACAAGATGTGAGGCCAATGAGGAGCTTAATCATTGGAGGTTTCTGTTCAGATATGCCAAACGAGAGTTCTCATGACAAGGGAACAGTATCTGATATTCCTTTTTCTTATTGTGGGACTAGGAAAAAGCAGCAGAATACCACCCCCATTTACAAATGCCCTTAGCCCTTACTAGCATTCTGTAAAGCAATTCTACTAGGCCTAGATGTAAATTTTTGTGCTTGTGCGTGTCTTATCTAAAAGGCATTTTCTCATCACCAATAGCTGCATTTTATTTATTTTTTGTTAAAAAATGGGAGCAAGAATACTTGTTGGTGCCTTCACTTTCACATGGGCTCCATTCTCTCTCTGCCTTTTGAAGTGGCGCTGAAATGATTGTTTAAATTATGCAACACTTTGAGCCCTTTTTTGGGTAGTCCTAGTAGGGTGTCGCAGTCTGGTGTAACCCTGAAGGGAGAAAAATCTAAACAAATATATCCTGCTCCAGAATTTGCCAGATTGGTCTAGCCATTTGACTCCTTAGTGCCTGTAGGGCTTACTTCTCTGCGATCTAAAGGTCAAGTAATGGAGCAACCAGTCTGGACTGCGGACTTGCGTGCCCAAAAATGAGCAGTCAATGGTGCTTGTCTTGCCACACTTATGTTGTTTTGGAAAAAGGAAAATTTGGGTGCTCCTATCCTCCTGCCTTTGCAAACTGCAGGCACTGAACTGCAGGATAATGTTTCAGATAGTTCCTTTCTCATCCATCTCGGTTGCCTTTTGCGGCAGATTGGCCGGCCTCTGAATTTTTTAAATGGACGATTCCACTAAAACCTTGCTTGCATGGGCTAGTGACGACTGTCATATATCAGTGCCCAAATTGTAGCAACAAGGTATTAAAATAACTGCCCAGCAGGGTAAGTTGTATTTCTTTTATCGAGAAACAATGCTTCTATACAGCACTAGAAAAGACACATACTACTAGATTCTAGAACTTAAGGAGTTATTACCAGCAGTTAGGCACAAAGCACCTCTTTGTCACTTTTGCGATTGGTGCAGGCATGCATTTCCTCTCAGAGTAAAAGCACATTAGCACTTGCTGATATTTGCCGCTCGCCGATCCAATGCTGCTGCGATGATTAAGCAAGCAAGCACCACGCCGGTGGACGGTGGTGTTAGTGCAAAGCCCTACCTAACATGCATATTTCTTTCAGCAGATGGAAGCTAGCTAGTGAAAATACTAATACTAAATAAATAAACAAACGAAAGATAGGCTTCACTGTCATGCAATCGTTGCTGTCTCCACAACAAGAACGTCGTCCGACAGGTCGTGCGGGGGGGGCTCTACGTGGAAAAGACCCGCCGTTTGTAGCCTCCGTTCCCTCGCCTTCCCCCGATCAAAGCGTGCGTGATAGTGCTCGGAGAAAGCAGGCAAATAAAGCCAGTGACAGCGAGCGCTTGGCCTCTTGCATGCCTCTTTACCACCCGCCGTGACACAACTCACAAGGCCCCCATCGATCATCCCAATGCTAGCTAAGCTAGCCTGCTGCTGAAAGGGCCAGTCGTCGCAGCTTGATCGAGCTCCCTCTCCTCCTTTGAAAACTCATGGCCTATACCAACGCCGCCGCGTCCCGTCGCTCGTCGTCGTGCGTGCGGCTCTCGAGTGCTCTCTTTGACTGGGCAGCATTACATTAATGTATATATATACACACACACGTATTATTGTTAACGGCATGCCAACAAAGAAGGCCATGTTTAGTTCCCAAATTTCACTCATAAATTTCACTATGCAAAAAGAAGATTTTCATCACATCAAAATGTCGGCACATACATAAAATACTAAATATAGATAAAATCAAAAACTAATTGTATAATTTTATTATACTTTATGAGACAAACATTTTGAGCCTAATTAATAAATATTTGAACAATTATTCACTAATACAAATAAAATGCTAGTATTTACGTCACTTTCCCAACTTTAGCTTTCTGAACTTTGAAACTAAACGAGGTGAAGTGAACCGCCGCCGAGACATTCCATTCGAAGAGGCCGGTTTTATTTCCTGCTACCTAACGGAGCGCATCATCATCATGGCGAGAGAGCGCGAGACCATCCATCCGGGAGAACGCACAGATGGATCGAGTGCGTAGGGGGGACAGCACAGTCGCGGGCGCGGGGTCCGGCGACTCGCTCGTCGGCCCATCACCATGTGGTCTCGCCACGCCACGATCTATCGAGCATCACCGATCGATCGCGATCGGTGGCGGCAACTAGATAGGGGCAGCTGGTAGCTGGATCACGCGGGCATCCATCACTAGATAGCACTGCCCCGGCCTCGGGGCGGCTGTGGGGATGTCTGTCGCCGTCGTACGAGCTGATCGATCGCCTCGATCGAGCCCCCTCTGTTCCCAACCCTACATAGTACTGACCTCGATCTCTTTGGTCTTTGCACTAACAAAAGGTGATCGAGAGGAAGAATACGCTTCGTGCTTAAGTTTCCAAAAGGAAGCTATAGAGCCAACAACAGCCAGGGCAGTGTGAATTTGTGAAAGCCCCGGAATGTACGTAGTACACATGTCTGAACTGCTGGCGATCATGCCATGGTATGGTATGGTTGGGACGTACGGGTGGCAGGGTTGGACAGACTACAGAGGACGATGAAGCACGACGCATCTCTGCTGATTTCTTTAGAGTCATCACACGTTGCCTTTTCTTTCCATTCCTTCTTTGGTTCATTGCCCATTCCTCAGATGTTGCTCTACGGGGGCAAGCACTGGCCGAACAATATTCCTACATGGGCATTGCGCCTTTATTCCCTTTTTTTCCTAGAAAAAAATGTTTAATTATATATACCTAGGCTCAGACGTGTTTGTGCCTTGGTTATTATTCTCCTGGGGAGCATGAACCGAACCGAACAATGCATGGTTAAATGGAGGTACGTTGGAGCAGTGTTTGCCGATCACAAAGGACCTGAAAATCAGATCCTCGCCATCCGCTACCTGCAGGAACCCGCGGCTAAATTGACCACGGAGGGTGTGTCTCAGGAATATATATATATATAAAACCTACAGTCTATGGCCGGCCATAGAATAACTATTCTATAGCCACTTTGAGTTACTATAATTACTATAGTAATTCACGAGATTTTAGTAACTTCTTACTAAGTAATTTACTATAATATAATGGTAAATATCTCCATGTGTGTTATAGTAACCCAATTACCATAAATATGTATTGAAATTATAGTAAATTACTACATAAAACTACATTAAAAAGAGGTGGCTACAGGATAACTATTCTATGACCGGCCACAGAGTATATATATATATATATATATAGGAAAAATTCATTCTACACGCGCGTGTAGCTACGCCTATCTATGTATCTCATGATACATGATGAATTTGATCCGACGAAGAATATGTACATGTAGTATGTGATGATACTAGACTATCTGTGATGATATATACATTGGGTATGTAAGCATACATTGAGTATATGGACATACAATTTTATATAGTATTATAAATGTATAATCAAAATATATTTAAAAATAGGGTTGATTTTAAAAAAATTTCATGTAACTCGCTTTGAAGTATCTTAGAATTAGTATATGAACATACTAAAAATGATAAACTAGTATGCGGACATACGTACAATGATATACTGATGGTGGGTGTAGCTACATGCAGGTGTAGATAAAACTCGTCCTATATATATATATATATATATATATATATATATATATATATCGTCAGATCGTGCAGTACAAACTCGTGACAGAACATGAAGCTACCTGCTACCTTCTTCCCAGCCATCAGTAGCACCGTGTTCCCAACTCTCCAATTGCAGATTATTCCCATGGCCAGAATTTCCTGCGGCCTGCACGACGCGTCAGCCAGAAGGGAGAGCTCGCGGGAATCTGAATGTTTTTATGCAGTGCTGAACTGCTGTTAGATGCCTTGTGCACACAGTTGCGTAGAAATTCCTCTTTGGCAAATGCCAGTTGTTGATCGTGTTACAGGCATCAAAACAGGCAGAAATTGAACACCCACGGCCATGAACGGGCATATGCATGCATCCCAGCACCGGCACGTAAGTATCTTTAGTCATGATGAACCGAGAAAAAGTGACGAAGCAATCTTTCAAAAGAGAGAGAGACAATGACAAAGCTAACTCTACACGTGGTGTTTCATACAACCGTTTAAACAAGAAGTTAGCTGCAAAGATCATTCATTATTATCTTAAAAAAAAAGCTGCAAAGATCATTTGAGCACCAGGAGCAAGGGAATTCTATATGGACAATGGCGGACAGCTAACGCAGCTGAAACAAAGCTCCCATTGAGCACGTGGAGTCCTGGTTAGTTCCAAAGCCAGTAGCTCAATGATATGCAAGATGTGGATCGACAACACACAGAGAGTATTTCAACTAGTGAAAACCAGATGTCTCAGCCTGTTAGAGACGACGCATCCCCTTTCTGAAAGACCGATTTCGATTCACACCTGAAGCATCGTCTTCAGATCGCGGGGTCCTTCCTGGATCCTCCTGACATAATATTTTAGTCCATCAGAAGGCCGGCGAAGCACTAGTACTCCCCTGTAGAATCCATGCATGCTGCTGGACTAAACTTTTTAACATGAATTTGAAGCGTGCAGCGCATCAAATCCCTCTTTTCTCTACAGCACTCGAGAGGGAATGAAATCTCACCGAAGATTGCTCTCATCGGTTTTCTCTATAATGTCTGATGGTGCCAGTGAGCGAGACTTCCTTTGGCGCCCTTTTTATGCCGTAATGGCCGACGGGCGAAGCTACTTGTCACCTCCACTTTCTTGCGAGATAAGCTTAGTTAATTCGGAGATATACGGGTCATTATGATGCGATCTAGGGTTCAGATGCTGTGCAGAAACCATACTTAACCTTGAGAAGCTACCCTGTGGGGAATAGTGTAGCTGTGGCCTGTGGGAGCTCTCTGAATTCCCAGGCCCCGGTGGAAAAACAGTCCAGTGGCTAGGTGCAAAGGGAAATTTTCAGATAGGAATAAGTTCATTCCACGCCCTTCAACTATCGACACTCTCTGATTTTCAACCCTCAATCGCAAAATCAGATATTCGACACCTTTCAACTTTCCAACCCGTATTTACACCCTTCGATGGTTTTAATGGTGGTTTTCGCTCATGTGGCACCACGTTTGCCGTCCCATGTGGCACCACATCAGCCATGAGGAGGTAAATGAGTCTGTTTTGATAGTTTAAGGGGTCAACTAAACTTTATAAGAAAATGCTATATAAAACATTTTTTTCTTAGAAAACATATATAATTAAAAATGCTACAATCTTGTTTAGTGTTAGAAAATTAATAAAAAATATGTTTTAGCTCAAAAAAATATATAACTAGTTATATATTTTTTTTCTAAAATCACGCTCTACTCTTATAATGTCTGGTTAGGAGTATAATGAATAATAATAGTCTAACTTAAAAAAACTCAATAAAGTATTGATTTAGCTCGTCATCCGCTAGTAATGAAACCTACCTGTCATTGAAGTGAGGTAGCCTTCTTTGTAGCATAGGCCATATATGTCTTCCATGCCATTTCCAAGGTCTATTAGACTACTTAGAATAAATAATAGCAGTGATTTTTAGCCAAAAAAATCAAAATATGATCATATAATCTCAAAATAACTCTTAATCGGGTGCTTATAAGAGTATAGCATGATTTTAGGAAAAATATATAAAACTGATTCTATATTTTTTTGAGCTAAAATGATTTTTCTATTGATTTTCTAAAAGTGAACTAGATTTTAGCATTTTATTTATATTCGTTTTATAAGAAAAAAATATTTTATAACATTTTTTGGTAAAGTCTAGTTTACCCCTCAAACTATCAAAGCGGACCAATTTACCCCCTCATTGCTGACGTGACGCCACGTGGGACGACAAACATGGTGCCACGTCAGCGAAAACCATTATCAAAACCACTAAGCGATGTAAATTAGATGGTTTAAGAGTTGGAGGATGTCGAACGTCTGGTTTTGCATTTGAGGGTAAATCGAAAACAATGGATAGTTGAGGGGTGTGGAATGGACTTTTTTCCTTTCGGATATGATTTTACGTGGTCTAGGTAAATTGCCCAGGCCTAAAACGAGAAGTTAAAACAGCGTAGGCCAATATTGGGCCGTTTTTTGATCATATATTGGTCCGTTTTTGTTAGGAAAAAGTCTGTTTTACCTCCCTGGACACTAAGCCGAGTCCAGCATTCCTCCCTAGACTCGAAAACCGGATGAACTACCTCCCTCAACTTTCAAAACCGTTAACTTTGCCTCCTTACCGTGGTTTAAAGCAGTTTTCAAGTTGGTTTTACCTTTTTCAATTGAAAATAAATCTTGTAAATACTTATTAAACCACAAAAAATATTCCTAAGCTTCTAAAAATTATGAGAAAAATCCTATAGATGGATTGAGATGCAAAAAATCTAAATAAAATATTTTAAACTAGTGAAAATGGCTACAAAATTTTATAAATTTAAATTTAATTCTAGAAAAATGGAAATATATCCAAAAACTTAAACACACATAAAATTTTCTAAATGTATCTTGAATAATTTTCTCAATAAAATTATGAAATGAAGCCAGTATGAATACATTCATCGTAAATGCATTCAACCATCATAAATATAACATGTATTAATGTTGAATGCATTTATGCATTTACGATAAGTGTATTCATGTCGGCTTCATCTTATGTTTTTATTGTGGAAAGTATTCAAGATGCAATTAGATATAGATTTAAATATTTTAATATATATATAATTTTTTTGTATATATTTTCTATTTTGTTGTGGCTAAATCTAAATTTTATAGATATTTTCACTAGTTTAAATATTTTATTTAGATTTGTTGCGTCTCATTCCATCTTTGGAGTTTTTCTCAAAAATTTTAGAAGCTTAGAATTATTTTTAATGGTTTAATGACCTCATTAAGTATTTATAAGATTTATTTTCAATTCAAAAATATAAAACCACCTTGAAAAGCGCTTAAAACCACGGTTAGGAGGTAAAGTGGACGGTTTGAAAGTTGAGGGAGGTAGTTCACCTGATTTTCGAGTCTAGGAAGGAATGCTAGAGTCGGCTTAGTGTCCAGGGAGGTAAAATAGACCTTTTATTTTTGTTAGCATAAACACATATGGGATCTTGGTTGTGGCCCGTTAAGATTATGCGATCAGACAGGCCGACAACTGTTAGTGTGGCCGTAAGACGGAGCACAGGGCCCATTGAACCCATCAAAGGCCCAACGGCCCATTGCCCTCTGGCGAGGTCCTCCGATTCTACGACGGTTGTGCAGGAGGCCTCAGGCCTCAGCATCGTTGACTCGGTCAACTCATGTGTGCTGATACTCAAAAAGCAAATCCGGTGGAAGCAAGCAAGCACTGAGTAGCATGCATGCATTTCGATGGAGGGTAGAAAGTGAAATAATAAAATAAATAAACAAACAAAAGATAGGCTTCACTGTCATGCAATGGCTGTCTCCACAAGAATGAACGTCCGACTCCGACAGGTCGTGCAGGGATCTACGTTTACATGGAAAGGACCCGCCGTTGTAGCGTTCGTTCGCCCCGATCGATCGAAGCGACAAAGCGTACGTGATAGTGCTCGGATCGGAGAAACCAGGCAAAGCCAGTGACAGCGAGTGCTTATACAATTTCTCTGTAATGTCCTTTGCTACCACACTAGAATTTGGGAGCACTCTATAGTTTTACATGTTCTATTACCAGGCAGACACAGTGATGTCTCATTGTCATCTAGGCTACTACCTATCGTCTCGTAAGAAAAAGTATAGAATTATATATATCAAAATACAATGACCAGTTAAGGTCACTTTAGTTTCTTTTACGTAGAAAAGTAAGCTCACTTATTTCCTCACCAGCCTTGATTTGGAAAGCAACGGGCATCCATGGGCTGGTTCACTCCAACGAGGAGAAAAATTGAGAACGCGCTGTGCGTACGGCGAGCAGGGTGCGCGCCCCGCTCGTCGGCTCTCTGACGCTGGTTTGGCTCTTTTTTCTCTCTCTCGCTCGGCTTGAATTTAACGGCTCAGCACCTGGCTCCCAACCGCATGGGCCGACGGAAAAAAAAAGAAAAGGACTCCAGTCAACCGCACATACAACGCGGACCTCTTCGGCCTACTCTAGCAGCCGCCGGCACCGGCGCCCGTGCCCCACGCCACCCCCCTGGCCTCGGGCTGCCGCACTCCCTCCCACCCCTCACACACACGCGCGCGCACGCAGCCCGGAAGGCGATGCCACCGTGGCCAGGCGCAGGCTTCGCAGCCGGGAGAGGGCACCACCGTCGGCGGCGCGGGGATGGTGGCGTGGTGGCGGAGGAAGGTGGTGCCCCCCGCGCGCGCGCCGCGCCTGGGCCGCCGTCGCCGCGCGCGCGGAGCCTGGCAGTTGCCCTGCTCCGGCCCGTCCCCTTCCGTAATCCAGATGTTCTGTTCTGTTCTGCTCTCGTGTGTTCCCCCGTGGAACGAAGATTGGAAGTGAGCGATCGGTTGTTTTTCTTGTCCCCTTCCAAATCCTTGGGAATTGCTAATCCAAGCTGCCAATATTGATGTCGTTTCTGAAAGAACTGGTTAATTTAAATATGTTGAAAATATCTCATTTTGATTTTCTCATAAATCTAGTAGAATTAATATGCCTTCTCTGTTGCAGGCCATGTCGCAAATGCTGGATACCCTTCTTCTAGTTGTTCAGTCTTAACAGAACAATTGTAAAGCTTCTGGTCCAATAAGATGCAAGATTTCACCATGACATCTCACAAAGCAACTGCATCGGTAATCAGACAACTCATGCAGTGTCCCCCCTATCTCTGCAATTCAGTTAGAGTGGCATTATGGTGCAGATAACTTGAAATTAGAATGGTGGTCTGGAGTCCACTGGGCTGAGGTTGAATTATTGTTGTTATCGCCAAATGCTAGTTTTTATTGGAACCTTTCAAGATGTTGAAGAGATATGCAACTTAGCAATTTTATTCCAGGCTCGTAGTCAGAATCTGAGAAGCACTCTGCTCGGTCTATCTTGTTCATGCACACTGTGAAGATTGAGGATCCAGTGTGGAAGTGTTGTTGAACTCATGCTAACTATTTTTTACTGATAGGACCAATGGTCGAAGTATGATGCTTGCAGTGAGTTATTTGTAATTAGTTGACATGATCAATGTACAGTATATTTTTTATGTGAAATACAAATATATGCTTTTAAATATGCAATGTTGTGGCCGTGCTGAAAATTTGTGGTTGTTTCACTGATTTGTTTGAAAAACAAAATATAGAGCATAGTGTAATATAAAAAATTCAACCCAAAATTAATGTCTGGAAGCTTTTATACAAAACAATTATGCAATCTGGAGCCAAAGTTCAAAAGCACCAAAACTGATCTGTTAGGATCAGAATATCAGAATACCCATTAGGATCAGAATATCAGAACTGATCTGCAGAGGAGGAAAGAACAATGTTCGATGCATCAATATGCCATCTGGCACCCAAAATTTGTCTTCTGTTGTCTGCAGCAAATGGTGCCATTGAACCTTCTGACGTGCTGTACCGAATCGACCAAAAGAGTGGACATTTTTATCATGGGATGATGTGACCATCAATGAATGAAATAGATAAGCTCTTAATCCATCACAATGACACAAATAAAATCAATTTTTGGAGCTCTCTTAAAATTAGTTAACTCCAACATGTAGCTCAACAAATGAGAGTACAGGTTCACCAATGTTCAGAGATCCCATTTTGCTACTATGGAGCCAAAGTTTAGATGCAAAGTTGCTCAGAAATAAATTTCAAATACAGCTATACTGTACATGATCAATGTACAATATATTTTTTTATGTGAAATACAAATATATGCTTTTAAATATGCAATGTTGTGGCCGTGCTGAAAATTTGTGGTTGTTTCACTGATTTGTTTGAAAAACAAAATATAGAGCATAGTGTAATATAAAAAATTCAACCCAAATTTAATGTTTGGAAGCTTTTATACAAAACAATTATGCAATCTGGAGCCAAAGTTCAAAAGCACCAAAACTGATCTGTTAGGATCAGAATATCAGAATACCCATTAGGATCAGAATATCAGAACTGATCTGTAGAGGAGGAAAGAACAATGTTCGATGCATCAATATGCCATCTGGCACCCAAAATTTGTCTTCTGTTGTCTGCAGCAAATGGTGCCATTGAACCTTCTGACGTGCTGTACCGAATCGACCAAAAGAGTGGACATTTTTATCATGGGATGATGTGACCATCAATGAATGAAATAGATAAGCTCTTAATCCATCACAATGACACAAATAAAATCAATTTTTGGAGCTCTCTTAAAATTAGTTAACTCCAACATGTAGCTCAACAAATGAGAGTACAGGTTCACCAATGTTCAGAGATCCCATTTTGCTACTATGGAGCCAAAGTTTAGATGCAAAGTTGCTCAGAAATAAATTTCAAATACAGCTAACTGATGCTGTTTCAGACTTTACTGATTCTCTGAATTTTCAGATTGTGAATAGTAACCTCTAGTCATCAATTTTGAAGATTTAATTGAGGTGCTTAGGGACTGAGTTTAACTACCACAGCCCTCCCACTAAGTTCAGAATGCTCAAAACCCCATATCCCATGTTTTTCACATTTTTCTGAATTTGAAACTTCAAATGTTGACTTTGGTCAAATTTTACCCAAATTTGACCTTTTCTCATCATGACTATTACAATATCACATAAATCACATAAATGACAGGAATCATAAAAAAATTCATGTTTGCAAAACAATATGGTTCATTTCATGAGACATGTCTACATAGATTCATCAAAATGTAACTTCCTAACAGCAGCTTGCGTTGTAGCATCTTGATCAACTCCCATTAAGAGGCTTGTGTACCGTCCTGGTATGTATGGAGGAGCCATTGCAGAAGGATTTGCAAATAAATTGAACCGGGGCATTGTGACATTAATATATCCACCTTGGATGAAAGGAGCATTAATGGTTGAAGATGCCCCAACATTAAAATCTTGTGTATAGTACAAGAAAGTGTTATTAAATCATGCTTGTAATGGAATAAATTGTGGGAATAGCTAATGTCTTACAATTATTTGGTTTGGCTCAGCGCCTTCGTCTCTTGTTTCGAAATCAACTTGTTCCAGATCGTCACCTACAATGCAATATATATGATAAACAAATATTTCGAATAAAATTTACACTAGAACAAAAGGTATCAGACAAGTCACTACCTTTCTTTTGGGCACCCTTCTTCTTCTTCGTCTTCCCTGAGTTCTTCTCAAGAACATTTTTTAAACGCGTCTCCTTTGGACCTTTTATGACTGGAGGGATTCTGAATGATATTACACCATTTAGTGGATCTCGAACACATTCATTTGGAGTAGGGGGAATCTCATTGGATTTTTCATGCATCTCACTTAGATAAGTATCCGCTTCCAAGTTCAAGTCATGTATGGCTTTCTGGATTTTATCGAGTAGTTCTTTTGATGACGAACACTTTAATGCAAGAGATGTGGCCTGTCGAGATATAAGTGCTGCCTGTGCATTAAAATCTCCCTCCTCGGATCCTTGTTTTGTTTCAATATAAAATCTAGTTTTAGCATATTTTGTCCATCTAGGCAGTATATATTGTGATGGCAAATTATATACTCCATTCATATTGTAGACTCTAAGAGCATGTTTGCATAATAAACCTGAAACATATAGTTCCAAATTTAAACAACAATATTTTAGGATACAAAATGTAATTTAAATGGCCTAAAAGATAATACTTAACATACCTATGCATTCAAACATCCGGCAAGAGCATGTAATAGTCTAATCTTCATTGTTCAATACTATTGTTGCTCCATGTTCAGATTGCATATACTTAACAAAGAATGTCGAGTTTGCCCCATTACCTTCCAACAATTCACAAGACAACGTAAATTGTTTTTTAAACTCTTCCTCAAAATCTGAATACATTATCCTTGCATATGTTTCAGCTACAGTTTTCAACATTGGCAGATTTGGAATGTAGCAAACTGGGATCTTCCGACGTGACTGAAAATCAGCATCCTTCTCATTTGACCTTAGAGTGACTACAACATTTTCACATTCTACAAGGAGTTCTGAAAGACCGAGTTTTCTACAAAATGTTTTCTTGAAGACATTGTTCATACCTTCGCTCCTCTGGGTCGAGTGCATGTCTGCTGTAAATGAGTCACAGTGTACCGCAGCCCACTTTGCCCTCAAAGCATACAAGTTTGACATCCATGTGCTATCCTCAAGGTTGTATTTAGCCAACAATTCATGTCATTTCTCTGTGAAGTAAATCTCTGCTCTGTCTTCGTAGATACAACTTTTGAAATCCGCCCAGAACTTGTTACCTGACTTGCCCTCTACCTCGTCCTCTGCTGCTTTAATTATAGGACCAAGATGTTTGACAGCATTTTGGCCAATATGCCACAAACATAGGCGGTGGGCTGTGTTTGGAAATACATGAGCAATTGCCGATGCCATTGCCGCGTCTTGATCTGTGAAAATTGTGCTTGGGTGCTTTCCAGGCATTGCTTGAAGAAAGGACTCAAATAGCCAAATAAATGATGGAATAGTCTCGTTGAACATGAGTGCACACCCAAAAATTATTGTTTGCTTGTGATGGTTGGTGCCAAGAATCGAAGCAAAAGGCATTTCAAACTTATTTGTTTGAAATGTAGTGTCAAAGGACACAACATCACCAAAGCATTTGTAATCCATGATAGACTGACCATCTGCCCAAAAGAAATTTGCTATCTGACCAGTTTCCTTGTCCACCTGAACTGCATAAAAAATGTAGGATCATTGGGTTGTTTATTTCTCAGATATTCAGATAGTGTTTGTGTATCATTGGCTTCTAAGTACTGTCTGCGCTCGCGACCAATCTCATTATAGCAATCCATCCTAGTAAATGGTATGTTGTCTTCCCCTCCATAATGCTCCTTCATGAAATTGAAAACTTGGGATGGCTTCATTCCAGACCGTCGTGCCTGCCCAATTATTTTTCTATCTGCCTCTATAATCTCTCATTGGGACCTCAACTTATATGTCTTATTTGGACTGGCAAGATAATGGTTGTCATCTACTATGACCTTTTTCACAGTCCATACATTCTCTTTGCTGATACTAAAATGAACATGAGCATCACAACCGGTCCTTGTAATATCTTTTTGTGATGCCTCATTTTTTCGACGTCCTTCGCCACCACAAACAAAATATTTCTGACATAAAGTATTATCTTTGCGGTGCTTCGTCCGGCTCTTTCTAACACTGAAGCCAACAAGTCCAGCATAGGTATTGTACATCTCATAAGCTTTTTCCTCACAGTCAAAAGTCATTCCAACTGTAGGTGCCCTCAGTCTATATTTATCAACCACATCCTGTACAAATAATTGTCAATTGAAACAATACTATAACAAAAAACATTAGATAACGTCTGTCAACTAGTACTTTTATTTTTTTTACCTCATTTGGTACTTCAATCTCCACTGCTCCATCATGTGTTATTTGTTGTTCGTGATCTTCTCCACGATCGGAAGCAACATCATCATTCATAGGAGCATGTAATCTACATCAGAAAGCGATCACGACGTCTACTAAGAAACAAGACCTTAACATGGATTGATGACCAACACATGAACGGGGGATCATGGCGACGAGCAGCCGCATCAGTTACCTGAGGACCGACGGCGACGGAATAGCTTCCTCGTGATCCAACAGGGACGTCGCCGCAACGCCGCCTTTTGCCCCGTCTGCAGCATGCTGCTCTTCTTCCATAGCTGAATCGACGAGACTCCCTTCCGCCATGTTGCAGGACCTGATCTAGCGCTGTTTCATACAAGCTAACAGCCACATGCACGCACAAACAAGTAGAGGGCAACTAGTTTCTACCTTGAGGAGGAGAGGCGTCGCGGAGGACATGTTCTGCTGGGGACGGGCTTGCGCCGGGCACCAGGGAAGGAGCTTGGTAGGACGAGGTGCCAAGGCGACGGATCGAGGTCACAGAGCCCAGGATGTCCAAGCCTCCCTCCGAGGCGCGGCGTCGCCGGGCGGGATGAGCCGCGCAGTCACGTCGGTCGTGCGTGGGATTAGGGTTCAACGGGGAAGCGTACGTGCACGTCTGGGAGCCGCTCGAGGCGATGCGGAGTAACCGAGCTGCGTACCAGCGGAGGGCCCGTGCGGCTGGGAGCCAGGTGCTGAGCCGGTAAAATTCTAGCCGAGCGAGAGAGAGAAAAAAGAGCCAAGCCAGCGTCAGAGAGCCGACGAGCAGGCGGTACGTCCGATGGGGAACATGCGGCCGATGCGCGGCGCGCGCACCCTGCTCGCCGTATGCACAGCGCGTTCTCAATTTTTTTCCTCCAACGAGGGCATCCAGAAGAGGAGCTACTGAGGTTCCTGGCCTCTTCACGTCTCCAGCAGCATATATAAAATTAGAGACTTAAAATAAGTTTTAAGTTGAAGAGAGAGAAAATTTTCATAGCATATTTTTCTCTTCTCCAGCAACATATCTAAAACTGAATACCTATAAAGTTTCTTATAAATAGTCTTAACTTCTAGGGGTTTTCTGTAAAGAAGTCATGACACAAAAAGATAATAAAAATTACATGTTTCATCGAGGACCTTTCTGCAAATGTTCATACAATCTTATCTTCACCCGTGAGTTCCTGTTCTCATCCTCCCTCTTCCCCGATCTTTTCTCTTCCATTGCAACGAGGGCGAAGCTGCTAGATCCCGCCCGTGCCGTGTCCAGCGCCCCGCACGACGCCAGCAGCGCCTTCCTGCGCCGCGGCTGACGGCCCGCGGAGCCCGCCCGCGCTCTGGCCGGCGGAGCTCGGACGGGGGAGCCCGCCTGCGCCGTGGCCGGCGGCCCGCGACGGCGGAGCCCATCCGCGCTGTGGCCGGCGGAGCTCGGCTGGGGAGACCGCCTACGCCGCGACCAGTGGCCCGCGCGATGCCGACGGAGCTCGGCCGGGGGAGCCCTCTCGCGTAGTGGCCGGGAAGAGGCCGGCGTCCCGCGCGAGGCTGGCACACGCCATGGCAGGCGGAGCTCGGCTGGTGGAGCTCGTCCGCGCTGTGGCTAGGGGAGCTCTGCCGGGGAAGCTCGCCCGTGCCATGGTGTGGCCTGGTGGAGCCCGCATATAGGTCAAGGTGCGCCCGGCGGCGCTCCAGTGCCACGGCGGCGTTCGGACGGCAGCGCGGCGTCGGTGGTGGTGAGGAACAGGACAACAGAAATGTCCTGCGCCCGGCAGTTTGCCTTTCCCGCTGTGGAGAGGAATATAGCAATCCGCGAATTGGACAGGCATATCTGGATCAATGAGAGAAAAATTTAGATCGTAGCCTAAAATTTCTTGCGCTAGTTGTGCTAGTTGGATCCATGTCATTATAACGGTTTAGAAATATGTCACCGGTGTGTCACTAACATGTTGGGCTATCTCAGTCACTGACAGTGGTATTTTTTTAATTTTTAAAAATTATAATGACACGAGAGGAATTAATCTAATTTTTTTAGGTATATCAATTTATATAGATATACTGAATTTTAAGTATAGCAATCCATATAGATACGCTGCTGAAGCTGACTTTTTTGGTTCGTAGGTATTCTGATAGTTTTTAGGTATAGCAAACCATTTTACTAATGCTGCTGGAGATGCTCTTTTACATCCACAGTGTAATCGATGCTGAAAAGGTCATGTCATTACTGTTTCATGCCGATGCCGAGATTACTTTCAGCTACATAACGTTCAGCATCGATGCCTCTTTCGTATGTGGGGCCAATTCATCAGAGCTTTTCCTTTGCATGTGCATAGAAGTTAAGACAACAAGAAATGATCTAGGCTGTGAAATAGTTTTTTATTGTCAAACATCGAGGCATGAACATGCTTCGCAAGCTGTGTTTTTCTTTTCAGCACTAATACTCGCAGTGGCATGCATCGATGCTTGAGTGTTCTCTTCTGATTCAGCATCGGCCCTCCATAATGTTGGCTTAGAGTGAAGCCAGGAAAGAAGAGAGAGTGTTTGGGCACCGCTTCCTACCTTGTAACTAGTGATGCCTGAGCTTGCAAAAATGGAAGCGATGCATGTTTGGTGCGCCGGTGCTTGCTATTAAAATACTGAGGACCGAGCAATGTAAGAGAGAGGAAAGAGAACTTGCTGTGTGCCTCAGAGAGAAAGGTCGCTTTCAGCTTTCGTATTTTATTTCCTACGTGGGTCCCACTGCTGATGCTCACAAACCAATTTCTGTATGACGCCCTACATAAACAGTTTTAGGCACCACCACACTGCGGAGGGCCCAGGTGCACGCCGTCTCCTGATTGAGCATCGGTTACGGATAGTCTTTGGACGGGACTGCAGTGCACTTCCTCTGTCCTATAATATAAATATTTGAAGTATTTAAATGTAAACGATAGTAGAACTACTAAAAATTTTTTATACCTCTTATATTTTACAAACCTCATTAATGATCCGTGTGAGTTGTCGGAACTGTTAAGAGGTGTCTGATTGTCGACAAGAGACTTGTCAACAGAACAGGTGCAGACACACTGAAGCCGAAAGCAAAACTCGTATAATCAGGAGCTCAAGTTTGGACTATTGGGCTATTGGGCCTGTGGTATCAGCCCAGTCGATCAGCTTCCTTAGCAACAAAACTGTGGGTGAAGCTCAGTGGTTTCAAACAGGCAAACAGCTCAAGGCACCCTGCGCGCGAGCCGCTTTGTCCACGGCGGCGCTGGCGCAGGGTTGCCGGCGTGCAAGCTGCCGGCCGGGGTCTGTCTATTATCCGTGTCTGGTTCGGGCAAATTCCACTGCAGCCAGCCCAACATGGCGGCCGTGGAGAGGCTGCAGAAACGAGTGCGCCGTTGACAAACTGAACTCAAACGTCTTCGTCAACGGCGAGTCAAGATAGTTGGAGCTAAAGAATTCGCCTCCGCCGCGTGCGGTCGACCTCAAACACACGGCCATGCGCGTGAAGCCCTCCAAGATTCTCCCAACCAGCAATCCCTCCCGTCTCGTGTTCCCTCGGATCTTCTTCTTCTCGCATAGTATCGCCGAGCCAGCGTTCACATAGACACCTACCATGGGCGCCGCCGTCGGGAAGCCAGCGTTCGGCTTCGCGGTGGCGCCGAGGACGCACGCCGAGGAGCGGCTCGCCGTCGCGGAGCACGCCCTGCTCCAGTGGACGCGCTCCCCCGGCGCCGACGCCGGCATCTGGGACGCCGACGCGAGCTACACTAACAGGGGCCTCCTCGCCGCGGTCGACGACGTGCTGCTCCTGGCGGCGGAGGACCCCTTCCCTCCCCCCGCCGCCGCCCCGTCCGCGCGCCGCCGCCTTGACGCCGCCGTCTCCGCCGCCGCGTCGCGCATGGTGGAGGAGCTCCTGCGCGTCAGGGTCTGGGACGCCTCCCCGCTGCCCGCCGCCGTCGACAGGCTCTCCCTGGCCTCCACCGGCGCGTCGCTTCTGGTCTTCCCCAGCGCCGGGGACAGGACCAGCGCCGCGACGGAGAGCTCCGGCGGGGAGGCCGACGCGTCCGACGGCACCCGGTCGTCCAGGGCCAGCTCGGGCGTGCCTGACGAGGTCGCGGCGCTCTTGGACGGCGAGGTCTGGGATGAGCTCCATCTCGTCCGCCCCGCGGGCGTCGCCGTCCTCCACGAGATCGCGCTCCGGATGGCCCGTGCCGGCTGCACCAAGGAGCTCTTCAACGCGTTCCCGAATGCCCCCTGCGATGTGCTAGACAGGTAATGCTTCTTGCTTGCTTCTAGTACTCACTCTGGATTTGCAGCTTGATTGCCCATGCTTTTCTACCAGTCACTGGATTTTGCAGTTCGATTGCCCATGCCCTTTTCTGACTGATGAGTGATAATCATGAATTCATGATCGTGGACCGGCAGGTTCTTGTCGATCCTTCGTGTCGAATGCTCGGAGCGGACAACGGAGGCGGTGATCAAGCGGTGGACGACGGTGACAAAGATCATCGGAAAAGCCATAGCCGCCATGCGAAGGCAGCTGCACGCGCAGAGTCCAGGCGCCTTCGATACTTTCAGGGACGAGTACCTGACGGCCATCGCAGAGAACCGCATCGTGATCCTGCTCGAGTTCGCCGACGGGTTCACCACCATCACATCGCACGAGAAGCTCGTGTACATGCTCGGCATGTACGAGGCGCTCAGCGACGCCGCGCCCGGCCTCCTGCTCCTCTTCACCGGGGCGCGCAAGGAGCTCGTCGCCGAGCGGACGCAGGACATCCTCACCAAACTGGCCGGCGCAGTGAAGATCATGGTCGGCGCCGTCATGGCCAAGATCCAAGGCGACGGCCCGCACCCGCACGCGCCGAGCGCGGCGGGCGGCGTCGGCGTTCACCCGCTGGCGCGCGACGCCATGGCCTGCGTCGAGCTGCTTGCGAGGCACCGCACCACGCTGGACCTGATCCTCGCGGGCGCCGCCGACGAGCGCGGCGGTCTAGCGGGCTCCCTCGCCGGCGTCGTCACGGAGCTGATCGCCGGCCTCGAACGCAGCCTCCAGGGGAGGCTCGCCCTCTCCCTCGGCTGCGCGGACGGGGGCGGCTCCCGGCACCTCTTCCTGGCGAACAACGTCTGCTTCATACTGAGCCGCGCCGCGGACGCCGGCGGCGTGGCGTCGCTGCTCGGGGACGCGTGGGCGGCGCGGCGCCGTGGCCGGCTCGCGCGGCACGTAGCGAGCTACGCCGAGTCGTGCTGGGGCCCGGCCGTCGCGGTCCTGGAGAGACCCGTGTGTGGCAGCGGCAAGCCGGCGAAAATTCTGGCGGAGTTCAACGCCGCGTTTACCAGAGCGCGCGACAGCGAGGCGCGCCGGCAGGTCCCGGACCCCGCGCTCAGAGCGGCGCTGCGGAACGCCGTGGCGGAGACGGTGGTTCCCGCTTACTGCGCGTTTCTGCAGAAGCACCCAAAGCTTGGGGAATCCGTCAGGTACACGGCTGATGATCTGGCCGAGTCGCTCTCGGAATTGTTCGAAGGGGATGCTGCAGATGCTAGAAGAACATAGTGCTCCTATACACGTAGAACATCATGTACGAGTTTTGCCAGTCACAGTAGTTTCTTCTCCTTGATCATGGTCTCATGGATGCTATGGCTGTACCACCACTTTGTTCCTTATCATGTAAAATATGAAGCAGGAAGTAGCAACATTTTCATGTTGGTAGAAGTCATGGTTGTTTCTTCTTACATGATCAAGGAACAGAACGACCACAGATCAAGAGTAACTTTCAGGAATGCTACCTGGGGATGGGCAATCTTTTGAAACATGAAAGATATACTTCATGGGTAAAAGTGGCTACTGCAAACTGGGCACGACCAATTGGAATGGCAGTTCAGAGTTACTGGCGAGCTCGAACTCGCAGGTGTCGCCTTCCTGCAGGTTGTTCTCCCTGCAGATGTCAACGCAGCCGGTGATGAAGCCATGTTTGACCAGGTGCAGGTACGCACGACAACGCAAGACTTGGTGATGTTTACAGCAAGTGCAAGAACACCTGATTCAGAGACTCCATCATACTGAAACAATTAGCAATAGTGCATTAGTGGAATTGAAAGCAGATAACCAGGAGAGTGCAAATTTGATGCAAATATGTGCATTTAAAAATTTGAAAATACGACTTATGCAAAATTCATGAAATAACGTCTCAATAAATGCTCATGTGCTTAATGCATCATATACATGTATATACATAGGGTTTTTTTTCTGAAATTTTGCTAAGTCATGTTTATTCAAAGTAGCTGTGTTTTACCGAAGTTTAAAATTAATTTTATTAAACAACTTTGTGAAATTATGGGTGAAATAAAAAGTCCAAAGTACCTGCTTTCATCTAGTATACACGTTGTTGCGAGAATCAAAGTTTAAAAACTTCACAAACCTGGTCAAAATCCAGTCAAACCCCTGTCGGTTTGAACTTTGAAACTGATCTTTTGATTCAGTTAAACCGTGGAAAAACCCAAAGTTGGCTGTCTATAGTTTGAAATCTACTTGAGTTATAGCTGTGAATGTCCCACCAAATTGAAGCCTTATATTTTTTCTACAAAATCGTGTACTTCAAGATGTGAGATTTGAAATCTAAATATTTTAAAATTTAACCCAAACATGGCTAGTCCGAAAAAAACTCTGAAATTTTGAACTCGAGTTTTCGTGTTTTTGACCGAACATCAACTCACCCCTGTTTTGTTGATCAAACCACCATGGTGTTTAAAGGAAAGGTTAGCCTTGGTTTTGCCTGCAAGCTGTAGTTCAAAAAGATTTCGAAGTTTGAATTCAAAATTGACCAGAAATTCGAGTCAAACGAAGGCAGCTCGCCTCGGACTCGGGCGCCCCGTGTGTTCAGTAGTCGCGCGCCAGAGCTCAATCAAATCAACGGTGGGGAAAAAACTTACTCTCTCCGTATTGGTAAAGAAAATCGTTTAGGATAAGTTTGAGTTAAACTTTGGAAATATAAATCATGAATAACTTTTAAATTATTGAGTTTAAAATTATAAAAGTTATATAAATAAATTTATTTTTAAAATATTTTTATAAAAGTATACGTGTATCACTTTTCGATAAATATTTTTATAAAAATAAGAAGTCAAAATTGTATTTTGAAAATCGTATCGCTGTCTTAAACGGTTTTTCTTACCGGTAGGATTATACCGTGGCCGGTTCCATCTAGAGTTCTAGATGTAACCGTTCGATCAGGCTACAATCACTTCCTATTCACCTTGCCGTCGTTGGCTCCTTAATAACCCAACAAGCCCCGCTACATATACATTACATGCTCAGGCGGCTCGTCGGCGGCGGCTAGATCCCGGCGATTCTCCGGACACCTGGGCCACGGCGAGCGCTGGTGGACGTCGAGCAGCCGCAGCAACCCTAGGCGACTAGAGGCGGCACAAGTGCTACAGAAGCCTTCACGGCGCGTGGTTCAGCAGCGTGCGAGATGCTACAGCGGGCAGCCAATCCTCCGTCTCCAAAGAGGAGCAGCAGATGCATATCACTCGAGTAAAGCCCCCCATCGGCTAATGTTCACCCGCACGGCTTCATGCCTCTGATGATCGTGTTGAGTTTGCATTTGTTCTGAAATTTTGATCTGTCCTGCTTGATAATTGATATGCATGTTGAAATCGATGAATTGCCGACGCTGATTGGCACTTGTACGGGGCGACTTGCTGTGTCGGGTCGGGCTCGTGGATAGATGGAATATTATCGATCCAATACACTTTTGCTACACGTTTTCAATATAATGTGTGGTTTTTTGAGTTTACAGAATTGAGCATGCTCCTGCTGCTTTAATGAATGCTTGCTTATTTTAGTTGGAATTGATTTTTGTTTCCTTGTCTCTAGTATTACAGTAACTTCTGAATGGTAATTCCATTTTCATTTTTCATCTTTGCCATGCAGCTCTATGTAGTTTTTGTAGAATAATTAGCTCGTTTCAAGTAACAGATTTTGCCGTAGCTAAATGGACTTTGGCTGACATACTTTATGTTTCCAGTGTGACTGCTGCCCAAGTGTTTGTTGTCAATCAGAATTGGGATGGGCTGGAGACTTATCTTGCTGATTTCTTGACCGAGGTTCAGGGTGACGAGTTCTACCCCCACCCGGGTCTGTTTTGCTCCCTTTACCAAGCACAAATCTCATATCTCATCAGTAAAAAGCAGTTTGTGGAGGCACGAGCCGTTTTCGATTACAAGGTTAAACCTCTTCTAGATCCAGACGAGGATGATATGTACAAGCCATTTGATTTAGAAGCCCGTGTGGAAATGTTGAAGGACTGCGTGAACAATTGGTATGTTGTATTCCTTTATTACAATGCTTTTTCTTGTTGTATGTTTACCAATTGTTATGAGGTTGAATACTGGTGAAAGTTTAGAGTAGTTTCATTTTAGGCCAATACATAATAAAAGCTTAACTGTTTATACTTTCAAAGCCGTCATTTTTTGAGGAAAATTTGACATGTAAGGTTATGTCTATTCGCTGGTGGACACAAAGAAAGTGCAATTTGCCTGTGGAAACTCTGGTTCTGAGCCAATTTGCCGAGACACTTCCTTTTTTTTTCAAATAATTCTTTTGGGCTGAGTAGAAGAGTGGGTAGATAAGGTTGATGGCTGAGAGTCCATTGATTGCTGAGTTGTCGTTGTTAGATTCTGCTGCCGCTCGACCCACATTGTCAGACCTGAGGCATCTTTGGTGAGGAAGAGGTGGGGGAGGGGGGAAGGGATGGCATGGTGGGCTGAAGAAGGGCGGCAGCTTGAGTGGAGCCCACTCAGCATTGTCTGCATCAGCTATCTTGATGGGTGGTGATGGCCGTGGCAAGAGCTTAGGGATATTGGCTACGAGGAGGTCGGGAAGGTGGCAATGGCTTAGATCGGGTATGGTGATATCGGCCGCGGCCGTAAATTGGGTGGGCAGGGAGGGGCTATGGTTTCGAGTGGTGAGCGCAGGCCGTGAGGCGGACGGCCATGCTCGTGCAGATGAAATGGATGATGAAAAAGAAAGAATCTTGCTAGTGAGGCCAAGGGCAAAAAATGACATTTCACCGTCTTCCTCTCTCCTCAGCCTAAATATATTATTTTGATAGAGGCCGTGCCTTTCTGCAGATTTGCCTTGAGATAGTGTGTGTCCAGCTAATTGCACTTTTCTTTTGTGTCCCACAACAAATCAATGCCACTTAATTTTGACCTTTGTAATATTCTTCTGAAGCTACTTAAAAGCTTTGTAAGATTCAGAGTGGTTTGGACTTTGGAATCCATTTTTGACGCATGTTCTCAAGATCTGTTTTTTTTATGCAGCTTGCCATTACCTGCTGATCAAGTTGAAGATATGAATATAGTTCTTTCTGATTACCTTATGCTTTATTTCCCGGCTAGGTAAGTATTTTAAATCACCTGATAAATTATGTTGACGAGCTACATGTGTTCTGCAAAATAAATAATGGCTGATACACCTTAATATATCTAGATTAGTTTTTTTTCTCAAACTATAAATTTATGAAGTTAAACTATGTCACTTTCAGTCCTGCAATTGTTTACATTCGGAATGATATTATTGATCAGTCTTAACAATATGAAGTAATTACTGAGTCATTTTCAATCCTGCAATGTTTTGATCTTAGAATGGTATAAATGGTATATTATATATCTAGCATGAGTTATGTGGCTACATTTAATAAAGTCACATTGCTTCAAATAGCTTGCAGAGTGAGGCGAAGAAAACAAATTCAATTGCAGATTTTCTAATGACTTTCAATGACAAAAAAGGAAAAAAGACATCGTTGTTTGGCATGTCAGTGGGTGATGCCAGCTTCAGTGACTTCTAGATCAATAGTCTATCATATCAAGCACTCTAAGCAAGTTAACGGTTGTCGTAGAGTAACAAAATGGATGCTTGAATATCTCGCTTGTGTCGAGGGTGAAAATCAAATTGGTATACAGGATATAACTGCTGCTTCATTGGGGACCCAGTCAAGAAAGAGGAAGGCGCCATTGTCACCTCCATTAACTGTTTCAAATCAAGAGTCTGTTATTATTCCTGAGGAAGTTGCTTTTCCAATCTGGACTGGTCTTTGTACAACTAACATGAAAGCTTTGTGTGCTCTTAAGAATAGCAAAGATCAGTCAACTGCTGCAGCAAAAGCGATGGAAATATTATTTCGCCAAGAAGAGCTGATATCTGATTTGAGGGGATTATTTTTTAGTTCTATGGATAGACATGTTCCACTGGGGTCTCCTATGGCGTTCATGAAGATCAAGACTCTCCTCAATTTGTCAGATGATCTTTTCACATTGCTCAAGAACCTGCCATATGTTTCTCAATTGTTGTTGGACCAAGATAAGAAAGTTACTGAACTGAGGCGTTGCTTTATGGTTGCTGCTGCTGAGCCCCTCCCTCCAGCACCTGTTCATGTGATGTCTCCCAGAGCTGATAGTTCCGAGAGTATCTACAGCAATCATCGTCACCTATGAGTTGTTAAGTTGTTTATAAGTTGTTTTATAAACTAGTCTGTATTGTTTTAGCAGAAGCCTCAAAAGTCTTGAGGCCTCTACCTTTTGGGACTACCCATAACAGGCTCTGTGTATTTCATTTTCTTTAATATATATTTTGACTTCTGTCGCTAAATTATTATACTACAAAAACTCTACCTCTGTGTGGATAGCCAAGCACCAAGCTCGCCTTGTGTGGATACTAAAAAAACTCTACCTCTGTGCTGGAACAGCTTGACATGAAGCAGATACACAACTGCCGGTTTTCTGTTTGCAAACCAAAACGTAGAATTTATAATCAAGAGAAATATACGAACGGTCGTTGTACAGTAAATTGTGGTCGCTAAGGTCCAATCAAGAATCTGAGGACTTAGTGGTAGTATTTAGAAATCTCTTTGTAAATTTTAGGAATTTACTAGGATAGTGCCCGTGCGTTGCTACGGGCAACAAATTATTTATATTACGATACACATCGGAATAAACATGATAATAATAATGTGAAAACAAATATAAATATGAAATAAATATATTATCGAGATCGTAGTTACACCAATAAAAGGAAAAGAGCCTAAAACTCTGACCCAAGGTTATGGAAGTAAGTTTATCATAGGTAACGTGTCTGTGCGTTGCTACGGACTACAAACTATTTGTAATGCAATATATAAAGAAAAAATAAAACAATAATAATACAAAGTCAAATAAACATATCATACAAATATATATAGTTTAGAAATGTTCGGTAATCCATGATATAACCAACTATTTTTTATTTTTTTTCCTATGATACAACACCATAAGGTTTACAGCCAGGAGCACCCTTCACCGGTCTCATAGTTCCTGTCCTAGCAAAAACAAGCATCATGTAGTGAACTTACCAGCTGCTTGGCAAGGTCCACTTCATATTTACACTTTCCTAACCATTGAAAAGACTATACATTAGAAATACCCATATATTCATATGAAGTTGAAAACGAATCAGCTCAGCATGTGGAATAAAATATAGAAAAAATTGTTGAAATAAATGGTTTGAAAGCTTTTGTTTTGTTGGTTTCCACAATTTCAAACTCCAAAAAATGTTCTAAACTTATCCTCAATAATAAAGGAATACAAAGAACATGTGGAATGCAAGTGTTTGCATGAAAGTGAATTTGTAATCCGGAATATATCAACATTTATACAATTAGTTATGCAGCATAGAGTTCTAAGATCTGTGCACTTAGAACAATTGATTTGCAGAGAATGAATGGATGCCATTAATGTGGTAACATATCACCTGACATCGCATAGTAGGCTACCCTCCCACAAACAAGATTATTATTCTCATTTCTTATAGAAAATAATCCAAATCTGAAGAAGTAACCTTTTCGTTGAAAGATGTTGAAGTTAATACTATACATGAAGTATGGACTCAACATGGAGCTACAGTTTAGTTGTAGGATGATCATGTGTTTCTTGCATAAACGAGCTCTGTGTTCATAATAATTTGTGGTGCCGCTAATTAGTATTAGAGATTATTCTGTCCACCCAATCAAGCCAACCTGACCTAGATATGTACATTGAAATATAGTCATAGCATATAGACAGGAAGGGCGAGACAGTGGGAAGTATTTACTTGTTGGTCCACCAATGTTTACCACTACTAATGGATTCGGCAAAGGAGCAAGTTTAGCATGCCAATCTGTAGCAACAAAACGTAATGCAGCAGAATCTGCCTGGTGTAGTGCACCAGCAGTGAGGACCTGGCTTTGTAAGTGTTGCAGTTTAGAACAGAACAACAGTTACATGATGAAAGAATACAGGGCATTTTGTATAAAAAAAAAAGATAAGAGCGGCATACCACATTTGGACCAGGCGGTTCTTGTGGAGTAATCCATCTCCGAAGAAGCCATGAAACTTCCTGTCGTCCCTTTACAGTTAAAGCATGATAGTCATGACGAGGTGTCACAACTAAATCAAACCTATCAGGGTGAAAACTGGGATGTTGTATCTGAAACAGAATAATTGCGTAGCATTTTCTAAGCTAAGATCCACTAAAAGGGATTGAAGTAGAAATATATTCAAAATCTCCAATTGAGTAGCAGGAATTAAACAGGTGTACTGATCAAGGTATTTTACCTGAATGACAAACACATTATCGGGAGCTAAACATCTTATGGAACTTGCATATGATATGGTATCTCGGCCACAAGCAACAACCAGTGCAGGACCTTCTCTGAAAGAAGATAAGTTTGAACCTAATGAAAAAATGTCTTAGACAATGTCTAGGCTAGTCATTATTCTGCATAGCAAAAGTCGTAATTTTTTTTCAAGAACTATGCTTTAGCCTTTGAGAAGTTGCATTAAATTAAAATTTAGAATCCATGAAGAACCACTCTTCCCAATTTTATACCTGAAGCATCTTATCACAATGCAACAAAAACATAACAATACACATCTCACATGTCATGATTGATGAGGACATGACACTCATACATATGTCCATTAGGGGTGCATGGGGTGGAGAAGAAGGAGACCAACATGGTTTTCCAAGTCAAGATGAAGGCCCAAGGCTAATCCGATTCGAGTCCCCAAGGTGGAGGCCCAAAGAAACTCAAGTTCGAGTCCGCCTCGGAGTCCAGGAGCAGCCCGCACTAAATTCGTCTCCCAGGTCGCATACAGGCTCGGTTTTTTATGTTCTACATATGCTTGGAAATCTAAGGAGATAAGATTTCCAATGGCACCGGTCCCACCTCAAAATTCGTTCTGAGTCATCGGCAATCGTCGAAACAAGTGGACGTCCAGAATCTGCCAGGGTGCTGCGCCGCCATCTTTTGGGCTGTTGGCCCGTGTATCATGTTGGGGTCCATTATGGACGTGGTTAGGGGGTTATGCACGCCACAACCCTCATATAATCAGTAGCCGCCGCCACATTAGGGTTTGGGTTTTGCTTAGATTAATCTATCGAGAACAGTTTCGCCGTTATCGGTTTGTAGAACCCCAACTTTTGATCTTAATCATACATCTGCAGTGTCACTTTCTTTGAGAGCTGCTTCTTTCGAGTTCTTGCTTGTGTTCTTCGTTTCGCAGGCAGGGATTAGCCTTCTTGGCGAGGTCAACCGGGTTGTGACACGGTTGATAACCAGAGGAGTCGTGGTGCTAAGATTGCAGGGTTCGAGTTTGCTGACTTGAAGCCGGATCGGTGAGTTGCGCTCCGCCCAAAACGAGTTATCCTTCACCTGATGGAAGATCGGGAAACCCTAGTTTCCATCAATGATGATCATATCAAAATGATGCATTCTTATATAAATTCATAATGAGAACACTACAGTTTACTTCTACCTGAGATGCCAACAAAACCTCAGCCATATTCTAAGGAATGTGCTTATTATATAGGAAGCCTGATAAATTTTATGCTCTAATAGCCAGTGTTTTATTTTAAAAACAAGTGATAATGCCATAGAAATAGTAATCATTTCACATTTAATGTGTACGAAGAAATGGAACATGAGGATATTGACTCATAAACTGAAACAGTAGAAAAAATTAAGAACTTAAGAAGAAAACATGCTTATATGGGTAGTGCTGAAACAGAAAGCCAAGATACAAGGTATGTGAACTTACTTCTCAAAGGAACACTGTACTTTCGATGATAGTTACAAGACTACCAATGTCGGTATCCTGTATGAAGACATGCATATTCTAATACTGTATTAAGGGATGGAAATATCAATTTTGATTTCTTTCTGAACCAGAAATACCCAAGTAGTTGATGAGATTAGGGAGTGAAGGAATGTATAAAGTTATTGGGGCTGGTAATCCAATACCAGTGCCAGTAACTGCTTATCTTTTGATCCATTTCCTTGCATAAATCCCCTGCCCAATTTGCCTACAGATCACTACCACATGATGTTACTAAAGCCCCTGCACACACACTCCCTAGCCGATCACCTATCAGGTACTCCATCTCTAGTCTCTGCAACACTCCCTCCTAAGCAGTAAACATCAACACCACAAAACTGACACCAACCTGCCCAACTAAGTCATCAAAATCTGACAATATCCTACCTATGTACCCAGGGAACTAAACTGATTGCAAAACGAGCAGTATGAATCGTGTCTGCACACTAATTAATATGCCAACAACAGAAATGTAAGAATATGGATCTCTGCAGACTTGTTGCATGCACCCTCCAAGGCCATAACGTCGTGATACAGGTATCTGCCATGGAGAAGAAGGCAGAGAGGCCAAGCAGCGCGACCAGGACCAGGCCCTGCTTCCTGAGCAGCTGCAGAACCTGCAGCACCCTGGGCCACCCCCCGCGCAGAGCCATCCCTCCAAACCCCGGCACCACGCTGCCGCGAGCGCCCCGCAATCCTCCTCACGGCCGCGGCCCTCCCCCAGACACCCTAGACACCCCCCCCCCCCCCCCCCCGGCGCGGGGGGGGGGGGGAGCGGCTGTCACCGGCACGGGCAGCGCCGAGGCAGATACGGGGGCCGGCGGGCGGGGGCCGCACATGCGAGCCATCGGCGCAACGGGGCGGGCGGGGAGTAGGCGGGGCCGCGGAAGGGGGTCAGTGGGCAGCAAGCTGCGGAGACGGTGCGGCGGAAGACGCCGGGGCGGCGGCGGGGCACGAGATGCGCAGACTGGGCGCCCGGGGAGGCGGCCGACGACGGGGTGGCGACGGTGGAGGCAGGTATAGGCGGCGGCCGGTACGGCGGTGGAGGCCGAGGAAAAGAAAAGGTGTTGGGGCAGCGGTGTGGGCGACAACGGCTGCTCCGGCGGAGGGCTCCGGGCGCGGGTGTGGGCTCTCGAGTGCGGGTGCGGGAGGTGGGGGGTGGGGGGGAGGAGGGGGCGGTTCGGCGGGGCGAGGTAGAGGTGCGGAGGGAAGGTGGAGCGGAGGTCGACCGGGCGACGTGCGCGAGAAACGCGGAGATGGCGTGGAACCGTATCCTTCGGGCCCACGTGCCGGCGCCGAGGTGTGTAGGAGTAGCGAGGCCACGGTTGTTTGACGACGTTTTTTTCCTCTTTGATTTTATTAAGTAGTAGAGATTTATAACTTAGCATAGTGGTCCTGCGTTGCCACGGTAAAAATATTAATTAAGTATTCTATTTTCGTTAGTATATTTTCGTGGAACCCAATAGATATTTGGTAGAAACCGATAGTTAGCACGTTTTCTTATACTCATTACACTTTTTTATATATATAGTTGCTAGAAACAAAAATAAATAGTGTATATTATATATATATATATAACCATCCAACGCAACCATCGTGTACAAGTTTTCCCAATTGGTTTATTCTTCCTTCACCATGGACGCTAGCTATAGCAGCCACTGGTTCCATTTCATGTTGTACAAAACCTGCAAGGGGGTGTTTGATATCCCGACTAAAGTTTAGTCCCGTCACATCGCATATAAAGATGTTAATTAGAAGTATTAAATATAGAGTAATTAAAAAACCTATTACATAAATGAGTGCTAATTTACTAGACGAATCTATTAAGCCTAATTAGTCCATGATTAGACAATGTAATGCTACAGTAAAGATAATTATATGCTAATTAAGTTTGTTAGGTTCGTCTCGCGAAGTAGACATGACTTATGTTATTCAATTAATTTTATAATTAATTTATATTTAATACTTTTAATTATCATTTATTTAAAAGACTAAACTTTAGTCTTTAACTCCAAACACCCGCTAAGACTCTACAGCGTGGCTCAAACCAATGCTTGAACGAGGAAGGAGAAGTTCAAGCATCAGGGTCTGCCACTGTGAGGGCCCATGCTGAAACGAAAATCTTTGGCTCGCAAGGCATGTTGCTGAATCGATGCCGAGTCAATTAAAAATTGGTTTCACAGTCGGCCGTTCCTCTCCCAGGTTCCTCTCCTGAACCGATGCCAGCCCATCTTCATTTGGGCATCAAAGCAGAACGTTGTGTAGCCCGTGGGCTTTTTAGCATCGGTGCAGATCTATATAATAATAGATACACCCCACTAAAAATCATTAACTTTATTTTTTTAATTTAAACTTTATTTCTCTTAACCTAGAAGCTATTCATATCACCCTCCACTACCATCTATTTTATTAGTCTTTACGAGTACGGTGCTATAAATTTTCTATAGTAGAAATACATGGATGATCAATTATTTTAAAGCCGTCATCTCTCAATAAATATGATTTCACGTATAATGTGGTTTGCAAAAGAATATTGTCATGCAATCACTTTAGTATTTCTACTTTTAAATTTCATCTTAAAATGATGTATAACATCGTTGCAAAAGAATATTACCGTGCAATCGCCTTAGTGTTTTTATTTTCAAATTTTACCTTAAAATTTTGTTTAAAAAATTCCTGCAGCATCGTGTGGGTCTCACCTGTATTTATTTTCCAGCACCATGTTCATGAAGATGGAAGTTTACATGGTTTCTTTTTACATCATCAAGGAAAAGATCAAGGATAAATTCGGAATGCTACCTCTACCTCGGGCAATAGGCAGGCTTTTGAAACATGAGAGATGGTAACTTCTTGGGTAAAAGTGGCTACTGCCTACTGGGAACTACCACTTTGAATGACAGTTCAGAGTTACCACTGAGTTCAAACTCGCAAGTGTCGCCTTCCTGCAGATTGTTTTCCCTGCACATGTCAATCCAGCCAGTGATGAAGCCGCTGAACCTTGGGGTGCATTGGTACAGCACAGGCCAGAGTCTCATGAGTGGGTCCTTGAGTATCACAACTTTCCTTCCCTGTTTCTTCGTTCTTGGTATAACCGGTAGTCGACTGGGAAGCTCCTGTACGAAGATTGTTTAGACATCAGACCTATGGTGCCGGATTGTAAGCTCCGATTAGTCAAAGAAATGGTCAGGGTTACTCACAAGCCATGTTTGACAAGGTGCAGGGACGGTGATGCAAAATTTGCTGCTGCTTGCTGCAAGCGCAAGAACACCACCAGATTCAGAGGTTCCACTGTGGATGCCTTCAGGGTTAATTCCTCGAAGTTGTGCTGAAATGCATGAACCAAATTTTGTGTGGCCTTTTTTGTGAAACTTAACATACATCAATTCAAAATTTGTAAAATCGGGGAGAGTGGGGCGGTCATAAATCATAATAAAGATGCAATACCAATTTGCAGAGGATGAGGAAATTCTTGATGTTTTGTGCTACTCGACTTATTTTCACCAGAATGCTGTCCTGAACTATCTTGATTGTTACCTTGGCCATCTTGTGGGTTATCTTGCTTCATGGAAGAATCTTCTGGAACAAAAACTAAAGCTATGTAGTTGCACAATAAGCCTAAGAATAGGGGCACGGGAATGCCTATCTTGTTCACAGGAAAAGATCGCAATATACCAACCTTCTATTTGTGCAGCTTGATTGGCATCGCATGGTAACAGACTGTTGTCTTTATCCTTATCACATCCTTTTATTGCACATTCACTAGAATGCAGTTCAGCATCAGTTGGAGGAGACGAGTTCTCCTCTCCAAATGACGACGGCTCATTAGCAGGCAACGCGTTGATGTCTATGTCATGCGCTGCAACACAAGCATATGGTGTTCCTGTTTCCAGTGAACCAGTCATCTCTTTATTTTCGGTGCATGATAGTGTTTCTGGCATCACTAAGAACTGGCCAATTCGCATGGAAGGGCGGCTCTGGGAGTAATCCTCAGGGCAACTGAACCCTGAATTTTGGACAGTAGAGATAGGCCCTTGTATATTCAGATCAACAGAAAATGCTTCTGGATTACACATATCACTTTCAAACTCATATATATCAGCTGACAAAAACATATCATCTATACTCCCTTCATTAAGGTCCATCATAGCAAGAGGTTCCATAGCATCAGCATTTGTTGGTAAATTCAATCCCTCGTCATGCTCCATTTCTGTAGCACCATAAGCAGGGTGCTCTGTGACTCTAGCGCTGAATTCACTTTGCTTTTCTCCAGAGACGGTGAGGTCGTCTGCTAATTCTGCCTCTGCATCTAACACTCCATGAGCTTGACACTGATGTGCTGTAGGGACCTCAGAAATTTCTTGTGATTCTGTGGCTCCTAAACCCAGTACTCTCTCTGAAGTTTCTGAACATTTCAGTTCAGTTGCAGAATCGGGAACATCAGAGTCGTCAATGCAAACATGATCCGGCATCCGACAGTCTTTCGGGCCCAGATCGTTGTGGTGATCAGTCCGCTGTCTCTTCTTCTTCTTGCAGTTCTCCACACTATTCTTCCTTGTCTTCACGGTTTGACTGCTCGGACAGCTTGTTTTCTGCCTGGGCTTCCTCTTCCTGCTCTGCCTTTTGTTCCTCTCGCAGAGAAACAGCCTCTCAACAGCCGACGGGGCAAACATCTGGACAGTGAAGACCGACCTGGCAATCTGCCTGAACACCAGGAACTCGCCGCAGCTGACGGCATGGTCCAGCACGAAGTTCTTCCATCCCTGCCCGAACGACAAGACGCCGTCGCTCAAGCACAGCCTCACGCGCCAGCGGAGCCCAAATGCATCTTCGAGGTAAATGTTGGAGCCTGCCAGGTCCAAGATCGTTCTGGCAAATGAGGGTGGTATATCCTGCATGCATAAAAAACACATGCATTTATTTATGTCTTTATAAAACAAAATGCAAACATGCAGTCAGATCAAACAAATGAACATACCATGTCCTCGGAGAAGTAGCCCATCATGATCTTGAAGAAGGATGGGACCGCAGGGATCGCCCGCGCCTGACTGGAAGACGGCAAAAATGGCGAGGAGGAAGCAGCACGGCCATGGATCCGGGCACACCGCTTCGTGCAATCCACGCATGGCCGCTTCGGGTGCGGATCGCAGGCATTCTTCTTCTTCCTCCTCCTCCGCCTCTTCACCACCTTCTTCTCGGCTTCCTCCTCTTCGCTGTCTATTTCGACCACGGCCTCTTCCGGCTCTTTCTTCAAGTCTCCTCCTCCGATCAGCTCCCCCATGCTCGTTGCCGTCTCCTCGTACCCCAGAATGAAGAACAAAAGAACAAAACAATGGAGTGTGCTCTGATCACTCCCTACTCTACTACGGAATAGTACGGAGTACCTCACAAAACCCAGCTCCAATGTTCGGACATGCACGCATTTGACAGGGGGCTAATCAAGGAAGAAGGGCAGATCTTTGCCGATGTGGAGAAGAAATCAAGAAACCAAGAATGACTTGCTGGATGTGCTCTCGTTTCCCTAGAGAATCAACACTATAAATGTTTCTACTGCTGTGCACTATCCATGTACTGCTACACACGGTGTGCTATCCATATCCTGCTTTCTACACTGCTGTGCTGTGCTGTGCAGCAGCAGCAGTAAATTTCCCGGTGCTCCCTTGATGCACACATGGCGGCAGCGACCGACGGCGGGACCCGCGGCGGGGCAGTGCCAGGGAATCGAGGAATGGAACTGACCGGTCGGTCCCCTCCCCTCCCCGGTTAGCGGCGGAGCGGTCGGCGTGCCGGACGTGTGCCTGGATGTGGTCCCATGCGGCGGTGAGGTGTCCTTCTCCTCCTCTCTGACTGTCTCGCTATCAGTGCCTGACTGACGGGCACTTTGCTACTGTAGGCCAAATAAGGATGTGTTTACCAACTTTGGTGTCGAGCATTTTATTTATATTTGTAAATAATTGTCCAAACATTGATTAATTAGGCTCAAAATATTTATCTTATAGAGTACAACAAAATTGTGAAATTAGTTTTTGATTTTATCTACATTTAGTATTACATGCATGTGTCGACATTCTGATGTGATGAAAATTCTCTTTTATAGAGAAATTTAGGGGCAAAATTCCAACTTTACGCCTCAAAGTTGGAAACCATAGCGTGCAGCGTAGGGTCGTGTCGTAGGGCCGCCCCACCTGTCTGAGAATTTGTGGGCCCGGCTAGCTTTACACGGGCCGAGCTCATCAATGATGGATGGATGATGCACATGGCGGCCCAGACTAGGGATTCCTTCTTTCGGTGGCCGGCTATTCTGCTAGTGCGGTACATGGGCTTATGGGCCGCGCCCCGTTTTGGTCCAAAAGTGCTATCTGCTACCTTTGTGAAAATGCTTTATGAACCGGATTTTTTTTCCCTGAAGCGGAGGTGAAATACTTTACGACCACTTGGGAAAAAAACAAGTTAAACGAAGCGAGCATACTACACTATACTAGACGCCGTCTCCAAAACTGCGGCCGGTGGCCGACCTGACGGGAAGAGTCCAAAGCATCATGGTGGCGTTGCCAAAGGTTGCCGCCGGAGAAACAGCGGCAACGCTGCTAGTGCTAGATGCATTTTCTTTTCTTTTTTTTTAAAAAAAAAGTAGATGCATTTGTCTATCGTCCTCTTTCGCGAACACTTTTGGACCCCAAACGAAAAGGGGTTAACGAGGAGCACACACAGCTTAGTCTAATTAAGCCGGTGATTAGTTGGCCCGCTCGCATCTGTTTAATGCGTACTAACTAGCAAGGTGGTTCGCGTAAATTTGCGCGGGTAGCTAGTTTTTTATATTAATATTTAGATTTCTTTAACTTAAATATAATTTTATTTAAATATCCGTTGTTTTATTGTCAATACAGTTTGTTCAAGTGTGTCCAAACTAATGTATCATTTTTTATCATCATAGATATGGTACGTGGTATGAATTAATGATGCAAGCTTATATTTACTAATTGTATTTGATATTGATTCTTTGATTAACTTATATTTTACTTATTTATTTAATTTAGAATTTAACTATTTATTTACTCTAATCAATGGACTTTAAGGGTTAATATAGATTGTTAGATCTTACCAAAAACCACCGGTATGTATTATTTTAATTTAATTAATATGGTAATAACATTATATTATTAAGATTAACTCTACCAATATCTCTTAAACTCTCCAAATACTAAATGGAGGTTACCTCTATTTTTAAGGGCACAAAAATGCTACGGCTCCAGCAATAACCCTCGTAAATATAGGGCTTTCTATAGACCCTCCAAGAATAGAGGGTGGATTTGAAAACTACCAAAATCGCGGGGGGGGGGGGGGGGGGGTAGATGGCCTGCTGGAGTGCAAATTTTTTCAGGACCCTCTAAATCTAAACTTGCGACAGGGACTTGTTGGGTTTGCTGGAGTGCATCTTTTTTTAGACCCTCTAAACTTGACACGGGGGTTTGTTGGGTCTGCTGAAGTTGCTCTAAGATAATCTATTGTGATCTAATATTGAGGTAGTGATCATGTGTAAGTGAATAAAGTAATTCATATAACTTTACATATACAAAATGCAATTTACTGACATGAGTTACTCCCTTCCTCAATGGACATGCGAACTAACTCTACGAACTTGCAATAGCGTAACATAGGATGATTGGATTAAAATAGAAACCTTCCACAAAATATAATGGTGTTTGGATCGACTCCCTTCACAAATCAGCGATATGATTGGTAGCCTAGCTTGCTACACAAATCAATGATCAGAATGGCATAGCATGAACAAAAGCTTAAGTAGGAAGGAAATCGTATATAGAGGGTAATCAATCACACCAGGAAAATGTTATCCGAGAAAATATTATGAGAAAAATACTGCTATTTTGTTAGTTATGCAATCATAACTTAGGCTGCAGTAACCAATGGGTGACTATTCACGGTCATGGATTAATCTTTTGCATTTTTCCTCCTCCGGTGAAAGATGGAGTAATATATAGACATGGTTGACATCCGATCTAGTGAATGATCGCCAATAATTTACAGTTGCACGATTATATCGGGCATTAAGAGAAACATTTCTTTGCCTAACCTATTGTCACTTAACTTCCATGTCATGTCATAAAAGTTGTACGATACCTGAGTTTCTTCGCTTTGTTTTTCCTAAATCTGCTTCTGCTTCTTGCACTAACTCGTTAACAAAGACAATCAAACAGGATTAAGTGTGGGCAAACCATTTGATGATCTTCCATGAGTGCTGAGCATGGCCATGGTGATGATCAATCCCAGCAACGATTCACTCCCTTCGGATATGGAGAATTTTTCTCTCTCGTTGTTCTCACAACCTTGGTGAACGCTATAAATCTGATAACCTTTCATCAGTTACATGCGTAAATCAGCGTGGTGTCCTTCGCTCATTGTTGAACGCTGCACCACCTCAGTTTTTCCGCTTTGTTTTTCCTCTCGTTGTTCTCACAACCTTGGTGAACGCTATAAATCTGAGCACCTTTCATCAGTTACATGCGTAAATCAGCGTGGTGTCCTTCGCTCATTGTTGAACGCTGCACCACCTCAGTTTCTCCGCTTTGTTTTTCCTCTCTCTGCTCATTCTTGCACTAACTCATTAACAAAGACCATCAAAAGGGTTTGACCGCGGGCAAACCATTGGATGATCTTTCATGAGTGTTGAGCGCGGCCATGGTGCTCAATCCTGACAGCGATTCGCTCCCTTCGGATAGGGAGAATCATTCTCTCCTGCTGTGGTCACAACCTTGTTGAACGCCCTAAATCCGAGCACCTCTCATTAGGTACACGTGCATATCGAAGTGGTGTCCTCCGCTCATTGTTGAACATTGCCTCCTATATAGAGGAACGTTGAAGGGCACATGGGGCTTCAGGCTGTCCGCACTCGTCATACTCTATTCTCATCCTCTAAAAGGAATATTCCTCCCTAGTCATTGGGATTCTCTCCTCTATATCAATTTCTTCTGCATCTGTTATCCTCTATATCTCATATTCTATACCAACTACTAACACGTGAGCCCACCCATATCTTTTTCTCCTTTTCTTACATCGATGCCCCCACTCCCCCTATTCTATCTCTCTTCCTCTATCTCCCCACCTCTATCTGGTGGCAGCGGTGGCGGCGGCGAGGGGTGTCGGTCTCCCTGGCCTGGCCTTCAGCCCCGCTGTGCTCCATACGCGCGCGGAGTGGCCGGACCCCAAACTCTGAAGGCACGCAGGCGGCTCCCGCGGCGGCGACGATAGTGGACGGTCTCCCGGTGGCGGACGGTCGCGCGTCAACGACGAAGGACTCCCGTGGCGGCCACGGACAGCCGTGCGGCGGCAGTGGAGGGCTCCCGCGGTGGCCGGGGACGGCCTTGCGGCGACGGCGGCGGACGGTCGCGCGGCCACGATGAAGGACTCCCATGGCGGCCACGGACAGCCGCGTGACAGCGGTGGAGGGCTTCCGCGGTGGCCGGGGACGGCCTTACGGCGACAGTGGAGGCCTCCTACAATGACCATGGACAACTGTGTGTCGGCGGCGATGGAGGGCTCCCGCCGCGACCGCTTAGGGGCGGTGGCAGACAGAATAATATAGACTGTTAGATATTCATCAAATCCAACGGCATATATTTTCTCTATTTTAGATTAACGGAATAATATAGACCGTTAAATCTTCATAAAATCCGACGGCATATATTTTTCTCTTTTTAGACTAACAGAACAATATAGACCGTTAGATCTTCATAAAATCCGACGGTCCATATCCTTCTCTTTTTTAGTATTCTAGTAAGGTGGCCCACGCAAATTTACGCGGGTAGCTAGTTTTTTTACTAATATTTAGATTTTTTAAATTAAATATAATTTTATTTAAATATCCATTGTTCTATTATCAATACCGTTTGTCCAAGTGTGCCCAAACTAATGTATTATTTTTTATCATCATGCTTGTGGCACATTGTATGAATTAATGATGCAAGCTTATATTTACTAATTGTATTTGATATTGATTCTTTGATCAACTTACATTTTCCTTATTTATTCAATTTAGAATTTAACTATTTTACTTTAATCAATGTACTTTAAGGGTTAATATAGATTGTTAGATCTTATCAAAAACCAACAGTGTGTATTATTTTTATTTAGTTTAATATGGTAATAACATTATGTTATTAAGATTAACTCTATCAATACCTCTCAGACTCTCCAAATACTAAATAGAGTCTACCTCTATTTTTAAGGGCCACAGAAATGCTACAACTCAAGTAATAACCCTCATAAATATAGGGCTTTCTATAGACCCCCGAGAATGGAGGCCTACTGGAGTGTAATTTTTTTCTGGACCCTCTAAACTTGCGACATGGGCTTGTTGAGTTTGCTGGAGTGCAACTTTTTTCTAGACCCTCTAAACTTGAGATAGAGATTTGTTGGGTCTGCTGGAGTTGCTCTAAGATAATATATTGTGTGACATAATATTGAGGTAGTGATCATGGGTAAGTGAATAAAGTAATTCATATAACTACATATATAAAATGCAACTTACTGACATGACATGAGATACTCCCTTCCTCACGGACATGAGAACTACTTCTACGAACATGCAATAGCGTAACACATGACGATTGGATTAAAGTAGAAATCTTCTACAAAACATAATGGTGTTTGGGTCGTCTCACTTTACAAATTAGCGGTATGATCGGTAGCCTAGCTTGCTACAGAAATCAATGATCAGAATGACATACCATAAAGGAAAGCTTAAGGAGGGAGGAAATAAAATATAGAGGGTAATCAATCACACCAGAAAAATGCTATCCAAAAAAATTTATGAGAAAAATACTACTATTTTGCTAGTTATGCAATGAGAACTTAGGCTGCAGTAACCAATGGGTGCCTATCACGGTTATGGATCAATCTTTTGCCTTTTTCCTCCTTTGGTAAAAGATGGAGTAATATATAGACATGGTTGATGCCCGATCTAGTGAATGATCGACAGTAGTTTACAGTTGCATGATTATATCGGGCATTAAGAGAAGCATTTATTTACCCAGCCTGTTGTCACTCAAGTTCCATGTCAACACATGTGCACGTCAAGCACGCCTATAATCAAAGTTGTACGACACATGAGTTTCTTTGCTTTGTTTTTCCTAAATCTGCTCCTGCTTCTTGCACTGACTCATTTACGAAGACCATCAAACGGGATTGAGTGTGGGCAAACCATTTGATGATCTTCCATGAGTGCTGAGCATGACCATGGTGATGATCAATTCCAGCAGCGATTCACTTCCTTCGGGTATGGAGAATTTTTCTCTCACGTTGTTCTCACAACCTTGGTGAACGCCCTAAATCTAAGCAACTTTCATCAGTTACATGTTCAAATCAACATGGTGTCCTTCGCTCATGTTGAACGCTGCACCACCTTAGTTTCTCCGCTTTGTTTTTCCTCTCTATGCTCCTTCTTGCACTAAGTCATTCACAAAGACCATCAAAAGGGTTTGAGCGCGGATAAACCATTTGATGATCTTCCATGAGTGTTGAGTACGGCCATGGTGCTCAATCCCGGCAGCGATTCGCTCCCTTCGGACAGGGAGAATCGTTATATCATGCTGTGCTCACAACCTTTTTGAACGCCCTAAATCCGAGCACCTCTCATTAGGTACACGTGCAAGATCGACATGGTGTCCTCCGCTCATTGTTGAACGTTGCCTCTTATATAGAGAAACGTGGAAGGGCACATGGGGCTTCAGGCTATCCGCACTCGTCGTACTCTGTTCTTATCCTCTAAAAGAAATATTTTTGCCTAGTCTCTGAGATTCTCTCTTCTATATTAATTTCTTCTGCATCCGTTATCTTCTATATCTCATATTATATACTAACTACTAACACGTGAGCCCACCCATCTCTTTTTTCTCCTTTTCTTTCACCGATGCCCCCACTCCCCCACTCTATCTCTCTCCCTCTATCTCCCCACCTCTCTCTAGTGGCGGCGACGGCGAGGGGTGTCGGTCTCCATGACCGGCAGCCTTCAGCCCCGCTGTCCTCTGGCGGCGCGTGGAGCGGTTGGACCCCAAACTCCGAAGGCACGCGGGTGGCTCCCACGGCGGCAACGACGGTGGACGGCCTCCTGGCGGCGGACGGTCGCGCGGCAATGACGAAGGACTCCCGCGGCGGCCACAGACAGCCGTGCAGCCGTGGTGGAGGGCTCCCGCGGTGGCCGGGGACGGCCTTGCGGCGACGTCGGTGGACGGCCTCCCGGCGGCGGACGGTCGCGCGGCGACGACGAAGGACTCCCGCGGCGGCCACGGACAGTCGTGTGGTGGCGGTGGAGGGCTCCCGCGGTGGCCAGGGACGGCCTTGCGGCGATGGTGGAGGCCTCCTACGACGACCATGGACGGCTACGCGGCGGTGGCGGCGGCGGCGGAGGGGCTCCCGCGGCGACCGCAGAGGGGTGGCGGCGAACGGAATAATATAGACCGTTAGATCTTCATCAAATCCGACAACATATATTTTTCTCTTTTTTAGATTAACAGAATAATATAGACCGTTAGATCTTCATAAAATCCGACAGTATATACTCTTCTCTTTAAACCGTTAGATCTTCATCAAATCCGACGACATATATTTTTCTCTTTTTTAGATTAACGGAATAATATAGACCGTTAGATCTTCATAAAATCCGACGGTCCATATCCTTCTCTTTTTTTAGATTAATGTGGGAATTTCTTGACCCTCTCGGCGAACGTGGTGGCTCCTTTTAACACTATTGTATTAATATAATAGATACCGTGGAAAGACAACGTTATTAGATCAGCGGCCGGCCTCTTGCTCTGTCCACCCACAACTCGTAGCTTGCCGGCTCCGCAGCCCGGTAATACTTTTCTCTCAAAACGAATCAGCACTATTTTCTCTCTCGCACGACAAGGCGTCGTCATCATGCTCATGGGCGCACTGCAGGGTGGAGTGGAGCTGCTGGTAGTGGTAGTGGCCGCGTCCGGCCAATCGCGCCACCAGCACATCTCCTAACAAAGCGCAATCGATCCATCGCATTTCATTCACATCTCCTTTCGCAATTTGTCAGGCACGCTTTACCACAGCCACTACTGCTAGTTTAGTTACCGAGATTCACTTGGTCAATGATTGTTCGTAGTAGCAAGCAATCTCTGTGGGGATAGATATACAATTCAAAAGAAAAGAAAAAAAATCGTGGGGTGTTTGTTTTGGTCGCTGGAGAGAAAAAAGAGAAACGGCTTGTTGACACAGCACAGGAAGAACTTTTATTTGTCTACCTGCAGTAGCTGACGTCCGCTGAGATTTCGTGTGCGGAAACCCATTGAAATTCCCAAGTTCGCTTCCAGCAACATCACCGATCACATAGATTGATACAGTATATAGACAGATACCTGCTGAACTGACGGCTGCTTCGACCAATTGTTCTGGCCAGTAGCGCACAAGATACTCATTCTTTTTATAAAAAAAATAAAGAAGAGAACAATGCAATGCAAGACTCTCCTCATACATGTACTACGGTGCTTACTACTGATGAACGTTTCACCTAACCCAATCCACGATCCATCCGTCGCCCAAAGCCACACGGTTCCGTTCAACAAAGTTTATATATTCGCCTGTCATCGATCAGAAACGAAAAGGACAAGTTTATTCGATCGCGGATGTCGGAGCCAAATGCCATGGTGGTCCTCCTCCCTAGCCGATAAATCAGCCGTATGTTATTGACTTAAGATGAACTCACGTATTATTATGATATAAATGTTAAATCTTAAAAGATTTATGAATTGAGTCCTGCGATGATGATGAGCGGAGCCCGGCCGTCGTCTCTCGCCTGCCGATTCTTTCCGACAGTTTGCACGGCGAACTCGTCAAAAAAAAAATCGCAGATTCTCTTGCCGATTACGCGAGACCAAGAATATCAACGGCGCTGTGCAACCGTGCGTTAGGTGATGATGAAGGCTTTCGGCTGGCACATCCCTTTCGCTCATTGACTTGTCGTCCTCGCGAGCCACAGGCCACAGCACTTGCGGATCCTGGGCAAGTGCCAAGTTCAGGAGCTGCTGGTGCTGGCTTGTGGATAGCTGAATTGATTAGTCCTGCTTGGAGTTAACAAAACGCAGAGGCCGGCCGTTGCCGCTCAACCACTGAAAACCGCAAGCAACGACCGCGCGCTGCGGGATTCAGAAAACTCTGGACGTTGTCTATCGCAGAAATCGTCAGGTTTTGTTGACACTTTCTTTCTTTCTTATCTTTTTAGTATGTAGATAGAACATTTGAGCCTGTACGTGCAGGTTCTAGAGGTTTGTGACGCGGCGCACGTCTCGACCGATGGAACGGACGGACAAGGAGCTGCCACACCCTGGCTGATGCAGATTTATGCTGATAGAAAAATAATATTATCTGGTTGTTGGCTGGTGTTGATTTATTGTGAGATAAAAATATCGTTGGTTGGTGCTGATAAGCCAGACGAACCGACCCGGATCGCAACATGCATGTCGAAATATTCAGAGGAGGCACCTCACCTCCTAAGCCAAGCATGGCGCGCGCGCGGCGCCCACTCCACTCCACAAGGCAGGGGGAAGAGCACGTGTCACGTCTCGGTAGCAGCCGTGGCCATGGGCCGCCGACCTTGCCTTTTGCCTAGCCGAGCACTCCACCCATGACCAGCGGCGTCCCAACGGGAACATTACGACAGCGACCGTGACCGGCCCGTTCGTCAGGCGCAAGAAAAAAGTCGATCATGGAATGGAACCATGGACCATCAATCAAAGATGATGAAAGTTGATGATGATCACGCGAAGAAAGAAACTCCCAATGAAAGGCTGGCTACTTGTCCAACGCATCGTCCACTTGCTATATATCAGCGCCGAGAGATATAGTGCTGGTCACATAAAAAAGCTAAGAATTAATATCTGTATATATACTACTTCCGTTTTAAATTATAGATCGTTTGAATTTTTTATCATAAATTTAATATTTTTTTGATGATTTATTTTTATTAATAATTATTTTAAAATAACTTAAATTTAACTATATTTACATAAACTTTTTAAATAAGATGAACGGTTAAATTTATGATAAAAAAGTCAAACGATATTAATTTGAAACCAGGCAGTCTGCACACGTTTACACACACATTCAAAAAGGGCTCAGGATTTCAACTAAACACATGTTGCCGGCTGGCCGTTCTATTCTAGCTGCCGCTGAAGACTGATGCACGATGGTCTTGTTCTTTGATCTCCCTGCGATCACACGTTAGTTTCTTCTGACCTGTTCCAACGACGGCCATTGACGCCAGCAGAGAGGTGAGTGAGATCATAGCTTGCCTCATCCCCCAAAGCATTTCTTTTCTTCCATCCTTTCTTCCATTTCAAGCCACAGCGGACTCTCATTAGTCGCCAAGAACGGAATTAGCGACAGAGTTTGACATCTCCATTTATTTTCGCTAGAAGAATCTGCCAAGAAGATTTGTTTTTCCTATGCAAAAGAGGTAATGCCGTGAAAGCATAGAACAATACATAGACCCAGAATTTATGTTGTTTTCCTTTAAGAAAAAAGAATACCTTTTTTTATGAACGAACGGAAAAAAGAATATCTGTTCTAGCAAGTACTAGCACTATCTATTTCTTGAAGGACAGGAGCCGGAAATCTAGGGAAAAGCACAGAAGGGACCTGCAATGATCGAAGTGGGTCAGAATGGTGAGGCAAATGCCCTCATCCGCAGGCTCTGTTTCTGTTTTCCTGTAGGCCTAGATATTTGATGCTGGTCGCTGGACAGATCAGAGATACAGTGGATTCTCACTTTCTCTGTAGTGGGAATCCAGGGGCCGGGCTAGTGGTAGTGGTGTTGCATTGTACAGGACCCACGGGCTAAACAGAGTTTCCATTGTTGGCATCGTAGATGCACAGCAAATGTTCATTTTTATCGGAGCTGCTCAAGTGAACTGCGTGAATACAGTACACGAACAGACAAACAGTGTCAATAACATATCATATCTACGTCAGATGCCGAGATCGTGTCTTCTAGTATGCCTGTTAGATATGGTATCAGTAAATCGATTTACGAAGATATCAACTGATGGTAATTACTATAGCCTTTTTTTTGCATTTTTTTGAAGTAGATAGTAGCCAAATATTCATGCTCTCATAAAAAAAGGAGATTAAATGAGTTAAATGTAAGGGATGGCAGTCTCGTAAATACTCTCGTATGCTTTTCTGAAAATTTGTACAACAGTAGCACAAGCCTTGCAAATAGAGGGGAATGTTTTCTTTTACAGGGAAAACTCCAACATGCAAATTGTACTGTACCTATCAAACTACAATCTCCACGTCACATAATGGATCTCTCTCCTTGGCCTCGTTGAAATCACAAGGAAAATGACAGTGGGCCCACAAAACCGGCGCTGGTCCCACCAGCAGGTAGTGGATAGGGCCAGCCCGCCACCTCCCCACCCCTCTTTTCTGTGTGTCATCTGCGCCCTCCCTGCAGCGGGCTCATCATCACCATCCATCATCAATCTATCCACTCTATTGTTTATTCCCACCTCTATATCTCTCCTTCACATTTTCTCCAGAAATCCGAACCTTCTTATCTGTAAGATTGGGGGTTTTCACTCTCAAGAGTCAATTCAAATTCAACAGAGGAATCACTGAAGAAACCTTCAGTCAACACCTTTTTCCCTTGCAAAATATATCGTTTTTATAGAAAAAAGATATTTTTTGAAATTAATTGAAAATTTGGAGAAGAGTGGAAATTGTGAGACTCTAGAATAGCACCATACTCCAACTTGCCCTCATCAAAAAAAGAGAAAGAATAGCACCTTAACTGCTCCTAATTTCAGCACCATAAATGCCCTATTTGTGTAGGCTTTTCCTCTCCCTTTGTCTCCTTCCCTCCCCCTCACTTTATTCCAAAGCCTTTTGCACTTCTTTCTCAAGCAAACAACCCAAAACAACGGCAAGCTGCCGGAGACATCTCCTGCTTCCTTGTTTATAAAACCAAGGGGACCATGGGCGCAGGACGGACAAAAGCCCCCTCCCCTCCCCTCCCTTGGCCTCCCAAAGCTACTTTCCCACAAACCCAAACCAAAGCAGCTTGCGTCTTCCATTTCTTTTCTTGGTGGCCTTCTTCTTGCTTGCTTACTCGTTCGTTGCTTCTTGAGCCCCTCTGCGCCTTGCCCAAGCCTCTGTGTGTTTTATAGGCGGGATTTGGGAGATCGTGATATAGGAGGGGTCGGAGGAGACGCGAGAGGCGGCGGCGGCGGCTTCGTCTTCTTGAGCGGTCATGTTCCACGGCGGCAGGCCGTTGTCCCTCAGGGGGTCTCTCAAGGCGCTTGAAGCTGATATCCACCATGCCAACTCCCTGTAATCTTCTACTCCTTTTCATTTGCTTTCTGTTCTTTCTTGATTCTCGGTGCTCTCCTTTTGCTACTTGATTTTACAGGAAAAGGTGTAGGATAGAGAAAGTCCGCCTTTTTCTTCTTCTGATTTTATTCGGTTCGTGTTCTATGCGTTTACTGATGGATAGGTGAATCCTTCCCCTTTCCTTTGTCAGGGCTCATGTCATACACAGGGCGTATGGGGGTGCCTGCGTGCAGATGAGGCTGTCCTACAGCTCCATGGCTCCAATCATCCTCAACCTTATCCAGTGGATGGATTGCAGCTGCTCCTTGTCATACACCCTTCCTAGTTACCTTGGCCTGCTCGAGGTTCTTGTCTATAAGGTACTATTGAATTGCACTCCAATAGAGTTTCTGCATTCACGAATTTGTCAATTCGAGAGGATTTGAATTTTGACATGGTTTTGGTTGAACATACAGGTTTATGTCGATGAAGATGCCTCTATATCCACCATAGAAAGAAGAGCAAGCCTGAAGGAGTTCTATGGTATGCTTACCACGAACTAGTAATCAACAAGCTATTCAGTTCAAGATTTTCTTGTTGCGCTGGTGTAATCTAATTTTGGGGACCATGGAATGCAGCTATCATATACCCGTTCTTGCAACAGCTTGAGGGCAACTTGATGGACAAGGACTGCAAGGAGAAAGGATGGTGCAAGGAGTCCGGCGGCGGCGGGAAGCTTGTTGCCGATGATGACAGGGAGGATGAGTGCGGCATTTGCTTGGAGACCTGCACCAAGATGGTCCTTCCAAATTGCAACCATGCCATGTGCATCAACTGTTACCGAGACTGGTATTGCTCCCTGTTCCTCTTGCTTATCCGTTTGAGGTGTATTATTTAAGTAGCATGATATCTGAGCCAGGATCATTATGAATAAGGCCCCACATCACACGCTACCATAAAAAATTTGCAGCCGTTTGAATAGCTTGAAGGTGATATGGATTTCTAAGATAAGGTTTGAGGAACTGCGTAAGCATTGACAGAGTCTAATTTGCGGGCTATTCTACTCACTCATAGTTGTTGGGGGGTGGGGAAGGGGTGGTTCAACAACCCACAGTTTCTTTTTTTTGCATGTTAATTACTTCCAGCCTGCACTTGGTCAAATTCAGAAGCTACATTCTCTTGAATGTTTGAAAATGATCCATTTTATTCTTCCTGTAATCCTGCATTGCAAATTATCCTTATCACCTCATGGCTGCTCAGTTGGCTTACCACCATGGAGGATTGGAGCTCTCTGTTTTTCTTATCCTAAGTTTTTCAGCCCCTTCTATTTGTCAACTAGGAGGGATTTGATGTGATCCAATGTATCATGTGCCACGTTAGGAGATTCATTCTCTTCATTCCTTAAGTTGAATGTTGCATTTGCCAGAGCTTAATGGACAAATTATGGCACTTTGCACCATTGTTAAGAGCCCCACGTTTCATCATGCTGAAACAATTAGTAATAGTGCATTGATGGAATTGAAAGTGGGCAACTAGGAGAGTTGTAGCCTAAATAAATTCAGTATATCATTAGTGCCAGCCAACTGCCAAGTTTATAAACAAAAATTAAATGGATAAATAGGGACAAGCACATTGACATGTGGCATTCTTAAATCCTAAATGGTATTCTCTTAGCTGGCAGATCATGCTTGTGTACGAAGGATGCAATCTGCCAGTCATCATGTGTGGCAAATAAGTATATGTCAGGTTGTTGTTTTAATGATACTCAATCAACCAGATGAGTCTCCAATAAAATTGGTTCAGATTAGATTATGGATATACTCAAGGGAATTGGTTATAGTAGTACACTGTAACAGCTAATCAATCAGTGACAGTTACTGAAAATCCTAGCAATCGGAAATGAAGTGAAGCTCTGCTTGGGCTTTGCCACTTGCCAAAAATTTAAGGGCGTCAGAGATGCACGAATTTGAAAGCACAGACAAGAGTTGACTGTAGCTAATTACTCTGTAGTGCTTCAGGTTTCTGCAATAGCTAATTAGTGCTTCAGGTTTCTGCAACTACTAATGAAAGGATAAGGAATAGAAGCACCGTCTTGCCTTGATTTGTACTGGAACATGAAGAGATTTCTGAGTTGGTTTTGGCTTTTAATTCCAGTAGATTTATGTCCTGAACTCTCTCTGAAAACTAGTTAGACACCTCTTCCTCTGGCTTTATCTAATTCTTGTTTCAAGCAATGTAACACTGAACTCTGAATCTACCGTGGTTGCAGGTATACAAGATCTCAGTCATGCCCCTTCTGCCGTGGAAGCCTGAAGAGAGTCAGGTCCCGAGACCTCTGGGTGCTCACCGGCGACGACGACGTAATCGACACGGTGACCTTGGAGAAGGAGAACGTGAAGCACTTCCTCAGCTTCATCGATAGCCTGCCTCTGATAGTCCCCGACAACATGTTGCTGGTCTACTACGACTACCTAGTCTAACGAAGCTCACCTCTGAAACTCTGAAAGAGGAGGAAGAGCTGGGAAGAAGCAGTTTACAAGGCAAGGGTTCCGGCAGCCGACCATCCCCTGCGGATCGAGTTGGCAAGCGAAGCCGTTGCTGCGGAACTGGTATGCCATGCCATTGCACTGGCCTTGAATGATGGCGTTGTTCGTTGTAATAATTGTAAAGAAGAAAAATGTCTCGGGTTTTAATAGCTTGACATTTCTCCTCCGGCAAATTGCCGGATTATTCAGAATGATGAGAACAGGGGCCTGGGTGCTTTCCTGAGCCAATTGTCTGCGTTCAGACAACAAGTGGTGTTAAAACTTAAAACTCCATAAATATGCTGGGATGGTATTTGGCAAAAATAAATATGCAGGGATGGACAATGCGAGATGGCTCGATATGGAAATGGAGACCAAATGGACACGGCAGAAGGGGAAGGATCATCGCCTTCATAACAAATCAACCACCAACCAACTGTGCTTTTTCCTCAATTTCCCTCAAAACAAATCAACATCAGCCAACCAAATTACGGGAGCTTGGATTTGGTTGGGGGTTGATTGATTTGTCGTCGAAGGGCTTGGACACTTCCAACTGAAAACTCTGCTCGGTTGACATGAACCGTACAGCGACAGCTCAATCTGTATGTGCGGACGGGACGACTGGGTGGTATACCTGACAGTGACTTTGCCTGCCTTCCATTCCATTCAGTTCCTGAAACGAAAGGGTATTCCTCCAGCCACACGCTGCCAAACACCAATTAGAGGACGTAATTTACCTGCATGGATTGCCTTTCATTGAGTTCCTGAAACGAAACGGAAGGGAATTGCCTGCAGCCACACAGTCACAAATACTAAATTCCCGGACGAAAATACCTGCACATTCAGGCGGACTAGAACGCAGCTCGGGAACATTCTTTAATGAAAAAAAAGAGGAATGCATTTGATGAAACGTACACAAGGACGGGGAATGCATTTTGTGAAACGTACACAAGGACGTGATGCCCAAACCCATCTATGTTATGGCCTGCTACCAGTCTGAAATTGATTTCGCGCAAAACCTGGAAGACAAGCAATCAGGCCACGAACAAACCAAGCTTTGCCCCCTCGAACCCATCCCATACACTGAGCTTTGATATAATACATTTTTTCCTTTGATCCCTAGAAAAAACCCCAAACTTAAATAAGACACTTCAACCCCTAATAACTTAAATAAGACACCCGAAAGACAGCCTTGCCCCCTCGAATTTCAACCCATAACCAAAATAGGGCACCCAAAAGACCTTGAAACCTAACAAAAACTATGCTGAAAAATAAGTAACACAGAGACAAACAACCGAGGCCCTAAAAGGAATAAAGTAGATAGATCCAATGAATCGGTTGGAGAGCTGGACCGTGGGCATATTCAGAAACCACAACTTGATTCCTACCAGAAGACACATACCTAACATTGCATCTAAACAAATTGTACACGAGAATGCAGGACCTACCGAGCACGCTCACAATTATTAAAGTGGGCGATCTCGAATTGCCAAAAATATAAATGGGCGAAAAGCTACAAACCAAACCATAGTCACAAGTTTCCCGGGTCGATTGGATCGAGGAACGGGATCGAGGATCAAGGGTTGACGCTTTATGAAATTATGGTACGGACGAAAATTCGTAACATGGTACGTGAACCAAAGAGTATCGGGTCGATGACCCCGGAACGAGGTATAGAAGAATCAAGCGAAACTAAGGAAAGGGAGCACAAATCCCCCATCCAATCCTCCGCAACAGCACCTCCTCCGCTGCCCCAAAGCCCTCGTACATATTCATTGCTCGTTCTGTGTTGCAATATCAACCCTGCTCCATGTTGAAGCTTCTCCCTAGTCCCTGGCGACCTCCAGGATCTTGATCTAGAGTTTACGACCCTACGGGGGTAGGAACGATGATCCATAAAAAATTGAGACGATGACCCATGATGACCCTCGAATTGGGAGGACGTTACCGGGTCGTGAAACGAGCCACCGAAGCCGTTTCCTGTGACTATGAACCAAACCATCACAGAGATAGGCGCTGCAGACCACCGGAAAAGAGATATAAGAGCAAAAGCCTGCATCCCGACCAACTCAGCATATAGAATGGTTTTGCCGATATATAACCAGCATTACAGAAAAGATAGAACAAAAAAGTGGCTGCCAGATCTCCATCGGCAGGGCCAAATTACGAGATTAACACAAGAGACTAATTAATATACGAAAAATATAAAGTTAACCATCATCCACAAAGGGAAAGTTCAGGTTTTCAATGTCTCAGATAGGCTCTATGGAGCAAACCACACTCATCAACCTAAATGCACGTAGGCAGACAGGTCATGGGCACGTAAAGAGGCAGATCAGTACTTGTAGTCCTTCACGTGAAGGCTCTCGGAGACGCCCTCTCCGGCAGCAGCATCACCCTTGTATGTGCCGAGGGTAGCCTCAGAGTTGGCCTTGCACCTGGCGAGGAAGGCTGCCCTAGCCTTGTCCACATTCTCCACCTTGCCACCCCATGCCTTGAGGGTGCTCGCCTGGAGGGCACGGCCGAAGGAGAAGGACAGGGACCACGGCTTCTTGGTGCTGAGCTTGTTCATGGCGTTCAGGTTCAGGGTGGCCTCCTCCTCGCTCTGTCCACCAGAGAGGAAGACGATGGCAGGCACAGCAGCAGGAACGGTCCTCTGGAGGGTGCGGACGGTGTACTCAGCAATGACCTCAGGAGCCACCTTCTTGGAGTCAGAGCCAGGGGTCACCATGTTGGGCTTGAGGAGGGTACCCTCAAGAAGGACATGGTGCTCGTTGAGAGCCTTGTAGCAGGCAGCAAGGACCACCTCAGTGACGTAAGCACAGCGCTCAATGTCATGAGGGCCATCGACGAGGATCTCAGGCTCCACAATCGGCACCAGACCATTCTCCTGGCAGATGATAGCATAGCGAGCAAGACCCTGAGCGTTCAGGTCAATGGCAAGCTGTGATGGCTCGTTGGGCCCAATCTTGAGGACAGCGCGCCACTTGGCAAAGCGGGCACCAGCCTCGTAGTACTTGGCGCAGCGCTTGCCAAGGTCATCATGGCCCTGGGTGGTTGTCTCCTTGTCAGTGCCAACAACCTCAATGGTGCCCTTGTCAACCTTGATGCCAGGGAGGACGCCTCCCTCGTTGAGGACATCGACGAAGGGCTTGCCATCCTTGGTCTTCTGGTAGAGAGTCTCCTCAAAGAGGATCACACCACTGAGGTACGGGAGGGCACCAGGGCAGCAGAAGAGGAGCTCACGGAGGGCACGGCGGTTCTCCTCCACATTCTCAACATTGATGCTTGAAAGGCGCTTGCCAATGGTGCCAGTGGACTCGTCGGCAGCAAGGATACCCTTGCCAGGGGTGCCAATGTAAGTAGCATTCTTGATGAGCTCATCTGTAAAAATAATAAAAAGATGTTTAGCTAAAAGGTAGAACAGCACGTATTGACAAATCTACTAAAACACATGCTTAACAAACAAAAACAAGTACACTGAAAACTGTATGTATATGAAACAACTATCTGACATAAACATCATGTTATTATATATATAACAAAGATCAAGTATCGTATCAAACACAGATACTTCAAATGCATTTCAAACACAGAAGACAGTTGATCAAGTATCGTATCAATCATCTAAATTCAATAACCATTAACATAATAATTTCAAAAAGGAGTGCATGCAGACAAGACAAATGAATCTAGATTTATCCTGGTAGTATCACTTGAAATCAACACTGGAAGCCTACAACCCATATATTTATAGCATGGCAATATCAATACGAACCAGCACCGCTAGAGGACACCAGGTGCATGCTAGCGAGAAAAATTATATGATCCAACTCCCAATTTCTAGAAAACCCCGAAACTAAGCAGATATGTGCAAATATGCATCAGAAATCATGGATCTGAATAAAAAAAATAACAGATCCTACCGGAAATTTACAGATCAGAGAGCCTCCACCTCCAAAACCCTTTTCAACAACCACCAAACCCCTAAAAGCTAAAAGCAGAGCGCACAACCATGCACGTATACCTAAATAAATTCGTACAAATCCTAGAACGAATGGATCTAATAAAAGCTCGTGCATATATTCATCTAACAGTCTAACACAGGCAGATCTGGTAACAACATCGACCAACTCATGGATCTACCATCTACGCTAGAGACTACAGAAGCAGATCATCATCATATAGAACGAGTAAGACAACTAAGAAGCGGACGGGAGGAGGCCAAGGATCATACCCTTGTACTTGCCGCAGTAGGCCCCGCAGTTGGCGCCGCAGGAGGCCGACATCGTCGATGCTCACGGGAGGGGGACGCGACGGGGATTGCGAGGGGAGATTTGGGGGCGGATGGTTTGGCAGGAGGCAGGCGGATGGGGGAGGAAGGCAGGGGAGGTGGCCGGGTATTTAAAAGGGGTGCAGGCTTGGTCGAGGGGAAAGAAACCGGAGACGGGATGCGATCTGGGTGCGCCAGAGGGCCAAGGCGGCGGATCGAACCATGTGCGGTTCGGTGCTGCCCCCCTGGCTTTCATGTGTATTTTCGTTCAGGCCCTCAGCGAGCCGGGTTTTTTTTTGGTTTTTTTCTAGGAGACTAGGGCACGTTTGAATTTCGCCCAAGATTACCCTGCCAATCTTGGCCATGCCAAATATTTGACGATGGATTCTGCCGCCGGTGTTTTGGCCAACAGTCGGTGAAAAAATAAATTATACTGCTACATGCAAATGCTGGCTCGCCAAATGATGGCGCTAATCCAAACACAGTATTTTGGGAGGGTCAATGCTAATTTTTTGATTGGGCAGCCATGGACGCCAATCCAAACACATCCGTACCTAGCCGTGCTGTATCGGCTGTATTCTTTTTACGTCCGGGTGTCAGCAGCAAGTATTTTTGTTTTGAGCGAGGCGTGGATCAAAGTGCGTCGTCGCCATTTAAGTTTTCAGTATGGGAAGTGCTGTGAAAGTAAAATTTTGACATTTAAACCAGCCTACTTAGGTTTGATTGAATAAACCTATGAATTGCACTATGAACATAGTGTGTTTCTAGCGTGTGCGTGAATTATAGCATTATTAGAAAGGTTTTTAAAAAAATAGCATCAGAAAACGTGGATTGGTTGTTACTAGAGACGGGAACACGATGCCCCTCTGACGCCGACGCGCACAAAAAACCATAATTTCCCACTTGTACCTGGGTCCCGAACGAAAATTTTCTTGTGCCCGGGCTGCGGGCTCGAACCGATCGCTCCCACCCCACGGTCCCGGCCGGTTCACTTGGGCCAACCAACCGTGCCACCCACCCCCGCTCCCTTTGGCCCTCCCCAAACGTGACGCTGCGTCGCGATCCGCGGAAGCCGACGCCGCGCGCGTGCGTGCGTGACACCCTGCGTATGCCGCCGCGCGGGGCCAACCCGCGCTATGCATGCACCCGTAGCCTCCGTGGCATGTACCTTTGGGTGGGCGGTTTTGTCGCCGGCCGCACCGCACGGGAAGGTGGCGGGCGGCGGGGCGTCGCGGTATCGAACGCCCGCGACCCCAGGGAGAAACGGCGCACGAAACGGGCGGTCGCAGGTCGCTTCCGGAGGCGCCGGGGCCTAATCCTGGCGGCCGCCCACACCCCACCCGTCTCGGCTGCGCCTCCGTTTCGCCCGTCCGCCGCTTCCGGAGTCCCCCCCGATCCGCACCGCACGCATGGACGCGCGCGCCCACGGTTCCCTCCGCTCCACCCAAACTTTTTGCCTTCCGGCCACCCCGCCGGTCCTCTGTTTTTCCTCTCGTGACGTCCACCGCGTCGCTGTCTGTCTCCCGATTCACCGCGCTCACGTGCCCCATTCCCTCGCGACTGCCCGGCTCGTCGTCCTCGCGCCTGCGCGGCGGCTTCCGTCCGTGCCCTGACCTGCTGCAACATGACGTTGGTGAGGCCGCCGTGAGTACAGGCGCGTAGGGCCTCATCTCTGGCGGCATCGCTGGGACTTTTGGGCGCTAGCGGCGCAAGTGGTGGCGGCATCGCTGTGCCGGCCTGCCAGGCATGACCCCCCGGACCATGACCGGCCGTCTCGCAGGTGCGACACGGCATCTAGTTCTTCTCCGGTCACGGCGTTTTTTTTGAAAAACTGCCGGTCACGGCTTTCACGTGGCGTGGCACACACACACACTGGCATTCGGCTCGCCGGTCGCCGTCGCAGCTTCCTTTTTGACGGGAAAAGAAAGCCATGGCAGCTTCCACTTCCAGAGCTGTGACCTCTATTCAAATCCAAGTGGTGCGGTGGCTGCGCGATCCGGAAAGGGCGAGAGGAGCAGCGGTATTTTCACGAGATTGCGAGATAGCCGCCGTAGGTGACTGGCTGGCTGGAAAATGATTTCGGTCTTCCACGGGTCACATCGCTGCCGCGGAGGTCTTGCAACCGATGCAGGTAACTGGTCTGTCCGGAGACGAGTTTGACAGATCAATTCGACAGTGACTTTAAAAGTTGAAAAATGCCATCGATGATCAATTGTTCCTTTGCTTTTGCTCATCATCATTTTTAAAAGCAGCAGCAAAAGTGGAATCTTGCAACATCAAGGCCATCCCAAATTTGAGGGCCAAATTTGGGAGTATGATGTCGCTTCGTAATCATTGCGTTACTGTAGCATTTTGTAGTATTTTATTTGTATGTGTGAAAAATTATCCAAAAATTAATTAATTAGGCTTAAAATGTTCGTCTCGTAGATTACAACAAAACTGTGCAATTAGTTTTTGATTTCATCTACATTTAGTACTCCATGCATGCTATGACATTTTGATGTGATGAAAATCTTTTTTTGCATAGTGAACTTTGGGGTAGAATTTGGGATTTAAATAAGGCCCGAGAAGTGGAATTCCAATGATGCAATAGTGAGTAGATGTCAACTCAAATATTTGTTTAGTGACCATTCCCAGATTAAATACTCCCGATAGGAATCGAACTGGCAGTCAACTGGCCTACAATACAAGTTTAAAGCCAACTCTTGATGTTATATACTCCCTCCATACTGGTAAAGAACGATGTTTAAGAGAACGACACGGTCTCCAAAACGTAACTTTGACTTCTTATTCTTACAAAAATATTTATTAAAAAATAATATATGTATGCTTTTATAAAAGTATTTTTAAGACAAATCTATTCATATGGTTTTCACATTTTCAAACTCAATGGTTTAAAAGTTATTCATAATTTATATTCCCAATGTTTGACTAAAATCTTGTCTAAAACATCATTCTTTACCAATACGGAGGGAGTCCTTGTATGCAATTCAAGCAGATCGAATATTGGTGAATGATGCATGTATGCTGCTGTCAGGCTTCAGCTCGCAAAAGAAGCATCACAAGGCATTTGCAACAATACAATTATAATGATAATGCTAAAATAATCGCGTCCACCCATTATGGCAAATACATGTAGATTTATTCATAACATCACACTTCCCTGTCAGGGAACCAATAACGAACCAAGAGACCATCTGACCAATGTGGAACATTTCACTTCTTCAATCAGGCTGTTACATATCTATAATGTTACAGGAACTATGAGGTGCAAACCTTTCAAGCGCCGCTTGGACACCACAAAATTTAATAAGAATGAACCTAATAATCAATAAACAATCAAAGAAGGGGGGAGATGGAGGGGGACAGAGAGAGGAAAAGGTGAAAACAAAAGGAGTGTACAACAAGAGGCCCCACCAAATTGAGGGCTGAATTCCTGGTTGGCTTTCCTACACATCATATTTCTTAGGCTGATGCCATTGCGCTAAAGTTCTTGAAAGGTAACCAAGCAATGATTTATTAGGGGGGTATGTCCTCTTGCCATATAGATGCTTCCCTCCAAGATCAGTATACTTTGAACCGTTCTCTCTTTCGATCTGCAAAACCATTAAAATGAGATGTACAGGGAAACTGAAACATCAAGAATCATTTTGCATGGTGAATTTTCTTGAAACAATGCAAAAGCAAACCCATAATAAAAGGATGCCAGAATGTGTTGTGTACCTTGCTTATTTTCCCACCTCTCAAGTAGTATCTGATACCAGACCAATTAATTGACTGGGAGAAATGTGACCGGAATGCAGATATCGGATAGAGGAAATTGTCTACCAATACAGCAACGAACACCTAAAATTGAAGTCCAAACAAAATAAGGTTCCTAAATATGTTATCAGTTATCACAGCAAAAAAATTTCAGGGTCCTATAATTATTTGGTTTGGTGTATTGAAGGCGACACTCACAAGCCCCCAGTTGTATGAATCAAGAGATACTTTTGGTCCTTCAGGTGACAGCATATTGCATAGTTGAATCTCCACCTTTGTTAAATTCCACATTGAAACAAGTTCTATGAGAGTGCATATGAACAAGAGGCCCACTAGGTACAAACCTGAAAAGGCATGCCACAAGAGGACAAAAGTGGGATTAGACATTTTTATTACAACAAAGTTTGGGATTGGGAGGGGGAGGGGCAAGGAACTAACCCCAAGATGAATCAGACGCTTCCTTTACAATTTTGCTGTACGGTGCTCGCAGAGCAGTCAAAACATGCACCAAAGCCATAATATAGGGCCAAACGAATCCCCATGACAAATAGCAATGTGATGTAAATAACGCACGGTTCATCATCCGGTTGACCTTTGATACATATGACTCAAGAACAAAAGTTTGTTTCCTGAGGTAATTCCAGTATCTGCATGAAAAGCAAACATGTATATGCAAATCGTGATATTAGTCAAGAACTCAAGATGCATACAATGGTTAGCATAAGCATTTGCAGAGTAAGTTAAAGAAACTCGTGTTGTGGCACAAGTAGTCTTAGTCCATAGTATATTAGTATGTGGAAGCACAACCTCCAGCAGGGTATTTTGGCCTAGAGCCCTAGACTCTGCACAAAGCCACAGGTGAGGAGGGCATGTTTGGATGTCTTGCTAGCATAGGCTAGGGAGCCAAGCTTTGCCCAGCCTGGCTGAGCAACGTGAGGCAAGAAAAATCCTTGTGTCTGGTTCCTAACATTGCTGTGGCACAGAGGATGCCTGGTGACGGCAGCAGGTGAAAGATTGCCATGCAATTTGTGCATTCGGGCATTGATTTGGGCTTCTATTTTTTGGTTTTTGCTTTGACATTTCGAGCTCAGGCAGAGCTCCGCCTTTTCGTGCCCTAAGTCAAGAGCCAGGGTATCCTCGCACAGCCAGCTGAGGCAAGCAAAGCGGGTTTCTTGTTCACTACCAAACAACAATTCTTGCGAAGCGAGGTGAGGCAAGGGGCTTGCCCAGGGACCAAACATGCCCTAAGTCAAGAGCCTCCCTGCCATTGGAGCACCTACACATATCTAGCTGCTGCAATCACTGTTACACACCAGAAGACAGAACTGTGCCGCCACTCTACCTGGTATTATGTACCACTTACCACTACGCATAGGGTGAAAGATCTTAGTCCAAGTATTTTTCAATGACAAGAGCATACTGTATAATTTGATTATTTGCTTATTTTCATTGACCCGTGAACATAACCATATTGTTTTTGTGACAGAAAATATGCTGCTTGGGACTTTCCAACAGTTTTGTGTAAAAAAAAATATATGCTCTTTTGGCTCCCATTTCTAACCTAACCCAAACTTGCTTCACACATAAAAGCTTTAACTGTGACTTACATATTTACTTCTTTTACTGAGCACAAATAAGATGCATATCTTTCCAATGCAAAATTTGCAGTACCTGGAGAAGCTAAGATCACTGGCAAGAGGGTGTGGAAACACAGCAACAGGAGGTGAAGATATGAGCCTTTTGTGCTGTCCTGTGAAAATATGCAAACACCGTGTGGTCAAAAGGCATAAACTGAGAACACATCAAAAGCAGCTCTTGGCCTTTAAGCATTAAAAACTAATTACCAGATTGCATTTCATCTGTAATACTAAATTTTGGGCTTTTGTAACAAAAGAGGCATAACTCCTTGCAAAGAAGAATTACCTGCTATTGCAGCCAATGTCATATCATCTGAGTAACCACCATCTCTTAATCCACTGACAACACCATATCGGTCTTGCCTAAAATCATCAGCATGCATCTAAAATAAAGCCACATTAGAAACGCTACTGACAATTCAAGTATATATAGAGCAGATCTAGAGAGAATTTTCTTGTTAGGACTATACCATCATACAGCCACCCCACAAGAAGAAAGTCTTCCCACCAGTTGCAAATCCCATCGAGCAAGGCTGCAGTATGGTTATTGTCACTAAATTGCAATCAATGGTACAAAAAACACAGTGAACTTACACAGACAAAGAGCTACATAACTAGCTAGCAAAAAACTCAAAGATAGAACAACAGGGTAACATGCTAGTGAGGAGATGAAGTGCAGCAAAAAGAAATAGTGCGGTTGTTATGCAAAACTTTAATTCACAAGCAATCACATAGTTAAACCAAAGAGAAGCAAAACACTATGGAAGGGCCAGAATGATGAAAGTTCTCAAAAGTTGGCATTTTACAACATTCATGTTGCTTAGAAAGCATTTTGGTGGAATAATAGGTACTTTGCTAGTTTGCTTAGCAGATAACATGATTAGATCAATAGCATAAGGGAACATTTTAAGGAAGGAGAGATTTGTTCGAACGAAAAAAATACAAAAAGAGAAAGATCAAATATATCAGTGTATCAGTAGAAGCAATTGGATGTCAATTAAAAAACTCTTTCCAGAAAGGATAAAAGGTCAATAACAAAAATGTTTGTGTGGAAGGCGGTGCCTTAGCAATAACTGTGTAGGATGCAATTTTAGTTTTACTTTCTAGAATTTAATGAAAGCACAGGCAGGCACCCACAACATATGGTTCTAATTGAATAACTTTGCAGGATATTAAGTTTCAATAAGAAGGCAACACACCATGTGATATTCATATATACAATAGCTGCCCAAACTGCCAGAAGGTAAGTCAAGGGGGTATCCTGTTTGTATAAATATCTGCCAGCCACAAAAGCATACGATGTCAACACAGATAGGGCTACAGAAGAAGGAAGGAGTGATTCAAGGAAAAGCAGACCTCAGGATTCTTCTCCATTTCTTTTGTGAGGGCTCCAATCGTTCCAGGATGCAGCCTCACATCATCATCAAGAAATAAGACATACTTGGTATCCTTGTGCATCTTTTCAACACCAATCTGTTTCAGTTTGATAAGCATGAGTAAGAGCAACAATTACATTAAACCTATTGGGCTTTTGGCTTTTATTGTAAAAAGAAAGCAAGGCTAAGAGATGACCATATAGTAACTGCAATAACAGTTAAAAACTGTGGCATTTAAGTTCCTTTTCAGTAAAACTATCCCCATGCTTGCAAGGTATACAACTATAGCATTTACAGCTTATCATCTTTCAAGATTCTTTGGATAATCTGAAAGGTGAAGATGAATGATATGTAAAAGGCAGAAAAGCATATCGGAACAAATGAGGAACATAGTAGAATGGTCTGTTCAAATGAATGCACATTTAACCACTCCATTCAACACACTAGGCACATCTACAAGCATAAGTTAAAATGAACATTCAATGTTGTCTATCATGAAAAGACAATGGAATGCACAGTGAGGAAAACAACTTCCTTTAAGTAAATAAGGAACACAACAACTCCATTCAACACGCCAGGCACATCTACAACTCTACAAGTGTGAGCTAAAACGAACATTTAATGTTGTCTATCGTGAAAGGCAATGGAACGCACAGTGAGAAAAACAATGTCTTTTACGTACCAATTGATTGTGAATTTTTTGGCTACAAGTTGTTGAGAACCCAGCCACAATCACCTTTGCCTCCAAATTGTCCTGGAAATTATATCTAGTAAGGTTACAATAGACGATGAGAGTTTAAAGAACACCGCATTGACTATTAATCTTATGAGGTAATCCACCTACCTTGTACTCTGAGATCAAACGGGAAACAGCATGATAAGCTGGATCATCTTTGCTCTCTGCTACAAACAGGAATTCCAGTGGCCCCCCATAAAGTGATGTAATCTGTGGTTTTGTGCATTATAAGAGCAAATGATAATTAAAAACATAAACAGCGATCATTATACATATTTTGCAGTCTGATCATACCTGAGTTCGCCAATTTTGCAAATTATGTTCGCCAAAGCCCTTTAAAGGCATAATCACAGAGACTCTAGGTAAGTTCTCCTGAACGGAGTGCTCGAGCTCATCTATGTCATCGCAAAGAAATGCAAAACTATTTCCATCTACATGTCTGCGCCTCATGTTCAGTATAACCCTTTTTCTGGTAAGAGAGTATAGGTTGAAAAAAGAAAATCAGCCACTACATTGTTTCTGGCCTGGTCAAATAAAACCTCATATCACAAAATTCCTTTCTTTACCTGACGATTGAAGCAGCCGCCCATCCGAGAGCAAGTACCAAACAGATCACGCACCCCTACATAAAAGGGATGATCAGCATAGAAACAAGAAGTAAGCTAAAGTAAGAAAAAAAGCCAGTATGTAAAGCACCAAAAGGATATATAGGCACTCAGATGCAAAACTCAATTCCAAACTTTAAATGAGTCTATAAGATTATTACATGCCATATACTCGTGGGCATTCAAAATGGACCACAGCACTCAAATAGCCTACAGTTGGTAGCATGTGGCACAGATAAAAGGAGTGAGATAAACATAATTTGTTGGGATGAAACCGACAAATCTCCAAGTATATGCACCAATAGCTGATATATAACTTGTGTGGAAACATGTGTTGCTTTTCGGACGTAGTAATCAAACTTGTCCATCACCCCCATCTACCAATTACAATTAGTAGCATGTCGTGCATATAAGAGGAGTGAGACAAGCTGAGATCGACAACGCTTGTTGGGACGAGACCGACAAATCTCCAAGCATATGCACCAATAGCCGACATATAACTTGTGCCAAAACATTTGCTGACTTTTCAGACGTAGTAATCAAAAACTAGTCCATCACACACCATCTCCCAATTGCAACAGTCCAAAAGCACAGTTAACTGGTTCCCCCCCAGTGCGAAGCCTTCCCAACATCCAGAATACAGTTGCACCGTTACAAAACTCACTGGTAATTCCCTATTGGTGGGAAAACGAAACTGAAGAATTCTCCGCCGGCCAAAATTATCCCTCGAAAGGTACAGAGAGGACGAAACAATTCCGCGCCGCCGCCCACAATCCAACTACAATGCGGAGCGCAGGGGGCAGGGGCTCACCTGGATCTGGATGGCGATGGCGAAGGCGCTGGAGAAGGCGCGGCTCGCGGCGGCGAGCATAGCGTCGGCGGCGGCCTCCATCGCCGCCATTGCCCGCGGCGACCCCTCCCCTCCTTCGAGCCGCGGCGGGGTCCCTTCCCGAAGCTTCTAGACGCTTCTGGAGAGGGGAGGAGGAGCGAGAGGCCGCGGTCTCTCGCTGGATCTCTCTCCCCGCCGGGCCGGGCCTGACCTGACCTGACCTGCCTCTCTGTCTCTGAGCGGTGAGGGGGGAGAGAGGAGGAAGAAGAAATCAAAGCCAGGGTCTCGTGGGAAATTTGTATGTGCTGCCGATGTGTGAGGGGAGGGTTGATTTGGGCTGCCTGGGTGGCCTTTGTGATTAGGGCCACGGCCCTGATTCCCAAAATGCTTCTGGCCACCCTGCTCCAGAGTTTTGAATTGGCGCTGCTACGCGTACCAAGCTGTAAATGTTGAATGGAGTACTTTCTTGTAATTTTCTATGCGGTGATCACTATATTTTGTGGCTATCAGGTAAAGTTTTGCGTTTTGTTGCTATATACAGTAATTTATAATAGTTTCGTCTACCTGCAGCGCACCTGTATTTTTCAAGTTGTACCATATATTATTACCTCGGCGAAGCACCAATTTAATCGTGAGTGGAACGAATATGGATCTAATGCAACATAGGCAAAGACTAAGATAAACCTTGCCTAGATTCGGAAAGTTGAAACCGAAGCTAGCAACACATACACAGACGAGACGGCGGCGAGGACTTGATGCTTATGATCTTTGTCTGCTATGCGATCAATGCAATGAGATGGTAAACCACCTCATTGTCTCATGCCCGGTGGCAAAGGAGATTTGGTGCCGCGTTCTAGCTTGGGCGAACTGTGTGCTCATTCCCTGCGCAAAGAGAACTCCATCCAAGACCGGTGGGAGCACCTACTCTCCATCCAAATACCAAGTCGAAGGAAAGGACTCAACAACCTCTTCATGGCGGTGGGTTGGCACATGTGGAAGGAGCGGAACACGCGCTTGTTCGAGGGGAGCGCGACATCTGCGACTACCATTGTACGAAAGATCCAACAAGAGGTCGAACTCTGGATTGCAGCCGGAGCTAGAAAGTTAGGTCATTTGTTTTGCGAGTAATCCATTTTGATCCGCACGTTTGCGTGCTTGTACTTGAACATTTTTCCTACTTAATACAAAGATACGCAGCTCTCCTGCGTATTTAAAAAAAAGCTAGCAATACATAATAACATATAGCTTGCTAAACAAAGCTAAGATCTTCACATCGCAAAAGCCAGGGACGGATCTGCAGGGGGTGCTGCAGCATTCCCTTAGCCCATGTACCTTCATGTAAAATCCAGCTTTTTTATCATATAAATCTGCACACAAACACATCAAGTTAGCTTAAGTACCGGAGGCTCGCCACCCCTTTTCGGCTGATCCTAGATCCACTTCTGCCAAAATAGTGATCGCAATTATCGCAGGTCTCAGCGAGTTTTGCATCAAGGGCGAGTCCCGGTGTGCCCGTAGCACAGACAGCTGTTTGAGCGGAAGAAAACAATCTATTCTGGGCTGGGACAGGGAGATGCCAGTGTATGGATGCGCATCGGTTCCACATTTTCGCGTTGGCCAGCCAATCCCATCCCTTTCCTTCCCGAAACGGCCAAAGCCCGTCGGGAAATTGCTTAAAACTTGGTTTCATTGTCACTACAGCCTGTTGTGACGCTGCATTTGCCTGTTACGGCAGGGGCCCAGCCGGACCCAGCTCCTCTTGGAAAGAAACGCTCGCTGCCCTGGAGTGACAGCTAAATCCCGGAGGGCACTCTGGTGAAATTCAGGGTCCAAAGGATTTTCTCTAAATTTTGACCTATTTTTGATGAAATTTCGCATTCCGAAATATACAGAAACTTTGGATGGGAATGATTAGATTAGCATCGTGAATGAAACAGACAAAATGATTCGGTCAAAATTACAAACTATAGGCGGCACAAGCAATGGAATATCCAGCGCTGAACATAGGACGCCGCCCAAATGGAGGCTTCCCCAACATGGACAATGGAGTCTGTCAGGTGGTTTTTTCTTGGTCCCATCCGAATGATACGTCATTGCACACGGATTCGGCAATTTCTTGCCCCCTTTTTTGGTGGTTAATGAATCCGAAAGCTGGAAGTCTGGAGCAAAATATGGACAAGCAGCTCACAAACCCTGAACAAATGAGTTCTGCAAAGCAAGATGGTAGCTTTCTTCAGAAACTAATACCACAATGTAGCAAAGCCGGGCAAGTCAAACATGAGTAATAAACTAATCTCAGATCGGAGTCAATACTGCAGCAAGAGTCCGGCAAGTCAATAAACTAATCTCAGATCGGAGTAGCAAACAACAATGATTAACAGGGGAGAAATGGACGGGCAGCACATCACTGCAGTCTGCAGTGAAGCAGGCGGGCACACATCACGTGCGAGGTGTCCATTGAAAAATGGCGGCAGCGGGGTCGGCCATATTTTTGGGGTCCCAAATTTTTACATAAAATCACTTTAGAGAACCATGTACAAAACGTCCGGGTTAATTCGCGAGATCTAAGGCCTCTGACCGTATAAATAGAGAATGGTTACTGCAGCATTACTGTACTAAATCATGGATTAATTAGACTCATTAGATTCGTTGCGTAAATTTACACTCATCTTTAAAAATATTTTAAAAATAAACCTTATTTAATACTTCGTAGGAGATTTACTGACGCAAAGAAATATGGCGCTCATCCCCGAAAACAACATGGCGGGCCGGGGGGGGGGGGTTGGCAACCTGTACGTCCTTGCCAGCACTGCCTTGAATTACGCTGCCACGATTGTTGACCACTGGTAAAACGGCGATCAGATCGGTATGGAATCATTCTGCAGCTTGATCCGAATCATTTCTCCACGTACTAGCTGTCTATAGTTTGATTGAACCAGAGCTCCAGGCTTAAAACGAAACTAAAATAATCTTTTCGAGAAAGGAAAATTTCATGTAATGATCTTCTCCGGGCGAATGAGAACTGAAACAATGTCCTGCTAGAGTGCTAGAGATCGGAGACGCTCTTAAACCTGCACCTGTAATAGCTGTTGGGTCTCGTGCGAGGTGGTCAGATCCGTATCGCTGTCACGTTCTGCATTTGGAGAGACACCGCACGGACCCATGCACAGAGCAGCAGTAAAACCATCCTGTCTGCCCCGCCCAGTTCATGAACCCGACTCCCCGAGGAGCCCGGCACACATGCGCATGTGAGGCCTGCGTTGGCAACCGCGCAAGTGGCGGCCGGCTTGCCGAAAACGAACCTCATCGCCGGTCACACTCACCGTTCTTCGCCCACTCACTGTGACCTGAGGAGGATGAACATGAAGTGCTTTCTTCCTATTCCAAGGCTCCGAGCCCCGTTGCCTGCAACTGCAGGGGTGTTGCAGCACCAATGGCACTGACAAAAACAAGTGGTTTTGATTGATTCGCAGGTGGTAGCAGATGACCTTTATATTTAGATCTAAATTTTGGTGTTAAACTTTGGCTCAAAGTTTGGACTTTATAATAAATAGTCACCGTAGCATTTCGTTTGTATTTATGAAAAAATATTCAAACGTTGATTAATTAGGTTTAAAATGTTCGTCTCGCAAAATACAACAAAACTGTGCAATTAATTTTTATTTTTATCTACATTTAGTACTCCATACACGTGCAGATATTTTGATGTAATGAAAATCTTCTTTTTCATAGTGGAATTTGGGAGTCAAATTTAGAATCTTAACAAGGGTTTAATTTGATTGCTTGGTAGGTGGAGATCCGGGGCAAAAGATCTGGACGCCACGCAGTACAGGTCAGAGAGACACGTTACGCTGGATGGATGGGCCGGGAAAATATGGGATAAATGGTGGATAAGTTCATCTGTAAATACGTGTGATGTGCGACTGATGCTTACTACTTGCAAATAAACTGATCTGGAATGTGTCGTGTATTGTTCGAATCCAGCTTGCAGATTTCGTGGCAGAATGATAAGCGGAGTGGGGGCAGGAAAACGTCTCCAATGATTGATTGTGTAGAGAATATTCTTTTAGTAGGGTGCATATGCTGCTCTTAGATGCGGAAGCGTGTCAGACATGGTACTCAATGGCCAACAAGGTTTAGGATTGCCGCTTCTTTTTTGCAAGATCTGAAGTTTCCAATAGTGTTCGTGTGAATATTCCACTTGAGGAGCGCATTCGTGTGAGTTTTCAAGCAGACACAGCACCTAAAAAAAGAGAGTTAGAAACCGAACTGTTTGGTGAAGAACTGTAATGTGGTCCACATGACTTGTAATAGCATCCCGGTTAACAGCCCAAGCCCACGACGCCGTCTCAGGCCGTGTGGGAGCGCTTGTATAGCGACAAACCCCTTCTTATCGAAAACAAAAGGGAACAACGACAATGCATGTACATCAGTTTTGGTGTACATCAGTTTACAATCTTTTTTATTTTTTTGCGAAAACATCAGTTTACAATCTTGGGCACTCGTGCACAAAAAGTAGAACAAAATCTTATCTCATAGATGAAACTATCTCAAAATCCCTTTGATACAACTGAGCTACTCGTCCTCCGCAGAATGGGATACTTTTGCCAAAATGGTTGTTATACAGTATACACTGAAGGTTAACAGTTGAGGTGTACACAGTGTGGAAAGAATTTCCTATATCTATGTGCACTGCAAGAGGGGTGCAAACTATGAACACAACCACCAGCAAAATTTTACGCGTTGAAGAGTTTCCGGAACGGCCCGTCCTTCCGATCTTTAGCCGCCTCTGTCAATGCAAGGAACCTCTTGAACCCCGTGGTCGCTGCTCCCCGCCCAAGTGCCGCAGCTCGGGCGAGCACGTCCTCTCGGTTCGCCAGAGCTCCCGTCAAGGCGGCCATGCTTGGTGTAATTGAAACTGTTGGAGTTGCCACCGACGGTGCCATCTGGACAGATGTGGTGGCCACCACCGGTGGCGCGACCGTAGGGGCCACGGCGGGGTGTTTGATGGCGGGGGCAGGGGCAGGGGCGTGCTTGTTGAAGTCCTCCATAATGGCTTGTTGATCTGCTTTCTTCAAGCCCTGTGACAAGAACACAAACAACAGCAGGAACAATCATGTGTCAGATTATCAGTGGAAGGTGGTTGTTGGCATTGGCAAAATAAAAAAGAGGCAGATTTTTAAGCATAAAACCTTGAGGTCAAGTATCCGCTGAAACTCAAGAGGTGTGCCTTCGGGAAGGAGAGCACAATATGTGTTTGCAACAGAATCAACTGGTGACAAAATAACCTGCATGAAGCTATGCCATCAGCTGGATACTCCATGGCGCTAATCATTCAGCCAAGTGCCTTTTCAGCAATACTGATGTAAAAAACCAACACTCAACATCATGGTCCCCAATTTACCTTAAGTAGTGCTTCAGCTTTACTCGTTTCCCGACTTACAAACTTTGAGTAGCTAGCTGCACCTGCACTCTGTTACATACAATGCAAAGAAGCCACATTGAAAGTTGTAAAACAGCTAAGAAATCAATCTTCTCATTATGAGTTATGACTAAAAATCTGCTACGCTTGCAACTTATGTAGATAAGGATCAGATCATTTTAGCTAAATAGTTGCAGTTCAGTGCCAGAATTCATCCCACAGATTCAAGAATACTTGAAACAGAAGAATTTACACCATTAGGCAGGTCCCTAAACCTGCCACTAGATAACATAAAACATATAGACCATGTATTATGTTGACGATTTTGTGCTGATTAGAAGGTTACCTGTTTTCCAAGAGCTGGTATGTCCAGGAGAATAGTCTTAACCGCTTGAGTGTCCAAAAGCATCTGGGGAAATAAAAAATGCAAAGCAATGAGAAATGTCCTAAGTGGTGAATAAAATAAAATAGCATCATATGCTATTAATATGTACCTGCTGTGCACCAGTTTCTGATATATGCTTGCACTTGTATATGTTGAGATAAAACCGAGGACCAAGAGAGGCTGCAAGCTGCATCAGAACAAACACACAAGTATATAGACCATGCGGATAACCAATAAGTAGTTTATAACAAAAGATGAAAGACCTGCAAGGGTTTAGCTATTACAAAGATTCATCCTGAACTTACTTTGTCGACGAAATACTGGAAGTAGGTAGGTGAAAGCAATCTGCCAAGCACAGGAATACTGCTGGACAGAATAGAGCTGATACCATTCACATATCTGGCATGGAAGAGTGAATCCTATTAGCATATATTTATATGCATGAGAATATTAACGTATTCTTTTGGATGAAATGAGATTTTGCAAGGCAAAGAACGCGTATCAAGCAAATTGGGTATTCTTTTTTCTTATTTAAAGAAAAACATGATGCCACAAAATCACAAAGGTCTCATTTTTTTAAAAAAACTCAGGTATTTAATTTGAAACACCATTTCTCGGTGCATAAATGACATTTCGATGGACTATACCCACAGCTCGAACCAAAGTCCACTAAAACTGTTCAGTCCAGCTATCTACCATTTGCATAAGTTCCAAGGTGGCCGTCCATAGTCAATTGAATCCTATCTTCTATCCAGTCAAACAATATTGAGGCCACTCAGCCGGTGGGGGTAAGACCGCCCCACGGTTTTCATTTAAGGAGGAGACTTTTGTCTCCCGACCGAGAAAACCCCCAAACCCCGCTGCACACCGGGGACAAAAAGCCGTTGCTTGGGCCAGCCCACAATCAACAACCCCCTGAATTCGTTTCTTGCAAGAAAATACAGAAACCCTGTCAAAAGGGTAGTTTGGTTTCTGATTCTAGCAAAGAAACATGGGGAGACATTTCTGTATTTTTGTACTAGGAGAACAATCACCCAAAAGGCCAAAATGATGTATCTCGTGACCATCACCTCCCTCCTCTCACATACAATCTTTCAATAACCTGGAATCACTATAGTAGCCAAGCAATTGCAGACTAATTCTGATTCGAGAAATGTTTCCAGGAAGAAACAGATTCAGAAACAGGAATTCAAGAATTTGAAACCCTACCAAACGGGTGCTAACTACACTAGCTGCAGAGATATTTGATATCATTGCATATTGCTAAGTTATGACCTATGACAGACTCCCATATTGCCAAATTTCTCATCAAGGATTTGGACTAAGGCTTATGATCGGTATTCCTTTTGAGCCTCAAAACACACAGAATGAACATCAGCAAAGGATCCAGCAAAATCATACTCTGATTGATCACCGACGCTTTCAAGGGTAGCCCATGGAACACGGGTCATTGCAACCATTTCAGCATCAAATTTGGTTTCAAGCCCATGAACAAGAGTCATTAATGCTTTCGTGATCACTGCCGAGAACTCATCCTGCAAGTATTGAAGCATTGAGGCCTTCTATCTAACAATAACGTCAATAACATATTGACATAAGGTAGGGACAAAAGATAATGATCAGTCACCTGAACTTCGGACATGTCCACCTTGTCAGCAAACTGAGGGTTAATCATCTTAGCAACATTCTCAGCTAGCTCACCAGACTGTCAAATTTAAGGAGGAAGTTAAAAGCTAGTTTGAGAGAGACTGACACAAATGCATGCTAGGCACGAGGAGGCATAGGTACATGCTGCAACCAATGAACTTAATCACCAGATGCCAGAAACTATTGTGCTGCCCATCTCTAGTACTACCCATTCCCAACCAAGCTTCCAATGGAATGGCACTAAGGAAATCTTACATTGAGGAACAAGGTAGTGGAGCCCATGGAAAACTGTGGGCTAGTAACATACTCCTTCCGTTCCTAGGTTGTATTGGCATTTCTAGATACATGGTTTTTGCTATGTATCTAGACATAGTGTATATCTAGGTGCAAAGCAAAAGCTATGTATCTACAAAAGCCAAAACGGCTTACAGTTTGGGATGCAAGGAGTAAATCTGAGCACTTAACTATAGATAAGGGAAGGCTGATGCAAGAGTTCTGAAATATGCAAAGCGTGATTTATATTATTGAATTCCTATTGCTATTTCGAAGCCAAAAGTGGGGTTCTGTGAACTAGTCAAATGTTCCTGCTTCTAGTGGCACTTTGCAACTGGAGTATGAAGTACCAATGAGATGACATAGGAGTTGTGGCACACCTAACCTTAGGTAGGGAACCAAAAAGGCCCTATGTCCGCAAGTATCAAGTGGAGAACATGAACTTCTGGACTTTTTTTTCTGTCTAGCTTGTGGGAAGTTTTTAAGAATACTGTAATTTCGCCATGTTTCTAGCTACCATAATACTTTAGAAAAAGTCCACTTACTGTTTGGTGACAATATTCTGCAGTGTTGACAATGTAGCATATCATTCTCGCGTCCCTGTCTGAGGTCTGCAGTAATGGCAACAGGATATAAATTGCTGCTAACACATGAGGAAAACAAGGTGGAAGGGTAGCAATTCAATGGTGACTATCATACCCTGATCTGCCCATCGGTACCAGTGGCAGCTGCAACAATACCAGTTCCACCTTTTGGTAATCTGGTATATAACTTAGCTGCATAGGCCTTGAGTATTCTTTGAAATACCTAGCAAAAATAGAGGCAGGAACAGTTATGAGCCCATTCAAACACGAATGTTTATTGCCTCTGATAAAAATAGCTAAGAGTAAAAAGTATTAGTGATAAGCAGTTGAGGGCTTGAATGCCAAACTTCATTGTCTTTGATGCTCATATAAATCTAAACATTAAGTTTGACATTCATGATCAATATGAGCTCAAATAGTTCATCTAGACTCCAAGATAATTCACATGGACAGCAAATTTCATTTCATATGATTGCTAGTGCAAGGCTTGATCATGGTGCCTTTTTCCTTCTAGGTATGATTACTTCCCTGTAGTTTCTCTCTTATTCAACGGTGCATAAAGATCAGTAGTTTAGGCCTACATGTTACTTTAGGCAATAGGATCACAAGACCACCTATTATTACACCCAAAATAAACTTTAGAATCTCAGCAAAGTAAAATGTTGGACCTATCAGATTGGGTTTGTTCAAACAGATTTAAGATCGGAGTATCATTCAGATTCACTAAAGGTAATACTCCTCAATAGACAAACTGCTCAAGAAGCATATAGGCAGTATAAGCAGATTAAAAACAGCAGGCACTGGTGGCTGCATAAACAGGCATGAATCAAGGAACCATTTATATGCTTTTCATGTTGTCATACAATTTAAGTGATTTTTCATGATCTGAGATATTCGTGGGAATATTCGCATTTGATTCATGTCCATTCCATGTTGGTATTCAATGTAAGATGCTCTTATATGTTTCCAATATCTGGGGAAAAATATGAAAGCAAACATTGTAGCACAAACAAGGTTGAAATCACGGGCTATAGAATTTAGCAGAGTGCTCCTGGAAAAGCTATAAGAGCTATAATGTAGCTATAGCGGCCACTGTGACCTTTATCGGTATGACAAAATCCAGCAAAATTTAGACCCAAACATTAGTATTTTTCACCAATTTCAGCACGTACTTCATAAGTACATGACCGCACATGAGTGCAGATATAAGCAAATATAAAAAATAAATCACAATGCATGAGTCATAAACCATAGTTCATAAATAATATGTCAATAAGTTCACAACTTAGGAGTTAGCGGATGAAGTTAGTGGTGCTATTTAACCCTATAGCAGAGTTCAGTGGCATTAGCGGTAATATTTGTAATATCGTCACGGCGCCTGTCTCCATCAGCTATAGCGGGCTATTTGCAACAATGAGCACAAATGCACAATGGAGCAAACAAGAAACTGTACATAAAAAGAAAAGGAAGACTATCAACTGAAATTGAAAAGGACTGCCTACCTGAAATAAGTTGAGCAATGTTTGGTTCTTTGTTAATGCACTGCACCTCTTTAAGCTTTTTCTAATCACTAAGAACACCTGCACAGATGAAATTGTAAACCGGATTAAGATAGCACTTTGGTAAAAAAATGCCAAGCACAAAATGACAAACATCATGCAAACCGAAGGGGGGTGAAAAAAGAAGTGATATCAGGAACTAGACAATTTTTGAACAATCCTACAGGACATAATAAAATAGGATTTTGGCAAGGTTTGAATAAGCCTGGAAACTGCTATCAGCCAGCAGGAGCGAACCTTCTAGAAATATTTTTGGGAAGCATGTGTATTATTTACCTGCATGCTGCTTGATAGAATGTTTGTCTGACTTCCTTCCTCTATTTCCCATCTTTCTTCCTGCCAGAACATAAGGGTGAGCTAATGTTCTACACAGATCTCAAACCATAGTTGCCATTATATTAATGTTGTGCATACCTGGACAAGTTTTTCTAATTGATCCACTAAAGATTTCTCCTCAAGTTCTATGTACACAATCATATATGGTTCAAAACAAGAAGATATGATCCCATGGAAGTTAAACTGCAAGAACAATGAGACAAAGTATAAAATATGAATCTACATGAACGAATCATCACACAAAACTTGTGGAAACAGTACTAGGCATGCACTGCACAATAGCTGATAGAATACTAACCCCAGCACCAGGAACTGACAAATTTCTCTGCTTATCTTTGCCCTGCCAACAAAGAGATGCTAGAAGAGTTGGCAAAATATATAATAAAAGGGAAAAAGAAAAAGGATAAGATTAAACAGTAAATACTTGTTCAGCTTCATCATTTGGTGCTGCCAATTTCTTCTCGTATTTCTTCCGTATGTCTGAAACAATTTTATTGTGTTCCCCACCCTCACCTTCATCGTCGCTTGCTGACTCTTTATTTCTAGCAGTTGCAGTTCCACCACTGAATTTCTCTGCCAATTCTTCTTCAAATTCAATGGTTCTCTGGAACGCCTGCATTGCAAGAATATAAAAAAGTTCACTGCACATGTTCCATATGGCAAATGGATCAGTTCACATGATGAACCCAAACAACAAAACATTTCACAGGTATCTCTACCACTCCAAGACTTGTGATGCAACATCATTATGAAGCGCATAAACTTTTTGTATTTTTCCTTGGTCATTTGTTACTTTGCAGGAAATGGAAAATCTGATAAGAAAAGGTCTTGAACCAAACTAGGAATACCATAAAATCACCCTAAAGACCTGTAACACATAATAGAAACTATGGTATCAATCATTGCCACAGCATTGCAAGGTAAATGGAACATATACATATTCATTTGTTATCCATGATTCCAAGAAATCACAAGGGGAATTACCAATAACAAAGTTGCAACATCTGGCTTTTCTTTCAGATTATTAAGGATATCAACAAGCTGGGCCCTGAAAAGAAGAATTTCCACCAGTAAATTGATTTGTAAGATGGAAGACAAGGATTGACCATAATGTTATAAATTTGCAGCTGAGGAGACAGAACAGGTTAAAGAAGACGAATTCATGAAAACATAAGTACCAATATAGTGCAGCAAACAAGTAAAATTAAGTGAAAATGCCGTTTCAGTTCTATTTAATCTTAGTTTGGGGCAAGATCATTAACTTCAAAACTAGATAGAGTGAAATCAGACCTTGTAATCTTACAGAACTGGATACACAGCAGATAGTCAACATGCCAAGAAGGAGGAAATATTTTCCAAGTGTCTTCATTTGACCGTAGCCGCCGTTTAATCCATGCATATCTCCTTTCAGTCTTGTCTAACTTGGCAAGTTCTGATTTTTGTAAGAAGTATCAAAATAACAGTGAACTAAAGGGGTAAGTAAATTTGTACTAAAAATACAGCCCAAAGTGATATATGTAGCACATGCAGGGTTTTGACCTGCTCCTTCAAAGATCTGCCTATATGAGGTGAGTTCCTTGCTGCAAAAGTTCTTCACTAGTTCTTCCCTTACAGATGGTTCCAATGCATCAACCACCAAGCAAGCATCAGATAACTGCTGCAACAGCATGGGATCTTCTGTTTCCTTCCCGGTTCCTAAGCTGAAAAGGTATCAATTAGTGGGTCTATTTCACCGTAGCCCCGTAGGAAGTTTAGACATAAGGAAAGCAGAACAACTGCCAACTTTGCCTGATTGTATTATAATTTACCAGGCGCAAAACATGCGAAAAAACAGGCCTGCCAGCTCGTGTACAAGGACCATATAGAAGGAACTGGTGCTCCTACAGTCCTACCTGTTACTATATGATCACCGGTTATGCCCTGTAATCAGGCCGGCATGGTCATACAATCATTCCTATGTGTGGGTCCGAAAGCTATTCTATATTACATTCCATTTAAATTAATCTAGATGAATTCCAGAGTACTAGTGATATTACTTGAAGAATGTAAAACAAAAGCAAAGGTTGCCACTTCACAAGTTAGGTCACCTGTTTCAAGCTGACACATGAACTTAAATCTTGGTTTACTGCTAAGGAATTAGCCATAACTGGCACCTTTTTCACGAAAAAGTTTAATTGCTATATACCTTGAAAAATCTGAAAATACATGAGATTTGAGGATCTTCTTGATGTTCTTGAATTTCTCTCTCAGTTCTGTTATCTTGGGCACATCTCTATAGGCTTCAAAATGACTGCATAACTGGTTTACTGCCTGAAAATAGAATCCGAAATCTGGTTGGAAGTCTCGTGCACATAATCATAAGCATAGGTATGCCAGTCATGCAAAATGATCACTGTAAGTATTAAATATTTCAGCCATTGAGATCAATTCTAGAATGTTGCTCGACAGGTGTATCAGCTAAATAAACCGTTTTTACCTCCAGCTGTGCAGCTGCTTCTTTATACTGCCGTTTTGACGCCATAATCTGAAGTTGCTCAACAGCAGAAACTGTACATAAGCATGGAGCAACATGATTTAGATGAGGTTGATCTCCTTTGCTAGAGAGAGGGAGGGTGGGAAGGAGTAAGACAAACTAACCAAGCATAGTAAGACGGTGAAGAGCTGTTATTGTAGTTGTTATATGCCTCTTGGCGCAATCCAACTTTTTGATGTCGCGACATATTTCTTGAACCATTGTTTCACTTTGTTCAGCCTTTGTTTTTATCTCATGTATCTTGTGCATTAATTCCTGTTAGTGGGCAACAGAGTTAAAACTCCAAACAAGCCATTAAGTGTTCACTCCAGTTATGTGACCAGGCACGCTGGTTAGTCAATTGGTCCAGCAGCTTCATAGAGGGAAAATTTAATAGTGCATACAAGGTGAAAATGGTGACCTGAACAGCGTTCGTTGCTGCCGCAAGTTCTTCCTTGGCCTTGGTTCCCGAGTTGCTCTGTGGAGTAAAACGAGTTTTCCGTGATTAAAGACAGCGTGCATAAAACATTTAGTCCTGTGATTCTAGCAGTACGATTTCATTAAACATATTGATTACAATTGCATCTTAGGAAATTGGTTACCCAATTGCATGACATTGCACTGATGGTTAAATTATAAGACATGTTAGTTTGATCAATTCAGTTTAGCTGCTCCAGAACAACGAGTGTCAACATTAAAAATAGCAGCACTGCATGACTAGGATGTGAGAACACAAGCCCTAAACCTGCTGTCGGACAGCGGCGAGGATGCTGGCGTCCACTCGGCGAATCTCGCTCTGTATCTTCTGCATCAGCGGCTCGACGCCTGACAATGACGCCTCTGCAGGTCACAAGAAAATCAAACGCAAACTATTACTCAGAGTTCCGACCAACGGTACAGCTCAAACGAGTGCACTGCCGCCGCCGCGCCGCAGCAGCAGTACGAGCGTGCGAGCTAGGAATCATCGATTCGATTGGAGTGGCGAAGAGCATACCCGTGGGGAACATCTGGTTGATGTACTCGAGGGCGCTGGACTTGTCCATTTCTCCAGCGAGATCTCTGCCCCGCGCGCCCGCGCCCGGAGGATCTGGAGGGGTCTATGAGGATCTGGAAGGGGAGGGCGGTGAGGAGGAGCCGATCTGGGCAGGGCACGTGCGGCAGGCTGGCCCCCCGCGCGCGCGAGGGGATGAGGTGGCCGGAGAGGTAGAATCGCCGCCGGGTACTCGCCGTCGTCGGCAGCTCGGCCGTTCAACGGGTGGCGCCCAGACCCCGTTGATGGTTTATGAGTCGGTTGCTGCCCGCGGAGTCCAATAGCCCGCTTGCTACATGTAAAGTTGAAGCATTATTTGCTGGTTAACCACTATTGAACACTATCTAATTTTCTTTCAAAAAAAACATCCGAGTTTTTCTTTGCGAAAGTTAAAAAAAAACTTCCGAGTTTTTCTTCGCGAAAGTTAAAACCTCCAAGTCGACGACTCAGATTTGTATGGTTATATTTTAGATTTTCCGTGTTAAATCCAGTCGTACGAAACATAGTCCATGAACAATCCTTGCCTAAACTTTCAACTATAAATTATTACCGGATCTTGTAAAAAGTTATTTTAACAAGCCTAAACAATCCAGCTGAAATTTGTTTTGAGTTTTCAAATATGTGTACCAAAAGTATGGTTTTTTGTCTAGATAAGTTTGGTGATCCATATGTTGAGTTAATTATTGCAACTATTTTCAACCAAACCATCTATCTATGAATATGAACTACGATAAGTTTTAAAAACTTGAAAACATTATGAGATCCACCAAACAGCATGCCATACACAAACCTACAAAAAACTACGGCACTAGTGCATCAGGACGCCCGTTCAATTCCGAAATTGCACCCGTTGAGTTTGTTTCACGCGCAGAACCAAAAGTTGCTTGCTCTCTGAAAAAGTCAGTGGATCTTTTATTCTTTTGCCCGCATGCGCAACTTACTCGGAGTTATATACAGCGGCAGTGGGAAATCGTTCACATACATGCTTGTTCCAGAGAAATTTTACTACACATGAACTTCAAAACCTGCCCCCTTCCTGGACTGATGCTATTCTAAGAATACATCCAGCAACTGCTGAGTGCTCAGCCTGTGATCCAATGCACCTCTTGATTGAGAAGGGCGGCACCTTGGTCAAACTCAAACCAATGGCAGACATGGAAGCTACACTTCTGTAACTTCCCTAGTCCTGTGAGCAATCCAGAACCACCAGGCATCATATCTGAGTTGGCCCTTGAGGCACTTCAGCTCAGATATTTAATGAGTCTGTTTACATGTTTCTGGACTTTGAAGCTCCAGACCTCCAGTTGAAGATTTTTGTCTTCTACAACGCATTGTTCTACTATTTCTTTGACAACGCAAGGACTTTTAACAGGTTTGATTTGGCCGCATCAAGAAGGGGGTCGGATTGCAAAGCTTTCTCAAAACAGCTTCTAGCATCCTCCCAACGGCCCTCCGCGACAAATACAAGCCCCAGATTGTTGTTGGCCGGTGCATATCCAGGACACAGTTCCAATGACTTTGATAACATCTTTCTTGCAAATTCATAGTTCTTATGCTGCCGATAAAGAATTCCAAGATTAGAGAAGATCGCGTGCAGCTGCTCAGTTGATGATAGGACTAGTGCCTGCTTATATACAGTTTCAGAGGAAGGATCATCTGATAGCTGCAATGCAATACCTGCGAAAACAGAAGTTATTCTCGGATACTGATCACACAGTGCACACTCATTACAAATGGAGTCAAGTACCCCTAAGTAAACAGGAGATTCCACTAAACTGATTGTATCAGTGCATGGTTATGTAGTAGTTTTTTAATTCAGATGAAAATTTTGGGGGAATTTCTGTAACTAATTAGATGAATTGCTACATTAGAATATTGTTGTGACTTGAACAAAGCTCAAAATATCAAATGGTCATTTTTAGACATCCTCCATTGGCAAAACAAACATATAATATAACTTCACTCTCCTAGCAAACAAGAAACCATATTTACAGCAATAATTGTGAACATGAGGTTTTAATAACAATTTAAATCCCTGTGCAAGAAAAAGAGCCCGCACAAGTTTTATGTGATCTCAAGGACCCCCGGCATTTAACTGTTCAGTTTTACTAATTATTGAATCAAGAAACAAGAAGGATTAAACTGAGCCCATGACAATACCAAGATTGGACCAAGCATAGCTGCAATCCGGTGAACGAGCTAAAGCAGCTTTAAGAAAATTTACAGATCTGCTAAACCGGGTCATGCAAATATTGTACAAGCCAAGTTGATGCCATTGAACAGCGTCATCTGGGTCCTCTTGGACTGCCTGTAATACAAATTCAACATAAGAATGTTTATTTCGTTACTTCCCAAGTTTCGCACCTGAAAATTCAGATTCAAGAGAATGACTTTGGTTCTGACAATAGTTAGCAAAAACATCACCTGCTTTAGTGTATAAAGAGCCCGCTCTTCTGCATCGATAAGATTCACTTGTTCGGTATCATAGGCTGCTGCAATTTCATGCTGTGCCCTGTGAGCCATTGCCAACCCAGCCCAAGCAATTGGGGCATCAACTGCTGAAGGGTCACCTTCTTTCAGAACTGTTGCCATTTCATTTGCAGCCCAGTGAAGTTGATCATCAGTACATTGTGACCTTACAGCATCTCTGATACGGTGAACTGCAATAGCATACCGAGCAGGCATATGATTGGGTTCCAATTTTGCTGCCTGCGAGGCACAGTATTAGTATATACAAAAACAAATAAGAAAAGCTGCACATATTTATTTTTCTGGCTATGCCTAGGCCTTCATCACCTGCCTTACAGTGAATGCAAAATTGCTGGGCACTATATGCTCAGCTATGGGTAGTGGTTAGGTTGGAAGTTGGAACAAAACTAAGTGCTAGACAAGCAGTTTCCAACTTAACTGGCCATAATGTTCACTTTAGTTATAACCATATAGTTGTGGTGCTAAGAGGACACCCAGACTGGTTTAACCTGGAATAAACAGTTGGGTGGGGCAAGTACCACATATAGAAAATAATTTTACGACAACAGCCTAGACCAGCAAGGCTTCCCTTGGCAGCGCGTGCAGATCAGCTCCCCAATAGGCCACAGTTCCTAACTTCCTATGGCCACATTACTGAACAGTAACTTTCTCTGTGCGGAGTTTGTTAAATATCCCTCCATTCCAAATTATAATTCACTTTATCCTAAGTTAAACTTCTCTAATTTTGACCAAGGTTATTGGGAAAAAAAAGCATCAACATCTACAACATCAAAATAGTTTCACTGAATCCACCATGAAATATGTCTTGATAGTGCATTAGATGTTATTATTATTTTTTTCTATAAACTTGTCAAAGTTAAACAAGTTTGACTTAGGACAATGATAAAGTGAACAATTTGGAACGGAAAGAGTAGCTTGCTACTATACAATATAGATAGTGGCACACATAGATATAAAATCTTATAACATGATACCAACAAAAGCATTATTGTCAAACATATACAATCTATATAGTTTGCAAGAATAAATGAAAATATATTTCCCAAAGACCCGGTTTGTGAACTAGCAAGAGAGTCTGCAAGGTTTAAGGTACCAAGAGAAATCTGGTGACTGTGTCATTGAAATATTTGTTTTAAATCAACCAAATAGTTGTGGAAAAATAATTCCCCATGCCTAAAACATTTTGAACTAAGTACCAATCATCAGTGAAGCAGTGAGCTAACCAAAAGTGTCATTGAGTCACTGATCAGCTTTTGAAAAATATGAAACTTTATGTTAATACTTAATACCACAATCTTCAAAATGCCAGCCTCTGGGCACAAGATACTAAAACTAACACTAAGGATTTGAGCATGATTCTCCAAGCGAATCAAAACTAGAACACGCCAAGAAGTGAATCCTCATTGATCAGTTTCAAATCAGAAAGCTAGATAACTTATCATGTTCTCATCAAAGAAATTTCTCCAGCAGTCGACAAAACAAAACAATATTATCAATTGTTGTGACAGCTAATTTAGCAATGCATGTCTGGACAATAATGTCAATAAAAGGAAATTGAAATATAACAACAGCTGTTACCTGCTCCAAGCACCTCTTTGAATTCCTATGCTCACCAGCCATATAATATGCATTTGCAAGATTAACCCAAACTGATGCAGCTTTAGGATCGGCCTTCACTGCTGCAAGTAAGCAATCTTTTGCAACAACTAAGGCTTCTTTCTGATGCAGGTAAGGACCTGCACTGACATTACCCCCTGCCCCTGAATTGTAAAAATGCATGAGAGTATGAGAGAGAAGCCAAAGCAACTACTACTACTCATGAAACACCTGTAAAGTCTATGTTTGGAGGAAAGAACAGCTTTCTTGATTTGTTTTCAGTGAAAATAAAACAACAGATAGATTCATATAATGTGTCCAACTATAACGCTCGAGTTATCTAATTGTCTGGTGTCATGATTTTGAATAGAGCAACACAACACAGGGATAATCGTGCCTTCATGATATAGCAGGAAATGACAAGTATAGAAGAGTATGGCAGTAAGTGTCCATGTACCTGCAGATAAAGATCCATATTTACAGAGAAGAAGAGCTGCATAGTTAACCAGAGCAGCAGGGTGGTTTTGATCTTTTAGAAGAAGCTCTTGAAAGCACTTTGCAGAGAGCTCTAGATCCCCACTGGAAGTTGATAAATATTAGTGTTACAGTCTGAAAAAAGGAAATGATAACTGAAATGGTATTTCAAACCTTTGAATGTATGCGACACCAAGATTCGCAAGGGAGTCCAAGTAGTCTGGAGCAACAGCCGTGAGAGAAGATAAAACTGAGATAGCGCTCTGGACAGGGTGAAAAACATTAGCAACTAGTACTTCAATGACATGTCATTGCAGTCGCAGACACTGCTGCGTGATCAATGGAGAGAAATGGAACAGGTCCAGCGCATCATACCTGTATTTGACCGCCTCGGAGAAGAACTAAACCTAGGATATTCCAAACAGCTGCTTGCCTGTGATCTGACTCAACTGAACTCTTCAACTTAACAAGGATCTCATCTACCTCACCGGTTTCAAGCTCTTCATCAAAACTATCGCCCATGCTTGCTTGCAAAATACACTGCATGAGGCACAAACCGAATCAAGAGGGAGAAAAACAGTTTAATTAGATAGGCACCTACAAAGAAGAGCTAACGACTGCATAAAAGAAAGTAAAACTAGAGACAAGGTAAAACTTGTTGATTAAGAAGGTGAACCTGTGCATGGTGTATCCTCACTGATGAGAGTAAATCAGGTCTCCGCACTTCTTCTTCATCTTGTAACAATATTTCAGTCGACTTTTCATATGATGCTATTGCCTGAAAGGTTTGTGCAGCTGCTTGAGCTTATGCAAATCCTAAACAACTTCAATGTTTGAAGAGAAGATTTACCTTCTGTGCCTGACCAAGCCTTTGATACATCAAACCCAACATAAAATGCGCGTGAGCATTCTTAGGCATTTTCCGGGCCACATGAACCAAAGCCTGCAAAGAGTAAGGTTAGGCTCTTAACCACATTTTGGTTGACCATACCAGTACCACAAATCAAGACTAGGCGCCATGACATCACGGTTCATATGACATGAAATGGTATTCAAATACAGTGTCATTTAGCTATAGCATGCAAAATTGATTATCCGGAATGGCATCAAAACAAAGGACTTACGGCTTTCAGGTTGCTAACTTTCTCCTCACGTGGAGCAGAAACCCCTTGGCAATGTTGATCAGCATCTGTTCATGAAGAACTGTAAGTAATCAACTCACAACAGGAAATTATCCTTCCACTACATTGCATGTCACCTTCACATTCAACAGCATCAGAGTCCTTCGTTGCGGTCACAGTTTTTGCCAAACCTCCATCTTCATTGCCACTCCTGCAAGTACAATCACCAGGTCTCATTATCTAGAACTCAAGAGAACTGCTGGCTTGTAAATTCGTAAATTTAAAATGATTTGGATACTAATCTCCCTTACCCAAACAGAACCGTACATGTTATATCCCGTTCAAATACATGTGTATTATAAGAATAGTAAGCAAGACTAAAAAAATATTAGATGAACATATGCACGAAAATCCAGAACCATGTGGATAGAAATTGAATTTATATCAGATGAACTTTCCTCCCAAGGAAGAAGACTAAATTAACTCCATCAAGTCCTAGGGTTACGGCTCCCACGAGCATGAGACCGTGAGGACTAACGCCCAATTCCATCCCAAGTGTCGCAGTGCGCGCAACTGGTCAAGTGCACAGGCAGCTGAAAATCCCGCACGTTCAGATCGAAATAGTAGCCCGGTAACCTTACCTCGTGGAGGAGTCGGCGGCGACCGCCGGGGCCGTGGCAACGGGAACGGGCACGGCTACGGCGGCGGCGGGGTTGGGTTTGGGGGTTGGTGGGCGGTCCTCGCCATCGCTCTCCGCCGGCTCGAAGTTTAGGTCGGCGAGCATGACCGGCCTCGGCGGCGGCGGGTGGGTCTCCGGCATCGTCTCCGTCCGATCCCCGGTGGCTGTGGGTTTCTCTGTGAGCTCCGGATGCGAGTTCAGGGCACTGGACAGTCCTTGACTACTTTGCCAAGCATGGACCGAGAGCAAGGAGCACGAGAGAGCTCTGCTGTGAGTAGGCCGGATCACACAAGGCCCCAATGGCCCGATACATTACTGTCACCGCTTCAGTTGGCCCGTATTGGATTAGGCCCACGGTAATGTAGTATGCTGCATGCTGGAGCACAACTGCTCCGCGCGATTGGGCCCACTCGGCATCGATGTGAAATACTCTGGTGAGTGGGTGACCTTGTGTATATAGGGGGTGTTTGGCATGGCTCCAACTCTCAACTTCGAGCTAGAGTTGGACGGAGCTATCCAAACAGTCCAACTCCACAAATATTTGGAGTAGCCTAGCTCTATGGAGTTGTTGGAGCCGTAGTTCATTTTGATGGAGTACCTCCTTTGCAACTCCATAACCGTTCAATATGGACATAGACATGGAGTTCAATGGAAATTACCCACCACTGTCACTCGTTACACAAAAAACGGTTCATTCTATTTCCTTCTGCTCCCATCCCCCGTGTGTAACCCTATCTACCGCGGCCAGCCCTGACTCCCCACCCATCCAGCCGCCACCCCCGACTCCCCACCCCTTCCCGTCGCCACCCCGACTGCTCACCGCATCCCGCCGCTCCTGCTCGCCGACGGCGGCCGGTGGCTTTGCGCGCCTCTCCGCCTGTGCCCCAACCGTCGCTCCCCCCTCTCAATCCTTCCACCCCCGCCCATCCCGCCGCCACCACATTCCCCACCCCATTCCGCGCGCCTCCTGACCCTACTGCTCGCCGGCGGTGGCCTTGTCGCGCCTCGCCTGTGCCACAACGCCAGCTCTCCCCCTCTCAATCCCTCAACCCCGCAGGGGAAGCGCAGGGGTGGTTTTCCTGACCTGAATTTCCAAGGTATGACATCTCTCTATCTCTCACCGTTTATTGCAAAATGGGTTTGATTTGCTATGCTTGCACTAGAATATTATTGATAGCTAGCAAATGGTTTGATTTGAGATGCCTAGTAGGGATGTTGTTGTGCTTGTGTGGTGCTGTAATTTCTTCTAAAGCTATATTTGTGAGTTGGTATAGATGCCGGAAATAGATTGGAATGCTGAGAACACTCGAATCATTTGTAAGTTGTTTGCCGAACAAGATGGCAAAGGGAATCGACCAAACACATACTTGAATTCACTTGGTTATGAGGAGGTCGCAAAAGGGTTCAAAGATAGGACAGGACTTGATGCGACCAAGGTTCAACTTAAGAACAAGTGGGACAAGTTGAAGGAAGATTTTAAGGCATGGAACAAACTGAAGACGAGGCAAACAGGAATAGGATGGGACCGTCAAAAGGGCACTATTGTTATGGATGATGAATGGTGGAAGAAAGCTAGAGCTGTAAGTGTGCTGTCGGTTTTTCTATGTTCGCATTTTCTATTTTTTTATTGATGTACTAAAAACTGGTTATGTCTTGCATATTTCAGGATATTCCAGGATGTGGAAAGTTTAGGAAGCAACCCCTTCAAAATGAAGATGATTTGGCGAAGTGCTTTGGAGATATCACTAGTATTGGTACTGATCATTGGTCACCTCGTGGTGCTAATGTTGAAACACCTCCTGTTGTTGGTGATACACAGAGAGAGGAACAAGGTGTGAATGGTGAGGATCAAGGTGAGGAATTAGATGAGGTTCATGTTGAAACACCTCCGAGTGGGAAGAGGTCAGCAAGGGCTGTGCAAGACAATGGCAAGAAGCCTAAGACGGGGAATGCACTCCTCATTCAAGAAGCGGTCACAAGTATGGCTAGTTCAGCAAATGATTATGTTTCCAAGAGAGAAGGCAAATTTTCTATTGATGAAGTAATGGAGTTTGTGCTTGCTTGTGGTGCCGGATATGAGACCAACGAACATTACATCGCCCGGGCTACCTAGCTCCATACAAGGGTGAAAGGTATCATTTACCCGAGTGGCATCGAGGTATGGAACCGAATACTCCAAAAGAAAAGTTCAACCGGATACATTCGTCTATTCGTAATGTTATTGAGCGTTCATTTGGGTTACTAAAGATGAAATGGCAAATCCTTTATAAGATGCCCGGCTATTCAATGCTCACACAAAAGAAGATTGTTGCTGCCACCATGGTTCTCCATAATTTTATACGTGAGCATTCAAGTGTGGATGAAGACTTTGCTAATTTCGATCGAGATCCTACCTTTGTGCCTACTATCCCAGAAAGGTATAACAAGTATGCTGTGTCTCAACATGCCTCTGATGGATCAACTACGGAATCAAGCTTTGTGACTATGGATACATTCCGTGATATCTTAGCTACGTCCGTTGCCTTACAATGGAACTAGCATAATGAATATGAAACTTTGAAACTATGGAATTATTTTGATTTTTTTGGTTGTAAACGATGGAGTTGTAATATTTGGTACCTTAAATTTTATTTATGTGGCCATTTTATTTAATATGTACGGAGAATATGTGCAATCATTTAATTTCTCACAATTAACAGTATGTACAAACCAACCAAGGGTAAGAATGGTAATCCACCAAAAAACCCTCATTTTTGGAGCTGATAGCACACTCGTAGCCAAACACCCTCATTCAGACAGCTCCAACTCCACACAGAGCTAGCTCCAACTGGAGTTTGGAGTTGGAGCAGAAAATTGTGGAGTTGGAGCCATGCCAAACAGGCCCATAATATTATGTAACTCTGGTGACCGTTGTGTTTTTTTTCCTGAAAGCTTAACCCTGGTCGTTACTAACGGAACAGAATGTGCTTAAAAAAACTAACGGAACAGAAAAAAAACGGGCAGATAATTCTGTGCTGGAGCAGTACGCCCCCGGCGATGATTCCCGCTTCTCTGTTTCTCATTGGCCTGTGACCGAGCAGTACGCCCAATCGTGCCTCGATTCTCTCTAATCGCGTAGTATTAGGTAGCGTATGTACATGCGTTCCCCAGCTGGTGCATGCGTGTGCATACATGGTCCTTTTTTTTCTGGTGTGAAGACAAGCTGGTAGCCCCCATGGATCGCAATGATGCTTGGTGTCGAATATGCAACGCACTGTTATAGCATATAGTGGTACCTTAATCAATTCATCAACGCGGGGAGAAGGAGAACGTACACTTTTGCCATTCTTATTCCAGGACATTGTTCTCTCCCTTGATTGAGGCCCCTTCACGGTTTTGCTTGCCCAGCGTCCATGGAGATCGTCTGCAAACAAACAGAAAACAGAAAGCCGAGCGGAATAGTACGCACTTTTCAGGTTGTCCGTAGCGTTAACGTGAACCCTTGGACAGCGCGACACATTACGACGCGTACAAACACGAGCCAGGTCGATCGTACAACGAGCCCCAACCAACCAACTAACCAACCCGGAAAGCCAGGCTCCTCTCCCCCCTTCGTCGTCGCCAACTGTGAAGCCTCGAACTACCCCAACCTACTGGACCAGTCCAAAGCAAGCGCCGCTTCCGTGAAGCCCCGGCACCGAACCATCGGACCACGTACCCGGGCACCGCACGCACGGGCACGGCGACCAGAGCTCCACCACCACCGGCTGCCTCCCTCCCTTGTCCGCACGCCGCACCCGACAGGGCCGAGAGAATCCGATCGGGCCGGTAGCTAGCGGCGAGAAGCCTGCTGCCCGGGGCTTAAAAAAAGCCTCTCCGAATCGGCGTCGCCGATCAACGTGGCGCCTCCTCGGCGGCCGGAATCTGCCTGCGCGTCAGATCACAGGCTCGCCGCTGATTGATGAGCTGATAAATAAACTAGCGCGCTTGCCTGTGCCAGGGCTCAGGTGTAGAATAGAGATGATCAACCGGATACTTTCATTGATCTTGTATGGTTTACATTTATAGTGTACAAAGGGCCTGAGGCGGACGAGTGGGCGCCGAGGAGTCCGGGCGCGGCGACGCGCACGGCTGGGCGCGCTCTGCGGAGTCCGTTGGTGCGGCGAGTGCGCATGCGGCCGTTGAGGCGTACCGATCGTGGTCGACGCGAGAGACCCGGTCAGGCTCTAGCCGTTGGTGAGCCTGATCCGCTGACACCCCCCCTCAGTCTTGACGTCGCCGGTCGTGACGGAGAGACTGTCTCTGAAGTCGAGGAAGAGTGCAGAGGGAAGCCCTTTGGTGAACACGTCCGCCAGCTGCCGTGCACTGGGAACATGGGTGACGCGGAGCTCGCCGATGGCGACCTTCTCCCGGACGAAGTGGATATCGAGCTCGATATGCTTGGTGCGCCGGTGATGAACAGGATTCCGGGACATGTACACCGATGAGATGTTGTCGCAGAACGCGATTGTAGCTGTGTTCACCGGACAGCGCAGCTCGCCCAGCAGCTGTCGCAGCCAGGAGCTTTCGGAGACGGCATTGGCGATGGCACGGTATTCCGCCTCGGCACTCGACCGTGACACCGTAGTTTGTCGCTTGGATGACCACGATATGAGGGATGAGCCGAGGAACACACAGAAGCCGGACGTCGAGCGACGGGTGTCTGGGCAGCCGGCCCAGTCCGCGTCCGAGTAGACCGTGAGCGTCGGCGTCGTAATGGTGCGCAGCTGGACGCCCAGGGAAGTAGTGCCTTTGACATATCGCAGAATGCGCTTCAGCATTGTCAGATGTACATCGCGCGGCGCGTGCATGTGGAGGCAGACTTGTTGGACGGCGTACGCGATGTCCGGACGCGTGATGACGAGGTACTGCAGCGCGCCAGCGAGGCTCCTGAAGGTGGTGGCGTCGGAGATAAGCGTGCCCTCGGTCGATGATGTCTTCGGCTTCGTGTCAGCGGGCGTGGAAACTGCTTTGCAGTTGGCCATGCCGGCGCGCTCAAGCAGCTCCTCGGCGTACTGTGTTTGCGAGAGGAAGAAGCCGGTGGAGGTGCGGCGAACGTTGATGCCGAGGAAGTGATGAACGGGTCCCATGTCCTTCACCTTGAATGCATCATGAAGCCGCTGGATCAGATGTCGAAGTAGCGCAGGCGTGGATGCAGATAGGATCATATCATCGACGTAGAGCAGCAAGTACGCCGTGGCACCGTGCTTGTTGTAGACGAACAGGGACGTGTCGGCGCGCGACTGGATGAAGCCGAGGGAGGTGACATGGGCGACGAAGCGGTCGAACCACGCCCTTGGAGCTTGACGAAGGCCGTAGAGGGATCGGGACAGGAGGCAGACGTCGTTCGGCCTCGCTGGGTCAACAAAACCGGTTGGTTGTTGGCTGTAGACTTGTTCACGCAGGTTGCCGTGCAAGAACGCGTTGGAGACGTCCAGCTGGTGCGCCTGCCAGCCCTTGCTTGCGATGAGCGTGAGGACGGTTCGGATGGTGGCCGGCTTGATCACAGGCGAGAACGTCTCGCCAAAGTCGATGCCGGGCCGTTGATGGAACCCGCGCACAACCCATCGAGCTTTGTAACGCTCTAGTGTGCCGTCGGGGTTCATCTTGTGCCTGAAGACCCATTTACCGGTGATCACACGTGCTCCCGGAGGCCGTGGCACGAGGGACCATGTCTTGTTGGCTTGGAGTGCGTCGAACTCGGCTTGCATCGCAGCATGCCAGTTGGGGTCCTTGACGGCGGAGCGGACGCTGCGGGGGACCGGCGAGATGGGGCCGGTGGCCGCCAGAGCGTACTTCGGGTTGGGCTTCGAGATGCCGTCGCGTGCGCGGGTCACCATGTGGTGACCAGTGGTCGCGGTTGTCGGCATCGAGGAGGACGCAGGTGCTGCAGCCGTAGACAACGTGGAGGACGGACTTGACGTCGATGGAGATGAGGATGCCCCGGGGTCCAGAGGCATGGAGAGTTCGGTGGCGATGGTGTCCACGCGTGCGTCGCCGTGGCGCACAGTCCGTGCGCGCGTGGGATGAGGCGGCGGCGGTCGACGTCGATGTGCCGGCGGACCAGGAGGCGGTATGTCGTCGTCGGAGTCGGAAGCAGATGGTGTGTCGACGACGTTGTTGGGCGGCTCTGTGGTGACGCGGAAGGGGAAGATGTCCTCGTCGAAGATGACGTGCCGTGATGTGATGACGCGGCCGATGGCGATGTCGTAGCACCGGTAGCCGCGGTGATCTGCCGGGTAGCCGATGAAGACGCAGGTGGTAGACCGCGCGGCGAGCTTGTGTGGCGTGGTGGCGGTGATGTTGGGGAAGCACCGGCAGCCGAACACACGAAGCTCGTCGTAGCAGGGCGTAACACCGAAGAGCATGGAGTACGGCGTCGCGGTGCCTGTGGCGCGGCAAGGTCGACGGTTGACGAGGTACGTTGCCGTGGCAAGCGCCTCGGCCCAGAATTCCTGTGGGGCTGCACTGTGAACTAACATTGTTCGCACACAATCATTAACAGTACGTAAGATCCGCTCAGCCTTCCCATTTTGTTGGGAAGTATATGGGCATGAGAGCCGCAGCTGTGTGCCAATGGAAGAAAGAAGAAGACGCATGGCTGTAGAATCGTATTCTCTACCATTGTCAGTCTGAAGGGCTAGTATGGGGAGCTGGAATTGGGTGTGGACGTAGGAGATGAACGCTCGGATGGTATGGAATACCTCGGATTTGTTACGTAAAGGCACGGTCCACAAGTAGTGAGTATAATCATCGAGAAAAAGAACGTAGTATTTATATCCAGAGTGACTAAGAACCGGGGAGGTCCAAACATCTGAATGAACAAGCTGGAAAGGGAAAAATGACTGGGAGACAGACTTATTGAAAGGTAAACGTGTATGCTTGCCTAAACGACATGATGAACAAGAGTGAGCATCAGCTTTATTACATTGGAAATCAAAGGATTGTAAAATTTGTGAAGTAACTGGGTGTCCAGGATGACCCAGCCGCTGGTGCCACAGAGAGGTCGTCGCAGACGCGGTGAGAGCTTGGTGTTGTGGGAGCCGGAGTGGGTAGAGATCACCGCTGCTGTTACATCGGAGTATCTCCGCCCTGGAAGGAAGGTCCTTAATGGAGAAACCAAAGGGGTCAAACTCAATCGAAACATTATTATCACGGGTAAGACGTCGAACAGAGATTAAGTTTTTGATGAGCGATGGAGAAATAAGGACATCGTTTAAATGAAGAGGTGAGGTGGCAGTAGGAATGAATGTTTGTGCTTGGTGAGTGACAGGAAGCCTAGCACCATTGCCTACTGTGATGGAAGAAGAGAGAGGCCGAAGAACGGAGGGAGGAAAGTTACCAGAGGAAGATGACATGTGTGACGTCGCGCCGGTGTCGATGTACCAGTCAGACGCGTTCTGCGGAGGCTGCTGGTTCCCGGCGGAGTACAGGGCGGCGTAGAGGGCGTTGTTGTCGAAGACGGTACCCGGCGGCGGGGGCGGCTGGTGGTAGGCCGTCATCGCCTGCTGTGGCTGGAACGGCGGTCGGGGTCCCAGAACGCCAGCGCCGGGCGCCCGGAACGGCATGGACCAGGCCTGCACGAGTCCTTGCCAAGGATTGTGCCCAGGAGTCCACGGCCCGGGCTGCTGGTTGTTGTTGGAGGAGCGCGACCCGCCGCCGCCGCCGTTCCCGTTGTTGCGGCCACGACGGCGATCGGAGTTGTTGGAGCGGTTGTTGGAGCGAGTGCCGTTGCCGTTGTTGGAGCGATAGTCACGGCGAGGCGCGCTGTTGGAGGAGCCGTCCTTGGCAACGGAGGATGCGCCGCTGGACTGATCCCCGTGCGTGACAGTGAGAGCCTGAGTGGCTTCGGCGGCGGCATCATGCTGAACGCTGAGCTCCTCGAGAAGAAGGAAGGAGCGGGCGCTTTGGAAGGTGTGCGGCGGCGACTTGGACGTGATCACCGGCTTGACGTAGCGGTACTTCGGGTTGAGGCCGCGAAGCAGATTGAGCACTTGACTCGGATCGGAGACAGGATGGCCGATGTCGCTCAGTTGGTCGGCGAGCCGCTTCAGCTTGGCGCAGTACACGGTGATGGACATGTCGCCTTGCATGACGGTGCGCAGCTCGTGTTCGAGGTACACGGCGCGCTGCAGCTCGTTGTCCTGAAACACACCTTCGATGGCATGCCAAAGAGAGAAGGCGTCGTGGCGCGTGCGGCGAACGACGTCGAACACGCCTTTGGAGACGGTGGCGAGGATCCAGTTCTTGACGCAGGAGTCAATCCTGCGCCACTCGCCATCGCGCTCGTCGTCGGGAGTGGTGGAGAAGACGTGATGCTCGAGCCCGAACTTCTCAAGCGTGGACTCGAAGAAGTGGCGCCACTGCCCATAGTTGCCTTCATCCATCTCCAGAATGACGGGGACATGGTGGCGGATGGAGAGGCCTTGAATCTGAGAGGAGGTGGCTGGGGCGACGGAGAAGCCGTCGTCGGTGGAGGAGTCAGAGTGGTTGGATGAGGGAGCCATGGAAGCGGAAGAGATGGCGTTGAAGAGAGTTTAGGATCGGAATTAGACTGATACCATGTAGAATAGAGATGATCAACTGGATACTTTCATTGATCTTGTATGGTTTACATTTATAGTGTACAAAGGGCCTGAGGCGGACGAGTGGGCGCCGAGGAGTCCGGGCGCGGCGACGCGCACGGCTGGGCGCGCTCTGCGGAGTCCGTTGGTGCGGCGAGTGCGCATGCGGCCGTTGAGGCGTACCGATCGTGGTCGACGCGAGAGACCCGGTCAGGCTCTAGCCGTTGGTGAGCCTGATCCGCTGACATCAGGGGGCGCCGACGGAGCGATCGGCGTAGAATACGGCAGGCGGAGGCGTCGCGCATGTGCTGTCGTCGATCCGACGCGGCGGCAATCATGGTCGCCGCCGCGCCGGTGAAGGTGGCGTCGCGACCCGATTGGTTTCTTATTTTTCTTTCGTTGTTTTCTTCTCTGATGACGCGACGCCGGCCGGATCCAAATTGTATCTGGGACTGGGAGTGTCAAATTATTCTAGCCAGGTGCGTTTTTTTTTTGAAACGGAGCCAGGTGCGTTTCATTTCGGCTAGAACGTACACAAGGCTGTTTGGGGCCAGGGGGGCAGCTGACGATCTGACGTGAACGGTCTCCCCTCGTTCGCGACATGCCCACGTGCCGATGTTCTACGTACGAATGCATGGTCCTGGACGTATTTCGGCCGTCCACATGCTAATGGGTGGATAGCGCTGATCATTTTTCTATTTAAACTGAAAACAGATACATAAACACACGAGTATCATTTTTACTCCAGCCCTATCAAACAGTAAGTAAGATGACACTGCAACTTCGAATGAACAGTGCATACTAAAAATACTTGTACCGGTAGAAGAGACGAACGGCTACACTGTTCATCGCCCAGCAGAAACAGTGAGCCGCAAGCAGCCAACTGCCGGGCGCGCGATTGATTCCATGCATTTCGGCAGGCAAAACCGTGTTCGCCACCTCCCCATGTGCTGCCGCCTCCAACCGCCGCGCTGCCGCTGCCGTGCCCCGCCCGCGCATTCAACTCTCCAGTCTCCATCCCCAACGCGGAAAAAAGTCTCATCAGAGAAAGAAACCACCAGCCTTTTCAGCGCAGCGCTCTCGCTCGCCGCCTCGGCAACAGGTGTCGTGTCGTCCCCATCACGGCCGCCTCGCCTAGCTAGCTAATCCCTCTTTTAATTTAATTAACCAGGCCGGTCTCGGGGCGTTAAACAAACACGCCCCCTCTAATCACCAATCATTTCCGCCTCACCCGCACGGTGGGCTTCTCGGCCCTGTCGCGACTTTAACCTCCTCCCGTTTTGTCCTCATCGCCCGCGTCCCCCCCCCCCTAAAATCACAGGCCCTGCTGCCACTCCCGGCACCCGGCAGCAACCAGCCAGCGATCGACGACAGGCACAGACACAAAGCGGTAGAGCAGGGAGCGGAGCAGCTAGAGAGCAGCAGCAGCAGAGAGAGACTGATAGAGATGGTGAAGATTCCGAGCCCGAGGAGGCTGTTCAGGAGCCGGTCGAGGAGCACGGCCAGCAGCAGCGGCGGCGCGGACATCTGCGCCATGGTCGCCGAGCACGAGAAGATCGAGTGGGAGGTGCGGCCCGGCGGGATGCTGGTGCAGAAGAGGCGGACGCCCGAGGAGGACGCCGCCGCCGTCGAGTACATCCTCGTCAGGGTCTCCACCGGCTGGCAGTGGCACGACGTCTCCATCGACGCCACCGCAACCTTCGGTACGTCCGTGTCCATTCCATCGAATCATGCCCAGCCATTGCCCATTGCATTCGATGATGCATCTGCTCTCCGTTTCTCCTAGTCCCTGTGTGATCATCAAATTGAATTGAAAGCATGGCTCTGGTTGCTAAGCTGCGGTTGCTCGCTCTCCAATGCAGGCGACCTGAAGGTGATGCTGTCGTTGGTGACCGGCCTGTGGCCCAGGGAGCAGAGGCTGCTGTACAGGGGGAAAGAGAGGGACGACGGCGAGCACCTGCACATGGTGGGCGTCCAGGACAAGGACAAGGTGCTGCTCCTGGAAGACCCGGCCGTGAAGGAGAGGAAGCTCAGGTCAACCACCTTGGCGCAGCTCATGGGGGTGCCCTGCCACTCCTTCATCCAAGTGTAGAGAGGAGCCCCCTGAATTTCTTGCCAGCTTCCTTTTTGTTTTCTTTTTCTTTCTTTCGGTTTGTTTTTGCGTGAGCGGCTGAGCAAAGATTTCAGCTCGGTCTAACTGCAATGTTCAGAACCTGCTGAGTTTGAGAGCTTGAATTCGGCCCACCGAAACGAGGCATTCTCAAAAATAGGATATACTTCTGTAAGATCGAGAGAAACACGTTATGTAAATTACTGTGAACGGGTACTCCCACTGCCACTGTGTACGCTGATTCTTTGTTTCTTTTACTCTCTGTATATAGAAATAGATTCGATTGTTGGGAACAGCAATACAGTTCAGACTTGCACATGATGCTCTGTAAATTCTTGACTTTTGTAGTACATGCCTCCATTTTCTCCATCGTCTCGGCGTGTACTGAACTCCCAACATGCTAGAGCAATCTGCGTTGCTCGGTTTCTCTCTCAGTCCGCTTGTACTTTACGTACACACGCTGTTTCAAGTTGCAGTGGACAAAACCAAGTGGCAGCAGGTTTACGGCTACCAAACATGTTGAAATCTGCCAGCTCGCGCTGAACTGCAAAGGCTGGACAGGAACCTGCTTTGAGCAAGCTGCCCTACCCACCATTAACCACTACTAACAAAATCATCGCAGAATCAAAGAAACGATTGGTACTATTATCCGGAAGAAAAAAAAGGACATGACCTGTACTGTAGGATTTCTGCATGGAGGAAAAAGTCTGCGCTTTGAGGATGAGCATTGCCCAAAAGCACAATTATGTGTGATAGGACAGATGATCGCACGGAGGAAAAAGTCAATCGCTTTCATGCCGTTGATACGCACTGGTTGTGTTTGGTTCGTGAGGCTTTTGCATTATGCTGGGTTTGGTTCAGGAGTCTAGTGCGTAACTAACCTGATGAAACTGTGTAATAGACTTAGGCCGGCTAAGGTCCTCTTTGGTAAAGCTTCACACGAGGGTGGAGTTGGAGTTGGAGATGGAGGAGCTGATTTTTTTTAGCTCCACCAGCTTCACTTGTGCCATGTGCAAAACAGCTCCACCTCTCACAACCAACCCCCATAAGTGATTCTCCGCCATGGTCATTTGATTCAGCTCCAGTAAAAACAGCTCCATAAAGTTGTTTAGAGCTGTTTTTGAGCTCTACAAAAGGGGGCATAACAAGATGAAGCAAGCATGGTATTCGGGGGTTCTCGGTAGGTTGGCTTGTCATGTACTGTACATCTGCCCTCCCGGTCGCAATTGACTGTTACAAAAGAAAACGTCGCAATTGACCTATGCCAAGAAGCAACAGGTATACGGTTACCAGATATGCAATCGCCAGCTTGCACTGAACTGCAAAGTCTGGGCAAAAGCAAAAGCTTGCCTTCTTTTTCCAAGGCCGTGTTTCTTTAGTTCTCGAATTTTTTTTCTAAAGAGAATCTTGTATGCATGAAGTATTAAATAAAGTCTATTTGTAAAATCTTTTTAGGGATGAGTGTAACTTTACGCGATGAATCTAACGAGCCTAATTAATCCACGATTTGCTACAGCAATGCTACAGTAACCATCCTCTAATCGTACGGTCAGATGCCTCATTAGATTTGTCTCGTGAATTAACTCGGACTGTGAGGATAGTTTTATAAACTGAATTTATTTAATACCCTTAATTATTGGTCGAACGGCAAAAAAAAAACACGGCGAGCAAGTTGTCAACCTAGCTGAACTTTTTAAAAAACTGCTCAGGGAGTCAAGACGGCGGAGACAGTGGTCTGCACTCTGAAACTCTGACGACGTTTCTACCACAAAGCTCGCGTCAGTGGTGAGACCCGGCAGTAAAAAGTAAGCGACAGTTGAGCTTACCCGATGACGTGGAACCGAGCGAAACAGTTACCAGATACCGTGAGCTACGCCCCTGTGCTTCTACCTGATCAGGTCCCGGGGACACAGACAGGGACGCGAAATCTAACTCATGAATTCGTGTTCGTGATTATCCAATCCGTCCCAGCGGTCGACCCAACCCAACCCAATCCCCTGAACTCGTGCCGGGAAGGGAGGAGCGGATTGAATGCTGACGCCCCCACACCCCGCACCGCCGGCCCGCGGCGCATGTGCCGGGCGCCCAGCAAGATCGGCGCAGACGGCGACGCACACGTACGCCCGGATCAACTTGCCATGTCACGCCGCTGATTAACAAATGGATTTCTGTGCCCCGGCGTGTCGCGGTCTCGCAAGGTTGGCCGCCAGTCGCCACGCCACGCGGCTTATCCGAACCATGGCGGCGGCTTCAGCCTTCAGGCCCAGGCGGTCAGCGTTGCCTTCACGCGGCCGCGGGCGTGGGGAGCCATGCGGCCATGCCATTGCCGCTGCGCGCGCGGCGCGGCGGCAGGTCGGCACTCGGCAGCCGCATGTGCCGACCTGCCAATCGGATTGGGCGCGCGTCACGTATCCTGTGTCCGCCGCGGGGGCTGAATCATCGGTCTGGTCCGTGGCGTTCGCGGGAATAAAAACGTGCGTGAGTGAGCTCTCTTAGATCCGGCAGGACCGGAAGGGAAGTCGATCTGGAGCCTGAAGGCAAAGAGGGTGTGATTGGTTCCTTGGTCATCTTGAAGCCTGGCTAGGAGATATGCAGGGCCAGTCTAAGCCAGCCTTAGACAATGCAAGAGGCTCTTGTTTGGTTGGGTGAATAGACTTAGACCGGTTAAGATTACACGGTTGCCTGGTTTGATCTGTTTGCAGTCACATCTTTCCATGTTCGGTGAGTCAAAACAACCATCACCGCACCGTCAGGACTAGTCGCGCCGGTGGCCTGGCTCCAGCGGCAGCTCCGTCGGCCGGAGAGGGACGACACCAAGGAGGCGAGGTTGTCACGGTCGGAGTGCTCTCCCAGCCTCCCGCAGGTCTTCGCCGCGAGCACGTCTCCGCCCGGAGAGGGACGACGCCGAGGCGGCGATGCGGTCGATGTACTTGCCTCCACCTCCATCAGAGCCGGCCATCCCACGGATGGCGCCGCCCCCTCTGTCGGGGCCCCGGCGCAGACCGACTCGGAGGTGGAGGACCGCGGGGGAGCATCGGGCGGTGACGCTCGATTCGGCGGCGAGGAAGACCTGCAGCCGTCTGGGGAGGTGAAGCGGCGGCGGGGGAGCAGCGGACGGTCGGGGAACACCGGCGGCAGGGGAGGAGCGAGCGCACGGGGAAGGCCGGCGGCGCTGCGATGGCGGGGGAGGAGCAGGCGCGCGGGGCCTGCGCCCCGACTGGGGAGATGGCGCAGCGGCGTTGCGGCGGTGGGAGAGCAGCGGGCGCGCGGCGAGGAAGGCCGGCGTCCGACCGGGGAGGTGAAGCAGCGGCGGGGGAGCAGCGGACGGTCGGGGAAGGCCGCCGGCGCTGCGGCGGCGGGGGAGGAGCGGGCGCACGGGGAAGGCCGGCGGCGCTGCGATGGTGAGGGAGGAGCGGGCGCGTGGGGTCTGCGCCCGACTAGGGAGATGGAGCGGCGGCGCTGCGGCGGCGGGAGAGCAGCGGGCGCGCGGCGAGGAAGGCCGGCGTCCGGCCGCGGAGGTGGAGCGGTGGCGCTGCGGCGGCGGGGGAGCAGCGGGCACGCGGCGAGGAAGGCCGGCGCGGGAGCGAGAGCGAGAGAGGATTGGCGGCGCGGGAGGGGAGAGGAATCGAGAAGAATCGTGGAAGGTGGGAGGTGACCGGAGCCCTCACATGGGCTTGTGCAGCCCGCAGGGAACGCTAAATCGTTCTCGCTTATGCAGGCCGTACGCCCGTTTTTGATCCGCGGGAGCCTGACTAACGGTCCGAGCAGGCAACCAATCAGCCCATAGTTGGCTTATAGGGGCCTGGCTAGCCCGTTAGCCAGGCAACCAATCGGTCCCAGAGTGACCACACTAGCACAGGTAGAACATGTTGCTGCTCGCTACGTGCACGAGAGCCTGCCGGAGCCCGGAGAGCCTAACGACCTCCTGGATGCACGCAAAGTACAAAGGCGTGGAATTTTTGCGGAAGGAATCATTTGGCTCGGATCGGATTGATAGCTTGCGAAAGGGCAGTAAAAATAGGCAGGTCAGCGGGTCCTGGCGTGCACGATACATAGCACCCGTTATGGCCAGGGCATCCACATTGGCGTAGAAGACAGTGGATAATCCGTTTCACTATTACGGTAATGAGGCTTGTGAAGATCACGCACTGCATAGACATGCTTGCTGGACTGCATAGGAGATGTCGGGCCGGCTCAAACACAAACGACATTCCTTTTCAAATGATTAAATGATGATTAGTACTACTAGCAATGTTGGGTGGGCCGAATCTGATTGCTGGTCAATTTAGGGCATGTACAACCCACAGACAGCAGCTGTCTTTTTGTTGCCACATAGATCAAATGAGCTGATGTGACTATCATTTAATGAGGAAAGAGAGTGTTGTTGTCTACTGTCTCGTCTGCTGCTTTGGCTCGTGCTCCCATGCAAAACATCATAAACCAGAGTGCGTATTTACGGTAATGCTAAGTAACGGCCGTCCGACGCTACGCGTCCATCCGGACGGAGGCCACGTGACCCTCTCTCATCCACATGTTCTCACCCACCATTCCATCATTATCCCCTTGTTTCTCTCTTCCACGAGCACCGCCGCTCCATTTTCTGCCGCATGCGCCGTCCTCGCTCTGTTGCGTCGCTCCTCCGCGGACGCGGCACCACCGCTACCGTCGTTGGCCGCTCCTCCGCCAGCGCCGCCGCCCCTAGCCGCTCCTCCACGCGCCGGCGCTCTTCCACGGGCGCAGCGCCGCCGCCACCGCCGTTAGCCACTTCTCAGCGGGCGCTGCCGCTCATGGCCGCTCCTCCACGCGTCGGCGCTTCTCCGCACGCCGACGCAGACGCCGCCGCCCCACTCGCTGCCGTCGAGCGCCGCGCGCCGCCGGTGGTGTCCATGCACCGCCCCGCGGGCGGCGCCGCCCTGCGCTGTCTCCACCGCAGCCTCGCGTCACCTCCCCGCGGCCGCTTCTCCGTCGCCGCGGCCTCGGCTGCTCCTCCGCACGCGCTCGTGGGGGTGATCCTGGAGCGGTCGGGGCTGGGCCGGGGACCTACTTCCCGGCAGCGGTGCTCAACTCGCCGCCGAACCCGTGCATGGCGGAGGCCGAGGCCATCATGTTCGGCACCATCGACCAGGTGCTGGAGAAGACGGGCGTCCGAGCAATTTGTTGTCTGAAGATGTTGCAATTACGATTTTCTGATGGTACATTTATGATTGTCTTATGTTGCAGTATAATATTCGACTATTGCAACACTTTTCTCTTGCTTTTTGCTTCCAGTGTTGCAGTGCAAGATTTCAGATGTTGCAGCAAACGGATTGAGATGTTGCAGGGCGTCCTTCCTCTTTTTCTGGCGTTGTTGACTTTTTAGATTTCCTGAATGTTACAATCATTATCTAGCGATGTTGCATCTACGTTCTTGGCATGTTGCGGCAACGTTGATTTTAGATTTTTGTGTGTTGAAATCGTTGTCCACAGATGTTGCATATTGGCCGCAATGATTTTTCTCAATGTGGCAGCCGTATAATTTTGATGTTGCAATAGCCTTGTCTTGATGTTGCATGAAATTTGATTGGATGTTTCGTATGAAATTCGATTGGATGTTTCATATGAATTGGATGTTTAATGAAACATGCTCTGATATTGCGACGAGAATTTTTACTCAACTCCCGTAGCAACCAGATGATATCCGATGGCGTGAGTTCTGTGCGTGTCTCCGATGTTGCAACCGATGACTTTTAATGTTGCATATATTGTTCTATGGTGTTGCATACGCTATTTTTGAATGTTGCAAAAATTTTACATGTTGCATGCAACATCGTACCCATGTTGCGGCGGGAGTTTCAATTGCTACAGTACCGTCGGAGGAGTAATGCTTGGCTCAGAATACGCCACGTCTCCCGTCCGATATTTTGGGTGGCGTCGGACGTCCGGGCGCTAGGATAACCGGCGTATTTATTATCACACAGACAGCTAAATAGACAACAGCTGTCTAAACTATTGTAGAGCTGACTATTTAACTATCTGTATGTGTTAAATAGACAACAATTGTCTAAACTGTTGTACATGCCCTTAGGCCTTCCCGGGTCCAGCATACATGCGAGCTCAATGACTGGGCCTTGAAGTAACCACTACACAACAGCCGACAGCCCGACAACATTCTAGCCCGTATGACCCTACTTTTACAGAAAAGTTTCAGCGCGCGGGGTCACGCTCGTGTGGAGCGCGCGACCCTCACGGCCCGCGGCCTGCAGCGTCCGAGATCCTGGCCTATAACGTTTAACAGCTTAAGTTCATATCCACGTGCCAGCCCAATAAACAAATTAGCTTTTGTGCTTAGCTCATTTTATCATAATTTTTACATCATATTTATTTTCAATATAATGTGTACGGTTATGTTGTTTGTGAGATCTATAAATTAAAACCGACACTACATATATTTGTAAGCTATTTTGTTTAATTTTAAAAACATATATATATATAGGTACTAACAATGTGTAAATATAGTAATATATTTATTACATAAGTTATTGTCTGATATATGATATGGAAATGTGACCTGATATATGCTTGTTAATTTTATTCTCAAACAAAAGATGACATCTAGAACAAATTTATATTGATACAATATACGTACATAAGTTTTTGGACGCGTTCTTCCTACATATCAGTTGAGATTAAATTACACATAAATTGATACTATCACTATGCATAGGTTGATAATATATTTACTTATAAGAGATATATACACCGTATACTAGTAGGCACACAAGTTACTACGTTGATAATGTAAGATTAGTTTAGATCCACGTATCAATTTGCAATACATAAAAGATAGATTGATATCTCTAGAATACAACATAAGTTGCTCCATACTTGATATATAAACCAATATTATACATATAACATACGAGTTTGATATCTTATACACAACATACGTTGATACATTGTGCCTACATAGGTTGCTACATGATCTTGTGCACTTTATTTTTAATCAAGATACAACTTGATTAAACATATTGGTGTCTTTCATGTGGGAATGGAACTGAATATGTTCCATAAATCAATTGAACATATGTTATATTGTATCTACATAAGTAGCACTACATATATATTGATACATAGTCTATAATATAAGTTGATATATACAAAGTTGACCTATAACATCTATATAAATTGATCCACATCATCTACATAAGTTGCTAAAACTACTACACATAGGTTGACAACAAAAAAGTTACTTTAAAATCTACGATAAACGGGTCTTATTTTGTATTAGATAAAATCATGCGTATAATAGTGGAAACAAATTCAAAAATTGATGCTTCATAAAAAATTTATCATCATCCAAAGAAGAGGAACAAAGTAAATGAGATTTACGTGCTACATCATATCATTTCCTTCTTCTCTTATGCAAATTGATCCACGTGACGATAAAAGACTTAACTCTCTGATAGTTTTGATACTCCGTTCATATGCATACAGTTGCTTCGAATAACGGATCACACGATCGTCTTATTGGCGATCGGTCGCGCGTTAACGTGCTCCCTACTTTTACTTAGGCCAGTCTCAATGGAAGTTTCGTGGACACAATTACCTAGAGTGACATATCAACTAAAAGTGTTTGAAATTAGGATGAAACACCCCCTCTCAATGCATAGTTTCATCGATTATTGTTTCCTAGGTCACATGCAAGACACAAACTGTTTAGGTAATTGTCTAGGTAACTGTCCATGAAACTCATTTCACCTCTCTTTTAATTAATTAATACAGTTACGCATCATCAAAAATGCTAACATGACAGTCAGTCAATTTATTGTCCATAAAACTCTCACTGAGATTGAGCGCGGCTAAAAAAAATAGAGTCCAAGAGCGGAAAAAAAAACTCCAGCAGAGACCCTCCGACCTCGAGCCCCTTCTCTCGCGGGCGTAGTAGTGAGCCCCTACTCTCTTTTTCTCCAATCCCGCGCTCGCTCTTCTCCACGCCGCCGATCCGGTCTCACTGCGCCGTCCTCCAGTTCGTCGGCGAGGAAGAGGGCTGCCCCTCTCGCGGCCTTTTGGATCCACGGCGACCGAACTTCCTGCAGAACTTCGTAGCCCCTCCGCCTCAGTCAGCCGCCTCCGACGCGCCGTCCTGGCCGCATCGTGCCGCGCGGTTTCGACGTTTGCCGGTGAGTGCCACTACGCTGCCTCCAAATCAGGCCCGCAGCATAGCTAGGGGCCAACACCGACGGCTACATCCTGTAAGGTAAGATTTTTTCTATTTTTCCCCATCGATGTGACTGGATCCATCCTGCGCGGAAGAAAAATGCACTCAGTACTGATGTTAAACGAGCAGATATGCAGAATATGCAAAGTCTTTTGCCGTATATATACCCTGACATGAACCAGCACCAATATAGTCATGTTCTAGAGTGTAAGTTGACCAGGAGCTATGCAATCAGTCCTTGCGAATGAAATTTTTCACTATGAATGAGACTTATGAAATTTTTTGTTCAGAGAACTAGTATGTTGCATGCTGAAAATAAGTGTCTACATTGCTAGGACTTCAAATTTAAGTGTATGTGTGATCTGGAATTTCAATTTGATTGGGGTCCTGCTGGAACTGCTTTCACGCTGACAATTGTTTGTTGTCAACTACTGAACATTGACAATGAATTGTTTGTCAACTACTGAACTTCAACAGTAGAATATTAGAGTAATTACTCCTTAATGTCAACTAAGCATCGGCTAGCTTCTGCTTGCTACTGGACTTCAAAAACTCAGTTCACGCTGTGGACTAGAACACAACACTCAAGTTGAACATTCATTCGCTTTCACATAGCAGTTCTGAACAGAGTTAAAATGAACATAGGAGCAAATGAGTAATGCTAACTGGCCATCCTGTCCTGGCTTTCATTCATGTCTATTTATAGGAGTACAGAAAAATAACGTGTCTGGTGTGGATTGCACAGTAATGCTTGGCAATCGAAGTTATATGTATGAGTGATATTTTATATGTAGTAAATAGAGCCCATAGTGATATTTTTTCACATGATAATGTGAGTTCATTGCTGTAGGTTTAGTTAAATGAACTAGTCCTTGATTGTTACCGCAAAAACTGAACTGCCATTATATGTTTTTCATAAATAGTTTCTGTCCATTTATGCAATTTTGGATATGCAATTTTCACAGAATTGTGAAGATGGCCTCTTTCTTGCTGTGTGGTGTGATCAATTTGAGATTCCTTCCTATCGTACTGTTGGTTTATCTAGTATGCTTTAAGTGGTGAGCACATATGCCTTCAGTGCATGTTTGATTTGAATTGGAATTTGAATGGTCGTGTTTGAAATAGACAATTTTCGTGGGGTCCTGTTGCATATCCATTTGGCTTTTTATTGAGATTCAAATAGACAATAGGAATGCTGCTTGCAATCACAACAAAAACTGAGATTACTTTCGCATTGTGTCCTGTAGCAACCATTATTGGAAAAATTGTGATCACATTACTTAATTTTTTTCCTATCACTACTTTAGCAAAGGGGCTCAACACATGGCATCCAGCATGACACCATCGCAAAAGAGCTGAAAACTTCAAGTGGAGCATTGACGGCCTTTCGCTCTTTTATGTTGAATTGCATTGTATCTGAAATATATGGAGATGTGTTCAGATTTGTAATGGAATTCAACAGAGATTAAAAATACCATGTAATGATATTTTTGGAATATAGTACCGCTTGCTCATACTATGTGATGTAAATTGTCATGATATGTCATGTGATTTTTATGTTTCAAATTTTTTGAATTTGAATTTTAATTATCGTGTCTGAATCATGAATTCAAATATTGTTCTTTAATGTCCTTTAGAAATATTTATGTTCGAATTGTAGGAGTATGATATAAAGGATATGTATATAGTATGCTAAAATCAGAAAGTATAAGAAATAGGGGCCGAGAAGTAGGGACCCTTGTTGGAGTCAGGTGCAAAAATCAGACCCCAGAAAAGTAGGCGGAGCCCCTTCTCAAGAAGTAGGGGCCGTGAAGTAAGGGCTATTGCTGGAGTTGCTCTAACGATGCTACCTTCTTTGCAGTTACACGACCACGGCCGGACCTCCGGCCACTTGAGCGATGGCGGAGATCGCCGGCGACGAGGCCCCAGCGCCTCCTCCTCCTGCTCCTTCCACCTCCGGCGAAGTCTCCGGAGGACAGTCTACTTCTAATCCTGCATCTGCCGGCAGCAGCAAGCCGCCGTCGCGCATGACGAAGCCCGGCGTGAAGCGCCTCGTCCTCACCGCCTCCGTCCTCCTCTCCTTCCTCCTCGGTACCTCCTGCAACCTCCCCTAGCTCCCATGGCTAGTGTTTTTGACTCTTCTCTGTATAACTCGCTCGCATCTCTGTATGTCTCTCTGTAGGACTGCCCATCCTGCTGAATTCCACCGAGATCCACCGTTCGCCGCTGCCCTCCGACGCAATCACCGCCCTTGCCCACCGCCTCCACTCCAGTCCACCCTCCTTCCCCTGCGGCCTCCACGCCGTCTTCATCCGGCCGGGTTCCGGCCCCTCCGATGCCTCCCTCGCCAGTCGCCTCGAGCGAGCCATCTCGGCCCAGCTCCAGCCCCTCCTGGCCGCTTCCACTGCCGGTAATGTCTCGGTATCAGTCACTGTCGATTCGGCTGGTAGCTGTTCCAGCAGCAGCAGCGTTGGCTCGCGTTGGCAATGCGGGTCTGTGACCACTACAGACCTGGTGCGTGGTGACGAGGTGTCCGATGAATTTCTGCACTCGGCATTGGGCAGCGGTGGTGGGGATGGGTCTAGGGTTTACACTGTTGTTGTTGCGGAAATTGATGATGAGGATGGAATGAGGGTTGTCATTGGGAAGCATCGACATGCTTGGGTTGTTGGAAAGGTCGATGAGGCTAAGGCTGTGTCAGTTATAGGGAAGGTATTTGTCAAATATTTCATAAATGGCGGTATTGAGGAGGGTGAGGCAGGCATTGGGAAAGGCGAGTTCATGCCAGTTGGATCAGATGGAAATGTTGTTCTATCCTATAGCTTGCTGAATGCTGATCCAAGCGATTGGGTGTATGATTGGTAAGAACAAAATTCAAGAGTTACCTATACTTTTGCTGTTGCTTTATTGTTGCGTCAATATTTCCTTCCGTATCAAATTGCTAGAAAAAAATCATGTTTTGTGCTCTATATCAGATGTTTATGTGAAGTACAACATATTAGACTACATTGATAAGGTACTTGTGCAATACATTACAGTATCAATGTTTACATCAGTTAGATGTTCTGTAGGCTGTGCTTAGCTTCTTGCAAAAATGAAATTTATTTTCCGTTGCTGCTGCTGCTGCTGGAATTCATAAACTTAGCATTCTACATACAGGGAGTTTGAAAAGATTGGTGAGAGGATGTTGAATCCTGTGGTTGAGGCACTGCGACCAATTGCGGAAATTAATATAGAGAGTCAGGTGCTAATTTGCCTTAAACTAAGCTATCTTCTTCAATTTCTTGTGAAAAAGCTGATGTTCCTTTTTTGTTTTGAGAATCATCGATTTATTAAGTAATAATTTGATCACTTCTTTTCAGGTTTTGTACCACACTCCTAAGTCATCCTATTCTTATTCTGATGATAAACTGGGTGGCAATGTCCTTAGTATGGGAGACATTCCTTTCTTTGTATGTTTCTGACTTGTCTTGTAGCAAGTATTTGCTCTTGATTGTCACTGCATTCTATGGATAGCTTCCCGCAAGCATGTATAGTGGTCAACTGCGAGATCCACAAATTTAATCTATGCCATGAAAATATGACGTTGACAGGTAAATTCAAATGAGTGGCACTTGGATACATCAATTTCAGCTACAGGACGATCGAAAGTTCTTCAATTTGTTGTGTATGTTCCTTGGATCAAACTTTCTTATTAATATCTGTTTTTGCTCTATAGTATTAAACTTTACTCGGAGTCTCAGAACCATGATATAATTTAATCTGTTCTCTCTAACAAATTAAATTAGCAGAATGCATTTCCATTTTTTACTACCCATCCTCCTTCTATTCCAAATTTTTATTCCTTTTTTAATTATTACAGTCTCCTTTTCACCTTTGTCAAACTTCTTTTAGTATAGTGTGGGCACGCTGTTTGTTTTTTCTATTAATGTTTGATGAAAGCCTAAGAACCCAACCAGTTATAGAAAATGTCAGGTTTTCACCTAAATTTTCATACTTTTCAAGTGTCAATTGCCAAGTGTGTGCACATAAAAGATATGAGCCTTATTTTCGTCGATCATGTTTGTTATTAGTTGTACAAATATTTCTGGATGCTCGTCTGAACCGTTTATTCAATAATCATCAGATACGTTCCATCTGCAAAGGAATGCCCGTTGTATTTACAACTTCCTGATGGTGGGCTTTCGCAAACTAATGCATTTATATCCCCTGTAAGTGCTGCTTTACCAAGATGTGAAAAAGGCAGCAATACTACCTTCTCTTTGTTACCCATTTTGCTATTTACCTAACAGCATTAACCTGTTCCATAGATGTGGGGAGGTGTTCTTATCTGGAACCCACCAGACTGTTCACTTGGTTCCAAGAAGACTCACGGTACCCGGAAGAAAATGTCATCTCAGGTGTGTGCACATCCGCTTGCCTCACCCTTTCGAGTCCTGATGAAATATCTTCTTTGCAATTGCATTATTTGTTGAAATGCCTATATGAAACAGGAACTTATGGAGACTCTTGAAATCTTCATCGGACAGCTAAGGCAGTTGTTTGGTCTAAAACCATCCTATCTCTCACAAGATATGGACATGCCAACTAAATTTGTAGTTAGTGAAAAGGGGTTCACAGAATGGTAATTTCTTTTCTCAACTGCATTCTATATTTACCACAGTACAAAATTGATTTTGCTGTGGCAACACATAATATTTCAGGATCTTTAATTTCTATTTCATATTCATCGTCCCATTGGACGACATTTTGGCTACCACAATTATTGTCGTTCTGGTTACCACACTGCATATTTGCAAATCATCAGTACTATAGCGTGCATCGCATTGCTTGTACACAATACACTATACAATGTAGCCATCTTATCTTTCTTTCACTTCTAAGTGTAAGATCGATAAGGGCGAACTGGGCCTTCACCAGAGGTAAATGGTCCCAATATCTAGATGTTCTAGAGTTTGGTTATGAACACACTTGTTGACAGTCGCAAATCATATGTTTGATGGCATGCACACAAAGCATGAAAAGCTCTAATTGCCATTATCGTGCTTCTTATTCCTCCTTGTTTTCCCCCTTGCAGGGAGTTAGATTTACTATATCGACATCATGCATGCTCCAATCTGTTGTCATGTCTCACCACCTTGGAGTCTCTATCCAGTCTGGTATGACCCATTTTGAAGCAGTTCTTAATATATACAAAAGGATGTTCTGCGCATGGGCTCATACTAGTGTTATTTCTGTTGTTCCCTAAAAAAATGTTATTTCTGTTGCCAGGTCCATTCTCTACCAAGAATGATTGTCATGGATGAAATCGGAAGACAGGTTTGTCCATCTACATTTTTTTGCTAAATGGACAGCTCATTGATCTGTAAACCAGTTTTCATCTTTCTACCTGGTTATGCATGCTTTAAAGCAACAGAAGTATGTTACATTCATATTATATGTTCATTTAATTATTTTACCTGAACATGCATGGTGTATGTGGCTTATATGTTATTGTGTACATGGGTGCTGATTGTTTGCGAGATTACAGTGAGAGCTTAAGCTTGTTCTAACCATTTACATTTTTTTTATATAGGTTGAGCTTTCTCTTGAAGCTGCAAATTTAGCTCAAAGAAATGCAACTCTAGGAATAAGTGACTCTTCAGCAGGCAAGTTTGCGAGAATTTGTTTTGCTTAATGTCCTTATGCTTTTACGAACACTTGCTGAGAATTGCGCTGGCATACAGTATCTGCAACAAGAGCGAGAGCATTGGCTGAAGATGCATTTTTCCACCCATCCATTATGTCAATCAGTTATGCTTCCATCGAGCATTATTTCGCCATTTACATGGTCAGTACACTATTGCAGACATCTGGCAAATAAAACTTTTATGGTTAATACTCATTATTTTATCTGAACCTGAAAGTAAACATTATAGTTACTGTTTGATTCATCAAACATGGATTTTAAAATCTTAGATTTAGAGCTTACCAGTCTGCAAGTAACCTTATCAAACTGTAGAATAATGAAATGAAATATAACTGCACGTTAAAATTCATGTGCATATCTTGTCAGTACTACATTAAGCACTTTGTACTTTCTGCAGCCATTTTTCGCCCCAGTTTCCTTGCATGTGCTGCTGGCGGCAATCAAAGAGCTAAAACGTTACAAGGCAGAGCGAGCAAAATATTCTGCATTTCTTGCTTCCCGGGTGACTTCCTGATATGATGATGACTTAGGGCAGCGTCACTGCCTGATTCTTTAAATCTTCATGTAAGTTTGACAGATGAAGGAATGTCGTTGCTCGTTATTGGCATCGTCACACGGAAATGGCTGGAACGACCAGCTGATGCTAGGCTGAGTAGACACACTGGGGTGCTTGTAAAGCTAGCTGTAAGTTGTATTCCATATTTTGTTGTTAGATTAGAAAGAATCGACGTTCAGGTTTTTGACCAAACATGCTGTATGGTTATCTGTTTGGGACCCTGGCAACCGAGCTTGTTTAGTTCCTAAATTTGGGAGCTAAATTTTGATTTTTGAAGTGCATGCGACACTGTAGTATTTCGTTTGTACGTGTGAAAAATTGTCCAAAAATTAATTAATTAGGCTTAAAATATTCGTCTTGGTACAATAAAACTGTGTAATTAGTTTTTGATTTTATCTATATTTAGTATTCCGTGTATGTCATCATTTTGATGTGACGAGAAGGGACCTTGCGTTGGTTAAAATAGTTATTACTGAAGGTATGTGACGTATTCTGGGGCGCAATCCGGACATAATCGGACTCGACATATTCGGACGAGTCCGATGGAACGACTTCGAGTCGGTCTTCCAAGCGCATGCACAACCCCACACAGCCCCCCCAGACACCGGCTGTCTTTTTAATGCCATATAGATTAAATGAGCTGATGTGGCTATCATTTAATGAGGAAAGAGAGTGTTGCTGCCTACTATCTCGTCTACTGCTTTGGCTCGTGCTCCCATGCAAAACATTAGAAACCAGAGTGCGTATTTATTATCACACAGACAGCTAAATAGACAGTAGCTGTCTAAACTATTGTAGAGCTGACTATTTAACTGTCTATATGTGTTAAATAGACAGCAGCTATCTAAACTATTGTACATGCCCTAATGTACTACTGCTATTAGTATTGATCCCTCCCTCTCCTAGCGTATGAGGCCACAAGTACCAGAACGACTATCTGTCGCGCGCGCGGACGAGTGGGCTCAAACAACAGGCTTCTTTGGCCCGTTAAGGTTTTGGGCTGTGCGGAGTACCACAATAAGCCCAATAGAGACCCATATATTATTTTTTTCTATTATTTTTATTATTTACTTACTTTTTCTATATCAATTAATTTATATTTTTTTTCTTTTCTTTTCCATTTATTTATATTTATTTTCTGTACTCTTATTTTTTATACTAACTTGTTCGTCATGTATATATATTGTTCGCAATGTGGATATATTTGTTCTCCATGTACATTAATTTGTTCGCAACATGGATTTTATGTTCTCCACGTGCAACAATTTATTCGCAACGTTGACTCATTTGTTCTCTATGTGCAGTAACTTGTTCGCAACGTGGACTGATTTGTTCTCCATGTGCAGTAATTTGTTCGTAACGTGAATTTATCTGTTCTCTATGTGCAGCAATTTGTTCGCAACATGAACTCATTTGTTCTCCATGTGCAATAATTTGTTCGTAATGTGGACTTACATGTTCTCCATGTGCAGTAATTTGTTCGCAGTGTGGACTGATTTGTTCTCCATGTGCAGTAATTTGTTCGCAACGTGGATTCTTCTGTTCTCCATGTGCAGTAATTTATTCGCAATATGGACCCATTTGTTCTCCATGTGGAGTAATTTGTTCGCAATGTGGACTTATATGTTCTTCATGTACAGTAATTTGTTCGCAATGTGGACTAATTTGTTCTCTATGTGCAGTAATTTGTTCGCAGCGTGGATTCTACGGTTCTCCATGTGCAGCAATTCGTTCGCAACGTTGACTCATTTGTTCTAGTTTGATAAAAAAATATTCGTAAAAATGTCATCTAAATATAGTCAAGTGGGATTTTGTTTTGAAGATTTTATCGTAATAAATATTATGGTGCGATCGGAATTTAATTTGGATGCTTGGTTTAAAAGTAATGACTTTTTTTTAAATTTATTGCATGCAAGTGAGGTCTGTTGCTGCTATATTTTACAGGAAACATGCCTACATGTAAAAAAATGATCAAACAATGAGCCCCAACGGTAGCCTAAGATGAAAAATAAAAGCGCGCAGCTCCTTCGGCGACACAGTTTGCGTATCACGCCGGTGACGGGCAGCCGCGCCCCACAAGTACCACGCAGACAGAGCCCGTCCTCGATCTCGCATTCGACAAGTCTGAGCGCCACTCCGATCACGCCGTCGCCGCCGGCACGTTTTGTTCGCTACTTCATCCCAGCTCCTGTCCTCGATCCCCGTGACATGAGCATTCTCTTCCAGGGCGACGACGGCCCGGAGGCCGAGCGCGTCCTCCGTCTCGCCGACGCCGAGGCCGAGAGCCTCTTTGACGTCGCCCTCGCCGCCCACAAGCGCGGCCGTGATACTGATTCGGACGAGGAGGAGGAGGAGGAGGGAGCCGCCCGCGGTGCGCACCGGCGCGGCGTCAACACGACCATGGCCCATCCGGACGTCGCGGCGGCGTTGTCGGACGACGGCGCCTCTGCACAGCCAGCAGAAGAACGCCTGGCGGCCCTGATCGATGATGACTACTACTACTGGCAGTTTGCATACAACGACGAGCCGGCGGATGACTTCCTTCCCGTGGGTCGGGCCGACGACGAGGACGACTGCACGGTGTACGGGGAGTGGGGTGTGATGCCACCAGATCGACAGGAGGACGAGGTGCCGCTGGGTGAGAAGAAAGAGGAGCAGTTTGCTTCGGACATGCGACATCCGGCTGAGGACGACGACTACCTTGTCTATAGCCAGTGCTACGGCACGGCTCTCTATCAAGGGATGCTGGATGAGAAGGGCGAGCACTTTGCATCTGGATACGAAGATTTCCTTCCCATGGACCTAACTGAGGACGGCAGTGATGATATGGCCTACCGCCAAGATTTTGATTACAAGCTGCCGCGGCCGGCGCTCGACGATCGTCGTTGCTTGGAGGTTGCGGAAGATGCAGCTGATCAGATCGACATGACACGGTACCAGGCTTACCCCGAGCTGACGCAGGATGGCTCCATCGACTTGTTCGACCAGCTTTGGTACTACTAATCCCTCCTGCCAGTACGCTGAGCAACTTTGATTTGTTGAGTCGCGTGCTGCCTTTTGAATTGTTGAGGAAATAGTAACGATGGATGTAGTACTCCTTTTGTCTGTTCTTCCTTCTCCTTTCGCATCGTGATCATAACAAATTTCATCAAATTTGAGCACAAGGAGTTCAATTTTTTTTATTTTTTTGTGAGCAACAGATTCTGGAAAATTGTTCAATGACACAGGCGAAGAGGAAACTGGGGCACGTGTCTGAGTTGTTCGGGAGTCGTTATAAGTCAGATTATCTCATTGTAACGCAGGTGTCCCTTGCTTTCCTTTTTTCTTGTATGAACTTAGGCTTTCTTAATGGGTGTGAACTTGTGATACTATTGTTTAACTTGCTGCAAAGACTACGTTTACTTGCAATTGGTTCATGGTCTGCTCAATCCGATTGCTACTACACACAAACACCCTACTGCCCTGTTCTGCTGCTGTTGGCTGGGACTGAACCTTTCTGTATTGGCAGTTTGGTCTTCCAATGTCTGAATTTCTTGTGTGACAATCATGTACTCCATTTTTATGGGCCGGCTCCTTTCTTGTTTGACAATGTGATTGCTTCTACCAATGACTACTTTGGAGCTTATTTAACAGTAATACAATATAAATTTCTGGAGCAACAGACAAGAATAGGATGTAAGCTATGCCTCTTCACATCTAAGGAATATTCAAAAACTATAACTATTTGAGTTTTTTTGTTTCCTGATAGCTTTGGCCATTGAAGAGTCTTTGCAGCACAAGTGTTCAGATTCAGACTTTTACACTTGGTCAGATCACAAAAGAGAAACACACCATTTTTCACTGGACAATGATGTCACTAACATTACAAAGTCAAATCATCCATTCTTGTCTCCTTTTACAAGACAGAGTGAGACCACACAATTTTCAAGAACATCAAGTTACCCATGGCTACCCTACCTCTTACCATGTTCAAAGAAGGGATCTCTAGTTCCCTACAGAGATTAGGTTTCTAAGTCCTCTGTTCATCCCTAGTTTCTAAGTCCTCTGTTCATCAGAGTTTCTTGGCCTCTTCAAAGCTCGTCCGGCTTCAAGAAGAAGCGAGTCTATTGCTGCTACTGGATAGGAGTCACGATTTTTGAGAAGTGAGAATGCCTCCGACTCGATCACATCCTGTAGCCATCCATTACATACAATGGCGCGGCAACAATTCTCCTGAAGCTTAAGCCGGCCGTGCTCTTGGGCGAAAGCCAACGTCGCTGCACTGATGTTGACATCTAGATCCACAAACATCTTTTCTTCCAGCAGTTCCTTCATACGATCCAGTTGAAACCTTTCCGCCAATATGAATAGGCTTTGATTCATGAGCAGGCCCTGTTGCTTGGTGGCCCCACTGCCAACAATTTCCTCCAACCGTGGCAGTTGATCGGTGTAAAGAAATTTCAGTAATCCTCCAAAGATCTTAGGCTGGATGTCTCCCTCAATCTGAACTCGAACTTGGACATCTGATGTACCCTCCAACTCGAACTTGTGCATCTCAGTAGCCAAGGTCGGCGAGCGTGCATCAACCACAGCTTGGTGGGCAGGGAATTCCTCCTCGCCGACTTGGAATGTGACGTCGCTTCCCTCGCCCGACTGCAGCAGTCGCCCGAAATCGACGCTCAGATTGGATTGGTTCCAGGGGGCTTGGCGAAGACGGTGGCCGCTGAAAGTGAAGCTGAGTTGATCTTGATAGATGAGGCCTAGCGCCTTCAGCCTGGCGACTGGGGGGAGCTGCAGAAAGCAAGGCCGCCCGGGATATGCGACGCCGCTGTAGATAGTCTTGTGCGCCAAAGGTGGACGCGAGCGGGCGTCGACGAGCTGCAGGTGGACGGCTGCCATCTCCGCCGAGCCGAGGTTGAGGCACCTCAACGCCAACCCTACATTTCCTTCGCGGCCGCATCCGGCGATCCACCAGCGCAGATCCCCGTCGAAGTGGGGACCGGAAGAGCCAAATTCCTCACCGGATACACCGGGGATGGTGATCAGGTCCTCGTCTCCTTGAATCCGGCGACGCGACAACTGGAGGACTCCCATGGCCATGGCGACGGCCCTTCTTCGGATCTGTTTTTTTTTCCCTCTGGGGGATTTGGGGTTTCGAATTTGGACGCGATAGCGCACTCGGCAAACCCGACGGCGGTTTTTATTAATCTTGGGTTGGGTGGAGTCGGTGCCGGTGGAATTGCCTGTTCTTTGGAATTTGGGTTTATTTAATATGCAAATTAGATTTGGATGGAAGGGTACGAATAAAAATGACCAAATTTCTATATAATCGCAGCTAGTTTTTGTTTGCTTTTTCAATCGAATTTTTAGCCCTTCGATCTACTTGTGGATGCCTTTTGAGAAACATGTTTTACAAATAGGTCTTCAAAACATCTTTTTTTACAAATATGTCTTCAAACATTTTTAGCCCTTTGATATATTGTGCTGAACTCCTCGAGTACGTATATCTTTGTGGCTGGTCTTGTCAAATTGTTGTTGAAATATTTGAAAACTTATAAAAACAAATATTTCAAAACATGAATAGAATACACATATAGAGTGCTTCATGGAAGAATAAGGGGTAAAATCACATGGTTATGTTTACCCTTTCATTACAAATTTAATAGCGTTAACTCCTCTTAACGGAACAAGGGCAAAATAGAGTTTCGTTTTGAAAGACTGAGGGCCAAAACACGCAAGGCAAAAATATAAGGGTAAAATCACCGTTGGCACCTAAAAATAGGGACAAGAACGCTAAAGCCCCTTTAATTATACCAAAACTTCTCAAATTCTTCAAACTCATCATATGTGTTATTTCCATTTCGAACATTTGGACACTAATATATGTTATAGGATTCAATGTGTTCAATTCAAAAAACGACTAAGTGTTACATCTTCATGTACTCTCTTCTTTCCCAAGCAAATGGCTAGCTTTGATCATTCTTTACCAATTTTTTCTGCAACTTTCAACAATAACTGAGGGCAGAGGGTAATGCTGGGTGGGCCGTGACGTACCCTATAGATTTTGCCGAAAATATGTATTTAGCCTATATGTCAGCCCACATATATACGAAAAAGGGAAAATAAACCGTTAAACTCTACGGCCTCGCCTCGCGACATTTCTACCACGTGCGTCAGGGTGGCATCCCGATCGGCGACTCCGATCACTTCACCAGTTTGCCGTCTCTACTTCTCGCCCATCCGGCCGTGAGCTATCGACTATTGCCTTCCCGAGCGTGTTGGTTAGTTTACAATTTGCTGATTTGTTGTGCCCAACCGAGAGCCGAGCCATCCAAGCGCCTAGCGTGGCATACCTTTGGTAAAAAAATTTGGATTAAATTCTTCCGTGCCATTACATTTTTTAAAAATTACAAAAATGTCACTGTCAGTGACTGAGGTAGCCTCCACCTGTCAGTGACACACCGATGATATATTTTCAAACTATGAAAATTATAATGGCATGGATCTAACTGGCCCAAAATTTTAGTTGTGTTATTGCTAGTCCAGCTTGGTGTGGGAAGAAACAAAAGAAAATAAAATAACATTGGAGTCAAACAAATTTCTCTACGGCGAATCTATTTAGAAGAAAGAATACTTGTCCAACAAAAAAAAGTCAATCAAGAATAAAAGTTGTTCAAAGCAACGTGCTCCAAAATTAACATGGTTCTCGTCTTGAGCAGAGGGACGACGAAGCTTTAAATGCCCACCTTATTTTTTTTTATACATGTAAATGCCCACATTGAAACAAGCGTGAAACTACTACCCAAATTTCGACAAAGTAAAGAGATTGAAAATGTAGGATTGCTCAAATAATCAGTTAATTTGAATGTAGTCAGATTTGAGTAGTAGTCGGAGTAAAAACAATATACTCATTCGTTTTTGACGTGCTCCGTAGCTCAACATCCAGTTTAAATAAGTTATCCTAAACTAGTACAGATACGCAATAATGTGCTCCGTAGCCTCATCAAACTCTGCAATAAATGAAATCTAAAGTAGCGAAATACAGTACTTTTGTAGTTCCGCTGAGGCTAATATCCACAGTGCACTAGGGCACTGCCTGCGCCAACCTGCCTAAAAAATATAGTAAAATATGCTGCAGCGTTGCACGTTAAAGAGTACGCTACGGTTCGTAAACTTATTTTCACGCTATATCCAGCGCACGTAAACCTACGATACAAGCGTTGCAGCCTTTCCTCGCTGGTACGGATAGAAGTAAAAAATGCTGCAGCATTTTAATTGAAGATGATAATTAGAAGTGGGTGAATAAAATATATAGTTGTTGAATATAGAGTAAATATATAGAGTGATAGGAGCGCGGAAGAAGCTGATATATAGTAAAGAATCTTATTGACGTGATTAGAATGTTTTTTTATAGTAAAAATTTAGAGTATTAACAGTGGAGTCGGTGTGCATCGACGGCCATAGCAAACGCGAGGCCCACGCAACGCAAATGGATGGCGGCAGGGCGCCCGACGCTTTCCTTTTTACTTTCTCCTTTCCACGTACGCGAGTCCGACTCGATCTTTATGGAACATATATATAAATAAACATGAGCCCGTCGATCTGTAGTCCGCTATTGCTGCACCATCCCATCCCTTGTGAGTTGCGTGCGGAGTCCAATCCCATCCCATCCCACCCACACGATCATGGACACCCTCGCCGCCGACGACGTACGGCTCAAAGTCTACGACCACGACGACACCGTTGTTCGCTACTTCATCCCAGCTCCTGTCCTCGATCCCCGTGACATGAGCATTCTCTTCCAGGGGGACGACGGCCCGGAGGCCGAGCGCGTCCTCCGTCTCGCCGACGCCGAGGCCGAGCGCCTCTTTGACGTCGCCCTCGCCGCCCACAAGCGCGGCCGTGATACTGATTCGGACGAGGAGGAGGAGGAGGAGGGAGCCGCCCGCCGTGCGCACCGCCGGCGCGTCACCACGACCATCGCCCATCGGGACGACGCCGCCTCTGCACAGCCAGCAGAAGAACGCCTGGCGGGCCTGTTCGATGAGGACTACTGGCACTTTGCGTACGACGTGCCGGCGGCGGATGACTTCCTTCCTGTGGGTCCGGCCGACGAGGACGACTGCACGGTGTACGGGGAGTGGGGTGTGATGCGACATCCGCCTGAGGACGACGACGACCTTGTCTACAGCCAGTGCCGCGGCACTGCACTGTATCAAGGGATGCTGGGCGAGCAGTTTGCATCTGGACTGGAAGATTTCCTTCCCGTGGATCCAACTGAGGACGGCAGTGATGATATGGTCTACGGCCAAGATTTTGATTACAAGCTGCTGCGCCCGGCGCTCGATGGTTACTGCTTGGAGGTTGCGGAAGATGCAACTGATGATCAAATCGACATGACACGGTACCAGGCTTACCCCGAGCTGACGCAGGATGGCTCGATCGACTTGCTGTTCGACCAGCTTTGGTACTAATCCCTCCTGCCAGTACGTACGATGCCAAAGGCCCTACCTGATCCCCGCGCTGATCGAGCAACTTTGATTTGTCGAGTTGCGTGCTGCCTTTTGAATTGTTGAGGAAAAAATAATGATGGATGTAGTACTCCTTTTGTATGTTCTTCCTTCTCCTTTCGCATCGTAGGCGATCATAACAAATTTCATCAATTTGAGCATTTCATACTCTGTATAAAATCGGAACTCTGCTCAATATAGAAGTTGCATTGCAGTTATACATTTGCCAATAGTTGTTTGATGAGGCATGATAGTGAGCGCAATTTTGCAATAAATTTGACGGACTACCAACGAAGCCGTGTATCGGCATGTATATACTGCACATATCAAATCGGTTGAAATGATTTAAGCTTTTTTTAAGCCATATGGCAATCTTTATTGATCAGAGAAGATAGTTACAATATTGTTCGAAAGAAACACGTCACTGTTGTAGATGTCTTTAGCACAGCTCCGCTAAATGTCTCGTTTAGGAGATCATTAGTAGGTAATAAGCTAATGGAATGGAATAATTTAGTGGCCAGAATAATAAATGTCGAGTTACATGCAGGTAGGGACGTGTTTCTATGGTCACTTAATAGAAACAAATCGTTCTCTGTTCATTCAATGTATAATTATCTTGTCAACAATGGTGTGAAAGTCTCACAAGAAATATGGCGGATCAAAATATCATTAAAGAATAAAATCTTTATGTGGTATTTGAAGAAAGGTGTTATATTGACAAAGGACAATTTGGCAAAAAGAAACTGGAATGGAAGTAGATATTGTAGTTTCTGTAGCTCTTTTGAGTCCATCAATCATCTTTTCTTCAAGTGTTATTATGCTAAATTTCTATGGCGAGCCACACAATTAGTATTTGGAATTTCACCTCCAAGTAGTATCACAAATTCGTTTAATGGATGGGTGAAACAGGGGGGTCACAAACCAGATCTAAGGTTATTGACAGGAGCTACGGCAATTTGCTGGGCTATTTGGACATCTAGGAATGAAGTGGTATTTGACAAATGCCGACCAAAAACTTTTTTGCAGGTACTATTCAGGGGAACATACTGGCTCCGGTTGTGGGCTAAGTTACAGCGAAGAGAGAGTGATCAGGACCTTATCATCAAGGCGTGTCGACGCTTGGAGACGGAGGCACTACGCTTCTTCGCAGACAATGGATGGTCCTTTAGTTTTCGGATGTACCGTAATAGTGAATTGATCCCTCTTTTTTTAAAAAAGAAGGTGAAACCGAAACTTATTTCCTTTATCTAAAAAAAGAGAAGATAGTTACATCTTTCACCAGAACATTTAAGATAGAGCTAGGGGATTCATCAACCCAAATACATGAAACTTTCGAAGAAAAAGCTTGCCTAGCTAGCTCATGAGCTACCTGATTGGCCTCCCTATTACAATGCTCAATATTTATGTTGTTGAATCCGCTCCACAAGATATTGCAATCGTCATAGATTGCAGCCGCCGCCGTAGTCGAGAACCCACCATCTTGCATTGTCTCCACAACCAGCAAGCAGTCGGTCTGAACAATAAAACGGTTACACCCGATATGTTGTGCCAGAATCAATCCCTCTTTAAGTGCATATGCCTCCGCTGTGGGTGCATCTAAAACATGTGGTAGATAGCTCTGGCCAGCTGCCATGCACTTGCCCCGGGAGTCTCTAAATAACGGCACCAGTGCTTCCACTTCTCGACTCAGCATCGAACGCTGCATCCACGTTTACCATTAGTTTTCCTTCGATCAGAAGGCTTCCTCCACCCATGGCGTACCTTAGTTATTTTTTTTCATCGACCTCATATAGTTGCTAGACAATGCTGCAATTGACATTGCTGATCTGAATGGAACTTGAATGTTCTCCTCATGCGCGAATTGTCTTCTCTCATATTAACCCTAATCCAAGCTTGCTAATTCTTTTATAATACGAGAATTATTATACGGTCATCTACCACAATTTATTATATGAGCGGCTAAATTTGTGTTGACTAGTTCCCTCTCCTTTTAGTTCAACTCCTAGTGTTCAACACATAAGCTCTCTGTTTATCTCTTTATACTGCAGTATCGTTGTCTCTTTATAATATTGTTGTCATCCTAGCTTCTCTTCAGATCATTGCTTTATTCGTATTCTGACCAGCGACAAAATAGCTCGTCAATTTATTAAATCCACTGTAAAAAAGCATTGGATAATTCCATTTTTTTTTAGAAAACGGGCCTTAGCCCAGCTTTGGCTGTGTTTAGTTCCTCACAACTTTTCAAATTTTCCATCACATCGAAACATTAAATATAACAAATAACACATGCATGGAGCATTAAATATAGGTAAATAAAAAAACTAATTGCTTTTGAGCCTAGTTAGGTCATGGTAGGACAACAATCACCACAAACAAACAAAAAGTGCTACAGTGTGCCACAACGTCCGATGTGACTCTTTTCACCCATTTTCACGGATCTAAACACAGCCTTTGTAGAAAGCAAGAGAATGTCTGCTAGGTTGCCAGCTTTTACAAATCAAGTTTCATAAAAGCAAACTTCCCCCTCTACTAAGTTCATATAAAGATCCTCTAGCAAAAGACATCAAAAAGCTATATTCAGGATGAAAGTTTTACATCATCTTCTAAAACCCCCTCCACTCCCCATATTTCCTTTTCTAAATCAGTCAACAACTCCTTAAGCACCACTGCTTTCAAGCTGCCGCAATTCCAACAGTCGTTCCTGCCAACTTGCGATTTCTTTTACACCCAAGCAAAGAACTTGCCTAGGAACCACAAAACTAATTTGAGTCCGCGACCCAGGCCCCCGCGTCGCTCCTTCCCTGGGGCGACACGGGGGGCACCTAAGCCTAGAGCCGCCAGCCCCCATCTCCACCGCGCCCAGCCGTGTCGCCGCCGGAAGTCCATGCCACAGCAAGGATGGCGGCGGCGGGGCCATTTTCTGTGATCTGAGGCCTCGCGTGGATCTGAGCAGCAGCCGCAGGAGCGTCTTGGTGGTGGCAGAGGTCGTGTGCGGCGGTGGCGTGGGATGTCTGGTGACTACTGAGGCTACGACAGCGGAGTGGGCCGCGAGCTAGGTGCCCGTGCAGCGGCTGCCACAGGCCGAAGTGGGCTGCTCGGCGCGGATCTACAGCGGCATCGTGTGGGCAGCGGCAGCCAGCGGCCAGACGCGAGGGGCCTGCGGCGGTCGGCCAGGCGCTCGTGGTGCCAACGGCGACCGACGGTCGACAGCCAGGCGTGCTGGCTGGCCCCCCTCCCCCCGCGAGCAGATCTGGGAGGCCACGGTGAGACGACGTGTGACCCGGCGGCGGCTGTGGTTGGGATCTCGCGGCGGGGAGGCCGGAAGCGTGCACGGAGGCGGCTCATGGCGGTGAGGCCACGCACGGCCGGCGGCGGCCGGGCGCGATGCGAGGAGGCGGCGAGTGTCGGCCAGGAGTGCGATGCGGCCGGCTGCGCGCGATGGCGCGGCGCGGGGAGGAGGCGGCCGCGGGCAGCAGAAGCAGCGGCAAGGTGCAGGACGTGCTGGTGCGGTGGCCAGCTGTGACCAGCGATGCGGCAGCCGGTGGCCGGGGCACCGGTCGTGCGAGGCGGCCAGGGGCGGCACGAGCTGCGTAGGAGGCTGTGCGAGGCGGCAAGGGCGCCGCCTCCTGCGCTTGGTGGTGGTTGGGTAGAGGTGGAAGAGACGTTGTGGGGTGAGCGGAGAAGCGATGGTGCCGCCGCCACCGTCGGGCTACTTTGGCCATGTTCTGGGCGTGCTGAGCTTGAGCGTGCAGCCTCGGGTGGAGATACTCTGGACGTAAGCCCCCACCGGCTTTCTTGCTGGTGGACATGCCGGCGGCGCCCTAGGGCGTCATTTCCGCGCTGAGGGCGTCATGGTGGAGCTTCACTCCTGTTGCATGGGGCAGTCTTGGTGAAAATCCTGTCCAGATCCTGAACGAGTGATGCCGGCGTCATTGGCGTCGTACCCTCCTTGGAGGCGTCATCTCTGGAGACCCATCTTAACTCTTGGCACCTCTGGTTCATTGGTCATGGCGGCTCTGCCGATGGTGGCAATCTCGCCACATGACAAGCTAGATGGGTGTTGTGGAGCTCACGAGGAGGTGTTCGCAGTCGTGGTGGCGGCTGGAAGTCGTCGTATGGTTGTCGGTTGGAGCTGCTTGCAGCAGACCGCGGCGGCTGGCGTTGGTTGGCAACGGTCAGAGCGGCGCGGGGCTGCGTCAAAGGACGGCACTTGTGGCATCGGCATCGCGGGACGACCTGGCTTACAACGGGTTGTGGCGGTTTGTTCAGCTTCGCTGGGCTATCTGGTCAGGTGCGACACATCGTTGAAAGATGAGGCAAGCGACTTCTTCGGTTTACCGGCATGGCAGCGAAGGCCATGTGCGCGGGTGAAGCAAGGACGCGAGGTCGGCCTGTAGCGACGGCTTAGGATACGATGAAGATCCTAGGAGGTGGGGCAGCTTCGCCCACCACCCCGACGGCAGTTTTGTCACTAAATTTGACGGACTGCCAACGAAGCCGTTTATCAGCGTATACTATACGTCTGTACATATCAAATTGGTTGAAATGATTTAAGCTTTGTGAACGGCGGATGACTTCCTTCAGCATACACTGTACGTCTGTTTATAATATTGTTGTCATCGTAGTTTCTCTTCAGATTATTGATCTAACTAGCTTTATCGTATTCTGACCAGCGACAAAATAGCTCGTCAATTCAAATCCAATGTTTAACTAACTAAATCCGGAAAACAGCAATGGATAATTCCTTTTTTTATATAAAACAGGCCTTAGCTAGCCCAACTTTGTAGAAAGAAAGAGATTATCTGCTGGGTTGCCAGCTTTTACCCATCAAGTTTCAAAATTCCCCTGAGTTTATCTAAAGATCCTCTAGCAAAAGACAATAAAAAGCTACATTCAGGATGAAAGCTTTACGATCATCTTCTAAACACCCCTCCACTCCCCCATTTTTTCTTTTCTAAATCAGTCAACAACTCCTTAAGCACCACTGCTTTCAAGCTGCCGCGATTCCAACAGTGCTCCTGCAAACTTACGATTTCTTTTGCACCCTACCAAAGAACTTGCCTAGCAAAGACGCGCTTTTACACCCTCCACCTCAGCGTTAGACATCACAATCAAGTCAATCATAAGCTACCATCGTTGACAGAGGCAGACCTACACTGCCCGGCCAACTGACGTAAGCAAAACCATCGCCTCCGCACACGCGCATGACGTCGCGCTCGTGCACACTGCTGCATGCCAAGGCAAGTTTAGGCAACAACCGACCAATTAATTATCTCTCCAGGGTCCAGGGTCACGCTAACACGATGGCCTTGGGCCGTCCGGTAGGATGCACTTGTTCGTTTGCACGGCAGACGTGCTGATCGACGATAGTACGCACCTCACCTGATGCTGATCGTGGCGTGTCCTGCCAGTGTCGTTCCCTTGGCACGTTGACTGTACTGTACGTGCGCCACCACCACGAGTCCAGTGCGGCAGTGACGTCCAAAGGCACGCACTCGGACTCGGACTCCGCTGCGTGCAGCTGGTGACGCGCTTAATTTCCACGCGTCACGCGAGTCCGGGTCGGAAAGACTCGTAGTATAAACTTGGGGCCTGCCTGTATTCCGCAGCACCCCGACCGAATCCGCTGCATCCCGTGCGATCGAGTTGCGCGTGCGAATGCGAATCCATCCAATCATCCCAGTACACGACATGGACGACACCGCCACCCTCGCCGCCGACGCCGCGCGCCTCGTCGAAATCACCCACGCCGTGGCGGTGACCGCGCATCTCGGCAGTCTTGTCGCCCACGAGCCGCGCGGCCACAAGCGCGGCCGGGATGCTGATCCGGACGACGACGGAGGCGAGGAGGGAGCCGCCCGCGGTGCGCCCCGGCGCGTCACGACCATCGCCCATCCGGACGCCGCTGCCTCTGCACAGCCAGCAGAAGAACGCCTGGCGGCCCTGTTCGATGAGGACTACTGGCACTTTGCGTACGACGCGCCGGCGGCGGATGACTTCCTTCCCGTGGGTCGGGCCGACGAGGACGACGGCTGCACGGTGTACCATCAGGAGGACGAGGACTTTGCGTTCCTTCCCATGGATCCAGCCGAGGGCGACGACGGCTACATGATCTATGGCGGCCTGCAGCACGGCAGCGTGACGCCGAACGAGGTGGCGCCGCTGGAAGAGGACGACGGGCAGTTTGCGTCGGAAGCAGCAGAAGACTTCGTTCCCTTCGATCCAGCTGAGGATGACTACGGACAACAATGGTTGCTTCCTGTGGATCATGACTACTTGTTCTATGAGCAATACGGCGGCGTGACGCCGCCGGATGAGGTGGCGCTGGAAGATTTCCTTCCCGTGGATCCAACTGAGTTTGACAGCCACTTTGATCACACGGTCGCCGCCGGCATGTTTCATGTGCCGTCGCCACGCTGCCAGAAGCGCGACGCCACCGGCGACTGCCCACAGTATGAATTCGAACGCATCTGCGAACTCATCGCCGCCGAGGGCGCGCGCCTGGCGGCGGAGCAGCCCCAGCCGGCTACTCCTCCTCCGTTGGTCCCTTGCAGCTTGAAGCGGGATGCGGCGACCCAAGTTTCTCAAGCTCAGCTCCTGCAAGAATTTGGCACCGTGATGCGAGATGTGTCCATCCAAGTATCTGAAGAATTTGGCCCCGTGATGCGAGATGTGTCGATACAGGTTTCTGAAGATGAGGAGCCGAGCGACGACGACGACGCACGGCGAGAACACTTGCCGGTGGGTAAAGAGCAGGAACCCGTCGCCGTGACGCCGTTTGACTGCTACGGCTTTCCAGCCTCCTCGGAGCATGGTTCCATCGACTTCACCGGAGATGCAACTGTTCGCTACCACCAGTTCTTGTCCGCGGACGAGGTCGACTTTTGGCTTCATTACTGTGCGCAATGGTACTGATTGATCCCAGGCTATGAGTGAGCTACAGTGTATATCAATTTGGTCATCAAATGTTTGAATTTCTCGAGTCAATCATGTACTCCATTTTTATCGACTTTTTTTTTAATTTCTTGTTCGACAATATACCTATGACTACTTTAGGGCTTACTAACAGTTAATAAAGATAAATTTCTAGAGCAAGAGACGTGAATGAAATCTTTTCGCAAAAAAAAAAGGAGGACGAAAGCTATGCGCTTATGCCCTTTCACATCCAAGGAATATATCTTTAGATGTAGGACTAATTTGCCCAAGAGAATTCGCTAGTTAAAGGAAAGCGAGTATCAAAGACCTGCGACTATTTTGTACTCGAGACAAAATTTGAATTTTTGTTTCCCGATGTCTTGGCAGTGAAGGGTTATTGCAACACAGTACTGTTCAGATTTTAATGCACATTTCTTTGGTCTTTGGCACGACGGTGGCGTCCTGTGCGATGGGGAAAGCAACGTAATGACTTCGAACCACGGTGATGGTCTGAGGCTTGATAAAGTTTCGGGGGCGGGGCACCTCTTTTTACTACCTGGACGACAATTTTTGAAACGAGTCCAGAGCGTAGAGCCGTGTGGTGGGGTTTGAGGTCCCCGCGCACGAGAGAGGCGTACTGAGTGGCGGGTTGGGTCCCCGCGCACGCGAGAGACGGCGGAAGTGGCGAGGCCCCCGCGCGTTTGGTTGCTTCGGACTCGGTGTTTTTATGCCGTTGAGCGGTCGGTTTGGGTGCAGCAGCACTGCGGCGGTGGGTCTTGCACGGCGGTGGCCCTCTAGGTGTGGTGGTGTCTGCCCCTTTTGTTCCTCTATCGGCGTTGGATCGTTTCAGAGGTTTCGATATCCGCAGGAGTGCGATTGTAGGTGGAAGCCGTGATTGTGTTTGTCTCCTCTGTCGTCGTTGTGAGTGTGTGATCGTGTTGAGGTCTCAATCCAACCAGTCAGTGAGTGTAGTCGAGCGGTAACCCGTGTTGATGTCCCAATCCAATCGGCGAGTTTGTTGTTTTCTTTTTTTTTTCCTATATATGACATTCTAGGGTCGTAGTCTTGTATTTTTCTGCTATATTAATAGAAACGTATTCGTCGAGTGTTGTTTGTTCAAAAAAAAATTAATGTACAGTTCTATACGCTAATCATTAAAATTCATCTATTTATTTAGTCGGTACTGCATGAAACACTTATACTTTCAGCAGCCATTTTTCGCACTAGATTCCTTGCATGTGCTGCTGGCAGCAATCAAAGAGCTAAAACGTTACAGTCAAGGCGAGCAAAAAATTCAGCATTCTTGCTTATCCTCCTGATCTTGTGGCGATTGGCGTGTTGGTGCATGTTACTGGCACAGTCACTGCGTCACATGGGGTCTGTTTGGTTGCTGGGCTTAGCCCAGCCTGGCTAGCATACACAGCCAGGCCAGCCTAAACCTGGTTAAACTAGTCTAGACAGTCCATTTTTGGTTGGCTGGCCAACTGGAGTCGGCCTGAGATGGAACATATTTGGTAGGCTGCATTAGTGGGTGGCTGGGCTTGCTGGAACCGGTAGCCCATGTTTGGTTTGCCATGGCTAGCTGGGTCGAATGACCGGTTGCACTAATCGGTAGGCATACCTCCTCTAAATCGCCGTAGGAATCAAAAGGTTTCGGTCAACCCTGACGGTGAGCCCTCATCCATTCACCCCCCTTCTCCCTCGTTCGTATTCCCTTCGTCTTCCTATCGCGACCGACGGCGATGGCCGGAACCCGCCATGGCGGGGCGTCCTCGAGCTCGACGAGCGCCACCAGCAGCCGCAGCCAAAGCCTCGTCGGATCTACGGAGGTGAGGTCCCCCTCACCAGTCCAAGTGAGGGCAAGTGGATGCTGGGCCGGGCATCTTTGCTCTGATTGCTTGGCGTACCATGCCATGACGGAGGCGACAGGAGTCGATGGAGGAAGGGAGATGCGGGCGACGACCCCCAGCCGGTCCATGTCCCCTTCGTCGACAACGCAAGACTCCGTAGATGGGAATGGGTCGTCGGCGAGGAGTGGATCCACAAGGCGCACCGATGTGGGAGGTGGATCCCCTCATGATTCTTCGGGAGGTTCTTCAACGCATGACTCCAAGCCACTATCTACGGTAATTCGTTTTCGTTGTGCAAATTGATTGATTGATTTTGTTTGGTTGAATGATTTGATTTGGTACCCTACCCAATTGTGCTGCAGCCATCTTCTGTGAGTGTTGTCCCAGAAGGTGAGGAAGATTCATCCTGGGGAGGTGTGTACCGTGGTACCGATTTGAGATGCCGCCATGGAAAGCATCCACGGCGCTTGTATGTCTGGGAGGGCAAGCACAGCGGCCGGCGCTACCTTGGGTGCCCCCTGAAGGTACATTCCATAGGCCAATTGCACATTGTTAGCATAAATAGGTGAATTATGATTGGTGTGATTATTTTTTTGATAGGGAGACAACGAAAAATGCCGATTTGTCAAATGGATGGATGAAGAATGGCCGGCAATGGCTCAACAAGTGATGTGCACCATTTGGGACATGGTTGGGGAGTTCATGGATAAAGCCGACATGAACCAGGTAGATGCTATGGGGACATGCTGGCGTTGACGGAGGCGAAACCCTATCGCCCTTCGAGCGGGAGCAGAGTGCGGCGGTGAGCAGGGAGTGAACAGTAGAGAGACGAGTGGTAACCCTAGCGATAGAGCTGGTTTTATATGGAGGCCGGCCCGGCCCAAGAAGCTGCGTTGCGGGAGCCGGTGGAGGTCGCGCGCGGCCTTGCCAGAGCCTGGCTTCGCTTGTACGACTTTCACTCACGTTTTACCGGAGGCTGGCCAGGTAACCAAACGTGAGGCTCATCGCTAACGAGGCCTGGCTAGGAGATAGCCACCAACCAAAAAACCATAGACAAGAGCCGGATGTATCAGCATGGTTTGAAGTTCGGAATTTCAGTCAATGCACCGTCTTTTCCTGATGTCAAGCGAGTCCGAGTCGGTCTCTACGTGCAGCGTGCTACTTGTATAAACACGGGTCCGGGCCTGTAGTCCACAGCGCGCGCCCCAACCAAATCCTCCGACTGCTGCTGCACTGCATCCCTGCGAGTTGCGTGTGCGAATCAATCCAATCCCAATCCCAGTGCACGACATGGACGACGCCGACCTCCAAGTCGTCGACGGCGCCATCGTCGGCTTCCCAGCTCCCGTCCATCCCCGCGACGTGCGCCTCCTACTCCTCCAAGGGGACGGCGGCCCGGAGGCCCAGCGCCTCCTCCGTTACGCCGAGGCCGTGACCGCGCAACTCACCGATGCGGCCGCCGGGCGCCTCTTCGGCGGCGGCCACAAACGCGCCCGGGATGCTGTTCCGGACGACGACGGCGGCGAGGTGGGAGCCTCCCGCGGTGCGCCCCGGCGCGTCGCCCATCGGGACGAGGCGGCGGCGTCGTCGGACGAACACCCGGCGGCGGCTCTGCTGCGGGATGAGGACTGGCAGACTTGGCAGTTGGCATACGACGCACCGCCGGCGGATGACTTCCTTCCCGTGAGTCCGGGCGACGAGGACGACGGCTGCACGGTGTACGATCAGGAGGACGAGGACTTTGCGTTCCTTCCCATGGATCCAGCCGAGGACGACGACGACGGCTACATGATCTACGGCGGCCAGCAGCACGGCAGCGTGACGCCGAGCGAGGTGGCGCTGGATGAGGAGGACGACGGGCAGTTTGCGTCGGAAGCAGAAGAAGACTTCATTCCCTTGGATCCAGCTGAGGATGACTACGGACAGCAACGCTTGCTTCCTGTGGATGATCCGACCGAGGACGACGACGACGACGACGTGGTCTACGAGCAATGCGGCGGCGTGACGCCGGCGCTGGGCGAGAACGAGGAGCAGTTTGAGTTGGAGCTGGGAGACTTCGTTCCTTTGGATCCGGCTGAGGATGACTACGTGGATGAGGATTACACGCAGTTTGCATCAGAGCAGGAAGATTTCATTCCCGTGGATCCAACAGAGGATGATGATGATGATGATATGGTCTACGGCCAAAATTTTGATTACAATCTGATGCGGCCGGCACTCGATGGTTACTTGGAGGTTGCTGAAGATTCACCCTGATCACATCGACATTTCCAGGCTTTTGCCCCGAGCGAGCGGACGGAGGATGGCTCCATCAACTTGTACGACCTCCTGCCAACACGATGCCACGGCCCAATACCTGATTCGGCACTGAGCAACTTGGCCTTGGTGGCCAGTCGCCTACTGTTTTCTTTTTTTTTAATCAATTTGAGCATTGTCACCCGTGTGCGTTATAAAAGTTATTTTGCAGTATATTACATCTGTATATTTTCTTCTTATAAATAATATGGTGGTGCTCGTGTCTTTTATTTTTTTAAAAAAGTTATGCCTTTGTCAATAGTTAGTAGATAGCTGAGCGCCAACGAGGCCATGCGTAGCAACATGTACGTACGAAATTCGTTGAAATGATGATTTTAGCTCTATCAACGACATATCAACTCTAATTCAAGTTTGCTAATTCTTTTGCGATACAAAAATTATGATAAAGATATCCGCCACAATTCGTACTCTTAGTTTTTTAGCGCTCAACACTCTTTGTTTCTCTCCATACTACAAGCCGAGGCTAGCAACTCATCCTTCTGTCTGCTCCATAACTTCCCTCTAAATCTATTTAGTTATAAGTTTATAACTAGCTCTACCACAATCGTTATGACCGATGACAAAATAGCCGCAACTTAAATCCCTACCTTTTACCACACCAAATCCAGAAATCAACAAATGAAGAATTCTAAATTAATTTGACCCACAAAAGAACGGACTTGCCCACTACAACGTCCACACGCCTTTATTACACCCTCCATCGCAGCGCCAGCCAGACGTCACAATCAAATGAATCATAAGCTATCATCGTTGACACAAACAAACCTACACTGCACTCACGTAATAAGCAGCAAAACCACCCAGAATAAAACCGTACGTGCACAAATTTCTTTCGATCGTAAATCCGTGTGCAAGCAAATTTCGAACCGCAAGCGAAAAACCGCAGAAGCAACCGCGCCCCCTGCAGCCCCTTCCACCACGAGACGAGCGTCACCACCAAAGCCAAAGTCCAAACTGCAGCAGCGGTTGCAGTAAAGCAGGCACGCTCCCCTCGCGGCCTCTTCAGTCTCCACTCCACTCCCCCGTTCGTTCGTTCGTTCCCCTCCTCCCCCCAAAAGCCCCCCAAACCCCTCCTCTGCTCCGACCAAATGCGCGATTAGCGCCGCCCGGCCGCGAGATCGACCCCTCGCGCGGCGGAGGAGACGGCCGCCATGCCGTCGCCCGCGCAGGGGGAGCTGGTGCCCCCTTGGCTCAAGTCCCTCCCGCTGGCGCCCGAGTTCCGCCCCACCGCGGCTGAGTTCGCCGACCCCATCGCGTACCTCCTCAAGATCGAGCCCGCCGCGGCGCCCTTCGGCATCTGCAAGGTCGTCCCGCCGCTCCCGCCGCCGCCCAAGCGGACCACGCTCGGCAACCTCTCCCGCTCCTTCGCCGCGCTCCACCCGAGCGACCCCTCGCCGACGTTCCCCACCAGGCACCAGGAGCTCGGCCTCTGCCCGCGCCGCCCGCGCCCCGCGCTCAAGCCCGTCTGGCTCTCCTCCCGCCGCTACACGCTCCCGCAGTTCGAGGCCGAGGCGGGGGCCTCCCGGAAGGCCCTGCTCGCGCGCCTCAACGTCCCCGCCTCCAGGCACCTCTCCCCGCTCGACGTCGAGGCCCTCTTCTGGCGCTCCTCCGCCGACCGCCCCGTCACCGTCGAGTACGCCAGCGACATGCCCGGCTCGGGGTTCGCCCCCTGCGACGCCCGCCCGACGCAGCTGCCCGCCGCCAACGTGGGCGAGACGGCCTGGAACATGCGCGGCGTCGCCAGGAGCCCCGCATCGCTGCTGCGCTTCCTGCGGGATGAGGTGCCCGGGATCACGTCGCCGATGCTCTACGTCGCCATGATGTTCAGTTGGTTCGCGTGGCATGTCGAGGATCACGAACTGCACAGCCTCAATTACCTGCATTCCGGGGCTCCCAAGACGTGGTACGGGGTGCCGCGCGACGCCGCACTCGCCTTCGAGGACGTGGTGCGCGTCCACGGATATGGCGGCGAGGTGAACCCCTTAGGTGAGGCGGCGCCGCCGGCCACATTTCATCATTTTCCATAGAACCCCTGTTCCGTTCTTTGCTCTTGCAACTGTCACCTGATATGTATTTCGGAATTGTGTTGATCTTGGGTGCAGAAACGTTTGCAATGTTGGGTGACAAGACTACAGTGATGTCCCCTGAAGTGCTCGTGCGTTCAGGGATTCCCTGCTGCAGGTGGTGCTACCGCTCCCTTCTGTTATTGAATGACTTCCTTTGATACCTTTGGTGGTTGATGAACAGTTGGTTCTATGCGTCCAAACAGATTAGTGCAGAATGCAGGGGAATTCGTGGTCACTTTCCCTGGATCATATCACAGCGGTTTCAGTCATGGTAAGCAGTCTCAAGATTTAGCCTCAATGAAAATCCTCTCTTTTATGTTGTGGAGAACAAAATAGAAAAGCCCCTATTTCTGTGCTATATTTGTCTGATTCATTGCTTACTCAATTATGCCCGTCCGAATAATGTCTTGATGTCAACCCCCCTTTTTTCCACTAGATTTGTGGAACTAGATATGCCAACAGTAAGGTAGCTTGGCATTTCTTGCGAATGCTTTGTCCACGTGATGCGGACCGTTTTATTAGGAATGATATATATGGCGGGAAAGAGAAGTCATTTTTTGGCTTCCAGCATTAAAATTTAGTGGATACGAGGTGTAACGCATACAAGATGTAATGGAATATGTAACGGAATAAGGAAACGGTGATACATCTGGATCGTTTTAGACCGGACAACTGTAGGACATTTAAAGTCGGGATTAACATTTGCCAATAAAAGGAAATTATCTATTCTTCAGAAACTCAACTATTACCTTTCTCATAAAGATCTTCAATTTTTCCCTCTACCTAGTAAGTTTGGTCGTGTACTGGCATTGAGTCTTCATAAATCCATGCCAGCTACACTGGTGTGTAGTATGCCGTGTTTGCCGTGAAGTGTGAATACAACAGTGCATGTGCATATGACCACATCTGGATTTTCTTTCTATCACATGCTATTGGAAAAGTAAACTTAGGCTGTTAATTGCTCATTGTTCTGCTGTCTTCTGTGGTTAATCCTTCCAATCAGCTTGTGAGGAAGTTTTTGTATGTGGCAGGATTCAACTATGGGGAAGCATCAAATATAGCTACTCCTGAATGGTTGAGAGCTGCAAAAGAGGCAGCAGTCCGGAGAGCTTCAATCAACCGTCCCCCCATGGTTTCACACTATCAATTGCTCTATGAACTTGCACTTTCAATGTGCTTGAGGTATTCATCATATGTTGCATGCTTCATTCTTTTTCTCAAACATGTTGCATGCTTCACGGTGCAGACCTTTTCTTATGATATACTCATATACCTGTTGCATCCCATTCAGAAAAAGAAATGGATTTCACTGCCAAATTCGGTCATAGTGCTTGTCTTTCCGTGGTTCCAACTCCCGTGTTTTTAATCAACAACAGTACTTAGTAGGTGTCCAATCAATAACTTCTGTCTACTTGCTTATCTAAGGCTTTATTCTCAGTGGTGTCTATATTTGATGCCTCCATCTCAGTTTCTGCAATATGGGATGATATTTTGCAAAAGATTTTATGCTTTTTTATTTCCCCAAAGAGCCTCTGTTTTTGTACATTACAATAGACATGATGTTGCGACATAATTCTTGCATCTGTATATACGTCCTTCTATGCTTCAAGAAGTCTCTCATTACATGAGTATCTGGAACTTTTATTTGATTTGGTTTAAACTTCTACATTTCTAGGGATCCATCCAGTGGGGCTATGGAACCTCGAAGCTCTAGGTTGAAGGAGAAGAAGAAAAGTGAAGGGGAACAGTTGGTCAAAAAGATATTTGTCCAAAATGTTATTGAAGACAATAAACTGCTTAATCATTTTCTGAGTGATGGGTCTTCTTGCATTATTCTTCCAACTAGTGCGAATGATGGTTCTGCACTATCAACTTTACTCTCAAAATCACCATCAGCAATTAACTCCAGGATATCGGATGGCCAGTGCAGAAATACAGAAGCTCTGAAAGACTCAGGGCACTTACCAATGAATGGGGCACTTGGTAAGAATGGGGAATTGTCATCGTTCAAAGAAATTTCATCGTCAGTCTGCTCAGGAAAGAAGTTCCCACCTACAACGGGTATGCATGACTGTGTAAACATGTCTGGCTCATCAGATGCAAACAATGCAGGAAGTGAAAAGGGGGATATAAACAGTGCTTCTGGCCTTTTAGATCAAGGCTTCTTATCCTGTGTCACTTGCGGGATTTTGAGTTTTTCATGTGTGGCTGTGATCAAACCAAGGGAGTGTGCAGCAAAATGGTTGATGTCTGCTGATTCTGGTTTGATTAATAAACAACTTGCTGGTTCGGGAGAAAGTCAAGCTGCGGGGGCAAGTGGGATTTCACGTAAGGCATACGTCTTCAATGTACATTAAATACATGCCATATTTGTGCTACTTCCATTGGCGAATTCTGAATGAGTTTTAGTTCAACCTCTGGCGTTGAAGTTTTGAGTTGTTTCCTTCTTTTTTTGTCACGGAAATGAATAGTTGTCATGCAAACTTTATGTTTAATTCATGTTTCTGAAATAGTCGCATCTGGCCACCATAGACAATTCCAAACACAGCAAGAGATGGAGGAGCCTGTGAAATGTGCATTGTTCCTTGTGTAGTACTGGTTGAACTTTATAGTTTATTTCGTATTTCAAATTGTAATTTCATCTTAGCTAATATTGGCTCATGGTATATTTTATTTCTCATCTGATGTGTGTTCGTATTTTTAATCAACATGCAGGGTCAGATTTTGAGATGAATGGCAATAGAATAATTTCTGATGCTGCGCCCCTCAATAGGAATTCTGCTCTTGATCTTTTGGCATCTGCTTATGGAGATCCATCAGATTCTGATGAAGATGTTCTGAACAAAAAAAATCAGGTCTCTAATGTCTCCAATGAATTAACAAGTTGCGCGATTGAATCACAACCAAATACTTCAAGTAATGGTGGATGTGATGGAACAAACGTGTTGCCAAGTAGTAAAGAACGCCAACAAGGACCGTCTTCCCAGAGCTCAGAGCGTGTTGGTAACACAAACACCTCAAATGGACCAAGAGGTGTTCGTACACGAAATAAGTATCAACTTAAGATGGTGCTTTCTGAAGGGTTTCAACCAAAAGATATATATTCACAAATGCAAAAGAAGGTTCAATGTGAACCATCAAGCTCAAACAAGACTTCAACGGAGCCACTTCGTGGCGCAGATTCTCAAACTAGCCAGAACAAGGCTACAAACTGTATGGATGGTAACAGAAGCACCACGACTATGGTGGACAATTTAGCTACATCGATTGTGAAACCTGATAAGGATTCATCAAGAATGCATGTATTTTGTCTTGAACATGCTATTGAGGTTGAGAAGCAACTTGAAACTATTGGTGGTGCTCATATTTTTCTTCTATGTCGTCCAGGTCAGTCACTTCGCATGCTCGGTGGTTACTTTTTTGGTGCGACACAATATTCTCCCTTTTTATCTACCACTTTGAGCACTTCATGATCTTGTAGACTGCATGAGTTCATCATGACCAAGCAATTACACTCTGAGTACATTAATGCATGTGCCATCCAATATATTATCCTATATTATCATCCTTTCTTATTTGAAGGCACATTTTACTTCTATTGGCTTTGGTGAGAATAAGTAGGTTCAGACTTTCATTGCTTCAGATCTTAATAATACTAAATATCCACCACTGCTTCGTAGGTTCTCAAAACCTTGAATGACATGTTTTATCATTTGTACAGAATATCCCAAAATAGAAGTAGAAGCAAAATTGCTGGCTGAAGAAATGGAAGTTGAGTATGATTGGAAGGATATTCTTTTCAAAGAGGCCAGTTTTGAGGATAGACAGAAGATACAGGAAGTTGTGCAGGATGAGGAAACAATACCGACAAATAATGATTGGGCTGTAAAGATGGGCATTAATCTTTACTATAGTGCTAATCTAGCTAAGTCTCCTTTATACAACAAGCAATTGCCATACAATCGAGTTATCTATAAGGCATTTGGCTGCAGTTGTCCCAATAACTCACCAGTAAAGCTGAAGACTTATGCCAGAAGGCAAGGCAGGGCGAAGAAAATAGTCTTGGCTGGCAGGTGGTGCGGGAAAGTATGGATGTCAAACCAGGTCCACCCATTCTTGGCAGACAGAATCAAAAGCCATGAGCCAGAAGAAATAGATGAAATTTGTCCTTATCAGAAATCCAATGTTAAACATGTTGAAAATTCAAGTAGAGAGGAAACCTCCACAAGAAAGAGTAGCAGCAGTTCAATTGAAGAAAAAACAAGCAAGAAGGAGGAAGAACCATTGGAGAAAGCACACACCAAGAAGCCAAAACTTACCGAAGAGGACAATTCAAAAACCTTAGAAGGTGCTGCAGAAGCCTCCACAAGAAAGAGTAACAGCAGAACAGTTGTAGAAAATACAAGCAAGAGGAAGAAAGAACCCGTGGAGAAAGCAAACGCTAAGAAGCCAAAACATACTGAAGAGGATCACCCAAAACCATTAAAAGGTGCTTCAGAAGCCTCTTCCCCCTCACCATCAGGGATGGTAATCCGTAGCAGCTCCAGGATTGCCAATAGGAAAAACATGCTGAAGTCAAAGATGGAAGAAGAGGATAATGGTCCAACTAACCGTCCAATGTTAAATGTTGAAGAGGATAGTGATAATCCTGCTAGTCGTACAAGACCTAGATCATTAAGGCAGAAGACTAACATAGACGTGAAGAAACAAACTAAGAAAACTAGAACAGAAAAGCGAAAGGCTCCAAGCCCAGCTGCTCTGAAGGATGAAGGAGAGCAAACATTGGATGTCAAGGAATTTTCTGTCACAAAACAGCAGTTGTCTTCACGTAAGCAGAAGACTAAAGTAGAAGAAAAGCAGCAAACGAAGAAAACTGAAGAAAGGAAAGGAGCCTCTCCAAGTTCTCCGAAGCATGGAGAAGAGTATGCGTGCAATATTGAAGGCTGTTCCATGAGTTTCGGCACAAAACAGGAGCTGTCTCTGCATAAGCGTGACATCTGCCCAGTGAAGGGCTGCCGCAGGAAGTTCTTCTCACACAAGTATCTGCTGCAGCACCGCAAGGTTCACACAGATGACCGTCCACTGAAGTGCTCGTGGAAGGGCTGCGACATGGCGTTCAAGTGGCCATGGGCGAGGACAGAGCACATGAGGGTGCATACAGGTGACAGGCCCTATGTTTGCCCTGAACCAGGGTGTGGACAGACATTCAGGTTCGTCTCTGATTTCAGCCGCCACAAGCGCAGGACTGGTCATGCGGCGAAGGCGAAAACAAAGAAGTGAGGGAAAGCAGCAGTAGCTTACAGTAGTAGTGGAAGGAATAGGAGAAAGTTTGTACATTCCGTTAGCTCATGGCGGTCTCTGCTCACATTTCCATTAGTTGCTAGTTAAACGGATTCTATTGGGCCCACAATTAGGGTGGCCAGGTTATCATCATTAACTAATTCTCATAGTTTACCTTGACTCCTTTTGATGTTTGTTGTGTCTGCACTTGGGCGCACTTGAAATCCATGGTTAAGGTTAACTAGCATTCCGATCTCTCTCTCTCTCTCTGCTTCTTGTTCAGAACTTGTTGCGCTGAATGATAAGCATGGAAGCCGTCTGCGTTTGGTCTTTGGTGCTACTGTTTCTTCCGCTTAGTCCCAGAATTTTTCTAGGCTAATTCAAAGACTTTGTGTTGCCACGTGAAGATGGCGAGGGTTCGTTTGCTTTGCTGCCGTAGATCTGTTTCTGCTGTTGGCTGCCGGCTTGGGTGATGTTGCGGTGCTTTGGTGTTATCAGGCCCGCCTGGTGCGTCAGCGTCATGCAGGACATCCAACAGGAGAGCCTCTGCTGACGAATGCTGAAACTGGTACGGAGGCCGGTGAAGCAGCACACGCACTTCTCACGAGTTTGTTTCCTTTTTTCTGGTATGTATCAACGGCTGAAACTCGAAGGTTTCTGTTCGATCGTTGCCCATGATAGAACCGCACGGAACCAGCAATTCACGGCACCTTTTTGAGCAATTAGCATGAACTGCGTCCCCACTTCAACCTTATATGACTCAAATAGTTAAACCGGTAGAATTACTCGTGTGCTCCAGCAACCGAGTCTGCCTAACTACGCTCTACACGCAACTTCTACTTTTAAGGCCTCGTTTGTTTGCCACGCGCTAAACTTTAGCGCCGTCACATCAAATATAAATATGTTAATTAGGAGTATTAAATATAAATTAATTTAAAAACTCATTACATAAATGATGAGTAATTTACTAGACGAATCTATTAAGCCTAATTACACAATGATTAGAAGTAAATGTATGATAATTATGTATTAATCATAATAAAATTAGTCATGTTAGGTTCGTCTCGCGAAATAAACATGACTTATGTAATAAATTTTATAATTAGTTTATATTTAATACATCTAATTATCACTAATTTAAAGCGCTAAACTTTACCATCGGATCCAAACATGGCCTAACTTTGAACGCTCGCGAAAAATATCGAAGAATCTGTATAGGCCATGGGAACGCGATCCCGCGCTCTTGTTCCTCCGCCGCCGTCACAGCCTCTGGAATCCTTATCGCAACCGACTGTTGCTCCTACCATAGATTCATAGTATCCTCGGCCTCCGCGACCGCCATTAACACCGCCTCTGATCTCCTCGACGGCCATCACCACGCCATGGCTACCGAGTAGCATCCATAAACCTGGCTGCACACAGATCAATACCAAGCGGCTACCACTCCCGCGAAGGCACGAACGCGAACGATCCATCCATCATCCCATCGATGCCGACGCAAATGAATCTGGCCTGAATCTTCGACTCCCCCAATGGCCGGCCAGCCCAAGAGCCCAGCCGAGGCAGCCAACTTTGCTGCTGCTGCTGCCGCCATCGATCCCAACTCCCGAGCGGAATCTGACACCATCTCCTCCTACCCTTTCTGTTACCGCCATCAATTCAATTCAAATCGTTCCCGCCGCAAAGGCGAGCCTCCCCTCGCCGCTCCGCGCTATAAATACGCCCCTCTCCCTTCTCCTCCCCAACTCATCAGCTCACACTCCAACCCGAGTGATCGAGCTCCTCGGCCGCTACCACAGTCCACAGCTGCCTCTACGGCCCTGTTCCAAGTGGGATTTCTTGCAGGATGGCGCAGCTCGCTAGGCGGCTTCTCCTCGCGGCCCTGCTGGTGGTGTCGGCGGCGGCGCTGTGCCGCGCCATCGAGTTCGACGAGAAGGACCTGGCCTCGGACGAGGCGCTGTGGGACCTGTACGAGCGGTGGCAGGCGCACCACCGTGTGCAGCGGCACCACGGCGAGAAGGGCCGCCGGTTCGGCACCTTCAAGGAGAACGTGCACTTCATCCACGCCCACAACAAGCGCGGCGACCGCCCCTACCGCCTCCGGCTGAACCGGTTCGGCGACATGGGCCGGGAGGAGTTCCGCGCCTCGTTCGCCGACTCCCGCATCAACGACCTCCGCCGCGAGCCCCACGCCGCGCCGGCCGTGCCGGGGTTCATGTACGGCGGCGTCGCCGACGTGCCGGAGACCGTGGACTGGCGCCGCCGCGGCGCGGTCACCGCCGTCAAGGACCAGGGCAAGTGCGGCAGCTGCTGGGCCTTCTCCACGGTGGTGTCCGTGGAGGGCATCAACGCGATCCGGACGGGGCGCCTGGTCTCGCTGTCGGAGCAGGAGCTAATCGACTGCGATACCGAGGAGAACGCGTGCCAGGGCGGGCTCATGGAGAACGCCTTCGAGTTCATCAAGGCCCACGGCGGCATCACCACCGAGGCCACCTACCCGTACCGCGCCCGCAACGGCACCTGCGACAGCTACCGGTCCCGGCGCGGGCAGCTGGTGGTGATCGACGGCCACCAGACGGTCCCCGCCGGGAACGAGGACGCGCTGGCCAAGGCGGTGGCCCACCAGCCGGTGTCCGTGGCCATCGACGCCGGGGGCCAGGCGTTCCAGTTCTACTCCAACGGCGTGTTCACCGGCGACTGCGGCACGGACCTTGACCACGGCGTGGCGGCGGTCGGGTACGGCGTCGCCGACGACGGCACGCCGTACTGGATCGTGAAGAACTCGTGGGGGCCCGGGTGGGGCGAGGGCGGGTACATCCGGATGCAGCGCGGCGCCGGCGACGGCGGGCTCTGCGGCATCGCCATGGAGGCCTCCTTCCCCATCAAGACCTCCCCCAACCCGGCGCGCAACCCCCGGCGCGCGCTCCTCTCCAGCGCCGCCTCCTCCGAGTGATCCATCCATGGCTGCATCGATCTCGAACATACTCTCCACACACATCAGCTGGCACGTAAGCATACGTAGCCAGGAGTACTTGTACTACTAGTGTTTGCTTGCTTTTGTATTGTCGATCAGTCGATTGGGTTGTACTGAAATGGTTTGATTGTGCCGGTCTCGGTCAGGGACGAAACTAGAATAAAAGTAGTGGCGCGCGTGTGCGCAGCAAGTAAGATTAGGCGTGTGATGGTGTCTAAATTGTACTACTTGTAATGTAATACGGTGTGGCATGTAATGCACCGGGATATATATATGCTGAAATGAAAGGAGCTACGCGTAAGCTAGCAGCAGTTGCATGCTCGCATATATGTATGTACTCGTATGCCTCTGTTCCTCCTCTGTGATCCGGTGGCCGGCGTGTACGTTCGCAAACTTGTTAGGACAGCTAGAGATTAGAGCGACGTCTAGTTGGGCTGCGCTCACTTTCTTTTCATGGACTGGGCTGGATTTGTCCAACAGAGGTCACAGCCCAACAACGATGGCAAACAGGCATGACGGCGCGGCGGCGCTTGGCTGCTAGCTGCTGCTGGGCATGGGCATGGCGGCATGGGCAAGGGAGCAGAGCGGCAGGAAGCCACGATCCCACGAGCAGGGGAGACTAATCCCCAGTCGCGAGAAAGGTCAAAGCTTTTAGCGGAGGGAAAAGGGAGAGGTGGGCCTCAGCCAGGCCGTACGTGTTCGGAGCCCGGCAGGCAGGCCCAGGTCGCGTCCAATCCCCTGTGTATTATGGTGTGCATTACGCAATCTCCTGTTTGCTAGGGAAAAAAAAAGGCAAAGGATATTCTTGCTATCAGTCTCGAGCCACCATTGGCACAGTAGTGGCCACTGTGCCAACTCGTGGTTGTGCTCGTGTCCGTACGTCATCCCTGGCTGCAGGACGAGCCTACTACAGTGCGGTTTGAGTACACAGCACACAGAGACGTGACTACACGGGGTAGTGAACTCTGGGCTCAAACTGCTGGCCCGTTAGACTACCGGCCGGAGGCCTGGTGTAACAAGGCCTCGATCATGGGCTGGACCGAAACGAAACCCTTGTGGGAGTGGCCGGGACGACGGTTTGACGACGCATGGAGATTATAAAATATATACTATACTGCTAGTAAAAGCACCTCATTTGATCAGCAAACTTTTTTTTCAGGCGCCAGTATTCTCAATCTCTGACAGTTTTTTGGTGCAGGAGACACGAGTGCTGGTTCTGGGAACACGGAACAGGGCAGGGTTAGGGTCAGGAAAATAGGTAGCGAGCGAGCGAGCTCAAAGCCCGAAAGCAGGTAGAACCAGGAGTCTCGAGTCTCGACTCGACCTCCGGGGTGGGACCACGCCACGCATTGCATATACGGCCACACCTGCAAAGCTTCGAGTTGCCCACCGGTCAAACACACGGGCGGGGCGTGGCGTGCCCAAACCGAGAACGATTTCGACCGGCTCGAAGCATGGCAGAACCATGCCACATGCATATGCAGATGCATGGCGTCCCTCCCCTAATTAGCCTCGATCGCATGCCCCCGCGGTCAAAGCACGTGTTTAGCCTCGCTACCGGACTTGACCACGTACAGTACTACGTACGGAGTACTACAATGTGATCTCCCCACGTGTAGCGTAACACGGCGCTAGTGATTAGCGACGGGGAGCAAAAGAGAGAGAAAAAAAGATGTGTTTGCAAGTGCAGTAAACGTTCTCTGTAGAAATTAAGCGAGCTGCATGCGAAGCCGCTCTGCCGCTGCATGCCACGCCTGCACGGGCCGCACGGCGCCGCTCCTGCAACACGTACAGCAAGCAAGGCATGTATCGCTAGCCAAAAGGTTGGTCTACCAGCTACGCATTAGTATCATCCCGGCCGGCCTTGGCGTAGCTAGCGTCTAGCGGCAGACTCATCCCTCTCCCTGCCGGCTGGGCCTTGCTGAGCTCGTTGGCTCGCTGCGTGCTCGGCGCCTCTGCCCTAGCTACTAGTAGTAGTAGTAACCCCACTCCTGTCACGCGGCAGTACATATAGGGGAGCATGGCGTACGCTAGCTAGCTACGATGCAGGTACGTGCGCGCATGCAGAGCCTAGCGCGTGCGGGCTCCGTCTGTCCCCGTGCACATAAATGGAGCTGGACGTGGCTGTGCCTGTGCAGCAGCACGATCGTCCAGTCCTCCCGTCCCGGCGCAACGGCCGGCCGCGTGGTGCGGCGCGGGGGTCGTGCCGGGCCCTTTTATTTGCGCGGGCGTGCGAGCGGAGCAGGCCGGCGCGCCCCGAGTACGTGGTTGGTTGATGGGGGAGGGGATGTGGGGGCGTACGAGCTAGAGAGGGCAGAGGGCTGTGCTCGCTCGCGACATCGGGGGTCGAGCGCCCGCCCCCATGTACTACTAGTACTTTTGGGATTGGGGAATGACGTCTGGCGCTGTTCCTTCCTGTACCTGCAGCACTAGTACTGCTCCGTACGTACCTACTAGTGAGCCACCAGCCGGTGCTGTCAGCCCAGCCGAGCCGCTTCTACCAGCGAGATGGTGATGCGGTCACGCACGTAGTACTGGTACTAGTTCGTGGGCGCGGTCTAGACGTTGCGTACGTGGTGAGAACAGCGATCCGTGACCGGCCGGTGATGCACGTACGTACCGCCGGGTAGTCTCGGCTACCGATAGACGGTGTGAGATCGATCCCTCCGGGTCCGGGCTCCGGCCAACCAACCAACCCCACGGGTCAGGGTACAACGCAACCAGCAGCAGCCATCTTGCCGCGTGCACTGGAGGCGAGCGGTGAGCCGGGAGCCGAGACGCCTCGCGCGGCGCGGTCGGGCACCGACAACACCAACCAACCGCTGAGACCAACGGGGCCCGTGGGCGGCTGAGCCGCCTGGGCGATCGCGGCGCGCGGGCTGAGCGTGCCAATCCCGGATGGGCTACCCGCCGACCCGCTGCGCCGCGGGAGACGAGGCGCTTTGGTTCAGGGCGCAGCACGCGGCCTCTCCGGCCGGCTCCACGTATCCCAAACCGCCGCGCCGCTGCCGCGCCCGATCGACCTGGATCCTGCCGCGCTCTCTGATGCCTGCTGCCTGCTGTGGGCGCCCGTGGAAAGGCCCGCTGGATCGCTCGCTCGGACGCAGTCGCCGTGGTGGTGTGTAGTAGCTGCTGCAGCTGTAGCCGCGGCGCTGAGGCGGTGGTAGTGGTAGCGTAGCAGTATAGTAGCAGCAGCAGCAGCAATACCGCGCGCGTTTGTTACTGTACGACGACTCTGTTCGCCGGCCGACGGCACAGTAACATCTAGACATCACCACGTCGATCGGATTCAGATCAGACGGGCAAACATCGTAGCTGGGCGCGCCTGCCATGAGCCACGCGCTGCCAGGGAGGACATACGAAACGAATACGACAGTGCCCCCATGTGCTGGCAGTATTTCTTTTCCATGCGGTATGTAGGAGCTGAACCTGTCAGTCCGTCCATCAGGTTGTTTTGCTTGCATCGAGGGTATATAATAGTATCCGGGATGGATATGCGCACGTGAAGCAACGTGTCTAGGGCGGCTGATTCTCTACTGGAGCTGATTCTCTGAGAGAAGCGATTCCGTGGTCGAAAGTGATTCTGTTTGATTCTCTATCATAAACTCTCAAAATTAGAATAGAGGATCACTTCACGGAATCAGGAGAATCTATTTTTTCAGCTCTCAGCCCCTTAGTTCATTTCAAAGAATCACTTCACAGAATCAGTAGATAATCACTTCTCTGAAAACTTGTTTGGCAGAGCTCCTTCTGGATTCACCAGAGAATCAACTTTGGAGCTCCGCTAAACAGGGTCTTAGGTGGTGTTTGGATCCGAGTGCTAAAGTTTAGAGCTTAAACAAGCGATAATTAAATGTATTAAACATAAAATAATTATAAAACTAATTACATAAGTCATGTCTATTTCGTGAGACGAACCTAACAAGCCTAATTAAGCTATAATTAATACATAATTACTATATGTTTACTGTAGTATTACATTGTCTAATTATACCATAAATTCGTTTTACAAATTAGTTCTCATTTGTATAATGAATTTTTTAATTAATCTAAATTTAATACTCTTAATTAACATCTTTACGTCGATACGACGGATTAACTTTCGCGAGAAGGAAAGGAACGGGGCCTTAGTTCCCGCGCGCGTTTCTTCCTCGGACGCAAAATCGCAGGGTGAACTGTACAATTGGGCTAAGCCCAGCTCGTCTATAAAAACACAGAGGCTTCTTCCTTTGCTTTTTGCCCAGGAATCTGACACGCACATAACAGTCCATATCATTCAGCATCACGATCGAATATCTTCCTCTCTCTGAAAGTTAGCCTGAATAGTACCTCATGTGGGAGATCGAGCAGCATATCATAGGCAGCCGCAAAGCGAGGTTACGACAGGACGTGTGAGAACGAGAGTGTTGGGTTGCCTGCGCGAGCATGCTGCGTTGCGCCCTACGCGAGCGAACGCCGAGCCCGGCACGGCGGCGTGGCTGCGCGTGCGGGCGCGTTGACCGCTTGTGCTCGGAGCCCACGTGCCAGCCAGCGTCTCCTGTCTACGGCAACCGCCGCCGCCCCTCGGCCCCGGCAACAGCTTCGGCGCGCGACGCCGGCGGGCCGGCCGGGAGAAGTGCGCGCTACGTACTCCGTAGAACAGAACAGATCGAGCCGTTTCGCCCACGCGAAACGACCGTGAATTCTCGTGGAATCCCTGTGATCCGCGCGCATCTCGACCACCTGTCCGGAGGCCGCTGCGCGCGGCTTTGCTGCAACGCCCGGCCTGTAGACGGCGGCTCGTCTCCTGCTGCTGCCTACTGCCAAGAGCACAGCAGCACCAGCGCGCAGCCGCATGCAGAACGCCACCAATAGACTAGTGTGCCATCAATTGTTTTCTCCACGTCGCCATGATCCATGTGAAGCTGGATCGGAGAGCATCCGCCGATCGATGATGGATTGATCAGTGGATGGATCAGACTGAGGACGCGAGCAAGCAAAAACAGCAAGAGATCGAGGCAACAGGAGGTGAAAGGGCGTGGTGAGGAATGACAATACAGGCGTCAGGCTGCGGCGATAAGGATACCTACTGTGGCTAAATACACAGAATATATATACACTACTACACCTCGACAAGACCGGACATCCGCTTACGGTGGGTCCCGCGCTAAACCCCCAATGGCCACTGTCTCTCGTCGATTGCTTGCTGCTGCTCATCAACTCCAGTCATCAAAGGAAAGACTATTGTGAAGGCAGCCCACCAAGGCCTGATGATCCTGATGGGTGGGAGACGGCGCACCGCCTGCAGGGATGCCTTTCCGTCGTCTCTCGGGGTCCTCTCCGCTATCGGGCCTTTTGTCCCAGGGCGACGCTGGAGTGCACAGGATCTTCTGCGATTACTGTGCGCGCTTCCCGCAAATCGGAGTGTGTGCATCTTGTCTGACCCAATTCTGCATCCAAAGGGCAAGAGAGAATCGAGTCAGAACATTTTCGGGTTACCTCTTTTGTTTGCGTTTTACCGCGGTGGCACCGAAGTAAAGGGGCGAAGATAGTAGTGTACCATCCTAAAGCGGCTCGGGTACAATTCGCTTTGGGTCTTGTTTTTCTCAATTTTAGAGTGTAAATTTGGCATTTTACCGATATTTTGTCATAAATGCGACATTGTAATATTTTGTTTGTATTTATGAATAATTATCCAAACATTGATTAATTAGGTTCAAAATGTTCGTCTCGCAAAGTACAACAAAACTGCGTAATTAGTTTTTGATCATCTACATTTAGTACTCCATGTATGTGCTGACATTTTGATGTGACGAGAATCTTTTTTTATAGTGAAATTTAGGAACTAAATAAGGCCTTGCTTGCCACGTATGGAACAATGCTTGTCCCTTTCTTTAAAAATAAACGTATCTATCGCCAGATTTCTAATATATTTCTAATAATGAACGGCTTCATGCATCGATCGATGCAGCGGCTGAAATATTTCTAATATATTCCCTATTCTAAAAAAAATCTATCGCCAGATTTCATGGGAGAATTTGTCAAAATCTTCATCTCACGGTCGGCCTGCAGACGAGCACTACCAATGCCGATAATATCCAAATCACAAGTTTCTTTGGTTCGTTTTGACATTGACACGCCAAAGATGAGGTGCTCACATTTTCTTAGGCTATTGTTTGGTTTATTTCGACAAGTGCGGCTTGTATTGGTTTTTTAGTCGCATTTTCCATGTATGATAAGCATTTATTCTTCTAATTTTTGCTTCAAGTGATCTTTTAATTTTGTCAGACACACATTTTTTTGTAGCTACGACTTGATTAAAATTAGTCATGGTGAGGGTATGCACCGACCCAATAATCCATAAAAATGTATCTTTTATTCAAGCCTTTGCTCACTCCATTGTCTTTGGTAAAATTAGTTTGCCTAATTGTGTGATTTTATGAAATAGACTACTTGTTATTCATAACCGCTATTAAAATTATCAATCAATATAATTAGTTATTGTCGGGGACAGACCCAGGGGACTGGGTCCCCTAACCATCGGGGTAACCACCCTCAAAAAACGTTAACCACAGAGGGCCGAATCGCCAGCGGCCTGAAAGGGCCACCAAGGCAGCGCGGCCCGTCACAGCTTATTAACGGCCCAAAACAGTCGTCCGAGCTCGCCTGTCGAGGGGACCCAAGTGACGACCCCCGCCTCCGCCTCGCTCGAGGGACCCGGGCCCCCCGGGTCAGGCGCAACACCAACTCCGCCTCGCTCGAGGGCCACGCACCCCCTCAAGCGGGCGAGCCAACTCCGCCTCGCTCGAGGGCCACGCACCCCCTCCAGCGGGCGAGCCAACTCTGCCTCACTCGAGGGCCGCGCATCCCCTCAAGCAGGCGAGCCAACTCCGCCTCGCTCGAGGCCACCCCTCTACTCGACGCAGCGCGCCCCGGCGCCCCGCCCGACAACGGCATTTAATGCCCGCCCCATCGGGCAGGCGCCGAAGTCAAAGGGCGATCTCTCCCTACGCCGCGCCGCTGACACCGCAGAGCTCGCTGTTCTACCTGCTCCAGTCACTATGCGTCCTCACCGCTACTGTGCGGACGCATGCGGCGCTGCGCAAGGTCCTGTGCAGACTTGCAGGCGTCATTCCGCACCACTATTCTACCTACTCCCGTCCTTCTCCCCCCCCCCCCGGTGCAGCCCTCGAATGGGCGTGAAAAAACCCTCGAACGAATATATGAGCAGCGACCGAGCAGGGACTCCAGTCAGGCGCGGCCCGGTGATGACGAACACCGGGTCAAATCCACCAACTCTCGGCCATTCCCCGGTAAACCGGGCACGCCGCGCACTGTGGTCAACAGCAACCACCATGCCGACCCCTGTGCCGCCAACTCCCGTCCTTCCCCACCTGCCACGCCCTCGAACCAACCAGCGGCGGGCGGCTGGGCGCGGATTACGGTGGCACCACCCCTCGAAACCACTCCAGGACAAGCACAGGGACGGCCGTGACACCCGCAGAAGCCGGAGCTCGCCATAAATCCCCTGCCAGGGTCAAGGACGACCGCACGCCCGGCGCCATGTTCTCCAGTGCGCGCCCCTGTAGCACACACTGTACTTGTACTTGTAGGCCCCCTCCCCACCTCTCCTTGGCCTATAAAAGGAGGAAGGGGCGAGAGAGAAAGGGGGAACGAACACGCACACGATCACCGTCTTCCACGATATTGGCACTCTCCTGAATCACTTTCACACCCATTTTCAGGGACTTGGAGACTTCCTCTCCTCTCCCGCCGTGCTTGTAGCCCCCCACTGCAGGCACCTCGGTGCAAGATAGTATAGTTCCGCGAGCATAGTCTGCTAGACGTACGGCCCCGCGGCCGGAACCAGGATAAACTCTTGTGTCATCGTGCTAGCTCTTGCATCAACCGTCAGGGGACGGGACACAACGCATTCTGTGTGGCGCTGAGGTTGGGCGGCCAATCTCAGCACCGATAGTGGCGCGCCAGGTAGGGGCTTGCGCTGTGATCAACCCACTTCACCCGATCAGTTCCCTTGACGGCAAGCCACGCCAAGGCCATGTCGCCACGATCCGCCACGGGGTCCCCCGGTCCGCTTCCGCGCGGGTACCGGATCATGTTTGGGAGCCTGGAGTTCGAAGCGACCGGTGAGGGCCTCCTCATGCGGCTCGCCTCCAGGACGCCCGAAATGATGGCCATTACCCCGGCGCCGCCAACGCCGCCCCAGCTCAGGAGACGTCGAAGACTGCACGAGCTGCAAATTCGCGTGGAACGGTGCGTTGCCCCACGCATCATCATCCTCCCTGATTGGGACGCACACCTGTTGCTCCGGCCCGCTGCCGCAGTACAGGGGAGCGCACCCCCACCAGCGGCTCCCGCGGAGGGAGCACGCTGGGAAAATGCGGCCGGGCTGGTGCAGCTCCCTTACGGAATGAGCAACGCGGCCGCAAGCTACTCCGCGGCAATCAACGCCAACCTGAACGCGCAAGAGGATTCGCCGGGTCACCAGCTGGGTTCGATCCGCGACCTCAACATTTCCTCGCCCGGCGGGTCCCGGCCCGAGTCGGACGACGGGGAAACTGTGCGCGGCCAGGAGCACCCAGGCCTGGACTACTCCGGGCTACGCGATCGCGAAGGTCTTACCTCCTTCCAGGCCGCAGCGGACTTTTGCCTCACCTGTTCTGACGATTCCAGCGAAGGGGAATACGACCCCACACGGGAATCCTTCGTCCTCGACGTCGAAGTAGAGTCCGTGGGAGAGGATGAAGAAACACGCAACGGGGCCGGACACGACGAACCGCCACCAGCGCCCGCCGAGCCATCGGGCGAAGCCGCACTCACACAGGCACAGCTCATGCAGGTACAAGAGCTGGAAGCCAAGCTCCAACAGGAGCGCCAGCAGGTACAGGAGCTACGCGCAGCTCTAGAAGCCCGGCAGCCCGAGTGCGGCGAACGTGCGCAAGCCGCCGGGTGCATCGCTCAAGCGCGCATCATGAATGATGGCAACGATGCCAGCCCTGCCATGCCGCCGCGGGCAAGCCAGAAGCTCGTCGCCGCAGTAACTCTGATTCGGGCCATGCCCGAACCATCGACACCACAGGCGCGCGACATGCGGCGCCAGGTGCAGGCCCTCGTCGAAGAAGCGGCCGTTCAACAAGCAGAAAGTTCCGCCTCCTGTATGCGCCACCAGGCCAGTTCAAGAGCCGGAGGAAGCAAGCGGGATAAGGAACAGTCTATCCATACCCCGCCTAGGGGCGCATGGACGCCTCCCCGACCGACGAACGACGGGAAGGTGCTCATGACCGGCGACCACGAAACGAGGAGGTCCGCGAAGGACCGACTCGTGGACACACGAGGCGACATTAACGACGGTGACGCGCGCAACGTCCTGAACAAGAAGAGGCAGGACGCGGCACCTCCCCGCAGTAGGCACCCCCGACGAGGGGGTCGCTACGACAGCGAGGAGGACAAAAGCATGACGCCGGAACCCCCGGGAACCCCTGTGTTCAGCCGGAAGATCCGTTCGGCCGCCATCCCGCCGCGCTTTCGTCAGCCGACCACCATTACCAAGTATTCGGGCGAGACGAAACCCGAGACGTGGCTCAATGACTACCGCCTGGCTTGCCAGTTGGGCGGGGCCACCGACGATGCTATGATCATCCGCAACCTTCCGCTTCATCTCGTGGACTCGGCGCGGACATGGCTCGAACACCTACCCACGAACCAGATCCACGACTGGGACGACCTGGTCAGGATGTTTGTGGGTAACTTCCAGGGCACGTACGTGCGCCCCGGAAACTCCTGGGACATGCGCGTGTGCCGGAAGGGGGCCGACGAACCGCTGAGAGACTTCATCCGCCGCTTCTCCAAGCGCTGCACCGAGCTCCCGAGCGTGGGTGACTCCGAAATCATCCACGCCTTCCTTGAAGGCATGACTTGTCGGGAGCTGGTGCGCGAGCTGGGGCGAAACCATCCCACCAGCGTCAACGCGCTATTCGACATCGCTACCAACTTCGCCTCTGGAGAGGAGGCTGTTGGGGCGATTTTCGATGGCAAGACGAAGGGGAAGCGCGCGGAGGAGCTGCCCGCCGAGGGCAGCAAGTCCAAGGGAAAGGCTAAAAAGCAGAAACGAGGTGGCAAGGGCAAGAAGCCTCGGCAAGCCGCGCAGCACCAGCAGCAGGGCGAGGACTCTGACGAGGCCCTCGCGGTCGAGCGAGGCCGCAAAGGCCCTCGAGGCCGTCCTCTGGGGGGAGGCCTGTTCGATGAGATGCTGAAGAAGCCAAGCCCGTACCATAAGGGCACTGTCAGCCACTCCCTCGAACAATGCGAGATGATCAAGGGTTACTACAAGCGCACCTCCGCGAAGGAGGATGGCCCGAAGAAGGGTACGGGTGATGGCGGCAATGACGAGTTCCCCCATGTGGAGAATGTCTTCTTCATCGTAGGGGGGCCCACAATGAAGGCGACGTCTCGGGAGCAAAGACGTGAACGCCGAGAGGTCTTCTCCATTCACCCCGTGACGCCAACTTACCTCGCCTGGTCAGACGAGACCATCTCCTTCGGCCGCGAGGACCACCCGGACTATGTCCCGAATCCGGGGCGCTACCCACTTGTCGTCGACCCCGTCATCGGCAACACACGATTCTCCAAGGTGCTGATGGACGGGGGCAGCAGCCTCAACATCCTCTACGTCCGCACCTTAGAGCTCATGGGCATCGGCACGAACCAGCTGAGGCCAAGCAAAGCGCCGTTCCACGGCATCGCACCGGGAAAACAGGTCCAACCCCTCGGGCAGATCGACCTACCCGTTTGCTTCGGCCCTCCCGACAACTTTCGGAGGGAGACCCTCACCTTTGAGGTGGTGGGATTCCCAGGAGCGTACCACGCCATTCTCGAGCGTCCGTGCTACGTCAAGTTCATGGCGGTCCCCAACTACGCCTACCTCAAGATGAAGATGCCGGGGCCAAAGGTCGTCATCACCGTGGGATCGTCGTACGAGCATGCTTACGCGTGTGACGTCGAGTGCGTCGTGGGCACGGAGGCGCTCGCCTACAGCGAGATCCTGGTGGCGGACTTGGAAAAGATGGCGAACGAGGCCGTCGACTCCGCCAAAAGGCACGCAGGCACCTTCGAGGCTGCAGAGCACACCAAGGTCGTGCCCCTCGACCCCAATGCCCCCGAGGGCAAGGCGTTGAGGGTCAGCACCACCCTCGACCCCAAATAGGAAGCAGTGCTCGTCGACTTTCTCCGCGCCAACGCCGACATCTTTGCGTGGAGACCCTCGGACATGCCGGGTATTCCGAGGAAGGTCGCCGAGCACTGCCTCGACATCCAGCCTCACTCCAAGCCAGTGGTGCAGCGACTGCGACGGTTCGACGAGGAAAAGCGTCGCGCCATCGGGGAGGTGGTGCACAAGCTTCTGCAGGCCGGGTTCATCAACGAGGTATTTCACCCAACCTGGCTTGCTAATCCTGTTCTAGTTAGGAAGAAAAACGGAAAATGGCGTATGTGCGTAGATTATACCGGTTTTAACAAAACATGCCCTAAGGTTCCATTCCCTTTGCCTCGAATAGATCAGATAGTAGACTCCACTGCTGGGTGCGAATTGCTATGCTTTCTTGATGCTTATTCCGGTTATCATCAGATTAAGATGAAAGAGTCCGACCAGCTCGCGACTTCTTTCATCACCCCGTTTGGCATGTTTTGCTACGTCACTATGCCGTTCGGCCTCCGAAACGCCGGAGCTACATACCAGCGATGTATGCAACACGTTTTCGGAAGCCACATCGGGCGGACCGTTGATGCATATGTAGATGATATCTTTGTGAAAACTAGAAAGGCGGACGATCTGGTAAACGATTTGCAAATCACATTCGGTTGCCTCCGGGCAAACGGGGCAAAGTTAAATCCGGAGAAATGCGTATTCGGGGTGCCGCGGGGCATGCTGTTGGGTTTCATTGTCTCCCAACGAGGCATCGAACCCAACCCCGAAAAAGTCTCGGCCCTGGAATGGATGGGGCCAATTCGGGACCTCAAGGGGATGCAAAAGGTACTGGGCTGCCTCGCGGCTCTCAGCCGTTTCGTCTCTCGACTTGGTGAAAAGGGCTTACCTTTGTACCGACTCCTAAAAAAGCACGGACACTTTTCATGGACCCCCGAAGCCCAAAAAGCCCTCGACGGGCTAAAAGCGTCGCTCGTACGCGCACCAATCCTCACGCCGCCGCAGAACGGCGAGCCCCTCTACCTATACGTGGTTGCGACAACGCAAGTTGTCAGCGCCGTCATCGTCGTGGAAAGGACGGAGGAGGGACACGCTCTGCCGGTCCAGAGGCCGGTGTACTACGTCAGTGAGGTGCTGACCGAGAACAAGGCGCGGTACCCACAGATTCAGAAGCTAATCTACGTTGTAGTGCTTGCGCGACGAAAGCTGCGACACTACTTTGAGGACCACCCGGTCACCGTGGTCTCATATTTCCCTTTGGGGGAGATAGTCCGCAACCCGGACGTCTCAGGTAGGATAGCGAAGTGGTCAATGGAGCTCGTGGGAGAAACTCTCTCCTACGCGCCACGAAAAGCGATAAAATCGCAAACCTTAGCGGATTTCGTCGCTGAGTGGACCGACGTCCAACTTCCACCGCCACAGATCCAAGCCGAGTGCTGGACCATGTACTTCAACGGGTCAGTGATGAAAGCTGGGGCAGGCGCGGGCCTCCTCTTCGTTTCACCCCTCGGGGAGCACATCCGATACGTGGTTCGCTTGCACTTCCCGGCGTCGAACAACATGGCGGAGTATGAAGCCCTCCTCGCTGGGCTCCGCATTGCCGTTGACCTCGACGTCAAACGCCTCGACGTCCGGGGAGATTCTCAGTTGGTCATCGACCAAGTCATGAAGAACGCAAGCTGCCGCGACGAAAAGATGGAGGCGTACTGCAACGAGGTTCTCTGCCTCGAGGACAAATTCTATGGCCTCGAGCTGAACCATATCGTGCGCAAATACAACGAGGAGGTAGATCAGCTGGCCAAGATCGCGTCAGAGCGAGTCACCGTTCCTCCGAATGTCTTCGCCCGCGACCTCGACCAACCCTCCGTCAACTTCGAACAAAGGGCCGGAGCCCTCGAGACCATGGAAGAGGACCCCTCGAAAGAGGGGCTCGAAGCCCTCGACGTTGGAAATTCTTCGGCCGAGGCCATGGAAATCGACGTGGACACACGACCGCAAGACTGGCGCAGCCCATACCTCGCGTGGATCGACCGCGGGGAGCTGCCCTCGGACCGGACCGAGGGGCGCCGCATCGCCAGAAGGGCCAAGACCTTTGTCTCGGTCGGCGGCGAGCTGTATAAACGCAGCGCCTTAGGAATTCTGCAGCGATGCATCCCCGTCCCCGAGGGAAAGCAGTTGATCCGCGACATCCACGCCGGGGTGTGCGAACACCACGCGGCGCCGCGTACCCTCGTGGGTAACGCGTTCCGGCAAGGCTTTTACTGGCCTACTGCCGTAGCCGACGCGAACGAAGTCGTGCGCACCTGCGAAGGGTGCCAATTTTACGCACGAAAGACGCACCTCCCGGCGCACGCCCTACAGACCATCCCTGTAACATGGCCTTTTGCGGTCTGGGGGTTGGATCTCGTGGGACCTTTCCGCCCAGCGCCCGGGGGCTTCACCCACTTGTTGGTGGCCATCGACGAGTTCTCAAAGTGGATCGAGGTCCGGGCCATCACCAGCATCAGATCTGAGCAGGACGTGTTGTTTTTCACCGACATCATCCACCGATTCGGGGTACCCAACCCGATCATCACCGACAACGGCACCCAGTTCACCGGCAAGAAATTCTTGGAGTTCTGCGACGACCATCACATTCGCGTAGATTGGTCGGCCGTAGCACATCTACAAACAAACGGTCAAGTAGAACGTGCCAACGACATGATACTACAAGGCCTGATGCCAAGAATCTTCAGCAAGCTAAACAAGTTTGGCCGGAAATGGGTAGCTGAGCTGCCATCGGTGATTTGGAGTCTCAGGACAACCCCAAGCAGGGCCACAGGCTTCAGCCCGTTCTTCCTCGTCTACGGCGCCGAGGCCGTCCTCCCAACAGACTTGGAGTACGGGTCTCCGAGGCTCAAGGCCTACCAAGAAGAACAAAACCAGCGGAACCGCGAGAATTCGCTGGACCAGGTGGATGAGGCTCGAGACGTGGCGTTGCTTCACTCGGCACGCTACCAGCAATCACTCCGACGGTATCAAGCTCAGAAGGTGCGGTGTTGAGACCTTCACGAAGGGGACCTGGTGCTAAGGTTGCGGCAGGACAATCGAGAACGCCACAAGCTCACTCCACCATGGGAATGATCATTCATCATCGCCAAGGTCCTCAAGCCTGGCACTTACAAGCTGGCAAACGAGAAGGGCGAGATCATCACCAACGCTTGGAACATCCAACAGCTACGTCGCTTCTATCCTTAAAACTCTCCGCATTCCTTGTAAATACTTCATGTTCTTAGCCAACAACGATGAAAAGTTTGCGAAAAACATGGAAACATTGTTACTAATAGCATGAACAAGGGGGACTTGGCCCTATCCTCGACCTAGTCTCGATAGAGCCAAGCCCCCCTCGGGGGCTGCAGGGGGGTTTACCCCCCCTAATCGTACCAAATTTTAAAATTGTGCTAAAACTCAGAACACTTAGAAAGATGCGGGGCGCGAGCTAACTAAAGCCGGAGTCGGCTGAGCCGTGAGACCACCTACGCCCTCGAAGGGATACGGCATCTCCCTCTCCACTCCACGCCTTAATTACTCGCAGATTCAAAATACCCGGCCAAAATCTCTCCAAGCCAAGAATAGCACAATAGAACAATCAAACAAGTTCGAAGCGCACAATCGAAGTTCAAACTTAGTTTATGTACAGAGCCAGTCTCCCCCCCGGTGCACCACTATTCTACCTACTCCCGTCCTTCTCCCCCCCCCCCCCCCGGTGCAGCCCTCGAATGGGCGTGAAAAAACCCTCGAACGAATATATGAGCAGCGACCGAGCACGGACTCCGGTCAGGCGCGGCCCGGTGATGACGAACACCGGGTCAAATCCACCAACTCTCGGCCATTCCCCGGTAAACCGGGCACGCCGCGCACTGTGGTCAACAACAACCACCATGCCGACCCCTGTGCCGCCAACTCCCGTCCTTCCCCACCTGCCACGCCCTCGAACCAACCAGCGGCGGGCGGCTGGGCGCGGATTACGGTGGCACCACCCCTCGAAACCACTCCAGGACAAGCACAGGGACGGCCGTGACACCCGCAGAAGCCGGAGCTCGCCATAAATCCCCTGCCAGGGTCAAGGACGACCACACGCCCGGCGCCATGTTCTCCAGTGCGCGCCCCTGTAGCACACACTGTACTTGTACTTGTAGGCCCCCTCCCCACCTCTCCTTGGCCTATAAAAGGAGGAAGGGGCGAGAGAGAAAGGGGGAACGAACACGCACACGATCACCGTCTTCCACGATATTGGCACTCTCCTGAATCACTTTCACACCCATTTTCAGGGACTTGGAGACTTCCTCTCCTCTCCCGCCGTGCTTGTAGCCCCCCACTGCAGGCACCTCGGTGCAAGATAGTATAGTTCCGTGAGCATAGTCTGCTGGACGTATGGCCCCGCGGCCGGAACCAGGATAAACTCTTGTGTCATCGTGCTAGCTCTTGCATCAACCGTCAGGGGACGGGACACAGCGCATTCTGTGTGGCGCTGAGGTTGGGCGGCCAATCTCAGCACCGACAATTATGTTATAATACATGTGTCTTTTAACCATCTGTCATGAAATTTATAGCATGTCATCAAATGAAAACCGTTATAAAGTATGCAAATTTAGATATAATTTAGAGATCCACGTGTCTTGACTTTTAACCGTCTCTTACATACTAATTTAGACCATGCATGTTATGAGCCCTTTGTCTTTTATGAAATTCTGTTAATTCACGCCTATAGTCTACATTACCAGAATCTTGTGCTCATACTAAGCTCTTATAACGCTTTCCTCGGTCGATGTAATAGACAGAATGAGGGAAGTAATGATCCAATTTACTTCAACAGGCAGCGATTCTTCTTCCGTTGGATATCAAACGATGGCGCCATGTGCGAAGGATAAGCTAGTTCCTCACCTAGTTAGGAGGCATATTTCCGTACCAAAATTGATGGAAGCAAATTGGTTGCTGTATAAAAACAGTCGCATTATGGCACGTTTGGATCCAAACAGCTAAAGTTATGCAGCTAATTTTAGCTCTAATTGATCCAGACAAGTAAAATTGAACTTGATTATTTCTATTTAATAACCATATTTGGTACTAATTGATCGTGATCGTTGTATGCACATGCGCATACCAAATAGACCAAATAGAATAAAATGAAATAATTTTTGCGACAAAGTTTGAGTTCTAAAATGACTTGTTTTTTGGATGAAAAGAGTAACAACTATCCAGCTACTTGCTTTCACCAATTTATCTTGATTAGCTATTAGTTTTAGCTATTCCAAACAGGATCTCACGTAGATGTGCTTTTGTGTGTCGACGGTTTAGTATGCCATGTCTTTATTAGTCTCCATATCATGAAGAATGTGTGTCACAACCTTCTTCCCACATGATTATACCAATAGATGATTCTCTTTCATTATTTTTGAATTTGGCCATCCATGGCATGGGCCATGGATATGCTTCTAGCCTTTGAACGTTGCCGAGTTCCCTTGTTAATTATTTTCCATCAGCATGGTTGATCTTCATCTTCACTATACGGTAGATGTAACTTGAATGGTTAATACTATCGTTTTGATATAAACTCACTCCATTTTGACGAAAAACATGTATGCCTTTACAAAGATATAAATGGACATTAATTCTTGTTAAAAGGTTAATATTTTTTCAGCATTCATATTTTTATATTTTTAAAGTGACGTGCATATTTTTTAATATATAAATTGTAAAATTCCATTTTCTAAATAAATTATCAAAATTTGGAAAGCTTAGCTTTAGTACTTATATTGACTGGACAATTGAATGTACGCGGAGGAATAATGGATTTTTGGGGTCATGGTTCATTGTATGATTGTTTAAATCAATAGGCTACATATCAATGAATCGAGAACGTTTCTTGCTCTTAGACTAAAAGTTTAAACTCGAGAGTTATTCAGGCTCTGTTTAGATTAGATTGTGGATTTTCGGAAGATGAATTTTGGATATTTTTTCAAATCTAGATTATGGGAAAATTCTGGAGGTGTGGTTTGAATCCCTAGATTTCATAAGCTGATTTTATGTTTTATTGGATATATTTGTTTTTTCCCTTGCTACGTATTGGTCAACATTCCTTACCACTAGCTTTTCTGAACTTTTGGTTTTCTAGAAATTGCGCGAGAAGTTCACTGTTTGTTTAAACTTGTGTTTTTTTACGCTGAAAAGTTGAACAAAGTCCCAAACAAACATGCCCTCAGAATTTAAAAATCCAGCCTCTAAAATCTAGGCTAGAATTTAGTACGTTTAAGGCTATTCTAGCTTTTGGATTTTGAAAATCCACACTGATCCAAACGGAACCTCATATTAAAGCGCTAGACCTATTTAAGTAATTTTATTTTAGTTCTAACCGAATTAAACAACACTTAACTACATATTTCTTACTAATAATAACGAGCATCAAGCTGGAACTATCAATTTGGAGCTAAAGTCAGTTGACTAGCTCCAGCTGGCTTGGATCCAATAATAATAGGCCTTTGAAACGAAAGAAAATCTATTGAAAATCTCTCCAGCAAAAGGAGCAGATGTGGGGCCTGTCATGTACGCCCGGGGCATGACTCGTGCAAGAGCAACAAGTGCTGTCGTTGCAGAGGATCCGAGCAAAACAATCCACCACGACGCCACTCCTCCCTCCTCTTCGCTCCGTACTACCGCCCTTCCCCTCCCCTCCTCGACTCTTCTCCTCCCCCCTCCATCGATCTCTCTCCCCTCCGTTCCTGTGTACAACGCCGAATAAAAGCCCACCGGTTTTCTTTTCCCGCGACAATTACCATAAAAAGAGCTCCCAATCTCTCTCTCCTCTCTCCGGCCCCCTCTCTCTCCCTCGTTTCTGGCAGTAGTACCACCACCACTCTCACTCCACACACACACACCAAGCATACAGCTAAGCAGGAGAGAGAAAGGGGGGGGGGGGGGGGGGGGGGGGAGAGGGGACGGGGTCCCCAAGTACAATTCTCGCCTGGTTCTTGATCGAAGCCATGATCAAGAATTGGTAGAAAGTTCTAGATCTTTGGACGGGCGTCTCAGTTTCTTTTGTTCCGAGCTCGAGCCATGGAGGGTGGGGGAGGGAATGGAATGGGTGGGTTCCCTGGAGCCTCGGGTAACCTTCTCGATGCCGCGGCTCAGGCGTTCTACCCTGCTGTCGGTGCCCCCTACCCTTTACAGCCGCTCCCTCACCAGCCGTACTGCCCCCATCCATACCCAGCCATGCCGGTGCCGGTGCCTCCGATGGCGATGGCCCTCGCGCCGCCGCAGCCGGGGTACCCCTTGCCGCCGACGCCGTCGGCGGCGGTCGACGGCCCGTCGAGCCGCGTCGTGGTGCTGGGCCTGGTGCCTCCGCACGCGCAGGAGGCCGACGTGGCGCAGGCGATGGCGCCGTTCGGCGCGATCCGCTCCGTGGACGCGTCGGCGGTGGCGTCCGAGGGCGTGGCCACCGTCCACTTCTTCGACATCCGCGCAGCCGAGCTCGCCGTGGCCTGCGTCCGCGAGCAGCACATGCGGCAGCAGAGCCGCCTCGGGCAGCTCTACGCGGCGGCTGCCGTGTCCCCGGCCTGGCCCCCGCCGGCGCCGGCGCCGCCCCAGCTGCCCTGGGACTGGCCCCACGACGACGGGCGCGGCCTCGTCCTCGGCCACGCCGTGTGGGCCCACTTCGCCGGCGCCGGCGCCGAGGAGGGCGAGAACCGCGGGTCCCTGGTCGTGCTGAGCCCCCTGCCGGGCGGCGTCTCGGTCGCGGACCTCCGCCAGGTCTTCCAGGCCTTCGGTAACACGCTAGAGCTCCCCCCACCGACCGAGCCGACCAACCAGCCATTTCGTTTTCCCACGCTCGTTTTCTTGTGTTTCCCGCAGCAATTGTATTGGCCCGTGTTCTCTCGCAGGGGACCTGAAGGATGTGAGGGAGTCGGCGCAGCGCCCCAGCCACAGCAAGTTCGTCGACTTCTTCGACACCCGCGACGCCGCGCGCGCCCTCGCCGAGCTCAACGGCCAGGAGCTCTTCGGGCGCCGCCTCGTCATCGAGTTCACGCGCCCTTCCCTCCCCGGGCCCCGCAGGTAATTTCAGCCTAGCTTCTCGTCATCCCAGTGGTGGGGTGGGGGCGCTGAAATTTTGCCGTGTCCCTGTCGGTCTTGGTCGTAGCAGGCGCGGGTACGTGCACCACCACCGGCCCAGCGCGCCGACTCCGCCGAGGCATCAGGCGGCGTGGCGGCCGTCGTCTCAGCAGCCGCCGTCGGCCTCGTCGTCCGGCTCCGTGAGGGCGAGGGAAGGGGGAGTGGTGCTGCTGAGGAGGAGCTCCTGCAAGGCCGCCACCGGAGGCGATCAGTCCAAGGGCGGCGGTGCCGGCACGAGCCATGAGCGCAAGAGTAAGGGCGGCAGCAACAAGAACGTGGCGCCGGCGTCGTCAACCGCCACGGCAGCGTCCGGGAAGCAAGCGCAGAAAGGTGCTGGGAGCAGCGGCGGCGGCGGCGGGAGTTGGAAAGGACGGAAGAGCGGGTGGGAGTCGCGTTTCTTGTTCAAGGAGCCCGCCGAGGCCACCGCCGGCGACGCCGACACGACGGCGGCGGCGCCGGCTCAGGAGATGGACACGAGGACCACCGTGATGATCAGGAACATACCCAACAAGTACAGGTATCACCGCCAATTTCTCCGCATTGTCGCGACAAATGCTATATTTCATGGGTGCCTCGCGCTTAGAATTGCAATTCTGCTGATGCTGGAGGCCTTTGGGTCGCAGCCAGAACCTGCTCCTCAACATGCTGGACAACCACTGCATCCACTCCAACGAGCGGATCGCGGCGAGCGGCGAGGGGCAGCCATTCTCGTCCTGCGATTTCGTCTACCTCCCCATAGATTTCAAGTGAGTACGTTTGGCCGCATTTACTTATATTTTATGGTGCCCAACGCAAGAACACACGCTTCTCAGCCTGAATTCGGTTGTTTTTTGTTTGGGAATTTGGTGCCGTGAAATTTTTTTGGAATGGTAGTAGTTGGATTGGGAAATGTGAGTGAGGGTATTGGAAGGGGAGGTGAAGAAAGGTTGAGCTGACAGCGTGAGAGGTTGTGGATCGGGGTATCTTATCTTCGGGTGGGTGGAGTACACACAGTGCAGTGCAGCAGGCATAGATGGCTATGGCGTTACTAGCCCAAATGGAAATAAATTTGGTAGCGGCCCAAGGGGGATCACGGCAGATCCTTCTCGTTTTGATGCCATGGATTCTTTGGTTGCATGCGCATTCAGCATCTGCTGCCTGTTCACCTGCCTTCCTTTCTACCTCTGGGATCGCCTCCCTGCCTTTCTTGCTTTGCACAGCCGTGTACTTCCATAATAAGGCCAACACAAAGGGAGAAAGCACCGGTGGGGGAGTGTAGAGAGTAGAGACGGACGGATCTGTTGCATCAGCTAGCGTAAAAAAAAGGAACCTTTTGAAGTTGTAAAAGATTGAACTTTTGATCAAATAAAGTTTATGCAAACAAAAAATTGTAGTATGCTTAAACACTAGCGCTTTAGGCCAGCAGCTTTTCTCTTGCACGAAGCAGGTTGAGAAAAGACCTATCAATGCCCAATGACGAGAGGACATTAGTGGCTGTCAAAAGGCCGGCATGCAAGCTTCGCATACGCATAAAGTAGCATCACGCCACAAAGCTTTTTTTACTCTGTTCTGTCTCAATTCCAAATCTTTGGTTGTTGTTACCCAGCTCCATAGCATTCTGAATTTCTTGTTCTTCAACCATGTAATGAGAATTTTGTCTTGTTTGACACTGGTTTGTTTACGAAAAAATGTAACAAAAATAAAAAATAAATGCAGCAACAAGTGCAATGTGGGCTACGGCTTCGTCAACCTGACCTCGCCGGAGGCCGCCGTGCGGCTGTACAAGGCGTTCCACAAGCAGCCATGGGAGGTGTACAACTCTAGAAAGATCTGCCAAGTCACATACGCGCGCGTACAGGTATTGCATACGCTGAAAAATATTTAACGTGTTTGCTCTCACATGTTAATTTCTGGCGCTGGGTGTCGCGTGCATCGCAGGGCCTGGAGGCCCTGAAGGAGCACTTCAAGAACTCCAAGTTCCCGTGCGACAGCGACGAGTACCTGCCCGTGGCGTTCACGCCGCCGCGCGACGGCAAGCTGCTGACGGAGCCGGTGCCCATCGTCGGCCGCTCGACCGCCGCGTCCTCGCCTCCCAAGAGCCGGGTGGACCCGCTGGCGCAGGAGCTCATGCCGGGCCCCTCCGGCGACGGCGACGGCGACGGCGCGTCCTCCACCACGACGTCCAGCCACGCGCCGTCCGACGACCACGCCGACGACGACGACGAAGACAGGCTCGCCGGTGAGCTGCGGCGCCTGGGCTACACCGACAGGTCGATGAGCTAGCCGGCCTAGCTGGCTAGCTTAGCGGCGATCGGCAGGCGGCAGGCGTGCCCTGCGTTGCTTCGAGAAGCGGAGGCAATGATGACAGGGCCAAACCTTTCGCTGATCCATAGCTCTGCACGCGCAGCGCGAGCGAAGTGAAGTGGAGTGGCAATTCATTTATGGCACGCGAAGAACATATATATATATAGAGGGGGTGATATGGACTGAAGGGAAGCTGGTGTTCGTCGGTTGTTCGTCGTAGACTACGCTGCAGCAGGGCGGAGTCGTGTTCTTTTGGTTTTTGGTTTGAAGTTTCCGTCGTTGAAACTTGGAGCTAGCTAGGCGTAGCTTTTAGCATGGGAGGGGAGAGGAGAGGGCAGGGACTATCAATTCTTTCTTCGTCATATGCATGCGTTGGTTCCTTACATTAAATTTACTACACCTTACCATACTCCTCCGTATTCCGAGAGAGAGCCTCTGATCATGATGAGTTGCTAGATTTCATTGGATCGTCTCTTTCGATCGATTCGCGCCTACTGTAGAGATCTTCTCAATCCCCTATGCCCCTACCTTCTGCTCTTGGTAGCTTCTCTTGTCCTCTTCCGTGCCCCTCATTTTGTTCAGTTTTATACGTTTTGCATTTTGAAATATATCTTTTTTTTATCCGCACTATGAATATGGAATTCTGTAATTTCAAAAAAAAAATCTGGCACATAAAGTTCCAGTGCCGGGAGAAATGGTCTTCCTTGGAAAAGAACCTGGGTCCGTATAAACTGTATACCCTTCGGAAAAAAATTGGGTGCAGCCGGAGGCTGCTGTCACTATAACAGAGCCCCTCACTCCGAGCTCCTGTACTGCCAACTCCGACGACTCGAAGACCTCCGTCGGACGGAGAGACCCTCGAGCACACAGCGGGAGAAGAGCACAGGACGACAGAGGTATGACAGGCCATTCCGAGCACTATGTGACCAACCTCGGCGCTGTGCGGACATATCGCCGGCGTGCGAACAGGGCCGGGTCACTCTAACTCCCTGTGCCACCGATTCCCACAGCGATTTTCCACAGAATAACCTGTGCGCAGGCATGGGAGACCCTCGAGGTGGTGTACGGACGAGCCATTATCGCACAAACGACGCCTCGGATCCTCAAGACCACTCCTCGACATCATCACCAGTACGAGAATTAAAATTTGAGAATATAAATTATGAATAATTTTTAAATTATTGAGTTACGTGATTCTGAATAATTTTAATTTAAACCTTATTCTAAGGGTCTTTCTTTACCCATACAGAGGAGCATGTGATTCTTTAGGGGCAAGAACTACGTAAAGCTTGGTAGGATTTTTCTGACTTTAGATCCCAAATTCCATCCGTAAAGTTTACTATGTAAAAAGAAGATTTCCATCACATCAAAATGTCATAGTATTAAATATAGATAAAATTAAAAACTAATTATACAGTTTTGTTGTACTCCGCGAGACGAACATTTTGAGCCTAATTAATCAATTTTTGAACAATTTTTCACACATCCAAACGAAATGATACAGTGACGCACGCACATCAAAAGACTAAAATTTGGCTCAGATTCGGAAACTAGGCCCTGTTCGTGCTCCATTTCTTTGGTAGCTAGATGCACGTACCACTCGCAATCAGCCGGCCGGGTGGTGTACTTGTCTATATTTCATGTGTTGGGCCTCGTCATCCTGCTGCCGGACGCTGCGCTGTGGGCCACCACTCTGGGATGGCCACGGCCCCACACCGCATTCTGACAGATCGAGCATTGGCCGCTTTAACGGCCAGGGTGTGGTACGAGTGGCACCGCATTGCATAGGGGTCACAACGATAAAACGGATACCGAGTCGTGTGGGTGCGTGTCGGTCGTAGTGCTCCATTTGACCGACTGACACCGGCCTGGCCTGTCTCGCTCACACACTAAATTACAGACAGGTTGTACTAAACGTTCGTGCTACTGATCCTTATAAGTTAGTGGTAATGCTGCTGTACAGGTACAACAAAAGCTTGGCATAGAATACGGCGTGTGTTTTGTACGAGCATTAGCTAGCTCGGTGAGCCATGTGGATTTGTTTAAGGTAATTAATCCACCAGATGGTATCAGATGTGCATGTCTGGCTTCGATGATCTATACTACGGAGTAGTAGTATATTGTTGCGTCGATCACGGAAGAAGCTGCCACACGCTGCAAGCAGTGGCGGATCCTTACACGCGTGCGTGCACGGAGGAGGAGATTTCAACACCGGGCAGGCTAGTTATTATACTCTTGTTTGCACGGTGACACACTTGATTATGGGAGGGTGCCGAGGCCGGAGCGGTTTCAGGTAGGATTTTGTGCTATGTGCGCCGTGACAAGGCTAAAGAAGAAGAAAAAGAAATGGTTGCCGGGGAGCAAGTTGTTGCACGGTGCAGGTCCCGGGGGGAAGGCCAAAACCTGCGATTTGCGGGCGCTTTGGGGGTCACCGAGGCATGCACGGTGGCGAATTCCGAGGCACCTGTGTTGTGACTCGAAACAGTGGGGGCAGACAGTCGCATGCAACCAAGGAGACCTTGCACAACAATGCAAATGAAACTCCTTTGCTCGATCTCCTTCGTTGGTTGCACAAAACAATTAGCTTAATTAGTATCGTTGGTTTCTTTATTTCGATCGCCGTAAACAAGGGACTTGTACGTATATATACTGCCTTCACAATCTTTGTGGAGTACTCGGTTAGTGGAAGGTGCAAAGAGTCGTAGTCTGAAGTACTCCATCCGTCCTGATATATAATTATTTCTAGGATTTAAATTTTATATTAAAATATAAGTATTTTTATAGATAGGATAAAATTAAATAGGTTGTTGGATGGATAGAAAGTTAATGATTAGTGTAAAATAAGAGATATAGAGGTATTTTTAGTAATTCTTTTATTTTTTTTATTTAAATGCTTTAAATGTTTATACCATAGGACGGAGGGAATACGTATCAGTGGTACAGGCAGCGCCGCGAACCGAAGAAGTTTTTTGGGATTTCTACCGGTCATGGGGACGCCCGGCACTGTCGTCTACCTTGCGATGACGCGAAGGCCGTGCCTGTGCCCTGTAGAGAGAGAGACGACGACGACGACGCAGGGAGAAGTAGAGAGAGAGGGTGCAGGCTATTACCCGGTTACAAGGGTGCTCCGGCCATGCAAAAGGGCGATGCGTGTGCGGGACGAGGTGACTGTGAGGGCATGCAGACAATAGATAAAAAATAAATCTTCGAGAGGTCAATAAAAGAGGAGAGAGAGAGGAGATGCTTGCGCGCGCAAATTACGAAGCTGTGGTGGGAGAGGGAAATAGGATGATGCGATGGGCGGAGAAGAAGAGGTGGCAGCGGCAGTACTTGCCACGTAGGACAGAGGCCTCCAATGACTTGGCGGTCCGCGCCGTTGACCGCCTCCGTATGTCCACGACCTGCTAGGAGGCCCTCGCTGATGGCCGCACACTTGTCAGGGACTGAGGTGTGGCCCCATGCACCCACTACCTTTGCTTAGGGCACCAGGCCGGTCGGTTCCGGTTTCATTGACCGTATTAGTGTGTAGGTGCGCCACATTTACTGGATCCAAGTGCAAAGCAAGTTTATATGTTTCACCCGATTAAAATATGCCTCCATTGCGAGTTTATATGCTGATTGCACGCAATGTGAACCGACACTCAAAGTCGTCATGTTCTTCTTTTTTTTCAGGGTACTGTCATTCATTTTAATTCAATGGAACATGGTCATGTGCCTGGATGGTGTGCGCTGTGGCTAGATTTTTGTGTTTTGTTTAGTGTAGGGCTCGTATAATTAGCTTTGGTTACTTTGTTTAACAAATATAGCTAACTTCTAGCTACAAGGAGAAAGCGATTGCTTCATTGGGCCGTTTCATTCTAGGTCTTATGTGCATCATAATATAGGTTTTTTTCTTAATGTAGATGATGATGTAGAGGGAGGTGGGAAGAAATTAAGATATCAATTGTCTCCAAAAAAAACACCTTATAGAATAAATATATATTTGTCGGTGTTTAGAAATCGTGGTCCCGACACCAACCAGAAATGCGTTGTGTTCCCTCCCCTGATGGTTCATGCAGAAGGTAACATGAGACACGTGTTTATCCTGTTTCCGGTCAGAAGACCGTACTTCCAGCAAGGCGGTGTGTGCGATGTATTATTCTGCACCGGACTGCAAGTAGTAGGGGGTACAAGCAGATTGGGAAGAGAGGCTAGACCTCCGAGTCCTGGATGATTGAGGCAAGGTGCCAAAATCGTGATCTTTTCTGAGTGTATGCGGATTCTTTTCCTCTCCTTCTTCCGCCCGATCACCCCCTCCTTTTATAGGCCAAGGAGGATGAGTTATAGGAGCGTGGTGCTGCTTAGGCATAGTTGTCGCACATTAGTAGGAGTGGCGTTGGTCATGCTTCTGTGTCCTTGTTTGCTATAGTGGTCTTGATTCTCGTACTGGTGATGACGTCGAGGAGTGGTCTTGAGGATCCGAGGCGTCCTTTGTGCGATAATGGCTCGTCCGTACACCACCTCGAGGCTCTCCCATGCCTACGCACAGCTTATTCTGTGGGAAATCGCTGTGGGAATCGGTGGCACAGGGAGTTAGAGTGACCCGGCCCTGTTCGCACGGCGGCGACATGTCCGCACAGCGCCGGGGTTGGTCGCATAGTGCTCGGAATGGCCCGTCATACCTCTGTCGTCCTGTGCTCTTCTCCCGCTGTGTGCTCGAGGGTCTCTCCGTCCGACGGAGGTCTTCGAGTCGTCGGAGTTGGCAGTACAGGAGCTCGGAGTGACGGGCTCTGTTCGCATAGTGCCAGCCTGCCCGCACAAAGCCTCGGTTGGCAGCATAGTGACGGGAGTTTGCGGATGCGACGGGAAGGGTCGTGGCCGTCAGGGCAGTATGGCAAGAGATTTGCCTTTTGACTTTGGAGGCACGGTGGCAGAGGGCGCCATTTAATGTCCGTCGGAGCGAGGGTCTCGACCGAGGCGGAGCTTTCCCCATTTCGTGGGTTGCTCGAGGCTCGGTCCCCAGGCCTCGACCGAAGCGGAGTTCTCCTATTCGCTCGAGGGGTCGGTCCCCTCGAGCGAAGTGGAGATTTTGGTTCGCGTCGAGGCACACCGCGGGGCGTCTTGGCTGGGCCTTCAGTTGTTGCTGGGCCGTGGGCCTTTTCGTTTCTTTTTCTGGATAAGATTAATGTTTACTGGGGTGGTTATCCCATAGTTTTGGGTACCCCTAATGATCGCCTCCAACAATATTCCATCACGAGAGGCTTCAATTTCACATTGTGCTGTATATCACTGCGAAGGAAGTGCTTTGTTTCCTTTTATTGACACACAGATTAATGGTTACTACACGAGAACTAAGAAAACGATTCCCTTTGTCTGTATGTATATATATGCGCGCAGTACGGTTTAAACGAGTGAGCTATACGGAGTATGTAGTACTTAGGTAGTAGTAGCTAAAAATTCTCTTAGTTCCTTTTTTTTGAAGTACCTTTTCTCACTGTAGATAAAAATCTAAGATGCACGAACACTTTTATATATAGCTAGCTAGCTGGCATGTCCTTCCGAGTTCAAATGCATACTTTCCTACATGTTCGGTTGGAGAAACAAAAGGATTTCTTTTTGTACATATCTGATAATTTATTCTGCTTCTGCTCCCTAGTTTTGCTAATATATATCTCCATCAGTTGGTCTGGCCTTTCCTATCATGGTGATCCACAGATAAAACGACAGCTTTGCATGGTTGATCGTTGGTCTAGGTCGCGGCAGTACCAGAGACTCCCAGTTTGCAGTTACCAAATGGTCAGTCAATGCTGGAATTCAGAGAGCGAGACAGGTTAACGTACTGCCCGTCCACCAATGCTTCGTATGACTAGGGAGTGAGAAAGAAGCAGCAGTGAAATTTCAAACATCTTCGCACAATTGAATATATCTATCTTCGCACCATGCATGTAGTATATATCTTGTGTTGCAGTACTGACTATAACATCACATAAAATGTCAAGGCATCTTCAAAAGAATTTTCACTAGAAGCGTCAAATTGTCATCTGGTCTATCTGAACATTGGTTTTTGTTTCCTGATGGAAGCGCCTGCTATATATCTGAACATCATCGATTGTCGCTAGCTAATTCTCCAAGCAAAACCGGCAGCCGAAATTACGCGTAATCATTTGGGCCGTTCTGGGTGCTGAAAGACCCATATTAATTGATATCTTTTGGCCAGGAGCGGTTGCTTTTCCGCAGACAGGTTGAGAAGACTAGGCGAGGTCGATGACACAACCGAAGTGGGTGGGTAGCCATGTGCCCCGCCTGGCGTGGCCTGGCCTGCCCCCCTCACAATTGCGAGCAGCAGCAGCAGCAGCAGCGAGGGCGAGGGCGACGGGAAGCACGCAGAGGCCTGCGTCGATCTGCCATGCACGTACGTGCGCTGCGCTGCTGCCCTGGCCCTGGCCCTGGGTGTCACTGCCCAGTAGTGTGCTTGTGCGCATGCATCAGTTGCTGGGTGGACACCAACACCATATGCAGGCATGCATATATGCCGCTAGCTGCAGCTGCAGCAGGCCGGCCGGCCGGGGGAGCGGAGCGCATTGCACAGTGGATGCCAACAAAATTTGGTGATCGGATCGCCCGAGGCCGGTCGGGCTGGCCGCGGTGCGCGCGTGGGCACTGCACCGACCGGCCGGCTGCTCCGAACTGGCCGGCAAACAGTAGCTATATCGGGCAAAAACATGCCGAGCCATTTCTGGCGCGCAGAGCTAGCGTTTTATTTGCTTTGGACGGACCCCGCCCCCGGCCGGCCACAATACCATACCAACGACAATGGATGGAGTGAGTGATTTGCCAGAGGGCACTCCAGCGCGCGGCAGCAGTCTATCTAGCACCCGTCCAGCTCTCGGCGGCCGCCTGTGTAATGACATGCAAGCCACGTACGCCATGGACTCATGGAGGGTTGGACACTTGGAAAGATCAGGCAGGTGAGCTGAGCTTGGTGAGACCAGCTGCAGCCACAGCATGGGCGGAGAGGAAACGATCTACTGGGCTGTCGGCTGTGTGAACTGTGACTGTGAAAGCTCACTTCGCGCTTGTAGTAGTTTGTGTAACCATGCAGTTTTTTTTTCACAGACGTGGAGCATACATTTTCGCAAGCGCGCAACAAACTTTAAGAAAAACCTGTTGTGAAAAAAGGACAAAATTAGACGATAATTCCTGTGGAAGGGTGCAGGTGATGCTAATAGAGGGCAATGCCTGGTCAATTGAAGAAATGCGCGTGTATTGGCTTTGGTATGAATGGACTGAACCCAATCACCATTGGGTAGGGACTGAACAGCCCATGACACTAGTAGTTGATAGGCAAGTTTTTAGAACTTCAAGAATAGTCACAATTGGGAATGAGAGGACAGCGAAATTCTGGTAGTAATCTTATTAGCTGGAAAGTAGGGCACTAATTGATATTGTACCCAACCTATACGGAGTATAAGCATGCATGGAGAAAAAAAACAGGACTGTGAGGGATGAATTGGAACACTAGAGCTTGGTCAGGGGGTTATGAAGGATAACACTCTGGGACATGATGCAGCAAAGTGTAGCTCTCTGATCAAGAGGACGCCGTTGCGTGATGATAGACATTATTGAATGGTGAATATTCAGCGAAAATCTGCAGACTTGGCTTAGTTTTTTTTGCATGGCTACTTTATCCGGCTATTTTATCTTTACCTGGATCTTTCTTATTTCTAACTAATAATTTTCAATTAGACAAAACAGCCAGTTGTCTCTATCCAGATAAGTTTAGCTGATCATTAGAGAAGATTCAATATTTTTTCTGCAAAAGACACTATATATACGTAGATTCTCATATAGTTGCGGAGCCATTAGCATGCTTAGATGTAATGTTAAAATAGAATCCATAGGACCATATATGAATCAACGCATCCAACCACCCGCCTATTTTACTTATACGCACATTTAAGAGATTGAGTCAGCTAATCTCGTAATTAATGAATTCATCATATATACCTCGATGTTGACGGGTACATTACCTACTACGGAAGGAATAGCGTCATACCTCATATTTTGCTAGGAGCACATACTCGACTTTGACTAAACTATTTTTTGATGTGCTTATTGTTGTATTCCAAATTAAGTGATGTATGCTGCATCATGTCACTCCACCGTACCTCAATTTTGATTTGTCCTCCACCACTGTTTAAATCCTATAATTAATTCAGAACAAGTACGAACACATAGCCCACATCGAGTCAAGAATTTAAATTCGATGGGCAGATTCCATCATAATAAAATATGCTTAATTCACGTCCAACAATAGACTTATAGCTAAACCAATCAGCATTTTTACTAATACAAAGAAGAGTGAGGAGTGTTTAACTCTTACGCAAATAACAAGCCGAGGACTATATATACGTAAAGATGGGTCAGATAAGATGTGGATATAAAAATGAATAGAAAAGAGAAAGCAATAAACAGGATACTATATCATTTGATTCTATTATCGGACCTGTTCTTAGTTCTACTGATTCCCGGATCAAAGCTACGGACAAATTACTTTCGAAGGTTTGCGTCACTTGGATGGGTCATGGAGACTGAGGAGGCTGGAACGAACATAGACAAGCAGTAGTGGGTAGCTAGGTGTGGACGCGCGGCGGCACGCGCGCATTGTGCGAGGAGAGTGAGATGGCATGCCGAGATGCATGGATGCATGCTGCGCGCCGGTCGTGTGCGCGGCACGCGGCTACGGGGGCTTGGGGAGCCAGAGGCGTTCGTCGGAGGCTGGCTGGGTGGCTCTGGCTGGCCGTGCGTCGCAATCGCAACGCCAATGCAACCTCGTATCGATCTGGTCCCGGCCGGGCGACATGTGTAGTACGTACTCCGCCTAGCAGAGTATTTACATCCGTGCAGTGTCTCCGACCAGATTGAAGTGCTGGTGAGTGCCCTACTAGCTAGCTCCTGCTAGTGAGAGCGAGGGGTCCCGGCCGGCCGGTTCGGCCATGCGTGTCCGGTGTCCCCTGCGCCAACGTCGCACTTCGTAAAACCCGGAGCCTGAACTGCGTATAGGAGTACAGCCAAGCAGCACAATAGCCTGCACGTACTGATTGTCCTTCAGCCCATATGTTCGTAGTATACGAGTAACTTTTTACACATTGTAATCTTTCCCTGGATGATCTTGCTGAAACCGATCGACCACAAATTCCTGAACTATTGCATGCTGCTGTCAGTCAGTCCGATCGAAATTAAACCACACGGCATGCAGCAACAGCAATTCCCGGCGTTGCGTTAACCTAATTTGTGATCAATTATACTCTACGTACTCCGTCGTATCTATCTATCTACGGAGGAGATCGATCGAGATCGAAGAGAAGAGTGCGCAGTGGGCGGGCGGCGTTGCAATGCAAGCGCTCGCGCAGGTGGCCGCGCGCCCGCATGCATGGAATCTGCAGCAGTGGCGCCGGACGGTGGTGACTGGTGACACCGCGCCATCGCAGCTGGGGCGGGGGGGGGGGGGGGGGGGGGCAGCCGAGGCGCGAGAGACGACTAGTCCTGTTCCATAAATTTGGATTGCGCCTGGATTGACGTCCATCCATATCTGCCATAATAACCCAACCCATCAGGCCCAGCGCCCAGCATCGGAGCATGCAGATGCAGCAGCCAAGGGCGTCATCTCTCTGACTCTCTCTCTCTCTCTGCGGCAGAGACAGAGATAGAGAGAGAGAGAGCAAGCAGTGCGTCGGACAGGACAAACTAGCGGTCGCACCCGTATGCCACTATGCATGTGCCATGTGTTGCTCGCGCTGTGTCGTCGCCCTGCACCCTGTGAACGCAAATCCATTCAGTCTCTCACAGTAATCTGCTGCATTTGGAGGGAGGGTATATGGCGCGCGCGCAACTCTGACAGTAGAAGGGATCGAATCCGTTCAGCCCCGGCCCAAGCCGGCCGAGCATTCGTCCAACCGCGTGCGCTTGCCTCTACCGGAACGGCGAAAGCCTCACGCTCTCACCCCTTGATCTCCAGGCCAGGGGCGCCGGCGGCCGCGTCCCCGGCTAGGCGGTGGGCGCCGCCAAAGTGGCACGTGCTGCGGGCAGTTTTGGGCGCAACGAGAGGGCCTGCCTGCCTGCCTTGCCTATTCAGTATTCAGCTCCGGGACCGGGAGCAAAGGGGAAAGCGCGGCTGTAGCCTTTCGGCGTCGCTGAAGCTTCTTCCCCTCACCGGAAGGGAACAGCACTGTTCCGGGATATGGAGCTCTGGAGACACACATAGTACAGAGGTATGATTGATAGGTGATACGCATGTAAGTATACATGAACCCTACCATACATGGATTCTCAGTCCCATCCCTGTAGGGCGCTGCAGCTGTTTCTTCACATGTGTAGTACTCCGTATACTTCAACAGTAAAGGACGTACAGAAGAATGACATTGTCCATTGACGGACGTGTGTGATCTACAGTGGGGTTGCTGCTGGGTGCGCATGCGCATGCCAACTGGCAGCATGTCTACATGACAATCACCATCCAACTTAGGATAAACCACCTCCTGTTTCCTAAAAAAATAGTTAGTTTTGAATTAAAATAAGCACTCAAATTTTGAGTTGAAAAGCCCTTGAAGAATCCCCGATCAGTGCCGCGGAAGGAGAAGCCGAACGACAGACAAGCTAGGTGCCAATTAGGACACCTTGATTGATTACTCGGGACAGAAGTCATCGTCAGGTACAAAATGCAACAAGTTAGATTAATGGATAGTAACGATACATAAAACAATGGTTCAGTTCTGCGGCAGTGCTGCGGGCTCAGTGTCAGTTTTGGCTGAACAAACACCAGCAGCGCTTCGGCCGCGAGAGGCCTGGTTCAGTGCAGCTTGTTCGCGACGTAAAGGAGGTGGCTGATGTTCGTTGGGGGGTAGTTCTGCAGGAGCTTGAGGTTGGAGGTGAAATCGCCGGCCAAGAGCCGCTTCCGGACAAGGATCAGCATTGCGCAGCATATTCTGAGCAAGGTTTCCTGTGTTGAGCAGATTAAAAAAAAGTTCAGCTAAAGAAACAGAACCAAAGCCTTACATAATAAACCAGAGTTTGTGTTTGTTCCAACCTGAGGACCATCAGGATCGGCTCAATAGGGCGTCCCATATATGGATAGTATCAGCAAAATTGAACTCCTGGGTCAACAGCAACGTTATCCATCTGAATGCATAGAATTGGGGATTAACCTGAAGAGAGCATTCTTTTGTCAATGAAAGCTGCAGCCACCATTTTTAAAAAAAATAATAAACAGTTGATATGATGCTTTCAAAAACATAACAACCTAGAAACAGATACAACTAAGCCATTTAAAACTATACACAACAAAAGAACCACCTACATTTCTGTTCATATTATCCCTACAACAGAAGTACAGTTCTTACTTCATAGTTTCATGCAGGTCAGTGCATTTTAAGTGACCTAGAAGGCCAACCAGAGAACAATGCTACACACAGCAAGTAGAATGACAATATGCAGCATGTAAAGACTTACTTCTGTTGTTATTTCCAAATGGTGCTGGAGTTCTCCATCATACTTTGCTACAAGCTGTGATAATTTGGCTAGTGTACCTTGAATGCCAACAGCACTGTTGTCTAGTTTCTGGCAGAAGTTGTCTCTAAACCCACTAAGCAGCTCAACGAAGCAAAAGAATGAATCTGCTTCTGCAAATTTCTGCAAAGGTTCCAGATGGCAACATCATCATACAGTAGTCATGACCAAACCAAATAAGAAAACCTTCAGCTATCAGCAGTACAATGAAGGACATTGAGAATCCGGTAAAACAATCTCTTACTCCATACAGCATTTTTATCATCTGGATCACTCCGAAATACAAAGAAGAGTGGAGCCAAAATTTCATTCATGCCTTGCACATATCTTATTCCAGCATTAAGCTTGGCAAATATTAACAGTACATTTTTCAGAGATTCCTGTGAGAATCACAAAAGATCAGACAGGCATCTGACAACACTGTTTAAACTCAGAGCGCGCAAAGATTTACCTGATTGGACTTTGCAAAAGATGAGTCACCACAGAAGAAATGCATGTCAGGGTGGGTCCGCTTTACATCTCGGTCAATCTGTTCCATAGTCTCCGAGTACTGTATGAGAAAAATTCCAGAAAGCATAAGTTACCAACAAAAGAGCAATGAAGGAAGCTGAATCAGTTCATACTCAACAAACTCAACAGCATTTGCGCAGGTACACACCACATGCATGCAAGCTCATAAAGGGCCTGTTTGGTAGAGCTCCATCTGATTCTGATTCTTTGTGGGAACTGATTCTCTGAGAGAAGTGATTCTGTGGCTAAAAGTGATTCTCTTTAATTTCCTAGCATAAACTATCAAAATCAGGATGGAGAATCACTTCACAGAATCAGGAAAAGCTACTTTTTTCAGCTCCCAGCCCCTCAGTTCATTTTAGAGAATCACTTCTCAGAATCAACAGAGAATCACTTCTCGCTGGAAAACTTTTGGCAGAGCTCCTCCTGGATTCACCAGAGAATCAGCTCTGGGAGCTCTGCCAAACAGGGCCAAAGAAAGGTGATGTTTCTGAAACTAAGGGCAAAATAAACTGGCAGCAGAGTACGAAGATTTCTTCACATCATTTTCTTTTTCTATAAGCACAGTGAACTAGATTTTGGAGCAGGGTAATGAGGTGAGCCAATTGCATTCTGCTAGTTCCACTTGATTTTTGCCATGACTAAACCATGCTTGCTAATGCCAATTCTAATAAATCATAAACCAACCACAAATGGCATATGCATAGTTCAAACAAAAGGTCTAAGAAAGTAAAGTTAACCACATTTAGATGAACTGAACTTTCTATCCATATAAACATAAAGAGTTATAACATTGCAAGGCACCGACGTACCTCGAAAAACTGATTCCAAGCACTGGTCTTCCCAAGGCTCAAAGGGTGCTCCTCCCTGGTTACCTCTGACCTATGGAGCAATCCATTGTCAACATGCTCTGCATTAGCGTTGGGGCGGCCTTCTGTTTGCACTTGTCTCGCTATTTCTACCTACCTAGCAAATTCAGGATTAATGACCTCTATTTTCTGGAGAGGATCTAGTCAGGCGTTACTGGCCATACACTTGTTACCATACGTGCAACTAAAATTGCAATCAAGGTACCATAAGTATGAACTGAATGTGCAGTGACTTACAGGGTTGCTAAGGAACTCATCTTTGAAAGCTGCGTACTGTGATCTCTTCTTTGCCAGCTCCCGCTCCCACAGCGAGCGGTCATTGGGCAGATAGCCCAGTAGCAGCTGCACAACAATAGCATGCCCTGTCAGTGACTGAAAAGGCAAAACCAAAAGCTTTGACTGCAACCTTCTTCCTACTACTGACGGAATCAGAATGCTTCTTCACCAAGGATGAACAGAAATAAGTACTCCCAGAGAAGAGGGCTGATTAGAGGACAATTACATAAATTAGCATCCAAAGCAAAAGGATATACTTAAATCTCCTAGAGAAGAGGTAGCTTTGCAGTATATTGCACTGTCGTTGTCTCAATGCGATTAATTTACTGTCAATGTCTCAATGCAATTAATTTCTGACGTCTCAAGGCACTGCCCATAGAACAAAGCTAAAAAACAACAATAGAAAAAAAGGGCAAGGCAATCAAGTACCTTCCACACAGTCGAACGGACTCCGGCTGCGTCCGGGACGCCCTGAGCCGCCAGCATCCTCAGCTCATCCAGATCTATCACCTTCTTCGACAGCTGCAAGAGTCCACCGCCCCCAGGAATCCTAAGCCAGAAGCCCCGAAGAACCGAAACGAAGCAATACGAAAACAGTAGCAGGCCTTACCGCCGCGAAGATGCGGGACTGCCGCGAGATCTCGAACTCTGCCGGCGCCGGCGCCGGTGGTGGAGATCGCGGCGAGCTCGCCATGAATTTGGGCGTTGAGATGCCACCCACCGTCCGTGTGGCTTGAGAAACGTGTCGTTTAGCGAGATATGCATCGGGATCTGTCTCTGACCGTCGATTTGTGGGCCTCTTTGCAATCTACAGTCCAGATCTTCCGTTGACTTTTCGTACTTATCCATAGACCCACTCCCATGTTAGTAGGCTTGTACGAAGTAGAACTGTAGAAGAATGTGTTTCGATGGCCTTTCGATGGCCCAGAATGTGTCGCCCAACACAAAGGCTCAAATTGTACCAGCTGAAGAGCTGTACGAATGGCCCAAGTAAACGTGCAGGCCCAACAGCAACGAGATTTTAGCATACCTTTGATTTTCTTACTAATAACGTGCTCCATATTATATACCTTGGGAAAACAGAAATGATTCCAA